>OZ012647.1:3497850-4804100 GCA_963942575.1 Priocnemis perturbator
CTCTCTCTCTCTCTCTCTCTCTCTCTCAGACTCTCTCTCTCTCTCTGTCTCTCGCCGCGCCAAGCGTGCCAGCCATTTTGTCCTCGACTCTCGCTCTCGAAATTCCATTACCCACTTTCTCCACCCCCGTCAAGCCCCCCTTCTCTCTCTCTCTCTCTCTTTCTCTTTTACCCGTGCACCCTCTCACTCGCACACACGCCCTCGCACACGGCCACCCCACTCCTACCACCCGGTCGGCGTTAGCGTCATCCGCGCGGTTTCATCCCCCTCTGCCACCCCTGGTCCACCCCCGCCCCTGGCCGTGGCTTAAACCTCCCACTTCCGGGCAGAACTTTCCCTTAATGGAAGTCCGTTAAAGTCGACCCCGCACGTGCGCCACAACACTCCAGCCAGTCGGCGAACATGCATTAATATCCTCGCGGAGTGTTATCTTATCGGTGTCACGAGAGACGAAGAAATTTATAGAGCGGCCTTTGGCAGGCACGAAATCGGGCCAGTGTGAAATATTAAGTGGAGAGTGCGGAGTTCGTGGAATTTCGAGCAAATGTCAGCTAGGATGGTATCTGTTAAATGATGTTATGGGTTTGATGTTGATTTTTGCTTGAATTAATCTAAATGTTGTACCTGGTCGTTAGCTGGTCACGCTATATCACGTAGAGAACTTCCATGTAACTAACGCAACCCTATTAGAGGGACGATGGTTAACATCGCCGATCAATATTCGCCAATCTGGTTACTGTTAAACCGAATTATAGATGGGTGCCTATCAACTGCGTTTCACAGGTTAACGTCATTACGGTAGACTGTAAACATGTAATTATTATACTAAATGAATTTTGCGGGAAACTTCATTTTCGTCACAACTACTACCGACACACCTGTATTCCCCGCGAGCTGCTGCGAATTCCATTCTAATTGTACCAAATACACCCCGCAATCACAGCTCATATTCCCCGGTAGAAAGTGAAAGACGTGCGGGCAATTTTTAATAAGTAAGTAAATGAAGACCGACAGGCTGCCGTAAATCATGCGCGGCGGGGGAAACTTATTCGAGGGTTAAACAATATTCTCCTCGAGGGGAAGGAGTGACAGAGATAAAGAGGGTAAATGGCGGGGGTAAGCGCGTTTCGCGTGGCGGTGGCTGAAGAGGGCTCGCAAGGAGGGATGATAAGATGCGATGCGAGTTTTTATTAATACTCTACCCCATCTGCCAGTTACTACCTCCGCCACCTTCGTCCTGCCCGCCCAGCCCCGTCTAAAGTCTTAAAGAGATTGTGAAACGAATGGCGGAGGAAGGAGGAATGTGTGAGTGTGAGAGAAAGAGAAAGAGAGAGGAATCAAAGCGAGTGCCCGTGTCGGCGGGACGAAGAAAGTGAGAAAGAAGGGCCAGAGGGTGGGGGAGAGGGACGAGCAAGTTGGTTAACCGTGGGGCGGAGGGTGGAGGGGGGGTTAAGAGAGACGCGACCTACCTCAACATTACCCAGCCTGTGCTTAGTGCGCGGCTGCTATAAATGAGAACGAGAGGGACGCTTGATAAGGGGTCGCCACGTGTACTTGGCCGACAGAGAAAGTGGAGGACGGAGCTTACGGCGGCGGTGCAGAGGAAAGTCTCCGTTTAAAGGCGTGTACTTTAAATCGCTGCTCATCACCTGAGCAGGGGAACAATACGATTGTCCGGAACTGGTGCTTTTTTATTTTCAAGAATTTCGACTTAACACATCAATGCAGTATCATCTAGGAAGAATCTTCGTTCGACTCGACCTTACACCTGGATAATACGCTTCGGTCACACGATCGTGCGTCGAGTATCACGCGTCCGCGACGGATGAAACTTAGGCCGGGGGAAAAAAAAAAGGAGGACCGAGCGACGACGAGCATGAAAAAGGAAGAGATCGCGCGAAGGTGGAGGAAACCGCGAAACATATTTATTCAGCGAGTTCACTATCCGACACGATGTACCGCGGCATCCGCATGAGTAATCTGCAAACTTTCTCAGGAAAACTCGCGCTCGAATACCTACCGGCTGTAGCGGCTAGGGGGGGTTGCGGACGGTGTACGAGGTCGGGGATAGAGGGCGGGGGTGGAGACAGCGGTTGTTACTTTCAGCGATCCGCCGCGCTTCCTCGCCACGTGAAGGCGGAAGCCCGAGAAAAGGGGTTGGAGAGAAGAAGAAGAAGCGCGCTCGCTCGCTCGCTCGCTCTCGTGGGAGTGGGTCCAGGCAAGCATTGCTCGACGTTGGCTCTTCTCTTCCGCGGGGGGATTTACCTTCTTCTCCTCTTCCGAGGCGAGCCCTCCATCGCTCTCACATCTATTATCATATTTCACCGGAGAGACTCGAAAACAGGCCAGATTTATGAACGGACTTCCGGCCAAATAAACACGCCGCGCGGAGGCCGCCGCTTCGGCATCCACGGAATTCTCGAGTGACAGGATGCGAAATGGACCGACCGTCACCGCCAACGTCCATCCCCCTCCGTCCGCGCGCCCCTCCTCTGCGCCCGATGGAAGAGTCGGCTTCTTTCGGAGCTGTCAACGCACCCCTACCGCGCCAGCCAACCATTCCCCCCCTCCCCCACCGTACCGTTGCTCAACTGCGAGTGAGGGAGAAATGGCGTCGCCTTTGAATTTTGACGCCTCGCTGATGCGTCGCTCAAATTGGAGGAATCGATTTTTCGAGTCAATTTGGGGCGCGCGGAGTTTATTGGCCCGGTAAGAGTTGTTAACCTTCTTACGGATCGCGGTGGTTGCTTCGAACAATGAGCGGACGCGGAGCTGGTCGGATTGCAATTTGCCGGGGCCACGTACCAATTGCGTGGATGTGGGATTCGAGTTTAGCTGTGATCAGCTTCTTTTCCGGGAGATTGTAACCCTCGGGTGTCACTTAACCCCAAGTTTACGTAAGGCACTGGCCTTTTATTGTCGAAATGTTTCGGGCGCATTTGACGCGATGGGCACATATTAACGTTATGTCAGTAGTGTTGTACAGAAATTTTAGCGATGATATTTATTTCAGTCATCATTTGCAATATTATGTACGCGTGATTGGGGTACTTACGTGGTTGAGATACGAATAGATATCCCTTCTTACGACGATCCTGGTACTCCTGGTGCACGGAAATCTCGACTTTCGACAAGCACTAACAATAACCGCCGAACGTACGAAGATCGAGGGAACGAAGAAGAGGAGAGGAATTACTAGTCGGCGCGCGGCGGGGCGAACGGAACATAGTCCTCGCCGTAAATCGAAGAGCACCCTCGTGTGCCAGAGACCACCATAAACGAACTGCAAGCACACGTGACACGAAAGAAACCCTCCACCGTCGATCGGCGAGACCACCCACACACGAACACACTCGAAAAGGCTTCGTGGAAGGCATGTGCACCCTTATCGGAAAAAAATAGCGCCCAATCAGGAGCGTAGGACGTGTGCAGTACGCGGGGAGCTGCGTGTGTCTATGGAATTCGGAACGGTCGCCATGACAACCCCATGCCCTCGTTCAAGGGATGGCCATGGGGGACAAGCTCTCTCCTCGTCTTTCCCTTTCCGCCACGACTTCTCTCCGCTCACGTGTCTGTCTGTCTCTCGCTCTTTCCACTGACACGATACAAAATTCGCTCACGTTCCTGTCACTTTTTCCCTCTCGACGATCACTTCGCGCCCCGAGCTGTGACCGAATTGTCCGAACTGTCATTAATAATATCGATGCGAGAGAGAAAGGGAGAGTCAAAGTCAAAACTTTGTGTCATGGAGCATTTTCAGATCGACGTACTGGCAAAGTGATAGACTCTGTCGGAGATGTAGTAGAAATCTGGATTGATATTGTTCTTCGCATCACGGAGCAGCCTTATACAAAAGATCTTCCAAGGCTTAATGGTATTCCGTCCCTGTTGCGGTATGTTAGCTTGTTTCTTGATTGCGTTCGCAGAAGTACTGCTTTAAATGCAGAAGGATATCCGGCTACCACGTGCTCGTGCGGGAAGAGTTAGTAAATGGAATTATCGAGCTGGCGTTCGCACACCCGTAAATACCTCGCAGATTTGCGCAACGCAAGTGGAATAGAATTAAATGGGATTTTCGTCTTGTGTCATCACGCAACTTTGTCCACCGAATGCATCACCAATTCGCGGGATAAAATCGAATTTTCGTACGCTGCAGCGTTAATTGGAATTATACGCGTACGCTATGCAGAGACCGTAATCTAACATAAACGTTGCGTTGCTGGAAGAAAATGTACTGGGTGCTTAGCGTTAATATATACGTTATAGGTTCAGCTATCATGCTCTGTCGAATGGCATAGCTACAAAAATACCAATTTCACATTTTTCGTCAATTTTGTCGATCGCCTGATTAACGTTTGCGAGCATGACGTTTTCGGTTAAGAACGACCCGCTAAAATTTGTCTAAGCTAGCATTTTCTACTCGAATGACATGCTCGAAATGTCTGACGCAAGAATTCGTTGACATGAGCCGCATATACCAACGTTACTGCATAGAGATTCAAGGGTGCCGATGAAACCCCTCTGCAGAGAATTGATAGAGTGAGGAATACTCGCTAGCCCCTTCTCTATCTTCGTCCACAGGCAACCCCCGATTACTACGCACAATTCTATTCCTGCTTACCCCGCAGAATAGGCGAGTACCCTGGAGGATCGACGAGAGCGCGATGGCGCTATCGCGACGAACGAGAATCGATCATACATGATGGGAGTTTCATTTTTATTGGGCGGATGAGGGTCGAGGAACTTCGGCGCCCCTGTACTTGGGGATGCTTGCCCTCCTTGCACGGACCAACGCATGACCGATAAGTTAGATTTTTAAGTGGATGGAGAAACTGTTCTCCCGATGTCATCGCGAGGATCGTTTTATAATGGGAACGCACTTTGATCGACAACGCTGATTCGCCTTCCTAAACGATAAACGATGTCTGTGCATTGTTTTCGATTATCATCCTTACGCTTTTTCTTCCGTCCTCTTCTTCTTCTTCCCCTCCTTCCTCCGAAATACCGTCGATACCCGACATGATTCTCCGCCTGCGGGCTCTCTATGCTATTTCAAATCATTTCTAAAGTATTGCGGAGATATCGAATTTCACTTCCACCAGACTGTCGAGCTACACCGCCACCACCCCCTCCTTGCTCCATATGGATTTACGGTCGGAATTCGCACGAAGATTTTTCCACCTCGAGTCGACGCTTCGATCTCTCTCACTTTATGAGAGTTCCGCGGTGCTAGGCACGTTATCATCGTCGATGGATGGATTTAATAAACAAAATTCGAGGGGCGCGCGTAGCGGCGCAGTGATACGGCGTTTCGGGAGGATACTCGCTCAATTGGGCGAATTTTGATACCTGATAAATCTTCGTAAGACTCGTTCATCCAATTTACTGTAAATCCGATTGCTCCTCGCGCACAGTACGGAGTCGGCAACAGTGTCTATCAGGCCGAGCGAAACGTTCTCAGCGGAAAGTGCATTGGAACAACGAGAATCGTTCGATGACTCAAATCAGCTAACAAGTTTATTTAGAAAAAAATTCGTCTATCCCACGAATTCAATTCGCGATGATTCGTGACGAATTCAAAGGCGCCCAAAGGGAGTTTCTGCGCGAGAGTAGCAGAGCGCCAGGCAAATCCCACATACACGATCGGAACACGTAAGAACGCACACGCGTGTCCCAGAGGGTTGAGCCGGAGGGTGGTGTGGGAAGCCTGCCTTTATCCACCCCTGTGGAAACTCGCGTGTTTGGCCTCCCCAGGCACGGAAACACGCATGTGAGGCCAGGGGCACACACTTGCTTCTACGTATTGATTCCATTCTCGTTCTGGGGACTCCGTCTCTCGTCCTCTTTTCTTCCCTCTCTCCTCCTTTCTCTTCGTCCTCTTTCGTCTCTCTCCCGCTCGCATCGGAGCCAACCTCGCCGGTTCCCTTCCACACCCTTCCGCCCCTCGGCACATCCCGTGATCTGAATTCTTTCTATTTTCCGTACATCCCCGTCGTACCACACCCTCACTGCCATCCAGTCTCTCGTGCCCCTCCCCCACCGCCACCCATGCCAACCTCCGCCTCCTCCTCCACCCACGCAACCCCCTCCCCTTACCCCGCGCCCTCAACCACCTACCTCTGCCCCTGCGCGCGAGCTTTATTCCTTATCCGACATTGTTACCAAGATGCATCCCCCCGCGCATTTTCTACGCCAACCACCCTCGCTCTAGAGAGACGAGTGTCACGCGAAGGATCCTCTTGATCGCCTGACGAGGAAGGTCTTATGAAAGCGGCGTGGGGGTGGGGTGGGAGAGAATTTTGGATATCATCTGTCTGAAATAATTGACGATAAAAGTGTGATGATCGTTTTCGGGGGTTTAATGCGTTGCCATTACGTCTGCACCGAAGGGCAGGTGCGACGAGAAGATGCGATCGTCTAACGAATTCGTGGCACCGTCGATGAGAATTGCGCGAAGGCAATCGGTGCGGTAAGCAAATTTTTATGCAGCCGCCGATTAGATTAAAGAGTCCTTGATAAAGTTCCTCCCCGACGGCGCGCGGCGGTGAGCGGTGAGTGCGGAGGACAATGGACCTGTTTAACAAGTGGTTGCACGGGAATGCAACGGCGGAATGGGGGAGAAAATGAGGAAGATTCGAAGGAGGTTGGAAGAAGGTGAGGAAACGACCTTCGCTCCGTCCTCGTTTCCTTCTCGCTCGCGCTCGCGCTCGCTACTCTATTTCTCCGGAATCAGCTGATGTAATTTAATTCGCTCGGAAGCAAGGCAGAGACGCGCGTACCTCGACCTACCCTTACACATTAATTATAAGGGGGAATTCGCCGTCTCACTCTCCCCCGAGTCATCTGCCTTCTCAACCCCACTTTCCCTCTCATTTCGCCCCACACCTTCGCCTCGCACTCGCTCACTTTCCGAGCCCTACACCTATCTCCGTCCTGCCTTCATTCGCTTCTCCTCGTGACCTTGACTCTCCGCGTGCACCCTTAAATGAGAGAGGGTGGTAAGCGTTACAGATGTGGAGCGAACAAACCGAGTCGGGTTTAAGGTCAACGTACTTCAGCGCGGCAACGCAATACATACTGTGATCGTCACGTCTGCTTGCGAGTCCTCACATTATTATTCGCCCATTGGAACTGTACTCGACGCGACGTCTGCATTTTTACGTTAATTCACGTCATTTCTCTAAGACGCTGAATATGTTAGAGCAACGTTCGACTGCCTGCCTTGACTCGACGCCCGTCCGATTCCCGACCAGCCTGACAATCAACTTTGCGGAAGCCGCAGTGCAGCGTTCTCGGAAATGCTCACGACACGACGTTACTTTCTCATCTCCGGGTCTCCTCGACAAAAATTTCGCACTTCCCAAGCGAAACTCGCCTTGGCATCGACGTGCACCTGTCCGTAAGCGCGCACCTGTACACGTATCGACGCGTGCACACACACACGCGTACACGTATTCAGCACACCAGCGTACGCGCACGGCTCTCGAGACGAGGTCGAGACATATCTACAATATTGGATGTACGAACTAGGGTGCATGCGGGGGTTGGGGGCGGAGAGGCGGGGAGACAGGAATGGATGTAGGAGAAAGACAGAGAGGGAGAAGGCGAAGAAGAAGAGAGAGAGGATGTCAGTGCGACCTGAAGAGGAACCATGGTTAGAGGACCTGGAAGAGAACGAGGAAAAGAGAGACAGAAAGAGAAGATGGTGGGAGTAAGAGATAGGTGGGCTGTGGATGTCGGGATGTCAGTGTCGGCGAAGGGAGGAATAGAAGTCCCGTTTTCTCCCTGGGGGTGAGCCGAGTGGAATGAGTGAGTAGAATCGGGGAATAGGATGGAGTCTAAGGGTGCGCCAGTGACGCGAAACTCGTACGGCCCCTAGTGCGCCCGTCCCTCTGCTACATATACTCATCCCACTACACTCCACCCCCCTGCCCACCCTGCCCACCACCCCAAATCGCTTTTTATACTTTGCACGTATGCGTGCACGCACTCCCGTGTGTACTCTGTATTCGGGAGGAGAGTGAAAAATGGTGAAATAGAGAATACGCGGGCGCGGCGATAACGACACGACGAGAGAGTGACTCAAATTCGGTGATAAATCGACGCCCCTCACTGCCGGTAGTTTGCGGAGCCGGCTCGAAAACGCTGCCGCTCGCCGACGACGTGCGTTATTGTTCGATGAGAATTCTTACGGGTGCAATTTTTCGCCCGATTTATTCGATCGCCGGTATACGCGCCTCCGCGACACGGCGCGCTTAATTCGTAAGCGAATTTCAGACTCTTGCTCACCGCGCAAGTGTAGCTCATTTTCCCTCGTCATGATCTCAAGCGTCAGCGTCGGCGCGGATATTAAAGCTGCCGTACTGCTTGGTCGGTGACCGAGTTAGAAGGTACGAGCAAAGTGAATGCGACGCCTGTGCGCGTCTAGTCCAACATATTCGCCTTCCAATTTAGGGATAACGAAATATGATTCGCCGTAACGACGAACGTCACCGAATGGGCTTCAAGTACAGGAAAATCGGGGCCCGGCGGAAAGGAGGCGAAATGAGCTAGCATTACCTTTGTATGCATGTAGATTACGTGTGTCTACGTCGCGGCGGATAGGTACCCCGGAGGATTTCGCTTTTCTGAATTCGACTTTAAACCGCTCGCTCGCTGCGGAGTCGACAGCCTTCTGCCAATGACGTCGGCTCAGTCCTCCTCCCCCCTTTCTATTAGGTTACCTACCCTATACCGCCATCCGTACTATCCTTTTCCTCTTCTTCTCCTCTACCATCCCGCGCACTCGGCATCTATCTCTCTGCCAAGTTCTTCTTCGAGCTTGGCGGCTGCTGATGTGCCCTCGGGTTCAGACGGACGGACAGGCAGACATACGAAATCTCGTATACCGCGCCTCTTCCTCGGCCTTTTCTTTTTCTTTTCGTCTCTCCTTCCTTCCTCCTCCCCGTTTACCCTTTTCGTCCGACGTTCGTGTCTTGTGTTCGCGTCTCTCTCTCTCTCTCTCTCTCTCTCTCCTTGTATCGTCTATCTCTATCGCCATTTTCCTTTTTCATCCCTCTTTTCTTTCTCTCTCTCGTTCCTCGGCACTCCACGCTTATATCGCTTGAAAGACGTCGACTCAGCTTCCAACCCTCTTTCCATTCCACCCTCCATCGACCCTCCGCAGATGCCTCCTCCTTTTCGCTAGATCCTGCGTAGAAGGCGAGGAATTCGATTCTGCGGTGCCGCGGGTTCAAAGAGTCCCGGGAGGAGGCGGGTTATGCGAAAGGACGACGACAATAATTCTTATATACGTCTCCCGTGCGATTACATTAAGCTGACAATTTTAGTTTGATCCGTCTGACTTTGAGGAACGCTCCGGGGCGCCGCGCCACTTCGCACATCCCACTTTCTGCCTGTCACTGTTGTTGGAAACTCACGCGGGGAACAACGAATCTGTCCGTCAGCCGGATACGTGAGGGAACACTATTCTTACTTTTTTCCCCAACCCGAAACCATCCAGAATCATCCGAGTACAGAGAACTCGATGAAAGTATTTCTTGTCGACGTTCCAGCGGTTCGATTAAATTCTTCCAACTTATTCATGCACATGCCAGTTATGCCGTTGTTACGTCGCCGGAATCCGTCCGTCGGCGTCATACATAAGAATGCGCTGTGTGCGCATTCGAATCGCTCGAATGACAGTGAGTAAAAAGAAACGGTAGAGGGAAAGGACTTCCGGAAGCCGCGCGGGGCATCGGACGTTAAACAGGAAGGCAAACGTTCTAACTAAGTCTGAAATACTCCGAAATGCTCCGGCAGTGCGGCCTGGGTTCTACGTGTCTTGCGAATCTTCGGGTCGTAACTGAATTTTCTTCGTGAAATATTCACCCCGCATACCTGCGCTCGTACATATCACTCCGCCTTCACCTCCATCCCGCTCTCAACCCCCGATTCTCCGTCTCATCCACCCCGTCCATTTCTCCTCGCACTCTTTCCTCTTCTTTTTCGGCCGTTTTGCCTCTTCCGACTTCCTCGTTGCCACCATTTGAAAGTCGCCGGTGAACTTGCTGACCCGATTGTTCGATTATTTGGAAAATGGTACGTGCCACTGGAAAGCGACTAATTCCTTCAAGTATGGACGGAAAATAAAAAGTCTCGGGATTGATCGCATTTTTCACAGCCGGAAGAGCAGGTCTGTTGCGAATTTGATGTAGGTCTAGGTCAGTGATAATCTTTGAACTTTTTATTACATTTTGCTATTGAATGGACGTCATAATACATTGTGGACGAAGTACAAGGGGTCACAAGATGAATTGCGAACAGTAATTAAGCTACTCTCGTACGTACGTAAAGGAATCTGCAGGAGGCTGGTGTAAAAGGCGCTCGGAAGAAGACAGAACGGCGAACGGAAAGCGAGCAAGCGAGAGAGACAGATTACCGAGAAGAAGAGAAAAGTCGAAGGGTCTGGGACAAAGGGGTTTGTATCGAAAGTCGGAATGCAAATGCGAGTAACATCGACACGGCATCTCCATTCGAACGGTCCCTAAATTTGTCCTGGCATTCTTCTGATCCCCCCTCCAGTTCGGTTCCACATCGCGAAACTCGTGCGCACACATGCGCGCGTACATACATGAATAAATACGAATGCTGCGTACGACAAAAAGGACGGAGCAATGAATGCATGAGAGAGAGAGAGAGAGAGAGAGAGAGTGAGTCGTAAGAGGAAGGAACGGGAGCCCAATCAATAGGAAGTGCGGGGTTTAGCATGACAATCAACGATCAAATAACAGAAACGTCAGTCAGGGTGAACGTGCGTCTTCCTCGCGATGTTCCGCGCCTGTGTTTAAGCTACACGCACACACGCGCGCGGTTTCGCGTGGTACGTGTGGATGCGAATGCACACGTAAAGGAAGAGGGATAGGTCGGTGGGACATATCGTTGTAGGTGAACAGCAGCGTTTCTGCGGCGGGGGAAAAATCGTCGGGGGTTGGATGTTAGGCGAGTGAGATAAGGCGGCCGAGATGGATAGATGGATAGATAAAGAATGAGGGGAGGTACGTCGAAGGCACGAGGAGGGACGAGGTGGAAAGAGATATGCGGACAGAACGACACGATGATTGGATGGGCGGTTTACAGAGAGCCTCTTCCATATTCCCACGAGCGACTTTTTCCTGTTGCCGCTCGCCCGATTGTTTGTATTCGATCAAAATTCTATTATTCCTAACGTGCGCGGGATGAGGAGACACCGGCGACGCCGTTACGCTCGCCTCTTCTCTCTCCCACACACACTCTTTCTCTGGAGACACAATGCCGCGAAGACGGCAGGAGGTTCTCTCGTTGCCTCTATTATTTCACCGTGACTAACGGTGCGTGAAATATTTCGGACGCCGAAGTATCTCGCTTGGGAGTCGTTCGGAGTCGGAGAGTTGCCGTTGCGCCAATTGCTCGCTTTTCTAATCGTTCGCAATGTTGCGTTATTGTTTTTGAGCCTCGTCGAGTAGAAATCATTGCCGCAATTCGAAGGCATCGAGTACACGTCGGTGGCGGTGGGGGTGGTGGTTAACGAAGAATAATCTTGCGGAACGTAAAATCCGTCACCCCTCTTGCCCGATTTCTCGGATACCACCGCATGAACAAAAGGAACGAAGGAAGCGGTTCGAGTAGACCGAAGGAATGCCGACGGTGGTATAGGGTTGCACCCGTCGTTGGTAGGTGGATAGGGGTGGCAGGTGGTGCTCGTCGCTTCTGGTGGCGTCTCCTTATGAAATTACCATGAATACAGAAAATTCTGACGGGCACATCCGCGGAGGCAGCCTTTCGGAAAATCGACGATATGAAACACTGGCTCTCCTTCTGCCTCCGTGTCAAAAAGGAAAGGAAACGACGGCGGGCTGCCTGGCGCTCGGAGGGAAGTCTCAGCTTTGGCTCGGTAAAAAATATTGAACTCAGCCGAGCGGAAGGCCATAACCCTCGAGGAGGGCGCGAGGATGCGCGTTGTTACAGCACTGCTAACGACCAGAGGCAAAGAGCGCTCGAATGGAATCTAATTAGAATATTCCGTGCGGGGTGCAGGCTGAAATCTGTGAGCGTTATCGCGGCGGCTGATTCACGGTCGTATTAGAACTACTCTTCCGCGGAAACTCCTACATCTTCCATTCTATTACGACCGGCAACTTTGCTCGGGTCACATGTCGTAATATGGATCGTTACTCGATGTTCTTGGAACGAATTGACGAGCATGCCGAAAGGTCAACATCCGCGCGGTCTCTCTGTAACCGTCGGTCCCATTTTCCATCGTCGATTTCGCGAGAAAAGAGGGCGAGTTTGGCACACGGTTAGACGGCTGGGTGGAACGGGCGAAGATGAAGATGAAGGCTGAACTGGCTGCGGATGCGAGATGGTTGCTCGAAGACAGCCACCGATAATAAATCATACGATGATACATTCCATCGTTCCATCGGAGCCGCCCGCTCCACGGTGGCTCCTCAAAACCAGATCCCTGAGAGAAAGCTCGAGCTTTCTCGAGAGAGATCACCTCTGCTGCTGGGAGAGCTTGCCTCGTCCTCGCGAGGAGGCAATCTATCACCCTCGGAACCCGGCATCCACCCTGCAACCACCCCCATCCACCCTTGCCGCAAACCCTCGTACGTGTCTACCTACGCCCGTGAACCCAATCCCTCCCCACCCATCCCCCTCGCCTCCCTTTTTATCCCTCCCACTCTTCTTCGACCTCTTCTGCCTCTTCCTCAACTTGAGATAGTGCCGATCCTACGGTAAACTTTATTTTTCTATGGAATTTTTCCTTCGCCAACGAACTCACCCTCTCTCTCTCTCTCGTTCTCTCAGCTATTCTTTCTCCACCTTTCTTCGGCCTCGTTATTCCCCGCGTGCACGTATATGCGCGCGTGATATTTGACGAACGACGAATTCCCGAATCAAGTTTGTCGGTGACATTCGGCCATGACAATTTTTCCCACGCGGCGGGCGAACGGAGTGCAAATTTACGTCTGCCCCTTTTTTCGGCGTTCCTCGTTTCTTTATTCCTTTTCACTCCTCGCTGTGCATGTGCGCGCGCGCGCGCGCGACAGGGGCGTGAGAATCTTGAAATCGCTGTCGGAGTAACAAACGATTATTCCACAAAAGTGTCGATTCAGGGATGCGAGTAATTGGGGCTTAAGGTGCTTTTACACTCGAAGGAGTTGCGCTCACGTTCACTAAGCCCTCAGGGTTTGTGAACTCGACCAGCAACTAACGATAAGCTTCTTGTCGGCGGCAAAGTTGCTTCCATGGAATATTTTACACGTCTTTAGCAGCGCGCGTATGTTATCAGGTGCGATCCCTTATACTTCCATCAGCTTGATATATATCGTACGTTTCGCAGACGTCGTCGAGACTTATTTACCTACTCCGAAAGACGTGTCTCTTACAACGGAAAACAATTTTTTATGTATAACGACGATAGTACGGAATATTCATTCAACAGAGAAGCGCGGATGATACGCGAAAAAGATCGTCGACAATTAATTCGATGCTTGCGAGAACGTGGATAACGTTTCGCCCGAGGACGAAGGAAAGAGAATAAAAAAATAACATCAAGAAACGCCGAATCAGCAAAATCGGCGAGGGTCGTCTAGCTACAGTCAGAATTTATGGTCGGGTTTTAGCAGCTGAAATTGATTCCCCGAGTAAACTGATACGTAATAGAGTCTCTCTCGCTATCCGTGTGCTCACTGCTTCCCTACGACTCTCCCTCCCCCTCTTCTTTTCCACTCTCAGAAACACTTTCTCCGCCGCATCACATGTTGCTCCTTAATTTGACTCGGCACTTTAGTCGGATTTAACGATCGAAAAACGTTTCCGACCGGCCGCGTCAAAGTATCGTATCATATCTGGTGTACAAAGTGACTATTCGACAAAATTTCGAACTGTAATTACTAATAGAGACTGCCCCGATAAATATTACGTCGTTGTGTCGTGACAATTTCTGGCGTCAGATCCTTCGACATTTCTATTTCACATTAGCGGTAGGCAGAGTGGAAGGAAGAGCGACGGCGGGGGGGTCGGAAAATTGAATGCAAAATTTTGCAGCCCGACAGCCAGGCGAGTAGAATGAAATAGGGAGTCGTGTGTGACGCGAGTGCATCGTCGAGTACTCGGTAATGGATTCCGATGCACGCTGACACGAGTCTCGCTTTCGAGTTCGACCACGAAATGGTTTTACCCAATACGATGTGCGCCGAGGGGTGGGCAAAGCTCCGGGCCCAATGGGCGTGTAATCTACGAGGGTGTTTATGGCAGAACGTTTACACCCTCTTAGATACGGCCTCCTTGCATGGATGTATAGAAAAGCGTGTACGTACATGTTTCGCAGTCGGGAGAGGAGATAGGAGTCTGGATATTGATAATCTTCGTAAGAAGAGTCACCTATCTCGTCCTTCCTTTTTGACACCACCCTGCCCTCGTCAACCCTCGTATACATCGGTGACAACGTAGAAGACTCTGATGGCGCCTCGGCTGCCGATCTTTAGAGTCGACCTGGTCGAGGAGATAAGCCGCAGAGGGGTGTAAACGGCACGACGTGTCGTCGCGATGAGCCGACATGATTTGCGGCTCCTCTTACTCCTGTTTCTGCTGCGAATTTTTTTCCTCTTTTTGCTTTTTGCCGAAAGTGCGCCGATTGAATTTTGCACCCCGACTGTGTGACATTTTTGGCCGCTGCTGCTTTTGTTGGGTTCTCCGAATTAACTGTCTCGCGGATTTTCAACGGTTATTAATTGGGCTCTGACCGTGTGCCAGTTGAGAGGACAAGATTTCCCACGAAATCTTCTCCGCGTCCTCGGCCGCGCGCACACTTCGCACTTTTGCGATTGCGAATAAATTCCGCCGATGCCCCTGCCTTTGGAGCGCGCGGCGTAAAGTACGAAAAGCTCGTGTCACGTAAAGCAGCCTAACGTATACGCCGATCTCTTCTCCCGTGCGAGTGCGCGGCGAGATCGAAGATTGCGGAAGCCTGAAAATTCGTTTTCGCAAAGTGCCATTTCGGGAACGAAGCGGCCATGTTTCATCGCGCGCAACCCCGGGCACATCGTGGATGTAGATAGAGCAGGAACAAATGGCGCGGTATACCGGATATTGTCTGTGGCGAACCGTTCCTCTATGGTGGTCCCATGAAGCTAAACCTTTTCGAAGGACTTCACCTTCGTGGCAGGTAGAATGTTGGAGCTACTTGAACGGTGCGTGTTCGATCGCTGTGCAACTGTTACTTACGAGTTCGCTGTTGCAGGTTCTATGTACACCGTTCCTACTATACAATTTCTATTTACAAAAAAAAAAAAAAATTCCTTACAAATAGAGAACCTCCTCCTTTTTTGAAGTCGGTTAAAAACGCAAACTGCACGAATTGTGACCGGCCAGATTCTCCTTCCAAGAGCAGCTATTTGTTAGTACAAACATCACGCCCCATTGGAGCTCCCCCCATTGACGAGCAGCCGATCGCGTTTGCCGAATGACACGGTGATTAATCGACGCGCTACAAACGGGTATATGGCTCGGCATCGTTCTCTCCGTCCGTTCCTTATCACGGCCCTCGTAAAGGCACGTCGAAACTTTGGTCGTCGAAGCGATTCCGAATTTTTATGGGGCCGTTACCGCCGTGGCAGTGATATCGGCCGATGTGTTAGCGCGTATATACCATACGCCACATCGAACCAGCACGTACGACTTCTTCTCGTATCCGAGAGGCCATACATGGCGCTAAGTGTCGCGCACACGCGCATGTGCACACTTATACGACGGCCCGGCGGATGTGGAAGTTTCGCAAGCCGCGCCACTCGGACGAGAGCGTGCATCTGAAAACTTTTACGACACTCTCACGCCGTTTATGTCCCGTGTAAATCTCGCTAATTCCGCGAGCTTTGCGCGAGACATCACGCGCAGTGGCCTCTCGTCGTTCTCCCGGCTGTCTCCCGCGTCCGTGCCGAGAGAGAGAGAGAGAGAGAGAGAGAGAGAGAGAGAGACACGATAAACTGCAGACGAAATGGAGCCGCCCACGCTCGAAATCTGTAACTTTTAGCACCTTCGGCGAAAGAGCTGACGAATAATGGGAGGCCGCTACACGATTCGTCGTCTCCTCGGGCTCATTTTCGTACACGGTTATTTGCTGCTCTAATTTCATTATTTCCGATCGTTTATCTGACGAATAAGCGAGGCGACACGGTGGTTGTTTGTGGGGAGGAGTATAATGCGGTAAATTGTGTGTACGCGGCGCGCGATCTTGCACTCGCATGGTCTGGCATATACCGGTAAATCCGACACATTTTTCTGCAAATCTCTTCTTATTCAGCGCTCCATTGCATTACTGAAGCGATTCGCGAGCCGGCCCGGCACATTCTTTCAACTTTTCTCGAATCTGTCAAGTTCAGCCAGTGACTGAACTCCGTTTTCTTTCGTCGTCGTTCGTGCTCCCCTACAGCCGGAAGCGGGCGCGCATATGTACGTTTATGTATATACATGTACATATACATTCATGCGTACTCGCACGTTTAGCCACGTATGTGTCTCTGCGTCTGTGTAAAGTTGGTTCGCGTGAGACTCGCGAGACGTTGCCTGCAGCAGCCACACTGTATTTACTCATATCGCGAGTTTCTCGATAGTTGTTGTTTCCAAATAGCGTTTCGTCAACGTCAGCCAGGTCTCGCGAGCTTCTCCCCCTCTTTCCGCGTCGGGCAAAAAATTGCGCAAGAAGACGAAGAGGAAGCAGAAATCCATTCTTCACCAGGCAACCCCCTTTTGGCGTTCGCGTACGTGGATGCCAACTGGCGTTGGGTGACTTATTGTTAGATGCCACAGAACGCAATTCTTCTATTTCTCGTATCATATTCCTTTTGGCGAACATATTAATTTTCTAGTCTGCGCCCAAATTTTGCTCATCGCGACTTTCTCGAAAAAAATTAGACATTCCGGTTGATGCTCAATTTTGTACAAAAACGAGTGAGTTGAACGAAGGTGATTGTAGTAAAGGGATCATTATGCCGCGACAAACTTAATTGCATCAAATTTGATGCACTAATGATTTTACTTGAACACTTCGAGAAATTGCTGCTTTCACGCTGTCACACCTTGAAAATTTATCAAACTCGCGTCAAATCTATCCAGCGACAATGAAGAAGCATAGACCGACGTCACGGTTGGAAGTGAATGCCACGAAAAAAAATTTCTAACTAAAGCCATCAACCAGAGTCGAAGCAACTTTACACATTTGTCAGATAATTCTCCCAATGAAACGCATCTCTCCTCCTTTTCGCCAGAGTAAACCAGCGATTCATTGTTATTATTAAAATATGTATTCCGCCAATCGCAGAAGACGGAGGCTAAGTAGACGAGAAAGGAGAAGACAAAGAGCAAGGGACCATCCGAAACACGCATCTCTCATACGTCGGATAGAAAATCAATACCGTCTCAACGTCTCTGAGCCCATTTCCCGTACTGCCGCATGCAGGGCTGCCAACGAGAGAGAGAGAGAGAGAGAGAGAGAGAGAAGACAGAAAAGGACCTTCGGCAAAGCAAAATACGGACTTTAGTCAGCCTCGATCGACAATCTGATCAGTCGCATTTGCTGTGCACCTGATACTAGTTTTTTCTACGCGACGAAAGAAACACCGAATGTAAAACAATATGAATATTTGCCGTTTAAAGAAATACGTAAGATTAGGCGTGGATAAGTCATGGGGCAAATGAAGTTTCCAAGGGGTCGAAGCCGGCTGCGACTGAAAATAAGAGAAATTGCCGGCGAGATAAATTTACACGGTGCCGGAAAGGCACGCGTAAAAAGACGAGGGAGAAATTGCGGAGCTTTTAGTCGTTAGATCGTGCGTAACATTCTCGTAATCGCGGACAGGTGGTTGATTACGGGCGCACCGCGAGGGGCGCAAAAAAGGGGGTGGCTGGCGAGCCAGCTGGTTAAAGTGTTCAATAATTAAGTGGAACCTGTTGCGCTTCTCGCCCCCCACCATCGTTCACCACCCTCGGTTACCACCACCCCCGACATCCTCTCTCTTTCTCTCTGTCTTTCTCAATTTCTCTCCTTCGCCATCGTGAAAACCGCACGGCGAATTCATTATTTATTCCAATTATCCCCGACCCTCGACTCTCAAATTATGATGCGATCGACTGCATATTGTGTCGACGAACTTTTTGTCGGCATGCATCGCAGCGTGCAATGTTGTAGGGAAAGTTGCTGGATGCTGAGAAGTGGACAATGTTGCTGTGCCGTCGGGACGCAATGTGTGCGTGAAAGGAGTAGAGTTACATTGGATCCGAAAACGCGTAATGAAACGAATGCGGAAGACTTTAATGCGCAAGACTCCTCTTCCACTCGAGCGTTCGCCCTTTCTCGAACGTTCGTTTGACCCAGCACCCTCCGTAAATAATTCTCCGACCTCTCGGACCTTTTTGCTTTTCTCTCCCCGCCGCCGCGCACTCCGCAGCCTGACATCGATAAACGTCTAATCGGAGTCAGAATGAAAGGAACCTTGAACTTGTCCATTCCTCCGCCCGCTTCAGAAGTTGACCCTCCGTCGCGAACGAGGGGTGGATTCTTTATTCCCGAGGATGAAGTTTGCCGGTACGTGTGTACGCGACGTTTTAAGGGTTCAGTTTGGATTATCCCATGCATGTTCCGTCGAGCGAGACGACGAAGGAACTGTTCCGTTTTTCGTTCTTACTTTCATGCTCGTATATATTATATTGGCCTCCGTAGACACAGAGAATTTCTTTTTCGCTCGATTCTCTCTCGCTCTCTCTCTCTCTCTCTCTTTGTCGGAGCAATTCCCTTCGAACCACCATCGCTACCCCCGTCGTAGTCGACGACCCAATTCTGGGCACCTTTCAAGTTTTACCATCAGTCAGCGGGATTCAGCCGCTTCTGCCTTGAGAACCAAACCCTCCCTCCGCGCCTCCCATCCCTCTTCCGCCTCGAGAGCAATCCACCTTCTCTCCATCCTCGCTTCCACCCTCTCTCGCCCACCTCGACACACATGCTGTTGACGGGGACTCAATACCACCCCCGTCATACAATCATCTCTGGCGAGCAACCCTCCTTCACGTCTTCCACCTCCCTCCTCCCTCCTCTCCTTCTCTAGACCCTCTATAGCGTCGCGTATCAATTTTGAAAATAACAATCCCGCGTCGCTCTCTCCTCTCTCCTCTCTCCTCTCTTTCAGTCTCAGCCTCTTTTTTCCCCGTTCACTCGCTTTCTCCCCCATTCTGTCATTCCTTTTTCTTCAGCGTCTCTTTGGCCTTCGCGAAACGTAGACTGGTACACTCTGCCTTCTCTTCGCCTCTGTTTCTCCGGCCCCGGTAATGGTCCTGACGTCTGCTGGAATACGCAAAATCCTATTTCGACCCTCCACCTCGTTTCTTCTCCTCTCGCCCGTCAGCGCGAGGCACCGAATGGCGAAAGGTATGGGGGGGGGGGGGGGGGTGGTTAGGGTGGAAGGGATATAGGGAGCTCTCTCTCTTTCTCTCTCTTCGTGTAGTCTTCGACTTGAATTTCCGAGGCACAACTCTTGAGAAAACTATACCCACGAGGTCCTTAGCGTTCTTAAGGAAGAGAACGACGTCTCGTACAACTGTCATATGTGCACGGAGATGGATCCTAACGATGGGAGCCCGTGCTGGAACTTTCTAGTCCTTAGGGCACGACTCGGAGGAATTTATTCGAAGAGAGATACATCCTTGTTTTTCCCCGGTATCGTTACAACGGCTTAATATTTAGCGAATCTCACGTCTCGCCAGTATATGCCAGATATTTCTGCGTCGTATAGTTTCGATCATTGACGATCGGGTGGAAATTTGACACTTGCCACGACGGAATGTCGTCGCCGACGACGCGAGCATTAAACTTTTACCACGCGTTCCGTAAGACGCTGCGAGATTTTTCGGCTATTCCGACATGCCCGTTGTGAAGCAACCCCGCGGCTCAAAAGCCCGATTCCAATTTTCCCCCGAAGAATAGTACGGTGGCTATAAATTGGAATATCCAAGGCGGGCTTGCTCGACACGGCGTTAATACTCGTCCGCCATTGAGCTGGCGGGCTCACTCGCAAAATTCCGACGTTTCATTGACATCGACGTCCATAAAGTGCCGATAATACGTGCATAATAACCGGCTTGATATCAAAAAGGAGGCCGAGGAGGCAAGAGGCGAACGTAAAAAGGGATTCGCTCGGAGTAATATGATATGGGAGATCGGGACGCGCCAGGGGCGGAAGACCCGATGGTGAGGGGTGGCACGGAGCGGTATAGCGTTGCGAGAGACGCCGAGACTGTAAGGGACAGAAACGGGGCGAGATAGAGAAGCGAGAGTGGGACAAGATGACGGGCGGGGAAGTAGCACACTGTATGTCGCAGTAATCTTTTACGGTCTATCTCGCATCACGTTGGCGTGCGAGCTTGCATTGCCGACTCCGTACAGGACGTTACAGAATTGCCGAAGAGCCATCCCGATACCGAGACTCCAATCTGCGAATTTCTCTCCCGCAAGCCGTGCCACACGCCCGTCGCGTCTCGTTGCGCGAGCGCAAGATAAGCGGCCCGCCTCGGATTATTTCAATAACGTCCGACGTGCTCCCAATTCCACGGATTCCGTCGCGATATACGAGAAATTCTGTGCGCCGGCGATATTATCGTCGACGCGTGGCCCGTCTTGAAACGGCCTGTACACGTAGTCTCGGTTGAAAGGAGGACTCGAAAAGCTCCATCTCCAGCATGGGGCTCTCTTGGGATAAAGGATCAAGGATCCTGGATGCGATGCACACGTATATCCTTATCTTATATCCCTGCCAACCAACCGCCCAACTCCCTCCTCCAGTCTCGCCCATCCTCCCCCTCCGCCTCCTCTCCAACCCCCTGCTTTCACCCCCGTCGTTCCTTCTTCATCTCTGACGCACCACCTCCTTCGCCACCCTGCGTCGCTGCCGAGTTTTGCAGGATGGCATGTCCTGTGCCTGCCTAATATCAGGCATCATCGCTCATCCCTTATATATCCTGTACCCGCTTTCTTAAGAAGCGCTCGAAAGACCCGCTATCGTCGCCCAACCCCTTTTTCTTACCCAGTGGCCCCTCCAAATTGTCTCCTTCTCTCGGGCTAACGTGTGATCGTTGCTCAGCGACTCTATTCTTTCGACGGCACGCGTGAGTTGGGACGGTAATAGGTCGAAACGATCTATTCATCGCGAGCGATTACGTTGGAGGGTATTAAAATAATGCGTCGGGCACTGTAGCGGTGGAAAATCGATGACTGCGCTTTGACCGTGTGATTAGCATTGGTGCTGGTGGCTTCTCGACAGATCCTCCAAGCGAAAGTGTCGCGTATATATCTGAAGCTAGTAATCCGCGCTCGTTGAGAAGCTCTTCATCGTACATTCGCGTTGTACAGCGCATTCCGAGAGAATTTATAAGGTCTGCGGCAAGGTTTCAATCTGAAGGCAGCGAGTGGATGGCGCAATAAATAAACGTTAAATGCCGCACAGCGTAAATATAAATTGTGCCTCGCGAAACGAAATTTATCATCGCCGAGCGGCGTCGGCGTCGTCGTCGGGTACGTGGAATATCGCGGAACCGTAACAGAATCCGCGACTGACTCCATCTTTTTTCTTCGACGGCTATACACATCCGTCATGGCGTCGCGAC
Source organism: Priocnemis perturbator (assembly GCA_963942575.1). Taxonomy (NCBI): domain Eukaryota; kingdom Metazoa; phylum Arthropoda; class Insecta; order Hymenoptera; family Pompilidae; genus Priocnemis; species Priocnemis perturbator. The sequence goes on from OZ012647.1 coordinate 3,519,523, forward strand.
GTTCCTCCCCTCTTTACCCCCGCGAGCGACGCACGTGTTCGTACAGCGAACGAACGTTCGGGACGATGCTTGTGTGCTCGTGCATGCGTACTCCTGCGTATGTCGCATGCGGGATACATATACGGGAGCACGTTCACCCGGCTTCCTCCTTCAGTCCTCTTCTCTTTGGAAACGTAAAATTACTGGAAATGCAAAATCGATACCGCCAATACGCGCGGTCTGTCTTCATATCGAGGCGAATGAATTAAGTTTATATTATCCGATCAATCGATAATAACGTCAAATGAATAGCTTCTGAAATCGTATGTACGCGTATGGGGGCGCTTCAATCAGGTGATTATGCTTCGAAAATACCAGAAACGACGCTTAATTCGTTCTAGTTCTTGTCTGCTTCGGACCAGAGTCTTATTCTCGATTGATTCGGTGTCGCAGACTGCAATTTGTTCTCGCCTATGCGGAAAGAAAAAGATTGTTTCATATCGCGCACTTTGTCCTCGTTGCCGCGCGGAAAGGAAAGTGTTCTTCGTTACTTCGAGCGTTAACTCAGCGTAAGTTCATTCGACGAGAGTGAAAGTTACTGCGAAGTACTTGGCGAAACTTCTTAAGGTGGGTCAGGACTTTCCACGGCGCGATGTTATTTCAGAGGGACGTCGAGTCGTAATGGGCAAAAGTGGAAAAGCTGTCGCGTATACGCCTCGTCCATGCGCGTTATGTTAATTCATCCTACTTCTCCAGCTTATAACTTAGTCCAGCCCGTCGTAAGACAAAGACAGATTTAGAGCGAACGACGGAGAACACTTTGCATGAAATTTATTCGCACGAAATCATCAGCACGAAACACTGCCACTTTCCGTGATCTATTCAACTTCGTCTAGCTAGCATAAATCCACTATTAAAACTCTAACTCCGCGAGCGCGTAATATTTGCCAACAAAGACCGCTACCCCTTTCACGCGACGTCGCCATTAGCGGCTTTATCGAGAGAAGGAGATAAACCGCGGCGAAGTTACAAATACTTTTTTTCGCCCCCGCACGCGATAGGGCTGGCGAGCGCGGGGGGTAAGGAAAAAATGTCGCAGCAAAGAATCTTCGCGATACAGGAAGTGGCTTCCTGCCGCATCTTCGGCTCTCGCCAAGGATCCCGGAGGCATACATATTTCGCAGACACCATCCTGCCTATCTTTCGAGGCGTCTCCCTCGGGATCCTGTCCCCGTAACACCCGCCCCTGTGCCGCAACGCCGCCCGGCACGCACACACGTGTGGAGGCGGGATAGGGGGCGAGGACCACGATGTAGAATCCATACACAATTCCGCACCCTTCCCACTCGTCGTTCGCTCTGAAGTTCGATCGGTGCACGAATTTCGGCCCCGACGTAGAGGGAGAGTGAGAGAGCAGTTTCCTTTGATAAACAAAATGGATTGGCGTAACCCCTTTTTCCACTCGCCAACGAGATTACGCGACGTTCCGATTTTCTAATCCCGCCGGCAAATAGAACAAACGCTGTCGGACGCGTGTGTCATTACGATTCGATCGTGTAGATGGGGTGGGTCGTGGCTGGAAGAGGTCGACGCGCGCGGCCGTTTTGGGTCTCTGACGAATGTTTAATAATAATTAGAACGTTCCGTCTGGATGTTAGGTGTACGTAGGAGGGAAATGGGAAGTCGGGCGTAAGCGGTGAGTAAATCAAGCCTTTGTTTTTCCGTCGGAGTTATTCCGGCGAGCGATACGGGCACGCGGAGAGTGTGTTACCGCGGGCTCACCGAGCTGAAAATGTACCCAGAAAGAAGTGACAAAGTCCCGGCGTATTTCGCCAAACAATTTCGCAGCTAGACAGTGTGTCTTGGCGCTTTAAGCTAGACCATCGCGCCCCATCCGCAAGTGTTCCGACCAACCCCGTGCACCCTCCAGGGTTAGTATAGTAAGTTACAGTGCACTCTTCCATCCTCAACCCCCGTGCACCCCCTTATACCACTTTGCCCCTCCGGCCGTTCCTCCCACGCCGTGTACAGTGCCTCAAGTGAAATAGCGGGATTATATTATTCCTGCGGTCTAGGGGGTCGCCATATTTTTCCTGCAAAAATTGTCCCGACCCCGATGTGTCCGCGTACAATAGTCGAAAAATCATGGAAACGCATTTGCCGAGCGGCGAAGCTATTCATGAACTCTAAACGTCCGTCATTCTATTTTTCACGCGCTGTACGTGTTATTTATTGAATTAGGAATGTTCCGCGTGCCGAGAGATAATGGTCACGGTTACCTATGTCGTACGTTTACAGGGGCGTGGTGGGTATTGTATGGAAATACACCGGCAATTGGATGTGAAATTTTCAGTTCCGTCGAAGGCAATTTTCTCTATTACGGACATTGATTTCGTAAGACGTTAATGGAAGATGCGTGACGAGCGGCTGCTTTATGACCAACATTTGCATTAATGGGCATGTCCACTCCGGGGGGCCCAATTACGATTCCGCGTCTGTCTTTGCCGCGAGGCAGCCTGCACTCGTTCCCGTCTGCCTAACCCGCGCTACGTTTCAATATTTTGACGTCATAATATTGGCACACCGGCGCGGCGGCAGTCAGATCTGTATACATCCAACTGGCGTAAACGTCGCCTGCACAACGTGTATCCTCGAATGCATAACATCCGAATCCCGAGAATGCTGAAGCACCCGCAAGAACGACGCCAAAAGCTTCAAAATTGCACCAATTTTGGCATCTTAAATATCATTGTCACCTGAGGGGTCGCGCGAATCATGCGTGAGAGCGTTTTCTACGTCCCGGCCAAAAGCATGTAATTTCCCGACAGCGATATCGTGCTCAAAGTCCTGCGCTCATAATAGCCATATTGTTATACTCGACACGCTAGCCGTGCTTACTCCCATTCCTCCTACGGCAGTGCCGAATGCGTTAACGGCAGATCCCTGGCCGTCGTTCCGCGGCAAGTGGGGAAGCGGAGACTGCAACGGTCGAACTTAACGGCGCAAAAAGGCAAAGGGAGGTACGTCGGCGGAACGGCGAAACGACGAAACGACGAAACGACGACGGCGAGAGGCAGGTAGCTGCCGCGTAAAACGAGTCATCCCCTCGAGCGTCGCATCCACGAGAAATCAAGTATAGAGGAGATTTGCATGCGAGCCGAATATAAGCCTGGTGAATATCCCCGGGTATAAGTATTTCATATAAGATGCCGTTGCACCCGCGTATAAGACACTCTCGCGCGCCCTCCGGCCCTTCCATTTTGCGAGGAGAAACGAAAGGAAAAAACCACCCCCTCTGGATTCCGGAAACCGCCTCTCCTCCGTCGTCGAGAAGGAAACTCGCAGCAGCGCCCCACGTCGCGAAATGTCTCGCGTGAATAGCGCAGTGGCGTAGACAGGGTGGAACTACTGAATACCAGAACGTATGTATGAGTACCTTATTCGCGACATTTTAATAAAAAATACCTCCCACCCCGACGCCGCGTTCGCGCTACATTTGCGGGGAAACATTTCGACGAGCCGCGCAGGATTTTATGCAGGCTGCCGATAGTGATGCGTCGCGGTTAATCCTCGACGATATGAATAATCGATCGCGATGGGGTCTGCCTAAAATGTTTGGGAAAATTATTTGTACGATGTTTCACGAGAGTTTTCCTGTTTGCGTGGCTTTCTTTTTTAGATTTCACGACAACATGAAATCAGAACGGAGTCATTTTGTAAATGTAGGCACTGTTTAGATAGAGTCATCGGTGTCGCGAGGATACAGCGAAGCTGATGACGTCGTCCGGCGTTAATCAAGTACTCGCGCGACGAAAGTACATCTTTTATGTCCGCAATAGACCGTGCCAGAATACGCAACGTCGCACATTGTGGAATATTTCGAGCGAAGACGTCGGAACAAGAGGCGGGTGCAGTGGGTGGGCGGTTTGGAATATGAGAATGTATGCATGAGCCGTGCATTGCAATGTTTAATAATAATATAAATATGACCGGGCCAGGGTGGGTAACACCGCGGGCAAATATGCCCCACGAGCTGGATACGAGCTCCTCGTTCGACTATGAAATTGACAATTCCGCCCCCTGTCCCCTTCTCCGACGCTCTCCGTACCTTCCTCTGCCGACCTTTTCACACTTCTCTCGTGATACCTCCCACCCAGCTATACGCCTTCTCAGATCCTCGACCCATCTGCATGCACCTACATGCATCACGTTTTCAAAAGAACTATTCTCCCAAGATTCACACAAATTCCGTTGCTCAATGATTCATGTTAAAACGTCGAAGGTTCTCTTCGGTTAGCGGTGTCCGCGAGATCATTTTCAATTGTACGAAAAAGGTTGAAAATGAATATTAATTCTCTGTATAAGTAACGATGATGTGTCGAGTGAGCGATGACGTCAGAGTCGAAAATTGCTCACTTCGTTTTCCGTATTCTATAGCGATCACTAGCTCGACTCTCTCTCTCTCTCTCTCTCTCTCTCTCTCTCTCTCTCTCTACCTCTCTTTCTCTCTCCTGTTCCTTTCGGCCGTCTCACTGTCTTTCGCGAAAAGGTGTGGCTCCGAGAACACCGGTATGATATGCAAAAATATGTGATAAGGGTAGCTGGAGTGTCTGCGCGAGGTGTATGCGTGGATGTTGTCAGAGAGTGTGTGCATGGGGATATGGAAAAGCCAGTGGCAACCCTATCAGAATGGAGGCCCCGAGGGGGGCTCACGGGAAAAGAGGAGAACGACCGACCAACCAGGGCCTGAATATAGGATGTCAGGAATTTTCATATCTCGATGCCACCCATGGAAAGTCGCAAGCTTTTCCTAGAAAATTCTTCTGTAGACACGCTGAAATAGATACGCTCGGCTCTGGCGGTGAAACGTACGCTACCGGCTCGTCTAAGAATTATGGCCGTTTCAAAAGGAAATGTAATGCAAGTGACGCGGCGAAATTTCGCTTTCCTCTGTTCCGCAAAACGACTCTGCGACTTTCTGGCTAATTGAGCGAATGATCCGAGGCTGACGTTAAATCACGCGCAGGGGTAGTTAAGAGAGAAAGAGATTATTCGACGTCGAACGCTCAGTCTCCGAAGATGTTCGTCGAATACGGATTCACGCGACGAGTGTACAGTAACCCGTTCCCATGAATCCGTCGAAAGCAGTCGAGACGTGTCTTTTAACCCACGATACGAGTGCGTCGCCGACAGCATTCGCCGACCTCTTCCCAAGAGTCATCGGGTCAGGGCCGGTGTTTAATGGCAGATGGAATTGTCGGGGAAACCAGCTGTAATTTGCATCCAAGCAGAGAGAAATGGTCGGTGAGGAAGAGGGGTGAACGGGCACACGAGGGAGGAGGAGCGCGACGGCGAGAGCGAGAGAGAGAGAGAGAGAGATGGAAGAGGCGTAGGAGAGCGCAGAGTACGTTCGTTGGCAAATGTAGTGAAAAATCGCGACCACGCCGACGACGCTCTTTATTGGAACTACTAACCCTCCCCCCGTTTGTGCCTATATACGTACACGCGTATCCGTAAAGACATGCGCGTGTGTAGAGACGCACGTATGCGCGCGTACGTAGAGAAACACTCGCAACACGATTACTCGACGTACAAACGAAGTCTCGCTGTGTTTCTTCCACACAAACGGCAGTCCGACACCCTCCACCAACCATCGCCATTGCCGCCAGGACCAACCAACGCCACCCCCTCCTACTACCCTCGAGGATAAAGGTGTTACGGGCGCAGGCTGCGACTGACAGCTACATTTATACGTTTCGCGGATTTTCCATATCGAGATTTGTCGAGTGCACACGCCCGAGGTTAACGCCGCGGCACTGCAAATAACGTCGGAAGGATTTGTATCTGTCAGAAGTTGCAGAGCTGTGCTGGGTGGTACGTGCCTCGTCGCTTCGCGGGGGATATCTAAAAATCGCCGAGAGTCAGGCAAGAGGCATTCCTGCGGATCCCGTCGAATGCGAGATCGCGAGACGTCACTTTCCACACGCTTGACAGATTCGGCTGCGAGAACGCTTCAGAAGTTCAGCCAATTCCCATCCGAACGCACGCGAGATTGATTGTGTCTGGATTGTTATTGTCGAAGAGTGGATCAAGTTTCCTTCCAAATTCGTTCTACCACTGTCGAAAATCGAAAATCTTTCGTCGTTGTCGATTCTAATCACTGTCCACTACTCTGTCGTGCAATTATCTTGTCGCGAAGTTGATTATGTGTGCCGGAGAAATTAGTAGAAATTCAATCTTTCGTTTATTTTCTCACGTAAACCGATGCAGCACAAAATGAGTAGAGCATCGATTTTCTTCAGATTTTAACAGACCACTTTCGAATTATAATAACTTTGTATTTCAATGCGCGAGTGATATAGTTATTACTAGCACTGCGGTTAACTGCCGATTGTTAGTCTTGTTCTTCGTTATTACCACCTCTGACACTCCCATGTGTTCGACCCAGCATCCCAAAAGAAACTGAAGCTCTGAGTTCTCGCATAGAACCCCCTGACCTACAGGGCCAAGCAATCCCTTTCACGTTTGACTACACGTGCATACCTGAGCGTCATCTGATCTACCGCCTATCTACCTTAAAGGATTGCATTTCCCGTCACTAAGGGGTGGGTTCCCACAGTTTTACACAACCTATTTAACCCTAGGCCGATGTCAGAAAGAGTTTCATCCTCTTCAAAACATAACTTTGCACTGATGCATTATATTTATATGCAAGATATTCCGACGACGAATCAATATTACGCATAATCAGCATTCTACATGAACTGATGCTATTCTTTTTTTCAAACGTCCAGCGAATATTCCGTGCGCCGTAACCGTCCGGATTATATTCTTTTCATCCCTCGAACCCGTAGCGACGTACGTACACGAGGAGACGTCCTTTTTGCCCTGAAAATCGTCTGGAAGAGAAAGGAGACGGTGCTCCGACTGAGAGTGGGACGAAATCATTAAATTGGCCGCGGTTCAACGAATTTGGACCGGAGTATCGAGCGTACGTCGTTTGCCTTTTAACTTTCCGGCCCTGTCGAACCGGGCTAAATATATTTGCAAATATGTACGTATCCCCAGCGATCTATGCCCTCCCCGCCGTCGCGTCTCTTCTACTCGTCCTACTCGCACCCTCTTCGCCATCGGGCAACCCTCCAGGCCTCGAACGAATAATCAGGTAGATGTGGAGCAGAGACCTTCCTTCCCTTCCTCACTCCGTCTCTCTCCAACACTGTCTTTCATTCCCCGGCTCACTCCATTCCCCTGCACGCCTCTCTATCTATCTGTCCCTCTGTCCATGCGGAGTGTATGTAAATCACAGCACGCGCGTATGTACGCGCGCATCCGTGTCGTTTGTACACGCGTGCGTGCACGTAACATACGTACGCCGCCAGGTATATTTGCATGACAATATTATTCCACTTCGGGCGTTCGCGGATTGGTTACTCTTTTTTTTTTTTTTTCTATACTCCCCTACAGGGTCTCTCACGCGTCTCGCGCATCGCTTCAATTTTTCCGCGCGCCTGTCTCGCGGAGTGTATGTGTGCCGAGTACTTGACGAACGATACGCGTGCATTAGGGAGCTGTGATAGGTTTGTTATCTCATCCCACCTCCGACACGTATCGCGGCGGAATTGCGGATATTTTATCCGCTCCTCGCGCATTCGCTACCCAGTCTCAAATTGCGCGGTCTCGCGGCACGACTACGTTACTCGCTGCTAAAAGTTGCACAATTCTGTCGGTCGCGTTCCAGAAGCTCGCCGGCGTCGCTCGAATGAATTTTCAATGTATATATATATACATACATATATACACATCGGAGCACACTTCCGCGCGGTGGGGAGGGGTTCACGGACGGGTTCGAAGGCATTTTCGAAAGAGCGGGGCTGTTTGACGGTGGCCGGGTGGCTTTGAAAAGGCCCGTAGAGGAGCGCGTCTCGTATGCAAATTGGCCGATATTGTCGTGCGTTACGTGGCAGCGGCGGTATACCTACGCGCAGTCAGTTGCGTAATCTCGCAGGTATACGTATATGTCGCGAGTAAAAGGTAAAAAGGAGCAGGAGGGTGGTGAACGAGAGAGGGTTGCCCGGGACAGGCGGGGGGAGAAGAGAAGAGAAGAGAGGAGAGGAGAGACGGGCGAAGAACGACGGCGAGGAGAGAGGAGAGGAGAGAAAGAAAGAGAGCGAGTCGATTCAACCGATGCAAATTCGCCAACTAAAACGGAGTGCATAAAGCCGAAAGCTCAGCCGGCTCGAGGCACGATTTGCATAAGTGTCCTGGCAGCTGCGAGCGGTGCCACCGCGAAACACGTGCCCCGACATCCGATTAAAGGACTTGCGACCCTCCGCTTCCTGCTTCCGGACGCTTTACGCGAAGTCTGCCTCGCGACTCCGGCTAACGAGGAGACGTGCGCTTGTTCGCGGCACGGCAGAAACGTCGATGCGCGTCAAATTCGAATCTTCGGAATATTGTATGCCTGGATCCTGGTAATATTAACTTGTCCGGCTTTAAGATAGGGACTCGCTATGCTCATTGGCAGAAAATTCGTAAGGATCAGCGTGTCGGGAGCGAGCGATCCAGCTAACAATAGGAGAACGTCGGACGAGACGTCGTCGGTTCGGGAAATTTTTCGATTCGATTGCATCTGTCGCACGTCGCCGTGTCGAGAAGAACGCGGAGGAATAGTGTAGGACGGGCGCGCGGAGTAGTATAAGGATCAGGACGAAGACGAAGTCGTCGACGAGAGGACGAAGACGACTGGCTGCAGCCAGCAGGCAGCCCCATGCCAGCGGGGAATAAGATATGGAAATTTTCAATTCGGGCAAAATTTAAGAATTTACCCCGCGCGAGACTGGTGTAGGGTGCAGGATATGTATTATGCGGGGAGGGGTGCCAGGACTGGAGAGACGAAGAACGAGAGGAGTAAGGAGCGGAGGAGGACGAGGTGGTGGGAACGTGAAGAGGGGGATGGAGAAGGGAACAGGAAGGGGAGTATGTGTGTGACGTGTGTGGCGGCCATTACGCAGAGCCGGGGGTGGTTGCCAGGCAACGCCTTTCAGCCCCCACATACTCACACCACCTTCGACCAACCCCCAAAACCCCCTTGTGAATCCACCCCCTCGAACCGTCACTCTGTCTTTCTTTCTCTTGCCTTCCTTTTTTCCCGCTTCTCCACTCATGCAGAGAGCGAGCTCTCTTTCGGTTATCCAACGTCACGTTTGCTGAGCACGGCTCATTTATCGATAACTCCTGCAGTGATTTTAATTTGCCGAATATGCTCGGATTACTCAATGAGAGAGAGAGAGGGAGAGGGCGAGCTCTCTGCATCCAGAACGCGCGACACGCTCATTTCTATTCCGCACTTTTTGTCGTCGGAATATAGATTTCGCGGCTCTTAAAGATATTAGCTGTTGGAATCGGAATTTCTCTCCTTTCGGCGACGCGTGATCCCCGTGCCTTTTACACGGAAATTTTTCGCTAGTCGGTAGACGCGCCACAGACTCAGCGCTCGGTTGCTTAATACGTCTCTTCAGTCCGTGTTATGTACTCCGGTATAATAAAATCCCATAATGCCAAGGGGTTCGGGAAGAAGCTTAAATTATCAAATAGCCCGAGCGTCAAGAAGCTTAAGATTTTAAATTGCCACTTTCTTTGGACGAGTATACTGAGTTTCTGCTCCGTTCATATCGCAGTGATAATCTTCTTTAAACTAGTTGCCTCTACAAGCTCAATCGACGGCAAAGACGACGTGTCAATATACACTTTAAAGTCCGAAAAAATGAAATGCAAGGATACACGTTCTCCACGGTGAATTATTCTTAACTTATTCCTTTCAATCGTCATCTCCACCCAGTCACATTTTTCCTGCTCACCTTTTGCCATCTCACATAATACACCTGACCTACTCAGGTATCAATACTCGCGAGACGCATTCCGCTCAGTTAGATATCGCCGTGACATTCGAATAAAATCATCGAAAGTGCGATCGTCTTTCCCTAATGCGCTACGGCTGTCTTAAATTAGGTGTAACATCCGACTGTTGACTTGGCGCGCACATATACACGTGATACCAGGCACCGATCTTATGGGAAACTCCCGTGTACGTGAGCACGTATCGATGATGGATCGATAAACATCCGAGTATTGTGCAATCAACCGCCTATTTGGTGTCATTGTGCCGACAATTCGGTAGGTAGCTCTCTCATCCTCTTCTCTCAACCCTTCCGGGATCTTTCCTGTCCCACATTGTCCTCGCTCCGATGCTAAGGGGGGTTACTCGACCTTCTCTTTTCCACGGGATCATCCCGAGCTTGTCTCTTGCCCTACCTGAACAACGCAAAACCTGCCCGTGTTTCGAATTCACTGCCGAACGAACGCTCTTTGCGTCTGGACAATCGATGGGAAGCAGTCAAAAACTTTCGGATCAGAGCACGCACAATTTCATCGGCCGTATGCGCACTTTCGCTGGTACAGAAATTTGAATATAGGGTAGACGTAGGTTTTACGATTTTTATCACGTATCCTGTGATGTTCGAATTTCTGAGGATAACGAGTCGCCGTGTAATGACGCTCGAGCATTACGAAAGCCGTAAAGTTTTTTTTCCACAGGCATTCTGCGTCCGCTAACGATCTATTAAGCCGTACAAAACGACAGGTTTTACAGAGAGTCACCTCTCGCTCCGCGAGACCCCGACTTTTCACCGAAACTTCCCGTGCCAGGACTATGACGAAGAAAACAAACTACAGCGACCCTCTTTGTGTGAACACACGTTGACCCACGACCCGTCTACCTGCCACCGCTGTGGGTACAAACATTTTCAGAGACGATTCCCGGCAGGGGCAGCAACCCCTCGCAACGGAACCTTTTACACGGACCTCCAAAAGTGGTACTATCTTCTAATGCGGCATTATATTTGGCGCGGATTATTAATGGACGTCGTTTCGACGGTTCGGCATATCCCGGTGCGTTAAAGCGATCGAAGCTATCCTTTGCATCCCTTCTGATCCTGCGACTCCGAGCCCACTCGGCATTAAAGCCGCAATGATCCTTTTCATTATTTACTCTTTCAACGTGTCAAAGAGAGTGATATCCGTCCATTCCTTTGGTGGACGAAATTTCTCATTAGGTCGCTCGCAATGGGCACGATAAACAGCTGATGGATTCTGTGAGAACGACGCTGGGCACGACGAGCGCGATTGAATCAGTAATCAAAGCTGCTTGATTTGAAACCAGAGTAAATTCAGTCAATGCAATTAACTCGAATGCATGTTCCGCGTCGAAGACGAAGTTCTGTTGGTCGCATACTTCGACGGGCCGTTCGATACATATTAAACGTACTGTCGATATTTAATTAATAGACTGAATGTCGCATCAGCCATAAATGGCTTGCACAAGTAAATATCGCACTATTTCACCTATTTTTGGCCTATTTCGGGGCGCGCTTTTCGTTTTCCTGAGTCTCTGTGTCCCCCCTATGATCCTCCAAAAAGGCCAATTTTTCTCGATTTCTGTCAAGGCCTGTAGTGATAAAATTAGCCATAACACATACATATAGCGTTTCTTGATGATGTACCGAAAAAATAAAATGAGTGGAGATCGTGAAGTTAGCAAATTTCCATCACGAATCTGAATAAGATACGAACTCCCAATCCGTTCGCTTCCTGCATTCCCTGACCTGGAAACAGTCTTCTAGAGCTCTTCGATAAATCACGAATATCCGATGAATTAGACCGGATGATTAGTTCTCGCCCGATCATCGGTGGGCAATGCAATCGGGAGTAAGAAAGTCGCGGAGAGAAAACATCATACTTGCCGCGCGTTTACGGCCGCATCTCTGCGCCCTGCGAGTAGCCCTTAAACGCGCATTAACTCGGTCGCGCAAGCAGAGTAACGGCGGCGAAGCTACACGTACGACATTTCCGTCTTGCGAGACGACGAGGAAAAACGAAAAGGAGAGGCAAAGGTTTTGTTCGGCTGTGCAGCGGGGGAGCGACGTGGAATGAGTGAAAAAGGACTGGAAAAGGGATAGAGCGAGAGAGAGAGAAAGAGAGCGAGTGGAAAGAACCTTGGACCCTGCGAGGTGGAGTAACGTATTCGAGTCGCAATAACGAGAGCGGCCCATTTGAATATCCCGCCTCCTTTCGTCTCCTTTTTCCTGCCATTTCCTCCCGCCACCCCCGCTCGCCCGTTGCCTGCTTCCTATTCGCACGCATCTCGCCCGTTAACGCGCGGCCGTTCATGCGTGCAAACGATACGCACGCGCTTTGAATTCCGGCAGAATAGAGGAACGACGTTGGAATGACGCGAGCGTAAATTGCAGGTTTACGCTTCGCGCAAGCTCGTTCGCCGCGTTTCAAACCGCCGCTCCCGGAGGACATATCGTATAATTTATGGCACCGTTCCCGATGCCAGCTAATGATCCATCCAGGCCGCGTCGGCACTCGCAATTAAACGCTCTCAACGTACAAGTAATCGTCCAACTTTCTTAAACGTCAATTTTTGTACAGATCCGCCGCACGTTCCGATATTCCTCGATTTCTTGAGACGCGAGTCGATTGCCTGCGATATTTTAATAACCGTCCGACAGCGTAACCGTTCGCTCGGCTCCGAAATTGTACGGTCGATTAAAAGCGCACGCACGGAGGGTTCTTCCTGATTTATGGCCAAGCGTATTCTGTACATGTATAGCCGAGCCTAACCCTTCCCCGACAGGGATCGTGGGTAATCGTATGCATTTTACGGGTTTTCAGGCCCTTCCCGGGCCCACTCCTTCTCGGCGCGTTGCATTATTTTGCCATATTCGAGGACCGTGACGCGTGTATAACGTCGCAATAAATTTCGATCATCGCCGGGCGCCGTTCTCCCTTTCCTCGCTAAAGCGCGCTTCTTTTCCTTTGCCATTCTGACAATGCCCTCGGCGCGTAAAAGAGAGACGAGAGAAATATGTGAAAGGGTTGCGCCGCCGAAGATAGGACGACGTGTTCTCGCACGTCGACAAAGAGTATCGAGACACACAGTGGTCGCGGTAGTTCCGTGTAAAAACTACCTGGCAGCTGAAGTGGCGCAAATATTTAACGCGTGTCGAGTGCACCCCTTTTTCACGCACAATGCGTGCGGGAAGTGTCGTGTTTGCAGAGAACGATGACGCGACCAATTTTTTTACATCCGCCGTCGTTTACTCGCCATGGTTACACCTTGTTATGAAAGAGGAGCGCGAGCTAATCATTGAGAGTGTGCGCTGGGAGGACGATTTCGCTATACAGTTTCTAGAGTCAGTCGCCTTTCATAGAACTGTTTTAATAAGTGGGTACAAGGTGATGCTTTGATTTTAAATTTGCTCGCATACATCTGCAATTGAGTATCCACCGTTGACGGCGGCATAAAGTATCCGAACATTTACGTGGAACGTTGCCGAATGAAAACGACACCCTTAATAATCGTGGGTAACTGGCGAGCGTAGCGGAGCAAAAGGGGGTGGGGTGGTAGAACAACTTGTTGCATAATAACGCAGGCCGAGAAGATAGGGGTGAGTTAGTCCTGCGCCGCGGTCGCGCTTGCGCTTCAAGATCCTCGTTAATCCCACCACCCTGACGAGATCCTGTTAATTTTCTGCACGCCGAACCTGAGGGTGCGGAAATTTATTTGTGAACTGGTCGCAAATAAAACCACGTACAAGCCCGAAAAGTCGGAACAGTCATTTACTTGAAATCATTAGTCAGCGTGAACTAATAATCCGTCCGCACCGAAACGACGAAAGCGTCGTGAGCGCAACAACCGACCGCGTACATTTTTGCTTCCCGCTTAATTATCCGCGGAATTGCAGAGAGCTTGAACCGGCGATACCGAAGGTGGCCAGCTTCCATCTTTTTTCGCGCGAGGGTTGCCACGAGCAGATATGTCGCCGACCGTTATCTGCGGGATGGAAGACAGAAGGAACGGGAACGTAAAGCGGGCCAGACGCGGGAGGAGAAGAGGGCGAGGAAGAAGGAGCAGGGCACAGGATGGAAAAGGATGGAAGAGGAAAGAGAGGAGAGCAGAGACTCGGCGGAGTGAGGGTGAGGAGGAACGTGGCATGCGATTAGCGTTTGATACCGCGTGCCAACGTCCTGAGGGCCGGGAGTAGGAGCAGACAGCCAGACAGACGTATAATTTCGGGGATAAGATCTAAAACATTGCCCCGACCTGCCACAGACGGAGACCGAAATACCGGGCAAAAGGGGTTCGCGGCGCCATGTGTGAAACGGGCTACGAGCCAGGGCGCTTTTTTCCGAAAAAAAAGAAAGAAAAAAAAAAGGGTTCTCCCTTTTATCCTTTTCGAGTCTCGCAATAAAACTCAACGAGAGGTCGTTCTCTTGCCGGCGCGGAACTTGTAACGCAAATGTCACGCTCTCGCGGAGGACGCCCCGCGTGATAGATACGTTGATCATTTGACAGCGACCATTCCCGTGGACTCTGAATTCCGTTACCTTAACATCCGCAACTACTTCGAAGGGAAAACATAGTATCAGCCTGAACAACATCGTAGGGAAACGTTTTTCGGCGACGATACAATGGCGCGTGACAAGAGTCAAACCGACAGCGTGTCGTGGAAAAAGCTGGAAAGAAGGGCGTATCAGCGGGTCATTAAACACAGATAGGGCCAACCCCGTGCATATGTCGCGTATATACGTGGCTCTCGCTCTGTCGGGCTGCGCAGCTCGGCGTTAGTTAGTTAGCGTGTATGCAAAGCCGGGCCAGGTAGAGAGAGAAGCGCCCTGATTATTTATGTGCGCATCGGGCCCATTCACAATCGACGGTGTAAAGGGTTCGGGGTGGCACGTCGGCGCGCGGCTGCCTTTTTATAGATAGTAAAAAATATGATAATCTATGCTTCGCTGGAAGAGAAAAATATAATTCATTATTCGAGCGGCGCATACAAAGGCCGGCGACAACGGGGTGCCCCGCAGGGTGAATCCCGCCCGAAAAAAAGGGTTGAACGGGGAAGGAGGAGGGGGTACGTCCAGGGTTACATCCCGACAGCACGGGTTACGCGACTCAGCCTCCGAGGAGCTACATTTCGGCTTAACCCCCTTCCCACCGTCTTCTCCCTCGTTACCGTGAGACCGCGGCTAGGATAACGGATTCCACGGAACCTTCACTATATTTCGAGCTTTCGAATCAGTTGAAATGTCGAATATTAGATCTGTACTCTCTCAGAATGCCGTACTAGAAAATAACGATATCCCTTAACAGCATCGTCTATCGAAGCATAGTCCGACACGACACGTATCTACGTAGAACGCTGCAGCACAGAAAAATTGATGTGCTCATTCACCATCTATCCCAGGACCCTAATTACCATACAGGCGGAGCGAAGCGGAAGGGGGAAGGGGTAGCAGAGCCTGCAACAGAAGCATGGGCAAGAAAGGTGAGAAGGAGAGAGAGAGAGAGGGAGGGTAACGAGGAGGTGGAGGAAGAAAGGGAACGATAGGGGGAGACGGGGGGGAGCATGGGCAGAGAGACAGAGAAGGGTTGATGAGTGCAACCGGTGTCTTCCCTCCCCACCCTCTGCTCCCGACAGGCGGCAAAACGGCCTCGCGGATTCCTGTCACCGGAAACGTCCTGCCAGTTTAGCACGAAATCCCGATGGAGGAAGACTGACGGCCCCGTGACACACGTGGAAAGTAGTTTCGTAGTTTCGCAGTTTCGCTGTTACGTGGCAACGCTCCTCCGGGCGCACTCGCCAAGAGGGAAATAATTCGCGGCCCTGTCGGAATTTCAACGTTTTCTTCTCTGGGCGGCAGGCGCGCGAGGCGAGGGGCCAAGAGGAAACAATAGAAAAAAACAACGGCTCGCATCCAGTCGCGCGAGCATTGTGAAAATTCCGTCCAGTGATCGTTCTCTCGTCTTTCGGTCGGCTCGATAAATGCGCGTCGGGTGTTATGAAACATTACAGACGTAGTTATGTCAATTCGAGATGTGTGTCTGTAGGGAGAGACTCTTTCCTTGTTACTCGATCGCATGATTTTTTAATGATTTGTTAATTGACGAACGTTGCAGATTGATGATCGTCCGACGCTGTTGAAGCGTTTTGTGCGAGAGAGATTTTACATTCAGTTTCGACGTTTGAATTCGGTCCTCGCCTACGATGTTGACAAGTACCCAGTCCCTCCGATTCGTCCGGTTTCTAAATTAACGATTCCGCTCCCGTCTGAAGTCGGCCATAATGCGTTTATCAATTTCTGTTCCTCGTTCGTCGCTCCGCCCCCAAGAAAATTGTATTCATTACTCGCGTGTAAATGTAATATTTAGGGGCGAACGCGGTAAACACCGGGGACAAACCGTCCGCCAATCGGAGTATCGGTTTTCCATTCGCACCAATACAGAATCCGACAAAAATTAGTGCATACTTGGCACATTTCGTTGCGCTTCCGGGACAGTCAACTAAGTATATAAAATCGTTGTAAGCACTTACATGTCAGAAGAATTTTGACGGTCGTCGGATCCTCTTCGGTTCAACGACAGCGACGTCTTGAGCGCGAAATGTGAAGAAAAACGAGAAATGACGGACGCGAGGGAATATTCTGTTTCGGGTAGAAAAAAAGCTGCACAGCGACGACCGCGTGACTTCGGCTTGAGTAAGACGCGCGAGGTGGTAAGTTGAAAAAGGAGCGAGCAAACACGAAGGAAGGGTGGGGGGCTACAATGAGAGACGGAAATGGGACGAGGCGTGGGGTAAATGAAACTGCGGGAAGTGGAGTAAAAGCGCATGAGAGGAAGGTCGATGTGTAGGTGGTCGGTTGGGGGCGGAGGACGGGAGAGGCGAAGAGAAAGTGAAAACGAGAGAGTGGGGAGAGGTGGGTGGAGAAGGGGTAGTGATTAAGAGTAGAGGGTCGTGAGAAGGGATGGAGTGACGTAATTAATTTGAGAGGAAGCTTGCCGGCCTGCCGCGTGAAATAATCAGCTGTTGGCGCTCGTCGAAGACACTTCCCGCTCTCGAGGACAGTTACAAGAACGAGACGTCGGTGTTAACAATTTTTTGACAAGCCGCGACGACGAGTACTTCAACTACCCCTACTTTAAAGTTCGTTCACTGATCGTTGACATTACGTATTCTTCGGCGCGATACAATCGGTTCTACGTACAATCGCAAATCCTATCCCAATGACAGGAGTGAATCAAATACTGACATAGTTTATGAATAACGATAGAAAATTCGCAATCACCATTGAAGCACCGAACTAATCAGAGATACGAAACGTCCAGCGTGACACTTTAACTAGCATGAAACGAAACATCAAATATTTCCGACACTATTCCCAACTATTTTCAACGCACGATTATTGGCCCTATCCGCAGCCGAGATTTGAAATTCCCCTCGAAACGCTACTGTTCACCGGAATGTAATTCGCGAGAGCGCGCATTCCATATTCCCTTGTTGAACGCGCGAGGATAGGGGAGGAAAGGACGAATGTGTCAAGACGAAGGCGTAGGAAGGACTGAGAGAGGATCCGGGACCGAATCCTGCCATCTCCAAGGACCGTCCGACGGGAACTGTACCGTCGAACGTCGCGACGCCGGCGTCTGCGTCCTATCTGCCTATATATACACCCACATATATCTGTCCCGATAGATATACGCCTATATGTTTTATAATATAATGTCGGTATATAGACGGCAATACGCGCTTAATAACGCGCGAGTAACGCGGCGTCCTTTATTCGCGCTCGAAACTCTTGGAAAGACTTTCAATTTCTTTTTTTTCCCCCCAAAATTTCCTCTACGATTAGCTCTTACGTGCGCTTTCATTTTTTTGAATATTTCAGAAAGAATATTGGGAAATATGTCGTTGCGAAAAATAACGTAGAAGCGTCCTCAGTCCATACGTTTTATTGTATAAACTGTCAAAATGAATTATATTCCAAACAACCAGTAATGTCATATCAAATTGTAAAAACCACGTAACATTACTAAGCTAATCGGCGTCGACGATGATCGACTTAGCTGCCAGAGAATCGCTGATAAAATAACAGTTTATCGAATTGCAAAAAATGTTGAGGAATAAAGCGCGAAAATTGCGTTTTTCAGTTCTTCCCTAGTCAATACTTTTTCCGGTGCCGGAGCGCGCAGAAAGCCCACCCTCTTTCGATGCCGTGCGTCACGGCGCTTGTTGTGTGGGGCGCCGCGACGGCCATCCACGCAGGCGTCAACATGGCCGCCGTTTGGCGACTCCATCCGGCGGACGGGGCTCTCCTTCGTTTAACTCTTACCAGTAATTAATAAAACACCGCTAAGTGCTTTCGCGCCTCATCTTCCCGCGACTCGACTGCTCTCCGATTAATGATAACGCTTTCGAGTGCCGTGCCGCCGATCTCGTAGTTCACTCGAAATAGACTCCGTTCCTCGCGGTAATTAACGTTTGTGAAGTGCTCGTCAACGATCGGAAGCGTCGAAGGTTCGAGGAATGATTTTCGTGCGAATTCGAAGATTTCATGAAAGGTTCTGAGAAACGTTCGGCTTCTTCGTAGATTGCCTTTTTCCGCGGGCGTCACTCTGTTCCGTCGGTGCGACGTCATCTGTCAAGATGGAACGCTGTTTGTGACGATCAATAGTTTATTGTGGGGTGGAAAGACTGTTTTCATATTTGGCGTGTGTGGCTCTTGAATTGCTCCGTCGAACGTCTTTACTAGTACAGTAGCCAAATGATCGATAATTTCGGAGAGTATACGTGAGAACGAGACACTGCGATGCTCATACAAGTTTCACAGTTTCTCTTTAATTCGTTTAACGCCGAATGCGAGCAGAAGGCCGAGGTTGAATAAAACTTTGTAACCATCCTTCGATGACGAAAGTATCACTATAATCCATGGACCGTGGGTTTATCTGAAAAATTGATTACCATCGATTACGTGCGTATTCGTGTCAGACAGAAATTCTTCATCGTGAACGTGCCACTTTTCGCAATTTCAAGAGCGCTCACGGTTCGCGGAGCTTGCGTCGTCTCGTCACATTCTCCGGAGAGCGAGGTCCGCGCCACAATCATCCCGATCACATCGTCGCACGCGCACCACCGTCGTCCATCCATCAACCCCGTCAACGGTCGCACTTCTCCGATGACAATTTCAACGACACTTTCAACTCCCGCTTCGACATCGTCCTCTCCGCGGCTGTTTTTTTCACCCACGTGCACTCGCTGTCACAGATGGATGTTTTTTTCTTTTTCGCCGGAACACCGCGGGCAAAAAACGAGCGCGCTTCGGCCGGCACTTCATTAAAGCGGAGAGACGATTCGGGTTAAACCCTCGTCGATAAAACTGAGTCACGTCGTGCAGCCGGCTTACCGTATATGCAAATCACTCTCTTGCACTCTTTTCCTTTCTCTCTCTCTCTCTCTCTCTCTCTCTCGGTCTTTCTCTTTCATCCACACACGCACACACGTGCCTACCTCCCTCCCTGCCTTTCTCTCTACCCTGGGCTACGGTGAAAAAACAGTGGTGGGGGACACACGAGGAAGCTCATTATTTTTTTTCTCTCGTGATAGGGGCACTGGGTTCCTAACTGGCGGCCATCGTGACTCGCCCCCACCACATGAGGATTGTTTATAAGGGTGCGCTTCGTCGTCGATGGCCGGTTCGATGACCCCCTAAAACGTGTACGCGGTCTGTGTACACATGTACCGTGGAATCGTAAATAATGGCCGCTTTCTTTTGTAAATCAATATAATTATACAATTATGATTCTGCTGTTACTATAGTTTTATCGAAGCATTTTTCTATTACCGATTTATAGAGATGTAAGGAAATACATTGTACTCAACCCACCGCGCTCACGGCAACCGTACTCTATCTGTTTGACTATTTTCTAAGTCAGTGACTGTTAACGGACGATTTTCCCAGCGATCAACTTTCGTAAATCCGATCTAGCCCGCGAATCAATGGGCTCGTAATAATCTATGCAAGCTCGAGCACGCGAGAAAAATTCGTTCGATAAATCAAATCAGCGCGTCATTGTACGTGGCCTCAGGTAGACGTAGCGGGATCGCCAAAAAGCGTGCGAGAAACGTGTGATCGAAAGGGAGCGAGGAGGAGAGAGAAAGAGAGAGAGAGACGTAAAGCGTGAGAATGAAAAGCACGCGAGGAAGGATATTCAAATTTCGAACCCTCGTTAGCCCCGAAAATTCTCAATGTGCAATAATTTATCATCGGGCCCCGCTGAGGTGAGCGGTCGTACAATGCGGACTACCTGCATGCATAATTTATATCGATGATTTTCAAGGAAGGAACATGGGCCCAAGAAAGGAAAGGGTTAAGCCGTCAGGACCGTAGCAGGGATTTTCTACTGCTCCTTAGCTAGGCGCAAAAAGAGAAACGTATATTGCCGAGCATCTCCAGAGCGTCATAAAATGTTGATTCCTCAAGCTCCACGCTCATCCTTTAAACAATAACTCTTGGAACGAAACAAAATCATACCTATTTTTTCTGTAATGCATAAACTAAAAATCGGAAGACACGTAGAACATGATTTTACTATGCAAGGATGAATGTTTCTCGACTCTCGTTGAAAATTCTGACAGCAGCAACGTACGGTAGCTACGACGACGGTATCCGCAAAATTCATTCGGTCTGTGTCGAATCCCACGAACGCCAGTTTGGCACGTCCCTGGCGTGAATTCAGTAGCTGCCCCTCTCCCCGATGGACCATTGTCACGTAATATGCATATGCCCTGGTACACGTCAGCGTCATGTACCTGCAGATTGAGGAAGGAGCCCTCCAACCCCTTTCCTCGAGCGAAGGAGACCTCTTTTTGTGCGTGACGGAGAAAAAAAAAAGCAGGAGAGGAGCTATAGGTATACCCCCGTCGGTCCCATCCTGCTTTTTCACGGTGAAAAGGCGTCCGATGGGGACCGATTCAATGGTCTTCTAATTATATGCAAAGACGCACGACCCAGGCCCATGTACATCGTCGGCATTACATAACCCACAGAGGATATCCTTACGTAACGTACGAATCGTCTCCGGAAACTCGAGTCTGCGGGAGGGTAAGAAGGATCGGAGGGATCACTTGCATTGCTTCGTCTCCATCCGCAGTCGTCAACGTTCCAGACATCAGTCCCGAGGCTGCGAAATTCACAGCAAGCATCATCAAGCTTAACTAATAAACGCTCCCCCGAATCGCTTTCTCTCAACATATTCTCCTCCCCTCGTACTCTCCCAGTATCTCCGAGCGCACGGAAGCGAACGCATCCTTTCGATTTCGCGCTACGAAATTAGCCGACGGCCTTCCTGGCACTCTAACCTTCTTCCTCGCGCGATCCAATCGATAGATCCATACTTCTCCCGGCCTCACGCACACCCCCGAATCCGGCCGCATACCTAAGCGCGCGTACGCGCAAAGTATATTATGCACGTACACGCGCCGAGAGCTTCGTTACAGGCAACAGCGCGCGTCCGTGCGTCGGGCACATCGACGCGCGCATTATGGGGAATCGTGTGTACTTATGCACGATGGATACGCACCCACACAGTAGGACGGGGCGTACTATCGATGCACGTATGAGTTATCGCCGGGGCCCAAATTGCTTGCCAACCGGTGATGTAGAGCCCAGGGCCGAAGATTTATTTCTCCGGATGAGGGGCAGGGCAAGGACTCGGATTCGCGTCCTCCTTCGCCGTCAGGACACGTCCCCTGGACGAGGAAAAGACCTCGGCCGTGGAGTTTCTTCCCCGCCGGGTTCGTCGGCATTATCCCTACTCCGAGTTCGACGTCGGAGCCAATTTCACGGGAGTCTCCTTTCCGCTCGCGAGACGCAACGCTCCGAACAGTTCGCGCCTGACGATCCCTAAACGTCCCAGTCGATGATATCAGAGAGACTTAGCGATCGCAGCCACTGTTCCCGGTGAACTTCTCGGGAGTGGCTAGGAAATCCTTGCGGGTCCGTGAGGAACAATTATTTTCGGGAAATTCGTAGGATAGATTCTGTTTCGTGTAGAATTCGTATGAGTGATGAAAGGAATGATGAGATTAATATGGCGTGCTTGATTCAAGGATTGAGAAATGAATGGCGTGTTCGGTGGGTGAATGAATGATGAAAATATACAATTCTAACAGGCGTTGATACCGACTGATGAATGTGCAGTATGGATTATTGTTTTACGGAGATTAACGTGGCGCGTCGCGAATTGTATGATCGTATTATTGCATTAATCACTGTGATGCCATTTTCCCTTCTTTTTTTTTCGATGCAGATCGAGTTACGCATTAATTGATTTATATGTGTCCGGCGTTCCCATAGTGCGTCGAAAACTTCGTCAGCCGGTTTTTGTCCGAAGGCTAGCCATTCGTTAAAAGCCCGCCTGTTATTCAGCCGGCAAACTGAATTTCACAGAGTATACACGTTCATAATGAAGTTTTCAGTCTATGAAGCTGCCGGGAAAAGAGAGGAATTAAAATAAACTTCCGATTTAGCGCGAACGACGAGGCTCTGTAGGGAACGTGTTTATGGGGAACATATCTCCCGCGTGTAAATTGCAATAATAGGATTTTGGTAGAGGAGATCATAATTCATGCAATATACGCAGGACAACATTATCTCCGGCGTATATCGGCAGTGTCAATGATACAACGACGATCAATACTGGCCTTTGATGTCGTCCTTGAGGAATCCCGGAATGCCAGCAGGGAATATCGATATTCCACGGTTCTATCGCACACGAAATTTCAAGCATGGTCGAGCCGTTTGATGACAAACGCACCCTCACACGCAGGGGGTGGAAACCGAAATGCGTCCACCCCGTCCGTCAGAAGGGGGATGAATTCGACCAATTGATGGGTTTGGGGCCGCTGCCGGATCAATCGGCAAACTCGACGCTCAAAGCCAGTGGCCATTCCTACTCCACTGACCCTGTTTGTTACTTGCTCGTTTTTCGTTTCGGGAAAGTGACCGGCGGCGGCCTGTTCGATTAAAAGCAGCCCTCCGAAGTCTCGGTAACAAAAATTGCGTCCGTTTCATGTCAACGAGTACATTAACAATTGCAGTACTTTAATACTATTATCGCGAGACTTGCATTAAACGTTTGACTTTATCGGGGGTGCGTCGACTGTTACTTTGCATCTGCTGATGTGCAAAACGATGCGACCTAAAAATATGCCGAACCAGCGTAAATATTTGCTCGTCCGTCTTTGTTTACGGTATACGAATGGCGCAAGGAAGTTTGTAATTTATTCAAGGTAAGGTATACCGGTGGCAGGAGGAGCGTGTAGCTTGAAACAAACAAGAAAATCCGATCGTCCGTCGGACGATTTTGGCTGCCCCTTCTCGAAGGGCCCCGGAGTTTGCTTTTGTACGCCGAAAATCCGGTGAAACGGCCCGATGACTGATTCGATCGGACATCATCGCAGGTACGGTGTCCTGAGCTGGTTATATCGTGGGCTCCTTGCGTTCAACGATTTTAAAACACATACCTGCGCTACCTCTTCCCCTCTGCGCTTTGTATCTCTCTCTCTCTCTCTCGCTCCCTTCCTCGTTCCTCTTTTCTCCCTTTAAAATACAGTACACGCACTACACACACGATCGCTGTAGACATAAGCCACAATGCGATCCCGCTTTTATTCGTCCTTGCGAGGATAATACGGCGGCCCGATGCGGTTAGCCTGAGCCCCGATTTTCGATTTTTTATGCCGAGTCATGCGTACGTTATTAGCATATGGTATCACGTTCGTCCGATAGGCCTGACAGATAACGCCGCTCCGACGATCATCGGGAGCATTATTAGCGGATCCTGTTCTGAGGTTATGAACGCTCCAAATACTCCTGGCGTATTGTTCGACACCTATGATTACCAGGTGATATTAATTCTTACGAATAATATAACCCTGGTACTATACCTTCTTTGTTATACATGTATCTACAGCGTGTATTCGATATTGTACAGAGCAGTAGTTGCTTGAAAATTGGTTTAACGAGCAATGCTTGAGAAACGGGGGCGATTTTGTTGTGTGAGCTATCGGAAGCGAATGACTCCTCGAATTGGATGTCAAAGGTACGTGTACTGAGAAACGTGCAGGAATTGCATTCGTTCACGTGCATTACCGTATCCACGGTACATTAAAAGGCTCCCAGCTCGGCAGATAAATCCGGCGCGTTACGCGCTGCGGCTGACAACCGGGCAGGAGGAACAGCGGGTATACGAGGAAATAATTTTCGTCAGGGCAGAGAAGCCAAGTTCAAGCAACGTCAGATTGTCGTTCAACGAACGTAAGTCAAGTTGGCGTAATTTCATAGCGCGGCGGCAGCATCGGCAAAATAAGCGTTTGGCGCCGCGTGCAGTTGATTGTGACGTATGATACTCGTACATTATGCACCTCGTGCCTCGTCTCGGTTTCGAGTTTCGACATTTTTCTCGGTGCTTTATTACACGCTCGAGATATTTTTGCCCTCCTGTTATATGTCGGCGGAGAACGTAGCTGGGGTGTATACGGCGGGGTGGAGAAGGGTGTTGCGATTCGAGGAGAATATGCAACGGGGTCGAGATGTATGCGAGATCTTATGAAAGTCGTGACGAAAGTATTGGCGTGTCGAGGGGCAATAAAAAAATTGAAATACGCACGTGTAACTAGGGCGCTTATCTAAGTGCCTCAAAATCGCATAGATAAATTGCAAAATTCGTGGTTAGCAACAGTGGCAACTCGCTGTCGGTAGAATGCATTGAGATTCATGAGGAAGGTTAATAAATGTGCTTTGAACGGAAGTCGATATATTGTGTGATAATAATTTGATTAAGAAGTAGTTTAGAGTAATACCGCACAATGCTTGCGATGTACAGAGCACACCAGAACAATCTGGTGGCGAAGGTACATACGTCATATCTTCACCCCGAGCTTACGGATGCCGGTAAGGCAGGATACATTGCGCTTCTCACCCCTAATCGTATCGATGCGGCAGGATTCTTTTTTGAGGGGTAAGTTTTTTCGTCGGCAGCGACTCATGCGGTTACGCTCGGTACTCGTAGGCAAAATGTATTTCTCTATCTTCCGGCACACACGCACGTGCTCTCATTTATCCGAAATAGAAATGAATTTACAAATTTCGAAATGAGTCTTTCTTTACACGCTCGCTCTTTAGTTAATTTTATTTGATTGTCATATTAATTAGTCGATCACCATTTTTCGCGGCAGATTATTTAGATATAACGTTAGTTGTACTTCGGCGTGACGTCTGTCGTCTCGTATGTGTCACCGAACGTCAACTCCTTCGATGTCGAGAGAGAAAAAGGCAGAGAACGGTAGTAAAAGAATATGCAGACTTCACACTCGCCCCTCGGAACGCGCAACCAGACGTGCTCCGGCGAATTCCAGGATCATAATCCTGGGAGAAGGGTTGACAGGACCTAATTTACATAATGGTTGCTCCTTGTAGTTGACGACCGGGCATACAGCTTTGCCGGCTCGGTGCTCCCGACACAAAAATGTTTGCTTAAAGAAACAAAACTCTGCCTCTCGATACGTGATCTTTATGCAATTACCGCAATATGCAATGTTCACCGTCCACCTTTTGAAAGTCGTCACCAACCAAGAGCATCGCCAAGATCGCAGAACCATACTTATATAGTCTCACAAACCATTTCCTGGATTCGGGAATTTCAGGAACGGTAATCGAAGATCGATAACGCCGCGTGCGATTACAAGAAGCAGATCGCGAACGTGCGTTCTTGCATTCGCGGCGCACCTTTTTTGATCCCTCCCGATCAGCTCCGCTACCATGAAATTCGTGGTTCGCCCCACGCCTGCGAGGCATTCCCGTTTTTTTGCCCGACGAGAATGCACCGGCACGACGATGATCGTCGAGGATGTCTCGCGAAGAAAACGACTTCTTGCCGGCCGGTGTAATCGAGAAAGGTTATTACCGGCAGCGGTGTCATTAGAGTCGAGAGATCGAGATATCCCGTCCGATCGCGAGGGCCAGGGCAAATAGAATGGGAGGAACAAAAAGACACGGGGAGAGAGAGAGAGAGAGAGAGAGAGAGAGAGAGAGAGAGAGAGAGAGAGAGAGAGAGAGAGAGAAAGAGAGATACCTCCGCCCTGGGCTCTTTTGCGAGAAAATACGGGGGCCTATGCAGCCAGAAACACAGCGAGAGTGTTTCTCCGTAATGGCGCCCGGCTTTTTATTAGACCGGCTCGAAACCTTCATTATGTGGAACACCTTTTGTCCCCGCCAGTGGCCCGCGCTCGATGCACCTTCTCCCCGACAGGACGACAGGAGTCGGAGGATTGGAGGACGAAGGAAGGAATCGTCGTCGGAGCACCTACCAAGACCATTCATTTGAAGTTTTCTTAATGACGGGATCGTTAGTCGACGATAAAGGGGCGATGTTCGTGTTTCGGGGATGGACAACAGTCAGGAAGTTTCGTCTCATTGATTGCGATGGCGCAGTCGATTATCACGATGTAGAGGGTACGCATCATATAGTCAATATAGTGTATTAAAGATCGTTTTGATCGGCTGGTTCGACGGACTCGGCTGATATAGTCGGGAGGCGGACTGGTACTAGGTGCTTCTTCGTAGTTAATTAAGGAACGAGGTATGTCTAAATGCGAATCCTTCGAATCGGAGAGGAAGGTGAGCGAGGCCGCCTGTTGAACAGCAGGCGTGCTGATTTAGTTCTTTCCCATCGAGAGAGAGAGAGAAAGAGCGAAGGTCCTGAGGTCTTCCACGGTGGCAGCTGGCTCTAAGGTCGAATCTCTTGGCTCCTACGCATTGGATGCAAAAAATATGCGCCGGCATGAGCAAGCCGAGATCTAATGACAAGCAGTGATTATAGCCCCCAGACAGATTAAGCGTGTAATCATACGGGCAAGAAGTCGGAGCCACGAGTTGCGCCCGGCAATAGCGATCCTAATACTTTCGGGAAAGGCATTTCTTTTCCGCCGGAAGAGGAACGTCGAAACCGCAATGGCCGACGAGTGAGATAATGAGACGTCGCGATATCTGCGATTGCACTGCCACGGGATTGGGATATCGCGATTGGGTGGTAAGAGGCGGCTGAGATTTATAATTGATGAGGGTTGTAGAACGACGCCAAGGTGTCGTTATCCACGCTGACAAGATAATACTCGCGAAAGCCGAGGACCCTCTCTCCTCTCCTCTTCTCTTCTTCCCCTCCTTCTCTTTCTCCTTCTCTCCACCCACGCCCTTCGTTTCTCCGACTATATATAACCCTCTGTCCCCCTTGCTCTCTCCTCGATAGCACTCCTGTTTCCCTGAACTCGAGGGCCTCTCTCACCTGACAGCCCTTCAAGCGGAGACCGACTACCCGATAACGACCAGACACTATGTATGCGAATACATTATGTAACGACGACTGTTGCAGCAAGCCGCAATCGCGATGCGATCTTGATGATTGAAGGGAAAAAAAGAGAAAGATAAAAATGGTTACATCAGGGCGGAGCCGGGACGGATCTCGCAATTTCCGAATCTCTCGACATCCTCGCCTTCGCGGTATCATTGCCGGCTGAACTTTTTACTCCTTAATTATTCGACACCGGGACGTAACCGGCCCGGCCCGGCGCGGCAGTATTAATTCTCTGCTTCGCCGAAGTCACGTAGAGGCGTTGTAGGTGACGTGAAATTCCAGAAAAGCGGAATTCCGCGGGGAGCGAACTCGAGACCTTCTCGTTCGAGAAAAGTCAATTCTCGTTTACAATTTTATTACGAGGAATGCGAAAGTTTCGGTCGTTAACGCGTTCGGTCCTTAACGGACGGTCGTTAGCGCGGTAATTCTGTTAAGAAACAATTACGCGCGAGCTCTGTAGCTTTTAATTTGGTAGGGAAAAAGTTTCCGCGGCCGGAGGAAAGGAGCGAGAGCTCTTGAGAATTGGCGCACTCGCATCGGCGGGTATATCGACGTCGAAATCGGCTCCTTCATTTCTCGAACGAAAAGAACCAAGATTGCCGCCATTCCCGGTGGAGCACCTTCTGATAAGGAAGCTTCGAAGATTTATGTCCTCGGTGGCCCCTCCCCTTCCCGCCACCCTCGATCTTCAACCTTCTCGTTTGTGCACATCCACAACTTTCCGGCTCCACCCTTGCTTCTTTCCTTTTATCTGGATACGCATCTTCCTGCATTGTCTCCGAGTTATTTATGAAATGCACAGACAATGCAGAAACGTAAGCTGACCTGCAGCATGCGACGACGACGCAATATGTGTCCGTAAAAAATGACTTGCCGTAGCGAATCTCAATCTCCCATCCGTCAGGATACTCCATAGCCGGTGCACTAACCATAACTCACCACAACTCATTTCCCGCATCGGGTCATGGCGTGGAAGCTCACAGAGAAAACACGAAGGGGATGAGGGAGTGAGCGGAAAGAAAACGGAACGTCAGTGAGAGACAGTTGAAAGCGCAAAATGCAGAGATAGATAGAGGGCAAGACAGAGAGAGTGTGTATGCGTGTGTGTGTGTGTGAGCCAGAGAGAGAAGGAGGTAAGGGAATTGACTTGAGGGAGGGAAACTCTAGAGGGGGTTTGCAAGTATTTCAGGGGATTGGAGAAAGGACGAGCTCGTTACCTCTCGCTGCTGCTGGATAGAGACTCACCTTTTTCGCACCACCGTCCTACTTCAGACCTCTTTTCACCCTCCTCCCCCCAACGTCCCCCGCATCCTTCTTCACCTCCGTTCTCCATCCCCCTCGCACGACCTCGCGTTTGTCCGATAAGGAATTTGATTTAAAAATTCCGACGACTCGCCCTTTTATGTAAATACACGTAGACGGTTCGACGGGCAGGAAAAATCAGCGACGAAGGTGCCGCGCCCGACCCTTCAGCCCCAGACGACGGAGGGTGTGTTTTTTTATGTTCGGCGCGGAGGAGGAAGCAAAACATGAGCGAGCATGATAATTCGTTGCTGACGTTCGACGTCGAACGGTGTTATATTTCATATTCGCTGCTATCCTCCGCAGACCCGGGTAAAGAAAATTGTAAAGACAACGGAGACGTAATCGGGAGAATGTTTGTATTGCGTTAATGGGATGAAAAATTCTGCGCAAGAAAATTGTAATGACTCACGTTCCCCGTGTCGACGAATATTGGAAAACGTTTGCTGCGCGCTCACTTGAAGTTGTCAGAAAGTTCGGTCGCGGAGATAAAGAAGAACGCAAAGCGGAACGCCGAAACCCGCCGATGAGTTCCGTGGGAAGTAAATTCTAGGATTATTCTAGGTTAAATTGTTACAGCGACCCGAGCACCACTTCGGGCGCATCCATATTTATGAGGCGCCGCGCTCGTGAATTCATCAGCAGTTTCTTTTATGACGATTAACCGGGCTACGTCGCGGCTACCTCTGCCGAATTAATAATCGCCCGTGTCGGTTCTTTTTTTTTTTTTGTCCAAACAGGAATTGCTAATCGATCCTTACCCGCGCACACTAATCAATTTTCAGTGGGCAAGTCCCTCCTCTCCCGAAGAAGCATCAAATTATACCGACCAAATGCAATATAAAACCTGCGAGACGGCATCATCCGCGCCGGTGATTATGAAAGTGGTCTAAATAAAGAATCGGAATGAAATAAAATTTTCTCGTTCCGTAGGGAAACCGACGCTCTCATTTTTTCTCTCAATCTCATGTCTGTGGTCACGATTCGTAAGACATGCAGTCAAGATGTACGGGCGTTAGAATGTTTTGACGGGGGAGTCCCGAAAGTTTCACGCAAAAACCCGTCTCAAGTGGACTGCCGGATGGCATCGAGCATCAATGAGGCTGAGAACGAGAGGGAGAGAGAGAGAGAGAGAGAAAAGAGACTTCCAACAAAAGTCCACGAGCGAAAGCACTCCTAGTCCTTGACGATGTTCCCATTACGCCGAAACATTACGCCCGACGAAAGGGACAGACGCGGTGGGGAAAGAGAGTCGAAGGTACGATACGGAAAGAATGATGGGCACGTCGTCGCGAGCACGCAAATGCGAGTACACAGGTACGACGTGCCGAGCAATTAACTTAATGTCTTGGAGCCATTAGCTCGTCGTCGCTCGAGCGACGCTCCGTAAACACTATCCGCTCGTCTTGACTGTGTAGCCGGCCCTGTCACGACGGAGAGAGATCCCGAGACAGGGAACCGTGGAGAAGTGTGTGAGGGGTGGCAAGGGATAGAATTATGAAAGTGTGTGGGAAACTTTATGCAATGCGGTTTTTTCATATCCGAGCGCGAGGAAGAGAGTTTCAAGAATTTTCAGAAATTTCCGGGTACATCTTCGAAACTATCACCGATTTCGCAGTATGGCGCTTACTCCCTTCGTTTCGGCGAACTTGATTAAATCGAACCCCATTATCTTTCCTCCCTTTTCGTACTGCCATCGTTGTATGTCACCAGCAAAATTGTACGCGCCGCTCAATGTGCAAACGTTTTCTGCGAGCACGCATGCTCGCTCGTTGACGTACGTTCCGTAGCTTCGAAATTTGTTCGCTCATAACGCTCGAAGAATTTCCAGCCGAGAACACGTTCCGTCCGGACATCGTCCGTGTCTGTCGTACAATCGAATACGTGGCAGTAGATAGTCGGGCGCAATACACCGGGCATAGGGTGCCACGCGACACGTGGGTGCGTGGGCACACGTGCAAATGTCCGTGCACGTATATATGCGCTTACATATTATATCGGGATCACCTGCTGCCTCATCCACATGTCGCCCGCAGGCGGGATCGCTCGACCGACACCGGGCCTTCCTCTCGGCCAATCGCCTTCCCGTGCAGCCCTTTTTTTTTCTATGCCCGTTCGCTCGACAGATACCTCTTGACAAATGGTCGAGTATATCGGCGGACGCTCGGCTACCTTCTCCGACTGCGATCGAACGACGTCGCTGAAACTTTCGAGGCGAGTCTGCTTCCTGAGTTCGCGATTCGTCAGCAATAAGTCATGAAACGCCAGCGTGGTCATCTGGGCTTGGTGACTGACAATGGAATAAACGAGCGGACGATATTTTTGTCGTCAAATGTAACTTCCGAATTTTGATAGAGAGATTGATGGAGTGGTGCTGTTTGTAAAGTATGGGAACGCTCGAGGAGCGCATAGAGTACGGTTTAAGAGAAAGTTAGTTGCAAACGTTGATACGGCGAGTATGCTGACCTTGAGATCCCGACCTCGTCGATCATCCACCCGTGGAGCGAGATTAATCACGATCGTCGGGAGCGGAAGGAGCCTCCAATTCGGCACTCCCGCTCGTCTATTTTCACGTTCCAAATTGACTCGCGGACCAATTAAGCTCGAAGAATTCAGGGGCTGCCAAAGGACGTTCTCACGCTCGAGCGTGTTCCTCTTGCCGCGTGTACGTGTTTTTGGCCGCAAACACGCGACCGTCCCACACGTACGCTCTCTGTGTCTGCTCCTTTTCGGAAGACGATCTTCCAGACGGTTTGCTCCGAAGCCGGTCCTGGAGCAGCATCGCCGGGCCGTTCTTCAGGATTCCGGGAGATTGAACCCTGTTCATGGTTCGTCTCACGCCAGAAGACTCGATTACGTACCCTCTGTCGCCTCCGCAGCCACGGCGGGCCTTCTTTTTCTTTATATCGTCGGTAGACACGATGACTTTGTCGCTGCCGACCTCTCTCTGCCCACATCGCTGCACCCTTTGACTATTCGTTCAGACTTGCCGGCGACCGAAAAGTCAGAAAACTTTGCGCCGCCTAACGCCCGGACCACCGTTTACGTTTACGTACAGCTCCGGAGATCTCGCGGGGCTTTTTACATTTTTACTGCTCGCGTTAGGTGCTCCCGGCACTTCGCGTCGTCAGAAGTAAACAGAATAATCGTATCTTTGGTAAATGCTTGCAGGTTTCTTTTGCATTCTTTTACTAGTATCACTTCAGAATATATCACTTCATGCCTTCTACACTATCGGCTAACACAGTTTTATGTCGCAGAAATTCGGAGACACGGTTGCTTCATATGATCATATTAACACAGTTAAGCATGAGCGAGCGATATAGTGTAGAATACTGAAGCAGCACGTGAAGGATAATCACTGCAGAGCTTATGCACCCGGTTGACCGGACGTCGCAAACGAATTTAGGAAGAAACGATCGAGATCCTCCGTTACGTATTCGGATTGCCGTGTTGAACGTGGCTCTTAAACACTGTCTTTCAAGGGGCACGATATAATCGGTCGGTGATACCGAAAACGACCCTCGTCGGGAAAGAAGCCGGACATTCTAATTAACGTCCTCTTCACAGGACGATGGCCCGATTCGCTCGAATGTAAACAGGTCAAGAGACCTTCCCAATTATCGAAATGGGATACCGAATTAGGCGCAAGATCTAAGACGTAACCGTCGATCGTTATCGGTTCGTAATAGTTAATTAACGAGCGCGTTGATCATAGCAGCCGATAACGATGCAAATGTTAAGAGATAACAGGCGGCAGGATCGGTTATCGTTGCGCAACAGATCGTTACCGGGGATTTATTTCGTGCTCATTCTGTAAATTCCTTTTTTTCCTCTTCGTTAGATGCGACCGACTGTTGAGTCACGTAACGCGCTGTATGTTTAACGTAGATGGTCGATAGGAGCGTTAACGTAGGAAGACGAAGCCGCGCGCGTTGCCTTATGGCCTTATGGTGTATTGAGCTGAAAGCGCGTAATATATTCTCAACTTACACCTACGTCGGACCATCCCCTCCTCGGACAATGTCAATGAAACGCTAGCTCGAGTTAACGTAATATTTGCCCTGACTGCGATGACGGATCGGGGAATAATTTTGTGTACACGAGATGCGCGGGCGGCGGATAAAAAATTGGGGTCCGCTTGCGAGTGTGTATAGTCGACGGTTGGCTCTCGGGAGACAATTAGGATCGTCCTGGTCGCAACGGAATATTCCATCGTAGCTCTCGGCTAATGTACTTGCGCTACTCCGATTACATTACCCAAGCATCGCGAAGACCGTGAGGAGGGCTGAAATCACAAAGCCGCTCTGCGTGCGCCGCCACTAAAAAGCCTTCTAGCTATTTTAAGCGATAGTTGACGAAGAAGGCCAGGTGGCGACATTTTCGTGAGAGTATATTTTTACATGATTTCTTTATCGCTCACACGTTTTCGCAGCACGAGTTCTCGGTAGCAGTTGAGAGATTTAAGCGCGCTTTAGCCCTCGTGTCGATGTCTTCGCCGGAAATAGATAATGCGCGGACATTAAAGTCCGTGGCCGGCAGGAAGGTATTACTACAATCATTATCCGTGGTTACGTTTTCCAGTGCACTCTCGCTCCGCCTCTCTATTTTTCTCTCCTTCCGTCTTCCTCTCGTTCTCGGCTCCCTCTCGCTTTGTTCCTCTTAATCGCCACACGTAGCCACCCTCCGCCCATCGTCATCAAATATTGATGCCACGTGAATGTGCTGGGGCGCGAGCAGGAAGCCATGCCTACCACCCTCTGATTACAATGCGAGATAGCGACAGGACTATTAGGCCGTATCTCGAGAAATGGAAGGAGTGCGACAGGGGAGAAACGATGGGACAGGGGCGAGAAGACAGAGAGGGTGGAAAACAGGGAGAACAACGGGGATGCCAACGGTTTTCACCTTGAAAATGGAGCCAGACGTCAGGACGCTCGTTAAGTGCTACGTTCAAGTTTTCACGCTGTTGTGGAACGACTCGTGCAGTGCAATGAATATCATTTGCTCTGCATCAAAGTGTCACATCATTTTGCTCCTTACCGTTTCATCACCAAATCAACGAGCAGAACGAACGATATTGGGCATTTAATTAAAAGTAGCGTACAACTACTCTTGACTGGTATTTACTTACGTTGCACGAGGCAATATAGCGCTCTCGAGCCATTATCCCATTCGACCGCAGTAAAAGCCGGCGGTACACACTTCCGTGCCGTGAATTTGTCCGCGCAGCTTTAATTGAACCAATCAGCCGCGGATTATCCATATTAAGCTTTGCGCTCCGTTTCGCTTCTCGCGCTGATTCTGCTCGCGTAATTTCGCGACCGACAGATAATTCGATCCGCGGCAGATTTAAGTGGAAAAGAGAGAAGGAGGACGCCGGAACGACGACGACGACGACACGGCTCGGTCGGCCATCTCTCGATAATCAAGAGACGACGAAGGATCAGCCCTTCGCGGAAATTTCCCCGGCAATTTACTCGGTCGCGACGTTCGCTTCGTCTGCTAAAAGATAATCCACAGCGTGACGTGGAAAGTAAGAAGGACGATGGAATCAAAGAGCACAAAATTGTCTTGCGACTCGCATCGCTCGACAGATTAACACTTCGCGAGAGTCCGAAAGATTCTTAGATGAAATCGGAATTAATATATGGGTCAGCCGAATACAATGGAAACATCGATTGCATTTACGAGTGTATCTTCTTACGGGGCATCCGTAGGATATCGAAGATGTTGTCCAATTAGTAACAGAAGAAAGGCTCGACATGCTTGTGAGAGAAAATGCAACGAGACGTAGGGAAGCAGTGTACCAATCGCTAGAGCTCATCCCATCCCCGGGGCTCGTCGTCTGACTCACCGCATCGATAACAACAAAACGAAAAACAGGTCGTTCGGTTCAGCGACGTCGATTGGACCGGGCTTCCGACGAGTCCTGCCCGAGAAATAGAAGAATGAGAGAAGAGAGACGGCGGAAGGAATGGGTCGACGGCGCGCGGCGAAGGAAAGAGGAGAGGCGAAAGACGGAGGGAAGTAGGAAGTGTAGAACGCTGTCGTAGTCCTTCGGGATTGTCCGTAGCCAAATAACCCGGAGGCATCCGGAGTATCCTTGTGGTCGCGGGAGCGTGCTGATGAGCCCGGTAGACGCTTTCGGTTAATCACGCAATTTTCACCGGTTCCTATCAACCCCTCCTGAGCGGGGAACTGTCGGCAGAGGGCACGTGGCTGGGGGTTGATCGGGGGTCGGTCGGGGGTCGGTCGGTTAAAGAACGAAGCAATGGCGCAGAATGGCGCTGGGCAATTGCTCGTAACTCGCTAAACCGCTCCCTCCCGCCGATTCCGAGCTCCTCAAACCATCGCGAGCCAGCGACCAGCAAAACCCCGTTAAACTCCCGGACGAAAGGTCTCGACAAAACCTCGACCCCTTCTCCACTGAATCTTCCTTCCTTCCTTCCGTCCTTCCTTCCGCGTCCCACGCCGAAAGGGTTGCCGATCCCTTCGACTGTACTTCCTTCTCGTTGGCGTACTTCCACTGTTACAGGCCCCATCCAAGAGGCTTGCTCTCCTTCTCGACCATGGCGCTGTCGCCGGAGAGATTAACCCGTTCAAATTTAAAGCGGCCAGAAACGATTAATGGAGTACTGATGAATGGGGATTCTGCTCGGGGGTTGATTCGGAATGTTAAAGCATGTCGGGAGGTCGATGCGTTGAGTTGCATCTTTTTTGTGTGGTTAGAGTGGCAAAATTGTTTAGGCTTAGGATCTTCGTATTCGTGTGCTATATTGACATAGTGTTAAGAAAAATCTTTTTGACAACGCATTGAGAAGTTATTTTTTTACGGCACCATTCAGAATCGGATCGCAGCGTTAAAAAAGAAAATGAGCGTCAACGTGCATTATATCCTCTTGCTACATTGATCCTGTGAATGAGCTCGAACTGCTCTTTCTATTGATATCGAAACACTTCCGGCGAACGATTTTATTTTCCACTTCAACGAAGAAAAGTATCCGAAGCATCACGGCCCATTGAATTTCTATTCCTTCCTTTCATTAGTAATGCCATTTCTGTCGCATGACTATTCAACTTTTGCGCCCCGCATTCTCAAAAATAAGAAAAGAAAACCACATACACCCACACGACGTTTCTTCCCACACAAACGCGGATCTGCGTCGTAACATATTGTGCGTGTACCCGCTAATACGGGGAGTAACAATAAACGACAGAATTATTGTTAGAATCATGACATCAGACGAAGCCTCGCGAGGTGAAAGGAAGAAAGTGAGACGCGACGAATAGGAGATGAAGGCGGCAAGGGGAGGGCAAGAAAAGAGGAGGGTTCGGTTGGGTAGTTGGGTACTCAGAAACTCGCGGAGACCCCCTAACGAGCTCTTTTCTTCCCTTCCTATTTATTTCTGTTCCTTATTTAACCGACCCCCACCAGCCGCGCGCTGTCCTCCTTCATCCCTCGCGCATTCCCTTCTCCCCTTGCGAAACACCGAAACTCCTCTTTCTTCGCTGCAGAAGCAACGGCAGCGGTAGTAGCAGAGGCAGCAAACCCACCCCTCGGGCGCCCCTTGACGAGGACCAACCCAACGAGGACCGGTCGAATAAAAGTGCCGGCGGGGGAGGAGCAGCGGAAGGATGAAAGGAGAAGAGTGGGTGGGATGAGAAGGAACTAATATGTTGACGCATACTGAAATGTCCCAGTGGCTCGCCGTGACGTAGAACTCGATCGTGATCGAACGTACAGGAACAGCCGTCGAAATGATTTTTAATCTCTTTTAATTATTCCTACGAATTTGTCGGTTAACAATGCTCCTATTCTTTCATTACGTCTGCTTTCCGGTTCCGAAGTATATCGATGAGATGGAAAGCGTCAGACAGAGATAGCGTGCGGCAGGATAGGATTAGTACGTAGTGAATACTGTCGAGTCGTCACAGTGCATTCGTTCGTCCTAGGAAGCTAATTTTCCCGAACGCGCACTGCTGCGGTACGGGGCTAATCCATCAGACATTTCCCTCCATGTAATTTTGTCCTTCCCCCAATATACGTTCAAAGATTTATCCTGTATAACGAACGACTCTCTCTCTCTCCCTCGTTTTCCAGTGTCGTTGCTCTTTAATCCTCGTAGGAACGGCCGCAGCTTGTTATTAATGAATCTCTATGTGACCGTTCGACGATGTAGGTGAAATAAAAAATGGCGCGCCCACGACTTTGCCAGCCGTGTCGGCGGGGAGGGCGAGCGAGGGGGAGAGGTGAGGCGAATTGGAAGAAACGGCGGGGTGAAACTGCACGAATAAAAATGCCCCGTTCCCCGGGGGTAGAGGGGGTTAGGCATGGGAACGAACGATGGGAACGATGGGAGGGGTAAGCGAAAGGTGGGTGGCGTGCTCCAACGACTTGTGATCTGATCAATAAGCCGGCATAGGGGATTATTTTGCAACGTGACTTCTATGAAGCGGCGTCCCTGCGAAAGTACGGAATGTTCCTGGGTATCACGGAAGAGCGAAAACTTTATTTGCGACGTGACGTCCTGCGAAGCTCAAATCCAACGCAGGCAATGATACTTTATGTGCTGCATGTGTTGCATGTTTATTTTTTAAATTCTCGTTTGCAGCATTCTCGAACAAAACGCATTAGTAACATTTCGAAGACGTCGCGTTGGGTCTTGAGCAGGAACATCGACCAGTCTTGC
Organism: Priocnemis perturbator; assembly: GCA_963942575.1. Classification (NCBI taxonomy): domain Eukaryota; kingdom Metazoa; phylum Arthropoda; class Insecta; order Hymenoptera; family Pompilidae; genus Priocnemis; species Priocnemis perturbator. The sequence goes on from OZ012647.1 coordinate 3,556,813, forward strand.
TTCGCCTAAAAATGAGAAATTGCTCGTTAGTGTCGGCACGCGTACGTGGGAGTTAAGGGAATATGATTTGAATATGAGACTCAATGTTTGAGCGTAGAGCAGTACTTTTCCCTCGAACTCGCTTGGCGGCGATATTGATACAGCCGAGAAGAAAGGAATGTTTCAGCTTCCACCTTGAAGGTCCACAAAACCATCGTTCTCCCTTTCAGGCTCCTCGCAATGACTCGAGGAGATTTCGTTTTGCATTTGGACGGGACTTTACAATCCACTAGGTTTTTTTGCCTGGCGACGACGGATTTCACGTGGCGTCGGCGATGGCGAAAGAGGAGGGAGCCCCGCTTTCCAAATCCCTCAGAACGTGAGACTCTTCAAATCCCTCAGTCTGGGTTTGTTTGGACGCGCTTGCGGTGAAGCTTGCCCTCTCTCTCTCGCTCTCTCTCTCCCTCTCTCCTTCTGGCAATCCTCCCCCCTCGTTGCCGATTCCGTCGGTTGGACCGGCAGAAACGGAAGTAGACGACAAAGAGGGCACCCGACGCAGACCGGTGGGTGGTGAGCATTATAGGAATTGGATTTAAAAGCACTACAGCAGCGCGACGACGGTGTGTAACAAAAACATTTATCATCCGCGAACGCGTCAGATTCTTCTTTGTGTCGTTTCGGCACTCGCGCAAATTGATTTTGCGACACTCCCGGCCCTCTCTCTCTCTCTCTCTCTCTCTGTCTCTCTACCTCCCATTACTCTCATTCCTCTCGGATAAATCTAAACGCGTTTTGCAGAAACATTTTCCGCGGCGGACATCGGATTTTCATTACGCCAGCGCCAGAATTCGTTCGTTCATTATTTCGCGCCCGTCGATCGAATCTCGGCGTGCCGCCGGTCGTCGGTCTGATTAAACAATCGGCGTAAAATATGCATCGTTCAAAAATATTGCCAGGAACGATGAGTTATGAAGAGAGGAGAATGACTCAAATTACGCGGAAGACTCGTCGAATGAGTTCTAACCGCGAAACGGCGCAGTAGATTAACAAAAAAAAAAAAACAGAACACAAAAAAAAGACACGCAAATACCAAACGAGCAGGAGGATATGAGCGAGACGAGAGACACGGCGGGAAAGAAGCGGGTGGGGGGGGGGGGGAATAGATGAGAAGAATGTGGTAGACAAAGTGAAGAGAAGCAGAAGCTCCGAGAGAGTAACACAGAGATAATTTACCAAGAGAAAATATCGCATTGTGCCTTGCACGGCGGCATTATTATATCCAGCCCGGCATTATCCAGCGGGACGAGGATGGTGAGAGAAGAAACTGATATAGGGGGCGGTCAGACGGAAAGAGGAACGAAGTGAGAGGCGGCGGGAGACGGGAAGAGGGGGGGAGGAGACGGAAGAGAAAGGAACGGAGAGAGAAGCTGAGAAAGGAGCGCGCGCTTTGTGCTTGCACAATAATCGAGAGAGAACACTCCGCCGCCTTGTGACTCGTCCTCCTCGTTGATCATTTCTTCCTCGCTACCGGAATATCCTCGTCCCACCCCGTACCGTCTTCGCGTCACCGAATACGCTCCGTCGACGTCGCCGGGATGTGCCGGAGAAACGTCAACGTGAATAATTTCATCTGGTCGGCGCAGCCCTCGAAAATCGAACTGGCGAGCTCGACGGGATTTACGTTCCTTTCGCGTCGAGTTCCGACGAAAAATCGTTCGAATCGAATCTTGGCGGAAGGACCGAACGAAACGCGCGAAAGATCGAGGGAAGGTATCCGGGCGAAGGCGTAATAACGCGAGAGTCGCGGGGACGCGTTAACGAACGGCCGCGCTTTTTTCATTAGGAAACGATGGCGAAGAAGTGGCGGCGCACGGCGGCAGGCGTGGAGGCAGAGAGGCGTGCCCTCGTCGACGAGCCGGCCTCGAGTTTTCCTCGAGTGCGCTGAAATTCGAAAAGCCGCACGGAAATTTTCCGCGACGTCGTGCACCAAAAGAACTCCTCCAATTTGCGCGACCCCTGCCCTCTTCCCCTCTACCCTTCTTCCCCTCGCTTCCCGACGCTTTCGTCGGCGGCGTCTACCGCCCACTCCTTCCTTCCTTCCGTCGCCGTCTCGTTTGTCTCGCTCGTCCGCGAGAGAAACTCGAAAATCCCCGGCAAGCCTAAAAAGGCACGCCACCCTCCACTCGACCGGCGCAGTCTCGGGCCGAGGCAGCGAGACCCACCAATTTGGGACACGCGTCAATTAAATTTCGAAAGCTCGCTCGCCGAGCGCCGCCGCGCGCTTTTTTTCCTTCCACTTTTTGTCAAAGCGAAAATCACGGTGTTCACACTCCGCGCTCCTCTCCCCCCCGCCGATTTCCTTTTTTTCCCTTCCCTCTCGGTCTCTTCGTTTGCCGGCGGAAGGGCGGAGGGGGGGTTGGCGGAATCGAAAGAGGTTCGGGTGGAAATCGGGACGGGCTGAATGGGAACGGCGAAAACCGTTGGTCGAGGTCAGGGACTAATTACTTGATTACGTAATTACCCTTCCCGCCGCGGCAACCACTTTCTGCGACCCACCCTCCCCGCCGCCGCTGACGAGCCCCCGCTGATTCATCCCCAGTCGGGGCAATCCTCGCGCTTAAAATCATCCCGAAAAAAGGGATCCTTAATTGCGCGTTAAACCTTCTCGCCGCGGTAGCTCGTGCCGCGATAAGGACGATAATGATCTGACTTTCGGCAGGTCCGTTCGGTGCACGACTCACTGCGGCCGTCGATCGCGGCAAGCTTAACTTTTCGAACTCGCAACGTCGCGTAGCAAGAATTTTCGGATGCGTCCAGAGATTGGCCTTGCGTCTCGACGTCGAGACATGGCATTCGTCGCCGCGAGCAGCGAAACCGAAAACGTTCCTTTTTTTCTCTCGACACGTCAGGTCTTTTTAGCAACCGCACACGAGCGAGAGAGTGCGAGCGCGAGGCGGCCGTGTTTATACATAACCAACTTTTACGGGGGTTTGTCGTGGCCGAGCTAGGAGAGGAAGAGGTGACTCGAGGGTGCCATGGGGGTGTGTTGCCCTATCTGACGTCGCTCATGGAGCTCGTTAGCGTTGCCCTTGGCAACACCCTTACTTCGTCATACCCGCACCCCTCGACTACCACCATCGCCAAACCACCCCTCGTCTTGCAAGAGGGGGAAGGGGGCTGGCGGGGGTGCGAGAAAGGAAAAAAAGATCGTGCCGGGCGCATGCGTCGTCGATTCGCCATTCGCCATCGTGTCATGTGTGCGCGATTCGGGCGGCGAGGGTGAAAGGGGAGGAAGAGGGGAGGCACGCTATTGTACAAAGAAAAATTCGGGAGTGTCCGCGTGTTAGATCCGCAGCGGGCGGAAGGGGGGGATGGGGCGAAAAAAGTCGAGATGGTTGTTTAACGAGATGCTTTGCGCGGTGGAGTATGGTCTCGCCTCTATGGTCCTTGCATTTTCGGATTTACGGTGACCGACGTCAGATTTGGCGCGGGGTTGCGCTCACTCTCTCTCTCTCTTTCTCTCTCTCTCGGAGCCGGCGAAAAAAGTTTCGCGCGGCATTATGCCGCCGTGCCCATTGAAAATTCTGCGCGGTACTTGTAACTTCAAAAATCTCCAGCGACATGACATGTCGACGTATAGACGTCACGGAAAAATTTCGCGGAGAACGAACGAGAACCGCACTAATTATCCTCGTTACGATAGCACGGAAGTACAGGAATGATCCGAGAAAAAGTTTCAAAATTTTATTTGATAAAAAAAAGGAGCAAAAAGATAAAGAGAGAATAGCATTTTATGGAAGCAAAAACTCGGTACGTGGGCGAGGATGAAATGTTCGCAAAATGCTCTCCACCTTTCGGCGGCGTTTTCGAAATTAAATTGCGACGCGGGCGTCTCCTCGTCCGGAAGTTCTCTCATCGGAGCGAGACGAGTCTTTCAATTCGATGCTCCGGTATGCCAATTTTATTCGACGAGACCGGTAGGTATAGGAACGGGGGAGGGAACCGATCGTCGACTCCCCGGGCCACCGAACGGCTAGGGGGGTGGTGACTGGAAAACGGGGACGTTGGAATTAATAACAAAGTAATTCTTTATTGCGCTCAAAGATAAGACCGGTGATATTAATAATGGCCTTCGTTGCTCCTGTACCACGGAGATTTCATTAAAAACCACGCAAAGTCGCGGGAGGGAACGGGGATGAAGAAAGAGAAAGTGGAGAAAGGCGGGCGAGAGCGCGTGTGTCCATGAAAGGGAAAGACACACGGAGAAAAGAGAGAAGAAGCGAGTCGGGGGACGAAAAGAGAGAGAGAGAGAGAGAGAGAGCCAGAAAAAGACGTAGGGAGAAAAAACGCAAAGAGAGAAAAAGAGAGAGATGGACTAAGGGGAGAGCGGGAGGAGGGAAGCACTGCGTAAGCTCAGACCAGATCCGCTTAGGAGATGTAATTAAAATCGGAAAAATGTGTTTAATGAATATTCATTTGTGCCTCGATCTGCGATATTAAACGGGCTTGGCTCGGCTTGCTTCGCATATTGCCATCCGCCCCTGCGCCGACGGCACGCGGGGACGAATAAAAAAACGAAGTGAGGGCGCAGGAGAGAAGGAGAGAATGAAGAGAGCGCGACAGTGTTGCTGAAGGAAGAGGAGGAAAGCGGCTGCAGTGATCCGAAACCGAATGAACCGCCCCTGTTTCCTTTTTTATTTTATCTTGCTCGACAATATTTCTGCCTCCCCCTGCTGGTCCAAATCTATCGGATGGCCGAGGAAATATGGCACGGGCCGAGCTCTCCTCTCCTCCCTCTTTCTACGTCTCTCCATATTTCTGATTCCCGCTCGCCGCGATAAAAATTCGCAAAGCTTGAAAAAGGACGATCGAAGCGCGGATGGCATTGGAGACGGGAGATCGATACTGCGCTACGTCATATTTTGCCGGCCGCGTCATTTTCGGCCCCGAGCTCGCGCACTGTCGGGGAATAAAAGTCATATAACTAACGTCATATTTCCAGCTTATAACTCGATCGGCGATCATCGATCGTCAGCATTGATTGGATGAATTTGCTTGCGACACGAACGATTGCAGTCATTACGAAAAATGCTGAGACTCGTGTCGGCAATTGGCGCGCGAAGAAATAAGTTGGTCTCTTGCTGCTTGCGTAATATAATAATGTTCACGGACGACACGCCAACGTTTCCCCCGGGCAAAGGGAATAAAGTCGGGCGGACGAGCGCGACGGAATGAATCCGCGAATTTAGAAAAGCGTCGCCCATTCTCGGACGATAATTAAAAGAAAATACGGAGCCTCTGGCCGCTCAGAGACTCGAATGCCTCGGTAATTTCTCCACCGTCGGGGCAGATTTTTTGTTTTCCGCGAAACGAGAAAGATGCGCCGGACATACAACACGCGCAGGCACATTCATTATACGCGCAGTTAGCCACGTAAGCAAAAGCCTCTGCGGCGTGTGTTTGCCAAGAGAGAAGTTTCTTTTCTCGCGCGCTTCGCGAAGCGTTTAAAAGAGCTGCGTAAATTGGTGAATGTGGATCAGCGTTCTGAATCTTTCCTTTGAGCGGAACTTGGTCTCGTCAACTAGGCCGCGGAAACTTTCTAACCAGAAATGAAAAGCTGCAGTCGATGAGAGTCGGCGTATACTTAACCTGATCTTTTTGCTCACTGTCTATCCTCTATGCCGAACTCGTAAATCTTCGCAAAAGTTTCTATACGCGCGATCCGTCGTTACGCTAATTCCGATATCGAACAATGCAGACTTCCACGCCGCACTGTATATCACTCCGCGCGAAAGTAATCCTCGCATCCGAGTAAACGTGTCACGGCACAAGGCTCCCCATTTTCCTCTCAAAGAACGCTTCCCGGAGCCATCGGCATCCGCGCAAGGGCCCTCTTGTTTGATCTTCGCTCGCATCAAGAACCATCGGCGAGGACTCGCAGTCGGCGAATCGCAGAGGATCAGACCCGATCCTCGATTTCTTTTCCCCGAGACAACGAGGTCGTGCGAAAGCGTGTCACGTAGAGAATCCCGCCCCGGCTCCTTCCTCACGTGCCACCATTCCGCCCCCGTCCTCGTCGCCCTGCGACGTTTCATTTCCAAGGGCGGCGCGATTTCGGGCGCATAAATCGCCAGAAGCCAGGAACAGAAAACATTCGCGACGGCCTTAGTCGTCTTTCTTTCCTCCCCTCCGCGACTCCCCCCCCCCTGCTTCTCTTCCACCTTGCAGAGGGGTTCCATCCACCCTGTCCCGCTTTTCTTGCCCAAGGGATGCTGGGAGCGCCCGGAGGTGGGCGAAACTTTCGAACGAATTTGCATGTCGCTCTCCTAACGATTTCCTCCTTCGAGGAGAGGACTCTGCCTCCATCTCGTTCATCGATAAAAGAAATGACGTTGAATAAAGTCCACCCTTCCAGCCACCCCGCCCGCTCTTACGCCGCTCGCCTCCACCGACGATCCCATCTTAAGGCTCTCCCTCATTTTCATACGAGATACTCGCGATAGTGGCACGAAACGCGTCCTAAATATCCCACCCGCGCCGCCTTTCTTGATGGCGGAAATATCGGGGCGAGTCGTAAACTCTCCGCTAGCTGATCGTAAGAAATGGCGTGTTACGTTCGAGTGCAGCAATTTAGAACGAGCTGTACGATTTACAGATGCAAAATTGCGTAAATTGAGAGATTAAAACATTCCCTAAACATCGGCTCGCGTATCAGAACGTAGTGCAACGTCCATTGAACTCGGCGACCGTGAAGCGATCGAAGCTAAAGCCGTAACACTTGGCACGACATATTTCCAGTTGCGCGCAATGTTAACCGGTGTGCACCGGGGTCTTCTATAAATATGAATGTGCACGTATAGACGTGGAAATCGCTCCGTCTGCCGGCAGCGAAGCCCGAGTCCGCTATGCCAGCCGGCTCCTTTTACGATTCTCGCTGTTCCGGCAAACTAGCGCGTCGCACGACATCGAACCAGCGCGAAATTGGTTCCTCATCTTCGTTCCCCGGGTGAATGGTTAACGATTATGCGATCCGTCCAATCATGCGACGGATGAGAATATGTCGCGTTCTCCTCCGGCATTATGATGTCGCAATAACGGACAGCCGTAATTCACTGTTTGCTGGCCATCGACCGAGCAGGAAATAATAAGAGGCATCCGGCTAATGATACGATAAGGTTTCCCGTCGGATTGTGTAATTCCGCTACCAATTGCGGACGTATACGGTATCGCCATTTGCGGCGCAAGTAACGAAACGGAATTCAACGATTCGGAAGCTCCCGTAATCGTCGACATTAAAGTCGGTCGCTTGAAATATGCGAGGAGTCTAGCGTGAAGGAAATCGTTCAGAAATCATCGTCGTACGATAGTGCTGTGAACCGTAAAGCACGTTACTCTGAGTAGAACGCTGAATAGAGGCAGGCCCAATAAAAATGCATTTGTGCACTCCTAAGACGACGGACACCGAGAACATTTTTCGCACGTCGTTGACGCGGACGCAGGAGGCGCAGCATGGAGAGGCAGCATCGCGACCACCATTCTGCCCTTCCTTTATTCCGCTCTCCTCTTTCTGCTCGCACCCCCCCCTGTAGGTGCGTTTATCTTCCATACCCTATTGATCCGTAAGTGATGGTGCTCCCGAAGGTGGAGGGTGCCGTTGACGGAGGTGGGCGGATTGGGTGGTGGTTGGATAGGAGGCTGAAGATAGAGAAGGGCGGAAGGTGGTTTTCCAGCGCGAAGGGAACGGCGGTTGGACTCGTACTCGCACGATTAGGTCGAAAGAGAAAAAGAGAGGAGCGAGGAGAGAGGGCAGAGTCTGGGAAAACGAGATCAGGCCGGGCAGAGATAGAGAGAGAGAGAGAGAGAAAATGGCGGTATGAGGGAAGGAGACAAGAAGAGAAGCCCTAAAAAACGGGCTCGCGGAATGAAATAATAATATTAAGATGGATAGAGCGAGGGTGCAGGTTCTTCGGTAAGCGTAGATAGGGGTGGGAGGCGGTCCGGGGATGAAAGGGACGAGCGGCGGAGGCTGACAGTGACGCAAGAAGCTTTTTCATCATTTTCAAACCACCCTGGCCTAACCTCACCCTCGGAACAGCCCCGAGCAAATCCATACGCGGGCGTACTCTTTCGTCCTCTCGCTTTCTCTCCTTTTTCTCTTCTTCTTTTTCACCCCTCTTTCATTCTCTCTCTCCCTCTCTGTTTCCCTTTCTCTGTCGCCACGTCTCTTCCTCCGAGCAGCCAGCGTCGCAGGGAAATGAAACTCCGACTGTACAGGTAGGCGCCCATCAGCCTCGATACTACGCATCGTTCGTATTCTGATATTCGCGACGCTCCTTCCTCTCGCACCACGCGAATCTCCTAGATAAGGCGACCTCGTCGGAAAGTTATCGAAACACAGTCTGACGTGCACTCGTTATGTCAAACGACGAACAGAAATGTTAGCGACGAATGTGACAACTTTCTGACAAATCTTTGCAATTCAGAGTTTTCCTATTGCGTTAAAATAGCGAACAGGTTATAGCCACATCGGAGGTAAAATTTGGCGAGAGCAAATGGCGTAACCAGACGTACAACTTGGCCGCATTAGTCGACCGTCGACGGAGAGTGAGGAGGACAAGGTCGCTTGCACCGACTCTAGAAATGAATTTAATTCCGTGAGTCTCTTTGATAACGATAAAAAAAACGACGGGTAAATTAGGAGCGTCAGAGGCGCGGTAAATGTGGTTTTTATAACTGGCAACCCCTTTCTCCCGGTTAATCTCGCCGTGAAAACAACTCCCGGGCTGAAAAATGCATATAAAAATGCATCACAAACGTTCCACTGTGTACAGACCATATACGCGCTTGTTTGCCGGGACTAGTGAGGCAAACAGATTTTTTTACAATCTCGGATGAAAGTGACCGGCTTGTCAGGGCTCGCGTGTCACTGGAGAAAAATATGTCAATGGTGTGCCTGTATGAATGGTAAGTCATGGATTTAATTAAAATTCGTCAACACCGCTGCCGATGTGAAAAATATGCCCGTTGTCGATCAGTATTCGGACGTAATTTCATAACTTTCTAGCTGTACGATATGTGCAATTATAAATGGGACGAAGAGTGGGTCGATCCCGAACGTTTTCGACGATTCGTCCATTTTGAGAACCGTGACCATTGCATGTCTACGAGCACCCCTATGCAGGGGTGGATGAAATCGCAATACCCTGATGCTCTACATCCCCACAATAGCGCGGCCATCGGCAATACGGTAGCCATCTTTGATCCACCCCCAACGAGGATACGCACATGGTGCTTGTACCGTGAAACTATAGATTGCAATCAACGAAATTATTCTTATCTGTTTTCACTAGCCCAACAACATCTGAATTTTCCGAATACGAGATTATTCGTGTATTTCGTGTGTTGAATTATGTCGATACACTTGTCGATGCACTTTTTGAAAACCCGGAAATGACACGAGAACCGGGTCGACCGATCGCAAGACGAAGACTAGTTTCCGAGCGACAACGTGTCTGGCGACTAGGTTGAAGTATGCAAATACAACAGGAGTGGGGCACGATATGATTCCGGTTTTCGATCCTGAGGATCCCACGAGTCTACCTTCCGCTTTTGAATCTGTCCCTGGTGGGTTTCCGTCGGCCGGCTGGAACGTCGTGTGCAAAAAATTCTTCGAGAACAATGAATGTCCTTTATTGAGCCAGAAAATCCTTTACAACCCACACTGCCTGCTCGTTAACGCGAGTTTTACCGAAATTATGCTCTCTGTTCAGCGCATTGACATTCGCAGCTGTTTTACACTACTGATTGCCTTGAAACGGATGACCATTACTAATGTTGCCACTATCGTTATAAGCTACTCCGACGTTATTCGATTATCGACGATCGCCCACATCACCAACTTCCACCCGCGCACGTACATATTATATCATGCACAAAGCGCGAGACTGATTTTCCGGTGAACAAAAGAGGCTCGGTCGGAAGAGCGAAGGACCAAGCGGAAACGACGAATACGTGTGGCTGACTGAAAGTATGCGAGCAGGTTTCGAAGCGCGGGGCCCCCACTGGCCCTACTCGCCTCCCTCCCTCTCTCTCTCTCGGTCTGCCCCATCGGGCCCCGGATTCATGCCCAGTTTTTATCGCGATGCTTTGTTCTAGTCTCACGGCGCGACCCCTTACGCATACATCGTATCACAATGTGTCGTTTTTTCGCCTCTTCCGGGGCCCCTCGCGCCACCTTGTCGGGCCCAGGACCGTCGTCTGGATTGGGCTCGCTCGTCGTCACGTGAAAATTCGGAGATCAGATGCGCGAGCAGCGATTAACCATCATTTTTTCGTACGGCACTGTGCCCTTCTTATTTCATTTGCATACTTACTCGGGCCCCGTGCCTGAGAATATAAACCGAATGCTGCGTCTGGAGGCGACGAACGGAAGACGAGACCCTTTGAATGAATCGTACGCCTCTCCTTCTTCCCCCATCTCCCCTCCCCGTCTCTATTTCTTCTTTTTGTATCACGTACGCACGGATACGCGCGCGTCTTTTTTCACATGCGGGTTCGTTAATTCGTGCGAGATCACGTCGTCACCCGCTGAAAGTGCTGCGGGAGGAGAGTGGTTTCCGTTTTATATCACGCGGTGCATAAAGCGTGGGCGTTTCGCCTGCCCGACCTAACGTCGGCTCAAATAAAAGTGCTCGATGCGTAACAGTTTCCATGCGAACGCAAAGCGTCGAATTTTCGACACGTTGTCTGCCAAGCGCGATTTCTTAATGCTTTGCGCATAGAACGGAACCGGGGTCGAAAGTGACGGCTCCAGATTTAATTGCGATCATCAGAAAGTGATATTCGCGCAGGCTGATGCTTGAAAATGGGTAAAAACTCCCAAATTTGTTTTTCGCGCCATTTTATAGAGAACTGGACGATGAACTCTCGAAATTTTCGGAGATACGGCAATTTTTGTCCCCCACAGTATTTTCGAATGAATTCTATACAAAACAGTCACTGATAACGAACACAAAAACGTCATTCCGCGTCGTCTTGAATCGGTGTAATGAAATTGTTAACCGTGTCGACGCGATAATTCCCCGTTAGCAAATTTACGAGTGTACATTCAGCCGGGGGGGGTGAATTTGCAGGATACTTAGCATATTAAAGGAACCACCAGCGGCGTTTGCTCGGAACAGGACCGAGGCTCGCACGCTCCGAAGACGTCGTAAAGTTAATTGGGCCAGCCCGATGCGACGAATAATGTGGAAGGAGCCGTTAATAAGCGAGAGAGCGAGAGAAAGAGTGAGAGAGAGAACGCAGTTTCAATGTCGAAATAATAATTCGGCGCGCAACCGAGACATCCAGCATCGACTTCCGCATTACGAGGAGACCGGGGGAAGAAAGTGAGAAATCGTTCCTCCACCCCTTTCGTCGGGCCATGTCCGCCCCTCAAGCAAGAATAATTGCATTAATTTATTGCCGATCCGCCGCAGAAATTCCCGATCCTTCGGGCTAATTACGTTCTTAAAGGACCTACCCGGCTTCTCCTTCTCCGAGATTACGACTCTTGATAAAATTCCACGAAGAATAAAACGACCGGCTTCTTTCTCTCCCTCTTACTTCTTCATTCCGTCGCTCTCTTTCTCTCTCCCTCTCTTTCGCGCCGTGCATTGGCTCCCTTCGCCGTTCTTCTTCATCTTGCCTGAGCACTATTAAATTCTGATTTGTACCAATCACGGCCGTGGATTCGTGTCGTCGGAGAGCAAGAATCGAGGGTTCTTACAAAATTATTATTATGCGGTCGCTCTCTACCGTCGGCGGAGAAGCGAAGAAGTTTCGTTTGCGTCGCTCGCAGCGGAAACCTTCGATTGTTCGTAGTCGAACTGATTGTGAAAGCGATTCAAGAGTTTTCGCGTTGCTAAGCGGTGGAACGGGGAGCACGGGCTTAATTACTGTTGCCGGTCGTCTTAACCTTAACAGAAGAAACCGGTGCTTCATGCCTTGAAAAGCCATACTTTCAACTTAACTTACTGCTTCTTACAAGGAACCTCGTCATACCGCTCATAATAATTAATACATATCAATGAGTCCGTATGCGATACCAGAGTCTCGTGTGAAATTTCCAACAGCGAAGAACAGCGTTCACATGTCGCATCAAAGTGGCTTTTAATTTATCAGGGTCGTCGCCTATAAAATTGAATTACACGTGGAGAAAAGACGCGCGAGAAGAATACGGAAGCACCGGTAAAAGTGCAGAAGGGAACACGAGAGAAAGAGAGAAAGAGAAGAATCGCGAAGGGAGAGTATGAGCGACAAACGAGCCGGCATCAAAATGAAACGGCCCTTCGGAATTTCTAATGAGGTGTGTGAACTTCAACCCGTTTTCCTGCGCGTTACCTAATTAAGTCCGGAACGCGTATGCAAATTTTTCGCTCAGCGGGGCACGCAGTAGCAAAATCAACCCTCATCGTCTTTTTAACTCTCACTCCTCCCTTTTTCATTCTCTTTCTCTTTTGCTCCATACTTCGACGCCCCTCTTCCTTCTGCACTTTCCGTGTCACCCCCTTCATCTCCTTTTTTGTCCTATTTTGAGTCAGGGACACCTTTGCTCGACAATTTTTCGCCTCACGCGCACTCGGCGGTCCCCAAATCGACCGTAAATTAATTAGAAACCTACGGCAAGAACGAGAGAGAGAGAGAGAGAGAGAGAGTGAAAATATGTTAACCGTTTGCCGGCTTCTCACACCGAAACCTTTCCCCAAATCTCAAACGTATTAATTACTGATGTACGTTACGTCGATTGCATTTCCGCGAATCTTTTCCCCGCTGACCTCCGACCCTTGGATCGCGACGATTAATTGTACACCCGGCTCGTGGTCTCCGCATTTGTGACAAGTTATGACGTGTAAGCGCAAACCTATTTATAATTCAGAAACCCGACAACTTCAGCGGTCGGAGCGCGTGTTCAATTAAGGGGCGAAAAGGTCGCTTAGCGGCAATTAATTTAATGCGTTAATTAATGACGCCGGCGACGTCGACGATTTTACTATTATTATTACATTTTTCGCGGCAGAATATTATCAGGACAAATATATAATATCCGCATTCGGAAATGATACGTCAATAAGGCGTGAAAACACGTATTAACTCGGTGAGGGGGTTGAGGCCGCGTCTATCATTTTGTTAATGGACTCTTTCACCCAGACCACGGTGCATCGGCGGCAACAGTGCAACCTGCGTGTCCCACGGTGCAGCTGAATGCATCGTGTATCGACAATACTCTCGACGGTTCGATGGGGATGAATATCTATTGATTGGCAGGACCACCCTTCAGGGTCGATACATGCCGATGTATGTACAGATACGCATATACCTGCCGCGACCCCAAATACATCCGAAACTACCTGCAAGTTACACGTCAAATTATCGTATTTTGAGGGTCACGTGCCGAGAGACAGGTAGGTGTGCGACGAAGGTGCTCCGGTGCCTTTTTCATCCGTGATAATCGACACCGACGATCAATATTTATTTTCCGCGAAACACGACGATCGGTCGTGTTTCGTCCCGTGATAAAGGATCGAATTTTAGAATGCGTCAAAACGAACGATCGTTACTCGCCGACGTATCGATATCGATACGACGGGATGAGTCGAATCAGGCCATAAAGATTTTTGATCGGTTTTTTTTTTATAGGCACCGGTGCAAATGTGTATCGTTAAGCAGTGAAAGCTCGCGTTGAGCCAACGACGGCGTCGCGCTGCAACTTATAAAACTCCTCCTTTTTCGCTCCTGTCGTTTCCAAATCGGCGGATATTACCTACCCGATAATTTGATGTAATCGCGATAATAACAATAATAATAGAAAGTTACGCGCGATAACCCGGCAGTTAGGTAGGTTGTTAAACGCGGAGTGTATCGTCGGTTGGGGTCCTGAGGTTAATTCGAAGATGATTACGTGCTAACAATCATCAGGCCAATTCGAAATTCTCTCTGGCTGTACGACGCGATCCAGCTGACAGTTTAACGAGCTTCAATGGCTTAACGAGCCCACCATATTCCCTACGCGTTGCGTTCGTTTCGCAGAAGTCCCCATTAACTACGTCGAGCGATACAGGGCAAGGACGAAAATTTCATTAAAAATCGACTGCATGAGCCGTGATGAGTTGCCGTTGCAATTAACGCTTTCTGGCCATTTTTTTTCTTCTCTCTCCCTAGCTCCAAACGCACCCGGTATCGTTTACTTGTGCCGACGCATAAATTGCAATCAGAAAGTGCAACCTCATAAATAAGATGCGTTTCGTAGCATGCATAATGAGGTTTTTGCCTGAACTCACACTGGTATCAGGGATCCGGCGCGGATACATTAAAAATTTGTAACTCGATATCGGTTCATTGTCCTAACACGCTCAATGAACACGTCCGGAGAGTGTGGTACGAAAGGTAACGTACGAAAAGAAGACCCAAGCCGGGAGGGCAGGGCATCCATCGAGGTACGATACATTTATTATGCCAAAACGCTAGACAATGCGTCTCGTTCGTTTTCGATGCTACTCTTGTTTACTCTCTCTTTCTCTCTGTCTCTCTCTGTCTCTCGTCGGTTATCGCTCACCGATGCCTCCGAACTGGAAGCTGGAAGGTCAACAAAGACCGGCTGCATCGTAAGCCCCTTTTGAAACCGCGGGATAAGCAAAAATTTTAGATTGCATTTAATGCTCGCCGGCCCCCCTCACCTCAGCGTGCCGTTATAAAAACGAAACTTTTTTAATCAACACTACCTGTTTGCACATGCGGAGTGCGTCTGATATTTTTGAACAGCCCGACTTCATATTAATAACTGAACTTCGGTCCGTTGAACGTATGAACGACCATTATTCGGACGGCTTATTAAGTAGGAAATGCGCGGTTCAAAACATTGTCGAGGTTTTGGTAAAATGAAAAGAGTAAAAAAGAAAGAAAACATCGATGCAATCCAATTCTGCAGCCTGCACTCTTCCCGGAAGTACGTATGCATCAGATGTCGCGCGGGCATAGAAATGTGATGCGAATTAAAAGGGAATCATACGTATGGGATTGGCTTGTTGGGAAATAAGTCGTGGCGAGTTCGACGATGCTGAAAATTAAAGGAGACACATTCTCGACATTGAGAGTGCGGCTCGCGTCGAGAAGAAGCGAGATGCACACGGCGAGCCAGAGCCAGAGGCACCGTGAGACGGGAAAAAGGGACGAGACTCCCCTCTCGTATTCGGGATCCGCTCCTGTCCTGTCCTGTCAGTCGTATGTCAACCCTCGTTGTTTTTTTGCCGCGCTCTTAATAATTGATCATCTGATTACGATACATTATACCCCCTTTTTCTACTTTGGTACGCCGTCAGAGAGCATTATTCGTATACGGTGGTGGGAGCGAGGAGGAGGGAGAGTGAGGCAGACGGAGAGGAAAGACAAAGCGAGACTTTTTCTTTCGTCGCTCGTCGACGAGGTACGCCATTTGCATATAGGCCCCCTTATCGACAAATACACCGGGGCGCCCCTCGTAATGAGGGCCTCCTCCCTTCCACCCCTCATTCTTCCCTTTCTCTCGTCTCTCCGTCTCCCTCTTTCCTTTATTTTTTCAACGTGGACCGCCATTGTCCGTTAACTCATTCGTTCGAAGCTGCGTGGACCAACGATCTCTTCTCTCCTTTTCCCTATTTCTCTCTCTCTCTCTCTCTCTCTCTCTCTCTCTATCGTCGCTTCTCTCGCCCCCCTTCCTTCCTCCTCGTTATTTCTCGCCGCACCCTCTCACTCGTCGCTGCTCGATACTGGGTCGTGCCGGGCAGCGGCATGAGAAAGGAGAGGAAAAAAAGGATGGAGGAGAGGGAGCGGGGGAGAAAAAAAATATTCGGGAGAATAGCGGAGAACCGGTTGAGCGCCCGGCAAAATATGAATCATAGAGATAGGGTCGAAAGCGTGAAAGCGTCAGTAAGAGAGATTCTCCCGCGACATCTGCTTTTTCGATGTGACTGCGGGAGGGAAGGAAAAAGACGACGCCGCGCCGCAAGGACGGGAAAGTGTGAGAGGCCGTGAAGGAGGGACGCGAGCGGCGGCGACGTCCAAAGAGACCGCGACGATGCCTTTTTTTGTCGCTTGCATATAATTCTGATTACGAGACTTGCGGGCTTTCGGGGGGAGGACGCGTTCCCATTGCGGCACACATTCACTCTTTGATGTGCGCCTTTGGTCAGCGCAGATGACCACATCAAAGACGAGCGTTTTTCCAGCGCGCTGACCGTCGTTTCTAACCGTGCGCGCGCGCGCGCGATACGAATCGCTTGATGCCCGTTGGCAATGATCAACGCTGGTGCATGACAGCTTGTGTCAAACGCGCTGAGTATTAGACGGAATCAGAGTAATGCCGAATTAATGGCACTAGATGGCTACGATCGTACGATGTTCATTTTATGCTCTTCTGATCGTTAGGGTCTTGATTATATGAAGTATATTATTATGGAGATGGTCGGGAGGAAATGAATGCCTAACTGTGTATCCTTGTGTGTACTTACAAATCACGAAGATTTGTTCCCGACCGAACCTCTACTTCGACTTGTTAAGCAGAACGATATTTCTTTGGAAGGGCTTAGTTGTAAAAAAAAAAGAAAAAGAAAAGAAGGGCACCGAGTTCGTGGACAGCCACGCTTTGATACACCTGGCGGCGCAGAAGATTCGCGTTCCCCATTTGCGCGTCTCTTAATCACAGACATTATGCGTGAGTTACGCGGCGAAAATCATAGGCTCTTGGGCCTCGTTAGTTCGTCAGTTCTGAAATTCCGTGCGGTCCCGTCGTCATGTTCTTTTTCACCTATCAAAACATTGTCTTTGAGCCCTCTGACAGACTATCATATTCGCAGTCTCACCTAGGACAACGACAACAGAGAACTGAGCCTCTTTCTCGCAGAAACGAAAAAAACGTAATAATCCATTAAGCAAGCACCGCACCTTGCGTACAGTCGCGAAATTCACGCGGTCAGCTTTTCGGACTCGGCGGACCGGTTTCGTTCTCCGCCTCGAGGCCGGATCCGTACCGACTTGGTCGCGCAACTGTTAGAATAATCCTCGAACGAGAATTCTCCGGCGCGCACCGTGGACGTCGAAATGCGTGTACGCGTACGTCGTGCCCGCGTACTTACACGCACGAAACATTCCCGGGGGCGAGGGCAGGTGCGCCTTTCCGAGGGCAGAATTAATATTCAGCGAGGAAAAAGAGGGCGAGAATGCCGACGACGGGGGCTTCTCTTATAAACAGTTAACGCGTTAGCGAGCCCGGGCTCGCCGCTCCTAGGCACGCACCTGGTCAGGGAAGTATAAAAAGGAGGAAGAAGAAGGAAGACGGAGAGAGAGAGAGAGAGAGAGTTTCGGTATCGTCGAACCAATTACGCCCGCTCCGGCTCGTTTCGCCGCTATGATCGCGTCGCGCCACAATGGGCGAACTTAATTTTTCAAATAACACCGGCGTCCGAGCACGAGGATACGGCGATGATATCGCGCATAATGGAGTGCTTCCTCCTAGAGCGATAATGCGCATTTTGGGCGTGCACTGCTTAGGCCCCGCTCGAGTCCTCGCGGGGCCGCACGTCGTTCTCTAATTGCAGCGTGCCAATTTTCAACAAAGCCGCCATGACGCGAGATCGACCTCGGGCCTTCGCCGCGGAACGGCTCATTTTCGGAGATTCGCTGGCACGTTAATTGATAGTTCGGCGACGGTTAGAGCTAATTACTCGTCGACAGTTAAGTACGGCGGAAAGCGTTTGTACACGCTGCAACCGGGTAATTATAATGGCCGACGGCGTTCGACACGGAGTCGGACTTTTCCTCGCACGGCACCCGCTTGCAAATATATTTACGGGACGCGTGCAACGTGCACGCCGCAACCGACGCACGTGCGGGTATAAAGAATAAATGACACCGTCTTAAACAACTTAATCTCCACCGTCGATCTGGCAATACAATGTCGATCTTCTTGACAACGGAAGTATCATCTGATCGCGGTGCGCGGGGAGGAGGAATTGCAGCTGCAGAAAACGAGGAAAACTTGTGATCAGATAAGGGTAAAAGCAGAGGGTGGTGGAGAAGAGAGTGAGGAGGGGTCGAAGGTAAGGAGAAAGAGGGAAGGAGAGTGAAAGAGAGTGAAAGCGGGTGAGAGAGAGAGAGAGAGAGAGAGAGAGAGAAGGCGTACAAATTACGGGCACCCGGAACTGGTCTCGTGGCCGTGTTAACTTTCGTCGCGTGCCTTCAGGAAATGCCTCAACTTTTGCAGCCACGCGTTATCGTCTGGGCATTATAAACTTTCTATCGTGCCCTCTACCCCTCGCCCCATTCCGCCCCCGCCCCCTCAACACCCCGCGCCCGCCATATTTATGACACGGTAACGACGTTTACAAGTCGCCGTTGCTCTATATACATGTATATATACGCCAAGATTCTCAACGGGCGGGACGTTTCGTAAAACTGCACGGACGAAATGCAACCGGCGTACTCGCGTGCTCCTGTCAACGTTAAACCGACCCTTATCGTGTATCGTACGAAAGCCTGGCACACGCTCCCGTTCCTCGCTTAACTGCAATTTCTTTTTGTAATGCAACCGTTAACAGCGACACTGTAATCAGGCGAGTAGTGC
Organism: Priocnemis perturbator; assembly: GCA_963942575.1. Classification (NCBI taxonomy): domain Eukaryota; kingdom Metazoa; phylum Arthropoda; class Insecta; order Hymenoptera; family Pompilidae; genus Priocnemis; species Priocnemis perturbator. The sequence goes on from OZ012647.1 coordinate 3,575,426, forward strand.
GCATTAGCGATGATGCGACGAACATGTTTCGAGTAATCGTGTCACTTGGTAACAGTGTCGCTCCGACGATATTGTGGTTATCGGTATCGCGCGTGTTTACGCCGATACGACATCTGAAATGATCAAAATTATGCATACATGGGAGCAATATGCGGAGAACGGAGTGGAAGTAAACTTCACAACATGTTTGCACACTTCATATTGATTCCGGCCCGTGTTTTCGCGCCCTTCCGCTCGACGTGTTATGCAAATTAATTGACGTTTAATCGATGTCCGTGCAGGAGTGTGACGTGTATAGGTATACTTCGCTTCCAGGTACGAGGCGGTAGAGCTGATCTTCCGAGAAGTGACGAGCGTTTATCGGCAAACAGAGATTGACTGGAAGATCGTGCATGACGCTGGGTGCACGCGGGACGATACCGATCTTCCCCATCATGTGACGAAGGCTAACGACCTCGATCGCTTGATCAGCGGCACCTTTAGGTCATTTTTAGCTGCTCTTCCTGCGTCGCCGACGATCGTCACCATTGCCAGGTGAGAAAAGAACAAGCTATTTATAAAGAGACGAAATCGTCGCGTCTTAATAATGCAATTAGTCCACGTACCGCTTCGGGTAAAGTGGATAATTTTATGTGATTGATATTAGGACAAAATCTCACATTTTTTTCTCCATCTATTATTGGATGAGAAATGTGTTCTGAAGAATAGATGCATCTGAATAAAAGTGTTCTTTGAGAAAACGTTCTTGGAGCGCCAAATTGAATCCGCTGTTCCCCACTCTCGCGGCAACTCAAAGTTCGATGGCAGGATCACACATGGCGTGGAAGAAGATGCTGGAAGGGTGTGGGGAAAGAGAAAAAGGGAGGATCGAAAGGGAGAGGCATGTTAGGGCCGTCCGAGGGGTGGGTTCGTAGATGTTAGGCCACCATCAAGCCCCACCCCCCGTACGCGGCAGGGGTAGGCCTCGTCAGGGGTGCACAAAATCAAGCCCTCGACCTTTCGAGTTTCGGTAACAGATGTCTCTGCCATCGAACTATCATAACGCGCCGCTAATTATATTTCCGTATCTACTTCAGCCTTTCACAAATTTCTTGTCTGGCATTCGAGAGATCGAGATAATTCGCCATTATTTACTCCTGCAGAAGAGAGTGACCAAATAAATGCAGAATATATCAAATTATGCAACGCTAAAATGGCACATAACAATTTCACGAAAGTGTCCATTGTATCAGAATTCGTCCACGTATTCGTCTCCACATTTTGCACGATATAGTGCATGGCGATTTCTAAACTTTCAGGCAAATCTTCCAAATTTTGCTGCCTTAAAGATAAGAAGCATTTCATTTTCGTTGCGTTGAAAGTATCGCTTGCTTGCTAACGTGAGAATTTCCCTGATACTTGACGGAAAGATTGCAAAAAATATGCGGTTAGGGTGAAAAGAGGGTGAGCTGGCGCCATCTCGCGATGGCATCACGATCCCTCGCTGACTTTCGGCGCGGCGGTGCGAGAAAAAAATCAATTTCACTCGATTCGGTCCACTTCCAACCCCCGTCGAGCGGCGGAGAACCCCCACCCTGGACAGGCCGGCTTCCGCGGGAGACGCGGAAACGCCGCCGGATGTCGCCTCTAGACGGCCCTGAATTTCTCTCCCAGTTTGCCAAGCGACGATTAAACGGCCAGAGACAAAAAGTGAAAGCGACAATTGGAAAGGGAGAGTGCTTGCCAAGGAATACGTCGCATTTTGCGTTCTTCATCAACCCCCGGCAATCCATTATTCGCGATTTCCGAGACAGTTTTTTTTCGGGGAAACGTAAGATTGATTTTAAAAATGCTAGCCGAAATTGTGAAATGAGACATTTTAGGTTTGCGAAAAGTTTGAGATAGAGAAGTATGAGGGATGTGAAAAGCGAGTTAATGAATTTTCTTTTTTTTTTTTTTTTCAAGATCTAGCGACGACGAGTACTGTCCACCGGAAGACGTAGACCGAATTCAGACTGGAGTTCTCGACGAGCTTCGTCAACGTCTGGGTTCGGACGTGGACATTCGAATGGTCTACCAAGAAGAGGAAACACTTTAAACATTGTATCCCTACATGCCCTTTCCATTATTCCCTCTTGCATGGCATTTAATGATTGATAAATACGAATAAAAGGCATTTTAATTAACGTCACATTTTTCGCCGCACCACACTTCCATCGAACGACGCGGCCTCGAAAATGATCGGGGCCGCTTCCTGCACTTATGAATCGTAAAAACAAAAAGCAACCACCGAAAGAGGGCGGCGAAATGGCGAGTCTTTGATCTCGAGCGAAGGATTTACATAAAATCAGTGCCACCGGCCCATTATAGGAAGCAAGTACAATGGCAATGTGAATGTTGACATTTTTCTTTTTCGACATCCGTATCCCTCTCCACCCGTTGCCCATCCCCGAACTCGTTTCGTCTTAGAATTTGCATACCGCAGGCCAGTTTCCCACACGTCTCAACAGCCTTCCTCTCCTCGTCTTTTTTCTCTCCTGTCCTTTTTCATCCGTCGCCCCTTCTTCTCCGTTCTCTCCCTCCTCTTCCTCCTCTTCCTCGTCATCGTCGTAGTTTCACAACCCTTTCAGCCGCCGACGACAAAAAAAAGAAAACAACAAGGAGCGGCGAGCAGGCGAAAAAAGGATGTCTTCCTTCTTCCAGGACGGAGGCATTTCCTGGCGAGACTTTTCTCAGGACGACGGCAATCGTGCGTGCCATTGTGAGATCGGTACGCGCGAGATAGGCGCGGATATGTTTTTTGCGCGAGCAGTTGCGCGAGCCGAGGGCGGAAGTCGATTTGAAAAGGCAGTTGCAAGGGTTCGGCGAGACACGGCCACCGTGATGGTCGGAATAATAACTGTGATTTGATTGAAGATTTATAGAGCAAATATTCGTCGTTGATCGAGTTCTTCAAATACGTTCTGGAGTAAGGGATCCAAGAAATAGACGTCTCGAGTATTTTTGTAATTAAACTAATCGGTTGAAATGCAGAGAGGGTAGGTAATTATAATTAATTCCGTGCGACACTACGCTAAAAAGAACGCTTTAAAATATTCTCAGCAACTTCTGTAAGGCCGACGCATTGAAATGCGATCTCGCCGAAATGACTCGTCGCTCAGTAAAACATACGTCGTTGAGCAGCGCGTTTATAGTCCCGCGCACGTTCTCAGAGGGCAGACAGTGCGGCGTAGGCAAGAAACGCGCAATAACGCGCAAATAAACGTTAACGGCGCAAGGTGAATGCGGAAGTGCGGTCGCCGAGGAGGGACAAATTTTAAAGGACCGCACAAGGAAAGTTTACGAGCTGCCAGCCTCCCGTAATGACAGTCGTTAACCACCGTACGGGGCACTCGGAGCGAGAACGAGACCTTTGTATGCTAATGACAGGGTGGTCTGATTTCGTCCCACCCATCCTACCCTATAGCGCGTCTGGAGTAAAAAATCTTAGGGTCAACAGACCCGTCGTTCGGCCGAGTTTTAACTCTCCCTCGAGCGCTATTGACCTCAAATTAAAGACGCACGGGCCTTCGGCAACTGCAGGCGGTCGCTTCCGCTCAAACTTTCTTTCATATTTCGCCGCGAGGGCCCTTTCAACATCGCGAATGCACTTTCTGCTATTTTCGACCTACTTCTTCTATGCGGCGTAGCGTTTTTTAAGTGGATTTTCAAGCTTAATGCTGCGCCGATTTTATCTTTCCCGTCTTGCGGGATCAAGTATATCTTCCCGACGATAACGCTTGCCGGTACTGCGTGTATATATCATTTTCTTACATTGCCAGTCTCCCGAGTGAGAGTATTACATTTGGAGGCGAATTTTTCATTCGGACGGGTGAATCATAGAATTAATGTAAATATTGCTGTAAAGTGTGACAGCATCATAATTTTTAACCTTGCCACCCCTTTCCATTTCTATCGCCCTCTCGCTCTTTCTCACAAACACACAAATGTTCGAATTTCATTTCACCCAGGTGACACCGTGTCAGTGGGTTCCAAGGGAATTATTCAAAACCAGGCCTGGCTGGCAAAAGTGCAGCCGTCCCCGGCGCTGTAATCCCATACCCGTATCCGATTTGCATAAAAGAGGCGAATGAAAAAAAAAAAAAGAGAAATGAAAGCGGTGCCGAAAAAACAAAAGCGCAGAGACGCGGGCACGAGAACGATGTGCAGCGAAATTGGGTAACAATAAAATCTGCGAAATCAAAATTTCCGTCATGCCTCTGCTCGAAGTACGTTCGCGGGGGCGCGTTGTCGAAAAAAAACACATTCGGAAGTATTGACGTCGCGCTCGCAGGACAAGATAACAATTATGCGGACTGCTTTTAAAAGAACATTATGGCCCAATTTGCGACTCTGACCAAATCACCAAGCGCAGCGGAATCATTAAAAAAATATCTCGTTAAGATATATGAACATATAGTGTAGCAAGCGAGAATCTTGCTGCTTGCCTATAAGATTCTCGCAGTCAAAAGGGTTGTGCGACGTCTCGACGAAACGAAAGAGTGCCGACTGTTTTTTCGAGCTCCCCTTCTCGGCGAGCATACCTGCCGATTATGCGCGTGTCGAATGAGATCTTCAGAGGCGAGTATGCTAATGGCGCGACATAATGCGACGCCGATACGGCGGAGCAAAGCCAATTATAGCACGAAGACCTTAGATCGTGACCCGTTACGTTACTTCTGCCGATGTGCACAGACGGAAGAGCGAGGCCGGTGAGAAAATGAATGGCAAACAGCGCGGGAAGGAGGAAGCGAGGGTAACCCTTCCGCGTTATAGACAACGTCATAGGCGGAGACCTAGCTGGCCATTGTTCGCAAGTGCTATTTGTATTTATTCGGGCCCTTTGTTCGTACCTCGAGATTCATGGGGCGGAGGGTGGAGCGAGCAACGCGCAAGAGAGGGAGAGGAGAGAAGATAAAAACGAATTATTCAGGGACGTGAAGCAAGGGGTAAGGTCCACTAGTCGTTACGGGACTGCACTGGATTTCGGACGAAAGTATCGTGCGCGCAACTCGAGTCACACGAAATTTAACTTCAATCGATCGTGCGGTCCGAATTACGTCTGTGATGTCGATTAGAAGAGAGGGATTGAGAGAGAGAGAGAGAGAGAGAGAGAGAAAGAGAGAGCGCGGTATCCGCAAAACGGTGGAAGCATTGAGAGAAAATGAACGGAAAAGTGCTCTCGTCCGTTGTAACTCGCGCAATACGTTTGACGATGTAAACGCGCGCGAGCTCTTCCACCCCTCGACCCGTCATGAACCGTCGTTTTGAAAATATTCATTCCCGCGATTTGGCCCTATCCCGGCTTCCCCCACCAGAAGCGGTCAGCCAGAATCCCTGGCTTCTCATCGGCGGTGCAGTATGTGACGAGACGATTGTACGTGTGTGTGCGTGAATGCATCTCGTGCAGAGGATGCAACTGCGAATGGTCAGTAGCTCGCAAAACGACTGGCCGCTCGGTGTATACGCCGACCGCGCTTCATCGGCGAAATTCATGGGCGAAAATGAGGACCAGCCTCGAGTTCCTCTTTAATTCGTCGCTCTATGGACGCTCCGGATTAATCCAATTTTCTTTCGTAATCGATCGAGTGCTGTTGCGAAGAATGTTGTTCCCTCGATAATTGTGAAATCGACGAAGTAAGCCTTAAAGCGCGTACGTGCTACGTTCGTGAAATGTAACGTGGAAGTTTCGTCCGTTTGCGGCGTTCAATTTCGCGGATGACGTTTAATGAAACCGCGACAGTTTCGCGACAGATGCGCGAAGAAAACCAAGGTCCGCCGACTGGGTAAACTTTAATGATGTATACATAAAGACGACGTTGTAATAGAGTTTCCTCGCGACGAGTTTCCTGAGTGAGATTTGACGCGACGAGCAACGCGACTTCGTGATAAATATTCAGCCGTAACTCGTGACGTTTCTTTCTTTCCTTCTACAAGCACGCGCGTGAGATGCCCAGCGAACGTGCTTAATTCGACGGCCACGTACTGGAATTATAAATTAAGCATGTGTGCCGGTTAAATGCCGTCCGGTCGTGCAATCGTGATAATCGTAAAAACTTAACGAGACGTCAGCTGTCAAATTAAACACACTTGTTCGTGACGTCGCGTGCCATTATTATCGATGGATAGATTTAGACTTTATTGAATATTCTTCTTAAATCATTCTCTTTAAATAACGTTCTCCTTTGAAGCATTACAGTTACAAATGACGTGTTGATTAAATATAAAAACGACCAGCTTTTCAACAATGTTGAATTCGTGCAACAATCACACTCAAGGCTGTATCCATTTCTTTACCCGAATAAATAATATTCCGCCGAAACCTGTCTCCTCTGCCGTTTTCAATGATGCAGCACCGAAACTGCCCCGTCAGACCCAATACAGCGCAGCGACATGGGCTGAGGGGGGAGGGGGGAGGGCAAAGAAAAGACGCACAGTTACGAGGAGAGCGCTAACGAGTAACAAGAGAGAATGAGAATCGGTGTGAAAGAGCCGGGAGCGGCTCGCGAAGACGGGGCCGCGAGACAGTGGTCCGCTGCTCTAATACACGCGGGGGTGCGTGTAATTTCGAGGCCGCGCCATATTTTAACATCGTTCGGAGTTACATTATGTTTCAGCAAAATGGTCGGCGCACACGTGGCAGCGCCGACGTTGGGGGGATTGAAGGGAGAGACGGATCCGAGGGCAGGAGCGAGAGAAAGAGAGGGTGGTTTATCTCGAATACACAATCCCACCCGCGCCCGCGCCCGCGCCCGCTTCCTCCCTGCTTCCGCCACCTCCCGGCGAGGGGCAGCAGGGGCTTGGCAAGGGGCGAAGGGTGACGACTGTGGAGGCCGGGAGGGGATGGCGGGGTTGGAGAGCGGTTGGAGGGGTGGACGGAAGACCCTCGGCAACCAACGCCCACCGCCAGCCGGGCCACCCTTCCCCTTTAGCTTTTGCGACGTCGAAAGGAAGGTGGAAGGGTGGAAGGGTGGAAGGGTGGCCGACGTGGCGGGGGTGCGTGGGGAACGGTGGAAGGCAAGCCGGCACGGTGCGCGAGCTAACGACGTTCTTTCGCTTTTCGCGAGGAGAGGAACGGGGGAAAAAAGGGAAGAACCCATCCTCCCGTCTCTCTCGTTCTCCTTTCTTTTTTTTTCTTCCTCTCTCGTTCTCCTCCCTCGCTCGCCAGCGATTCTGTCTCTATCCGACGCGTCTGGTGGCCTTCTCCTTTCATCCACTCCTCCCCTCTTCGCTCACTTTCTCTCTTTCTCTCCTCGCCCCCGCCCGCCTGCCTGCCCGCGTCCCTTTTCCTGTGTGCATAGACACGGCCGCGGAGACTGCAGCAGGTAATGATGTACCGCGGTAAATTTCCTGCGGAAAATTACCGGCGAACTTGGCCGCGGATAGTGATGGTAAAAGGTAATCATTTTCGTCTGTTTCTTTTTCTCTTAACTTTCTTATTTTTCTGCCACGGCCGAGCGGCGGAGAGAGGAGGGAGCGGAGCGTTTCTCACGATCGCTCCTTATAATTTGGCGTACTCACCGGTTTACAACGAATCTTCGGCTACGTGTCGGCCTAGCCGCGACGCCGACGCGATGGTTAAGAAATATTTTCGCGAGTCGAACTCGCTTTAGCGGCGGGGGCTCTATCCTGAAATAACACCTCTTGATGGTTGAATAAACGGAGACCTTTTACCCGGCAATCAATTCTCATAACTTATCGATGGGTGGGATATTTTTGTTCTGGGGAAGAACGAAAATACGTTTTCTCAAAATCCATTAATTTCGTTTCTGGAAGGTACGTGAGCGCTCAGAGAAGAAAGTACAATTGTGCAAACGTATAAGTGAATAATAGCGATTGTGATAGATATGGAATGCTGGCACACAGCGTCGAAATTCAAACATAACGAACAGTCGCAGTCGCGAAGCGTTGGAACGTTAAATGTGAGCCAACCGGCATCGCAATTAATTCGTTCGCCGATCGTGGGAGCGTGTTGTCGAAGAAGTGCAACCGACGAAACGACAGGGCTTTCTCGAGAGGGAAGCAAGAAGACGTCAAATAAGAATGGGGAAATTCTTTCCTGCAGCAGTCGGCAATACACGAGCAGCCCTCGAAAGTCGTATCGTGAACGAGGCAGCCGATAATTTGTTTGGGGCCTCTTCTCTCTCTCTATCCATTTGTCTTTCTCTCTCCTTCTCTCACGATCTATGTTCTCTTTCCTTATCCTTCCCATTCCACTCTCTCTCTCTCTCTCTCCCTCTCTCTCCGACTCCGCTGGTCCTTTCCCGAAGGAGGCGAACTTTGCATTGTTACGAAATCGAGTGTCGCATTCGCTGACTGCCGACAATTTCGAAGTTTTAATTTGAGTTTGAGGATTCATTAGGGACATTATGCTCCGCCCGGCAAACTTCCAGCCAGCCACGCGAACATCCCTTCCCCGCCACATTTTCCTCGCCTCCTCCCACCCCCGCAAAACACCACCCCCGCCCTCGTCCCTGACGTCCGAAGAACCACTCACAATCTCGAGGTACAGATCGGATAATTCCGGAGTCGTAACTCGTGTCCTTTTTACGTTCTTCAACAACTAACTTCGGCCCGTGCTGTTTGAGATCCGAAGGGACGACAATGGTTCGGACGAAATATCGTATAATTAACATGAGATTGCCGGGCTCGATCGGTGGCTCTCGGCGAAGAAAGGAAGAATGTAGAAACGAGCGCATGAGGAATGTTTCCCATTTTCGGATTACCGCAACAAATTACACCGTCTCCCGTTTCCATATCAGGCCGATTAATAGCGGTCAACCGTCCGGCCCCCGTTTCCATGCCCTCCACATATCAACCCTTCCTCCCGTTGTCATAATTCTTCAGACTCGAAACCCTCTCCGCCGCGCCGGGGCATCGTTTTTCGTCTTGAGCGAGTGGTTATCCGTCGGCGGTGCCAAGATCGCGCGGTGAATCGATACGCGAAGTGGATATGCAGAGAGTTTGACGGTGGAGAGGCCGACGACGATAGGTGGAGGAGAAGGAGGAGAACGAGGCGCCCGGCAAGAGCGAGAGTAAGAGTAAGAGGCCGAGGGTGGTTTTTGAGGGAGATGTTTCGTTCGTAGGCAGTAGATTCGTCCTGCGCCCCTTCACGCACCAAAGTCCCGCAGGATAATCTCCGTCCCTCTCGTCTCTTTCGCATCCCCGTCTCCGTCCCCCACCCCTTCACCCCCTCGCCCCCGCCACCCCCGTCGTTCTACACACGCTGCACGCCCCGTTCTTCCCTGTTTCGTAACCATCCGTCGTCGGGGGTGCGAGGGGGTGAGTGTAACCCTCCGCCACCCCTCCCCCTCCCCCCTCCCATGACGTAAATGCCAGAGAAATGGGCTGGAGGGGCTGCTGGAGGACGTGGCATGGCCAGTGACGCGTGTGCACGCAGGAAAACTCTTCTTATTTATATGCTCAACGCTGCCACGGCGAATCGATATTTCGCGTGAATTCTCGCGGAAAAAAGCGGGGACGGGGGGAGAGCGAGGGACGCCGGAGAAACGTGGAGGACACCCTAGTCGCTGGGGCCGATTTTCCTTCTCTCGTTTTACCCCCGACGCGATGCCTGACTTTTCACTTCGTCGGAGGATGACGAGGTGGCCCTCGTTACCCGCGTGCGAGTGTTTTCTAGTGGATAAAAGTATGGGAGATTCTAGGTGACTCAACGAACGATACGGCTTTGATCAGCTTACTGTGTCCGATTCCATATGAATGACGGTTTCGTCGGACAATCGGCTCGTTTGTATGAAATGTGGACTTGCTTGTTAATGAGAGTAGAGTAATACGATTCTTTCCAAGTCCGTCCGTTCCGGCTACATGCCGAGAAAAATATAATATTCCACGTATAATCAAGTCCTCGAGTTCTGCTTTACCTCGCGGCACGCGTTTCTTCCCCCGAACGCCTCGGAACTTTCCTTTTAATCTTGCCCCAGCCTGCGAATTTTCGAACCTTTTCGGTGTCGAAGGAAAATAGCGCGGCGAGAGAGCGTACAGACAAATAAAGGAAACCGAAGAAAAGGGAAAGAAAGCGGTCGAAAAGATGCCGGGATGGATCGCAGAGCCGCGGCACAGAGGGACGGCAGCAGGGGTAGTTGGTTCGTATCAGCATAATGTAGATACCCACTCTCCTCGCCGACCCCCTTCCCAGCCCGCAAAGTTGGGGGGTGGATACAGGAAAAGCAGCGGGAAGGGGTGGTTCGAGGGGATGAAATTGAAATGGAACTACTACCCGAAGGAGCAGACAGCCTCGCGGGTTTCCAAAGCCGAAGAAAGATTAAAACGTGACCAAATGGATGCGAAGGAAAGTTCTGCCGCCAAACTGTACCGACCGCCACCGCTGCCGCCCTGCCGGCAGTGGTAGTCCGGCCTGCGGAACCGATTTCGCAGTCGTTGCGGTTTTATACGCCCCGAGATTCAAGAACTACTTTTAAACAAAATGCCGGGCGAAGTAGCTGCCGAATGAAAGAGGGCCGGCTGAGTGATCCAAGGATGGAATTCTTTGGAATGCCATTTGACGAATGAACGAAAGGCAGGGTCCTCAACCTTTGCCGTAGCGTTCGTCGTTCTTGATGGAATCCGTCAAAAAATCGGACCGATTCATTGCTTTACGAACGCTTTTGTTTGTCGCGTGTATCTCGGTGACTGGAAAATTCTTCGAATCACCCTGACCTTCGAATTCTGCGGACCGCGAGGAGTGGCCTCATCCTCTTTATCCCTCTACCTTCCTCACTTACTCTCTCCCAATCTCTCTATCCTAGTCCAAGGAAGGCAAGCGCGTGGCGGTGTGAAATGGAATTAATTATGAGAGCGTCTCAACAGGTGGGTGTAGGCGTCTTTAAACTCATTCTCTCTCCCTCTCTCTCTCTCTCACTCTCTCACTCTCTCGCACTCACTGTCTCGACCACTCTCGTCTCCTACCGCCCTCCCCCGCCGACAATTCAGCCCGCCACCACCCCTTCGTCGTGTCCCGGACCGTCCTCAAGTAATTTACTAAGAAAATAAATAGAGGGCGAGTCCCTGGAAAAATGGAAGGTTAAACGAGCGCGTCGGCGCGCGACCTCCAGCTTCCTTAATTGAGCGAAAGAAAGAGAGAGTGGGAGGGAAAACTATGGAGGCGGAGGAAATAGTTATACGGCACGAGGCTGTTCGAAAATGTAGGACTTGGACTATCGGCCATTAAAATACAGACAGCCTTAAAGAAATATTGTTATTAAAAAAAAGAAGCCACTTTATAATGTAGTGAAAACAGTATATGGGTTAGCTCTTTTTTGTGCAAATAATTGAAAATGAGTAGAACACTGCCGTAATCTCGATAGTGACAAAGTTATATGTTACTTTGCAGTGTTCGAATGAGCGGTGCACATTGACAAACTATAACGATTCGCCTATTGTACGCCGTCGATGATTTCTGACTTCATCTATGCTTGTTCGATCTCAAGTTTCCAGCTCCCCTCGGCGAATTGATTAATTGACTTTTAAGGTACATTTGTATCGGTTCTATTGTACGCGCCGGCCATTGTAAACCGCGAGGATCATAGTCCTTTGGATGAGGACCTTTTGTCGAACGTATCCTCGATTCACCCGATCCTGATTTATTGGTATAGATGACACGTATTTACCAACAGCCATCACTCCCGAAAACATAAACGGATGTCGGCGATTCTTCAAGTTGTACAGCTCGATAATCTCATAAAGCAAATACAAAAATGACAAGAGTTCAATGTGATAATACAAGTCATAAAAAGTGTTACCTATAAAATTCACACGGTACTAAACACAAAGTATTATCGCATGCAAAATGTCTCGCCTCGTTATTGCTGTGGCGATTATAAATTGAAATAAAATGATGTACACAGCCAATATCTACAATGACGTTATCAGCAGAAGCCAGGCATCAACGCTTCATTTTCTGCACCTGCGTCCCCAACCCACTATACAAAAGCCTCGCAAAAACTACTGGAACAAGTAAAGAGCGAACACCGACATTTTCGTCACAATTTTTGCAAACCTAATAACGAACAAAAGCCCGAAAGTTACTTCGCGTTGGCCATCGATCAACTAACCCGTCCGACACGGTGCTACAATTTTTCTAATAAATCACTCTTCCGCGACGGAGAGGACAACATTCACGCGCGAACGGCAGAACCTGTGTGTTGATGGTTAGAAAACGACATCCGATACGCACTCGACAACCCTTCAGGAGACAGAATCCAGGCGTTATTATTCTGACGTGGACGCGACATATATAGGTGAAGGGGTTCGCGGATAATGAAAAGTCCGAGCGGCAAGTTTTTCTCGCTCTTTTCCAGCCTTCTTCTTCTGACACTCCTTCTGCAACCCCTGCTTTCTCCTCTCTTCGCCAACCCCCTGAAAGATCCAGGAAACTTCTCCGCCACGGAAAGCATTCCCCGTGTCTGTGCCCGGGCGTTAAAGTTTTTACTTCGACGAATGCATGTATGCAGATTTATGCGATCTTCCTCGCGCGAAAGATGAAGGGGATAGGGTAAGCGAAGGGGCGCGGCAGAAGTCGAACCTTTCCCACGTTTAGCTCGGACGTAAACTCTTGCCTTGCCTGCGCTCAGGTGAGGCAGGTGTGGAGCGTCGAGGCTCCGGAGAAAGAGGTAAGGATCGGCGGAAAAAAGGAAGGCGAGCAAGGGAGGAGAACGGAGAGGCAGGGTGACATATAGACATCGACGACAATTAAAATTGGCCCAGTAAAACACTCTTCGAAGTCGCATGAAATTCGTCCGAATGATGTCGCACAAATCGCAAACGAGTCCCGAAGATTAATCACGACATAGCGTTTTATAATAAGAGCATACAAATCTTGCCGTCTGGCGATCCTCAGGAATACGACGTCGGGCATTCCAGGACGAAATAAGAGCGAAACTCGTCCGACTCACTTTCCACCTCGAACATCTCCGCCCCGGCGAAGAAAGCGAGCCTCGCCCGCGGAAATATGTTATTGATGATAGCGTTAATAAAGGATCGGGCACGCAGTCGATGGATATCGTGAACGATCATCCTCTCCGCGCGGCGAACGTTGGCTTCGATCAATCATACGAAATGCCAACGTCGCCGACAGACCTCCCATTCTCCCGCCTGTCCCTCTCAGACCCGTGTTGTCGTTTCTTCTTCCGCGCCCTCCATCCTCCGTCCTCCCACCGATCCGCCGTCGCCTCTCCTCGCTCTTCTGCTCTCTGCCTTCCACTTTCCACCTTCCACCTTCCACCTTCCGCCGTTCCACGAGCCACCCACCGACACCGACGCGGCGACGACGGGGGGAGCGAACGTCGACGGCAACGTCTTCGAGTAATTCCTGCACGGGCTCGGGATATCTTTTTTCCCCACCCCCTGTCCTGGAGGTTCGCCAGGACCCATTCATCACCGACATCCGAGGGCGCGAAGGAGCGAGCAAAAACTCCGAAGATGGAGGAGAAAAGAGATTGCGCGAGAACCGAGGAAAGGAGGGCCGCCGAAGGTGGAGAGACGTCGTTATCGTTATAGCGACGAATTAACGCGCGCGACATGCCTCGAGGCAAGGATAGCTTCTTCGACCGAATCGTTCAATTCTGATCGATACAGTGCGACACACGAGCAGTGCGTCCTTGATTGTCGACGAAAGGAGAAGAGTCAGGTATCTACTTATAGTTAGAAATTGTGACGGAGGAATGAGGGCGATTGTCGAAAATCAGTACGTTGATGCGTACCGACGCACTAGACTAGGAACTAGCTTGAACTTTACGCGGCAACCGGTCTGCAAGAATTCCAATGCGAATTGGCGGAAAGTCTACGCCATTCAAACACATACATGGCGGTGGGAGGAGAGAGGGGGGGCGAAAAAAGAAATCCGCGCGATTTCCATCGCTAGCGACCTTTCGTCGCTCGGGTAAAGCGCGAGCGTGTAAAAGCTCGAAAGCTGGAAAAAGCTTTTCGGTTCGGTGCCGGTGGGATAAAAGTTCTCCTATACCTCCTTCTGGTTCCCTCTTGTCCCCGTCGACCCCCGCTGCCCCACCTTCTCTCTTTCTTCCCCTCTTTCCCTCTTTCTTCTCCCTTTCGCTCGCGATGGAAGGCGAAGACTGAAGCTTATGCGAGACCTCTCTGTGTTCGCATATTCCGCGCTTCCGCCGACTCCTCCGCCTTTGTCCGTACGTGTGCGCGCGTGTGTGTACGCACGTGCCCGTGTCTGTTCCTCCGGCAGAAGTCTGCGAGACCGTACATACATGTATATATGTATGACTATGTACACGTCCCGCGTGTCTGCCGTCCTCCCTATACGTGAGACCTGTACTTTCGTAAGTAGACGCGCGTATATATACGCGCGCACGTACTTGTCTGCGTCCGGAAGAGCGCGCGAGCATGTGCCTTCTCTCTTTCCCTCTCGGTCTCTCTCATTCTCTCTCTGGATACAATGTGTGCGCGTCAAGAATACACGCTATTGATCGCGGGTGGATGCGAGAAAGAGCCGGGAAATACGAGAAACCGGTGCAGGGATGAACTCTTTTCCTCTCCGCGGCATTTTCCGCATAAGAAACGCCCGCCTCCGATGACAATTATTATCATTCGAATGTCGAGCCCTGCCCCGACAACTCGCCGTGAGCACGCCGATCATGTTTCTGCCTGATCAGGCCTCCGTTGCAATTAAATTTGACGAGTAGAATGGGATTGCAATTGTAACAATATATGCACGGTATTAGGTGTATGCTGTGCTATCAATTACGGTGGACATTTGAGAATTTATTCAAAAAGTAGGAGACTTAGAAGTGGGTTCTGTGTCTGAAATCAGGAAAATCCTAGCCTAGATGAACGTCGGTGTAACGAAGAACTTAGAATGCCGCTAGACAATCGGGATCTTCTCGAAAAAGATGAAGTAATGAGAAAGTAGTAGAGCGGCGCCATAGAGACACTCCGTAAATATCTGGCGTCACAGTCGCTGCTTAGGTGTAAGCATGCAGGGGGAGGGTGGCTCCTCGTCGGTAGGTTCGAAAGGAAACACATGCCTCGGATCCGAAAAGAGAGGCAGGCGTCGCGACGCCTCGGATCGATGCGCGTCGGAGTGCGCGCTCAACCCCGAAGCAACATGGACGCGGATTTACGGGGTTGAGGAGGATGGAAAAAAGAGGACGGGAAGAAAGGGGAGCCCGGCCGAGTCCTACGTCCTTATCACGCATTCTCCACGAAGGTGCACGCTCGACGTTCGTTCGTAAAAAAAAATTTATCAAGTTTCACTTATGCGGAACTCGCTGTTCGAAAGAGTAACGACATTGAGCGCTCGTTATAATTTTACGTTCTTTCGTACTCGGTCGATGCGATGTATGCGATTGAATTTCTATTAGCGTAAGAATTCGATAGCTAAGTTCGGTATTTCTCAAATGCTCGTACGTACGGTAGGAATGTCATTTCTGTGGATTAGTTGCGATATAGTATACTGTGTCGAACGTGTTCTCGTGTGTACGAGAACTTTCTGATGGTATTATTGTGCGAGATAAATGTACAGTTTGCCGGCGAACTGCACGTCGCGGCACTTCGTTGGCAGACACGCGTAGAAACCACGTTGTTTTAACAATCTAAGGTTAAAAATACGATGTGTATATGTACGTCGATGGGACACGCATCTGCTCGGTATCGCGCCGCATTAATGCGAGTAGAAACGCTCTCGCGAAAGGGAGTCCGCCGCATTCGTCTTTTGTTTTCGGTCGTGCGAGCATTTTCGATGCAATGGCGCCGAAAAGAAGAGGACCCCACCGAGTAATGGGGTGTCGCTGGCAGTCGCGCATTTATAATTTCTCCTCTTCCCCTTCCTTCCCTCTCTCTCACTCTCTCTCTCCCTCTCTCACTATCTTTCCCCTTTCAACCCCCGACGGCTTGCCGTTCTTCATTCTTTTTTCTCTCGCAGCGACTCTGCTAGGTCGAAACAATTGCTTTCCGTCCGGCGAAAAGAAACAAAACTGTCTGGTGGAAAGGCGGCGGAGCGCGGTGAAAGTTGCAAGATGAGTTACTGCAGCCAGTCCGGGATCCTGACATCGGTCTCCATTGTCTAGTAACGTTACACAAGGGATTTCTCTTCTTAGAGGGCAGCGCGAATATAGACGTATTGCAATTAGCGAAACTTTCGGTCCGATAATGTTAACCGTCCACGTCGCAGCGCCGAAACATATGTATTCCGTTAGCGAAATAAACGTGACTACAATTTCACGATGTTTTTTTAGAGTACCCTTTCAATTCTGAGCTATTGCATACGGAATTATATCAAGAATTGGATCGAGTGCAAGGGCACTCGGGATTTTGCGGTAGGTATTAATTTAATAAACCGAATGAGGACTTATCCCGCCAATTTATAAGTATAATAAGCGAACGGGGGTGCTTGCGGCTCAGTTAAGGCAATGCAGCGAGGGTGAAAGAGTAAGAACGCCGTAATGTCTCAGCATTCGTCAACGCCGACAGACGTCTACTTCCTTCTTCGTCGTTCTCGCTTCATCGTTCCTCATCTCCCCTCTCGTCATCCGAGGAAATTTGTGTCTTTATCAACGGAGATTATCGCGCTTAATCCGCAGACGTTACGACTACGCGCTAACCTCGTGCCTATCATTTGCAAACGAGGGTGTACCTTGGGAAGGAAGGCATGGAAATGAATGAACGATACTGGCGATGAAATTCACACCTTCGGAAATACGTTTTCTCGTGTTTCTTCATGCTGCAAGAGTTGGTTTTCATTGATGAAGAAGTTCAAAGTTATATTTTGTCTCGGACATATATTATTTGAAGAGGATACTGTGCGATATAGCAATTTTTAGGAGATAAAATAACATTTTTGTTAGAATTTACTATTAACGGTTGTCCCATGCGAAATTACATGGAAAGAGCTTTAAGAAACATTATATATGGTCTGAGTTTGCAGGACTACTAGAGGGACCAAATAGTTTCGTAAAAAAGACTAAAACGTGTGCAGACACTTGAACTTTCTTTTTGCTTTAAGCGATGCAGCTCGTTGAAGCACTGTATTATATTAACCTAACAATCACTATTATACTAACGATCATCGGATACAAAGAATCAGTTTCGGTGCCACACTATTCCCACTTTCCGACATTGCATCGAACCAGACTCTTTTCAAAAGCAACCGGAAGCGCGTTAAGTGGTCATCTCGTTTAACGCCGAACTCGCACACATTCTTCCTTAGCTCTGTAACTTCGAATGGCAGACGCAACGAACTCGCTCCAACAGCGAGAGCGAGAATCCTCGAACGAACTCAACCCTCCGGATCCGTTGGCTCGCTAAAACTCGTTTCGATTTAATTTATACATCGCGGTCCGCGTTTCCCGCCCGGGTCTTAAGGCCCTTTTGTATAGTTATTAATGCCCTGGGCCACTTCATTTTCACCGTACGCAAGCACGCGCTCACACGCATACACACACGCGCGCCTAGCAAGGTACAGGACTCTCCATCGCTACCTGCCGTTCTTGCGGATCGTGCGATTCGTTCCCGCGTATGCAAATTTCTCGAATCAGCCGGGAGAGAAAGAGAAAGGTGACGGGAGCGAGAGAGAGAAAGAGACAATGAAGCGGAGCGAGGTCTTTCAGCAGACATCTGCCTGCACGAACAATCGTTTGGAAAAATAATAACTGTTTTTACAAGAGAGAATACATTGCCGTGTCAGAGTCGGCCCCGACCAATCTCCGTTATTTCCGGACGTGATCTCCGACGAATTTGAGTACTTCCGACTGTGAGTAGGTGCGAGGGAAATGAGGACGTGAATGAAGTTTCGTTTAATGAATGCGAACGCGACTTCACCTATGGACGACGTTTCAGCCACCATTATGTTACTTAGTCTTAAACGCATCGACTCTGACGGTTTTATACTTCGGTTCGGAGGAGAACGATCGGATAGAATGCGGCGATAATTTTCGCACGCAATTAATCGTCGAGGGCCATTCGAACATCTTACAGCAGCTTTCCGTGAGAAATATAGACGCGGAATTAGTCGGGTGGGACGGACAAATAAAAATTTATACGCGCAATTCGTACGTTCGCAGGCGAGAATTGGATCGATGGTTTATTTTATCGCAGGTATAAATCGTTTAGGATCGGCGTTGGAGCGGCTCATCGAATACGTGACGTATTTCTAAACGTGAAAATTAAAACCGGGGGGTGGGGTCGTAATTTTGAGAGCCACTGCGCTTCGACAATGCAGAGCTCTACTCCATTTTCGAAGCCGGTAAGGTAGGAGTTCGAGCTGTGCAATGTTCCCTTGCGCGAAGGGCAACGTGGCCGACCGATTTCCATGCCCTCTCTTAAAGGGTGGCTGAAACATGTTCTGCCTAAAGGTCGATAACGGTTCGTCGGTTTACAGGATAGAAGGGTAAGTTATCCTGGTGACTGAGTATACAGGGTGGCGCGTGAAATAAGATCGTCCAAGGCGTACTATAAAATACAAAATTTCGTATATAAAAATGTGATGCATGTTCACTTATGTTTTCTTATATACACCACATAACTGACATAAACATTTCGGATACACCTAAAGGAGAAAGCGTACGAAATATGATATATAGTGAAGAGTCGGTGGTTCGAAATAAATATATTAGCGTTTCCGACGCCTACGACGTGTCCGTATATTCGTATATTGTAACGCCTGACACGTCTGAACCGCTTCCAGCGATACCGCGCCCAAACGGTCGATGCTTTGCCTCAAAGGGATAAGTCTTCCAAGACATCGCACTAATTACGACCCCGCTCTCTTGTTCGTACGAAACGTAAGCCTCGGATTACCTTACACGTTAATTACGGCGTAATTAACTCTCGTCGTCGGCGACTCGACGAGGACGAGGAGGACGCAAGAGACGCAAACGAAGGACGAGAGAAGAGAAGAGGAGCCGACGCGATGCGACGGGAGGAAGTTGCAGAAAGTCGACGACGGGGCGATTTTGCACAGTTCATCTCAGAAATCCTTCGTAACCCCCGAACCGGCGTCGCTGGCGTGGAATAAAACGTGACGACGTCGATTATCGACCATCCCCTTTTCATACGTCCTGAACCATCGACCAACTCTCTTGCTCCGTCTCTCCCTCTAGAACGCGCGCGCGCGCGACCTTACTGGTACGGGAAAAAACGGAATAAGACACTCGCGGAATCGAACGCGACGCCATTAAAACTTCGTCTTAGGTCCACTCGTTTTTAGGCTCGGCGCTTTACTTTTAACGATTGCGGGGGACGGTGCCGCACGGTCGTGTGATAATCGTACTGCGAGATTCCGTTCGAGATTTTGGCCTTGACAAATAATGCAGAATGATGCTTGAGTAGGCTGATTTTGGCGTCGTTCCGTTCCAAGTGCTGTATAACTGTGTTTCGATCTAATAATGTTACCGATGTCACTTCAGCAGTGGGTTAATAGTATGGACTGAATGAAATTGTATAAATTGGAAGTATTGTCGTGTCGTTATTAGTAGAGGACACTTCATTAGTAGAAAATTTCACAAAGCTTCCGCTTTATCGGTTTGATGCAAGCCACTCAATACTCTGTCTATTTGTTTCAGCGTTATAAAACACTGATTTTCTCACGGCAATCGCCATTCGCGCCACGCGATACCGAAGCCCGGCAGCAAAATTTTTGTTTTTCAATGCAAACGAACGTTGTGTGCACTCTCTTTCCACCTAGGCAATGGCCCGACAAAACCGGCCGAATCCACCTGTCAGTGTTCGACAGGGGCAGAGGGAAAGAGGGAGAGAGAGAGAGAAAGAGAGAACCTCGAGTCAGGTAACAGATCAAGCTGCCAGCAACAGGTATCAATACCCTCTATTATTTTCGCACCATCGATTCCGTGCCCAATAGAATCGATATTGAACCTGTCCCATGCACGGCAAGCAGTCAGCACGCGACCAGGTAAAATCACCGCAGGTATTTCCTTCCGTTCCCATAAAGGGGAGACGCGTGCCTCTTCCAATGCCTAGAAGTCACAGACTTTGAACTGAAAAGAGATCAACGCTTTCAGGTCCCGACGATACATGCGGCGAGAGTAACTTTATGTGAATGGCTTTTGAAACTTAAGTACCGTACCGTAATGTCAGTGAAATCTTCACAAGGATATGTGAATAGAATAACATTTACCGTATGATCGAATAAAAATAACAAATTACATTATTATATTATTGATAAACTCCAATAGAAAAATATGATGCAAGTAAGTTCAGTGTTGGACAAACATTTCAGTCGTTCGAATTGAATATGCCATTATAAAAAGTGAAATTAATATTTCCTGTCCTGCAATATTGAACAAAAACTGCTTACTAATAGTACAGTAATAAGAGTGATATAATTGCGGAGAATATCGAACGTGCAGTGAATGGAAATTCCTGTACTTTTGTTGCTTCCCACTGTATCCATTTATTGGCAAGTTCTCGATGAATGAATGAGGCAATCAATACGCTAATTAAAAAGATTTAACGAGTACATCGAAGAGACGTAAACCCCTGGAAGGCGCCATTGCCCGAATGGAACCCTCGAGCTGATCCGACAGCCGAAGGACCACCCCCTTGGCCCCACCCCAACCGCCCTCGTTTACTTTCCAGCGATATACGCGATACAAACACCAGTACTCGACTTCGAGCAGTGCTCGCATTTTTACTCTTGCATTTTAGCAGTATCTACAACAAATTGTTTGTGATTTAATACATTATTTCAGACGTTTATATTTATGCATCCCAAAAGAATGATTTACTGAATCATTATTTTTAAAGAGAGGAACAAAATACAATTGTATCACAACAATTTGCTAGAACATTTTTTGTCAGATAATTTTGAGCACGTATGTATTCAGGATTGAATCAGACGAGCCAAACTAGGTACTTATAAAACAGGAATGAATAATACCGAACTCCAAGC
This sequence comes from Priocnemis perturbator, assembly GCA_963942575.1. NCBI lineage: Eukaryota > Metazoa > Arthropoda > Insecta > Hymenoptera > Pompilidae > Priocnemis > Priocnemis perturbator. The sequence goes on from OZ012647.1 coordinate 3,596,331, forward strand.
GTTCCCATTCAATTAACATGTTAACATCTCCTCATAATTCTCGGCTCAAGCGTCCAATTTACGAATATCCAACGAATCACCGTCCCGTAAGCCGAAACAACGAAACTGAGTAGCTGACGTACCGCGAAAGCCTTCATTCGAGAGAGACTCGACTCACGTGGCTTCTCAATTAAACGACGCGCGATATAAACCAGTCGCGTTTCCGTGCATACTCGTTAATTAAAGCCTCTCGACGAATTTCCCGAGGCTCACTCAACAGTACATTCTGCCATCATCGCGTATTTTCAAATGAAAACAGTCGAAAGTTTTCCACCATCTAGCGCTCACTTATTCTCATCCGCGTTTATTTGTACGGCTCGTGCAATGCTTGAGAACTACACGGTTATACGATGGTACAGTGATAAGTACCGGTGAAGCAAACGCACTGTTTTGTACCCGAAACTTTCGCGTGCACAATTATGAAAATGACGAGAAGTTATAGAAAGTTGCTAATACAAATCCTTGTATTGAATCATCGGAGGCAATAAGATATACAAAGAAATCAGCAATACAGCAAACTGTCAAGCACACTTTGAGTCGTCACTACTTCTGGTACTAAGTGAAATCACTAAACTAGAATGGCAGGCAATACGCACTTTATTATCGCCCTCCCTCCGATTACAACGTCACTTCCCAAGCTCGGCGCCTGCCGTTCGCCGCAATCATTGCAATATCCTCGAAGGTTTTTCAAATAAAAACGTTCCGAAGTTTGCACCCCCTCCCCCGTGAGAGACGGGTTGCCGACGAACGGGATAGAGTGGAAGGGCGATGATAGAGGCGGGAGGGTCGAGAGAGGCGCAGTGCCCGAGGATTTCCTCGCGAAGAGGCGAAGAACGAAGGAGAAATCGCTCGGGCGCAATAAGTCAAATCTTGTTTGCGAGTCGGTGCCTAGTTAGGAGCGAGCGACGGGCCGGGTTCTCTGGGCGAGGGGTTGATGAGGAAGGCTCCAACGAGGGCGCAGAGAAAGAGGGCGCGGGCTGGATTGAAGCATGAGGACAAGAGGAGGGCGAGAGAGCACCTTTCTCATCGACCGTATAATTAAACCGGGCGCTGATTAAAAAAGTTACCACGGCCGTAAGATCATTACAGGGGGCTGCAACCCTCCCCCGATGTCCGTCTCCTTCCACCCCCCCTCCACTTTCCTCGTTTTCTTCACTTTCTCCAATGCCGCTTTTTTCAACTCTTGGGGGCTGCAGTTTCTTCCCACGCGCTACGTTCTCTCTCTCTCTCTCTCTCTTTCGTTTTCGTTTACCATTTTCTCTTTGCTTATGGCGAACTCTGTCTATCCGTCGTCTGACTTCGCTTTTCGCGAGAGAGGATCGCCAATTCGTCGAGACGAATTTTCTAAGTGGACGATGCAGCGTACACGTTCTTGCGTTGTCGTGCGGGCATCTTTCGGAAGTTAGCCGGAAGAATTATTCGCGATGTGTGAATTAAAAAATTTATATCGCTCCTTTGTCCGAGATGCCGTGGAAACGTGCGTCGTTAAGTCCACTTGAAAAAAGAATCCTGCGAGCGAGGGAGCCAGAAGAAAGTTTATTCAGCTGGAAAATTGTCCGATAATTATAACGTCAAATTGACTCTGAATTCTGCACTGCTCTTGAATCCCCAGAGCGCTAAGGATTCCTTTTGCGTCTGAGTTGAAAATCCGAAATTAATTGCCGGCTGAATTGACGTGAAACCTTCGAATCGACGTCTTTCTCGTCTTTCACCCGACAGTGTTGAGTCCTGATAGAATCGGAATGGCCTGAAAAATGTTTCGCGCTTCGCCGTTTGCGCAAGCAAGTAAGTCAGATTGTGTAGGCGAAACTAAATTCACGTAATTATATCGGCCGATCGTAATACCACGTCGCGCCATTGGGACTCGTCGTGTAGCTGAAAAGTTCATGAAAAACGCAACGTATTGACGCGAACACGGTCCTGTTGTCTCGCTGCTGGCTGGTGCAATCTGAAATCGGTGCGCGGTAACAAGCTTCCATAGAAATTGCAGCGCGGGGCGCGCGTGTCCTACAGAGAATTTTAATTTATGCGACGACGACATTATACCCGCGTTTTTTTCCCGAAGGACAAAGATTCTCAACCCTTCCGCGCGGCGCGGAGTGACATTATTGAACGTTCCGTGCACCCTTTGTTTGACCCTGACACAAACTCTCCCGGGAAGTGTCGGTGAAACGCGACTCATAAACTTTATGACAGTCTTCCCAGAGGAGCTGCTGCTTTTTTGTCGTTGCGCACGACAACAAAAAATTGACGCTCTCACGATGATAACGGGCACTGCAGATTAACGCGACAACCATACGCAATGAAGGATCGCATCTGTGCAATTGACGAATAGTAATTTCGAATTAATGAAACTACCAAAGAAGCTAGTTCGCTGAGAAACGAATGCAGGCACTCTGCTCTCTTGTTACATCTTTTCGACTACGCGTGCCCCGTGAAATGTACAATACTAATGAAGTCTGACCGTTTCACTTGATCGCAAACGTGCGACTCACAACGTCGATCGCAGACCCGAGTCGACTAAAACCCCGCGCGACATGTATGGCAAATGAAGGAAACCAATAAATCGGCCAGCTTCGAGCGAGCGTTCGAGGACGTAGGAAAAATCTAATCGTCTTTCGCAGGACGGAGCGTCGCGAGGAAGGGATGCGAGATGCAGTCGCAAAGAAAGGCTGCGCGGGTGAGGGCGCGGAAGGCGTGGGGTGCTGAGGGGGGTGGCCGTCTCCTTTTTCCTCCCGCGACGGAGGCGAGCGCCCCTTTTCCGCCGGCAGGAACTTCCTTAAAATTCAATATAAGCCCCGCGGGCATCCCTGTGAGACCGGGTCGCCACCCCCGTCAAACGCGCGAGCCCCTTCAGCCGATGGCGACGGGGCCTGGTTACCATGGCGATTCTTTTGCTTGACAGGTGGCTACAACCACCGGCAGCCATCTCTCTCCCTCGCTCGGCACCGCTTTCGTCCTCTCAGGCGCTCGCCTCCGTCCTTTCGTTCCATCCTCCGTTCCACGCTCCGTTCCACGCTCTGCTTCCATCGTCCACCCTCCACCCTCCACCCTCCACCCTCTGCCCCGAAGCCCCAAGCCGCCATCCCCCTTCGGAGCCGTTCGTTCTGCCTGCCAACGGTACGACGAACCAATCGCGCACAGCGAAAAAATATTCAATCACGCGTCAAGAACTCGAGGGTGGTAGTGGTGGTTGGCGAGAAGGGTAGCGATGCCGTAGCGAGAGCGGTGCCGCCGGGTGACGTTGATAGTGGTGGTGGTGGTGGTGGTGGTGGTGCTGGCGGTGCTCGTAGTGGTGGTGGAGGAGAATCGAGTCGCCCTCTCAACGTTCTCCCCCCTCCTCCTCCTCCACCTCTCCTCCTCCTCTCCTCCGCCGCCCTTCCTGACCAGGGAACGAAGGTCGATGGCGGTGGAGGTCGAAACGCCCCCTACCACCGGAGAGAGCACCCCTCTCTCGTTTTCCGTCTTTTTCGTTCTTCTACTTTCACCCTCTCCTCCCTATCGCCCTCTCACCCCTTCCATTCCGGCCGTCGAGCTACGATGGAATAATAAAATGCCTCGGATTACATATTCAAAATCAATGGCTCCGTACCTTCGACGTACAAAGGGGTGGGTTGGCCGCCTCTGCTCTCTCCCCCCTTCTCGCCCACCCTCCAACGCGCTCGACCCCGGGAAGGGGAGCAGAAGAGACGATGGTCGCAGAAAATTTCGCGGCCGACATTTTAACCAACCACACCCTCCCTTCTGTCCGCGCCGATCTTTCATACGATTTTCGGCGACTTCGCGCGGCTGCATGGCACACTTTCTGTACGCTCGCTAAGTAGTTCGCTGTGCCGTCGAATTTCGGCAAGTTCTCGCCGAGTCTTATCTTCGTTGGGCATCGCTACAGCGGTCGAGATTTTAATAGTGCACGCTTCTTTGAGGGTTGCAAAGTTTTTAGGAAACTGTGCGTCGATACCAGTAGTAGGCGGCAGTAAAAAAAAAAACAACGGCGCATGACGAAATTGTAGCCGTTTTCAGAGGGGCAGTCTCTTCGAAATCTTTCCCTAATTAGCAGCAATTACGCGCGAACGTGAATGGTCTGTAACTTTATAAAAGTCGGAGGGGAGAGAGCCTGGGCTGATCATTATGAGAACTAAATTACGCGCGATAATTTCACAGACAATCGGAGAGGAAATGGCAGAGAGGATACTTTGCGAGGATTAATCAGTGATTAATTGATCCTCCGAAGATTGAGGTTATCGTCTTGAGACGGCAGCAAAGTTGCCACTACGGGAATTAATTGGTACAGTGACGGATAAAGACGGAAACTCTGCCAGAATAAAACGTTTCTGCAATATACACGTAACTTTTCTACAGACAAAACGATCGTTCCGAACTAAAATAAATTCCGAATGGAGTTTGTAATTTCAGAATGAATTATTAATTAATATTTCATTGTCAACGTAGGATGCGTTTATGGGTATTTAAATGTGTTCTAGAAACAAGTATTTAGGATGTCAGCGACACTGCCAATAATGTTCCCCACGATTTTAATGACGAACCGCGGAATGTACAAGCGACAATTATGATTCTCTAATCCGCAAGACCGATGACATGCCAAAGATTAACCGCAATCGTTTTAAGAATTTCGGTCTCGGCGTAAGAAGATTTTAAGCTTTCTCGGTTAAACCGGATAAGCGGACGATTGAAGGTTCTTGCGGGAATTCGCCGGCGGGGAAAGTAATAGCTTGAAGATTTATAGCCACGGCGCCGTAAGCGATTATCTTGATTGCCTTACTTATTTCCCAAATGTACCATTTTTCTTCGCCTCTATTTAACTGCACACTTTCGATCCAACAGATAACTACTCCGGAGTAGAGTAATGTAACACGGTAATTACGATTACGGAAATGAACAACCGCGTCCTTTCAAGACGTCCCACTTTTACAAACTCAAAATAAATTCCGCCAACTTACAATTACCACTGCGTTCCGATATCAGGAACAGTAATTATCCAGCCACGATATAATTAATTTCACTCCGATCGTTATGAAGTCGAGAAAGAAATTGTCACGTTTATATTGTCCTACGCAATACACAAGTTTAGTACACTTTCGGTTACGTCGATCGATATATGATACGTCGATTATTCTTCGTAATCTCGCACTGCCAACTTTGTTCGCCTTACCCAGGCTTTCTCTTTATTTAAAACAATCGAAAAAATGGGGAAACTCTCGACTCGACGAAGCAGCGCGACAGTCATCAAAGTAATTCGCATTCAGAGGGAGTAATAACCGTGGAGATTTGATAGGCGTCCGTTTCGAAACTGGCCTCTTGCATTTTGCATGAACGAAGGACCGGTTCCAACGAGAAGGGCCACCCTTTCGGCGACCACGTGGTGGGGTGAACCCGTGGACCTGGTCAGATTTTGCCTAACCCCTTCAAAACCCCATCGGTACATGTCCCTAGACCATTCGCAGTGAGCGTACTGGACCTCAACTATCACATAACTGTGTCGCAAGGATGTCGGAGACGATGTTAATGCATCGACCTTAAACTACCGCAAACTGGCATCCTCCAAGACATTTTGCTATAGATGTCTTGCAAAGTTTGCGAATCAGGTCTAGGTTAGATCAAGATATTGGCTCGGAAGTTATATTAACGTTGCAGTACTCGAATCACTTCGAACTTTTAGTATCGTCTGTACCATAACTATCGTCCGTATCTCCTTGCCATCTTCGGTGCTCCATTATAGAACGCTTGTAATTTTTCATGTAAAGGTAGAATTCTGAAACTTGTAAAAACTATGAATTTAGAATAAGTTTAAAAGTTTCCGTCACCGCCACTTCTGCAGTTATACCGCAGTCGAGTGATTCGAACGCTGGCAACTGCTCAAGCCAAAACTGAAAGCCTGTGCCCACCCGTCCGGCCAAGTCATGCGACGCAACGATTGTCGCACGAAGTCGTCGTAACAAAACCGTCGTCGTCGGTCCGCGGACGGCGATAGACAAAAGCTACAATGTTTTTTTTTTGCTCAGGCAGCTGCTGGGCGCAAAACCGTTGGGGGACATTACTTAATAAACGTGCGCATCCGGGGTGCGGTCCGGTCGCCATTGTTTCAGGATCGGTAAATGGGCGCCTGCCGGCGGATGCGTGTGGCCAAAGGGTTAAGGATTAAGGGTTGAGAATCGTGGCTCGGACCCACAATGGACACCTGGACGGGTCCACGGGAGTTCGGCGCAAAAAAAAAAAGTTTCCTTTCCGTCGATTTCGGACATCTGCCGTCGATCGCCAGTGGGTCCTTGAAGAGATTTCGAACGGAGTTGCGAGGATTCAATGGCCGCGCGCGATGGGCGTGGATGCCGCTGGGAGACACGTTCTTCTGTTCCGCTGTAATAAATTCTCTTTCAGTTCAGACATTGCATCGAATTGACTGTACGAAAAGTTCAACTTTACTTTTGAGGTAAGTGAAAGCAGCCGACGAAAGATGGACAAAGTAGCGACGCGCTGCGTGCTAATGAAATTCATAAGCATATGATAATTAATGTGAGACATATCGTAAGAGCCTTCGACCGGTTTAACGATCGCTCCGCGCCGTAACAATTTTCGTCGCTCCAAAAGAATGAAGAATTTGAAAGGAGAGCGCGCACCGCTGTCGAGTTCGCGAGACGATAAACCAACAGCGCGATAATTATTCGCCGGGCCCGCCATGAGAAAAGAAGAATTGCACGGCCGGATCGCCCAAGGACTTGTTCTTTCACTTGATCCGGAGCCACTTCGGGGACCCTCGGCAGAAAACAATAAGTTGCATAATAAGCCGAGCGAATAAAGAGGAACCTGTTTCTCGGCCGATGGGGACGGAGAGAAATAGAGAAAAGAGATGGGAAGAAAACGCGAGGCGGGCTGAAGGAGGACGAGAGGCGAGGAGGGGGTGAGGAGGGGCAGAGGAGAAAAAGTGACAAGGGGAGATGCGCGGCAAAGGATAAAAGGAGAAAGGAAGAAAGGAAGGGAGGACCTCGTTCGCGAATAAGAACAAGAACGTGGCAGCATCTCACGCGTTAGCGATGCTCTTGCCTGGCACGGATATAATAAGCGCGAGAGGGCGCGAATCTTGACAGAGGAGGACACAAAACGACGCACTAATAACGTATGCACCGCGCAGCTGGCACCGGCCTTTTTGTTCTTCTTGGCGCTACAGGTTCTTGAATTTCACACACGTCGCGCGTCGGGGCCGTGCATCGAAGGGGGTTGCGCCTCTCTCCCTCTCCCTCGCCCCAGAAGAGCCCCTCTATTGTTTTACCTAGCGAGACCAGTTTTTATTTCATTCTGTCTCTCTCCACCGGCTTATTATATGCGCTTTCTACCATACGCTCACGACGATTGTTCGCACGGATATGCCGCGGGAGCTCGTCTACGGACGAGAGGGAGGGAGAGAGAGAGGAGACGTGTGCCAAACGAATCCGGTCAAACGGTATAAGAGAGAGCGATAGGAAAAAACGCGAGACAATGAAGGGGTTAAAGTTGATACAATTGAGCGAGAAACGCCGCCGGTACGCACGTGATTTATTTTTACGCTCGTACTTTCTACCACTCTCCCCTTCGTCCATTCCCTTCTCCCGATCCCTTTGCGATCTACGTCGTGCCATTTACTTGAGGGGCAAACTGCGGTATTGTTCTTCGCGGAGCGGCTTAAACGGAAAATGCACCCGTCAGCGATTCCTGACTCGAATACTCTCCTCAGCCGTGAACTCCGGGAAGGCGAAAGTTTTTTCTGGCCCGATCTCCGGCGAGCACTGACACGTAAATCTCTCGCCACTGACGTTCCCATTCGACTGTCAAACGACGAAGAGTCCCGACAAATACCGTGATACCGTGCGCCAGTTTAGGGCGCAGCCTTTATTGGCAGCGCCGGATGGTCATTTCCACGCACGTGTTACCGTTGAAAAAATAATCGGGCGCAACATACGCGGCTTCCATAACTCCTAATTCAATGGCGGAACTCAGAATGTAGGCATTAATCATACGCGGCGCGCAACAACGGAGAGCGCGCCCTATGCATCATTCCGATATGTAACGAAGCGCCGTGTAAAGCCATAAATTGCCAAATTAAAACAATAAAAAACATTGGAAAATGACGTTCACGCGCCGCGCTCCACTCTCCACGCTCCCTCTTTCTCTCTCGCTGTTTTGGATCCCACTCGCAACCGTCTCGCCGCGCAATTTTCGGGGCTGTCAATTCGCAGCGTGTACAATATGCAAACTGTCCGTTTTGTAATACCGTACAATAATTTTGTCGGCTACCGGCGAACAATTTCGGCAAGCTCGGGCCGAGGCACTTGTGCGCGCCATATATACCGAAACGACGTGACGCGAACGTTATAAGCAATAATTATAGGTGAGCATTAGCCCGTCGCCGTTGAATCCGAAACCGCAAATACGACGCCTTGTCATAATTTCTGAAGGTCCTCATCAAAGTAACACGCCTTCCCCCCCGATAATCATACGTCTCCGCAGGGCTGTGTGTAATAATTAATTCCCGCAGAAATTAAGGCCCGCCAATTCGGCGGGAGCGGAACGAAGTAGCACAAGTTAACGAGTGCGACAATAATGAAGCGAAAAGCGCAAATATATAAATAGGAGTGCCAGGCGTCGGGCGTCGGGCGTCGGGCGCCGGCGAGGGGACGGAAAATTTCCGTTCAAACCCCGGACTCGGCGAGGTCGAATTTTCCGACGAACGATTCGGAAAGATTCCTTCACCCTGCTTCACCCCCAGAGTGCGCTCCCCCTCACCGGCCGGGAACGTCTTGTCCCCGATAATAATCCGTCGCAGCCGGAGGGTCGGCACGTCTAACAAATCGGTTCGCGGGCATAAATTGAAATGCTAAAAGCGGAATTGGGTAGGAATTAGGAAAAACGCCGCGAAATGGGACGGTGATTACGCGAGGCGGGTTGCACGGTGCTCCGTGGGGCGTAGATAGGGGGCGGCTGCAGGGGGTAGCGGAAAGAGCGAGACGGGGGTTGGTTCGCCGGGCAAAGTCAGAATTTTCTACCCTCGTCGAAGAGTAGGTGTAGACGAGGTCGGGGGTGCACGGGGGTCGCGCTGCCCATCCAAGGCTACGGCACACGGCGACTTGGCGAGGGAAGGCGGGGTGACGAGGAAAAACGGGGCTGAGGGGTGGAAACGGCAGCGGAGGGTGGACGAGAGTCGCTGCGATGGTGGAGGGTGCTTCGAGTGCCGCGTAAATAACTTCCATCTTCGAGGGTGCAACCACCCTCGGCGCGCGCGGGGGATGGGCCTCGAACGTGCGGGGTGGCCGGGGGAGGGCGAGGGGGAGGGGGGTGAGAGAGAGTAAAAAGGGGGAAAAAGAAAGGCCCGACGATGGCGGGGGGGTGCGGGGGATTGCAATGGAAGGGCGGCGGGGGCGAAGGCGATCGTGGTGGTAGAGGCAGACGTAAAATATTCTTAATGAGCAAAGACTTTCAAGTATTGACTCAAAATGGCGGCCGTCCTTTCAAGTCGGCTTGTTAAGCATTATTCCGCGCCCTCCTCCCCTCGCCCCCTCGCCCCCTCGCCACCGAGCGATCGTCCATCTCTTCACCTTTCCCTTTGTGCGGATTTCCCTCATCCTCGTTCTCATTCTTGTCCTTCGTATGCTCAGGTCTCTCGCTTTGCGTTCCGCTGTCCTGTGCGACCAGGACAACGTTCCGCCCGTCGTCGATCTCTACCCCCTGCGAGCCCGGCCGGCGTGTACCTTCGGCACGGACGAACGGACGGAGGGGTAGTTTGCGAAAACTGTAAAGAGACGTCGCGAAGTCGATGCGCCGGATAGCCTTCACTAATCTTAACTCCATGGAGACCGCGCCATACTACGTCGAGAGGGACGAGAACGGAGACGGGGCAGAAGCGAAAGATCCTTTGCGTCTCTCGCCCTTCTTTTCCTTCTTTTTTTCGCCATTCCGTCGCGGCAAAGCACAAGGCTAACAATGAGATCACTCGTTCGCTGCGAGAAATATAAAGGGAGGATTCTTCCCGGGCACCCCGCGTGCACCGCTTTTTAATTATGGAGATTTTACGTGTCCCCTCTCCCCCCACACTTGTTCCTTTCGAATTTTTGAAACGGACCGACGACGAGACGGCATCGTAGCGTGATTATTCGCAGGATGCTCGATTCGAGAACTTTTTATTACAAGGTTCACAACCGTACCGGCGCGGCGCGTCGCGTCACGTCATTCAGTCCCGCTCTATTATTTCACCGTCCGACGCACAGCTTCAACTTTCACCTTCATCGCTGCGAGACTTGGACCAAACTCTTCACACGTCGGATATCAAAGGCTTGAGGCAATTTGCAGGAGCTCTCGCCCGTCCAAGTCCGGGGCGAATTCACGATGCAGCCGGATCAAGTGCTGGCTCGGAAAAGGTCGAGATTCTTGTGGAAACGAGTACCCCGGGTGAAGGCTATCAAGTCTTTCGTTTTCGGTACGAACGGATCACCGTGTAGATTATTTAAAGAAGAGAACCAAGGACCTGCGGGCTGCGCCCGAGGCTTGTTAGAACTTGGCTTTCGCTTTGAGCCCTCCGCCTCTCCTCGCGGGGGACTGAAATAAGGGTTAAAAATGTATAAGATAAGATAGAGAGTGGAGACGGACGGGGGGGGACAAGAGAAAGAGGAAAAGAAGAAGTGAGGCCGAACGATAGGCGGGGACACGACACAGAGAAATACGAACGTGGAAGAGGGACAGAGCGAAGTTTCATTATTAATCAAAGAAACTGAGTGTCGCTTCCCACCCCCGAAAGCTCGTCCTATTCAACTCGCCTTCGGCTTCCCATTAAAAATACTGGCATCATCCGTCTTTGCGATATAGACACACCCTTTCGCTTATAGCATCGTGTCTTTCTGTTTCGCAATTTTTTCATCCGTCTTCATTACCTGCTTTCTCGATAATATAAACTGTGCTTTGTGCAAACGTGTTGAGTGAGTATAACGCTCAGTGTTACTCGTGTATAGAGTTGATGATTAAAAATGAATTTTTGTTTGTCCGCTTGTATAGAACCCAGTACAAAGTTGACTGCCGCAAATGATCCGACGTGGGCACCATTCTTTTTACGTTTCACCAATCAACGATGATGTATCCGTGTTTCATATTAAAGCTGTATCAATTTGCACATTCCGTAAGGGTAGTTTGATCGAAGCGCCTCACACGCAGACTTCCGATACTTCCACAAATTCCTGTCGGTAAACTTTATGTCGCTAGCATCGCTTGGACCAGGGCCGTACAAGTTCTCCAAACCAAAGGTGGCCAACAAAAAATCAATATGACCACTGAGTAAGTTGTTGAGAACTCATTCTACATGGTTAAAGCAGGCGTTACCGGATAGCGGAACGACAGCGTCCTCTTCTGCATATCTTATGGGAGTTTGTGTCTCACGTAAAAAATTACCGGCTGTGCGCAGAACAAGGCTGATTGGAGTGAACTCTGTGTCTGGCAATGATGAAAACTGAAATTATAATGGGCGGACGAGGTTTTATATCTCGTCGGTGTATAACTTGCTGCAGGAGAAGTACCGACTAAAGGATCTTACACATTTATAAGACACGACACGACACGACAAAAAGCGAATTGGATTGAATGCATGTAAATAAATGAAGCTGCGCACACTCGTCCGGCACGACACGACATGTATTTACAATTATTCAATTGTTACCGTTTTTAGTGTGCCAGATCCTTAACTATTATCTACAGTTTGTCGGTACTTCTGTTGCAGCACGTTATAGTTTCGATCCTCATCGTTCTCAGACACAGGGTGCGCTCGAGTCAGCCTGCTTTTGGGCACAGCCGGTAATTTTTTACGTGGAACACTCCCATAAGATGATCGATCACTCACCTCGTTTGTAGTTCTGTTCTTGATTTTAATTTCCTGCTGGCCCCCTGCTTGATCCGCAGCTGGTTAGTTGTCCTATTTTGCAACTCGTTATCAGTTGAAGATAGGGTGACGAGATGCAAAAATTGCCGTAATCAGCATCCAGTATTAACGGTGGATAATGGCAAACGTCAGTCTCGTTTGCAAACTAATTACGAAGTCATTACGATATTACCGCTGCAAACTGTACCCAATGCCTCTCATTAGTAAATTTAATTTCCATTTATCGAATAAATTTGTTATAGGGTATAATGACCTGATCACTACGCTATTCGATGGTTGTGTAAGTATTGAACAACGCCAAGTGTCCACATTACAATACATTACGGAATCTTCTGGTTATCCCGAGGGTCCATTTCTGGCACTGTAGTTGCATTTTTGAAATCTGCAACCGGCCCTTTCGACGTATCCATTGGTTCGAAACTTAGTGTGTCAATTCGCCGGGTGACCTCAGTTTGGCACCTGAACCCACTGAACTGCAGTTCTCGAGGATTGCCGATTCACTGCAGAAACGTAGATGAGAAACGTTTTCCTTCCTCGCCAGGACGGGTCTCGTGTGTACGTGCACGTGCACATTTAACGTTAGAACAGTGAGTGTCGGTTCTGTCAGGGAAAACGACATCACGCCGATGTGATTGCAGTTGAACCGATATCGTCGATATTGCCCTCGGTCGACTAAGGGAACGAAGAATTAAATTCTTCTCCATTTATCCGCTCTCATCGTCGACGGCACAAAGGGAGGCTTCACTCTTATAAGGCCGGAACGATAAGACAACTAACAAGTTCTCATTGCCAATGTCGATTTAATTGAATTTGATCGACTGACAGCGAAACACGATCGGTACAGTTCGATGGGACTGAAGGAAGATCGTGATGATGAAATCGGTGTAGAGATAATGGCCGGGGTGTTTGCATCGAACGATAGTCAATCACGAGAATGAAACTGAATTACGACGAGAGCGTCGTGCGGCGAGGCGAGGGCGCGCGTTTCTCCGGAGATTTTGCTTCATAGCTGTGTAGTCAAAGTGCTTGGTGCGGTTGTTACGCTTGCGAACACAGGAGTTACTGTTAATTTCAGGCTCGGCACGGCTCGTACGTTTCAACGGCAGGAGTTGACTCGCAGTTTAGATCGAGTTATCGCGATAGAATTTCCCAACTGTGATCCGATGTTCCTCCACGGGACCATAATTAGGAAAGCCACTGCCGATCCCATACTTCAACTTTCGCGCCGTCCCGTTAATGTGCGTGCTCGGTTGAAATTAAGCCGATCGAAATTGTAACCCGCGGCTGAGGGGCCTGTCAAGGTCTCGAAATAATTAGCAATTCGAACCGCCCGAAATCGTCGATAATTAAATCTTCCCGAAGTTCCCGCTGATCCGTTAATCTATATGCGCATACATTGGCCCGATGTAAATTCCCGAAATAAAGGACGATAATGCGGGAGCGCCGGCGAAGAAGCTCCTGTGTATAAAATTGCAAAGTGCATCGTCAGGAGGAGCGCTGAAAGTTTTGCGCGAGTTTCTTCGGCGTCCCTGCTGGATATTCGCTGACAAATCGAACAAAACGCACGATAGAGACATCTCCCCGGGGATGCGCCGCGGCGTCTCGCGTATGTATATGTAATGCGGAACGAATTTAAAAGGACGTAAGACCGACACGATAAATCCGAACCGCGATGCCGTTTATTTCGCGGCCGCACGCTATAAGCGCGTACATGTATTGACATCGGCGCGACGTGCGCGAGTTCGCTAATGAATGAGTAAACGCACATGCATATATGCGCGCAGGATGACGCGCTCAATTTGAGGCTGAATCGCGAAGCGTAGGTTGAGACGGTGCGGTGCTGATCCAAGGAGATTATTGGTACCTTGCCAAGTCCCCCTCAATATGGCGTCGTTCCCTTTTCAGCACCTTTTCCACTCCTTCGCATTCGCCCGACCGCTCGACACACAATGCGTGATACATAGAATGGGCGCGATAAGAAGAGTCTGCTTATGCGCGCATATATGTACATAATATTTTATGGGGAATCAAAGAGAATGGGTGACGTGTAAATATTCAGGGTTGTCAAAAAATTCCGCCTGCCCCTTCAAACGAGAGTGAATCCCAGTTTTCGTTGCTCGGCACTGCTCAATAAACGCTAAAGCCGAGAGGCCGAGCCCTAATGACATAAGATCGCAGAGTGAAAAAACATACAATCAGAGCAAGCCTCGTCAATCTCGCCTCGAGAATGAAAGAAAAGCATTCGTCATTCTTCGCCGGTCGCCTCGCAGGAGCCGGGCTGATCGATTTGCCAAAATAGAAAGACGGATATCCTGATTTCGGGTTCGCGCGTCCAACTGAAAGCGCCTATCGTCATAATGGCAGTCTGGCTGGATTAAAGCGAATTTAATTCGTGACAAATAACCCCCGAGCCGTCGAACTTTTCCGGTCCGTCTCTCTCTCTCTCTCTCTCTCTCTTAGAGAGGCCCCTTTTTTATCCCCGGCCAAAGGAAGATTGGCACTCGAAGTCCAATGATAAATGAGCCGCGCTGAATTGGAACGATCCTTGCCCTTCCCTCCGACATTTTCTGCGTCCCCGAGCCCGGCGTTTCTTATTCGTCGTATACGTCGCGTATTTCCCTCCGCTCGGTCTCTCGCCTTTTCGTGCCGAGTCTCGTTTGATAGAACGTCGCGGGATAATGAGAGGCACGCTAAGGGAAAACCGGCGAGTTAGTTGGGTATGAAGAATTTCCCTGCCGTTTCCCCTTTCTGAATGTAATCGTACCGTGAGGAGAGCAGAAAGGTGTGACTACTCCCTCGACGCGGGGTCAGGAGAACCGACGATATAATGCGGAATATACGCGGGTGCTGAGCCGAGTAGATCGTCAGATTTGCGTATGTCTCGTGTAAAGATCGACCGAACGCCTCTCTCAAAGCCTTCGAAACGTTCGCAGGATCCGACGATGCGACCTGTGATTTTCTTCATCGTGAATTTATCTAATCAATTAATGAGCGATACTGCCGCCGGTGAGCGTTCAAGATTGATGTCTGTGTGCCCTCGTTCAAATTCAAGCAAGCAATTAATAGAACAATTTCAGTACATGGCATCCTGCCCGATTCATCTCGAAGGGAAACTTGGTCGTAAGTTAGTTCGTTCGCGGAGGGCGTACAAGTTTGGCGAGATTAGAAGTTGCGTCAAAGATGCGTCGGGATTCCAAAGAAAATTCTTATAATTTCTTTAAGAACTGCTTCGTTCAATTATGTGTTACCTCGATTACGTCGTTGTTCCCATCTGTTTTCATAAAGTCGTTCGTTTAAACAAACAGATACCGAGTGTCTGGAACAACGACGAGGGTAGTCGCGGGCGAAGGGTTAAATGAAAAGTAACGATGGCCCAACGGAGGTCGGCCGCGAGGTTTTGCTTTTGCCTACAAAACCTCGTGCTGAAGCTTTCTGTCGGTGGATAATCGGACACATCGCCATATTTCAGATCCAGCAGAATCTTTACTTCGCCGCTCAGCAAACGCAGTATCGACACTTCTTCGAGAATGACATCTTCAATCCCTCCAACCTCTCCCTAGAACCTCTCCATGCAACACACCCCCAAAATCTTTCCCCACGACAAAACCCCAATTTCTCCCGCGCGCTCAATTCGAACGACACTTCATCTTGACAGGAGAGGGACGCGAAAGAAAAATTCGGCGAGAATCAGTCCGACCCGACGAAGGGAGGACAAGGGAAAAGCGAAAGCACCCTTCTCGGATAATTGAACCGCGGCGACGAAAAAGATTCCAGCGATCCTCGGTAGGCTTAACTTTGGTTTCGGTAGGCGTGGGCGGAGCGTCGTCGCTTTTTTCCAGCGCATCTTTGCGGGCAGTGTGTCGGCGCGTTCGTTCCTGGAGGCGAGGGTGACAGAGAAAGGGAGAGAGAGAGAGAGAGAGGGAGAGAAGGGCGGAGGGGGACAGGTGTACGTACGTGCGAGGGAAACGAGGGAAGCTCGGCATTGCGCGCGCAACGTTGGTCCAGATTCCTCACAGCGTTCGCCGTTCGCGTTGGTGGGTCGACTCCTCCGGTCGCTGGGTCGCTCCCGCGCTCTCCCGGTTTTCCTCTTCCTCTTTCTCTTCCTCCGGTGCGCTCCTCTGGCCTCCTTTGGCCTCTTATCCACGCGGGTACGCACGGTGGCGCCTCCGCGCGACCGAAATCATCCTCCGCGCCGCGCCGGCGAGAACGACGGGAGGCCCGTTCAGTCGTGGGTGCAGTGCGTGCGAGAGTGCAGCGGTTTCGAGAGCTGCCCTCGAGACCTGCTTCGAGACCGTCGGGAAGCTTGGAGCTGGAGTGCGCGAGGTTAGATCGTACGTCGGATTCACTACTCTCGATCCAAACCCCCCGAGACCGACTCCCGACCTCGTCCTTCCGAATCTCCGCCAGGGATCGTTGTGGCCGATTCGATCGCTGTTTATCACCTTTCCGTTATAAGTGGGCAGCAGCAATAACGCTCTGTTTGAGGGTAGCGCGCTAATTCGGAGTGGACGCTTCAGATTGGTCGATTGTACGTCGGACGCTGGATGACAGTCTCGCTTGCGACAGAGGAGAGGCGTGTAAGGGTGGAATGACGAATCATGGGAATGGTGTCGTTGATCGTGGTGGACGTTTCTTGATCGATGTTCCCCAGCGAACAATGAAACCGTTTCCCCGACCAACGTCGAATCTCATTCGATCAAAGTGAAAAGTCGACGTGCGAGTTGATCAGGAATGAACATCGAGACCCCCGAGAGATCTGCGCCGAACGTCATTCCTCCCGTATTCTCCCATTTCAGCCCTTGCATTTCATCTTTTCCGGTTTTTTGCCGACCCCTCGTTCTTCCACCGGTGATTATACTCACTGTGATTAAAGCGCCGCGGCCGCAAACAGTGCTCCGGTAAACTAATTCGTTCTCACGAGAGTCAGTCGAAGAGAGGGAAAAAGGGAAGGTGCGCGACGGGCGGAGGGATGGGAGGGAATGGTGGAGGTGGGGGCGGGGGCGGGGGGGGGGCGGTAGGAGTGATTTGAAATCACGGCGGACGGTTAAAAGTTCCATGGAAACGATTTGCGCAAAGGCAGGATCCTGGTTCGAAAGCCGACCGCACGTTCTCTGGCGAGTGGAAAAAGTGGATGTTCTCGCCTCTCTCCCGGGGAGGGTGAGCGGCGAAAGAATATTTACAACCCTTCCTCGCTGCGCCCCGCGGTTATCTGAAATAATATATCGTTGACCCAGTTCGTGGATGCAAAAGCAATTAGACATTCGCGCTACCGGCCGTGCATGTGCGCTTCTGTGTGTTGAGTGCGGAGAGTGGGGAGGGGAGGGGAATGAGATAGAGAGGCGAGAGACAAACACGAAGATAGAGATGAACGGAGAGTGGGGGCGGTAGGCAACGGGATACAGTAAAGCGTAGTTGATCGATCCTTTCGCTCCCGAGCGCATGTCGCGATCCATCGTAAATTCACATTTCCACTTGTGTATCGGTGCGTGCGGCGACATCGACTTGAAATACGACACGCGGACCGCACATCGACGCGCGGAGCCTGAAGGGCCCGAAATTGGCCGGCGGAATATACAGTCTCGCTCGGTTAATCCGAGTCCGTGGACAGAGGGAAGATTCGACCGAAATCCTCCCCTTTCGTCTTCCGCTCTTCGATCACTCCTACTCTCGCCCCGTTTTTCACGCTCTTCGGCCGGTGCGCATCTTTGACAGCCGGCTGTTCCATTGAAAATGTTTACCACTCGAGACCTCGCGGTCCGCTCTGAAAAGTTCGCCGACGATTCGAGGCTCTCCTAGTTAGATCGATTTCATGCATATTATCTATTATTAATTTCTCTTGTACGGCTCGTCATACGCGAGTGGTTCGAAGGCAACATTCCACTTCGCAGGCATTTCCATTTGTTGTCGTACAATCGATGCGCACATAGGAATGGATATCAAAGCCGGGATAAAATTGAATCGCCCTCGGGGCTGAGAACTCGGACCGAACCACGGGTCGATTATCGACTGTGCTCGCGATCGTTGATTATCCCGGTGAGCATGTTGGCCGCGGACGTATTGGTTTCGTCGCTATAACAAACAGGCAAAATCGACTGACACTGAGCCGATGCCCGATTCGCAGAGCACCCTCTCCGCACAACGAAATAATCGCCTCCTTCAAACGTATGGAACGGCGCGAATCATCTCGCGGCAGTCATTAAACGCACGCGGTTCAACTGGTATTCAGCGGGCGGGTAGATACGCAATTTGCAGAGCATACAGATTCGCGCAAATCTGCGCGGCTCCCGAAGTCGATGCCTCGCAGGAACGAGTTATCGGAATCAGTGTAAACTGTAAACTCGATTAGCCTTCGAGTGGGCTCCCGCGTGCTCGCGACATTGGCCATTTCGAGTCGCCGCTATCGGTTCGCATTTACGGCCATTAGCTACCTCGATCGAAATGCGATATGCGTGCATGCAGCAAGTTCTGGAGACCACATCCGGAGTCGTACGCTCGCGAACATTTCAACTGTGGCGTATAAATTGCGCAAACACCTTCTGTCGAAGCTGCTCACCCATCTTTATATTTACGATCGTGCAGATAGCGAACCCTGCCGATGCGAACGGCAAGGTGCGGCAGGGCAGGGTGTGCTATTTTTCCGCCCGAACGTTCTGTGCTCATATAAGATCCGAAACAAATTTTATTGCCGCGAGAGTTGGTTTGTATTCCGGAGTATCTGTTCGACGGAGGCATTCCGTTCAATTTCAGCGGCTTTCACGTACCATTCCGCGCCGACCGCACTATACGCCCGTTTGTTCCCTAATAAGATGCTAGTAGCTGCAGATATCGGATAGCCCTTGTTGCCTAAGCTTTCGAAGGCTTCCGGAAGCTCCCAGCACCCATGTTGTGCCATAACGGCGAAAGCGTTGGACTCAATTTCATTATCGAGAGCTCGAACGTTGCGAGTGGTGTGCATTTATTTCGATCCCTACCAATATTGCGTGTACAATTTCCAAATGAATGATCGATGATTCAAACGGACACTCTTGTTTCAAACTGAATTTGTCGAATATAGGATTAGGACGACGTATTATCGTCATATTGCCTATCGCTTCCAATTACTGTTGTAATTTCAAATCAGGACAATTTCGACGCTAACATTCAGCCGGCTATATATCTACGGATTCAGAATGCGATGTTTTAACTAAACGTATTAGTGATGCTCTGCTGGCTTATTAAATGCGACGTAAAAGCAGCTGGTGCCGTATGCCGTATGTACAGGCTGCTGTAGCGACATTTACACGTATTGGAACGCATATCGAATTAAACGAGTCGAGATATTGGTTTGGAAACCATATGAATTGTCCGCGAATCGAGCATTGTTACAGTTTCCCATCTGGGCTTACAAAATTACACGTCCATCCGTTATTTACGAGCTCACCGGATTTCATATGGGGAAGCTTGCCGCGTAGATCGTATCAATTATTCCGGTAAAGATGTTTGCCATCAATTAATGAACCATCGACAGAATCCCAAGAGCAAACAATTCATTAGCGCGGCCCGACCCCGTATTATTCGATTAAGCCATCGAATCGCTAAAAATCATAACTCTATCGCATCGGCGAGAGCGCGATGATTGACGAGAGTAGAAAAATAATATGATAACCGTTGACCAAGCTGTCGGTATAATTTATCCTCGGTGCCGCGGAGTCGAAAAATATTAAAACCGCGAGCGTACAGCTGTGGCGCGTGGAAATTAATGAAAGTGACGAAATTAACGCCATCAACACGGCGCACACAGTCGGCGGCGGCAGGGGCGGGAGCGATATAACATCGCGCCGGATCAAAATTGCGAGACGAGCCGTCGACGAAAATTGCTCGCGATGAGTGGAGGGCGGTTCAACTGTGCCAAAGAGAATCGCATTTGCCCGGGAGGCCGGATCAGTCGGTGTATTCCGACGGATTGGCACGACGCTTCTGCCGACAGAGGAGGGCTCGGGAAAAAGCGTTCTAGCAAAGGGTGGGAAAGAAAGAGCTCCGGAGAAAGGTCGCGATGAATGATCACCCGCGAGCGCAAAACGTTCTCCGCTATCGCGACAGTAGTCCGATATTACGTCGCGTCGGCTCATTCCAATTATCTGTCTCTCTCTCTCTCTCTCTCTCGAAAGGTCCCTCGAATCAAAGAGAGCGACGGCGAACGCGAACGCGGTATCGGTTTACGTTTCCACCCATTATTATGGACACGAATGCGTCCGGTGTTCTCGCAAAACGTGGAAACCCGTCGTTATCGAGTTATCGAACACACCGGAGAATCTACCTCCCCATTTCCGACGTACAGATAGCGACGCGTACTGCCGCTACTGTGGCGCCCGCGTCCCCGTTGCAGAGTTGACGTAGAATGATTGTCATTCGCAAAAGCGGCAATCGATAATCGTTAGCGAGTCGAATTCCGAGCGGGGAGGCGTTGAGTCGAAAAATTGGCGAAAAATTGAATGCCCGATGAAGAGAGCGGGTAAATGGATCGTCCGCCCGAAAAGCGTTAAACTGAAAGTTCGGTTAGGTGGGGGTAGCGCTCGCGAGGCCTTAACTCTGCTCGACTGACCCTGCCGCCCTCCTAAAACGTGCGACGAACCGCGCGCACGCACCGTCTGCCATCGTCGTTACGTCCCACCCTTTAATCCGGCCCTAACCGACTCGCCTAGCTTCAGACACGTGTCTAGGGTTAGAGACTAGCTGACGGGGTGAGTGGGTGGTTGTTCGCATCGATCGACGTGCCACTCGATCGGTCCTTATCTCGGACATGCTTGGTCCATTGAGTGTACCCCGCGACAGCCTCTAGCAGCGGCGGGAACGTACGCGCATACATCGTGTCCTTATCTGGCGAACGTCCGGTCGATTAAGTTAAATTCAGTGTTAGAGGCGAGATCGATTGACCTGCGGTCTGGCCGATCGCGCAAAATTCCCGCTCATTATCGTCCGCGGCCACCGCTGACTACGTCCGACTCGCTGCCAGTTCATTAATCCGTCTCTGCCGCGCGTCGCGCCAGATATTACACTCTCCGGAACGATTTCATTACCCGCAATTTTTCCGCCGCGCCGTTCACATTCGCGCGATATAAAAGCCGTCCGCGTCTCGGCCCGGCTCGGCTTTGGTGGAACGGTAAAGGAATTTAAAGCAGCCGCACCGGTCAATTCTCCCTCCACGGGAGATGGGCATTCGGCCAGTTCAGTTAATCTCGGCCATCGAAGCGCCGTACTCGGCCGCTGGTAAACACAGCCCTTTGGTGGCCTGCTTAGGAGAGAGGAAGCCGGTCGATCAAATTAATTTTACCGTCGAATACCCGCGGTAACACTGTCGTTCCATTCGAATATTACTCTCCGCTACGTGCGGGGGTGGATGCAACCCCAGAGAATCATCTTTCGTACGTAGCCGACCCGGTTTCGCAGGTAACATACGCTTGGTTAGTGACGGTGAGTGGTAAGCTAAGATACTCAAACTCTGTTAACTATTCAGAGCAGGACCGTGCCGCATTAGCGTTATACGATGGAAAGTCACCCTCGCCGCGCGGGAGTCTTCGGGTTATACGGGTACGATAGCCTAACTTCCACCTAGCTATTGGCTCGCTTCCGATTATTAATATGATATTGCCGCGGATACTTCGGGATCTCTCTTTATAAATCGAAAACGACGAGAGCGAGCGCCGATACTTTCCGCGCCAGGCACTGGCAAACTCCTTTGGAATTTGATTAAGCGACCAGATGCGGTAGACTGTTGAAAACTTGGCGCGGCCGCCGGCTGGTAAAGGTTCTTTGTCAAATTTGTGGAGTTATTGTGCACCGCGCGTATTAAATGTACGACGTTTTGAGGAATAATGAGAGAAGCGAAAAATAGGGCCAACGGTAAAACATCTGAAGTAAATCGGAGTCGTTGGGCAAAGCGTATGAGTCAGAAGAGGGGAAAAAAAATTAAGATCCCCCGAAAAATGTATTCGTCGCAGGGATGATGGAGGGTCCGAAGAGGCCGAGAAAATTGCAAGCCGCGCTGCAAAATGTGAAATAGTTTCGGAGATACGACGAAAAATAGGTCAGGAATTTTTGAATTTGTGATCAATACAAAGCCGAGCCGTTTTAATCAAGAATCCGTATCGTTTAAGCGTCTGTCATTGCTATTTGTTCCATTCTGAGGAGCATACGATCCGAACGCTGTACACGTCGCGTCGGAATATGCCGCAGACACGGTTTGCGGAATATGCGGTCAACGGGGAGATGCAAAGGGACGGGCTTGTCGGTTGTGATGGTGTAATGTAGGTTTCACGATGTTTCCCAGAGTCGGCCCTTTGACGGTTGTTTAATGCAACAATCGCCTTCGTAATTATGTCACAATAATTAATTAAGCATCTCACCACTGCCCGTAAAACGCAAAGCAATAATTATAAAGTACCGAGCGACGTCGACTCGACACACAATTACAACTTAAATGTACGACAAATCGTCTCTGCTAATTAATACCCATTATTTGTTGCTGCTCGGCATAAGCACCCACGTCATCTTTCAGTCTCGAAAAACTGCGAAGAAAAAGTCACAAAGTTCCCCTTTCCACCAACCATCAACCACCTTCCCCGATCGACCAACTATGACCAGTCCAACTGAAAACTCGCACACTTTACAGCACTACAAACGCACACGCTTTTGCACCTACATTATCGTCTCCCGACAAAAGCAGGCGAAGCAAGCGAGCCCATAATCAGCGCAATTATATACACCACTCCACCCGACTACAGAACGACGTCCACTGCAAAAGTTCATTCCCACGCGGCATAACGATAATGTACGTAGCGACCAGTGTTAACGCACTCTTTACTACCTGTTTCACAGATACGGTCCGGGAGAGTGAGTGCGGGGGGAGGGTGTGGGAGAGTGAGAGAAAAAGGTTTGGATCGAGGGGGTGTGGGGGTATCGGTCATAGTGGAGCAAACGGAGGACCATGATGCCCCCCATAATCGGGGAAACGCTGCGAGTATGGTTCCTCTCGGCATTGGTCGTGCACGGAGCCGTTGCCGGGAATCCAGACGCGAAGAGGCTCTACGACGACCTACTCTCCAATTACAACAAGCTCGTTCGCCCCGTCGTCAACACGTCCGACGTGCTGCGCGTCTGCATCAAGCTTAAGCTCTCGCAGCTCATCGATGTGGTAAGTACGCCTTAGTACGTCTTACCTTCAGACGCTTGTCGTACGTATACTCAGTGCGCAGAGAATTTCCTCCGATCTATAATCGAGCTAATCGAATTATAGGCCGCTGCTGCAGTTCTAGGGTGGCAGGTGTAGACGGCGAAATTGAGAAGCTTGGCGGAGTGTTTTTGTCATTACGGAGTGTAGCATTGTAGTGGTTATTTGGTGCAATACGTTGTTGTAATCTGGTCCACGGCAAGGATGGAGATATCTTTATATAGTGGCTCAGCTTACCTTGCTGCAATACACATTTCAATGCTTTAAGGGTTTACCAGTTTGCGAGTGGACTCCGTGCTTGATAATCCACCGGAAGATTCTTATTCCTTGTTAGCTCTGGTCAGATATTGCTTTCCTCTGCACCTGCGTACGTCCGGTCACATTCGAACCTGACCACGCTTCTTTGGTTAGCCGACTTCGCGCACTGGCCAACTGGCCCGTCTACATCGTTTACAGTCCGCACTGCCGACCAGCTGTGTCACTTTAATCCACGTGAATCGCAGTACAGAAGTACGTTCCCTCTGTTCTGCAAGGGCTAAAGAGTGCGTCGCCCTGTGGCGTTCATGTTTTTCAAATGAATCTTCAGTATGGCCGAAGGGATTGCGACTAATCGTTCATCAGACGTTGACATTCGAATGGAATGAAGAAATGACGCGAAAATCATACTGCTCTTTTTTGACAAACACGATACCGAGCGTTTTATTATAAAATGCTATAAGGCCAACTATGTTGACTTTAAAGAAAACAGCTTCATGCCTTAAAGAAACCGACGACGGTACTCCCATTGGATAGTCAGCGGATCTAAGGTCTCATTTAATAAAACGGAGCGAGCCAGTTGAAAATTTTGAATAGCTCGGCAGTTTCGAGCGACGATTTTTCCTAAAACCTCCACCCCCGCGATCGTTAGGGAGAAAATGCCTGCGCGACGGAAACGGAAAGATGGACGCACGAATTGGCCGCGCACCTATCCCGCGGCCAATTTTCTCGACTGGCTGGAGAATGACAGCATTATTCGTAACGGTCGACGACCGCTCATCTCGTCGCGGCTGCAATCGAGATAGATTGAATTACACGATAGAGTTTGCTTGCAAATTTTATCGCGCTCCTCCTACCCTCGTATAACTGGACCAGACTCTGTTACATGATTTTCCCGGGGTCGTTACTCTCTCGGCAAAATACGTCGTGGTCTGTAACGGCGGAAGCAGTCAAAAATCCGCAAACAGAATTGCAAAACTCGCGCTAGATATAGCAGGAAATAACTTTACTGTCGCCCCACGCGTAACACTCTGCGTCGGTCGTTTTCGGTTCAGAGAATATCGATGGCTAGTTTCAAACTAAAGTATATGAAATAAATAAGAGTGCAGGAAATAAAACTGTAATGAATAAGACATAACGTTAGATATGACGTTTAAAAATACTGCAGAGATATTACTCACCTCTGCAAACAACACACTCGATATACTTCGAATTTCACCAACGTAGTATGATAAGTCCCGACAATTCGACGGCGGACGCTTTACGATGGATCGTACGTAGCGACGTTTGAAATGTACAGGAACCAGTCAGTTGCGGTGGGTCCAATGAAATTTGTCGTAAATTTCAGGACGACGAACTCGAGCGTATTTTGCCCAAAGTACGTAAGGGTCCACGAATGCTATGCGCTTTTCTGGCCAATTCCCTATGGCCTCGACCAGCGGAACCTCGCACGATGTGCAGCCAGTAAGTTACATGGCTGACAGTGTTCAGGACACATCCCTTTCCGGAGACTTCAGCGTTTCCCTGCAATAGAGTATATTATCAGTACATGTTCTAATTTCCGCGCGCAACAGAATGACGTTACACCGATGCGATCAATTAAGTTACAGTGGACCATCAAAATATTTTGCAGCAGAGCTCCGAAAGTATTTGAAATCAGGAGAGTGATTGCGTCATTGCGCTTTGATATGCACAGCTCGTCTGACCAAACGTTGACCTCGTCAGGCAAATTCTTATTCGACCGTCTGCCGTTGTTTTCCCGTCTTTAAAATTCTATTTGCTCTGCCCGCGGTTCATCATACCGGGCCGGGCACAAAGCAAGGTTGGGAAATTGGCAACGTTCCCCTCCCAGACGAATCTAAAGAACGTTACGCGTTCCGCTGGCGAGGAAGTATTACTTCCATTAGCGCGAACCGTATTCCCCGGGCGTGGTGCGGCAAGTAGGTAAATTACGTTGGTACACCAAGCTCCGTCTAGATTACGCGGTTTCCGCTCTCCACCGCCTTCCAACGTCTGGCTAGGTGGACGGTGGGCGAGAGGGATTTGCCCTAGTCGCGGCTTTGCCGCTGTAAGATGGGGTGTTATCACGGTAACTAGAGCTTGATCAAAAACGAACGGAATATATTTCGCAGTTTCGCCGGTGCAACGTATTTGACTGTACGACGTATAAACTGCGGACGATGTAGTTGAATTATGTGTCGGTACGAAAAGAGGCCCGGCGAAAAGTATTACGTGCAAAACTGTATCAAGGAAAAGTTTTTTTGGCCACTGAAAAATCGTCATGTCTCCGGAAATGTTGAACACAATTTTGAACTTTTTCACTCGTAATTTTTCACTTGTAACGTTGGCTTTAATTATATAAGCCAAATTTGTTTAATTTCTTCAAATATAAATCAATGCAAACGAAGAGAAAGACTGATGATAAAATATTGTGTTTTACAAAGAATTCGTGAAACAAAACAGCCTAAAAATTTTCAGCCACAGAAGAATAGCCCTTCTTAACGATTATACCACGGATTTATCGTATTACTTAACGTTTTATGCAGAACCGCTGTAACAATTGCGCCGGATTTCCTTGGAGCAAACAATAACTTTAAGCACTTCACACCGCTCGAATTTACTCAAGCCCCGGACGATCGTATTCCTTTTCCGTTGAACCGAACCTTGAGGAGAATTCTATCTCTTAACGGCATAGACAGCCGAATCCCAATGAGATTTCTTAAGAGATAAACGTGAGGAAGGAAATTCTTACACCTCCGAGTTTACGATCGACCCACCCGCCACCCTCCCCCAGCACCGCAGATTCATTCGCTAGACCAGCTTTTATTTCGTAAACAGGCAAGCCGTTCGCAGTGCGGCCGACAAGAACCGACAACCCGCTCTCCTTGCGGAATTTATTGCGGTTCACGCCTCGCGTATGCTTCGCCTGCGGCGGGCGTTTCATTTCCCCTCATTTTTATGGGCCTTCTCGTTCTCCGTGTTGGTTTCCATATCGTCCCCCCCCCCCCCCACCTTTCTCGCGATAAGTAGGTTCAGTTAAGATTCAATCGGCCAGATTAACGGCCGAGATTTCGCTTTATGAGGGTGGGATAATGCGTAACCAGTGTTTTCCGCGAATCGCACATCCGCGCACGTTGGACACGATGCTCTTTTTTTCGTAACGTCCGTCGCCGCACCATCAACTGCAAACTCTGTCACGATTTTTTTCATTTACCGAATTCCGACCGAACGATTTCGGGAAAATTGACGTTTCATTATCTCGGATGGGGAAGGGTTTAAGTGATGGCACGCTTTTATCGTGGAAGTAACGCTTTCAGGGGCTCCGTAATCGCGACAATTAAGAATTTCGCGTAAGAGGCCGGTGTCGGTGGAGCGAAAGAAGAACGGATATTGCCAATCGTTCGGAGCCGTAAGCCGACCACGGCGGATTCGTTTCTTGCGATCGTATCGGGTGGGGCAAAAGTAACGAGTTCATCCACTTCCGCTTCCAGCGACAAGGACCTTGAGAAACGTTTTCAGGAATTACCGGCATTCTTCGAGGAATTAACCATCCGACGCTGGGCGCAGGGGAAGTATTGCTTCCATTAGCAGAGCCCGTCGGTGCGCCAAGTAAATTACGTAGAAACACTAAGCCGCGTCTGGCAATCGTGCGACTTCCGCTTTCCGCTTCTCGCTGTGTTCAGGGACCCGAAAGAGACACGACTTTCCTTCGAGCTTAGCCCGATGCTCGTTATCCTTTCATACTTCCGCGTCTGATCCCGATAGCGGAACTCAGGCAACGCTCACGGAATTTCATATTTGACACATTAATTTGTCGGCGATAATGAATTTTCGATTATTGACGAATCGAACTTTTTTATTCTCTCTTCGTTCTGGCGCCCGATCAACTTACATTCGCGCGCCGATCTGTTTTACGTTATTTTTTGTTCACCACACACCGATGCAGGCGGAATTTTCGCGAGGCCATTTATGCGACCGGATGATCTGTAAATTTGCCTTTATTCGGGCAAATTAACGCCGAACACACTTGTGCGCGTGTGAGCCGCGTCTGTCTCTCGCGCCTCTCCATTCCATACGTGAACGTACGTTTAATGCATCGGTGCCTGGCGTCGGATTTACCGTTCACGCCGTTTATTGACAGATGCCAAGCGGATTGCGAGGCTCGCGGGCTTTTTTTCACGCGGTTACACGTCAGGCCGACTTCGCGTGACAAGAATCACCCAGTCTTCCTGTCCCTCCCGCTCGGCCCCACAGTATCTCCGTCGCTCTGTATGTTTATCTGAGCACTCCTGTCATGAAATCGTACTCGATGTAAAACGCTGAAAAATATATACGCCTACTCCGATCGACAGGCCGCCGTCGATCATAAGCCAGTCGTACAAAAGGATAGAGCACGACGTGTCGACTGGCGTCGAAATGCCGACACGTTAGCATTTTCGTATTTACTTTATCGCTTTGAAATCCGACGTAACGAGTTTACAAATGTACTCGGAAAGCCGTCGGGCGACCGCGTATGACGTATGTTAACTCGAAGTCGGCCCACGCGTCGTTTGTGCCGCGGCTGACCGTTTAGCGGAAAAAGAATGTGTTATCTGAAACGGCGGACGGCAATAATTTCAGTGGCAGCGATGACAGCGATAACGCACGCGATAACAGCGATAACCGTAATAGTAATAATAGCGGCGCCGAGGGTAGTAACAATGACGATGATATCTATCTAGTACGCTGGAACGCAACGCGAAAGCAGCAGAATCGATAATCGACGCCGCAGTAACCTGATTGATGCAGTACACAGCATTCGATCGCGATCGTTTCTCGCGTGATGAAAGCGCGATCGCGCGTGTTTTCATTTCCGGGGAGGGGTGTGCACAGTGTGCAGCTGCCGCGTCGTCGCCGTCGTGGGCTTTACGATCGTTTCAGCGTCGAGGCAATTTTCTCCGTTACGCGTAGACCGTGCGAGCCGGGGCACGATGATGAAGCGCCCGGAATGCTCGGGCTGGAAGGACGAACGACTCGCGCCACGAATAAAATACGTATAATCGGAACGCCACGTTTCGGAAGGCTTCTCGTACGCTCGGCAAAGAGTAGCAAGCTCACGGTGGCATGAACATCGCGAAGCAGGAGGAGGGCGCAAACTTCCGGGCGGCGCGCTCGAAAAACAAATATTGGCGAGGTACTTTGGGAAATGGCGATGCGGTGTAACGCCGTAACGTCGTAACGTCGTGGCGCTTGATAAACGAAGGGAACAAGTGCTTTGGGAAAACTGCCGCGTCACGTTCGACGCTCCGCCAGGCCATGCCTCGAATAACGCCATGACCCCGACGGTGGTGCTTCGACAAGCCCGATAACCGCTTTCTCCGCTCGCTCCGCCTCTATCCTTAATCAAAGTTGGGATAGCATCGGGAATCGATATATGGAAATCCACGAATGCGCCAAATTGAATCCGAAGATGCGCCCGCTCCGTAAACGGGGACCACCCACCGTCAGGATACATCCTGCGCGATATATAGCCGCGTCCCTGCGCCATTCATACGGCATTCTGAATTCCAGAATTATGCGACATTAAACTGGGATCAAAAGGCGACGTAGGCGAGGGACGCGTGGAAAGTTTCACGCTCGCCTGCGAGAGGGAAATCAAGGTATTGAGACAAACTTTCTTAGAGCGCCGTCGCAATCCCGCAATTTCGCTCCGGAGCGAGACCATATCGGCGCGGGAAAATTTTCACGGTCTTCGGCATTAAGGCGACATTTTACGCTCTGCCCGAGAACCCGTCGCGATTATCGGACGATCCGTCATGTTCACGGAAAATTTCACACGCCTCCCTATATCACGGACGACGAATTTCGCTGAACGGAATGACGAAAGCGAGAAACGATTTCTACGGCAGCGAGCAGAGATTTGTTTTTTGAAAACTTCTTCTCTGTGCTTTGCTAATATTTTGGATGACGTAGGAAACAGGAAACGTTGCAGAAAATTCTCTGCTACTATTAGACGTTCGTACGCGAAGAAGCGGAAGCTTCTACTGTACCTACGCGCAAATACACAGTATCTCGCAACGAGGAAGGTGTGTGCATAGATGTCCGGTCATACCCCAGATATCGTCGGTGAGCGGCATACGTATGCAAGTATTTATGGCCACGTCCTACGTTGGATAGGATAGATACGAGGCTGTCTCCATTGTCGAGACAATCTATCATAAGCAATGCACTTTATGTACAGCTCCGTGCGATATACGTACGGCGCGGGCGCACGGTATTAGCAACACGAACGTGTCGGTCGGCGCTGGGGTGGGTGCTTCAAGTTCCTGGGTACTACCGATTGAATTCCATTAGAGTTCATTAAGGCGTATTACGAGCTCCGTGCGCGCCAAGCTGATCCATCTATTCGACGTATCGGGCGACAAAGAAGCCTGTCGAAGTAGACGGAGAGGGAGAGAGATGAGGAGAACGACGCGGGAGATGCCTCTGGAAAATTTAAGATGCACAGCCCTCGGGCGCACAAGAGATCGGAACTAAAAGCAGAAGAATTTCGGTATTATATACGCGCGTACCTTCGTGTATCCGTATCGAACCCTTCACTCCTTTTCTGTCCCATTGAAGAAACGTCACGGAATGACACGATGAGTGCGTTGCTCTTCTTGATATTTCATCGACGCAGCAAATTCCCGCGACAATAGTCTCAACGCATCTAATGCAAATGCCGCGTCGCTTCGGTGATGCGTTTGAAAAATTCGGACGGTCCGAATATTCCCGATATTTATATTGTTCCCTCTCGCGATGGAAGGCGAGAGCCGCCGCCGAGCGTCGATTAAATTTTCATCAATCGCGCCAGTTGATCTTTCTCCCGGCTCCTCTATTTTCCAAGAGCGCTCCTGAAGTTATTGAACCGGCAACGGACGGATTCGTATTGCACGAGATCTTTCGGGGGCATTTTTCTCGATGAAATTGCGAGAGCGCTTTACGTTTCGCACGACGACGATTTACTCCGACACAGTAGAGGGGAGGGGGGTTGTCTGATTCATGAAAACGTTCCGTGTACTTTGCATACGTCTTGAGTGCCATCGGAGGGTGAATTCTGGCGGCACCGCGAGAAGGGCGGAGTCCGCCAGGAGGGTCGATCGTAAAAGGAACTTACCAAGACGTTTTTTGCGCTTTACGAGTATCAGTACGATTTCGCCGACTGGCAGGATAAGAGGTTGCGAGGGGGCGGAAGGGGTGAAAACATCTCGATCAAAGCGTTTCGTTATCGGCCTCCTCCCTCTTCGTTATTTTCCCGATGCAGGCACGAGCGCGGAAACAGGACGGCGATAAATAAATTGCGCGAGGGCGCGCGTATTTTTCCCCCGTTATTCGAGTTCGCCCGTTGCCGCGGACCGCGTGTACTCAAGTTCCTTTTGCTCCGCTTACGCCCGCGGAACATTTCCTGTACCCTGTCCCGCAGAATGCGTCTAACCGTAGCCGCGCGACGTATCCCTCTTTTTGCCCTTCGACATTCGGCGCGCGATCCGCCCACTCACCGAAAGCAGCGTTATCCTATTCCGGCGCCTTTGCGCTCTCGGCGAACATTGATATTTTTCGGGGCTCCCGCGCGGAAATTCCGACGTCGCGACGACTCGTCGCGAACAAAAATGCCCCGTCGACAAAAATTTACGTTTGTTTCGGCTCGCGCGTCGCTGCACCGCGAGCAGAGTCCCGAGAGTTGAAAGTGTGCCAGTGTCTGTTGCAGGGAGACAACGGGGCCGGAATAGTGTGAGGGGAGAAGTTGGAGTAGAGACGAATAAAGAGGTTGAGGAAAGGGAGAAAGGGAAGATAAAGTCGGCGGGGGTTGTACAGGTAGAAAAGGCGGGATAAAGTAAAAGAGACAGACGGAACGAGAGAGAGAGAGAGAGAGGGTAGCGGGATTGCCCCGGGAAATATAAACAAAGAACGCTTTCAGTACGTGTCAGTCGAATGAGCAATGGTTATGGTAAAAGTTTTTTACCCCTAGTAGAAGTACGTACTGCACCCTCGCGAGTATCAGGAATGCGCGGCGGATGCATTCCCCGGAACGTCGACGATTTGTCAGGAAAACTCGAGAGCGACCCTCTCGTTTCGTATTCCCGACGGGGGTGAGGGTAACGACACCTCCGCCAGGATACGGAGGAGGATGCGGAGTCCTCGTCAATCGCCAAACTTCGGATCCGGTTACGTGCCCGCTATCGCATAAATTACCCCACTCCACCCTTCCCGAAAACTTCCCGGAATAATTCCGTCTCTTAACGAACGCTGAAAGCACGGCTAACGATACGAAACGAATTTCGCGCTCGAGGATCTGTTGAAAGAAAAAAAAGGGGGCAAGAAAGAGGATACGCAGACGAAATTCAAGTTGAACCGCGCCCGTCTACGTCGCCGCGGCCGAAGAAGCGGCCGCGTAATTGTGACAAAAATGAGAGCAAAAGCCAGACGTCGGATCTGCTCATTTTAGACCGTCGCCCGACTGTACGGCCGGCGACGCGTCGCGGTAACGAGATATTCGTAATTATCGCGCGAAGAGTAATTCGAGAGTAACCATTTTTTTTTTTCCCCTCGCGGGTACAAGCCTCGCACGGTACGCGCATAAAAATTTCCAGTCGCCATTGCAATTATACGCCGCACCGGTCGGCCGAAGTTGAACGCCGGTCCTACGGTAAAGGATAAAAGGGTCGTACATTTTTACAGAGTGTATTTCCCACGTTTCACGGCAATGCGGGCGATAAATAAAAAATGTGTTAGACCGGGTACTCGCGAAGGCCAGATCGATAAGCCGCCGAAAACGTGCAACATTTTTTCCGTTACCCGACAGACGCGCGATGCACCGGGAGCGAAGAGTTTCTCGGTCGGAGCAGCCGGTTATCTTAGCCAGTCGCGATGAATCAACTGAATGGCGCTAAGTGACAGTAAAATCAACGGACTCCGACATGGGGCCAGCTGGAAACGGGCTTTTCCATTCGTTTCGAGCGGCAATCGTTAAAAGGTAAATTCAACTGGGAACCACGACTGCGTCCCCGGCGGCTATCATTAACCGCATGCTAAATGAACCGGATGCGGCCGCGCGCCTGTTCCGTAACTATTTACGAGCTTCCCTACGGGTCGCTGGATTCGTCCAGCAAATGGAATTAGATCATGGCGTAGCTCGATTAAATAACCGTCCATGTGCAAGTGCCGTCGGTGCCTCTGTCAATCTGTTCCCGAACGTCTCCGGCAATTCTCTTTACTTCCATTGCCCTACTGCGGCGTCCTGTCCTTCCTCCTCCGGCTACTCTCTCGGAGGCCGAGTACTGAAGCGGGCCGTGTGCCTCGCGCTGTATATATCTGACGACAAAATGGAGCGACTGAAAATGTTGTCGAAGGCTGAATTTTTAATGCAATGGTGATTAACCTCCGTAACTTCGGTGTTACAGAGTATCGGACAACTTCCTAATTATCCGAGCTCGCTTCTTGCGCCCTCGCTCGGCGAACGAAGGCTCAGCGGAAAGTTTTATTTTTCTAACGAAGTAAAACAGTCAACGGACGCGCGAACGAAAGTTCCTCGGGTTTTTGGCACTTTAGCAGGACTCGTCCGTTACTCTCCTCTTCTTAATGCACGGACTAAAAAGTCAGGGCTGTCGATAACGCGATCGATGCAGGATAGCGCTTTCACTTTGAAACTGTCGCACAACAGTATCGACAGACGGCCACTATTAATAGTTTATCGAGTATAACTAGGACAAAGGTGGCCTCCGATCGTCCCTCTCTTTGTCTCTTTCGGCCTCTCGGTCCGTGCCTCGCATCAGTCATTTCTCAAAATTCCGCCCGAGCTTTCCGACGGGACGTGAAATTAATGCAAATTTACGAGCGACGATAACCGCGTCAGAGGAATATCAAGCCGTCCATTTACGGCCGGTGTAAGGTTTCCTATAAAAGTGAGAAATGCATCGGTTAACGATTTACAACTGAACGAGCTAACGAGATACTTGGAGCGTAAAAATATCGACAGCTCTTTCATACCGTTTCGCAATACGTTCTCCATCGCGCTCGCGAATTGTTCGGCGCACCGCTAAACACAATCTGGTTGCAGGCAGAATGCGCCGCTTTCCGCCATTTAGCAACTATAAACTGGCGAGCACGCGCGCGCGGCCGTCTATCGTAAAATACCGTCGACTATAAGATATCCGATAAAAGAGGGAAAATCACCGATCAATGATGCATAAGTAACGGGCCGCTCGAAGCGTGTAAGTATCGCAGCAAAGCATCCACGAGCGGCTGATCTACTCGTTGATCGGCGTTGCATAACGTTCAACACGCCGCGGCCGTTCGTCGGCAGTCCGGCCGAAATTCAACGGCCGCCACTTTCGGGATAGCGTTCTTAAACGCGTTCGGACGCTCCGCTCGCACGCACCACGCACGTAGGACTCCGGAGCGTTTCGAAAGTTGCAAACGCGAATTCCGCGCTGCGGAGTACTAAATCAACGAGAGCTGACGCGTGTTTACCAGCCGTGGAGGGCTGTTTCCCTCTCTCACCCTGTCTCTCAGCCTGTCCCTCACGCTGTCCCGCCTCCTGTCCCTCTCCCGGTTCGCTAGTCGCTCGTTAAAAGTTTCATTTACTTGCAGCGCCCGCGCCGTGGCACACGCACGCGATCACGCACTCGTCGAAAAAGCGCTTCAACAATATCGGGACGTAATTCTTTGGCCTAACGAGCATAATAGGTCAACGTCAGGTCGCACGCTTGGCACCGACCGGGCCGGGAGTAATTGACCCGAAGCTGCATGCACTCGCTTTCTCTTCCCCCTGAATAATTTCATTTTCCCTTTTCGGTCCTTCGCCCGCCTCCGCGCACCCTTTCTTCTCATAACTGCCGGCAACTTGACGGAGAACGGGCCAGTTATTACGGAGCGCCGTTTCAATGAGATTAATTACTTAAAATTACGTCGAATACTTATTTCGCCGAGCGGTTCATTCGCTTCTTGCCGAGGCGACGCCGACGTCCGTATTCAGATGGTCCCGCGTCGGAGAAAAAAAAGAAAGTGCCATGGAAAGAGAGCCAAGAGCCGGACGACTTAATAGAATTATCTTGGAGCAATATCTTGGAGCGTGCTTCAAGATCAAATTATTGCAGACATTATTTTCTCTCGACACAGATGAAGTTATGGTGGGCGGTAGGTTTCATTGGAAATTATCGAACGAAGCGCTTCGCCGGTAATAACAATGGAGGAGGCTAATGGAATCGTTCCTGACGCAGTCCGCCTGGGCACGTGAACGTTTTAGTACAACATTTTTAGGACTCATATTTTCCTGGGCCACTCCCGCTCGTATTCCGAGTAAGAGTATGATTTAGGTTCGACGTGACGAGGCTCGCGAGAACGGGGGGGTAGTAATGTCTGGACGGGACGACTGGTCCGAATGGAAATGAAACAAGCGGGCAACAAGCGAGATATCGTCGCCGACGCAGACTATGCCTCGAATACAACCGAGACGACCACTCAGCCGCGTCCTCGCCTCAACGTCGTCCGCCATTGCCTGCTGGGCTTTTACGTTGCGGTGTGCCATTAAAATGTCGTTAAATATTAGCAAAGTGGCCGAAAGAGGAAAGCTGGCGGCTAGAAAGAGAGAGTGAGAGATAGGGAGAGCCAGAGAGGCCGCTGTGCTGGGCATTTGCAAAATGTTTCTCATCCGAATGAAAAGACGGCCGCGAAAATTTCTTCGCCGCCGATTTTCCCTCCGGTTCTCTTCGTTTTCCGCGCGAGAAAGAGCGCCGGCGAGCCCTCGAGTAATTGGTGAATCTACCGCGCACGGCTTCTACCTCGATCGCGAGTGTTTTTTGCCCGACTAATGACCTCCCCGTTCAATTTCGCCGACTACTTTCGAGTAATAGATCTAACCCTCCCCTTAATTGGAATACTTTGCGCTCGCTAAAAGCGCAGTTGTTACGATTTCGCGCTGTTACGATTTTTCCGCGCGGCAAGAACAAATGCCGTTATAACGAGGCCGTATTCGAATAAACTCGTAATCCGTAATTGTGCACAGAAAGAGCGTGGCGTGTTCGTGGGGCGTGCGGGATATTTCGCATGCATGTATGTACGCGGCCACACGTTACAGGATCGACCGCGTGCAGCATGAATATCTCGTTAAAGCTCGGAGATAAAGATTCTGACGTAAAAATCCTTTCAAGCGCGGGCACCATTAGCTTGCGAATCCAATTGCCAATTTCGCGTCGATCGTCCGTTCTCATTTCCATCCGAAGCGAAGGAACCGGCGGACAGAGTGATTATTGAAACGGTAATGGTACGTTGCTCGAAGTTGTAATTAATTCGGCGAATCTGCAGGCTTCTTACGCAGCTCTGACCCGACGCCCGTTTAACACTTAAACGTCATTAATACCCACCGAACATGGGGGAGCCCTCCGCATGATGTTAATTGTCGGTCCTGCTAATTACGTGAAAATTAACCAGCCAAGATTGCCATAGAAACGTTCCGTGTTCTAAGCCCCATCCGAGAGTATCACGATTCCATTACTCGACAACCAGCCAGTTGCAAAGGACGCACGGCCATTAATTGCATGCGGACGGGAAAGCTGCGTCGCGAGGCGGATAAAAAGGAAGGCGGAAAACGAACTCCGCCTGACCATCCACCGACTGTTCAGCGAGAAATGCAGGAATAATTACCGAAGAAGGATCCTGCAGCCCTTCAGAGGCGGACATCTTGAAAGGATGCGCGTGCTCGGCTCCACGAGGGACTCGTGCAACCGGGTCAATTGGCCTTTATGTTTTCGTTCTATCCGTTTTATCGGGATGAAAATCTGATTTACGCGCCCTCGACCTACTCTCGCCGTTAATAAGCAATCGTCGCGTTAGGGGAGAGTGTGTCGTGTCGATATAAATTGTACCTGCGCGCGATCCGGCTCGCAGGCTGCCGGGATGCCACCCTCGCTCCCACGCAGGCTTTCGGGAAGCCCGAGAAGGTGGTCCTTTGTGACGGCATTAGCCCCACCACGTGGGACTTCAGGACGCACTCGAGTATTTCCACTTCGCCAATTAACGCCAAGTCGCGTTAATTAACCGCGATCCACCCAGCCGGTATCCTCGAGGCCTTCGAGGACTCTTCCGAGAGTGATCGCCTGTCAAGAAGCGTTCTAAGGCCACGTATCGTTGCCGATATTATTGGCCTCAAAACCCCACCGTCAGCCCTCGATACTTCGCTTCTCGTTATCCCGAATGTGTGTGTGTGTGTGTCGATCTTACGTCTGTCCGGAGCTCTCCGTTAGCTTTCGACGTGACAAACGACGAGTCACGATCAATAATTTCTCCCCGCGCCGGAGTTACATCAATCCGAAAGGAGACAGCTTTCCTCTTGTCAATACCTACTCTGTACAGAATTACAAGAAATTTAGAACGAAACTGTCTTATTTCGTCGTTTCTCCGGAACTACGCGAGCGCAAGCCATTTCTTTGGCCATGCTACGCGCAGAGGAAACTGCTGCAAGCTCGTTCTCGTGGCAAGCACAACACGGGCTGCTGCATTGTTCGGCTCTTGTGTCTTGTAGCGTACGTGTTTCGGCCAAGAAAACAGAAGCGGGCGTGTACGCGTATAGCGAGCGCTGGAGCGATAGACGAAGAAGGCAGACGAGAAGAAGGAGGTTCAAGCCATCGTGGCTAAATTGCCCCTGAAACGTCCCACGCGTCCTAGGGAGATAACCTGGTATCCCAGCAGGGCACTCCAGTATCACCAGCACCATCGCACTAGGGGCAAAAGGTACGAGGCCAGTAAGTACGTGTAGTGTCGTGGAGGGGAAGGACGCCTTTTCTCGTCTCACGAAAGGCGTCGGATGAAGAGGTAACAGCGCCAGGTAAATTGAAGGACGACGAGGCTCTGGGCTTGGGGACCCAAGTGCGATCAGCCGGATTATTCCACGCGCGTGAGGCAATAAACCGTCGTCGTCGTCGTCGTCGTACTCGTCCTCGCCCTCGTCGGTGTCGTCGTCATTCCTCGTCCTCCTCGCTCGTCGTTCATGTACGCGTCGTTATATACGCGCCCCAGGATCCTCGATGCAAGATAATGCTTGAGAAATACTCGCGATATGACCCCTACAAACGACCGTCATTTTCTTTCGGCTAATTTAAACAATCGCTTCTGAACGCGCTAGAGCAGTGAATTTTTCCTTACCAGCAATTTTTCCTTCCCAAGCGCTACTACTAGTAAGCTTCATAGTCTGCACGCCGGTGTACAGGTGTGCGTCGCGTATATTTGCACGCGTACCAGGGGTACGCGAGGGCGGTGCTCGAGGAATAATCATGATACGACTAAACGAGTGGCCATCATTTTCTTTAGAAAATAGCGAGAGGACGCTTGAAGCCGGACAATGGGCGAATTTCTTCTACGCGGAACAAGCGCTCGCGGAGAAGGCCTCGCGCTGAGCAGGTTAGCAGTTTCGTTATGAGGAACGAAAAGAAGCCTGGCGACTGTCGATGACTGCTTTAAGAGGCACGCTAATTAACTCACGCTCATCTATGGGACGACGTTCTTCAAAGACTTGAAAAGTTTGCCCTCTATCCTTTCCCGGCCGACTCGAGTGGCTCAGACGGTGGCTAAGGATACCCTAAACTAAAGTGTAGACAGCCGTTGGCTGACGCCAGCGGCCCGCAGAATGGAGGAACTTTCCCTGAATTAGGATTATTTTAATAACGCCGGCGGAACACACGGCCGTTACTTAGAGCCAGACGTAACACACGCTCGGCAAGAATTCCATGCCTTTGTGCGGCCGCACTCGGCTCCTGGCCTACATCTTCATCCGTGAAAGGACGTATTCTCGGAGGGGAAATGTTATGGGAAGGCTCGCTTTTAAAATACGGGACGACCGGAGCACCGACGTGATACCAGCGACGAGACAAGCGGATAACGGACGCCGATGGATAACGAACGTCATATCAAACGAATTTTCGGCCCGCGTCCTGTGCAACAGTGACATGAAAAAAGGCGACAGCGTGGGGTGGAAGTCTGTCTTTCTGTCCGAATTGCATCGCGCCATGAGCTATGCGCCACTATATATAGACAAGAATGACGTGCGTTCGGGGGTCAGAATAAAAATGTGCAGAATATGGAGGAGCAGAAAGAGAGCGAGCGAGGTGTATCTTTCCATGATTCCGAAACGATCGTCTTGTGGCCAGGGAAAGATACAGTATCGTGCGACGTTCTTTCGGTCTCCCCGCAGACTGAGGAATTCACGAAGCGCGGAAATTGAACGGGGCGAGATTAGACGAGGATGATCGTGCAGATTGCTTCGCACATGTGCGCCGCATTAAAGCTGCCCTATTCTACGCCGACCCCTTCTATCGTCCGGGAGAACAGAGCGGTTCCGTTCGACTGGAATTCGCTCGGTGTGCAAAACACTAATTAACTCGTAACGACCAGCCGTGGCTGGAAGAGAGCGGAAGCGCTACCAAGCTGTAGCTACCAACACTGCCTCGTTTCACCTCGTCAGACTCTTCTCGTTCGAAACTAGCACCGTCCTCGCCCATCTTCCACATCAAATTCTGCCTGACAAAAAGTTCAAGCCAATCCGAGAACCCTCGAACAACCGTTCGATGTTGGTCAGATTTGAAATTCGATAAGAGCACTTTTCCAGCTGCCAGATCGCGGGATGCATAAAAATTGCACAATTCGTCATCTATTCTCAGTGGCAGCACGACGACGTAGTGCGTTTTCAATGAGTGTGATTCGTTTGAAAATCCTTACAAAGCACCATTGTGAAAGAGACTGAGACAGAGACTGATATAATCAATCGTGGCGTCTTCACTCGCGTCGGTGCCGAACGTCGAAAACAAGAGAAACAGCGGTGGAAGAGGACTTCTGTGCCATCGCGTCGTTACCCGCGACACCCTCGCTCTGTGCCGGGAATAAAAGTGGCCAGTCAAGAACCATGAAAGAGAAGAAAAAGCCACGGGACAGAGTTTTTATCCCAAAGGTGGAAGCACTTTTGGGACCGGTCTAAAGCCCGTCGATATTGAATTTTATCGAAGGGAGTATCACGGGACGACTCTTAAGGACGATAGCCCCATCTGACGAATTTTCAACGTGGTGTCGGGGCACGCCTCCGCAGCCGTGATCTCGGCGAGGAAAAATGGGAAGAACGAGACGAGAAGGAGAGAGAGATAAGGGAGTCGTTATTTGAGACTGCGCCGTTCGGAAGATATCAGGAAACAGAAGGGAAAAAGGAGAGAAGCGGCGTCGTCGAGGATTCTGCCTAACCGAGAATCGATAGAAATTTCCAACACGTGCTGCTCGAGCCACCCTCCACCCCTCGTTTCGCCAAACAAACAAAACGGTATTGTAATCTTTCTTGACTGCCACCTCTTACTCTCTCGTTATTTCTGAATGTTCCGGCCGAACTCCCGTCGGGCGATGGGTGGCGGAAAAAGAATGCCGCAGACGAACGCCGCCGAGTGCATCCTACCGCATCAATTTGCGACGGCCTAATTAAAAAAGTGCATAAGCCGGCAGGTGAAATCGATGCGGCGGAAAAAGCGATGATCACGCGCGCGCTTTTTCGCCCGCTGAGGGCGCTGAGTAGCGTTCTTCGGACGCTTCCGTTTCCTGTTCTCCCGTGGACGTCACATTATTTCGCAGCCGGCCAACTCGATCGCAACGGGAGATGCCTGACGCGCAACTATGATGCAATTAGCGAACGATTACCCCGTCGTATATTCCGCGACAACGTCAACGACCCTTCTCGTCATCGATCATATTCTTCCGTGGACGCCGGTATCCCGTATTATGCGCGCAAAGCGGATTATTCGGAAGACAGTTTTACGCCGCCACTGGCACGGAACGCGCCAAATTCCGGTCACGGACGATTCGATTTGCAGCGGGCTGCTGATCTGATACTTTGCCGCACTCACCCTGACCAAAATGTCCCGCGGATCTACGGTCGACTGGACGCTGCGAGATGTAGCCGGTCTTTATTCGATACTGTCGGAATTAATGTAACGGACTAGAATGTTATTTATGCGCAAACCAGGGTCACGCTACAATTCAGTGTACAGTGTACAGTACGTTATTGTACCAACACCTACGCTTCGTACGCACGGTCCCTTGTCAAACTAAAACATATTATACGTCACAATGCTAATATGAACAAAGTTATACAAATGAATGTTTTTTAATGCGAGTGTATAGAAATGGCTGTACGTTATGGCGTGCGTAGCGGTACACTCACACTGGCGCATAAAAAATGAAATGCCTTAATTATTGTAGGATTGTTTTATTTTACACGCGGACTTTGCACCGCCTTCCTACTCGATTCGCCTTTAATTCTCGCGTCTCAAGAATAATTTTGATGAACTTTCCTTTTATTCTCTGCCTTTTCGTCTTCGATCGCTCCCTCACACGCACTCGCATTCTCCCTTCCCATCTTCTCACCTTTCGCACCGGATTCGCTAATTTCAGTCATACGATCACCTTTCTCTCTCACAGCCATCTCCTGTCTCTCTCCATACACAAACATTCTCTCCATCTCACTCGGTCTCATTCTCTCTCTCTCTCTCTCTCTCTCTCTCTCTCACGCTCATCCTTCCTACTTGCCACATTATTTCGAAAACATTATATTACGACGCGCGATAAGCGAAGCCGGCGAAGTTGAGAACACGCTAAATGAAAGTGTTTGGGTTTGGCATGAAAGCAACACTTGCCGACATTTCGCAGTTCCCGTCCGCATCTTCCGCGCTTACACTTAGCGCGGCCTGCGGAGCGGCTCGTTTCATTGAAAGCGCGGTAGACGAAATTTCAAGTGGCCGTTCCCTGGCGCCAGCTTCGACCGCTTCGGGGGCCAATCGGCGAAGAACACAGCGAAAGAGAGGCTCGAAAAGCGGCGCGCTTAAAGCCGCCACCGCTCGAAATCCATTCCCTTTACCCTCGCAGCAGCCGCCCGCCCTTATTACGTCCCTTTCCCGGCACGCGTTCCCGTCGACAGACCTGCAAACGGTTACCGGCGAACCTCTCTGCAACGGATTTCCAGCACAGATACGCGCGCAACCGGGCCCGGCCGAGTGCGTTGTTTCGTCGAGCACGTTCGTAGCGTTAGCGCGCGATAAATATTACATTTTCCCCCGGACTGAAGCCCTTTGTCCGGTGGCCGAGATTCTGCGACGACGTTTCAGAGGCAAATGAGAAGACGGGCCGAACGCGGAGGCGGACCAGTCTCTCTGAGTCCTTCGCATTCAATCATTTACCTTTTGCGCGCGTCAAGGAGCAGGCTGATATGGAGCGCACTTTGACATGAGATTTTAATTACTCGGAACAACTCCGGGCAGCAGACTTTGCCGGAGTAAGAACGGAGGGACGATTGATTCAGATGGAGTTTCGTTAGTTCTACCCTCGCGTTCGTTGACCGAAATGTTCGGCGGACGTACGCCGAGCACCCAGACTTTGTCGGCCGTTCTCGACGAATCGTTTAACGTATTTGTTCGCGGAGGGGAAAAATGAACGGCGGGAGGATAAAAGTGACGGTGAAACTTAATTACCCGAATAGTTTTGCCCCGGCTCGAGGCTCGCGCGGCAGAGCAAAGAAAGGGTCCGCGACGATCGCGTCTCGTCAAAATTCGTTACCCCGTGGAATGCTTCGGCAAACGAGCCTGCCCCGACCGTTCCCGGTAAATTGAAATCCCCTTATTTGTTCCCTCCCTCAGGCCACAGCCCATCGACATACAGTGAATCCCGAGGCTGCTGAAAAGTCGGGGGTGACTTTCTCGCGCGTGGTGAAACTGTATTCGCGTGGGCGGACGTAAGTACATTGTTTCGGAGCCGTTTACCGCCTCCAGCCAGCTACACGTATAACGTGAAAACCTTCGTGTATAGCCCCAAGGGCGACGACAAACGGAAGGGAGAGGGGAGAGGCTAGAGGGGGAGGGGGTAACGTTTGGAAAGCAGCGTTTGTCGAGTTGTCGGCTCCCAATCGATTTAAGCGATATCGATAAGACCGCCGGCTTCGCTCGAACGTCTCTTAACCGTTTCAAACTCCCCCGTTCACGGCGCTTTGCCGCGCGAGTGCCGCTTCCAAAGAACAACGACGTCCACTAGTGGAGAGCGTTTTTTTCGAGAAGGAAAAACATCGGGCGAAACGGATTGAGAGAGGGTCCGCTCTTACGCTGATTGCTGTCCGTATGTAAGAACCGACTGCAGAGTACGCGGGCCATTATATTACGGAAGCTGCTATCATATTACGCGGATTTAATTGGAAGACTCGGATCGCTTGGATCCGAGAAATATCACTTATTTTTTCTCTACGTTGTACTTCGATGAATGCTAGAATCGAACGGCGGACACTTGAGCCGCGATTGAAAATTATCTTGGGGGTTGAATTCGGGCCGGACGGCAGGGCGGTTGCGAAGAATGAAACTTGCGGCAACAAAGCCGTCCCTTCCTTCTAATTAGAAGGCGCGGTCGAAAGACAATACGACGTGTAATGCGAATGGCTGGAACAATGCGGAACAGTGCGCCCGAGATACCGGCACGAGGAAAGTACCTATCATACATCGCGTGCGTGCGCATCGTGCGCTTTCTACGTGCTCTTGGATGTGCGTGATAGTGGGAAGGAAAGAGAAACGCGGCTGAACGAAGCCTTAGCGAGAACGAGAACAGCCGAAACGGTAGCTGGAGAATGTGAGAGATCGAGAGAGAGAGAGAGAGAGATAGAGTTGCGAAGCCCTTACTAAAAGCCAAAGACAAGCAAGAGAAAGAGGTACAGGAATTGGTAGAAAGAAAAGATGAGGATCCGAACGGAAAAGGGAGGAAATACGGAAATACCTTCGGCGAAGAATGCACGGATCTATCGATCCCTTTTGTTCCGCTCGTATTTCGAATCGCACCGCGCCGAGGCGACTATTCTGAATCGAAACGACACCCTCGGCACCGGCCAATAAACAAGTCGCGCGGTCACGTATGAACGCGCCTGTTTTCGCTCACGTAAACGTTCTCCCATCCGGGTTTGTTAACGTTCTATTCTCCTCGCGGTCGTTCGAACCCCCCCAGGCCTAACCCGCCCTCCTCGACATCGTTAGGATCTTACGAAAGAAAGAAAAACAACAGAATCCTACAGCACCGCGCTCTAAATTGGCAAATGACTTTTTTACTCTTCCCCAGGCGGCCTTATCGCCGCTAACACTTGACGTCGGCGAGGGATTGCGATAAGGCATTAAAGTCCGTGCGCTTTATAGTCTTGTTCTCCGCCGCGGAAGTAAACGTGCACAGGGGTATAGACCGTGTAAAAAGGAAACGTAGCTATCGGAGATTTTTGCAGTTTCCGAAAATCGTCCGTAACGCGGGAACGGCCGCGATCGTCTTGATGGGCCAGCGACACGTTTCGTGAGCCTGCCGGGACTCGAGAGACGAGCGGGTAGCCTATCTCCCTAAACTCGAAGGGAATTACCATATCGCCGGCAGAACGATCTTCATTTACCCGAGCCCGGAGTCTAAGCTCTCACCTCCTGCCTTCACCCTTTCGCCCTCGCTCTGCCCCGTACCCGTAAATCGCAAGTTTTCCTCGTTTCGTTAACGACTCTCCGCGGCGATAAGGCCTCGAGCCTGTTACGGCGTC
Source organism: Priocnemis perturbator (assembly GCA_963942575.1). Lineage (NCBI taxonomy): Eukaryota > Metazoa > Arthropoda > Insecta > Hymenoptera > Pompilidae > Priocnemis > Priocnemis perturbator. The sequence goes on from OZ012647.1 coordinate 3,640,317, forward strand.
GTCGGCCGCTGAACGTCCGAGTTTACGAAAGTTGCCTCAGCGATAGTCCAACACGCCGCGCAACTTTTCCACCGCTAATGCATCGGCCGCGCCATCGTCGCGGAAGATCGCGTTTCACCTGCCTTCTCAGATCACCTACTCAGTTTATAAGCGATATAACCCGCTATCGCACCCACCCTCTCCTTCGGCTCCAGAAACCGTACGCGATTGCCGGTGGTTCGAGAGCAAAGGTTCGAGTTGCAGTTTTAGCGAGTGTTCGATCGTCGCCTCGCGATAAGCAGAATGTGAAAATAAAAGGGCCGATCGGTGAAATGTGGACGCGGTCGGTCCGCGCCGTCTGCGGTAACGTTATGATTTGTCGCTATTGGAATACCGAGATATACGTGCTGCGTTTAGATAACGTTATTTCACCGATCATCCGTGGACCGTTAACTTAGAGCGCAAATACGATCGTACCCGAATTCTCTCTCTCTCTCTCTCTCGAAATGGGTTGTCACGTACACCATATCCGGACGCATTCGTACCCGCGAGACATTTACGGTTCTCGCTTCGTTAATGACGAACGTTCGGCGGTAAAGTCCCCGCAGATGTCGAGCTCATTACGGCGGCAGTGGCGAGCTGTGCAAGTCCGGGTACGCGAAAATTAACGCCGGCCATACGTCGGCTTCGCTTTCTAATACATCGTCAAACGTTCGTGTAATGCGCATGTAATACACGCTCCCTTTTCCGCACTAACGTCATATTTCAAAGCCGAAATTAGGAACCCCACGTTTATGACTGATGCTGTCCGAAGATCGGAAGAATTGCAAAGATTCTTCTGCCGTGTTCTTTCTCACGGCGTTAACAGTGACCAATGTTCGGACCTCCCTGTGCGCAAAAAGGATGATTGGTGAGCAACATCCGCTGCAAATCGGAAGCGCGGTACATTGTGCGCACGCGGTAGGTCGTAAACTACGCTCCGGTCGGCCGTTTGGCGGATCTCAACTTATTCCTATGTTAATACGTTTTCATGTCTGGCGAACGGCCAACTAGATTGGCCCCGATACCGTTCCGTGGTATAAGCCCGGCACTTCTGTGCACCGATGCGCCATCGCACCATCACTTCTACGCGCAACTGCCGGGGGTCTGCTATCCGCCGGGGAAGAGGAAGTGGAGACAAAGGGCGCTATAGAATACGTATACACACGTACGTGGGCGAGCAAATAAAAGGGAGATAGGAAAGAAAGGGGTGTATTAACGTTGCCGCGTAGACGCCGGTGTCAGTAAAAGGACGAACGTCGCGGCCGTAAATTCCGATGGGATAGGAAAAGTAGGAATCTTATTGCGCCGAAGTACCACTTCGACGCGCTGTACTTAGGGACGGAGGCACGCTTGATAAATGACTTTCTCGCGAGCGTATTGATCCGCACTAGGAGGCCGACCCTACGTCTTCGTCATTCTTCGGGACGCTCAGCTGGCCTCCTGACTAACGACCCTTTGCTTCATAGACCGACCCGTTGTAACCCAAGTTCGACGACAACGAGAAAAGTTCAAAACAAGCTCGTCGCTGATGAAGACCCTCGGGTCCTCGCATCGGCGCATTTTTTTCCCCGCCGCCTCTCCCTCCTCTCGCGCCTGGAACCGAGCCATTAAAGTGTCTCGATTAACGAATGGCCGCAGAACTGGCCGAAAGTTTTGCCGAACGGCACATGAATATATATCATCGATCGAACGGTAAATTGAAATTAATCGAGCCAGCTCGCGTGGATCAGGTTATAAAAGTATGATCAACTCCGAACGATCTGGAACAAACATGCTCCAGATACGGCTGTTATTCCAGTCCGGGGCCACGGTTTTATCCAATGCAGAGTTCCTCGGAACGGCGCGTAGAAAAATTTCGGTCGCCGACCCTCCCTCGCGCGTTAGCATTTCTAAAAAATGTTCCGCCATCGCTTCTACCTTCCGACAATGCGATCCACGGGGCGAGCGCGGTCGCAAAAGTTTTGAGGCGGTCGGACACGAGCGAAGGGGATTTTCAAGGAGATAAAGAAAAAGGATCGGGAAGAGAAGGGGGCACGGGCCGTGCGCGCGCGTGGATGGAGAAAAATAGGAACGAAATAAGGAGACGGGTTAAAAGTCTTTTTCGCCGTAACGTCCGAGCCCGTCCATTTCCGGCGAACGTCTCCAAAGTTTTTCGCATGCAGCCGACCTCCACCCCCTCGCCGAAGTTTCTTGTCCTCTCGGCTTGGCGAACTCGCAGGCCCTGAGCGCGCAGGACTTTCGTCCTCTTTTCCGCCCTGCAATGGTGGTAGCACTGGCGGTGGACCACCACCCGACCGCCGCCCCGAGCCACCCCTTTACGCCACGCCCGTTGCTCTTGCATTTTCGCTGGGTCAGTTCTTTTACCTTGCGCGAGGACAACCGAACTGCGCTGGCTGCTTTCTCAATCGTCCTGACCTACATCAAAACGGAAAACGGTCGAGCGGCCTCGTAAAACTGTCTTGGAAAACGCCCTGCCGCTCCCGCCCCCACAGCGCCGCTCGCCATTCTCTTCGACGCTCGGATTTCAGCTAACTTTTTCGAGGGGTGGGGGCTGGACGAGCGCTCGTGTGTCTTCTCGATGGCCTGTTCGATCGATCGATTTAAATAGATGACTTACTCGCTATCTTGAATTTCCCGGTTACGCTGCCAATACGTTCGTAGACGTCGGCGTCGATTTACAGTGCAGAGCGTATGTACTGTGATCCGTGAATTATGCTTTAACGTTTAATCGGACCCGGGCGAGGAATTATTGGAAAGTACGTATCGTTTCTTCGCGTTTATCGCCCGATATGTATACATATGAGAGCGGGTCGATGTAGAGAATAAAGATGATAACGTTCTCGACGGATTTGCCATGGAATCGATTCTATCGCTTCTTATTCCGAACCGAACCAACTTAGATCACTCTAATTGCGAGAGTGGTTCTCCTTGGACAGGACGCGTATTTTCGCGTTCCGTCCGTTTAACCTCCATCCTTCCTCGTGCACCCTTCTCATGCGAGTTGATGCATAGACCCATTCGCGGAACATAGGAACCCTCTCGTGCCAGCGTACTAAGCCGAACTAACCCAGCGGGCCCGACTTCGGATTATTTAAGTCGGTAATAACAAAGCTGGGTCGAGAGCATCGTTGTCGCCATCGTGCTCGTCCTCGACAACCACGACCACTCCCTCTCTCTCTCTATCACACACACACACACATACGCACACGTGCTGAAATTTAATTACTTCGCGCGGGGCACTCGCCGAAACTCCGCTTCAGCGTGTAATAATTTCAACGGGAGCCCGGGGTAATACCAACAGCGACGGAGGAGAAGGAGAGAAGCCTGGCTAACGGCGACTTTGCCTTTCGAGGGGGATGAAGGAGGGAAACTCGCCGAGACCGGTATATTCTAATCCCCCACGCTTAATCCTCCGCCTCTCTCCGGCCGGACGATTAATCGGGCTCTCTCATTTTTTGCCTCTCTGTCTTGGGAGGGAAAAGAAGAAGCGGAGGACGCCGGGCGGCTGGCAGGGAAGACGCTGGAAAATCGTCCCGCCCTCGAGCGAAACGGACTGATATCCGTTTCTTGGCGGCTCCTTTTGCTCCCTTCGAGACGGCACCCACACCTGACTCTTCGTCTTCTCAAATTGGTCGCTGCCAGGAGAAGAGAAGAAATGCGAATTCTGAGGCTTCTCTTTACCGGCGAATCACGAGAAAATGCGCGCCGGAAGCCGTGACGGTGGCGAAACGGATGACGCGAAGCATAGTGCCATCGTTCACCTGTATAGCTTCAAAATAACACGGACTGAGCGATTATTGGGAACGCTTTTTGCGCAATTAACGGACTGTTTTTTCAGCTATTCTTTATTAACATCGTAATGAAATTTACTGTATACGAAACGAATACGTTTTCGGATACTCGGTTGCGAGTCAATAGCACGATAGCATTCTACTGCCCCGGTTTAAATAACATTCTGAAGTTTGAATCTTCAGCTGTGAGAAGGCAAAGTTTACGTTCACGCATAAAGCGAGCGACGGTCGAATCAAAAGAGTTCGACTCATTTTTTAACGACGGACGAGGCAGAGACGGGAGAGACGTCGTTGACGAGTGGAAATAGTATGGAGAGATAGCGCGAGTCGCCGTTGAAAAATATATACTACGGTAAAGTGATACATGGCCGCACCTTATTGCGGTCATGTGCACACACGGTGCCATGAGATTACGTTCTCTTCTTCGCATACCCTTTTTACGTCTGACAGAGGCAGGTAGAGGCGACAGGGGCTTGAGATACGAAGAACAACGGGACGGGGAGGAAACGGCGAACGTGGGCACGCAACTGGAGCACAGCTTTTTCTCGAGATTCCCGCCTTCTCGTACGCCACCCCCGCACATGTTTAACCTTGCAGCGCGACCGCGACAAATTTAATCCTCGCTCGCGGTTTTATCGCCGCATTCTTTTTGCCCTCTTTCCTTTTTGTTAAATCGGCGGGGGAAAAAAAATTCATAACGAAAGGATTAGTGCGCTCTTGCCGCGGAAGCTCTGACGCGGGTTGGGGGGCGCTGGCGTTCGGCCTCCGACGCGCCGCGCCGGACAGACGATAAAAACGCGAGATGCTCGTTTTTTTTCATGTGCCGCTGCTGAAAAACATGTGCTCGCATGCGTCGTGTTCCGCAGAGCGATACGCCATGCTCGTTCGGTAACGGTACACATTGCCAGCCGTGTGTAAACGGGTGCGCGAGATTAGGTCGCCCTACCTCGCGCCGACCTCAGTTTCTCAGACAGAGTAGAGTCCAATTTGTTCCCTCCCTCCTCCCGCCTCATTCTCTTCCCTTCGTTCAGCTCCACTATGGCGACCGCTGGCGGTCCTTAGAGTTCGGCCAGAACACTAATTTTCCTCAACGTTTGCGCCCCTTCTTCCTACTCGGGGCTTCTTTGAGCACGTTGACCCGTTTTCTTTCGCCGTTTCGTGCCTCTCAAAGTGCGACCTTCCATTCAGTCTTGCTCGAAAAGAAATCCGGCCGACGTTCGAGATGAGGCATCGTCAAAGTGTGGTCCTCAGTGCCTGCTTCTCAACGACCATTTAAACGCGATCAGTGTTGTCTTCCCAGGCCGCCGCCGCCGTCGCCGCGAGAGATTTCTGACACTCGATGAAAGACGAGAATGGTTGACTTTATGATGAAAGACGAATTCTTCGCCAGCACGCTGCTTGCCGTTCTGCCAACTGCTCGCTTATTGCGGTCAAGTTACTGTACTGCGCGGCAGCGCAAGATCGCTCTCGACTTTCCGCCGCGACTTTCAACGTCAGAAACATATTGTAAAGCCGGTGCTAAACTTCAACCCCTTTCTGTGCGCCGCAAGTCGGTAGTGTTTGGAACAAGCGAGGAGAGCGCTTGGAATACCAATTTCCTGAACGTCGAGAATCAACACTTGACCCCTTCTTCGTCTTATACTCTTTTACGTCTTTGTTCCAGCTCTCTCTTCTTATACACTCTCCTTTCCATAGCCGCCTTCCAATATACGCTCGCATAATCTCTATTCTTTATGCAACCTTTCATTTCTTGCGCGAACCAGAATCGGCTTAAAGTCTGAAATGCCGCCCCATGAATCGCTCAAGAAGGATCTACACGATAATCGCCGGCGGACATTCACGACACAAAACTCCCGCAATTCCGGTCCGCGAAATGGCAAGAAAAATGCTGAAATGTCCGCCCACGAACATTGTATCGGGCCAGGACCATTGTTGGGGGAGCGAGCGGGATGCGAGATGGGCAGTCGCGCTCGCATATTCCTAAAGACAAAGGATGCGTACGTGCGAAAATGGGAAATCGCGCGTGCGCAATGGGAGCTTCCACAAATCCCGTTCGTTACGACTTTGCGACGTGACCGCGGCCGTCGCTCTTAAATCTTTCGAGTTTATATTTCAAAAAGTCCCTCGTGTCGCGCGGCGAGAACCGCAGAGAGCTTCCGTGAAAAAGCTCGACGGTCGCGGGCTGCTTTTTGCGCGGAAGACTAGAAAAGGCTAGAGAACGTAGGGAAAAGCAGGAAAACGAAGGATCACGTTGCCTCTGGTATCTGGATACGGTCACCGGATACGCAACACACCTGCTCCCGTTCTCACGGCAGCATACAAGTGGATATTATTACAACGTACGTACGTGCGTCGCTTACATTCGCTTAATTGGGTCGCTGTCCCGTTCCAGGGATGGGCAGGATCGTCGCCCTCCGATGTCCTCCCTTCTCGTCGATGCAATCCTTCCCGTACATAGGTAGATGTCAACCCTTTCACTAAATTCATGGAGCATGAGGAACGAAATAATAGGGTGGTAAAACGCTTGGAAGTCTACCTCTTTAACCGCGACTCGCTCCATTCTTGTACGCCATACAGTCTATATGCCGTGAAGCAAATTTATAAGTGCTTATAAATTGTCCGTACGTTCAACAGCGTCGGTACGCCAAAAGATTAACGAAGGGAACGAACGGAAGCGGTAAGAGGTTAAAGGGATTAATAATGTCTCGCGACACTCGCTCAAAATGGATTCCACGCGGCGCGGCGGCAAGAGCTCATCGTGCCGCAGCGCAAAGAGACGGAAATGGGGAATCGACACACTGAGTGAGCGTTGATATTACGTCGCTCGACAGTCGTGAAAATCGCACAGACGTGATTACCCGTCAGGCAAACGTAACGCTGCGAGCGAGCGTGGAGCTTGGAGCTTAATTGCACGTACTGCCGTCTCGTGTCTCTACAATAGTCTAATAGTGGCAAGAGAAAACTGAAGCTCCGCGGTGCGGGAGGATGTGGGAAGAGTGACGATCGAAAAATTTCGTTCGTCCGTTCACCGCTGCACTACCATGTGGATCGCGATACACGGCGCAATTTCTCTCTCGATGCAGATGCTCCCGACGTATTTATCGGGTCCGATCGTTATCGTCGCTTCACTTTCCGAGAGCGTTCGCTGGCGGAGTCGGGTCGCTCTTGTTTAACGCAAACAGCGACCTTGTTTTCTGGCGAATGAGAGCGCATTTATCGTTGCGCCCCCGGTATTCGCAGCGGGAATTCGTTTGCAGCGGACGCGTGCGATCTGGGCCAATTATTCAGTCGCATGGGGGAGAGCGAAAAAAATTGCTAGTCGACCGATCGTTTCGGCGCGATTAACGATCGTAAGAAATGTTCTGACACGCAATTTCCACACAAATCCTCCGCCGAGCGTAGAGTTACAGACAGCGAGGCACGGATGAAAGTGTGCATCGAACAGTCAGATCTTACAGTCATTCCGCATTCACGACGTTCGCCATTAATGCAGAGTTACGCGCGGCAAGCGAATTTATGTTAAATCGAATGTTACGATAATTAATACCACGTTCCAAGTACTAAGTCGTCGCCGACCGACGCAGCTGCTCCCGCTGACGTTAAATGAGCGCGAGCGGGAGATCGAGCGGCACCTCCCTCTGCCCCGAATTCAAAGAACTTCGCCCTGCCTTAATGTAATTTTGCGGATTACAAAGACAAGTTTGGCAGTGCAGAGTCTCGGCCCTTTACTCGTCGCCGAATAACTTGTTCGGCCGAGACCGTTAAATAGTGCGAACTCGCGACGGTAGCGGCGCCGACGAGTTAAATAAGCGGCCTCGGCTCCTCTTTCCCAAAAAGTCAGTTGTGTTCGACGGCCGGGCACACGCGGCAAAGCGAGTTCGCCGGGAGTTTATCTTTCGACGCTGAACGAAATGGAATTTTAAGCGGCGCTACTATCGGGGTAAAAAAAATTTGCGTCAGAATAAACTATTCGCGTTCACAGACACACACACACACACACACGTTCCGTAGTTCTCTCTTCCTCTCTCTCTCTCGCTCTCCCTCTGTCGAAATTTCTACCTGGTTTTTTCTATTACCCTGCTGGAGGAGAAGTTGCGGGGGATGACACCGAACAACGGGCTTAATTAAAGTAGAGCGCGTGTGTAGCTTAACGCTAATGAGATTCGCGCACTGTGAGAGGAAAAAAGAGGAGGACGCCGGAAGGAGGGAAGAAAATGCCGGTGCCGCGCTTTAGTGTTGAGTTAACTGTTTATCGCTCGTTATTCCTTGTTCAGCGCACGCCAAAGCCGAGCACTGAGAGTGACTCTGTTCTTCAACGATTGCCGTTGGCATACATTATCACGGGGCACTTTGACTGATATGTCTTATTAAAACGAATGGGTATATACGTATGCAACTTTCTCCTCGGTGGCAAAAACGATCGGCTTTAGTGAATTTTTTGCTACTAGCTACGGTTACGACGATTACACCGCAGTCATTTGAAAAAACTACATTGCCCTCGAAGCTTGGATTAGGTGGGCTCAATTATTTCGCGTAACACCGGGCAATTCTTTCAGCTCTGCGCCGCAGAGAGTGTTCAAGATGCAAATGAAAACGATCGTTTCGAAAGAGCCAACGACCCGCCGAGGAAAAACGGTGGAAATACGTTCAACATAAAATTTGTTCTCCTCAAAACCGACCGAAAGTGCTGAATATGACGTGCCTTGGAATAGTGAGAAAGTCAAAAGTGAGAGGATCGGAAAGTTCTCCTTCACTCAAAATTGTTTTCACGTCGGCGCTGGATCAACTGACTATTTCGACGCAAGTATGAAGCGTGTGGTAATCTCCGGATTGACGATACACGTAACGTTGTACACGAAATCCTTCGGCAGTCTACGAAATAGCGTGATCGCCGGTCGCGCTCCAAATTTACTTATCCCAGCTAACGAGTTCGCCCTCGGGCTCTCAAAACTTACTTCGGCGAACTTTACGAAATCCAGTTTTACGATAGTTATTTATTCACAGACTGCTGCGCAGCGCGCGAGCACAAATCCTAGAAATTCCCGACGGCGAGGGCTTTCTCGTCAATTCGCGTCGAAGGCGGATAGCGGGAAGGAAATAAAATTCGGCTGAATTCGCCGCTGCTAAAAGTGAAACGCATTTCAATTACTCTCGACACTTGCAGCGTAACGAAATTAGTCGAACAGTTTCCTACCCTCTCGCGGAAGCCATTAGAGTTCTTTGGCAGCCAGGCGTCTTACCGGCCAGAAAATTATTTCGGCTTCCACTCGAGTTACGTAACGCCTCGCACGGTCGAAATTTTCACGTGACAGTTGACCCGCAAACATTTGACCCACGCCCCGCGCCGTCTCGCATTTAACCGTCGACATTTTCAATAAATAAATCCACCGGCGAGGGATACATGAAAACGCTTCGACTTTTGGATTAACCGCGAAACGGGAAGCAGAAATGTTTCCTTGCAGTGTGCACAGTATTAAGCCGAGGATTTCGGATCGGTATCGAGCCGGCTCTAATGACGCAGGTATGTTCGACTACGCTCTTGCGTTATATCGAGCTTATGCACATTAAGCGTCGCCGGTGTGCGATCATGCGTGTGTAACATGTGTGTAGTACCCGGGTATATGTGCACAAGTAGGAACGTGTAGCGCAAGCACGAGCCTAGCATGCACGTACCTAGGAGGATTCTCGGCATTCCTAAATTGGAGGTCAGGCTGGATTAGATTAGATTAGTGCGCTATCTGGCCGAGGTTAGCTGGAATTGGGCTAACTCGCGTTCTAATAGAACGATCGATAGATATCGAACGATCCATAAGTGCGACCGAAAATCCACGCCCCGCTTCCTCCCACGGCCGAACGACGCGTTCACTTTTTTCCGTGTCAAAATTGATTTCCGCGCGAAGCTTGACACCGGATAACGCGAATAACGAAACGTGCAAACTCGCCGGCGGGAATACGCGATAAAAAATTAGTGATTGACTCGGCTGGATGCGACGCGCCGCCGCCGGGGCGAGTGCGACTGCGTGTTTATTCATTCAGCGAGTAAAAGGGAGCTGAGAGTATCGAGGGACGGACGACAACGCGGCCCCGTATTTTGGGGGGGAAGTTTTTTCGACCGCGTCAGTTGCACTCGTCCGAATCCTTTAGCGTCGGTGGCAAAAACAACGGGGAAAAAAAGCGTCGATGGTTCTTAACTCCGCCCCACGTTACGGCTTGTCGACGTTCAATTTACACAAAAATTGCCCGGAGATTTTTCCGCTGCCCCCTCCACCGTTGAATATTCCTGAACCGTGAGCCGCGGCGGCTGCACGGTGTGTCGCGATGCAAATGACAAATGATTTACATCTCCCCCTTAATTTGCACAACACTATATATATATGTATGTACGCGACCGTGCTGGGGCGCGAGCGCCGATTGCGGGGAAACTTTTTCGTCGCGCCTCTTGAGTGCGCGAGTACGCTTCGAGACTCAAATCGAACTCAAGAATCCTTCCTCCCGCGGAGCCGGGGACGAGGAAACAGCTCCCGAAACGTTTCAACGTGAGAAACGGCGCTCAACGGGAGCGCCGGGTGCGTCCAAGTCGAACGGAGCGTCATATTTCTCAGCGAATTTCATTTCGCTGATGAAAGTTGGCGCCGACCACGACATTCGGGGTTCGCGGCGATAAATGCGTGATCTTCGAGGAATTGGGTTCTGTCTCACGATTAATCGACATTGACGATTACGCGTGGCAAGCTAATTTCTCATACTACGAGCACTGTATCGCGACGTTGTCTCGCTGTCGCAACGGGCTTAAAAATGGCCATTCCGAATGCCACTCGTGCGGATGCGCATCGTCGATTCTCAAAATCGACGCCACATTCGTATGCAATTATGCACATGAAATTCACCGGCGGCGTTCCGTGCACAAACGGTCGCAATGCGTCTGACGTGACAATCGCGCTTGAGCGAGGCCTTCCAGGGAAGTACGTCATCCTCGTGTGGCAGGAGCTCGCGGCCGCGTTTGTATTCGCGTAATTATTGGGCTGGGCGTTTGCTTTGCGACCGCCTGCACACCGCACTGCCTGCACTGACTCGCTTGCATTGAGCCGCTCGCACCACCGCCACGGCCGTCGTACTACCACTTACCGCACCGTCACGTAACTCCGTCGTCCTCTGGTCGTTGCACCGGCTAAGAGGCCAACAACAGTTACGCCGAACCCTGAATTCATTTGCCGAGTCACGCGTTCTTTACGTCCTTGGAATTCCGCGCCGTTCGCCCACGGTTGTTTCACTAATTATTCGAATCACGCCAAATAACCGAGACGGCGAATTTTGATGACGCACACCATCGAGAATGCAAAGTCGTTGATGCCTGATATGACGATCTGGTGCAAAACAGAAATTGATTGACAGTTTGCACGAAGGGAGTTTTGTAATTAAACTTTCAAATACCGACAAATGCAGAGACAAGAGGTCCGCAAATGAAATGTGAAAAGAGGAAGGTATATGTAGCATGTAAAGGTTAGTTAGAAATGTAGCTTGAAAAGTGCAAATCGCTGGAAGAAGATGAGGGTCGTTTTCATGCGCTGGCGGCTTGCGTTCGTTAGGGAGCACTGATAACGTTCAGTACATAATCGTCCCGGCGCGAGCAGCGTGCCGTCGCATAAATCGAGAGCATTTCTCGTGAGAGTTTGACGGCTGTGTGTGCACACATGCATGTGTGTCCGCGTTCGTCGAGTTATATATGCTCAGGCTATAAGGTATTAACGCCGGCGACCCCGCGAAAGTCGCAAATTCGACGAGGCTCTATCCCGATGTGAATATCTAATACGTGTCTATTTGATCGACCGCCGTGTGCGTGTATATCCACGTAAGTAACATAGCTGAAGCTGCACTATCCACGCGAACTTATGCAAAAGTATGGAAATTACTACAGCAAATATCAAACAAAAGTTATGCACTACGGCCAGAATCGAGATACGGCCCTCGCTTTTCGCGCTTCCCGTTTTTCGAATTCGCAGCGGCGGTTTTTGGAACGAGCACAACGATATCTGATGCAACGCCATTCAACTTTCAACCTAAACAGTTTCGGAGTTGTGTAAGGTGGTTAACGTTATCGGGCCACCCGGTACACATTTTCCATACGTACGCGCGCATATGCATGTGCATGGACATGTGCACCCTCGCGCGCAAATATAAATATGACGTATATGCATCCAGTGACAGGGTACACTGCGCTAGTGGTAATGGAAAGCCCCTGGTCGGACACTAGTCGCGGCCACCGCAGCGCATAGGCTGGATTACACATTATGGGCCGGGTTAATGCCTTCGTTTATGAAGCACCAATGGGTTTTGATTACTGGCAGAGAGGCTTATAATCCGCGGTAAGTGATAAAAATAGCACGTCGCGACAAAGATTTGAATTCGAAATTCACCCCGCGTCCCACGTAATCCCACGTCTCGTACGCGTGGAGAGATTAATTTTCCTCCAAGCTCATTTGCCTCGCGACGCAACAACGTGCGTCTCGACGACTCTCTAAACGAGGAGACGAGATGAAAACGAAAAAAAAAAAAAAAAACGACGACGACGATCTTTGATCTCATCGTGGGTGTATCGTGAGCGCGTGATTTACGCTTTCGACGCACTCGATATCGACGTTAAATCTCTGCCAGACAATACGCCCTCAACGACGGTCAACATAAAAGCTTCGTTAACGACGCAACGAAATGACGAGCTTTACCGTCGGCGATTTAGTTTGGCGAACGGCTCGGTGTCCGTGCATACGCCAATCAATTATCGGACGGGTTCGGTAGTAAAAGAGAGACGGGGTTGGTGGATGTGGGAAGGCGAACGTGCACGAGAAGAGACGGACAGAGAATGGAGGAAGAGGAAGAGGAACGGAGGCAGCGAGTAGTCGTATTTAGCGGTAGAGTTCTGAAATTAAACGAACCTTTGTTCTCGGCGCCGTTTAAAGGGGATGTGCACATCTAAACGCTCGCTGCAATATCCAGCATCGCGAGTGCCGCGATCGTGTTCGTAGAACCCCTTGATAAAGCTCCGACACACGACCTTCGCCTCTTCTTCTTTTTTCTAATTTTTTTTTTTTTTTTTTTTTTTTTTCCGATGGGGAACATTTTTGTACTTCGCCCGCGTACGACGTTTGCGCGCACTACGGGCAGTGTTCCCCGAGCGACTGTAATCGTTTATCGAACATCGAGTTCCGTCGTAATGTTTCAATCGAAATTGTCTAGGAGTCTATGAAGCGACGCAATAAAGTCGTCTCGTCGACGTTCGATCGAGTGCGGCCAGCAGCGTGACGAATTAATCGCAACGTTTTACTACCCTTTAATGTCGGATCCGTAAAAAGTTGGTGAAATATGAGGAGGTTAAAGAGCGAGTTGATTCGCGCGGTTGTATGAATAGTATCGTGCATGAGTATACGTTTGTAGAATGAAACGATGCGAGCGATCAACGAATAGTGGATCATACAGAGCTGCGATGTACTCCATGACATTTGCAGCTACGCCTCTCTGCACTGATGGGTCAATCATCGTCAACGGTTTGTCTACCATGTCGAGCAACGTTGAAATTGATTAAACCGTGGCGCAGCGAACTTGTATCAATGTGCCACGTTAATTGCGACTCGTTCGAGTCGTTTTGACAGTGCGCCGTCAGAAACCACCGGAGTTTCTTCCAGATCCATACTCCCTCAGCTTTTATCGATCTCGTCGTCGAGTGTACGAGTACTTCCCACCCCTAAGAACCCGAGCAAACTGCACACCGATAACCCTGACAACCCCCGCGCTTTATTCTTCTCATCAGTGACGTTTAAAATTGATTAAACTGCAACTCAGTCAATTTTCATCAGCCCGCCGCCGCCGCCGCCTTAATTGCAACCCGTTTAAACGCATTTTGAGAGAAAGCGGAACACCAACTTCTAAATCTATAGTCACTGAACGTTTACCCGATCTATACATCGATTGAATTTCTAAGTCCTACGGATCAACGTGAATTGCACTTGGACGCGCATCGTTCCTCCCTTCAACATTGCCGACTCATTGATCAAACGCTGTCTGTTTATCCCCACTCGGGATCCTCTTGCTTGGCAGACTATCCGGCGCACAACCGTCATATATCCAAGGGTTCGCCCTCGCATTTGCCCTCCGTTCACAGGGCAAACGTGGCACAACGATGCCAATGCACCTTCGAGTGGGTTATCGTGATAATTGCACCCGCTTGCGAGCCCGTTCCAACTACCACGGGCACTCGTGATTGTGATTAATTAGGACCTCTCACACGAGTGCCTTCAAAAAAGGAACTGCCGACGCCGGTGGTTTTGCTACTGCGCGATCAAGATAGTCGACTGATCTAATTTTCTTGAAGTAGTGTAAGAAATCAGCCATTAGGGAATCTACGCCGCTGACCGGTTGCATTACTTGAGAGATCAAATGAAAACTGTTTGATCGATTACTTTCCGAATGAATCCCTAAAATGATAGATGAGTGAAAGTCCCGCGGGAGGGAACCTGGAACGTACTTCCTATCAAACGGTCAAATCGATTTCGTGCTCGAAACTGCCTTCCACCTAAAACTACGTAATCTAGTTCCGCGTTCTTCTAGCCGTCGAAGTGTCGGACGAAAGTACCAGGCGGTACGTAAATACGAGGCGTCGTACGCTCGCGTGAAAGCAATGTTCGTCGACGGGTAGGGAGAGAGAGCGAGAGAGAGAGGAGAAGAGAGTTGGAAGAGTAGTGTTGGGGCCGGGGTCTGGGCGTCGGTAGAATGAAGAGGAAATTTGCGGCGGTGGTGGTGCGCCCATACATAAGCATCCACGTTTGCCTGCACGCGCAACCTGCGCCGAGATTCGCTCATAAATATGTAAATTCGCTGCCAGTGGTGGAGAGTGCACACGGGCGTTGGCTGAAAAAAATGCACTCGAGGCCGATAGATATGACGCCGTCGATATGGCTATCCGATTACGATCGGGTCACGCCTGTTCGCGCGAGGCACCATCGAACAGAGTCCCGATATATTTCACGCAACGCTCGTGTTGCGGGTCGTGTAAGACACTGCTTAGCGTGTTATTTCGTCGACCGACGCAGATCTTACCAATAATGCTACGACCTAATTCAATATTCAAATTGACGCTACTCGTCTATTTGACCGCCCTCGCGCCGAGACGACTACCGATATTCCATCAATGTTTCCTTGATAAAACATTAAAAACGGCACAAAAAGAACACTCGACGTCGGATAGTTCGACGTTCCAATATTGGTCGTAAATCCTGGTATGACTGCAGCCAGAAACTCATTAGACCGAGGTTCAAGCACATGCCACGCTGAGAAATGTCGATTTCATGTCGACGGCTTACACACGATACATGTCGAGAGATGACATCTTCTACCCCCTCCTCCCGACGAATTCCAGATAGAAAACTCCCTCGTTACCGATGCACGAAGCACGACGTTTTTCGATTTTCGGCTACACGCGTAAGCGAAGCCACGACACTCGCTCTCGTTTTGCATTATTCATACGCCCGACGAGCGGCGACACTCCGCGCGCGGAGAGACGCGAGGAGAAGACATGCGGAAAATACGGAAAGAGCGGGGAATCGGTGTTTCGAATTATGCATCGGCAAACGAATATGAGCTTCCTCGACAACGTATTGGCCGGAGTTTTCACGGTCCGTACCTCGCCTCAAAGCGTCTCCCGACCTTAAGGCGATGTCTTTTTCGGGATGGAGGAAGAAACTCTTAGACTCGTGATGCTCCCAAACTTACCCCTCCTTCTTACCACATTTCGCAATGTGTTAGAACAAAAAGGGAGGATTGATTTTACTCGCCGAACGCGATAACAGCGTGGCCGGGAAAAATTGAGCAGTGGGAAAAATCGAGCCAGCCGCCGCGCCGGCGCCGGTGTTTAAGAAAGAAATTCGACGCGTTCGCGGAAGGTCGGCATCGTGGCGAACGATAAGAGCCCTAGAAACGGTAAGAGGGGCGAGAGAGCTGGCCCAAGAGCTCTTTCGCGCGAATGAATTTTTCCGCACTGTTTCAGCCGTTCCACCGACGGCGGAGAACTTTCGGACAAACGGCTCGGCTCCTTGACCTCCGCAACTGCCTTTCGAGTCCGCGTACTCTTTAACGAAGTAATCGTTCTTACCCGCGCGTTACGCAGAAGGGCATTTCCTGAAAGTTCACCCGGGACTTCTTGATACCGCCACACAATGTAGCGTGTGCCCTTCAAAAAAAAAAACGGGCGGTGGGAGGGGGGATGGCAAAGGCGGACTGAGAATAGAGGCAGACGCGCGACGGCGAGAAATTTGCATGCGCGCACAGGAAATATCCTTTTATCGCGCAAAGGGACGCGCGAAAATTGTGCAAAGCGCGACGACCCTTTTCGGGGCAACCCACTTCTTCCTTTTTTTTCCCCCCCTTTCTTTTTGTTTCACCGAAAACCATGTCTGCCCCGACGCGGCGAAAGGCGCGCGCACGTTCTCTCATTTCTCGCGTCGAGTAAATTCGCGTCGTTTTTATCCGTTTATCGGCGAGAGGGCTTTTAAACGAACGCGCATATAGGTATATGCAGTATGTGTGTGTGTGTTTTTTTTTATATCCGCCGATAGCGTCTATCAAATTTGCCCGGCCCGCGGGTGCGGCGAATTTTCGTGCAATATGCATTCGTTTATACGACCGCCCGTAAATACGCTCTCTCTATCCCCCGACGTGCGTAAAACCCGTGGCGCTTGAGAGCGACCGTACGATTATTCGCCGCGAGAGACTAACGTGAAATGTGGCCGCGCTGTGTTTCACCGGTACAATAACGACCGAAGGAGAATCTCGAGAAATCTCGATACCGAGCGACGGCCGTTATTCTATAACGTTACCCGCACGCCTATTACTTTCGTCGGACGACGTGAAACGCGAGACGATATTACTTTACTGCCGGTGGCAACCGGCAATAGCGATAAATTCGCGGTCATCCCGGGGTATAAAACGTATACGGGACCTCGAAAAAGGTTCAACCTTCAAATTGACATCGGCGCAATATCGCGAAGTAAATTTTGGCGAGGCAAGCCGCCGACGGAATTGAATCGCTTTCGTCGGCCAATGCGTGGGCGAGGAGGCGAGCGCGCCAAAGGGCGGATGAGTAGTGGGGGAGAATTAATGAAGGGCCGTCGATGCATTTTGTCGGGGTCCTTTGAGCGCGGCCAAAAGTGCATCCTTCTTATGAGCGAACCGTCGCCTCGCGTCGCGGCGCGCCGCGTCGGGTAGGAGGGTCCAGCGACGCGACGACCGGCCCGACATGCCACACGACTAGCGTGCACAGGAGAGAAATTAAATTATTTGCCCTGGCCAGGGTGTGCGTGTCCATATATGTACACACGCCCACGCGTGTATATTAAGCGCGTTTCCGGATACGGATTTGCATGGAACAGGCTCGTCCCCTTCCTAGCGACAAGCGTAAACCCAGGACCGCATTAAGTCGACGGGCACGAGCTCCACCCTCGAACAACGATACAAATTAGATTTCGCCCCCGGACGGTTTTTGCCAGCACACCTCTTTCCGCCGCTCCATTCTCTCCATCCCTTCGCCAGACTCCCGATTTCTCTCCCTTCCAGCCGCGACTTTCTTGCTGCCTGCGAATCGTATCTTTTCGCAGAGCGTCACGCTGAATATTCAACGCTTGCTAATGCCGCGTTTGGTACGCGCGTGCTCGCGCTTCAAACTTCCTCCGAGTCTACTTTCGCGGCAAGTTTTGCGTCCTCTTTCTCTCGTCCAGATCCTCGCGCGCGGAAGCTCTTAAAGGCTGCTCTTATCCCCCTAATTTCATTATCCCCATCACGGGCGCGACTTGCCGCCTGACGGCTTGCCGAAAAACTGTATCGGGAACGGTGGGATTAATGTCCCGATTGAGTTTCGAACACTTAGGGTGGCTGAGGGTATCAAACTTTCGCGTCATGTTCCGCCCGTTATCGGCACTTTCCTTCTCATCGATATAAAGCGCCGCGTAGATAGGCCGTGCCAAGCCGTCGCACGTAATGGAGTGAAAATTTGCAGCTTCCCGCTCTCTATTTTCCGAAGCACTCCGCGCAATCATTCGCAATTACATCCATCTTTGCGTTCTCTCGCGGCATTAGCTCAACGAAGGATTTGCCGGCGATCAGTTCGGACCGACCTGAAACGCCGTCGCTTCGGCCAGTAGTACGAACTAAAATTATTCCGACAGAGCAGTCTACTTTACGACCCATTACCTTTCTTCCACACTCTTCCCTTCGGCCAGTCGCAACACGGCCGCTCGCACACAGACTCGCGCCTTTTTCGCGCTACAACGTTGTTACCGGTAAGCATCCACTTTTGTCCGTGCCGCGCGTTGAATATTCAACATCTAAAACTCTAAACGCCGCACTTAGTCGCCCGTATGAATGCAGTGGCCGGGCGCAGATTTCTTGCGGGGCTCGGTCCCGCAGTCCCGCGGCACGATTCACGAACGCGGCTCAACTTTTCGCGTAGTCAACTCCCGTGGCCGAAACTTCCCTCGTGTCGTCGTCGGTCGGGGGGCGGGTCAGGTGGATTAAGGTAATCGGGAGGGCTTAATTGGCGAGGCGGCACAACCGAATCTGGCAACGTTTCTACGCATACGTCGCGAGTGATCGATACAGTGTCGCCGGGCAAAGTTGGCAGGCATGCGTCGCGCGTCATGCATGTCGAAATTAATTAGTCGACCGCGCAAAGACGCCCGTTTCAATTTGCACCTCCCACCCCTGCCCCTATCCTATCCCTCTAGTCGCGAACTTCATATTAATTAAAACCGCCGAGCATGCCTTGGCAAATATCTAACGGCTGTGGCTCTTGCCCTTCGTCGTATCGATTCGAAATTAATTCAGTCGAGGGCTCAACGGCACTGGGGGTTAGTATGGCGAATCAGGTTGATTGGTATGCACAATAGATTTGCTCGAGTTAATTAGCCGATCGTGTACTCAGGGTAATTAATCGCCGTCCCTTCTCGCCCTCCCGTCGCTTATCTCCCCATCTTTCACTTTCTCTCTTTCTCTCTCTCTCTCCCCCTCCCCCAACAACTTGTCCCCATCTCCGATGCGGTGATAGAGATCTTGATGGACATTCGCACGTTCGCGTTTTCCCCCCCTCCAACTCGATGCGATCTCTGCTCCGCGGGCAGCTCAAATTACTCTACATATAATCTATGGATTATGCCCGGTAGTTTGACGCGCAATTCTCGCCAAGCCTGCGCCGGCGATCGGCCGAATCTCGCGGGAGTTTGAAAGGAGAATAATTACGCGCCGGATTGGTTGTTCGCTGAAAGGAAAGACGGGGGTGGCGGAAGCGGAAGCGGAAGCGGAAGAGGACGAGGCGTTTGGGGAGGGGGGCTTCGTGGCATGCTTTATCACGCGGTCGTTACGGCGGCGAGCCGAACGAATAAATTTCATTATCGAAGGCATGGAGGCTCGGAGGGTGAGCGTAGAGGGGTCGCACCAGGACGCATTACCGCGATTATACGATCGGCTAATTAATTTCGGCATATCCGCTGTGCATTCGCTCGCCAACTGGCCGCCACGGGGTTGCGATAATAGCGTCGCATCGATTTTGACCTCGCGCGAGCTCCGACGGGAAATGGAAAATTCCTATTGAACTTCCTTCACCGTCGCTCGTCCCAGGCGAATTAAGTTAGAAGACGAACGGCCGGACAAACCGTTTAAACGAGCTTCGGTCGCGGAGCAATAGTTGGCAAGGCTTTATGCTTTAGGAAAGCTGTCGTGTAGGTAGCGAATGTCGAGAGAGAGAGAGAGAGAGAGAGCAAGAAAATGTTTTCCACGAAATATTGAGCGTCGGGAGGAAATAACGCTTTCGCGTATTGTTCTTGCACAAGTGCGTCGTTCATTACCGATTACGTTATTAATAACCTAATAATTTCCCCACGCAATGTCGACGCGATCGATAAAAATGACGGTCGCGCACGAGCGACAAATAATAATTAATGCAGTTACAGTGGCACATTGGATCGCTGATGTTATTTACACTATCGGCGCTTGATTTATCGCCAGTCAACACGAAGCGGCGAATGGTGAGCGATAAGCTTCAACTCGCAATGAAAGCGATCGATCGGTGGATAAATGGAATGGCGATAAAGCGATTCTAACCCGACAAAGAGCGTCGAGCGAGGCGGGCGTAATCCGTAAAATCGATCGGCATCCGCGAACAACGTCGTTTTGGTCGAAGCCTGCGCGCGTCGCTTATCGCGCGAACCGTAATTAAACGAAAAGAGCGTGATCTGCAAAAATCTATTGTCTCCCGACACGTCTAGGCTGCCCCTTCGACATCGTATAATAGACACGAGCGGGCGGCGTCGGGAAGAATTTCAATCGCAATTCTTTCCACAATTCGACGGGGCGGGTCGCTCGAAACAGTTCGCTCTCGCTCCACCTACACTCCCAAAAGCATTACGTTAAAGGCCTTAAAGTATTACGTTTCACGATGCCGGCCGCACCGCCCCGTGGGGGGAAGAATATCAAATCTCATTAAAAGTTGCATCGCGCTTCGTGTTTAAATTAGAGTTTGCCGGGGAAGCCGGAAAAACACGCGAGAACCTTCCGCGTATATTAGTCGGACGCACGAATTCGCTGCGAAACAACGGGCACGGATAGATCGACGTGGAACACGGTCCTCTTCGGTCGCTCATTTATGGTCGAGCTATTCCGGGACGCCGACACCCGTCATACGTTAGACCGACATTTCGTCGATTTAAATCGCGCCGCTCTATATCCGCGACGGAAAAGAACTGCGAAGCATCGGTAATCGGCGAGTAACGTGACGGAAGGCCCAACTTCGTTTGTGCCGATTTTCTTTGAACTAAGCAGATGCCGTCGGAAAGCGGAACGGTTCGCCGGTCGCTTTTAATTAAATTTCCGTTAATGTTCTGCGCACGGCGGCATGTACGTCGCGCAAAAACGCATTTCAGAGTTGACGCCGCACGTCACGGTCTCTGCAAGATTAACCAGCGCTCCATAAGACGACCGACGCGTCTGTCGAATTAGGAGCGTTATAAATTTATCGCCCGTAGGAAGGTAGGTACATCCCTAGACCTCATTGCTCGTTAACCGCTCGTAACGCTGAAACTTTCACGGACGGTTCGTTACGTGAAGACCGACTAATTCGAGCGTGACGTTAGCAAGTATAATCTTTTCCGATGGATGAAATATTCAGACGACGAACAGTTTGCGTGGCTTCGGCGCGCGTTTCGAGCCGCGACAGGCGTGGCACACAAATCTCGGAACTTTTGGTCGCGATATCATCGCGACTCTTCGTCGGGGTGGATTTTATCGACAGCCAATCTCCGCTACTTTTGAATCTACGTCCAAACCACGTACGTATCTCCCACTGCTTTTCCGCTTTACCTCACATTACTCTTCTCCGCCGTGTGCGCGTGCGGCGGATACGTGTGTGTCAATTCGTGTAAAGAGAAAGAGTGGGCGGCTGAAATGGAGAGGGACCGAACGCAACGGAACTGTATCTACTCCGGGCATTATTGCATTTGCATCTGAATGCGCACCGGCTACCTTCCTATCGTGCAGAATAATTTACCCCTCGCGGGATATCCATTGAACCGGCGATGCCCAGACGAAACTGCAAAGGGAAAAAGTGAGATCCCCCGGCGCAACGATATGTCCTGACCCCTGGATCGCTGCATATCGACGTCGGCTGCGACTTCTCATACGTGCGCGCATTAAAACAACAAGCACAATCGCGGCGAGGTCAAGCGAATAGAAAAGTCCACGAAGATACGGGGCCACCTCGTGCGCGCAGATCCGCAAATTTATTCCTCCCACATACTCAGCATTCTCTCATATCGATAGCGGCCGGATTCTTGAACCGGAGCCAACGTCTTCATTCTCACCTGTAACAGAAAAGGAGAAAAAAATTACCATCCGCTCTGAAGCCGCAAGGAGGACAAAATGCAGTGACGAATAGCCCAACACTCGTCGATGTACGCCGACGGTAGAAAGTGCGATCGATGGGATCGACGGACGCGAAAACAAAGACGAGAGCGTCGGAATAAAATGAACCTGTCAAACCGTGAACGACGCCGGCGCTATAAATCTCGATGGCTCGTTTTTCGAAACTTTCCGCGGCGCAGTCGGCGTCAGCGTCGAAAATCGTTGCCGATCGAGCGTAACTGCGTGGCGACGAGTCAAAGAGCATTGGAGAGCAGGGAGCATTGAAAGATTGGACATACCGGAGTATGTTTTGCGGGTGTTTTGCGGTCGCATCGCAGACTGCGGCCTAGGTACAATTAGTTCTCGAGCGACGTCGGACCCCGGAAATTACAATGCGCTGTCAGCGACAGCCGCAAAAGGGGGATGAAAAGCCGAGGCCGACTTTCCGCAAGGGCGAGGGCGAGGGCGAGGGCGAGGGGTGGTGTCTGGCCGTGTTCGGTCGACGCTACTGGCGCGAGTCGGCGATGTTCCGCGCCGCGAAACAGCTTCGGCCGCTGCGCAAGAGACTGCCGTGGGAATACATTAGCCGGCCACGACTTATCATCGTCGGCCTTAAACGCGGCTTACACGTACGAGCCGCCCCGCGGGGATACCCTATGAAGTACCCCATATGAAATACAGCCCCTCGCCTCGCGTCGTTTCTCTTGCCCCGCGACTTTATTACGGCCTTTTCATTACGTTCACGGCCTCGTGAAGCTTATGCAGGCGAGAAGAACGGCCCGCCATCTCGCCGGCGAGTCCGTTGAATTGACAATTACTGCGTTACGTCTCGCGGCGAACATGACGGCCGGTTTCTCGTTAGGCGCGTCTTGAAAAATGTCCCCGTAATAGAGATCAAATTATGGGAGGGGATGGCTGGCGATGAATTCAGTATGCAAACTGAATTTGTATTATATTACGTCCGCTCGCACCTTTTGCCGTAACTTTGTCGGCTCGCGACTCGTTACGCGCGACTCTTGAAAAAACGGTGCGCTTGAAAGAGAGAAGATTATGAGGGAACGACAAGTTGAAAGGTGGAATTAAACTAATATAAATTTGTACTTCCCTTCAGTTCGTCTGATACCACCAACTCATTTAACGTTGCGTATATTCTGAAAAAAAGTATTCAGTTCAAAGAGGTCGAATTAAAGGAGGAAGGTAAAATTACGCGTTCGAATAAAATCTGCATTGAATCACGGATGGCTCAGGCTGCTGGGAACAGAGCGGTCAGTTCACTTCTCGATTGGCGCATTTCGGAAAACAGCAATTTGAAAAGGCTGCGGCGAAAAAATTGAAAACAAGAAACGGTTGTCACGGCGTTATTGGAAGAATACTCCGACGAGATCGTGCAATTTCCATTTCTATTCGCGCGGATGTGAAGGAATGGCTCGGCGGGAGGAAAAAAAGAACTGTAGCCCGATATTGGAAAATAAATGGATAGTGTATCGAAGCAAGACGCTGTCGGTAGACCATCGGTAGACCGTCGCGTAGATTCTCGCATTTGTTCACGGCAAACGATCGCCCCGGAGCTCTCTGTTTATTCCCGGCGATTGGCGCGCGTGCCGGACACGAGCGACAGAAAAGAACCGCACGAAACGAGAAACAATATTACCCAGCCCGTCACGTTTTATGGCTCTCGTGACAAACGCAATCGCGTCCTCCCGTTAATCATTCAACGTCGGCGCAATAACAATTTTTATATCCCATTCAATTAGCATCAGTACCGGAGTCTCGATATTCCGGGGAGAGCAAATTTGCAGCACTCTCATACCGTGCGCCTCGGCATCTCTGACACACAACTATCGTTACCTTTGTTCTCTGTTGCAGAACCTGAAGAATCAGATCATGACGACGAATCTCTGGGTCGAACAGGTGAGCGATATTAATAATAATTACGAAAGATCCGCTTGCAGCGCCAAGTGTCGTGAATTGCGATCGTCGTGCGCTCGGCGCAAAGTAGTATTGCTCGGCGCAATAACGAGGGAGAGAACGAGGCGGAGTAAATCAAAGCGGCAATACCACCGTCGCTGGCGTGTTTAAGCGCGGAAAACAATGCACGCCCGACGGGCTCGGTCTCGCGTCACTCGCGACACAACCACGCTAAATTGCTTCGCGTGGTAATACGTATTCGCATAGTTGCACGACGCTGTAGCTACCGTAGCGGCTCTCCACTCGAAAGTGCTAAAAGAGAAAAGAGCGGCGGGGCAGGGTGGCTGGGGGGGTAAGCGCGGCAACGAATGGGAAGAAAGAGGGGGGGGGGGAGAACGGGGGGAGAGAAAAGATAGCGAGCCGCGCCGGCAAGTGTAATTGAAGAATAATTAAGCGAGGCCAATTAACGTTCTGATTCTTCCTCGTCGCTCCTCATCGCGCGCGATAAAACTGGCGGCGAGAGGACGACGTCGGGCGAAAGGGGAAAAAGAGAGCTCGGAGACGGGAGCTTAACGATCGTCAAGTCCCAAAAATCTTTCTTATAGAAATGGCAGAGACGCGCTTTCGTCCCATATTTCATCTCTGACGAAGTGGACTTTGCAGCGAACTGTGGAATTAAATAGGTCTATAATTCCCACTGATATCTTTATTCGGGTTAAGGTTCTACAAATTCGCGGTTTGTTTAGCGGGCTGATAATGAGAAGGAGCGCGTGTTTCGATTGTCTATCGGCTGACGGAGTTCAGACTACGAGTATGTTTGGCAGTCCATTATTATCCACTCGTTCGCGTTCGATTTCGCGGGTGGGCGTGACTCGCAAAAATCGATACCACTCGTGCTTTATTCGGTGGTACGGCAACGTGCGGAGGCGTTCGCGATCATCCAAACGAGTAGGAAAAAACGATTCGTCATTAAATGACGATTGATAGCTCGGGCCATATGGACGACAACTTGTTTCGCTTGTTTCTGTCGCACGAGGTAGAGATAGAGAGAAAGAGAGAGAGAGAGAGAGAGAGAGAGAGAGAAAACGCACGTGGGGGGTGGTACAGTGTGGTGAAGAGGATAAGAGACGCTCGCGGGTCGTTACGTATCATTGTCTATGTGTGTACATATTCGTTTGCCTGTGTTAGCGGTGTAGCAAGGCATTCCAAGCGCGTCTCGCAACGACACGCCATCCCTCAACGTCGAAAGCACCCTCTTCGGTGTGCAAAGGTCTCCTCTCTCTTCTTCCATTGCTCTGATCCTCTCTCTCTCTCTCCGCGGTTTCTCCCTTTTAGCTATTTCCTGTTTTTTTTTTGCTATTACTCTCCTACTCTTACTGTCACCCTTCCTTTATTTTTCTCTATATATTATCCTTTTTCCGTCACTCTTTTGCCGCTTCCTCATTTTCTCTCTTCGTCTACCCATCTTTATCCGCTTTTCATTCTCTCTCCTACTCTATACCGTTTCTCCGTTTGTCTCCTCTCCGTCGCACTCACTTGTATGTGCCTCTCTTGCCGTATACAACCGTCGGAGCCAACTGGTTTGCTGCCCACGGCGAACACTCGGTACACCACCAAATATACGTGTCGTCCCACGTACATGCACTACAGCGTTTGTAATGACGAAACCTGGCCACGAATCTTGCACCGTCTCATGCAACAGCCTGCACTTCTCTTGCTCTCGTGGTAGCGACAAGATTGACTTCCCCCCGACCGGCGGCGTGGCAGTCTACAAAATAACAACGGCAAAATTGCTACGTGCACCTCGGCGTCCGGGAGAAATAATTCTTGTTCGGTTTCTCGTTATTGCGCTCACCCGACTCGCCCCTTTGACAGCACAGAGAGCCGAGAAATTCGGAAGCGGCAGCGATGCATGATTGAATTCCGCCAACTGAGGTCACCGAAACGTAAAATCGATACGAGAGCACGATCAAAGGCTCGAAATGCATTGTAAGCAGCACGAAATCATAACGATGACAGGCGGTGTGTAACGAATTTCGAAGCGGCCCGCTTTCGGATCTATTCCCGCGGAATCGAAGCTCACGTTCTCGAGTTGTCTGGGTCAGTCCTATGATTTATGTCCACCAAACACAGTTCGTGGGACTAAATTACTACGCGCGGTCCGTCCGAAAGGGGATAGAACGTGCTCGGTCCACCGGTCGCGTGGGGATCATCTTTTTCCATCGAGCTCCTCCCTCGACTCTGATCCCCTCTGATCCGCTGTGTTCCACGTCGTCCTCGAAAAATTCCACGTACGATTTATACCCCGCGCTCTCCAGATTTTGACAGTCCCGGCTGCGACGGTCGAACGGCGAAAGGGCAAAAATGTGGAACGTCGAATATGTCGCGTCGAACAATTTCTGCGGCGAAGTTTGCCGTTCCAGGCCAGATGAAGTCTTCCTCGACTGACAGACAAAACTAACAGAAGCGGACTGGCTATGTGCGGTCGCTTCATTGTTGCGCCGAGACGTAGTATGAAGCGAGGGGCAGACTTCGTCGGAACGTAAAAATGACAAAAGTGTGAGGATCAGCAAAAAGCCATATTGCGGCAGCGTATCAAAGAAGCTGATCCCCTATCCCATGAAATTATACGGAGCTTCTGAATAAACACCGTGCGATAGGCGCGCAAAAAACGAAAGCTTGCAAGGTTTCTTCTCCGTTTCAGCGGTCTCGCGCGAGAGGCCCTGTCGAAGGGCTCTCACCTCTCTCTCTCTTATCGCAGTCGAATATACACATAGGCACTTGCTGACGACAGGTGGGAAAGTTGATAGCTGCAAGAGGGCGTAGCTTCTCGGGAATGGCGACGGCTCATTGTGGTCGGTGCGTTCTATTCGGTCCCGAAGGTAGTCGATACGATACGTTGGAAATAAAGTGATAGCAATGGCAGCCGGCAGTCCATCTTCCTCGTCCCCGCGTTCTCTCTCTCTCTTCCGCTCACAGTCCCGGATTCGGCAACCGTCCTTCTTTTCCCTTCTCAACCCAGACCTATTTTCCATTTCGCTTCCATCCCGTCATCTCCAAAAGCTCGAACGGCTTACTTGGCCGCAACGGTCATTTCCAATCTCTCGCTTAAGTTTCCCTCCCTTTATTCCGCAAGTTCACCCTCGTCATTCACCTTTCGCAGCCGTCACGACGTTGAGTAACGAGGTTAGCGTGCCGGTAGCATCTAACACAAGCGTGTCGCTCTCACTCTCTTTCTCTTGAACCTGACTGATAGCTAGCCGACCGACTAAAGCGAATATTATCTCGAACGAGCTCGCTGGCCAAGGATAAACGGGTACGGAGAAGCCTGATAAGAAGTCGATTTGTTGAGAGATAGAGAGATAAGGGGCGAGTGTCCTGGATGAAACAGCCAAATGCATAGGTGGAAAAAGTCAGACGTAGTTCTTGTTGCGGAGACATTCTCTAGATTGGCGGGCGAAAAAATGGTGAAAGGCAGCGCGACGTGTACGGATGTTTACGATTCACCCTTCCGGACACCGGTACGCTGGTCTGAGCCATTTCCCCGGTGTCCACAGCACGAAAATGAAGTTGGAATTTATGTGTTTGTCGGTGCTTCACCGCCGAGAAGCGGTTCAAGTCGACCGAGAAAGAATTTGGCACACATTCGCTATGGCCGCTGTTTTCGCAAACAAGCTCGATAATATCTTTCGAGCGATATGCGTACGTGGACATAAACGCGCTTGGTCGGTTATAGTGCATGACGTGCACGGTATCTCTTTACAAATAACTATATCAGTATACTAATCTTTTACAAAACTTGATGAAATACCTGGACCGATGAAGTATTACTAACGACCTTATACTCTCATACACGCTCAGCAAAGCACACGAATCAATCTCTTTAAATGCCTACTCCAAACCGCTGAACACCGTAGCATTTAACCGCGTCCACTTTCAGGAAACGAAAACGCTAAGTCAATTTCAGTCTACCTCGATGAAAATTGAGAGTTAAGTTTTTCAAGTTTCTCTCGCCATCCGCGCTCCTATTCCGTCCCTTTCTGCATTCACGTTCCCTCGCGAGAAACGTGGCAAGAGCGGCATCCGAAAACTTGCGGCTCGATCCGGCAGAAACTGCACCTGATTGGATCGGTCCCGAAGAAATTCTCGCCAAAGTTTCACGCCGTCCGTTCGCCGTGGTTCCGAACAGCCTCATCCTAGCGCCACCCCCCCTCCCCCTCCACTCTGCCTGCCACCCTCGACTACCCTCTCATAGCGCGCGATAATTGGCCACTAATTAAGGGCCGCGGGGCAATCGAATTTCCAGCAAGTTTCGCCGCGAACAGAAATTCGCCGCGCCTTTCGAACGGCGGAATAACGCCGATGAAATTCCGAAATACACGCTCGCCGGCTCGACTCGAACGCGCGAGCGCGCGCGAGCGCACGCGACCATTGCGCGCAGGTACATATTTGTAATTCGTTACGTCGATCCTGATACTCTGTTTGACGCGCGCGCGAGCTGGTTACTTATGTAATAATATTTACGGCTATCGATTGGCTTTCCACTGCGCGTTGTTGCCTGCAGGAACCAGTGTTTCTGGACGAAACTAAAGTATGCTTCCCGGAACATGTCGGTTGCCTGAATGACAAATTGACGCAGCTAATGTCTGCTTAATCGGTGTGGATTAAAAGTAAAATGTGGGCGTCGACGGGAACAGGCAGCGAAGTGATTATGACGCGGCTGTGTAGCTGTGCAGAACGATGGAACGTCGACGGTGCTAAGAATTGCGTGACAGAATTCAGCACTTCGTCGAATGGAACTCGGCGGCGAAACAGACGAAAAAGGCATCTCTCTCTGAGGAAGGAGCGAACATTTTTCTACCACTGAGGGAATTGTCGAGCGTACGCGGCGAATGCTCGGGCGATAAGTCGTCCACCGGTGCCTGGCCCCCGGTTATACAAGTTTCGCGCCGGTATTAACTACTACCTTTCCATAAATAATTAAGCAGCGCAGTGAGCGGTCGGCCTTTAGAGACGAATCCACGCAGCCGAGTTGCGTGGTTCCCGCTGTTACATTTTGCACGCTCCCCCGCACTCGGCACCACCCCAGAAGCACAAAAGGTCAAGCGGATTATCACGTCGCACGTTCGCCGGTGTGAAATCCAATGTATCCCGATATTACGACTTTAACGGCCGCCTGAATACAATTGCCAAATCACGAGAGAATTAAGTTTGATCATTTCGACGCTCCTTTGTGCGGTGCAATGAATATTTGCTGTAGATATGCGCTGGTTACCTCTAACATTAATTGGAAGCAATGTTGATGGAAGGAAAGTGCTGAAACTTTGATACCGATAGATAGTATATGGACAGACGGGAGAGTAATGGTCGAGCAGCTGAATTCTGAAGGATTACACAATCGAAAACGGGAGACCCGGAACATCTTTAAATATTTGATCAAATTTGGAAGCCTTGGATCAGTTGAGTGACATATGCTTTCAGAGGTAAACGGGCTTTGAAGAGAACACATCGGAATCGCACCCAGAGCGTTTAATACATGAAATACTTTCATGCTTATGGGCGAAGGAAGGTATAAAAGCTTCACACTTTGCTTACTCTGAAAGTTCTCCGGAAAACACGCTCCGTTTAGGAAATCAAAGCTGGTCAAAAATAACTAAAACAAACCGTAAAATGGAAGGAATCAACCACTGGAACGTGAAAAATAAGAAACTCGTTCCCGCAATCTGGCAAATCCTGTTGAAAATCGAAGCCGCTAATCGTATGCTTGCAGCCGATTAAGTGTTAAACAGGCCATTGCCAGCATTCACCGTTGCCAATTGACAGCTCGATTATGCAGTGTCCATTGTGTTTCAGCGGTAAATCCTGGACCTTCACGCTTGCCATGAGAAGTACTACAGGAGCAGCGGAACATGCGTGTCGCGAGTAAGCGGTCGAGCGGAGGAGAGGTCAAATATTAGCCAAGCCTGCACGAGCCCTGTTCGACCGATACATTGCGAGTGCGGGGCCGAAATCATTTATGTCTCATATTTTTCGTTCCGTGCGACCCCGTTACCGTCACACAATATCGGTCCATCCTCTGCAACAGTGCGCGACAAAAAAAAAGAAACAATCGATTTGGTGGGTGTATTTTTTGCAGGGCTCTATCTTTCTGTCCACCGCCGATTCTCTGGCCGTTCGTTGTTTTCTCGCACAAATCAGTTCCGCAGACAGTTTTGCTCTCTTATTTACTGCCGCGTCGATAATGACGTTCAGTTCCGTTTCATGACTATAACGGGGGGCGCGCGCGTGCTACTGATTCAGTTCGACGTTCCATATTTTCTCAACCGGCGCCGGCTTTTCACACGGTATCGCCGCTCAATACTAGAACTATATGATGCGCTGATAATGGTGGAGAGTCGCGGGGCAATATTTTGTACGGCGCAAACATTATCGCCCGTCAGCGAGTAGATCGAGAACAACGAAGAGGGTCATTATTGAGGGTATTTCAATTGAAAAATGTGAGCCCCCACTGCAGGAATAAGTCTTCGAGGCTCACAAGGTATAAGTTGCATTAGACTCTTTCGAAGATGTTTCGACGCTCTTTCACACGAGATCATCAGTGAAAATGGTGAAAAAGTTGAAAATTTTTTGTAGAACGACGTCATCGATGACTCGTACGTACCACCCGTCACACATACTTTTCCAATACGCGTGACGTCCCTTTCTTCCGTACGCTCCTTTGTCTCGTCGGCACAAACGTACTGCGTTCTCCTTGTCGCAAAGGCTGTCGAATTGAATTTATTCAGGCGTCTTAGAAGAGTGACGGGTACAAAGCACAGTGGTCCGTCGCCTTGTTTGCCGTCTCTCGGGGACTTATTGTTAACGGGTTCCCTCACACCACGCAACGTACTTGAACCAGCGGAAAGCCCTTTTATCTCGCCACAACACTTTCATTTCGGAAACGCGAAGTAGACGTCGATGGGCGATAAGTCGATATTCTTGGCGGTCGCACACCCATCGATTCCCATGTCGTAAAGGAGCAAAATTGAATGTCGCCGGGTGTGTACGCATAAAGGCGGCAAATTCCATTGGGTATCGACGTCGCACGGTATCTCGGTCCATAAGATATACACGTCGGTATAAAACAAATATCGCAAAGTTCGTCGAGGGCGAAACTGCGAAGATTCTTGAGAAAAGGTGCCCGAACCTCGTTGTCTCCTGAGACGATGCTCAAAGAATTCGGTTCTTTAGCTTGAGGGAGAACAGGGAGCTCGTTTCTGCGGAGCTGGCATCGAACGTGGATTATATCTCTGTGTTTTTCCGCCGCAAAGTAATGCGCGTGAAAGGGAACAGATACGTAGAATCAAGGCGAGCCCGAAAGAAATGCCAGGGGAAGGAAGAAATGGGTACTAGAAAGGACGGTTCGACGTTCGTTGGCGGAATAATGAGATGAAGAAGTCCAATACCGTTATTAAAATAGCGATATCTTATGATCGATCATTGAAACGGGTCACCCTTTGTGACTGGATTAACGCTCGATTCTTTACGGGTACATCCTATTTCTTCCACTCTGCAATTGGTTCGACAATCAAACTGATAGTCCAAGATCGCAAATGGTTAATTCATTTAATACGGGCAATCCGACGAATTATTATACTGTAGCGAGGACGAATTCAAAGTAGAGCGGTGTGAAACGGTTCAATAATATGTTTATATTTGTTGTATTGGCTGTTTCAAGTCATGGTACGACTACAAGCTACGATGGGAGCCGAAGGAGTACGGAGGCGTTCATATGTTGCACGTACCGTCGGATCACATATGGCGGCCCGACATAGTCCTCTACAACAAGTGAGTTCATCAGCCCGCTTCTTGTTAAATATTCAAATTACGTCTACTATAGTTTCTACATTGACGTAATATACATTTATCGTAGTTGGCATAGCATGCTGCCGAATACACGGTGAGTCGAGTGGACATTCACTTGGCGTGTGAAAAATCAATCGGTACCCGAACTGTTTCTCCTGTGCGAGTTTGCCACCCTTTTCCCTCTAATGAAATTTCACCGACAAGCGCTATAAGAACGACCCGCGCGATATATCCGTGGCCAATTCGATACCTCGCGCCAAGTCGAGAGTCTCATTCGCAGCAAACGTCGGCAAATATCTCCCCCATTTCACTTTTCCCCGTATACACACATTTACGTTGGATGAGAGAGAGGGAGAGAGAGAGAGAGAAAAAAGGAACGTATAACGAAGTGAAACGGGAGGCGAGTGTCCACTCGACTCGATAAGAGAGGTACCATCGTCGTGCATATTGCATTTCAAAGTAGAGCAGTCTATTTGATGTCAAAGTGCATCTCTCGCACCGCGGCATCGTCCCGAAAAGTTACGGAAAAATGTGAGGCAGTCAACCCGGTTCCCGAGGATTTTTAAATTCTCTCGCACTTCCCTCACGACGACCGTAAAACTTTCGATGAGATTCATCGAGATTCTCTCTTCCGCCTTTTTTATGGTTTTTTTTCTCTCTTCTGCACGCTCTCATCATGCTTCTCAATAACTATTTCCCTTCAGAGACCTTATTGCCCTTGCTCCGTCTGTTTTCTTTATTTCGTTCCCTCTCTCTCTCTCTCTCTCTCTCTCACACACAAACACTCTCACTTTCTCTCACACACCCTCTCCCTATTTTTCTGTTTCTCCGTTTCTCTCCCGCACATATTTGCGTAACTTTTGCCCCGTTCCCTGATGAACGAGCGAAAGCCAACTACTCCGGTTTGAATTTTTCGCACGTTTGGCTCGCGCTCGGGCTTTAAGGCGAGCTCTCGACGTAGTTACCGGATAGATTATTATTCATATCGCATGAAACATGGGCGCTGCGGCGAATGTTCCCGCGCGAATGAGTTCTGACAAACGAGCCGAGATCACGATAGAAATCTCCGCTGAAATTTATTCCCCTTTTCCCAACATCGGAAGCATGGAGTTTCTACTTGCTTGTGGGGTGGAGGAAGGGCAACTCGCAAAATGGGCACTGGCATTGCGGAACGTTTTCGCGATTCTTTCCCAAGTCTCCGAGCATTCGCAATATGTTACATCCGTTTAAGTATTTTACAGCATCGTTAGGGGCAAAAAAAGAAGGAGGCATTTACATTCGCTCCAACAAGCACGAGCGGCACTTTTCTGTTTTTACATTTATTATGGTCTACTGTTACGAAATGCATCATTAGACGACAGGCTCTTACTTCGATGCAACGGCAGCACTTCGATATTCATCGACGTCAGTATCGAGCGTGTCAAGTTGTTCATGCAAATACAACGTCTATTATACTCGTTACTACGCTGTCCTTACTAAGCCAGTAACTTTCTGGCATTAATTTGCCTTGATTATAACCGTCGCACGACTATATGTTGCACTAAAATTCAGCAGTAAATTCACCTACGCCATAACGCACGCCAGCATATTTCATTTCTGACGAACATGCAATTACAGAAGCGGCTCTCTCACTCACTCGTTCCCCCTTTTCCCATCCCTTTCGGTTCCAATTTCAGGCCATTCTGCGTTCCAAGAGGCCGGAAGATTTATAAAGGATGAAAAACACCTAGTTCTTCCCCTTCTTTTCTAAACCCTCTCTGGCAGCAGTTTCCTCTTGAACCAACTTGATTCCTCGCGGTTCCATTAGTCTTACGCCCTTGCTGCTCCCTTCGTACCCTATTCTCTGCCTTCTCTACGAACCAGCATCACACGCGGTCCCTTTTCGGTCACTTTCCCTCGATCACTCCCACAATCATACCATCTCGTTATCCGATACGTTCCCACTGTAGCCGTAAGCGGATATTCTAGCATGTTCGATAGTCTGTTTAAAACAGCGAATACGTCTGTACTGTAGCAGTCTTACGGAAAGCATAAAATCGGCCTTCGCCAATGGAGAAACAAACGGCTCGGCCAATCAGTCCAGTCCGGTCGCTCCGGCGGAATCGATGTTCCGTTAAATGGAATCGTTGTCTGAAAAGCAGGAGAATGTGTTCGCTTTGTCCCGAGACGAGGGGAAAAACGTTGGTGCTCGTCGCCACACCGAAAACAACCCGGCAGCCGAGTTCCTTGTTCGCTCGTCCGGCCACTCCTCGTTGCCATGAAAACTCCAAGCCGACCCAATCTGTACCGGCGAGAAATTCGCCTGCCGTCTTCCTTAACCGAAGCGCCATAACTGTCGTTTAGAAAGAAGAACTACAGTAGCGACGCCGAGCCCAACTTCCACGTCGATTCGGGACGGGAAGAAGGTCCCGATTGAAATTCCGTTCCAGTTACGAACCGTCGAACGTCCCGCTCTCCACGCCAGCGTTAATAAAACTTTATGATCCGTCCGCAACGCCGTCCGAATGGCGTAATAAAAATGTCGCGTTATACAACTAGGACGACTGCTAGGACGACTGCTAGGATGAATCCTTAGAACGGCCAACGAAATATGAACGTTCTCGAATATGAACAGTCTGGCGAATTCTGCGTTATCTCGAGCCGCCCGACGGACACGGTTAATTGAAAAAAGTTTGAAATCCCGTGAGCCCGAAGACAAATTAGTATCGGGGCGGGTCCCTTTTTCGCAAAACGCGCACGTGCTCGCCAATGACCATTTCAGCCCGTATTAAGCCGTGACGATATTAAAGGATTAACGTGCTCGCTGGCGAAAGCAAATAATCCGTTTGTCCGCAAATAGCGGGAGCCGATGTCAAAGTGAAAAGGGGGAGTCGATTTTTCGGCTGCAGGCGCGCGCGCGCGCGCCGTTTGGTAGCAAATATCACGTAGTATCATGCAAATGTCACGTTGGAAGGAAAACGGAGTTCAGGAAGCACGATCCTTTCGTTCCTGGAAAAAGCGGGTCCACTCTGGAAAGATTCAATTTACAGCCGAAAAATCTTGCACCCGCTGCGAGGTGGTAACGAATTTAGACGACGTCGCGTAGAAAAGGATTCTCTCCGTGCGAAAATTCTGTCGCTTGCTCCCTGAGTCGAGGGTCCTCTCGCGGGATAATGTCGGCAGCCCGGTCGCTGCCGGCGGGTTATACCACGTGCACCATGCTAATTAAGATTTACGCACGCTATCCAGCCTTCAGCATGTTTCGGCGGCAGCGAACTGCCGAAGTTTCGTGTCCGCGGAATGGACCGGATACGGAAGCAAGCCAATTTTCCGGGAGCCGACTGCTGCGTCGAGTAATGTTCGAGTTTCCATCGGGCAACTCTGAGCAGGCACCGTTGTCACGTCGAAATCGTCAGGGGAAGCAATCGAAAGTAAAGGACACGAACGTTTGTTCCGACTGCGAAACGAACCAATTAGTCCACTCGGAAGCAAAGGAAAGACGACGTCGTCGGATGATCAAACGAGAAAGAGACGAAGTAGGAGATGCGGATAAAGGAAGAAATGACTCTCGTTTACGACGTCACGTACGTTCGCCGACAATCCGTAAACGAGGTTTCACCACTGCGAACAGGACACGTTCTCATTACCGTTTGAGCGATACGCGGAGATCAGAGCCGGGGTGGAGAGCGTTATTACAGCAAGAGAATTACGAGGACAGAGGGCGGTGGGAGTAGGCGAAAGGGCGGTTTTGCCTTGTGATCATCCGGGGAATCCGTTGTCCTGGATTGACTCTACGTGCCGGTGTCAGACGCACGTACGAAACGCGGGATAACACGCCCACGACGCGTATCCGCCGTGCTGCACGGTGCATACACAACTGCACCCACACCGATGCGCCCTCAAAGGTCATTTCGTCTAGCCGCACACTCGTGCGTACAGTCCTATATACTTTCATACTTGCCAACGTACGCGTGTATATTTCTACGTTTGTGTTCTATCTTCATACCCTCATTATACGCCTCTGTGCGCTTCCATACTTCTCTTCCCTATGTATAGATATATATATATATATATATATATATATATATTTATCGAGTAAGGACCGGGTGACCTAAATATGCGAGTTTCAATGTGTCCACGTATCTACATGAATAGAAGCCAAACGTGGCCTGTATATCAGCGAACATTGTACCAACCGAAGCTGCACCGCTACTAGACGTTCCCGGCCTCTGACGCGGAATATTTGTCGCGAACTGCTGATGCACGATATTTATCCACAACCCCCTCTCCGATCTCTCTTTTTGTCCCTCTCTCCCTCTCCCTCTCTCATATGGTAGTCAGCTAGCTGTTGAGTGATTTTTTTCCAATTACGTGACTGAGTACCTCTGCGGCCCGCTTTTTCTCCCACTCCCCCGTCCATCGTTTAATTTTTACTCGTCTCCTCCTCCTCCTCCCACTGCATAGCTGTATGGCACACCGTCGTTCCGCCATTCTTCTTCCACCCCGTCGAAGAAAAGTTTGATCGGCATGCTCCATTCTGTCCCGAGCCATTTCTCGTCTTCTCACTTTGTCTCCGCCTCGCTTGTCACCGGCAGAAACTGTCTTTCGTTCGGTTTATACAAGTTATTGATGGGGGGGTGAGTGGCACGTCCGGGCAGTTTCCGTGAGGAGCTGCCGTTCCAGCGTACACTTCCTGCTGAAATTCCTTCGTTTATTATTCCTGTCTCTTCTTCGGGCCTTCGGGCGAGAGCGAGCGTTAGCAACCCCGCACTTGGCAAATAAACCGGAGACTAGGCTGTACCGGAACATCGTTTAATTAAGAAGCGCACGGCCCCTTTATTGCTTTCTTTCATCCTCGTCCCTCTTCGCTTCCTCGGCCGGTGTCGGTGGGAAATATAATGGACGCGGGTGTCGATCGGCCGCTTTCTTTCCGCCAAGGACATCCGGCATCTCGAGTCACCCCTTCGTTAAAGCGATCCTACCGACTCTCGCTCGATTCCATCCTCCGGCAAGAATATTTGAGACGAGAGAGAGAGAGAGAGAGAGAGAGAGAGAAGGAAATTGGGTTGTATCGGCCGCGATTTTGTCCGTTCGCCATTTATCATCGCCGACCCAAGCGCTGCCGTCGTGCCCAGCACGGTTTATTCGTCGGACAACTTAATCCGCCCGAGACTGAAATCGCTCGCTAAACGATATCGCACGTAATTACGTTGACTCGATTAATGCCGGTAATCGGATTATAACTGGCC
The DNA here is from genome assembly GCA_963942575.1 of Priocnemis perturbator. NCBI lineage: Eukaryota > Metazoa > Arthropoda > Insecta > Hymenoptera > Pompilidae > Priocnemis > Priocnemis perturbator. Next base: position 3,677,041 of record OZ012647.1, read on the forward strand.
AGCGCGTAGGAATATTTGCACGCACGCTCGCCTAACTAATTTTCCGCGCTTTTGCGTGCCGAAGAGTCCTCGAATAAATATGTCCGGACGAAATGTAGTAACGAGCGATTGCGTTTCCGTGCGAATTATCCCCGCGAACGCCGCTGGCCGTTCGATGCAATTCAATTGCTAAGTTTCGGCAACGTTCCATGGCCGGGTATTACGTGGGACGTTATTAATGAAAGTCACTTAATCCGCCGGGCATTAAAGGTGCCGGGCATCTTAATGCCTGACGTTTAATGCAAGTCCATAAACAATAAACGCTAGCTAAAGGTGGCTTAAATCCCAATCTCTTAATCCCGCTGCAACTGATCGATCCCGCCAAGCATTATTCGTACGCTCGATTCAAGGCGTATCTCGTTCAATGTAAAGTATCGCTTTGTCCATAACTCTGCGCGATGATACATTAAAGATGCGGTGGCGGAAAGAGCCGAGAAGTGCCGAGGTGTCGAGCGCCGTGTGGTCTTTTAATTAAGCAGGGCAAGAGTAGAGCATGCTCTAAGAGCGGAGTCAAAGACGCCACCTTAGTCGTTGTCTTCGCCATCTTCTGAAACTCAGCCGAAGGCACCCACTTCGGTTAATAGCGTTCGTTACACCATCGGAACTTCTTGCGTGCATTACCGAGATGAAAATTCACCCTCGTGTTCGGGGCAAAGGCCTAGATCCAACATGACCCGCCATTATTTTTATTCAAAAACCCTTCTCTCCCTCGATCGTAGGGTCTTTGACCAGGGGGTTGAATGCGGTGACAGGCCTGAAGGGAAAATCCGAGCAATGACGATGACTATGACGATAATTAAGCCGGACCATTAAGTTCTTAAGGCGATCGAAGCCGTAGCTAATGGCCACGAGTTAAGTCGGTTCTTAATTAACAGTACAGCTCACGACGCAAATGATTCGCTAATCCACGACAGTCTCCTTCAAGCTTGCTCATCCGTTAATCTCTACACTTGCCGGTGGAAAAACGAGCCACCTGTTAAACGGTAAGTCGACTGATCTGGATTGCCGTAAATGTTCTGAGTAATGACAAGATCGGAGATTTTTTCATTGGGCGGGTGCTCCAGTTGAACGTGGGAAAATGAATGGGACGTACCGATTGATACGTCACTTGTGCCTCCGATTCGCACGGAAATAACATCAAGTACATCGGAGAAAAATAATTAAACGGCACGCGCGCGCGCGCGCGCGATGGAGTGCATTACATTTCCCATTTATAACGACTGCTTTGTAACTGAATTTAATCGCTTTCGATGCAGTTGTCAAGCGGACCGAAACAGGTCTGGCGAAAAAATGAAAAAGCGATTACTATCCGGCCGGTCCGGCAGCTCGCATTTGCGCGAGAGGGGAAAATGGAGAACCGAAAACATTGCCAACAGCGGAGTGTCTCATAATAGAAACCAATTCACGACGGGGACGGCGGCGGCGGCGGTTGTACTGCGATGCAATTATCGATCGCTTCGCGAACGTGTCAGGGCCGTAATGAAGGGGATCAATGGATTTTCACTTGGACATCGACAGCGGCCGAGTGAAACGGAACACGGCCGAAGGCGAAAATGACAGATAGTGAGGAGGCGGAAAGAGAGAGAAGAGAGGCGAGCTCGTGAGAGGACTCCGAAGTGGTGCCGGGGCATTTTAATTTACCGGTATTATTTCGTCGGGCAAATTACAGGCCGGTCCGGGGCGCGAGGCCCGTGGGGTAATGAGATTTGCAAGATTAATTCGGCGCAATTTATGCGGACACGTAATGCGTCTCCCACCCGTCGTCACAATGGCGTTATGACGAAGCGAGGCCGGGGAGACAAAGGCGGCGCGCGGGATGCGGTGAGGAGACCAGGGAAAGAGGAGCGGAAAGTACGAGGCGTCAAAATCGGCGCGAGTAGCTGGCGAAATAGAATGAAGCCCGGGCGCCTCGCCGCGGCGGCGAATTATGACGCTCTGGATAATCAGTCGATGCGACGACCCGTGGGTGCTGGGAATGATATTACACGCTCGGGAAAACCGGTCAACCGTTTATGAAACAATAGGACAGGTTATAGATTTCGCCGATTTACCGGCAGCCCGGACCATTGTTCTGGAAAAGCGGCCTATCGCGCGCTCCACGAGCCAACCCCTCGCGCCTAATTATTTATCGTGCCAATGACACGCGGCTGTAGCTCGATGCCGATCGCTCGTCCCCCTGGAAACGATGTGTCATTTAACAAAAATATTGCCGGCAAATTTTTCCCATTCTCGTTCGACGCGCACCGATCGGCAGGCTCTCGACGTTGCGAAACGTCGAATCGAACTGATTGTGAGCAACTTCGATAGCTCGATCTCTCGGACAACGTCAAGATGATCGACGGAATTTGTGCTGATGGTTAATAAGCGCCGACATGCAAATATCATAGTGGATATGAACGAAATTCGAAGGAGAGTCGTGTGACCGATATATATTTTGGTCGTTTGAACGTCGTCTAACCGTTGCGCTGACGCTTTATCTCATCTGGGACAGAATTTGAGGGAAAATGTCAGTGTACGAGAAACTACGTCAGTGCCATAGTGAAAACGACGAAGTCCTGGTCTCTCGAATCACAAATCTTCGTCAAGTTCTTCGGGACTTGCGAACAGCCCTCTATCAGGAACGATTAAATTTAAGACAAGAAATGGAAATAACGATCCTACAAAACCATGCAGGTTACTCATTCTCCTTTGCACGCGCCGTTCACGTTCTTAGAGATTTAGATCACAGTAATATTATACGATGTGACAATTGGAAAAACCTTTACTCTCGGCAGAGCAGTCGGCATGTAGCGAGTGGCCACTTTCTTGGAATCAAGTGGACCACTTCAACATCGATGATCCGCCGTTAGAATATATTCTTCAACGACCACCCTGGCAGACAATGTTCGACGTAGTAAGTCATTAAAAAAGCTCGTCCGTCACACTTGTCCTGTTTCTGACCGAAAACGTTTGTCAGGAGGAGGACGCGATAGTGAACCCATCGGACGACAGAGAACGGAAACGGCGGAGAAAATCGATGTCACCTACTTGGGCCGAAAGTACAGCGTACCGTTGGACGGTCGACAGATTAAAAGATGAAATTGACGCGATTGACAAACATCCACCTGTCGCGGACTTATCGTCGAATGCGCATCGAAGACGGATCAGACAACTCGGAGCGGATTGCTGTGACTTTTTGAACAGAGTCAGGTGCAGATTTATGGAGTCTCTGCAGTCGTTCAAAGACACGGCGTCACTCCCACTGCCGTCGACCACACTGTGCCTGCAGTCTCACCCGCAGTCGGAGCCGCATGTGCATCCGCAGCTATTTCCAGTGAGGAACATGAGCGACGACTGCCTACGCAAACCTGCCGCATTCGCAGCACCGAATCGAACGCTTCAACAGCAGACGTTTAGGTCCAAGTATGTTCTCAACGGTTCGAACTTGCCGGCCCCGACATTATTTGTTTCGCGGGCTTCGATGCGATACCTCGGAGTTGGTTGATTTAGGCTTGAATTCTGCTCGCTTCAAAAGGTGCGTGACACGACGGCGACGCCCGCCAGCGTCAAAATCTTCGCAGCACGACGATTTTACGTTTTGACCATTTTATCGGATATCTCTATTTGGTAGTGAGTCTGACGATTTTCCGACGGGAATGGGATTTATGAGGGTTACGAAAAAATGTTGAATACACGTAAATTGAGAGATTTGCGCGCAAAGACCCGCGCCAAGTCTCGATGATTTCGTCGCGTCCCCGTGCGCCGGCTTTCAGACGGTATCGCCGTGAAAATTTATCGTCCGTCCATCCGCAGCCGTTCCTACCGATTCTCCGAATGAAATAGGAGCCACGCGATAAATCGTACGTGCGAGCAAGCTGCATGTTGAGGATCCTCGTGCTCGCGCTCACATACGTGTACCCGGTGACGGGCACCCGCGAGAATTCCGAATAAGAGCAGCGTGACGTCTTGCAATGAAATTCGGAGGAAGCGTATCCTCGTGCGAAACACACGGCGACAGCGTCGGGGTATAAAATTTGTCCGACGAAAAGGTGCAATACAATCTGATCCGCCGCCGCGCGAAATACGTTACACACAAGCCGTGCCGAAACGACAAGGCGTTCGATATCCTCCTTCGATCACAAATGACCGTTCGAGTCCTGCATAGACAATAAAATAGCCGAACGAGACGCCTACATACCATATTCATCCTTTCGGCGTCTGTACAATGTCGGCGAGTGTGAAACGTCGCACGAGGGTTTCGAATGAAATTTTCAACAAAAGAAGAGCTGACCTGAGTTCGCTGCGAGCGCCGAGTGACCGTACGGACACAAATCCCTCGCATTAACTATCAACCGGCGAACTACGTCGGCGGATTACGTCGGGGCGAATCCGAGGCTAGATACCCGACGTCACGAAGCGCTGGAAATTTGTCATTTTAATCGTCTTACGCAGATCTCTCACGGACAACGTACGTGCCCGCTGGTGGACGCACGTTTGCTCACAGCGTTTCAGCGACAGCCAATTATGCAGCACGATGCATCATTGGCCGACCACGTTTCACCACTACGAAACACCCAGCATCGATTCTGCCGAGGAGTACGGGTTCTGCGACGACGACGCGGCCAATATGTTCCCGCCGCGCCTGGAATTCCTGCAAACACGTTTCGTCAGATAGCGGTCCTACGAGGAGACGACTCTTATCGTCAAGGACGAGGAGTTATTTTGATAAATTTTCCCTTGATACGATTTCACGACGAGAAGATCGCAATTCGTCGACCGGAGAGAGAGAATTTCATACATACCGACATCGTCGTCATACCGATGCCACTTTCTTCGCTGGATCACGAGGAGTCCTGTACGCGACGACGAAGTGAAGAGTATGTCTCGGCCAGGTCTCTCCTGTGCTACATAAATTGTTACGATCGCCTTTCTTTTGTAGACCATCAGTTTTGTAGACTTATAAACTGAGTTCCCATAAAGCTGCCTTCCTGATTTCCCGTCGGGACATTTGTCGCGCCCGTATCTTAACGACGTCGCGCATTATCCACTTATGACGCGTAAGCGGCGCGCATAACGCGGCGTCATTGCAGATGAATACTTAACTATACGCATCCACCTTTACAGGGGCTTATGCGCGCCGCTCACACATACAGCGCGTTCACTGCATTTCCCTCTTCCGTCTATTTGCCCGTCCATCGGTCATTTCCGTCGATTCTCTCCGCGTCCACTCTCCCCATGCCCGCCTCTTTCCCACTTCATGCCGCAGCTATTTTCGCACTCTGTTTCCCAGAGTCGCGCGACAGACGAGGTCGCCGATTTCATAACGTTTTTTATCCTCACCGATCCTGTCACGATTTGAGCCGCTGCGCTGCGAGTCAAAGAAGAGCCACGCCGAATCTCGCATTGACTTTCAAAGTTCGATCAGCTACTATCGGCGCGCAGGTAATTTCCGATGGAGAAAGAATCCTCCCCGGTAGCGAGTCGATAAAAGCTTAGAATGTATATCGGCTCCTTCGAACCCTTCATTTCCAGCCGGCGGAGACTGGCGAGGGAAAGGCAGGTGACTGCACGGGGATCTCTTGAAATTCCTCGAATATGAATTGGGGCGGTGCGCATTCTCCTTTTTTCATCCCCACTCCCGACGTGCCGCCTTTACATTTCGCTCTCTCTCACTCTTTCTCTCGAGGCGGACGATGATGGAATCTTTATTTCGTCGGGATTCAGTGGTACAACGAGTGTGGCGGCGTTTCGTGCAAGTGCGAGTAATCCTTCAAACTCTCTCATACATCTACTCTAATTGCGTTACTTCTCACCCGGCATCAAATTTATTGCCTCACTTCTTTAACATTCGCTTCCTTTCCCTTCCGACGCTTGACAGCCCCTTCCGCAAGCTTTCACAATAAACGTATGTCGAGAGCCGCTGAAGAAGAGGCTCGGAAGATGCTTCCGCCTTTTCTGCTTTTTCGACAGCGCCTTCGCCGTGCTACGAATTGAGGTGAGTCGCGTTGGAAATCGATACCCATCGCCACGTCCGCGAACGTCGCCTCCGACATGCCATGCGATACGAAACGGCGTGAAATTCAGTCGGCAGGTACGACTCGAGGCAAGTGCGCGACACAAGCTGGATTCGCGACGAAATCTCTCGAGCGTCATCGTGCCGAGATGCTTCCTCGCTCTCTCGCCCTCGCGATCCGAGGAGATTCGATACTACGAGAAATTGATTTCTGCCGATGGAGCCGGCAGCTCAGGGGAATGCACTCGACCGTTTCACCTTTGAAATTTAAAACTCGGCGGCGCGCGAAAATCTTCCTCGCCCGAATCCAATCGTTCCCCGCGACGCGACCTTTCAACCTTCTCACGGCCGCTTCTTATCTGAGAACGTATAAACGAGATCGCGAAATGTCCTTATAATTATTTCTCTTAAACTCACTTTAAACACACCGTTTGTATTAAACCTGACGGTCGAGCAAAGAGTATCGATTTTACATGTACGTGTCGCGAGCGTTAAAGAGCCTGCCACGATTGTCGTTTTTATCTCTTTATCTACCTCTCTCTCTCTCTCTCTCTCTCTCTCTCTCTCTCTCTAACATCTTCAACGCTCCTTGGTGCCGAAATTGAACGCGAAGCGGCATGTCGTCGTCGAACTCTCGATCAGGAATAAAAAGAAGAGACCTGAAAGTCCCGGATCCCATTGAAAGCTCACTCTCATGCACCATCAGTCGCGCACTGGCCGTCCGGTCAGTTGAAAAATCTCGACGCACTCGAGCCACGACGGACCACCATCGACATTTCTCTCGAATCGAGACCTCGAGCCGCGAATGCGCCGCGTGCCATTTCCGGAGGCCGCCTCCTGCCCGATAAACAATTCGTCATTTTCCGTGGGAGTGCTCCCGAAGCCCCAGGTAGAAATTCGGAAGAAACAGAGGTAGCTAAGCGATCCGTACCATCTCCGTGCCTTTTTTTTTCGAATGCTAATCGATACTGACCAGTCCGGTGGTCGAGGGAAGAAATCGAATAATTAATAATGAGCGCGTCGCACAACGGCGTGCACGACATTACGGAAGAGGCACACGACAAGTGCACCGGTGTTACATAATAAACTGATAAGGAAGAAACACAGCGCGGAGAGTCGGTAAAGCGCGTCTTGATCAAATGACAAAGCGGGTACGGCTTGAAAAACGACGTCGCACACTCTCGCAGCCGCCCGCGCACGGACAAACGGTAGACACAAGCGTACAGACAGACATAGACTCCGTTCCTTTTCAACGGATGCAGCTAGAGGAGTCGAAGAGGTCGGCGCGGGTCGCAGTGCATTAGATTCGCCGGCTAAGCCTTTTACAAGGGTAGAAGGCGAACGACAAGGGGAACAAAGGCGAGCTGTCTTCGGCCGAAGGAGCAAAGGGGTGCGATGGGGGTAAAGGAGTTGGTGGGTACATAGGGAGGGGTATATAGACGGAGGTGCACCCTCAGCGGAGCCTTCTTCTTCAGCAGACACACACGAATATATAAGGATGTACATACACACGGACAGAGAGTGAGAGAAAGAGAGAGACGAAGACGCTCACCGACAAACGACCTCTGGAATACCGCACAGTGCCGTACCTATTGTGCGGCCCAGAGTGCACTCTCTGCTAAATCAGCCGCTTTTTTCTTCATTTTTTTCTACCCCACCGCCCCTAGCCCACCCCCCTATCGACCTCCTTCGCTGTTTCTTCGGCACGTAACCTTGGCTCGAACCGAATGCCGATGCTAAGGTAACGAGATACCTGAAGAGACGCCCCTTTTCTTCTCTTTCGCACATCTCGCTCGCCTCGCACGACACCCTCTTTTCCCTCTTATTCATTTCGTATCCACCGTCGGTCGGCAGCTCACCCTCAAACGTCGACCTTCACGCACCCCGAGAGACTCGGAACCTTCCATTCTTCTTGGCACGCGATTCCTTCGTCTCGTTTCCTCTATTCTTCGGGGAGTAGATTTAATTTTCACGGATGTGCAGTTCCAAATGAATTTTTGCCAGACAGCCGATGCTTATGTTACGTGCAAGGACCTTCTCATAAAAGAGGGTGAAATTTGGTTGCTTCTTACAACGTCAATTCCAAACAACCATACCGTTTCAATAGCAACGTATTCTGCGAATACTTAACTCCGGATTATCCGGATTCTTGCGAAACTACCGGACGACCGGACTCTATCAGCAATTACGTTACATTATGACGATTTGAGCCCAGCGACGGCAAAGCGGCAGAAGCTTGTAGGTTAAGAATCTGCTGGCGAGCAACGAAACTGCTCGTGAAGAGGCACTCGATCGCTGAATGGACGGATATACCTTTTCCAAGAATCAGCGCGCGAGACGGAAGACGTGGCGTTGGAGGATCACCGGAAATAAATCGAGAAACGGTATCGAGGCCAATATGTTCGCCCGAACCATCGAAAGAATTTATCGTCGTTTCGTGCGTGGCTAGGGGTGGCAGGGGGGGGGGGGGGGGGGGTGAAGAACATGAGAACGAAAGGGCAGTTAAGGACGATCGGGGTTTTCGCATTGGTGAAAAGACGGCGCGCTCCTTCATCGTCGACCAAGTAAATGGTACACCTGTATCTTTCCCGAATCCCCTAACTCCCTTCTCCTCCTCCGTCCAAGTGGAATCCAGTTTTCTTTATCACAGAACACATAAAGCGTATTGTCCCCGACGTTACCATCGGTTGGTCGTCGTCTCGAATCATCGTCGATTTCGCCAATAACTCGCCTGTGGTCGGAGGCCGGTTACGAGGACGCTGATTCACTTCACGGTCGCGGACTGCGAGTTGATATAATTAAACATTTCGTTTTGAAGGATGACCCAGAAAAAAATTCAAACATTTCCTCGAAACTCCCGTTTCTTCTCTTGTTCTTTTGGTTGAGGAGGAAGAGAGTGCGCATGACTTATAGAGGAAGAACGGTTCACCAAATAAGAGGGCAGGAACTTGACGAGGACTCGCTTAATTGCCTGCTTAATCCCGAGGGGAGGGGGGACGGGGGGGGTTACGAGAAAGGAGGGCGAATTTCGTAAGGGCCTGGCGTGCGATTCCGATTTAACTTTCGACTCTCCGCCAACGTATAATTGAATTCCTCCGAGCGTACTTTCAATTCCCGTTTTCCCCGGACTCCATCTTCTATCTCCTGGTCACTTCCTTGATCATTAGTAGTATAAGCAGCGATGTCGATTACGCGAGCCCTTAATTACAACGTGAGTTGGACAACTTTTTCACTCAGAAGTGCCTTTGGTCGGCCTCCGTCTGTGTCCTTTCCCCATCTCTCTCTCTCTCTCTTTGAAAACTGCACGTAAAGTTTCTCCGCGTCTTTACCTCATCTAACTGAAACTGAACACTAATCTGTACCGACTTACAATTAGTCTCGGTATTTTTATCGTCACACGGCCGAATGCGTTTAAAAGCTGCACGTGAAAAGGGCATAGATGATGTGATGTGAGAAATATTGGTCGAGAGAGATAATTGGGATCAAATAATTGGACCGGAGTGCTCGTTAACTCGGACGATAAAAAAATCTCTAACGTTGTTGAATCGTAAAAATGGCAACGCGCGCATTCGGTAAGGCGGCTCCGGCGAAATGGGAAAAGAGGAGTGGGAATAGAGCCGCCCCGTGCGAATCTACGTAATCGAGTCTCGTTCGAGTGAGCGTCGGTCAGAGACTGCATCGCGAATGCTAACGTCCGACGTCCGGCAACCAGATTCGCGATTAATTTAATCGAACCCCTTTTTCCTTTTCGCCTCGAATTCGCATCACCATAACCCGCCCTCAAACTCGGCCGAACGCACTTAATGCAATTATACCGCGCCTACAACACGGCGTACTAATTTTTTCGCCGACTGCTGCCCAACCAAGCCCGCGAGTCACGAACGAATTTTCGAAAATTGCATTTCCGGCGTTTTGATGTGCGTTCTATTAAGCCGTCAACGCGCGTTTTCGTCGCGTCAACTATAGTTTCGAGCGAGTCGATCGTTAATGTCGTTTCTCGGAGAAGTACGTGTGTCCAGCATTCTATGACGCGGTTCCTCGCTGTCCCGTTCGGATATTTCTCCGGGGACTATGTTCCGACGGCCAATCTCCGTGACGATCGAACAACACTGTGGCTCGTTGCGTCCCACAGCGCATTTTCTTCAAATCGAATTTACTCGGCCGCGGCGGCGGGGATAGGTCCCGATACAATCTGACGAGAAACCGGCGACGACGATACCGGAACACATTTTCCATCCAGTTTCCTCCGGGCACGGTATATGTAGACATAAATATATCCATTTCAATTCTTGCGTAAGCCCCTCCAAACGACGACGAGATCACGCTCTTACGTCGAGAGGTATTATCATGATGGTTACAAGTAGGCCACGCGAATCCATACAATCATCTGAGGAGTTTTCGCAAAATTATTCGTTCGCATACGTATGTGTGCATTACGTAAAGTGTCGTTGCATTGTCGTTGCTCATTTCTCCGCGAACGTTGGTGGTAGTGTCATGAGGAAGGTTGAGAGGGCTCGAGTAACGTAGCGTGGAAGAAAAATTTGTCGGGAATGTCCCGAGTTCCTTCGCACTCCAATTTGCGCCAAGAAGGGAAGAAATAATATACCGGGCGCGGCGTATGGATGCAGTGATGGCGGTGAACGGGGGTTTAAGTGAAATTGAAGTTTGGCCCGGTGATGAAAAACGGTTTGTAGGATCTGCAACGACCTGGCACACCCTGACAATCCCTGCCACTAGTTTCGTTCTCTCTTAATCTCGGTAGCTGCTTGCACTTGCCACGAAGGAGTGCCTCTCACTCTACCCTTCCCTTCCTTCGTCCTCTGCAGCAATCTCCGATAAACTCCTGGGTGAAAGAGCGGCGTGCACGCGTGGTTAATCCCGAAACGGAAGCGGAGGTAAAGGATCTTATCGGGAAATCAAAGAGGAACGTTCTATCGGCTGTCTTCCGCTCGATAATTCACGCCCTGATGCCAATATATCGATTACGCTTTCGGTCGCGTCTTCGAAAGAGACCAAGGAGCACAAAGCAAGATCGCGGAAAGTCGTCTCCGCTGGCAATGTCTCGTATTAACTATTGAATCATCTCCTCCTCAAATATCCTCGATCGAATCAAAATTCCTGAGCTTTCAATTACTCTATGCGACGTCATGAATACTTTATACCGAGCGAAGTGACCTCAAGAAGTCACAACCACGCAACGTGGGCCGATAAAATTGGACGCCTCCCTCGCTCCCAGCTGTCATCGCACAATCCTTTTCTCCGCGCCGATCAGGTGCGTTTCTCTCGAAGACTTTATCCGGCTGAAAAACAGTTTTGGAGCCGCCGACTCGCTTTTTGACACAGACACTTGTCCCGCGTCATTCCCAGCCCTGCCATTCTCGAAAAGCGGCACTGAAAGTGGTAGGGAGGCGAGGCGGTCGACGAGAGAGAAAGAGAGAGTGACCGAAAGGTTTGGACGCTTTCCAAGCACACGACGTTTGTCGTCGCCACCAACTACCATCGTCGCACAATTCTCCTTTCGGCGCCCCTTGACAGGCAGCCGGCACTCGGGTATCAGCCGCACGACAGAGCTCCCCTCTCTCCCCCCGCCCACGTTCGTCCCCTCCAGCATCCGATGCACGGCACCCGGAAATAGAAGGGCAGGCTGTTTGTCAACGGGTCGGCAGTGGCCCGCTATTTCTGGCTACCGACTAATTCCGTGAAATATCGGCGCCCACCTCGTCGATAATGGAGACCTCGACGGACTGGCTCTCTCGAGCGATTTTTCATTTCACCCTTGCACCCACACCAATGCGCGAACGGTCATACACCGATGCATACACGTGTCTCGTCCCTTCACTCCCCCGACTCGTTGTCGCGCGAACTCAGCCGTTAACGTGTTCGCGTATATGAGAAAGCATATATACACGTAGCTTTTTAAGCGCGTATCCGGCGTACTGGAAAATGACGGGAAGTCGTTCGATTCGAAGCGGAACCGCTTCGGGACGAATTGTTTTTTTTTTCGTTTTGTTTTGTTTCGTTCCCTCCCCCGAGTCGAACGACTGAAGCGTCGCGCGCACAGGTACATTCCCTTTAAGCGCGTCGAACGGCGGTCCCGTTTCGGGGAACGATCGAAATGGCCGGCTGGATAAACGCCGACGGGACGACGCGCCGCCGTGTGATCGACACTTTTCGAGCGCGACGCTGTAAAATAAACGCCCGAGACTCGTCAGAGGGGAAAAAGAACTATCGTCCGGAGATCGCCCGAGGGAGGCTCGTTTGGTTACACGTCGTTGCAACAGGATGGAGATGCTCGGCGCAGATGACTGGGCACGGTGCGAGCGCTACACGAAATGTTTGCTCGCCTTTCACCGTCGGGAACTACAATTTCTGACCGCGCCGCTATTTTCCGCATGAAAATGAATTTTTCGGGACAGAAAATTTCAGAGAATAAAGAAACCCGCAGCGAATTTCGGCTCCGAGATGAGCTAGCGAACGCAAACCTGCCCCAACTGAACGAGCAATGAAATATGCAGAGATATTGCAGAGATAAATAAATACGATTGTTCATGGTTTGTGTTAACGTCCGTGCGAAAATAAACGGTGCCCAATATCCTATTCGATCGCATACTCGTTTGTAATAAGGAAGTAGTGTCTGACCGACTACATCATTGACTCGTACTACTTCAGAAGTAACACATCGTCTCTTTAAAAATGTTTTTAAGGTGATATTTCTCAAATTTTCGAACTGTTACTACTGGAATTGTCTCCGATCTTCGATTGGTAATGCAACATCTCCGTGCCAATATCACTGTAAACGATAGAAAGGTTATATTATCACGTGAGAATCCTCGTCTCGCGTCTGATCCTGGCGAAAGGCTTTCATCGACGCCGTCTACAATCTCTCTCTCTCTCTCTCTCTCTCTCTCTCTCTCTGGCTGTTTCACTCATCTTTCTCCATTCCTCGTTCTCTCTCTCGGGAGCATTCACCGGGAAATCAATGGAAATTCGTGCAGCAGGAAATTGCGATTTCGCATTCGTACCGAGCCGCGCTAGAAGAGGACGCAGTATATGCAAATTACTATACATCGGGAGCACGGCGCGGCGCGGATAAGGGTCGGAGACAAGCTTAAGCGGAATTAATCAGAATCGGAATTTGCACTTCGGCAAATGAAATCGAACTACGCCGTATATTCATGATCGACGTTCTTTTTCAAAACGATATATGTCCAGGCGAAGCACGTCCATTTCGGTTTCCAATTAACTCCCGGCCGCTTTCTCGTAAAAATATGAAGGTCTTGCGATCGACTGAGAGATGAAAAAGCATTAAACAAGACAATAAATCCTCGACATATGGTCTATATTAGCCAAAAATAGGTCACTGGCTGCACGTTGAAGTTTCAACATTTTCGAAGATATGACAATTTTTCGTAGGCAAAAAAAACTTTTCTTTGAGATAGCTTATCGATCTTAGTCTCATGTGAAAGCGCGTCGGAAAATCATAAAAAAGTACAAGAACAGTACAAGCTCTTTCAGCCAATACGATATCTTTCTAAAATCACGTGTTCTTCCATTTTTGGCGACGCGACGTTCGACGTGTCGAAGGACAAACTCTCGAGAACAAACTTAAGACGTCATAAAATGTAATAGCATGGGTGGTGGACGTCAACCAATTACGGCGTTTACGGAAGTTGTTAAGTGGTCACTATCTTGCCGTTCCATCGATGTGGCCACGTTTTCTGGCCGTGCATTCATTGTCCTTAGCAAGTGCCGCACGTGACACCCTCTCCTCACGCCGCGACAATTCATTAACCCAGATATCGTGTCTGTGGGACACGGCCGCGGCTTCACCGTCAGGCTAATGTTCTTTCTAACTCACCGCGCAGTGATGTTAGACAGCCGTGATACCGACGAACGCAATATAACTATCAAACACTCTCTACACAACAACGCTCGGCCATCGATGAACGCCATCCTGCAAATTAATTGAATGGAAAATTATTTTATTCACCACCGGCCGAATAAACGGTAGGCGTGTGCTCTCCTGTTATAGAATTTCATTACTCCGTATTCAGTTCCCATTATGCCAATTTGGGGCCATATTTCATTGGCCGGCAGCCGAAATTTTCCGCGAACAACGGAGCAATGGCAAATGAAAACGTATACCAAATTCGCGCTAGCGATAAATTTCGTCGGACCCCCGTGCGCGCATTTTGGCCAACGGAATTTGTTCTAATATCAATGGCTTTCGTGTGAATGGCCGTAGGTTGATTTAGGGCCGGCAGTTAATGGACTCGTACTCTCGACACGCGTATCTCCCCACACACGCGCAGCCGAATCATGTGTGAAACGGTCTCGGTCTCGGTATTTGAGAGGTCCAGAACAGAAAGTTCCCGTATGGGAGGGAGAGAAAGAGAAACAGAGGGGTGGATCTTGCAAATAGAACGACGAAGGGTGGAACTTGGAGAAGTTCCGAGGCGTTTCAAGGAGGGCCCCGACGAGAGAACTCGATAACAAAATAATCCCGGCAGGCTACTGTTATCCACGAGAATCTACCGTTCCCTATGAAGTCTCAGGTCCCTCAACGTGCCCGGGGGATCGACAAGCACACGCAAGTCAGCTTGCCTCCAACCCCTGGGAATGCAATGGGTCTCGATAACAAGCGCACTCCGCCTTCAAATGAAATAACAGCTTGGAAAAATGAGGACGGTGCATGCGCCGTAGTTACCGCGACACGGATTCAGATTAAAGAACCAGCGAATCCGTTCGGGGGGAATACGTTGCTATCGGCAAATCGAAATAAGAGCCTGAACCGGGATAAAATATTGAACGTTCGAGCTCGGAAGTTAATAATCATATCTGAACGTTACGCTGTTCCCGGCCGATCGGGGGAGCTTCTGTGTAAAACTTCGTGCGAGTGACATTTTAATTATTCAAACGAATATTGAAAAATATTTGAATGCATTTTACCTCGATATTCTAATACGGGTTTTTTACTTGTTTTCACCCGGTCGAATTATTTTTCAGGGAAAGTTTACTTTGTAGCGAACTTTTTTCTAATTACTAAACTCATCAGGGCAAAATAACTGCAGGCACGAAGATTATTGCTCGTCGTTGTCGCATTGGCAGCCCTTGTATCAAACGTTTCGTTTATATCGAGCCACGGAATCTTGTGTGCAGCGCAGCATGGAAAGAGGCAGCAACATACATTTTTGAGCACGGCTCGGACAGTTTTCCTATCGTGCTACATCGGTTTGAGTCGCGATACAGCCACGTCGTCGGGCAAAGTGGCAAAACTCGGGTAAAATTCTCTGGGAAATGAAATTTCTAATCCACTAGTCCGCTCCAGCCGTGCCCATATAACCCGGATCATTTCAGAGGCTATTCGAGACCATCTTCAGGCCCGATAAGTGTCCTCGGATGGGTAATATCGTCTGAACTTCGCGGCACCTCGATTCAAAGCTCCGGGGACACGTAGGTCGAACTTTCGGGACCGAGGGAGAGCTTTCGTGAGTGTTAGATCTAAGAACAGCACCGTCTCTCTCTCTCTCTCTCTCTCTCTCTCTGTCTCTCTGTCTCTTTCATAGTCAAAGTCCACCCAACTCTCCGTCCACCCCTTTCTCCGCCCCTACTTGGCAACTCTACCTCTCACACGCTTGACAAACATACAAGACACAAACGAACGAGAGTTCGGTTTAAGTAAGAGCCTAATCCAAATCCCGATAAGAGAGGGACGTCCAGTGTGAAGGGGGGTAAAATGTCGGGTGAAATGGTAGGATGGAGACTAAAGTAAAGACGCGTAAGAAAGTTTGTAAGGATGCGTACGCGAACGAAACGCAATTGACAAAAGAATAAAAAAGACGGCTTGGTAACGAATCGGAAGTACAAAGTAAGCTCGACCGCCGCAGCGCCCAGAACCACTAATGTGCTCGCTCGCAGCGCGGACGGCAACTTCGAGGTGACCTTGGCCACGAAGGCCACCATCTACCATCAAGGATTGGTCGAGTGGAAGCCCCCGGCCATATATAAGTCGTCCTGCGAGATCGACGTCGAGTACTTCCCGTTCGACGAGCAGACCTGCGTCCTCAAGTTCGGTTCGTGGACCTATGACGGCTTCAAGGTAAACTCGCATGGTAGCCGTTAAGCACTGGCGAACGTTACGTAGACGAGTCGTCACGTCATCGAGCTCGGCGCGTAACGAACGAAACGATCTGACCTGTCGAGACACGAAATCGAACGTTCGCCTCGGACACGTGTTGTCGCCGATCGATCATTCGTGATGCGCCGAGGACGATCGTTTAGCCGTTAAGCTACTAGTCTAGACAGAACGATCGGCTCGCAGGGTGGATTTCGAGGAAAGTCGAAGCGCGCGAAAGAACATAAGTAATCGGAGAACAGTTCGAAATCCATGCCAGAAGACGGATGCTGCTAGCCGACAATCTCTTTCAGCGAGTCGTCACTTTCTTCAAAAGCAATCTATCTTCTGATCTCCGTATGCGAGAGACAATTATTATGAGGAATGACAGTGGGGCAGCAGCATCCGATAAACTTCGAGCGGGGCCAGTCGTGATCACGTTCGGCACGATTCTTCGGTGATTACAGCGCTGATGGCAACTACGAGGTGACCCTGATGACCAAGGCCACTGTCTACTATTCGGGACTGGTCGTCTGGCAACCGCCAGCCGTTTATAAGTCCTCCTGCTCCATCGACGTTGAGTTCTTTCCGTACGACGTACAGACCTGTGTTTTGAAGTTAGGCTCCTGGACCTATGACGGTTTTAAGGTGCCGCAACCACACCACACAGCGCGAGCACGATCGCAGATATCGAACTTTAATTGCTCGAGATTTGTCGGTCCTCCTTTTTGTTCCCTTTACTTTCTTTCTGTCTCTCTGTCACTTTGTCTCAATTCTCTATATTTTCTCTCTACCTCTATCTCTCTTCTTCTCTATCTTTCGTCTCGTTTATTTTGTGCTCTTTGTCTCTCTCTCTCTCTCTGTCTCTCTCTCTATCTCTCTATCTGTATCTATCTATATTTTTCATTTTATGAACGTTCCTTGATTAATCTCACACTGTTTGGTTTGTCGTTACTCTATGACTGAATGCCTGACACCCTTCTTTACCTAGCCCGTTTTATGATCGTTCCTGCGATGCGCTGCTGGTCTTGGACGTGACACGTGTCAGACTTAGAGATATATACATATCAATGTATATATGTATATTATATCGATATTGTTACGCGATGTGGATTGCAGTGTTATACTCTTCGTTCTTTCCCATTTCTATTATCATCTCGCTGGCATTATCACCGTTACTGTCATTGTTACTGTTTAATACTGTTACCGCAATCATTCTTCCTCCTCTTCTCATTCATCTTCATATTCTCATTATTTCAGTTCAATCACATCGTCATCAATCATCGTCATCGCCATTGTTATTATTAGCGACGATAGCGTGCCGTGACTCGCGCTGTTCTTTAATCATGCCGGCAAACCGTCTCGCTCCTTGGTTGCAACAGAAATCTCAAGATCACAGATTGTATTGGATACATTGTTATATCGTTCATTTCTGATAGTGTACATATCACTCTGGCCGTCACTGTACTCGACACACGTGGGAAAGGTATAAAATCACGCAACAGAGATCCAAACACCCGATACACGATATATGCACGGCGAACATGTTGAATGAATAGTGTTTATGTCACAAGACACGACCATGGAAACTGACTCTTGCAAAGAACTCGATTCATTAACAGGGACAGGGCGATAGTTGGTGGCGTTACGAGCCATTCCGACACAGGTTATCTTTTCAAAAACATACGCGCCTCTTAGACTCAACCTCTGTCTCGCACTGTTCCTCACCGCCGACGTTTCACGCTCTCAAAGAATTCGGCTTCGTAATTTTTTAACCACGCACACGTAGAAACATGAAACGTGCGTCGCTTCTCCAACCGGCTTCGTTATTTTCAGTTTGGCATCCTCCGAGGATAGCGAGTACTTTGCAATCATTCGACGAAGAATATTCAAGCGTTCCGTCATGCTCTCGCGTAAAGCGCGATATGTCCGTCGTCGGTCTTATTACTGGGAGTTATCGGCTCCTCAACTTGTCTAGTTACCAGCGAGGAAGACTCACAGGAGGATACTCGTTGAACTCGTCACGATCGATTATCTCGATCCCTCCGAGTGCCGTCGATCCGACGCCGACGGAGCGATATTTAACTGACGGAAGTTATTAATTGAGCGACTTCTTCCATCATGAGACCTCTCTCTTTCTGTCCCCCTTCCCTTCCGGACTCGCGCACCGATCGAAACTTATTAAAAACGCGACCGCTCGACTTTCGCGCAAATATTTAATCGCCCGGTTCGTTAGCCCCGCGCCGCAATGGTCGTCGAGTGAAAAATGTCGTTCGACGTAACGCGGCAATTGACCCGGGTTAACCGAATATTAATTCGCCACTCTCTGCAACGCGGGCACATTCCGACATCACGCGCCCCTCATACCATTCGACAAGAGCATTTTTCCAACTCCGCGCATTCGGAAACATTAATGCCGTCGTGATTACCATGTAGGAGTGGAAGGGATGGGGAGAGAGAGAGAGAGAGAGAGAGAGAGAGAGAGAGAGAGAAAATAATCACGAGGCAAAACGATTCGGCGCGAGCGTTCCCTTTGATTCGAAAGAGAAGAGGGTACTTATTCGAACGGGTCAAATGCATTTTTCACTTCCAATTCCCTTTTCCGCGTTATATTTCGAAATATCTCAAAATTCCGCCGAGTTTGTTCGATTTCAACGTTTCCGTCGCTGCATGTGACTTATTTGCCCGCTAAACGGGGACGTATGGCGTCCGGACGGTCGATATTAACGGAATTAACGGAGTTAACGGCAGTAACGATTACGTCCCCGACTCTCTCGGAGGAAGAGGGACAAACGGGCCGTCGTGATGTCGGTGATCCTTTGGCCGTGATTTAACCGGTCGGCCGTCCGAACTAATTGAACGCCACGTCCAGTTCCACCGTCGCTCGTCGGAAGGTACGCGCGCCAACTAATTTCACGTTTCTCAGCCGGCAACGCGCGAGTGCGCGCCGCTCGAACGGGATCTGAGAGCGGAATCACCGATTTCGACTCGTTCCAACTAGCCGTGTCTGGTTACAGATCTCGTTACGCGGCCCGTCAACAAATACCGTTTCGTGTCTGACGTTTGTTTTCCCTCAAGTAACTTTCACGTTCAGCGCACCTTTCGACTCCCACGCATCCGTCGCGTCTCTTCATCGGCGTGTCACTTTAATTACGGGAAGAAAGAAAAAGGTCGAGCGAGAGGAGCGGAGGAAGCAATAAGACGTCATCGATCGCCTTCGTCCGTCGATTAAAGGCACGACGATCAAATCCCTATATCGACGTGCTTATGCATTTTTATCGGATTTTTCTCAATGCCATCCCTTCCCCACCCTTTGTCGCCGTGATAAAGGCTAGATCGATATTACGGCGCGCCCTCGCACGGGAATTTTATACGCTTATTCGCTGCATATCTCCGCCAGCCAGCCTGCAAGTTGCGCAAGTTATGGAGGCGATGGGAGAAAACGGCAGGACAAGGTATAACGAGGAGGAAAGCTTTCGCGCGGCTTTGCGAGACAAGAATGGAGAACGTGCGAGGGGTTTTGAACGACGGTAACGCTCGAATTTGACTCGGGTCGGGACGGCTTCTATTAAATTTAGCGCGACAACGCAATCTCCCGCGGAAAACAGCGACCGATAGTGGCAAATAATTTGGACGCGCCGTTACGCGGTTTAACTCGATAGTACAGGGACGATCGTTTCGTATAGTCGTGTGTGCCTATGCCTACGTAAACGAGCGAACATGCGTTCGCGGTCGTCAATTCGGCGCACGATGCACGGCAATTGCCACGCACGAAGAGAACGAGAAACACGGGGAGCGTGCAAGATGAAGAACTTTACGTGCTGTACCCGACGGCGCCACACGCTCACTTTCATAGACCGTAAACTGCACACGAGGTGCTCGACGGTGTACCGACCATCCTTCAGAATTTTCAATGTTTAACGTCGGGAGTAAATTACGCCCTTTTTTTTAGCGGCAGGCGACGATGATGGAGCATGAACTACGTCAACCCCACGTGAATTTTCATACTAAGCCCTCCTCGCGAAAAAAACCCGTCAATTAACGCGGTGCACGCAAGTACGTCTGGCCGTCGAGCCTTTTAGAATTTTCAATGTCAGGCCGGCCTCCGCAAATTAAGTTACCAAATAAATTACGAACGGCGCGCAACGTAACGACGTCATGTTTCCTCGCGAATTTGAATCTTTTATTACTCGGTTAATTCGTCGCTTCGCCGTTGGTACAGTACGCAAAATATGATTTCCGATTCAGGGTTACGTTTAATTAGGACCCTTTTCCGAGCTTTTCGAGTTTCGCTAATAAGTTACGATTTGAGCAGCTTGCGCCGATGAGAGCACGTAAACCGTAACAACATTCTTCCCAAAGTTCTCGACGCCCGGCAGCCAGCGGCAAATTACGATTTCAGCAGCTGTAACAATGACAGAGCATAAATCACGACTCGCGGCGCGACCCCGTGCAAATTTTGATAATTCGTCGACCCCCCGAGGTGCTCCCGTGGAACGTAAACGTCAGGCTGCACCTGTTTGTGATGGTTACGTACGTGACGTTCCTTCAACATTTTTCCGCTCGCGGAGAGCGAATTACTGCGCGAAATAACTCGCAGCGAAATGACCGGAAGAGAACGGGAGGAAAATTTGCCCGTTTTTGTGTCTCGCGAAGAGTGGGGCTCCGCGCGTACAAAAGGCACGTTTTAAGCAAGCCGTCGACCTTCGTAAACCGCGGCACGGCTGAAGTGTATTGAACGAGGACCACGATAATGGCCTAACGTCTGCTCGATTAACCAATTAATTGTCCATTCAGCCGTCGTCTCCGCGGTACGTCGCTTGCCTGTGAAAATATCGGATTGCCGGCAGGTGGAGCGAAAGCTGATCGTTAGATCCGGCCCGCTCGATTACGTGCCGAACGTTTTCAAAGCAACTTTCGAGACACCGGCGCTTCGTTGTCGGAAAAGCGAGCCGGGAAGAGCGAGGAATTAAAATCCTTTGGACGATGACCCGATAACAGCAACAGCCTTCCCCTCTCTTTCTCTCTCTCTCTCACTCTCTGTCTTTCTCTCTTGTTGTTGTTTTTTTTTTTATTTGGGATAGTCGATGTATTTTAGTAAGAAATTCTTTCATACGAATTCACGCCGTAGTACCGTTAAAAATTGAGACACAGTTCAACGACACTACATGACGGTAATACCGAGCGATAGAAAAGGTTCGAGCCACGTCGAGAGCTTTAAACGGCCGGGCTGACTAATCGATGACCGGCGAGCTGCTAATTAATCTCCATAAAGCTGCATCTCTGCACGCCCGCCGCGCTAATTGCGATGCTGCGTGACTCTGCCAACGTGCGCGCCCGATAAGAGAGATCAAATCAACCGCACCGCGTTGCCGGGAACAATCGGATTTTCCGCGTCCTCCGTAATTCGCGCTTGATTCGGAGGGAGAGAGAACAGAGGCGGGGGGCGGGGAGGCGGAGACGGGAGGAAGCGGTCCAATTTGCCACCGCATTTATCGTCCGGAATTCTATGGGATCGGGAGGCGAGGAGAAGCGAAACGGGCCGTACGATAGGAAACGTACGAAACGAATCGAACGACAGATAAGCAGGCTCTCGCGGATGGAAATCATCAAGCGCCGCCGCCGACCCTGACAGAGCGTGAAGAAGGGAGAAAGAGAGGAGAGGACAAACGGCGCGTACGCTGGAAACGTGGCACCAGTCAAAGCGGCAGCCATTTATGTACCCCGAGTCTCTAAACAGTGTAACGGGCTTACAGGATTTAACGCAAAATGCACGGCCGCAACGACGCCCGCGCCAGGGAGATCCTATTAGCTGTGAGGTCAGTAATCGAAGGCGCAGCAGTCGCAGACGTCGTACTTCGGCGAACATACTGACGGATCATCATGCCGTCCCTCTTCTAACGGTGTCTCGTTGGTCTGGCACAGGGCGACGGCGACGGCGACGGCGACGGCGACGCAAACATCGCCTGTCCTCTGACCCGGTCACGTTGACACGGCCCACTCAACGAGTCAGCGACTCGCCCGTTGCCAAGTTAAAGCCGCGGGAGCACTATACTTTCCCCTAAGGGCCTCTTAAAGGGGATGCGCGTGCTCGCACTCCCTCCCTGGCGGATCGGTTAGCAGTCGGGGCCGCGGGATGAAGGGCACGTTTTCCGAAAGCTAAAGCTGCCCGAATGATACGAGCCCGTGGAGAGTTCGGAGGGGTTCGACGATGGACGAGCGAGCGGCGGGTGGGAAGAGAAACTGTTACACGTGGCGTTCGTCCGATTCCTCGACGGAGTTCAAGTTACCGTTTCCGGGAGAAAATTGAGAAGTAAAGATGAGGGACCGGTGAAGATGATGGATTGCGCTGCGAAAAAGAGGAAGAATTTGAAGAAATCAATGATATTGAAGAATAATTATAGAGGAAGACTGTGTTGTCGGAGGACCCGCTCAAATATATCGCACCTTCGCGCATATACCTGTCACCTGTCTCTCGCCACGTTCCAACTATCCAGCTGCACCTGCAGGCAAGAATAAATTGACGGTTGACGCAGCGTATAGACGATAGGACGAGGTTCGTCTCGATAACGAGCTTCCGCCATCGTAGATGGATTCCCAGAGCTCGATCCTTTGGAAAGGGCCAGAGGGTGACTCGATGTACTGCCAGCTGCTGATTCCCGACGCTCGTTTCTGCGCGCAAGTCGTTAGGTTCGCGACGTGCCGTGGATATTGTCGCTCCTCCTCGCCCTATCCTTCGCCAGCGCCATCGGCCTCGCCGGGATTTAATTCCTCTCGAAGCAAAACCGTCCTCGAATTCCTCTCGGAGTCCGGTGACAAAGCGATCGTCCGAGTACCGAGTCGTTACATCAGCGGCTACGAGTGTGCTTCAGTCTAATGTGGCATTGGCCATCGCACCGGAACGTTCGAACCCTGGAACGGATGGCTGCAATTGTAACTTTAACGCGCCGAATGTTTGACGAACCGTGACAAACGTGTATGACGTCCCTTTGGGTCGGCTTTAAGACGCGCCCTGTACGTGCAAGATAGTATGTACTGCGGCAATTCGATTCGAATCTTGTCGCGTAGACATTATCGATTTCTCGAGGCTTCGTACATGATATTCGGCCAGCACGGTTGCGATCCCGCGCAATCGATCCTGTAACTCTAGCTTTAACGCAATTAGCAGTCGATGAACTGTGAGTAACACACGTAATACGCTTCATTTGGGTTGTGCTCTCTCGCGACGTTATGAAATTCGATGCGAGAAATTTGGTGGAAATTCTGCCGTGCAGAAGGTATCGACTTCTAAGGAAACGTCTGTATATCAAGTGATATTGAGCGAAATTGGACCGACGACGGTGCTCTCAACCTGGCAATCACTGGGATTTTTCATCATCATCATCATGGGATCTTTTTTTGGCTAGATTAGGAAAATCCTTTTAAGGCTCAATCCCTTGCAATCCCGACGTTCCTTCCTTTGATAGGAACGAATCGCACGGCGGAGCTGTTATTTCTTGGTAGTGTCTCGACGTTTGAATAACCTCACGCGAATAATCGACGCGTGAACGAACGAGAGCGCATTTTATACCTTTTCCATGGATATCGACTCTTTTCCCATGGTGGCGTCAATCTAGCATTTTCTCCGGCGTGTTTTGCTTTCGTTTACCTGCCAAGCCGTTCTGCCACGTCTTTTTGCGTATGTATTTTTCGCTGCATCGTCAGACACTAACGCTGGGGCGACGGGAGGTGGGAAGTGCGATGCGCCGAGTGCAACGAGTGCAATGAGACGGGTTCCATGCACAGAGGAATACCACGCCGGAATGCGACGGCATCTAAAGTGGAACCCCCAAAATTGCACTGCAGTTGCACTCAAGCGCCGCACGCACGCACGGAACAGACACACAGTCACACACGTTCATACACGCAGACGAAACATACCACCATCATACCACACGTCGCACTCGCTCATGTACTCGCTATACACACTGCATAATACATAGGACTATGTAATAGCAACACGCAGTACAAACGACACGAACACTGACACATAACAACACTTGCCACATAGAGCATATATCGCATATACACTGTGAACATAAATATCTCTATATATATTATCTATATATGTGTGTGTGTATTATTGTTGGGTGTATGTAACTGTGCGTTATGCGATAGTAACAGCCAAGTATATCGCAAGCTCGATGTGTTGTTCAGCGTAGGGAGCATTAATGTGCTTGCGCGCTAGGAAAGCTTACTGTCTATTATTATATATAGAGGGGCCTGCAAGTGTGAATGCCGCCAAAAGGGTTTAAACTCGCGTCACCGAAGACATGTCAGGTGCGAAGAAATTTCCAGCGTTTCCTACCCTCCCTCTCATCCCACCCCTGTCATCCATCGTTCTCTCTCTTTCTCTCGTTCTGACTCTTCATCTTTCTCTCTGTTTCACACGAATACGCACACAGACACGACTACAGTGCGAGTCCTCCCCAGACGCTTTCAGCCAGGAAGCAGCACCCGTTGCCCACGAAGGGGAGAAAATATCAAGAATCACGCACCTTCGCTCTTTCCGCAGAACGCCCCGTCACGTCTGATCATCCGCGCCGTGATATTTCCTCTCGATTCGTCGCCCGACGAGTGGAGCCAGCCAAAGGAACTTCCATCGATTTATTTTTCCTCAAGCTCCGATGCTTATAGTTCCCCAGAGCCGTCGACGTTTTCGCGCCTCTTGACCACGATCACAAACACTTACCCCGTCTTTCGTTCGCCTCTTTAAACAGCTAGCTCTTGATACTTTTCGCGATTTCAAAGGCATCACGTTCCATGAGGAAACCCTTGTGTGCGTGTACCTACTGCTTACGTAACGAAACTCGATTTGCGATCGTTGAAGAATGTTCGATGCCGTTCGCCAAATTTTAATCCCGCTTATCGGTATTCTGAGAGGCACTGATGGCGAATTTTTCGCCAACGATGCAGTCGCTCGTTATTCCATCGGGGTTAGCGAAATGTTCCAACCGAACAATGCTAGGTTAGAATCGAGAAGAAAAGGTGTCGGCGCTTGTTACCGAGCGCAAACATGGCATAGTGGTTCGGCGACGCGCATCAAAATAAAATCAGTCGACGATCACTTATTTCGCCCGCGACAAAAGACGCACGCGCCCGCGCTCTTGTAACTACGGGCTTGAATGGAAATCGAATCTTCCGCGAGAAGTAACATCAGCGACGAGCGACGCACTCGCCATGTTCCTCGAAAATCTACTTTTCTTATTCTTCCTCGTACTGTAAATTACTTTTCCTCTGGCGACACGGCAGAGAAATGCGCGATAATTTACGTGACACGAGTACCCGTTCTGTTGTCGCTCGGCGCCGGCTCGTATTTTTCCTCATTTCCCCATATTTTTCGCATCAACCAAGGGCCATTTTTCTAATATCCGACCGGCCGCGGCCGTGCGAGGATTTATCGCGCGTGCACGTGTATGAAAGTGACGTTCGCGTTACGCGAGTGCTGAGAGTCCGCGAATCGATTCGGGCCGATGAAATTTCGAGGAGCCGGCTAATCGGAGGATAATCGCCCGGACGCGGACGGTCCCTGCTTAAATCCGTATCCTCGGACGTCGATACTCCGCCACTTCGACCCGAAGTCCTTTCGGAACGGGCACACTTCGTTTATCTCTCGAGAACTCGAGGATATATAAGCTGCCCCTCATCTTCCGTTTCGCTAAGTTTACCCCTCCGGGCTGTTGACGGGGCTAAAGGCAGGATGTATCTTGCACGAGAGGATAAAAGCTTATTTCTCCGGGCGGTGAAAGGGCATGTATACCGGATGATACGCGAGCTAAGGAATAAAATTCTACGCGTGCACACATTCGAGCGAAGTACGTCATTAAGCGGTGCTCCGCCACGCGTGTAAAAGGAACATCGCGGAATACGGTCTTACGTACCTACTGGAGTGTCCTACAGAAATCGTAAGGACGGAAAGATACAATGGGTGCCGACAGTGGCGGCTTTACATTTCCACGTTGTAAAACGGGCTGCTTGTTGTCGGTCGCGCGACGACATTCACGAAAATTTCAGCGAATATAAAAGATAGTGCCGCGCCAACCTGATTTTCCCGCAAAACGCTTCGACGTAGTGCAAAGAACCCATACGCTTCTTCTTTATGCCGCATCCTTACGAGTGTTTCTCTTTTTCCCTCGCTCTCTCTGTCTCTCGTTCCTACTGAGATCGTTCTTATGCGAAATGCCTCCACCGAATATTTCCTCAAGACGTAACGCGAATTTAGGAGCCCGGTTGAAAGAACAATGATGAATATCGACCGCCAAGATTACCAAGCCAAATAGAACAGCGCGGATTGTACATACATACATACATGCATACGTAACGAGGACTCGGTCTAAATCTCGGCGCAAGCTCGCTTACCTGCCTTGCTACCTGAATTCCCTCCAATCTCGAAGCACGGCACCATCCCGGGCAGGTGCTTACGATCTAATCTGATTCGTGCACGCGGACTCAGGTCGCTGACCCACCAGCACAATTAAGGAAGCTATACAAGTGTGGTGGATCCTTTGGAATCGCGACACTCCTGCAGATTCAGAGCTTTATCGAGAAGACCATGCCCCCCCCCCCCTCTCTCTCTCTCTCTCTCTGTCTTGCATCTTCTTCTATTTCGTGTTCATCTCTATCTAACTATTTTCTCTCCTCCTTCATACATATTCATCCGTACATTTCGCTATTTGTCTCTGTGTACCTCTCGATCTATCCATTTTTCCCAGCCAATGCCGCACCACGTTTCCGATTGCTTGCATTTCACCTAACAAATATATACGTTTTAAACCTGCGCTAGGTATTAGATCTATAACGCGCATCCATCGGTGCACGTTAAGTTACTCGCCCAGGAAAAAGGTAGGCGTGACGCCGAATCGCGAACATCGATTTCTTTAAGTTCCCGTGCGGCCATATCGTTTTTTCATAATTCCTTTCCCCCTGACTTCGTCTCCCCTACGAAACTTTCGACATCGATAAATATCTGCGGGGGGTCGGGCCCGCAAAAAGCGGCCGCCACGCACCGAAAAAGAAAAGGGTTGTTCGCTAACAATACGCGGAACCGAACTTCAGTTTCCATTCGGTCCGCAGCACGCGCGCGGCAAGAAGGGAAAAAGAAGGCCGAGCGTGAGGGGGAGTGAAGTTTGAGAAGTTTAAGACGCGAGAACTCTGATTTCCTTGAGCCTCCATAAAAGTCAATGAGGTCCCGATGTTTCATGCAGCGAGTTAACTCTCGCGCGCCAAGGTACTCTCTCTCTCTCTCTCTCTCTCCCCCCGTGGCGCTCGCTCGCATACAAAGTTCGCGAGAAAGAAAATAAGCGAAGACATTGGGAACTAACGACGTACTCCTTCTCCCGAGACTCAAAGCTACACCTGCCCTCTAAAGTCTTGTTTCATCCCGGCTCATCCTCCTTACCCCCGCTAACCCAGTACATCGTTCACTGTCGCTTATGCATAATTATCCCCGTGGCGCGCTTTAGACCGTCACTCGGGTGGGACGATAAAGCGGCGGAGAAAACTTGATGTGCCGATCGAACGTATTTCATCGCGACGCGGTGGGACGAGAAACGTGCCAGCCGGACGAATTTCCATCGATCGTCGGCCGATAAGGACGGACGGGCGTAAAAATAGCCGCGAGTTGTAGGCGTATTTCCGCGCGATAAAACGTCGTCGAACGTACGTCCGCTTTGTCCGAAGCGGGGGACGGAGGGAGTGACGGAGAGGAAGCGAGAGAATTCATAGGCGACGACTGAGTGATAGATCATCGACGCTCGACTACCGACTCGCGCCATCGAGGAAGTGTCAATTGTGAGCATCGAAATGGCGTCGAGA
Organism: Priocnemis perturbator; assembly: GCA_963942575.1. Lineage (NCBI taxonomy): Eukaryota > Metazoa > Arthropoda > Insecta > Hymenoptera > Pompilidae > Priocnemis > Priocnemis perturbator. The sequence goes on from OZ012647.1 coordinate 3,705,039, forward strand.
GGGGGGCGAAAAAAAAAGGCGCGATCAAATAGCGAACGAGGCCGCGGAATTGAATGGAGGTAAACGCCGCGCCGGACCCTCCCCGCGAGAAGTAATTGGCGTAAAAGTGTCGCGCCGCATAAAGCGCGCCGGTGCTGAGTTGCCGAGAATTATGTCCGACGATTGTTCTCGCAGGACTAATGACCGCCATTTAACGTCTACGAATTTTCCAGCGGCAAACGGAACGGGCGTAACTGGGTCGCTCGATAATCGTCCCCGATCGAACGGCTCTATTTTAACTTGGAATTCATTAGCCCGATTTGTCTCGATTCGCGGGTCCGAGCGAGGCTATTTCCCGCACCTTGCTTTCTCTCGCCACACTCTCTTCTACCACTCTCGTACCCTCGCACGGTATCGATATGGAACCATCTTGAACAACACGACAAAATTCACTGTTTCCCTCAATATTTCATTTAACTTCGCCATACTCCGTTTTGCATTTCCAAATACACTCATTTCTGAGCGAAAGCGGTCGTTGTAAATGTCGGTCACATTTGCTAAATGATGTTGCATGAAAAAAAAGAAGACACCAGGTGCCGTTGACACGAAGAGGGTTCATCTTCAATTTTTCGACCCTGTCATACTTTCTAAAGTTCCAAGCATCTGTTGTTCTTGATCGACGATGAAACTTTCGAAGACACTCTGATCCTTGCGCCCCTTTTAGACTTTGCCTCTTCGACACTTGTCTTTCAAAAGGTTCCGAAGAGGGTAGACAGGCTGCAGAATTATTCCACAGATACAGAGCATGTAGAGTCTTTGTCCATGTTCTTGTTCCATCTATTTATTCTGCCCTTTTCTCCCCCGTCCCTCGCTCTTCGTCCTACTGAAAACTACCCTCGCCTCAAAATGCGTCTCCCGTGGGAACGAGAAAGACGTCTGGAGCCCCTTCAAATTTGCCAAGCAGTTGAGATTTTTCTCGCAGAGTCTCTCCCCTCACGTCGACGGATGCCATCGGATCATCTGTCGGATCAGTCTGCGGATCATCTAACTCTAGCGGATCAGCCGAAAGATCAGCTCGGAATGGCGGCGTAGAGATAGATGCGAAAAAAAGCATCAATCAAGACGATTGTCTCGATTTATTTCGTTAGGTAACAATACACGATCAGACGGGTATCCAATAGAGGTCATCGATTTCGTCGAAAGACTGAAAATAATTCTATTCGCCGAACTTCTGAGACATCAGTCTTCCCAAAGTCGTGAATTTTTAGAGCAGCTAATTATTTAGACTCGTGAGCGTCGAAGAAAGTCGGCGAACGTTATCCGCGCGAAAGTCCACGGAATCGATTGATCGGTCGCTCTTCGGCAGTTTGGCTCCAGATCGAAAGTTCGATGGAGAAACGGCCGGTGGGTGCGAGGCTTCGTTGAAAACCCGATAACAAAGTTCCCACTGGAATTCTTTTCGAAAATAGATTTTACGCTCGTCCGCCCGATCGCGAAATATCCGCGAGGCGCTTTGTCCCTGCAGCCGTTACGAACGTACGTCGTACTTGCTACACAGAACGTGGACGAGACGTGAAAATATTTCCATCTTCACTCCTTTTTTACACACCCACACACACACACACACACATAACACACACGTACGAATGCCAACCGCGTGAACTCGTCCCGATCGAATTTCATTCCGGTCAGCGACGCGAGGGCAAATAGAAAATGTTGAAGAAAATGGGAGCATCGCCGCAAAACGTTACTCTCTTTCGCGCATAGGTTTAAAAAAGAAAAAGTGAGCCAGGCGACAGACTCCGTTGAGAATAGGGCGGTGTCGATGTCCCGTGACCTTTCGTCGTGTAATTCACTCTTCGTCCCGAGTGATATCTTATGAATTATGGAAGAGTTTCGGGAAAGAGTTTCCCCCAGGGCACGGACCACGCGAGCGATGGTGGAAGAGCGCTGTTTACTGGGAAAAGGAAATACGTTTAAATGTACGTTTTGGCGACGAATCGCATTAATGGTTCGGGCCGGCTCTCCGGACAAAGTTCCGGGAATGTAGGCGCGCGCGCGACGCCATCCTGCGAAAAAGAAGAACGATTGTTCCATCGGACGTTGAACACACATTCTTCCCCATTCTCTTCCCCTTTACTACGCCCGTGCACACTCCTAGGCGCTCTCCCTTGTACACGTATAGAGACTATTCCTTCCGCTTTCTCTCTCCGTTTGTCGCTAAGAACCCCACGGAGCTGCATGCGAAGGAGAAAGAGCAAGTACCGAGTCGGGAAAAATAAAGAAAACGCCCCACTGACGCATCGATCATCGTTAGGCCGCAATTCATCACGCGTCGCTTGGCGCCACCGCACTGCCGACATACCACCGCGTTCGCGTAATGACAAAAAATCGCACCCGTTACGGGGCCGATTCGCGATCCGCAGCACCGCTGTTGCGCGATAAATTCTTCCGACCAGGTGCCCGGTATCAGCCTGTTATCGGCCGGCAGATGGCAAAAAATCAAGAGAACCGAAATAGCCCTTCGATCAAAATAGTCGGACGCGCCAAAAAAGTGAGGATTGTTGTTTGTTCACGACTGTCTTGTCTTCGGCTCGGGGAAATTGATAAGGATTAAGGACGTTTTTTCGAGCGCTATAAATAATGGACTTTTTGTGCCACGTACCACATCAATTATATCGAGATGTGAAAATGCAAGTCTATGCCCGGTGAAACGTATCTGTGAACGATATCTACCGCGTTATCACATCCATTTCCAATAGCTAAAGGCCCCTCATTCTTCCCATTCGACGAGCCATAAATTCGCACTGCAGCCTCGTGCATTGCCGCCGAATGTAATTCTCAACGATTTCCGGCAGCGCTGGCGAGTGTGACGGCGGATATCGAAGGGTTCCGTTTTGATTTTACGAGCGCGACTGTACGCGATAGACCGGGGGCGACACCGGCAGGGATATGAGGAGATGATGCGGTGGGAGGTGTGACGCGTGGGTAGTGGCGTCGGCTGATACGTTGATAAGGCAACTCAGATGGGCTGGTTTATGCTGTCTAGACAGGGTGGAAAATGGGTAAAGGGGGCTGAAACTTGCGGCATGAGCGGGATCGCGAAACGTACTTGGGGAAGACGGAAGAGGGCGGGGAGACGGGAGAACGCGAAACTAGGAAGGAACGAGCGCGTCTTCCATTGTCGGGAGTTAAATTGCAGTTTGTCGCGAATACGTGGAGGACACTTAAAATTCCGAAATGTCTCGGGTCCTTTTCGCTTCCGCTGTCGTCTTAAACAGTATGAAGCGCGCCCATGTTACGCCTCGCGCTTAATTGTTTGCGGTGAGCGTGTTCGTGTTTTCTCCCCTCGGCCCCCACCCCCTGCCACCCCCCTCGCTTCACCCCGTTCTCTAGTGATCTCTTTGTTCGTCGAAACGAGTCGATTGAACGTGCCCGCGGTGCAGAAAACCGCGGAGCAATAAAAAGAAAGCGAACGAGGCTCGTAACGTGTCGCCGCGGCCGAATCGCGAATCTGATACCATTCTCGCAATCTTTCGCCGTTTTTTCGAAACCGCTGCCGTGGTCACGTAGTCGACGAGGATGCTTCCCGATGGAAAAGGCTTTGAGCGACGAAAATAGGTTTCGATCGCCGACCGCCATCGCGATTTATCGCGAATAACGTTTCACTCCTCTATTCGTTACCGCCTTCCCATGCCTCTGTCCAATATCTTCTTCCATTTTTCCAATGTGTTGCACAACCACCTATGGCGGAAGCTCGCTTGAACGGGAGAGGGACAGAGAGAGAGAAAAAACCGCGATTCAAATCATACGCTGCTAATCGATCGCAATATCTCGAATTTTCTTCTCAAGCCCATTGGAACGTTCATTACACACTGCGAATGGCCATTAAACCGCGTATCCGACGCGACGGTGACAGGACAAAAATTCCGAGCGATGTTCCATCAATCAAATTTGCCAACTATTCGATCATTACGGCGCTTTGGTTCACTCGAATTCCAGTAATTAATGTTCAGTCAAACGAGTCTGCGCGGCAACGGAGAGCCGGGCCGAACCGAACCGAGCGTTGCGCCTGTAACGTTTTCGGCAAAATAATAAATTCTCGCGCGCACTACTCTCCACGGAGGGCGAACCCGCCGCGGCGCCGAGCGTATAATCGATTTTATACAGCGGAGCGCGCACGGTCGAGAGCATGAAATATTTATTAGGTTATTTTCGGCGATCATCCTGACGGTATTACATTGCGTTCGTGTACGAGAGGTGACACCTTATATTATGCAAAACAGCTAGTGCGCGCTGCCTGCTGCTGGCGATCGATCTTCGGGATTCGATCCTTTCGTGCGCTCCACCAGCTTTTTTTAAGATTTCCTTACGGCGCACGCAGACATCGGAGCGACGTTAATACCCTCCTCTGATTCCGAGATTTATACAGTGCCGGCTAGATTTACGGCCTCGCGGATTTATACAACACCGCCCGACGGCATGCTGATTCGTCCGATTTATGCAATACGCGGGTTAGAACATTGATTCGCAGATTTGTACGGTGTAGGGGCATAAAGCGGCGATCTTGATTTATACAATAAACACCGGTGGTGGGCAGGATCGTACCACGTCGATATTTCGCGGAGAGCGAGGCCGCGCTGTGGACGAGAGAACGATTCGTGGAATTCCAGGGGAATTCGAACGGCACCAAATACTTCCAACAACGGACCACTCAGTTGTCGCGAAATCGTCCTCCGCCTCGTCGTTCCTTTTGTCCTCCAATCGTACGTTGGCTCACCTCGCTCGAGGGAATTCCAACTTTTCTCCCATCTGACCCCTCGACGAGTTCGAGAGGAATTTTCCGACGCCTTCCACCCCGACCAATGATCGGCAGGGAAAGACTTATCGCGGCGCCGCGCCGGATTAATGAATTTCGATGATCGTCACATTGACCGCCCGCCAACGGCGTCTACTATGAATGTCGAGACGTCGACCGTGTGAAAAACGTACGTCAGCGACCGGCCAAGTATTGGTTTCGCTTCCAGTAATCCTCGAATGATTGCCGCCCACGGGATCGCGAGTCAAAGACGTATATGTAGTATGTGGAAACGAAAGGCGGCTTCCAATTTGTCGACGATTCTGTCGAAAGAGTTGGAGAAGACGGATATAGGGAAATGAAGAAGAATGGAAACGTGACGTTCGGGTTATCGACACCAAAAATATTCCTATATCGCACGGACATTCTACCGAGTAACAGCGCGTAACATTCAAACACCCTGCAGTTTTTCTAGACGTAAATCCGATTGTCGTGATACACGAGCAAACGATTCGGCTGCGAGGACAGGCGAAACGTCCCTAATCAGGCACAAATAATTATCACGGATTACGCGATACCTACTCGGCAAGCGAAATTCTTCGCTCGTAACGATGACCCTCTATAGTTCCTCCGTCGGGAAAGCCAGGCCCGGATTTCCATCACGCCAGGCGCACGGCTTCTCTACTTCGTCGCTTCAAAAGGTTCTTTGTCAAAGTTTACCGAGATTCGCTGCGCGATGAAGATAATCCGCTGCCGCGCGTGCTCTCTCTAATTAATTTAATCCGTTTCACCGAATCCTGATCCGCCGTGGCTTTAGAGAGTTTACCCGTTTCATGGCAGTTGCCAAATGTATATATCTATATAAGCATCGCCGAATTATAAATGGCACTACGGCGCGGACTTCAGACGGTAGTGCTAATAACGGCCGCGGACGTTGTCCGAGAAATTTCATCGAGACTCAAACCCCATCCGCTAGATTTCTCCGGGCGACCACGCACGCAAACGTTCCCACGTTCGAGCAGGCGCGGGATTTAATGAGAGTCATGCGCAATCGCCGGTGCAGCCAATTTAGCAGAATGTTCTCGCGTCGTTAGCTTTGTGCGAGAAATTTTAAAGTTGCGGCCGAGCTTAGTTCACGCAAGGCGACCTCGCGTACCGGACTGTGTAACGTACGTGTGCGTATGATTTGAGATCCAGCCAATTTAACCAAAATCCTCTGCCACTCGTGTGGTGGACGTGTACCTGTTGAGTGGCCTCCCGAGGCCCGTTACATACACGTACTGCGAACCACCGACTGCGGTCGTCCGGCAAAAGAAGCACGTTTTATTTCGATTTGCCCCGGAAAGTAAAACTCGCGTCTATAGTCGAGACTGGCGCGATCTTGAATTTTGTCTTTAAAGAAAGTGTCACGTCGCAGCAGGACGGTCTTTCTTAAAGATACACGACCAACTGATTCCCGTGATCGAGTTAGAAGCGTTAGAAGCGAGTATAGCGCATAATGAGGTGGTAAGACTGTTTTTGTCATCGCGCCACCAAGGCACGTCCGTGAAATATCGCCTGCGGGAAGATTCATTGCAAAAGAAAACGTCCGGGACGTCCTGTTTCCGGCCGATTACGAGCGTCGATCGGAAATTTCAAAAGCTCTCGAGGCACTCGTGCTCCACTAGACCGCTCGAACGTTTTTACCTTAGCTGGGAGAATCCGTCGATTTAATGGATGCAATCGCGTACGCCGGGCTTTTTACATGCGCATTCACCGACGCCCAACACCACCCCGTCGGTCGGCTCGTAATAAAAATGTATATTGGTTCGTCGTAAATTGCACCGCGCTTATTTTATTCCCCTCGATGGGCAGCGAATATTCCGCGAATTACCTGGCCGACAAAAGAACCGTTCGAATCGAGGCGAAGGAGCGAGGAAACGCCGAGCGACGGAATATTTTTAAGGAGCCTTTCTTCGATCCTGAATACATTAAGAAGCGCGCCCGTCCCGTATTTTATCGTCTTTTCACGACCGACTTCTAATCGACGTCACCGAGAAAGTCCGTCGATACGAACGACACACCTTTCACGAATGTTTCGATCAGAACATCTGACAATATCCTAGATATGTATTAGCCATAGTGCGGGCCACTCGTTCCGTCATAATAAAAGGGGAATGGATTCGTCCTCGTAGCAATTTTTCTCGATGCTCTCGAAGTACCGGTACAAAGTCCTCTCGGCCGAGAGTGTGAGAAGGTAGGGGGCGGAGAAGACCTTTTAATCGTGGAAAGCATCTTTCTCTTCGGCCGACTCCCTTCCCTCGCCCTACCAATTTTAGTTCTCAGACGTCCCGGGGTTTTTATAGGGAAAGGTAATTATTAGATTTATCTCTGGAATAAACCGGGTCACGGGCTACGGGGAAAAATTGCGCGCGACAGAGGGCCGGAGGGGGCGAGGGACGGCTTTTGTAGACGACGAACTTTCATAAATCCCGCGCGGCGATAAGAGTAGGAAGTGCAGAAATTATGCAGAAGAAAGATTTACGCGTGATGGCACTTTCATGAGCCCTTCCGGACGGCGGGGATGCATTGATCGCGGAGCCTCGAAAACTTTTTTGATCGCTCGAAGAATAATCTTCCCGGCCGGACGGGAACAAGTGGAAAGATAGGATGAGATTAAGCGAGAGACAGAGAGAGAGAGAGAGAGAGAGAGAGAAAGAGGGGGGGGGGGGGGGGGGGTTATGACTGACCAAATTTATCATCTACCTACAAATCTCTTGGGAAAGAATCATTAGTGCCCTGGAGTCAACATGAATATCACGAGTCGTTCGTCCAACTTTCCGGGAAAAGCAGCGACGGTCGCACGACGCTAGAATCCTTGAATAATAAAAGACAGAGTGACGGTCATTTTCGTATCTTTGTGCGACAGATTTGAAAAATCTTTCACGTACGAATTCCTTTCTTCCCGAGACATTTTCCGAACGCGTGACGCTAACGTATTTTCCGCTAATTTTGCCCTATTCAGCCTCGACGAATGTGTAGAAGCGATTGTGCGCGAAGTAGTGAAGAATTAATAACGACTGGCAGTTGAAAAGTTACGCGGCGGGAAAGATCGATGGGATTCGCGGGAGGCGCCGGGAAGAGACTTTTGGCCAAGTTGCCAAGCTTCGAGTGCTTTCGCCCCGAAACGAGAGAATCTTCTCCCTCCGCGGTCCGTCGTTGTCAAAAGTCTATGAAAAGAAGGGAATGTATTCGGAATATCTTTACCGTCCTACTTTTCGTCCGTCAAGGCGGTCACGGATTTCCAGCCGCATTATATTTCCCGCGCCAATACGTAAACGGCCGTTCGTTTTATGAAGCCGGTATGAACGATATTGGGAAAGGATATTGGTATATAGCTTAACCCTCATTGAGCCCACGATGTTTCTTCAGACGCGTCGAAACGAACGTATATGGACATATCGACTTGTCTCGTTTTTCATGTACCCGTCTAGTGATTCATTTCAAAAACGTAGAAACGTAGGCGTAGAACGATAGTCGAGTTTAGAGCGACTTTAAGCGCTCCTGTATGCAAGGATAGTTAAGTGGCACGCCTTTAGGCCCTCACTGTTCAGAAAGGAATTACGTTTCTACAGTGACGAGACGGTTAGCGACTCATTTGTGACAGATAGATTAATGCAGAGTCTTCGTTTGACTATAGGGGGACCAAGGGGATTTCGTGTATACTCTATCCATGTAATTTAATCGTGTGTGTGTGTCCAATAGACGCATTTCTACAGCCGCAAATTGTGCCGAAATAGCGAATCGACAATCCACGTCAACCTGGCGACCGCTGTTAGCTACATAGAGACGCTGATTTCTCATACTTGTGTTGTCTTCCCTACTAGCTCGTTCTCGTCCATCGTACCCCATACGATCACTTTATATTGCCTGAGATTGTTCCTTCTTTACGCATGCAGAACGTCTTGTTGACGCGTTGATTAAGCAATGTCCCGCGGAAGGGTACGATGAACGACTGAACCGAGTGGCCAGTGACATAGCGTAGGACTTTGTACGTGGCGCTCGTCCCGTGAGAACTGCCGGGCGATAGAATTTCGCCCGGGATTAGGATTTCAGTTGGTCCAAGCCACACTCCCGTATTGCCGTGGAGTCTGCACGATCGAATCACGCGCGTCGAACGAAATCTCTGGGATTAGCGCCACGAGCGATATGAATAATCAACGACGAGAACGTGTTGTTTCTAACTCGCCAGCGTTAAACACGCAACGCCCACGTCGTTCGAAAGCCTAGAGATTGACGGTGGACCTTCGACGATCGCGTGCTCGCCTCGATAAAAACATTTCAATTATCCAACCAGTCCCCGTTCACCGTTCACCTTCTGCAAGCACGTAAATTTCGCTGTCGAATAACATTTTATAACTCGCACCAAGTCGACGACGGTCCACTCTCGTTCTACGATTAGACACTCGCTCCTTATGCGCTTTGCGAAAACCAAGTGCATCTTAAGACATGCACTTCAGACTCGTTTATACGTTATCGTTCGTACTGTACCGATTAATCGCAAACGTGCCTCGTTGGCAGGTGTCTAATTAAAGGTTCCCGTGATTAAAGACGAGTTTCCTACTGCAGATGCAGATTGGAGACTGCACGCCGATGGCCATTGAACGTTCGTCTGTCATTAAAGATTGCAGGGAATCGTGCATGTGCAGGCACGTCTGCGATTATGAGGATATTAAGCGTGGGCATGTCGTTTGACGATTCTACCACCGCATGCAGAGTGTGTGGCGTTAACGAAAAGTTCTTCCTTTGTTTCACGTAGGTCGATCTAAGGCACATGGACGAGAAATCTGGCAGCAACGTAGTGGACGTCGGCGTTGATTTATCAGAATTCTACATGTCCGTCGAATGGGATATATTGGAGGTGCCTGCAGTTCGGTGAGAACGATATCGCATATTTTCTCCATTATTCGATCTCGCCACGTTTGTCTCCAGCGTAGTTCAATTAAAAACGTACATGTTATGATATACGCCGTATCGGAAGAATGAAAACTGCAATTAGGATGGACGGTTCAGGCGGAAGTGCATTGATTAACCTGGAACGTCAGCACGTATTCATGCAAAAAAAATGTTCGTCGCGAGACGCACCTCGCCGCGGGTCTGACGAGAGTAAAAAGAGCACACTCGATCTCGTCGAGTTTCCGTAAAGTGGAGAAAAAGTCGCTGTCAAGCAGTTGCACGCGGTTCGTCCGGAAATCCGAAAAAGCTGTCGCGGAAAAAGGAGCAGCGCTCGCTTCTTATGAAATTCCTCTTTACGCTCAACATAACTGCCCGGAATAACCAAGCAGCTTCTTTCGCGCCAAGTAAGACGTGAATACAATTTTTGCGATGGCCAACGCGGTCTTTCTGCATCGAGGAAGCGCCGCTCTGGGATATGCAAAGATCGGCTTCACTCTACGATCCCCTTCTTCCACGAGATGCGATTTTATAATGCGTATGGAAGCGGTGCCGCGTAGTCGTAGTTGTCACGTCTGATGCTCGACGCCGGAATTTCCGAAAGGAATTCCGGCCAATCGATGAACCAGAAATTTAATCTCGTTAGACCCCTCTGCCCGACACGAACGTTTGACAAGGAAAGAGCGCGGCTCGGAAGAAGCGTCGCGGATCGCGAAACTTTTAATAAAGGGTCGCCGAGACGTTGAACTCCCGGTTCACACCGGCACCCACCCGTCTGCTGTGTCTGCTGCCTTTGAATATCGCGCAGAAAAATGCCGTACATCATAATCTACCTGAGCACATTAACTACCGGATGAAATTCAGTAATGCTTCTCCAGCGAGGTAATACATTTTATGCTTCGATCGTCTGTCCTCATTCTCGTCAAAGGGACTAGTTCAAATATAATTAAAGCAAAGACTGGAAAAGGGGTTAGAAACATGTTCACATAGTAGCAGAACGTTGACGACGTGACATAGTCGTCGGGGTATGGATCGAATTATGTGAAAAACAGTGTGTCATTCTCCATGCTTCTAGCTCACTTTAGTGATTACTTTTGTAGGACTGATCCCACTCTCCCGCTCAAAGTATCTCGTTTTGTATGATGTAATCGGTAGTATACACAATTTTCCTTCACTCTGAATGTTTGCCGAAAGCTATGGAGTATCCTTTATCAAGTGGCACTATAGCAGCGAGTAGTTCGATGATCAATTTCGACCCTGCAATAATTATTTCGACATACAACGCGTATCACGAGAGTGCTTGTTTGCAAAGCGTTTAACTACCGCTGGAACCATGATCGAATTTTGTCGATACCGCCCCCGCCACCTCTCCCATACGAGACAAAGGGCTAACGCTGTGCAGAAAAAAATTCCCTTCCATCCTCCGTCTTAAAAAGCGGTGAACAAGTCGGAAGAAGAGTCTTCGAGACCTCGCGAAACTTTCCTCATAATTCTTGATCACGAGCATCGTGGCCTCCTCGACTACTCCTTCGCTCGCTCAAAATGCACTTATCGTTAGGCACGAGCGCAGCCGGGCGATGAGATTTTTAATTTTATTCACTCGCGCTCAACTCCCCAACGATAATGCGATTTGTAGCACACTTCGGCAGTCCCCCGCCCCCAGAAGCGCGTCCCGCTAATACTTAACCAGCAAACGATTTCCGAAAAGTGACATTGTAAAGTGTCCCCGTTCATTCTGCCTCCGTAGGAACGAGAAGTTCTACACTTGCTGCGACGAGCCCTATCTCGACATCACGTTCAACATCACCATGAGACGGAAGACGCTGTTCTACACGGTCAACATCATCATACCGTGCATGGGGATCTCCTTCCTCACGGTTCTCACATTTTATCTGCCGAGCGACAGCGGAGAGAAAGTAAGAAAATTCATCATCCGTTATGTTTCTGGTCGTAGACAATACGCGGATGAGGGAGTTCTTAATGATTGCGACGGTTTCGCGCCGAAGTCTCAGGCAACTGTTCGTCGGGAGGCGGAAATTAAGTTCGCGAAAAAGGGACGCAATTTGGCAGTTGCAAAAGTTCGCCGTCGTCGGACGAAAGGCTTAGAAATTTCAGGGCGTAAAGTTTGAGAAATTGGCGGCGGGACAAACTTCTGGCCTCGAAATCGACGTCACGACCGCTCGTGGAACCGCAGCGGGGTAGTTCAGTTTCCAGTTGACTTTGGTTCTCCCTGCATGAGACCGGGCGTACACAATCATTCCCGACACAATCGATCCGAACTTTACAACTCGGACGAGCCGCGGTGTAAAGTATCCTCGGATTAAAGTCAGCGGTTGCGGAGATCGTCAACTCTTCGGATGGAATATTAAACTAGAATATTTCGATCCTAGCAGTGGTATGTTCTACGATGTAGGCAGTCGAATCTAATATATGTGCTAATTCACCGTCACGGCTATCAACGATAAATGACAGACGACAGGTCTTAGCTGGGCTGTAGTTCCATGTAATATCTTAACATTGCAAATACTGAATATATTCTGAATCACAAATAAAGTATAGGATAGATCCATCATCGTAGGGGACCTGCGTCTTACGTCAAAAATACCGACTGCGCCAAAAATCATTTTACTATAAATATATTTAAAAAAAATCAAGGAGCCAGAGTGAATCGTCTCTCGCTGTAACCCATGTAAACGATATTTCATTAAATTAATCAATAACGACTATACGTATATAAATGAAATATCTGTTTATGAAATAAATTACCATATCAATTTTTCATTATGCCTATGTTAACCAGATAATACGATTAAATTAGTGATATTTAAGAAGAATTAGATATGGTCGTTATTTTTACTGTTGCAACTTTGTTTATGTTGAAATCTCTCATATTGTGTTTTGATTTCGTTGTAGTTAATATAAACCGTATACGAAACAATTAAAACGAAAATAGGGTAATAAGAGAGGAAGAAGAGGGTAAGAAACCATAATTTATTTAACCGAAATGTAAAGGTACCAATTATATAACTGTAAATGCCAGGCTTACCACTCTTGGTCTCATGTGAAAGAGCGCCGAAAAATCTTCAAGAAGCGACACGAGAATACTAATGAAGCTCCAGCAACCCAAAATGGTGGGATAATAAAAATATGCATTGCATGATGGATCCATCCTATACCTAGTCTTTTTGTGAGCTAACGTCGAGCGGCCGTCGCATGGGAGATAAACTTTCGCGGCGTTATCTATCTGAGCGAAATTTCTTTATCGACTTCTCGAGATCCTCATGAAAATTTTCTATGAAATATACTGCCTTGGCTCAAGTAGTCATGTAGTCAACGACGTTTAAGATCGGCAAAGTAATGGCCAATTTCTTCGCAGTTTTCCTCTCACATATTCTCTTTATATTGCCACGGCTAACTGCCAACAGGAAATAAATAAGGCGTTTCAACTCGTGGTCAATGTTTTCGCGTTTCAACGATACGAGCGAAGAGAATCCGCGCTGACCAACGTCATTTTTTCATTCGCCCTTCCGGCGTAAGGCGACATTTTAATGCATAACCACGGTCGGCTGCCAACAGTACGAAATGAATAACGCGTTTTGAGCTATGATCGATGCAGGATGTCGCGAGTCATTGGAAGGCCGACAGAGAGTCGTTAATTAAAATCCGTCACGCTGCCACTTGCGCTGCCTTTTTTCCCCGTATACCCCCAGCAGGCTAACTTCCGTGGATCAGAGATCAATCGGCAGCTCCAATCCTTCGAACACGGGCAACGGGAACCGTTAATTAAAATCGTTCTGAACCGCGAGTGACCCGCGACGAAGCAATCAATTCCTTTATGCGAGTTATAAACATCATGAACGGCCAGCTTTAACAGAATGTTTAAATGATGGTTATCGCCTTATGTCGAACGATAAATGATGTCGAGGCAAAAACATACACAAATTTCCAATCGACCGGGAAGAGAAAAGCAGAAATTTCCCGATCCCGAACGTTCAAAAAGTTGCATTCATAGTGGAATTTGCCTCATTATAAGAAAACCGACGCGAAGAAACTGGATGACGATGAAGCGAAAGGGTGAAGAACAACGGAACAGTGAAAAATATAAGGCGAAAGTAGATAAAAGAGGAGAGAGAGAGAGAGAGGGGGAGGGAACAAGAACGGGATACCATGACGATGATCAGACGCGCCGCAATTAATTCCTTTATCCCAGAGACATACGCTCGTTGTCCACGGCCACCGCTATTCGTGAAACGGACGTGGGTGAAATAGCGAAATACGGCCGAATTGGTTCCCTTCCCGTTGGAGCTTGGGTACGCCTGTCGGCCTCGTTATTTTCTCTTATCCGCAGGCTGGAGAACCTAGTGGGTGGTTACTTTTGGCTCGACAGCCGCCGACTATTTTTCATTTCCACCTCGACCTCTTGCCCTCCATCGGCTCCGCCACCTCTCTGGACTGCGCGCTCTTTTTCTCCCCGCTTTCTCCGAACTCTCCTATAACCGCCTCTTCGTCATGCGACCACAGCCTCGGATAACGCCCCGAGCCTCGCGATCCTCTTTGTGCCGTGCTATCGACAACGCGACGTGCAGAATAAATACAAGAAAAGGAGAGTCGTTCCATCATCGATGCCCGCACTCCAAACCGCATCCAAAGCGGTCCCCTTCACCCCTCGACCCTTTCCCATTACCAACGACCGGTCTCCACCCTCACGGCTAGCCTCTTTCGCCTCTCTCGCCTCTCTTGCGCTGCTAGACATTTATCGACGTACCCGGCATTATTAGTACCCGACTCATCTTTCCGCAGCCTACTCTCAAACCCTTACGAGGCCTCCCTCTCGTTTACGGACACCCCGGACGGCGCGAATTACTCCCCACGAAAGTTACTCGTTATCGTCGAATTGGCGCAGTAATTCGATTTGTTGTTCTTTTTCCCCTCCCGGCCGAGAACATTTTTCCGGATTATCCTATTTCGACGTTCGTACGTCGACGTTTCGCCGCCCGACCTTTTGCCCGCTCGCGAGCAGTTTATTTAATCCGTCGACAAATGGTCACTGCCGAGGCGCTTTTAGGGTGGAAATTGCGTTACGCGCAATTAGTTGTACCGCGGAGCTGTGACTGTAAACGCGGTAATGAAAGTTGATAGTAAAAGTTGACGGCCAAAAGTTTAACTGGCGGACGACTTAAATGCAAACGTTTGCGCTTGGTCCGGACCAGATTGAGATAAAGCAGAATCGTCCAATTGCCGTGGAAAATGTGATAAGGATTCGCCTTATCTCGTCTAGTCAGCGGTCAATATCCAAGAGGTCCCAGACAATCCTTGATCGTAGGAATGCAACATTCACGTATCTCGATTGGGATCGTTCTGCATCGGACGATTTAAAATGGATTACGGAAGAAGAGCGGCTTGAGAACGACATTCGCCGAGGTCTCATCGGTCGACGACGATTAGGCCGTAAACTGCGAACTTTACACGAACTTTAATCGAGCGGACGTTATATCGTTTCGTAATCGAGGCCATTGTTAATCGACCGCTCTCAGTTTGCGCCACCTGCGTGCGAGAGTATCAGTAATAAAAAAACCAAAAATGTGACTCTTCTCTACGACCCCAAAAGCGAGAGCCACTCAGCAAAAATGTCAAGACAGATTATACTGTTTTTTCGGCCTTCTATCAGCTAAAAGATTGCCGTGGCATGATGACAAAGGTCGGAAAATTGACCTTGCTTTTTACAGGATCATGTACTCAGCCTGATACCAAACCTCTTTCAGTCGCCTTTTACGACAAGCAGAGGATGCTGTGGGCGTATTCTACCCCTCGACCCACAAGGGGATGATATTCGTCTATTGTGACTGTAATTAATAACTCTCCGTTCATATCACGTAATATATAGCGCGAAGTGAAATAAGATCGAGGCGCGAACGTTAAAATCGTTTCGCCCCGCAAAATCCATAATCCGTTCGGAAATCGGAAGGTCTGTTAACTTTGCATGTTCGACGCGCACTGTCTCGATTACATAACCACTTCCCAGTCCCGTATTGCCCGGCAATATCCCAACCCTGAAAGAGCCTATCATCCGCTTTTATGTAACTTTTACTGGCAAGCACGGAAGCGTAAAGCGTACACAAACGGATATCACGAAACGTATATCGCCCATCAAATTATCATCGTTTCGATAACCGTTGCGGATTTACACAGTTGGCTTTACCTCTCTCGGATTTCCGTACCCCGAATATTCGCAGAGACACAGGGCTTCTCTTTGAGCGTCAGACGCTCTCGATCACGTTCTACGATAACGAAGTGACCCCCTTTCAGCAGGTCGACGTGAAAAAGCGAAAGGAAATTGTCGGAGAACGCTCGAAATTGATAAGCGCGATTAAAGGGCCGCTCTCGAATTTTCGCACGAACCCGCTCGACTGCGATCGCTCTAAGATAATTAGCTGTCCCGGTGCAAGACGAATCGGGATTAGCTCTACATCTGAATTAATTTCGACCTGATCGATGAAGCCTTATCGCGGCGAGCACGTATACGAGCTGATACGGTATCGCCTTCCCAAAATACGTCGACCATCGATTTATGCCGAGGGTTGACGGCATTCCCGTTCGCCGAAAGTGCCTTCGCGCCGTCGTCGATCTGGGCAAATGCACTTTTAACACCTTTCCTCTCGAACGGAACTCGTGACGCGATAGGCAAACAGACCGATCGAGCGCGTTCGCGCCCGTGTTCCTGTTCGTGTTCGTATGCGGGCGTGTTGCATATTTTTTTTTGTCAGACACAGGGAGGGAGAGAGAGAAAGAGCGAGTGAACGGCGAAAGATGGGGAGCGCGGCGTGCAAATATATCGAACCCTGCAGGCACGTCAATCAAGCAAGGAGGGGAATCGATAAGCAATATCGCGGTCCGGTGATTGACCCGCAGCCACTGCGACTACCGAAATTGCATGCTCCCTCTGGTCTTACCTATTCCGCTCGCTCTCTCTCCCGTTCTCGTGCGCGCACAGCCTCCCACTCCATCTCTGGCTTTCAAACATACACAAACTCCTACTGTCTGTCTCCTCCCTACTTCTGCGTCTGTCGTTCTAGCTGTGTATACGTCGACTTATCCCGTGAACACTTCCCTTCATTTTTTAGTTAGCCGCAATGTTAGCTACTACACTATAATATCGCGCAGAACGTGCAAGTCTGTCGTTATCCATTAATCGTACCGGATGGTCTGTATAATGAAAGAAAATATTTTTGCTGAATACTCGGCATCATACGTATATTTCCGATACGTGCCTCGTAAAATGTATATTTGCATCGAAGTTAGATATACGTATCTACGTATGATTTCAACGACGAAACCGCACGTGTTTGATTATTTTCGGGAAGTAATGGAGCCGGGGAGTCATTGTGGGAGGATTATCGATTACTGTTTCATACCTTCAATTGGCGTTTGAAAATACATACCGCTAAAATATTACTAACCCGAACTCGCCTTCCTATCGGAAAATTGTCCCGGCTTTCGAAATTATGCAAAGCCCCGCCACGCGACGTGACATCGCATCGGGAAACCGCGGTTCGTTTCACCATAAATCTCGTCGCGTAATCAGGATGACGCGGAATGAGCGGGAGTAGCAAGAAACCGTTTTTCCGCCGCTATTATCGTTTGGCTGATGCGAAAGCCAGAGGACAGGAAGTGAGGAAACGGCGGAGAGATGGCAAAAACTGCAACGGACGAAGGAGAAAGACGAAAATGATGAAAGAACGGAGAGCCAGGGATGAAGAAAATGCATGTTGGATAAACCAAGATATTATTACGTCGTGTACCCAGACGTTTCCGCGGACAACATAATCATATTTACTCTTACCCGCTCATTCCTCCGGTCGGGGAGCCTTAATGCAATATGTGACTCGACAGTTTGTACACGCCGGCCGTCAATATCCCGGGGAGCCGCCGTCAAATTCTTCATAAACATTTATAAAGACCGCCCCGAAGGCGTGGAACGCGAATTTCATTACCCCGTTAATGATCGATCAATCTCGCGAAAAGCGGACCAACAATTTTTTCACCGATGTCGTCGATCAAAGGTCTTCCACACACAAGCATGTTCGATAAAAAAAAGGGAGAACGTGCAGTTAGTACCAAAGAGCCCGATTTCTCGCGCATTCGAAAGTCAGTCCCAAAAATAGAATCGCCGACGGAGCTTAACTCGAATATCGATACGCGATGATTTATCTCGATCATGGCGCGCGTCGGAGGGTAACCAACCATTTGATCGTTTGACATTACCCGTACCGGAGCAGTTAAATGTCCTGACATTTCGCCGCTATGGCAAGCGAGCAATCCCCCGAAGTATCTCCGTCCCTACCCTCGGGAGAGACCCGAGTCACTAATTACTATTCGATCACTGGTCGCTTAAGCTAATCGCTGTGATTAACTGGGTCGAGGAATGCGGTCGGTCTGGGAAACCAAGTCGCGCCTTCTGCACGAACACAATCGAACGGATTCTTCTGAACCTTAAATATCCGGAACATCCAACGCTGCTGTCAACGCAAAAGTCTGTAAAGATTTACTCTCCGTTCCATCTGACGCGCCGCACTGATCAAGCTGCTATTTTGTCGGAAAAAAAGTGTCGCCCGTGATGGGTCGTTGACGTACGTCTGCCTTGATACGCCATGAAATGCCATCAGCGTTTCGAACCCGACTTCCAATTACGACTGGAACTTCGATGCACCCGATAAGTTAGAAAAATTCTGTTCGTGCAACATTTTCTGAATCCTTCCAATCTGTAATTCCCAATCCCCTTTCCACTAACGTAACCGTACCGCAACGAATAAGTTAACGTATTTACACAGCTATTTAAGATTATGTATCCAGCTGAGTCGGGAATGAGTAAGCGTTTTGATTAACGCCCCGCCGTCCTATAAATTCCAAAGTGAGAATACAGATGTACCTTAGAAATCCAATGCATCTCAGGATAAAGGAATATTCCACCGGTGAAGGCACGTGTTGCCCGTTACTGGCCACGAACTTCTCACCAGGAAAATATCTCCTGCCCGGCAGCTAGGCGAGGAAATAAATGATTCAAGATGTCTCGGCCATACCCTCGATTTCATCAAGGGACTCGGCGTGAAAGGGATCCGTCGGGTAAGAAATGCTCTGCGAGTGTTATTCACTCTGAACTTCTCAACGCTGCGGATGACGAGTCGGTGGTATTTACGGATTCCGAACAAAGATATACGTCCACTTCCCGTCGTCTTCGTTTATTGTATTTTGCGCAAAGGGCGCATTTGCGTGACTGATAAAGCATGCCGTTTGCAGCATACTAAAAAGATCCATTTCTTTTCCTCTTTCAGGTGACGCTCTCCATTTCCATTCTCATCAGTCTTCACGTGTTCTTCCTGCTGGTTGTCGAGATAATTCCACCTACGTCCTTGGTCGTGCCACTGCTTGGGAAGTACCTGATATTCGCCATGATACTCGTCTCGATAAGGTGAGTTTCGTGCAACTCTCCTCATGCCGTTTCTAGATATACGCATTAACAAAATTGGACGGGTGTTCGATGCGGGTCTATGCACGTTGCACATTAATACTCGTACATTTCGAGAAGAGGATGTTTAACGTGAAAAATCATGGACAAGCATGAAAACCATGGACGGCATAGCGATGCTTATCGCGTGAAGAAACGTTCTTATAGCTCATCGTTGTACATAGCTTGCCAAGCCCGATTACAGCAAATTCCAACAGTCGGCTAAGGATGCTTGACCATTGAAAAGCAACCACACGGTTGCTCGCGTTCAGAATGCGTACCTTGTTCGCCTAGACTAGGGATGAATACAACGAAGAAAGTGGGACACTAAAGAAACGAGAGAAAAAAGGACAAACGGTGAATAATCAGATTTGCCCCAGAACTAAAGTCATCCCAAACACGTACGATGGTCTTGAACGCACGATCAGTATTAGGATGCTCTGCGGAATACGCAATTCTTATCCAAGAAAATGCTTGATAGAAAGGAATACGAAATCAAAAGTGAAGGGTCCATGCAGATGTTCAACGATACACGTATACAATCATTTTCGATCCTTCATGGTCGACAACGGTCGACCCGCCGAAGGAAAACGTCACCGAAAATACATACATCTCTTTGAAACACCTGATCGATACGATTGAAAATAGCCTGAACGTGCAAAATAGAGGCAGGTTGCACCGTCCTAGATGCGATGACGAAAACGGAGGAAACGGGAGAGTGAGAGTGGCCAAGAGGAACGCTGGTCGGTGGCTATATGGCAAGATAAAAGACGCTCTACAAACAAAGCTAGAAATAACGGGAATCGTTAAAGCCTCAGAGGGTACATTTGATACCCCGTTATTGTCCCAAATAAGTCTTCCGTTTGGACCGATACAGAGAAAAGCGGAAAACGCGGGACATATCACGCCTCTCGCGAAACTTTTGACTGACACAGCTAGAAATAGTTGAGAAACAGCGACGGAGCAGAGAGGGTTAGAAACAATTCGCACTCGATGGAGTAGCGAGAGAGGAAGCGGGCGAAGGAAAGACATGCGCATCAAACAGAGGAAAATGAAAAACACGAGCGATAGAAGGAGAGGCATACGCTGCGGAATTTGAATACCATTACGGTCCAGTTGTACTTGCCTCCGCGGAATAAAGGAGTTATTAGGGATTTCCCTGTCTCTATCTCCACAGTTTCCACAGAGCGAAATCTGTTTTGCACCACGTTCTTCCTTTCCTCAGTTTTCTGCTTCACCATACACCGTCATAACACTAAATTACCGTAGAATTATGCAGTTTCCTGGGACAGTGCTACAGTTTGCGTAACGAGCGTGTAAGAAATAAAGAAAGTGGAACGTGCCTCGACAACGGTGCAAGCGTAATGTATTGCTGCTTCAAAAATTGAGTACGGTGCGCAATGAAGTAAAAGGATCTTTCGAGTGTACAATCGTGATCGGCGAAAGTTTCTAGCTGCGTTCTCGCCAGTAAATGGCCGTAACATGACTTGGCACGTCCTAGTGGCTCCGTTTCGTCTCGTCCGATCGAAAGGCGCGCGAAACGGCGAGCGTTCCCGAAAGGTTTCCTGATAATCAAAGTGCGTCATCGCGATATATTCAGCGTACTGAACAATAGCTTTTTGTTTTCGGATCTGGGTTATCACACAAATGGACCACGCGGGCCACCTTATTGTATCGTGCAGGACTGTGGAAGGAGAAGAAGGGTGGGACTTTGGCTTGAATGAACCTTGTGCCAAAAGAACTATGAGCACGGCCGCGAATACCGCTAAACAGTCGAGCCGGCGCGGCGGTACAATCTTCGGCGGTGTCTGAGGAAAAAAAAAGTGCGATTCTTGGAAGGACGAAGGTATGCAATTTCTCGCAAAAGTCTCGCGACTGATTGTCACGCGCCATTATACCTCTTAACGAGTGATTACTCAACGTCCATTAGACGTAACGGCAATACGCTCGACGCATTTAGAGAGGCACTGCGGCGGAGAAATAATATTCGAACGTGGAATGCCTCCTCGGAATTTCGATCGCCGGTCACGATTAAGCGCATTTCCCGCAGCGAAACAAGTTTCACGGTTGAACGATGAGAGTTGCAGCGGGATATTAACGAGAAGATCCGTTAGCTCCCGATCCCGCTCCGTTCCCGAGTCGCGCGCTCCCCAGAGACACCGTCACTCTCAGCCTACACCCTTCCTCGGCAAAGAACGGAACAGCGCGCACGGCGGAAGTATTTCGAGAGACGCATTCGCACGGATATCATCCAGTTTTTTCGCGATGTTGATCCGCCGCGTTCGTCGTTAATTTCCCCCGGGTGACGCTTACCAAGCAGGAATCGAAGGCGCAGGGTGGGCGAAAGGATAAGGGGACGGCGGCGGCAGGATGATTAACCGCCGCGAGAAGTGTCGATACTTATCCCGTGAAATTAAAAGGGAACGTCTCTCGTTCGTCGAACAACTATTGGCCTGTCTTCGTTCGACCGGTTACCAAGGGAAACTGTTTCCGTCTTATACCTTAAGAAACTACGAGTGCACATACATTTCGATATTGGCCTATTTCCAGAAGAAACAACGCCGGGAGGCAAGATGAAAGCAGGAAAGTTGGCAGGTTTAAGAGAACAGTAGCGTTGCATCAAACCCATCTCGAAATTCAACCCAACCGCCCGACGACTACATTCTAGTGGCGAGACATTACTTCGTCTCTTGCGAGCGCGGCTCGTTCGCGTTCCTGATGAGAGATCAGAGCGAATCCTCGCAAGTCCCTCCTTCGAATCTAGCAATTTCACGAGGGGCGGTTAAACGCGCACGGCGAAACGCGGTAAAACGCACCGCTCCACCGACGGCTTTAGTCGACTTATCGAAACGACCGCAACGAGTTTCGAGATTAGTTTCGTGCTTGCTCAGCCTGCGGGCGATAATGACGCGACTCCGAACAAGGGCCCGAGGGTTACGCTGGTTACGTGGCCGGACATTTGGCGCGTATCTTGTTTTATGCGCGACATGTTAGCCGAAGAGGCTGGCTTAACGTCCTTCTACCTAGTCTCTTGTACCAGCGACTTCGGCGATCGCTGTTGCTCTAAACTCTAGTTAGATGGGAGCTTAGGTATACCGAAACATAGATCGCGTTTCAAGGTATAAAACGTGGCCAGGCCGTGCCTTTAACGTTTTCTTGAAAACTTCGCGAAATGATAAATCGACTTAGTTCGTCTCGCGCTCCCAGCGTCAAAACTTTTCCGTATAAGTAAAATCAAGGTTTAATTTCTTCAACCTATATATGTTCGATTCACTACAACGGACGTAGGTGAAGTCCGCGTGCACGCGGCTCTAGTACCGGGAGAACCATTCAAACGGGATCGAATCCAATAACGTTTTATCAGAATCGCGACACACGCTGCGAGACGAGTTTCTAATATCCGTAGGCAAAGAAAAATAGAGGTTCTCTCATAACGCCATAGTTTCGCCACTTCTCATAATCAGATTAACGGTCGAGCAGGACACGTCTGGGGGTTAAACTTTTACGAGCGTAATATCATCGATTGCCGTATCGTCCCCGGTATTTTCCCACGCTTTTCACATCTTGAAAAATCCACCCTACGCTCTTCGTTCTTCTTTATCGAGGACGCGCGCGCGCACTCAAAGATCAATGTTCTGCGAACGCGAACAAATTTCGAGGGAAGGGGAAAAAAAACACGTGTAATCCGTAAATAACCAACATGGGATGTAGGAATATCTCTCGCGGGCATAGGACCGGTTACGCTCCTCGGGCGATAAAATCGTTCGTGCAACGAGTCCGCGACAAGGGGAAACAGCGACGAGCATAAAGTGCCGCGCGATGACGCCCTGGAAGCCCTGGGACGTTAATAACAAACGAGCCAGTCTCGTGACTGGATAAATCGTTGGTCCCCAGTTTATGAGAGTTCATTGTTGCCTCCCTTTTATAATCTTTGGTTTCACTGAAATACGGAAAATGTTCGTCATCCCGCGAGGGATCCTCCTCCCTCTCATCCTGCTGCCGCACATGAAAATGTCAAATGACGATAAATGTTCATTTCTTGCGCTAATTTAATTTTCGACAAAAACAATGATCTGCCCGACCACAAAGGGCATTTTTCAGCACCATTGTGCGCACATCCTCTTCACTTGGAAAGGGTCCAAAAGCAGTGACTTCGATTTCGAGGTACTATTAGTAATTAAACTGTGTAGATTTGCCATTCAGAAAATTGCGGTAAATATCGGTTTTTGGTAGCAACCTAACTTCGATATAAACGACCCGAGCGGACCGTTCCGTAGCCATCCACAAAAGGCGCCCTTCCACGTTATTGTCGCACCACCCCGTTACATCCAGTTCCCGTTTGGAAAATGTCCAGATACGTACTGGGTTCCATTCCCTTTCGCTCCATGAGTCTAACACTTTGCTTTACGACTCGGATACGAGACAGTTTCAGCTCGCGCCGCGGTGCCGAATCTATTCGACACGTCGGAACGAACGACTAGAACGCGTCAGCGGAACCCTTTCGCTCCACTCACCCATCCCCGGCCAATCTGATATACCACAGTGGAACAGTTTTGACGTGACGCAGACAAAGGGAGGGTATCGCAGAAAATATCGCGTTCGTCGTAATGTTGCGTGCAATGAACGCTCTTCGAGACGATCGCATTTCGTTGCACCGAGGCGGAACAATGCCTGGGTGCTATCGATTTCGCGCGTCCTTGCGACGAGGCGTGCCGCGTGGCCGGACCGCCGAAGCGGACGCGCCCATTTGTCGCGCGCGGGACTACGAAAAGGGTCGAGAAACGAGCTACGAGCTCCATGCGCTACTCTCGATATCTGTTAAAAGCTGTCTCGCACAATTTCCTACTTCCAACGGTACCGCGTGTCAGCGATGGAAACTAGGCACAATCACCATCACTGACAGTCCAGCATGAAAAAGTCGAGCATCACTTCTGACATGCGACGCGCGAACTTGAAAGTTAACGAAAATCGCATGATCGTGCATCTGATCGCAATAATACCCGTATGATGACGCATCTCATTACCCGGCGTCATTGACGCGGAACAGCCGGGACAATGGTTCGATGGTATCGATCTGGCGTGTCCGTGTCACGAGGCGTGTCGTGCGACCGAAGGTGCCAAAGCAAACGCTTCCATCTGTCATGGACGACGCGTCAGAGGCGCCAAGTTCGCGTGACTATCGTCTCAACAAACCGTTGAACAGGCAGCAGGGGTAGGTGAGCGGCATACTCTTGCGAATATCCTGCTGCCTGCTCCCACAAGTATTCACCAATTATTCGTCATTTTCTTCCCGTACCGACGGGACCGCGCGCATTTGGGAAAAAGTTACGCTTCGTTCTCGTCGGTCTCGTCCTGAGATTTCTCCCCGGTCGTGATTATCACCAGATTGCAGCCACCGATTACCGCCTGGTCGCGAAAACGCGGAAGGAAGCACCTGGCCGCAACCGGCCAAATTGCTCCGTTACTCAACTCGCAGTTAGTTAAACGTCCCGCTCTCGTCCGCCGGTGAAGTTTCGAAATGCTTCCATTAATATTAAACGGCAGCCAGGGCGACGCTCTGAAAGGGCATTCGCTGGTCGCGCGACCTGCCAGTTTGCACCCCTGAAAAGACCCCTCATAAGCCAATGAACCCGCGCGTCGTCGGTCCGAGCCCCTGGAACAAACGACAACGGTGGTGAGGTGAAGTGAGGATGACGAGGGGAACGTGGACTGAATAGAAACACTTGAGAAATTAATGTCCCGGAATGTCGACGACCATCTGACCCGTATACCCACCGACGCCTAATCAAAATCAAGAACGGGAGTACTAGTGGCCTAGAATTCCCGTGGCACATCTCTCACAGTAGAAACAGCGTGCTAGGAGGAAACAGTATTATGGAAAAAGGTGCCACTCTTCAATTGTCTCTACGTAACAACAAAATATACCTATATATTTTGCTCAGAAATCGAGAGACGACTGAAAACGGAAGGCATATCGGATATCAAGCGGTCGTCGATCATTTCCGCTTACATTCTCCTCGCTGAAAGCTATTGGGAAAGTAAAGGGCACATCCACACAAAATACTCGATAATTGGAAAAGGTTTTTTCGTCGACCGTCGAGTGGTGATCCAGGCGCGCGTTACGACAATCTCGAAACGAGGTCTGCCAAATGTGTACTCGAAGGCAGAATGCTGCATGCTTCCGCCCCTCTATGCCCTCACCCCTTTTATTCCCTTTACCCTTGTCTTCTCCCGTAAAGAGAGAGACTGAGAGAGAGAGAGAGGGATAGAGGGAGAGAGAGCGAAAGAGAGAGACGAACAATGCACTAATCGGTGCAATCTCCAAGCAGTGTGAATGGAGCGTTTAATGATAATACGCCACGCGAACGGCTGACGCGCACAGTTCCAAAAGGATTTCCTGAAACGGAGGAACGGTAATGCTTATGCGTCCTCGACGACGGCAACGACAACCGTGCAAAACGGCGGGGCATGAGAGAAATGCCATTTCCTGATTGCGAAAAATCGTGGACTTTACGGGGGGAAACCTCGGCCCCTCGACTGTCTGGTTTATAAAGCAACTCTCACTCACTACTGTCAGAGCACGACGCTCTAAACCAGAGCTCAGAGAAATGAAAGTTTTTCGTGGCAATACAAGTATCCTTTCCGCGTCGCTGCTAAAAATTTAAATAGAAACAAATCAATTCTCACAGATTTCCCATAAACGTTCTATGAATAAATTCGCATCTTTCCTGCTCGTAAATTGCCCTAGTCATTTCTTATTCGCCGTACACGTAACAATGCCAAAGCTGTGATACAGTGGACCGAATAGGGAAATAAAATAACGATGTCAACTCACCTCAGACCTAATTCATCAGGGAATCGTATTCCAGGTCTAATCCCTATAATAATTGGACATTTTATCACGATTGAGAGTGAAGCTCGGTTAGCAAATGATGTATCGAGCGAGAGTGGATTCCTCACCTCTCGCAACCATGGTGACTAGGTACCCCGTACGTGGCAGATTACAGCTCTGTAACATGAGTCGCAAAAGCAGAACAAAATAAAAAAACAAGAGGACAATCGCCCATCTAACCCATCGGCCTCCCACGATGATGCTAACAACAAGTTACTAAAAATTCTATTTCCTAATCGAGATACAGCGGGTTATGAAATTTATAAAAAATCTATAATCAGCTAGATTGCAAAAGTCGGGGCCCAAGGGACAATTTGACAATGTACCCCGGTGTGTATATTTCGCTACTTTAATGCGATCTGCGTCCTAAATATGGGCGGCTTCCTTATGCACCCGGCGTGTCTAGATTGGAAATTCCAGCGGAGAGGTACTAGGACTGCGGATGCCGGAGGAAAGCGGAAGGTGGAAGCGCCGGGAAAGGCTTCCGCTTGCGCCGACCGCGAACCCGTTACAGCCAGGCTCCTCTCCTTCGAGAGTAGAATCCAATTTAAGCGCGGGCACGATTCCCAAATCGCGATACTATTCCGGCACCCCGGCTCCTGACTTCTATAACAGCTATAAGGGCAAGCATGCGCCTGTGTGCTTTCCCCTTTGCGAAATAGCACGTGTTTCCTCCGGCGATCTACATGGTATGATCAACAAGGACCGTCAAAGGGTTACAAAGATAGGATAGCCACTGGAATTGACTTGCATAAGCAAATGTCTTTCACAATAAATTTCATATCAACATATATTGAAGTTGATTGGGAGGAACTCATTCCTTATTGTAGTTAATTATTATCCTAATATATTCCTATATTATTATCAGTACACAAATATATCATCCAACTACAACCATGTCAAACAAATTATTTGGGGGTCGTAACACAATGGAACAAACTTACAGCGTTCTGCACACCAAGCACAGCTGTTCACACATTTCTTCGCCTCCAACATTAAATCTGTTCATATAACTATATAACAGAACGACACCTACTTCCCTGTATAAATTAAAATAATTCAAGCGCAGAGTAAAATGAAAAAAAGGATTGTCTATATTATTTCACTGTGACGCACAGCAAATTATTATAAACTGTCATATGGTAATGAACGTAACAAACGTATAAGTAGATGACGTGTCATCACATGAAACACTTCATGCATAATCACCATGACAAAATTAAATTATGCAACATATATTTTGATAGAAGAAAGTGTGAATATCAAAATCCAGTCAGAATCATATAACCCCAAAATGACTGGCGAGGTCCATAGTATTAAACTCTAGGAGAGATTGCATACTTACTACAAATATTTATACCATTACCTACATTAATACGGAACTTACGAAATATTGCATCCTCGTAGCTTGGTACTTTCATGGCTTCCAATGCACTTTTCAACGTCAAACAAAACGTTGAAACAAACACGTACAAAATTCGGATCACTACGCGCGATCGATATAACAACACAGCATCGTACATCCAATTAATTTCGGGATGTAGACACTTCTAAATCACGCTTGAAAAACGCGAGATCATACACGACATCAAATTATTTCAATGCAAGACATTGAAAAACCGAACGTCTGACAACATAAAACATGTTAAAAATGAAAGAGAAACGCTGAAAGCTTACCCATGACAGACGATTTTCGATGAAAGTTGTTGTGCATATCTAGACGACACCACCGGCGCCGCACCATAGTTCGGATAGTCTTTAAATTTTCATATCAACACTGAAGTCAGCTTCGGCAACGGGAACATTCTCGTCGAACAGCTGGATTTTGCATGCTATATTGAAATATTAAATAACTGGCATTAATGATATGGCCACAATGTCGAGCAAACACAGGCATACTGAATAAATAGCATGAAAACTTCAAGTGAAATACAGGCAGACATGAGACAAAATATATCAGCATATATTAAATATTTCGAAGACACTTGGTCGCGACCACAGTCGCAGTATTTTCAGTTACCAAATGCAGAAAATTCCCGGAATCTGGAGAATCCTCACCATCTGTGTCGCATTCTCGCTGAGTTCGCAATGGATTGCCGTATGCGATGGAAGAGGGAAAATATAATGAGGAAAGACCTTACCAACTGATGATTTTTGTAGATAAAAAGGGGTGACAAAGTGTCCCACAAAATGGCTGCCAATGACGTCAGTCAACAACGGTGTGGACGATTGATTGCTGGATCAATAGAAATATGAAGAGCACGCTCCGAGTTGAAGAACTGCGAAATTCGATTCCTCTCTACTCCCAGCAGAGCTGCCACACAAATTTGGACGTGGATCGGGTCCTGAAACGGCTTGAGGTAAATGAAAACAGAGAAGCGATGTCGTACGAGCCGTCGTCAGCCATGATGCGCCGTGGAAGACTTGACGATCGGTAGGGAGCCGAGACAAACCCACGCGAGCGCCACCTGGTTGTGCGCGCGTAAATTAACTGCCTGGCGGTACAGTCAAACCCATAAGAATGTTCCTTTTACGGTGTATACGTGTGATGTTACATAATTGCAAATATTTTATACGTTTGATCAC
Source organism: Priocnemis perturbator (assembly GCA_963942575.1). NCBI lineage: Eukaryota > Metazoa > Arthropoda > Insecta > Hymenoptera > Pompilidae > Priocnemis > Priocnemis perturbator. The sequence goes on from OZ012647.1 coordinate 3,733,728, forward strand.
TGGTTATTTCCACGATGTGATATTAATCGCGACGTAATATTAATTAAATTTGAGGGCAAGAAGGCACACGTGGGCATCGAAGTGTTTGCCGGAGTAATTAATGCCGTGCTAAACTGTAAACAATAAAATTCGACATTGCAATCGCACCAGCGTTGCGCCGTCGGCTTCGAAGTCAAATTTTCAGTACTACGTGAGCACTGAATTATTTCGACGGGTTTCGCGTCGCAATTTCACCGCGGAACAATTGCGAAATATTTGCCTCTTAATGCGATACTTACGACAGCAAACAAGCGACGGGAGGGAGAGTACTTGGATCGGTTTTTGCGAAGGGCGTGCGGTGCCCAGGCTCACTCCTTCCATCCCTAGAGAGAGGTTCTATTCGAGTCGAGAAATTGGCGAACCCTTGCCGGAAGTCGGGCGTTAATGAATTCGTCTCTATAAATATTTAACGCTACCCCCTGATTCGGTTTGCTCAACCCGTTTGTGGACGTACCGTATCCTTATATACATATAAGCTGCGTATCAGGGTGCAAGCAACGTTTCGCTAATGCAAATTTACGTCACAGCTCGGCATTACTGAAAATATTCCCAGGTTTATAAAACGGACGGGCTCGAGCGATTAATTTTACTGTTTAAGGCAAATCACGTTCGCTCGAGAGCCCTGCGATTGATCATACCGGGAATGTTTCAATAAATAACCATTACAACGTTTTCATAAAATCGGACAAAACGAAATCGGCGGAATAGTAATCGAATTTAATTTCATGGATTGCACAAAAGGTGCAGAACAGAGATAGAGCGGTGGGTGGGTGGGGGGTGGGGATCGGGGGAGGTGGGGGGGGATGGGGGGGCGTCAAAAAATTCCACGAAAAACGACGAACGCGATAGAACAGTGGAAGCTGACCGCCGGGAAATAACTGGGCACCGTATGAAACCCGTAATTACCTGACGACCTTTTATACGCTCGTAAAATCAGCCTTTACGATTTTGCCGGGGCCTTTACCGCTCGTCGTTTGCTACCCACGCCACCGCCAGCATTTTCTACTGGACGCCGTGGAAATTTTCTACCGGCACGCGACCCGGGACCAGCTTTTACCATTGCCGTGTAATTCCTTACGCAAGAGCGTGGCAACGATCACTCGAGACGATCTCACAATTTACCCCAAGTATCGAAAGACGATTACAATCATAGGAACTTTATTACGCTCCTATAATAGAGGCTAAATCGAAACTTTTTATCGATGCCTAGGACAAACTTGCTTTTAATACTCTTGGGTAACGTGCAACAAATTATCGCAGTGTAATAGGCAGAGTTTTATGAGAAGCGATCCAGCACTCGAGCGCTTCAAATAAAGACAGAGGTAAATGATCATCCGCGACCGTCGTAATGAAAGCTCGAGCAGAAGCGTGAGGCGGAAAGTTTCCGAGTGTCCTCTCGCCAATGCTATTCATATTGAAACGACGGTCGAGGTAATAGCAGAAATTTGTCTGTTCGTTTCCGACCATTCTACGCCCTGATCGTCGGCGATTTCTCGATAATGACGAGGGGGGTGTTCCTTCATGAGAGAAGTCAGAGGAGAAGGGTGCACTTCCTGCTATCGTGCAAAGAACGACCCTTCTCCGTCGAACGACAAGGAAAATCTCCCGGTTCGAACGGGCATTACTCCTTCGCCTTCTTGCGAACTCCGTCGTGGACGCCCACCTCTTCGTGGAACAATTTCTGCTTTAGCATAAAATCAATTCTCACCGTGACGCAGTGGTTGTCGTTCAAAGAACATAGTCGTTTGATCGTTGATAATTTCTCAATATGTAACTCGACTTTTACAGCAATAAAGGAACAGTGTTACCTGTTACGTTATTATACCTCCCATATCCAGCTGTACAAAACCAACTGATATTATGCTTAATATGTAGGCGCAGAGCGATATTTCGAGCAGGGTGAAATAGGGATGGGTAGGAGTATAAGGAAAGAGAGTTATGGTTGAAAGAATAGAGAGCTGCAGCCACTGCCGACATTCTCAGTTCCATGACACCGGTTTCCCTTTCGACAATCCGCTTATGGGGCCCGAGTATTTCTTCGTCCGACTGTAACGCGATCTGCTAAAAGTTTCCCGATACGTGACGCACATCCTTGACATCCTCGTACAAGAGCAAGGTTTATCCCGGATTGCGGTTGGTTGGCACCGCCATTATCTCCGCGTGTTACCAAGAAGACAACGATATCCTTTCCACTCACGGAGGCACAGGGGCTAACATATTACTGGATAATCCGACCTATTTCCTATTTTTAGACACTCGACTCGAATGGAGTCTCGTATCAAGGGAAAAACTGAAAAAGGTCCGCGGCCTTCCCTGTTTGCAGCGCAGCGTGACAACACACCATTGAACGTTTGTCTTCTTGAAAATAGTACTCGGATTGAACAATGATTCAATCATGGTTGTTAAAACTTTACTGTATAGAAACGGATGAAACAGGTGGTATGGGATATTTAAATCATTCCACAGCTTGTCGCAACTTGGTCTCATATAAAAGACCCTCGAAAAATCTGTAAGCATTTTTCTCTAAGACGTTTAATTCCCTCGCGACACATTCCACCGCGTCACCCTCTTTACTTCATATTAAAAACATTCATCACCGACACACCGATTCACCATTTATTCCGCTCATTGTAAATCTCGCCCGTCATAGTCACGATTTAAGTCCATACTTAAAAGATTAAGCGGCCGTGGTACGAGTTACGCGGTATTCATTTGCGGGTAGGACATTACTCGTTCGCTGCTTACTCAAATTCCTTTGAAATTGAATTTTTTCACGCCGCAGAAAATATCCAAACGTATATACAGACACACACACACTTGCGTTTTCCAGCGCGGAAAGTAACCGCGTTCCTTCTGGCTGACTTTAGATCCTTTCTAAAGCTCTCTCTCCCACCTTACTTTCATCGCCGTTGCGTGCATCGACGAAATGGATAGGAGCAGATGGTCTGGTCGGAGCTTTAATCATTTTATCGTCACGAGCAAGAAATCGCTCTTGAGGAAACTTAATGGCTCAAATGACCGTCTCGCCTTCGGTGCTTCATTTCCGTGATGCCTCATCGATACTAGCGCTAGATCGAGAAGTTATAAGGCCGGCAGTAAAAGTCCGCCGTCATCTCGACCCGACGATTCTTCCGGGAAGGAGGAAGGAAGTGGGTGCGTGCTTAGGGGCTAGAACAAATTGAAGGAAACGTCCAGTGAACGGTGCACGAAGAAGCCACCGCTCCTTCGAGTAATTATGGCCGTTGCGGGACGACGGGCGAAATGGTCGCGTAAATTTTTACCCCGGCCAACGATCGACGCACGACTCTCCCTCGCGTATCGGAGCGCCATTTCGAATCATGGCCATCGACATTTTACTTTTACTGTACGACCGCTGCATCGATCCTTTTATACAGCTTTCGTAAAAAAAAAGGGGAGAGAGAGAGAGAGAGAGAGAGAAACCTTTTACAAGTAGAACCATTCGCGCGGAGACTAAAAAGTAGCGCTAAAGTGCCGCGACAGGATATAAATAAACCAGTTCCGCGGTCTAATGAATTTCCTTGCCAGAGTCGGAATCTGTTTGGATCTCGCCTCACGCGATGCAGGGTGAAAAATGTGAGCCCTCGTAGGGGTTGCATAATTGTGCGCTACGGCGGGGAGAGGAGAGAAAAAATAAAATTACCTTCGTCATGCCTACAAAGCCGAGGACCGCGGTTCGAACACAAAGACGAAACGGAAAAAGTACGGGTCCAGGGTAACGTGTCCGAGAGAACGTGGGGGCACATTAAGGATTTCAAGCCCCGACTCGAGGGGACTAGCGGGCCTTTGAGCGGACGGGCTATTAAATTCAGCGAACTCGCTGGAACGAAAATGGAGAGAAGGAGATCTGGGCGTCGGGCACGCCCGTCAAAGAAACACGTTTCGCCGCCGAAAAATATTTCATTACTCGGCCGAGTTTCCGGTCGAATGAAATGTTTGCCCGGAGACGGCGGGGTATGCGGACGCTTTGAACTTTCTGACCGCCGTATCCGCAAGTTCTTCAGGGGGTTGAAGAAGTAAGGAAAGAAAACGCGAGAGCGCGCGACAAAAATGATGACAAAGACGAAAATTCTTTTGCCACTCGTAAACGGAGAGGCAATCGATCCTGCCCTGCCTATCATTGCTCGTGCATTCCGTTTGAAGGAGTCCCGTCGGTTTACCGTGCTAAATGAACCGCGCAAATATTAATGCCACATCATATACCCGGCACGCGACCCGGCAGCAGAGCCTTCCCTTGAGTTCTCACTCGTCTACGTCTCTACCTGTCTCCCTATCATGCTCCCTCGTCTTACCTCTTTCGGTTCCTACAACGTTTCCTCACACTTTCCTGCGAGCTCGTTCAAGTGGGCAATGATGTCGTTAGCCCGGCTAAGTAAGTAAATTTCGTCGCCTCCCCCAGTGTCGCTCCTCTTTACTTGTCACGATTTAACCAACGGCGACGTGATTCGCGTTACAGTGTACTTAGCGCGCCACGCTCAGCGCGAAAAGTGCATCAAATCTTTCCGCCCTCACACTTAGTTCCGCGGCACTTTGTTTGTCAGTAAATAATACTGTTGAAATGGCAGCGTGAATAAAGGGAAGTAACAAGTGTGTCTGCGACGGATGGTTAGATCAATCCGCTGGCAGACACAACGTGACCAAGAGTTACGTCGCGAAAGACGCCCTACGTTCGATCTCGTAAACAAAGAGCCTGACTGATATTTGACGGTACGCCAAACAGGAACGAAATCGCCGTGTTCCATGCTCTCTAAAGTTCGGCCCACCCTTCCTCTCTGCCATGTCTCCAAGCATCTTGAAAACTCGTTCGAGTGGACAGTGACGCTGTCGCTCTGGCTAAGTAAATTTCATCGCCTCGAGTGGCATCGCTCTTTCCCACTCCTCTCCTAGCTTTTTCCACCGCTTCTAACCGTCAGTCTATCTATCTGTTCTCCGCGATCTCCACTTGTCACGACTTAAGCAACGACGAAAGCGCCCGTCTCGTGTCGTCCTCTCTATTAAAAGTTTCCCCGCACAGAATCCTCGCGCCGCGCGACACCGTCTTCCTGTCGGATCGTGACAGAGACTGACGGAGCATTGTTCTCCACAAAAGCCAATTCATTTGCTTGGATAGGCGTCCCTACGATCCTCCGGCGAACGCCAGCGATGAATAACATTTATAATAACGGGGAGTCATGGCCGCCCGAAATGTAAGCGTGAGTGTTAGGGAAGACGCGAAGTTAGCGAGATAACGAGAACCATAACGATCCTCGCGATATAACGGGAGTGAGAGAGAAAGAGAGTGAGGGAAAGAGTGCAGCGCCGGCTGAGTCGTTAATGAAATTTCGCCTAGTTTTACGGCGGGGAAAAATGGACGGGATTTCGCAACGATCGCGGTGGAAATTGAGCAGGCAGTAAGCGGAGAGGGGACATTAGAGGAGAACGAACGACTGTGATAATTTTAGAAGTGTCTGACTAATTTTCCATGTCATCGTATACGTGAAAAGACACCGTATCAGCGCTGAAGTACTTCTAAATATAAGAAGAGTCCGACAAACTCTCTCCCTTTCCACCCAGTCGAAGACAAGCGAGGATTCCGAAAATACGGGTGTATAAACTTTTCTCGAAACTGGACTAAAGCCATCATCATTACCATTCGTCGCTTCTGTTTCTTATCTTATCCTCGGTATTGCGCTCTGCCTTACTTCGAAAGAGGAAGCAGACGACGAAGAGGAGGAATACGAGGGAAGAAAAAGAGGAGCGAATGGCAAGGGGGCGCATTGCTCGTAGGCGTTTCAAGGCTTTAACGAGGAAGTGCACTTTGGCGCCTAGCCGCGAGTAATGTCTCGTTGAAATGAAGATTGAGGAGGCCACGGAGGCCGAGGATGAAGTGCCACGTCGTCCGATGAAGATTCGATCGCGGGGTGGCGAGGCGTAATCAACGATCCCCTTTGCACTCGTTCCGACGCTCATCCCTTCCCTCTTCCTATCTTTCCTCTCTCCTCTTTCTCTCTCTCTCTCTCTCTCTCTCTCTCGCTCTCACTCTCCTCTTCCCTCGATCCCTCGGTCGCTCGTCACGGAGGGAACGATTTGCAAGTTGAGCGCGATTTAACTTTCAAATGGTATCGGCACGCCGATCGACCCGCTTACTTTTTGCCTCCTTCATCCCCGGCGATCGTGCGCGAAGAAGAAAAGTAATCTCTTCTCTTCGCCTTCGTCTATCGCGCCGTACCCTTTGTCCACAAAGAAAGCGGCTAAATTCATCGTTATTCGACCGAGCCGGGAACGAAGGGTATCGCCGCCGATATTATACGCATGTCCGCAGGGAGTTCTACGGGGAATCTCTAATTATTCGCCGCGCTAAATGACCCACGCAATAATTCCCCGCGATAAAATATTCCGAAACGAACGAAACTCGCCTTTATGCTGGCGTTCACGCTCTCGCGCAGATTCTTTACGGTACATGGCTGGCAAATAACAAAATTTCGGGTAAATATCGGGTGGCGGCGATATTTAACGACGAAATGTTAATGGGAAAGTCACTCGTGCGTGGTTCGAACTGTCGGCCCAATTCAATGAGCGGAAATGGACAGTGCGATTGAAAAAAGATAATCCCTTCTTCCTCGTCATTGACCGTCCCTCATCAATCTCCGCAAACGCTGAACTATTGAACGGATACTTGAGCGTGGGAGGGAAGAAGCTGCTTCCTCCTGGAATGGCAACAATCTTTGCCGTGGCACTTGAATTAACGAAGTGACAGCGACAAGGAAGCTGCCCTTTGGGAGAATCGAGGGAGGAAATAAAAACTAGCAGCTAGTTAGAATGGAATTTCGCGAATGGAATATGGATGAGGCGTGACCGAAATAACAAAGAAGAGCGACTGGATGCAAACGTATTCTCCAATTTGCCCGACCGTGGGAAACAAACACAGGGAACGTGGGTTATTGGAGGCAGTCGATACACGGGAGAATCCTCGCGAGAATCGCGATTTCTGGTGAAGTGAAACTTTGGGACGTTACCCTCGAAGCCGTGAAAGAACGTTATCTTACGGCAACGGAGACGGGCGGAAGTCTCGTCAGTGGAAGTTTTTCAATTTCGCGAGATAAACGTTCGGCGGCGTCGGTGACGGGAGAAAATCTCGAAACGTCAACGTTCCGCTGTCGGGATGCGGATGTCGGGAAGTATCAAAATCCCGTCTCAATCAAACCCCCTTATCGTCGAAGCCGCCTGCAAAGTTTAGTTTCTCAAATCCGTGGGAAGAACACGGGGGAGACATTTTTCGTCTGCGGTGCTCGTCGGGAGAAGGATTGAAGTGTCGGGAGTAAAAAGAAGAAAGTGGCGAAGAATCCGCGGAGGACTGCAGGCGACAATGAGAGTGAAGAAGAAGAAGAAAGTAGAAACGAGAGGAGTTCTCGCGCGATTGATAGGATCGCGTCGGAAGTTTAAACAAGTTGAAAACTCGGACGTGAAGTTGCCATTGCGACGCCGATCGCCGTATTAAACGGTTAGACGGCCGAACGTCGTGGCGCCCCAAGTTTCCCTATTTTTTAGCAATAAGCTCTCGCTCCACTTCCATCGCCATTCTTCCCACGATCTTAACGCGAAACACGCCGCAACGACAAGCTGCAGCGGACGCGGAACGAAGATCCCACATATCATTCTCCTTCGTTCCAAGCACGAAACAACCTCACTCGATTTCTACCAACACCAACGGTGCGCGTTACCCGATGTAATACCGAGACTTTAATCGAGCGTCACGTGGTGTGTCTTCTTGCGCGAAACGAGCGACCGAAAAAGAGCAGCGTGTAGAAGCTGCACTCAGCCAAAGACCCGCACTCGAAACTTTCCGGGCTGAGAGAGAGAGAGAGAGAGGAGAAGCGTTTCACGCCAGTCTGAACTCGCGCGTTTTATCGCCTCGCCTGCACGGACAGGGGTTTCTCTTTCGGTCACTACTCCCTCCGGCTATACGTGCACCGTGTACGAAATTCGCTTTTTCGAGGCTGATTAGGATTCATGCGGTCGCGGCACCAAAATAAAGCATCCCCGATATGAATTTAACGATGGCATCACGGTCCACGTAGCACGACGCGTCCATTTATTTATTCGACGAAAAAGAACGACGTGCCAGCATACTGCGGATCGTGACGAACGACTCGCCGTCCCGTTAACATTTATCAACGACGAAGACGATGTTTTAATGAGAGGAAGAAAGAATGGAGTGGTGGGCGTGGAACGCGCTCTTAACCGCCCCGCCTCGCGTGGTCCGCTCTTTTATCTTCCGACGTAATTATTTCGGTCTTCGACAGGTGCCCATCCCCCTCTTTATAGTCATTATAAATAGGACATTCCCCCGTGGACCTGCGACGATGGAAATACCAGTTAATGTCGTTACAACGTCAAAGTTCGCGGAAAGGTTAATGAAAGGTTAAGTCAATTGTGCAGTTATACGGGAACGGTGGAATTCGATCAATCTGGCCCACGGAATTTCCTCGCTTTTTCTGCGTCACTACTTCGCCATTCGCGCGCTCCTACTCTATCTATTCCGAAGCGCACAGAAACGGACTAAAAGCCTTCGAGACAAATGACGGGCGCGAAGCAATTAATCGATCAGAAGGATATCCAGGAGAAAATATCTGATTGCCCCTTAATAGCGGTTAGGCTACACGATCGTGTTGCAGCGAGCGAGCGCGAGGAAGAGCGAGAGGGCCAAAGGGTTGCCATAAATCGATCGGAGCCTTCTCGTGCCAAGAACAGATATGCGGGAGTTGGCCGATTCGAAGGATCGATAACGGTGATTTATTCGCAGTTATAGCGGAAGCGGCCACGTTAGGTCTGATTATTGTCCGACTTCGCTACTGCCAGAAATCGCTATCTTTGTAACACTCGGTGCGGTCACGTATTTACGATGTGAAGGCCCGCATAAAAATATCTCAATCCGAGCTTATTTAGTTCCGCTTGCCGCAAAACACTTTCCGGTATAAATCGTCCGGAAGGATCGATAACTACAATCTACTCTGCACCGCGGGCGAGCCTCGTCAAATCATATTCTATTCATAGCAAACTAGTCCCACTGTCAGAAGCCTACCGCATAGTATCGTCAAACTTTCACAACTACCGTCGTTTAACTCTCTCACTTGGAACTAACACGTTTACGGTAATTGACTCGATAACGTGACATAATGGCTCTGCGAGGATAGTGATATGCACGTGCGATCTTACCTCACGGTTCGATGAGAGGGAAGCGAGAAAAAGTGCCACAATGTAACTTCGCTCAATACCCGAGCCCACTTCGCGTGGGTCCTTTTTTTTCCCTTTCAAGCCTGCCTTTGCCACTATCAAGTCAATCCGAAAAGTTCGAAAGGGTGCGACGCGTGGCTTGACGCGTTGATCGACTTCTCTCACCTCCCTTCCTCCCTTCGTCCCTTCGCCCTTTCACTTCTTTTTTCCAGTCAAGAGTGTCCCTATTTTAAGTCTACATTCTCCGTTTCACGACAAAGAAAAACTCTTCGAGAGTTCTTTAAGATTTATACGAGCTGCTTCCACCGAGCTGTTTCCCGAGAGTCCTGCGGTCATTTCTCAGATCCAGGATATAATATCAATGTTCGCATCGGAGGGAACAGATAAGAAAATCCTTCGCTGAAATCTAGCTGAGGGAAAAGAGTGCCTATTTATCCTGACCAACAGTGCCGAACCATCCTGTTCGTAACGTATGTATAGCATTATTGGTGCGAACGGTGATGTCCGGCTGCTGCCCGAGTTCGGAGAAATCGACGTTGAAGGATAGCACACTATTTCAGTCTCGTCCAAGAATTCCTTGAAACATAGAAAAGCTTTTTTCCAGGAGTGCTCAGCGTTTGCGACATTTTTCTAACGCTTCGTAAAATGAAAAACTTGCATCAAGTGTTTGAGTAATGGGTCGGACGAATTGATCAATTCTTAGCACCGTACAAACGGATAAATGAAGGAGTTTGCGGTTTTCAAATTCTACCGAGCAAACGTCTCGCTTGACCGTCGTGGTAAAGGCAGGTCACTGTGGTTTTCAAATAAAACTGGAATCTCAAGAGGGCAGTGGCTCAGCGTTTTCCATCGAGCGGCGCCCTTTTTGCCCCTGGATTTACCACATCACGGCTCCGAAGCGGTCGAATCGACGGAGAGCCGTCGTACAAATTTCCAAGTCGCTTCATCATCGTTGGCCATCAGTCACGAAGAAAAGAACGCTCGCGCGAGTAGAGGGAAGTGAAGGAAGCGACGTGGCAAAAAATATGCGCACAGCAATCGACGGCCACTGAGATCCGGGGTGGAACAATCTGGGGGTTGCTGTGAAAGGAGGTGAAAAGAGAGAGAGAGAAAATGGATATCGAAAAGAGTGGGCGGAGAGCGGAGGTAGCGGTACGGGGATCGTCATAACAACGAACGATTAAGCGTCTCGCGTGGGTCGGATTGAATGGCGACGGTGCCGTCCTCGGAAATGAATTGTTAACGTGGATGAACAAACGCTGAAAGGCGGCCGCCCGACGCCCGTAGACTTTATCCTGCCGAGCGAAAACGAAGAATCTCGTTGGAACTGGAAGTCCATCAAACGGAAGAGTGGAAAGGAAATCGCAGAGACCGCCCGCGATGTTCGATAATGATCGTGTTAACGATGAGCGTTCGGGTTCGACTATCACGAGATCGTGGGCATCCGCTAATGGAAATTTGATTGTGTAATGGACACATACGTCCTTCTTTACGTTAGCAGGTATTCCCGGACTGGAGTTGGTACTAAACAGAATAATACGCTTTTTCGTTTGCAGTATTTGTGTGACGGTGGTCGTCCTCAACGTCCACTTCCGTTCACCGCAAACACACAAAATGGCGCCTTGGGTGAAGAGAGTCTTCATTCACATTCTTCCTCGACTACTCGTGATGAGAAGGCCTCAGTACAAGTTCGAGGCGAACAGGTAAGCGCTGGAGTAACGTTACATCCCAGCACGAGAACATCGCGCGCGAGTTCGAGCATGCTACGAGCAAGCATTAATCGCAGGTACACCTCGGGCAGGGTACTGATGAGAACCGTACGAGGAAAGGAGAAGACCTGCTACTACCCGTACCACCCGTCGACGCACGAGGATAGCGAGGAACATCTCACGCCTAAGAGATACCACAGTCGAGCGCCGTCGAAGGAGGACTTGTCGCCTTCGAGGTACTCCGAACTTCTCGCAAATAGACTCAATTTTCCCGTCACGTCGGACGCCTTGGCCAATCTAGTCCGACTGATCGTTCGGTAAAAGAAACGAAGCAACTCTGTGATCGTGCCCGCGAATTAACTTGCTCGCAACGTACGCAAGTCCGAAGTAGACCGACGTAATGACATTCACAGTAGCTCGTTTGCCGTTTACTTCGAGCAAGCGCGAGGCAACTGCGCGGACATTGCCTACGGTGCCTTGTTAACCTAGTTTGTCGGTTAGTTGCCGTCCGGCTAGACCGTCGGACAAAATACAATAATTTACACGACGTCGTGCTACGTCGAACTTAGCTGGGCATTAAGAGGCTTACCAAGCCGCAGTGTGGGTGACTGTCCATGCTCTGCCGAACCTTTGTATGAGCACAATGTGCGTCTAATGCGGGAGGAAGTGTGTCCAATGGCATTTCTGTCCGAGCTGCGTCAAGTTTCAGTCTTGCTACTACCCCGTGTTTTGTCTCCCCTCAGTCTCGCCGACGGCGCAAGGTTCAGCGGAAGTTGTTTAATTCACGGGCCACCTTTGCCGCCACTTCCCCTTCACACCGAGTGCGAGGATCTTAATGGTGAGGGCGGAATCGAGGAGGTGAAAAGCCCGGTCCTTCGAAATCCACCGGCATTCTCGCACTCCAGCTGCCCACCGGAAGTTCACAGGTCGTGCATTTGCGTCCGCTTCATCGCCGAGCATACCAAAATGCTTGAAGACTCGACTAAGGTAAACTGAGAGAAACATTAGTATTATCATCACCCACCGTCTAATCTCCTTCGAGTCTGCCTAAGTTAATTATCATAGGCCATTAAATCCGCCAAGCTTCTTACCGGCATCTGAGATACGCTCTAGCCTAAACTGATGTGCATATGCTATGTTTTTACAGCTTCCGGCTTAGCGAAACGGCGCGGCGTCGTGATTCATTTCAAATTAATTAATTTTCGCCGATGTTGATCGATCCGAAGTTAATTATCTTCCTGAAGCAATTAATTATTGGAACGTATTAAATTTGTTACGTTTCATTGAAACTGCGTGCGTGATAAATTCGAAAAGCTATCATTATTCCGTGATATTAATAAACAGTTACCAATTTTGATGTGTAGGTGAAGGAGGACTGGAAGTACGTGGCGATGGTCCTGGACAGGCTGTTCCTTTGGATCTTCACTCTGGCGGTGCTGGTGGGGACGGCAGGTATAATCCTACAGGCCCCTACACTTTACGACGACCGAGTGCCGATCGACAAGAAGTTCAGCGAATTCGCCACCACGACGGTGGTGAAGTGTCCGCCCCAATAGTCCATGCCCGAGCCCTGCACCGTAGTCAAAGATTAAGGATTAAACGCTTCGAGAAAGCGTGGTAGACCCGGAACCCCATCCTAATCATTAGGCTGTTTCGTGCTGTTCCACCTACCCCTTATCCTTCTCTGACGAAAAATACGGCGAAAGGGCTCGTTTCCTGGAGCAATCCAAAGCTCGGCGCGACATAAGACTATGAAAGGCGTCGAGCGATAAGTCGCAGACAAATTTTTTGAGAGAGATTCATCGTGTCCAACGGACCCCTGCTTGGACTCCTGTAACAAAACAAACTCCTGTTCGCGTTGAGTTGAACGTTTTGACGCGCGGACGACCGCTCGCCCGCGGAAAACGTGGGCGCACAAACTCACCGGACTCGTCGTCACTCACCTCCTAAACTTCCTCGGCCGCAGGATTCTTTTGTTATCCGTTCGTCGTAACGAAAGTGATCGACCGTCGTGAGACGAATTTTACTAGGCACACGATGTGACATGCATACGCATATATAAATGCATGTGTACGCGTATGTCAGACGTATATATATATATATATATATGTATATTTATGAGGTAAACGTCGTACGATTTTGCGAGGGAGAGAACGATGAAAGCAGTTACATACACACAGTCACACAGAAACGTATACCTACATAGTCTGCTCAAGTAAATCGTAATACGAAGCTGCCACTACCTTTAATGGAGTAACTAAAAACACAAGCTGTCTAATGGTACTGTATTTATAATATAGTTAAGGCAGCGACGAGCCTCCCAATATGCCGAAGAGGACTCGAGAACGGAACGACACGACGTCTGCATACGGTTAAGCTATTGGAACTCTGGCAAAAATTGGCGAAGGAGACTTAAGCGATTACGATTCGAATCTGATACCATTCATACACTTAATACACACCGCATCATAAATCTTCATCCGCAACCGAAAACCCCATGGTCACCTTGATGCCGGAATTTCCGACAAAAATGCGCACGTCGTGTCGTCGAAGCGAGTAAATGGACTAGTAAATTACACGAATTAACTGAAGAAGAACGTTTTGTATATCCCCATACCGTTACCCACACCTAACACGAGAGATTATTATAGGTATATCACGATGTAGTTAGCTCGTTGTACGACACGAAGATTTTAGAAAGGGTGAACGTTAATTAAAGTATAATCGAGCGACTTAAGCGTTTTAGAGACGTACCAATTTGTACGAACGATGTATTTAAGATGAACGGAGACTGGAATATATCTATTGCGCGATCGCGCGTCGTGGATTCCTTCGATTCGGCACAATTTTCATCACTCAACACTCGTCTGCCATTTGCGTTAAGCAACGATTTGGCAGCCACGACTTATAAAAGGATGATGGGTGTGACCGCCTTACGAAAATCGTATGCCGATTCGATTCTCTCGTTTGTCGAACAGGGATCAAACCTACGATGGCGAACAAATTTTGTTTAGTAGTATACGCCACTCGGTTAACGTTACTCTAATTCTCGAACTGCGAAATAAGCAAATGTACGTTAAAAGAATGTAACGGACCATGTAACATCTGTATCGGACCTATGAATCGAAATTGCATTCTTTTGGATTCAACATATATTGAGGATTGATAATACCGAAATTTTATGGTAATTTATCGGTTTTGTCAGGAGCATTTTACGTTCTCGTTAAACGGATAATCAGGCTCGCAGTAAAGTAAAAGGAAGGACACCACGATACGCGTCGCTCCACGCCTCCATCGAAAAATATTGTATTTTGTAACGAGGATCGAAGTGCGCGCGAAAGAGAGACACTACGATATTAACGATAACCAATATAGTACGGTAAGAACAAGTAAAGCATACGAATTCTAAAGCTGATAGTTGTAGCGAATTGAACAACCGAATTGACGCCGTTGTTCAATGCCGTAGTTCGTGATCGATGTCACTGTGAGTCGTCATCGTTGAGTTCCATTTGTCATTTTATTTCCGTCGAACCGCGCGACGTGTAAGTACAGTAATTATATTATTACCCGCGGGTCGTAAGGTGATCGGAGATCGTTCATTTAGAGATGACGACGACGACCTAACGTCTAACAGAACGAGCGATCTTCCGCTTCGGGCCGAGAAGTAAGCTTACCTCTTACAATTAGACAAGCGACTTTTTCCAACGACGGGGCAAAATCCTTAGAGAGATCTGAAATTTCCATCGTTCGACATAGCACACCGATCGCGAGAGCGTCTGATCATTCGACACTTTTTTCACTTTTTTACTAATTTCATCGGTCGCCGGTAGTCGTGATGAGACTAGAGAAAAAGTGAGACAAAGAATCCAACGAACGATCGAGCGCTCAAATCTTGCAAGGGATGACGATCTATCGTGCGTCTCTGGTACGGCGCGTCGTTGTTAGCGTTTGGATTTGTACATAGATTATTAGGAGGTATGTCGATGTACCACCCGTAACTACTGCCATTAAGAAGCATCGCCAGTGTATTAGAGAGAGAGAGAGAGAGAGAGAAAGAGTGAGTGGTGAAGCTATCGATCGTGAATCCGAAAAGACCAACTTTCTCCTCAGCAAAACCATGCACCGCGAAGGTGTCGTTGTTGAGAAAATTTGCCACTTAAATACGTTCGCAGGACGGTGCCGTGAATATATTTTGGACGCACGTCGAGAAACGACAGGGATGCCTTCCAGGGTTCGGCAGAAATTCTGTGCGAGATTCTATGCTTACAATCCGCAGGAGAGAAGGATGAAGGGCAAAGAGCTGCTTCGTCTCCGTAGCAACGTTTATGGCAGCGGGCGGCGGGCTATGACTTATCGACCAAGCTAGGAGGCATCCATCCCCACAGGTATACCGCGTACAATTAGATTTCTACCGTTTTCTACTCACGACAATTAAAGTTCGACTGTCCATGTGTCCGTCGTGTCCTGATGTTTCGCGACGAAATCCAAGCGACACGGTTCTGCGAGATCGGATCTCGCTCGATCGCTGAGTCATTAAGGAAGCCGGTATTGTTCGTAGATGAAAAACGTGGAAAAAAAAAACTCGAATTAACTTCGCACCAACGCTGATAGGAAGAAACGCACACGTTTTCTATTTGACGAGGACACGTACTCGTGACGATGAACGGGAGCGATCGATCGTGCACGGGATTTCTTCTTTTTTTAGTGGAATAGAACGCGAAAGCTCAACTGACAAGGGACTGATTGTGAGCTTAGAAATTGCCCGCCTAATGTACAAATTCTTTTAATTTGAGATATAGAATCTCGTGGTATCCTTCCACAATTTCGAAGCGTATAGAGGGTGAAAATCTGTTTTTACACGAAATCCGAGCGGGTGTCTGACGCGGGAAGCTCGAAACGATCGACGCGCTCGACGCGAAATTGGAATAAGATGACGAATACGTGTACCGCGCCGCGGGGGCAGACAGGCATGCACTTAGGGGCGCTAGTCGACTAGAATATAGACTAATTAATTAGTACGTTAAGCTGTAAATACCGTGTAAATAGCGGTAAGTTAACGCGTATAAGTTGGGAGGCTATAATAACGAAGTGGTTGGACCTTTTTTTACTGCTGACCGATATGGTACCGGGAATATATCAACATTCGCGCGAGATTAGTACCTCTCGCCGTGGAGGTTCCAGTCGATTTTCTATCGATCGCGCTCCACCACCTTGCCCTCGCGAATATTTCCCACATTTTTCGTTCGAGACAAGGACGACAAGGTCGTTGGCAGAGGAACCGGCCGACTTCGCAGAGCTCCCCTTTTCGACACGTGACAATTTTTATTCACTTTTTTTCGACATTCGCGTCGATACGATGTTCCGACAAAGTTGCGCCACTCGCCGAACGGAAATAAGTTCCCCCGTGCTGGAGCGGTTAACTCGAAACGTCGAACGACGATTTACATTCCTTATCGAAATTTATGGCCCGGGGTTGTAAGCTTACGGGTTTCGAGTACGCATGACGTCGCGGGAAGTTGAATCTCGCCGGTATCGATCGTTTCGTACTTACTCGAGTGCGGGACGCGAAGATCCTCGCGGGAAATAAAAGCGGGGCGGTGGGAGCGGGAGGGGTGAGCGGTTTCTCTGTCAAGTCGACCGTGAAGCCGATCGAAAGCTTGGGAGTTGTCGTTACGCGGCGACTTTCCTTGACTTCGGGAGAACGCATTTTCAGGAAATTAATTCATCATTTCGCTGTAAAAAGAAAACACCCACGGTCACGTAGCATACTCTCGTCGGTTCTCCTATCGGGACTGAATTCATTCTATAACCGAGGAGGTTAGTTACGATATCGTACACGGACAATAACAAACTTTAAAAAAAAAGATTTCAAACGGTCATCGTCGATAACGAAGTATACATATAATAAGTATATATTTCTTTTAGATCCTTGCGTCGTTCGAGATATCGCTCTCTCGAACAACGCCCGTGTCCCGTTCCAACGATAATCCAATCACTAATAACACCTTTTAAACGCGTTCTGTAACTTAACGGTTAAACGACAGTTAGCTTAAATACGAAAACTCCGTAATTAAGACATGGATGATTTAGCGTGCTAGACTAAGGGCGATTAAGGATAATGATATAATAGATCGTTGTAAGGATTATACACACACATATACACACACACACCCACACGCAAACACTCATAGTTAATGCGTGTAACGTATACATATATAAATATTATATATATATAAATATATATATATATAAATATAGCGCTATATACGAGAAAGAGTAACGACAGTTGAGAGGACGGAAAAATGGGGAGAGAGATTATTATATAACGGTAACGTATTGAGTAATGATCACTATCGTTAGATACAATTATTATGTATATCGTTTGTTAAATATGTACCTATTAATTATTACCGACCGTCGTTCTAAGGCTACATGATGTAAGGACGAGATTCTTGTTGCTTGGTTTTGTAATCATGCTTCACGAAAGCATTCGAAGAATAAAACTTGTTGTCGTAGAATGCCCTCGCAGATGTTCCCCAACTATCACAAACACATCCTGCATCCCCTAGTTCGCCAAACAAGTACAGGTTTCTAAGAGGGATCGATGGAAGGCTGAACATATATCACGACCTCCGCGATTTTTCGCAGTTGAACCTAGTGATGCTGTTTTACGAGACATCGTGAGAACCACTATTGTCTTTCAACAACTCTGCCACCTCAGGCAACGATTTTTTTAACCAGGACATCGTGAACTTTCCCTTTGCCTCGACGAGAGCTGCTACGTGTCGAGTGGTCTTCGTCGAATCGAAATTGACCTCCCTAAATAACTGTAGCTAAAAATTGCACAAGAGTCACAGTGAGTAGGATGTATCGATATTTTTATGCAAACGATTGTAAACTTACATCTTCCAGATCCTGCTCAGTCGTTAATCCGCCCATTATGGCAGTTAGAAACGACCGCATAGTCGAATACGATCCTGAGAATCTACACCATCAAGCGTAACACCAATTAAAGTTGCCACGTGTAACAATATTCTACCGGCAAGAAAAAATGTTACCTCTTTACGATCACCCGCCAGTTTGCCCGGACAAACTTGAAGGCAACCTGAGCAGCGGCTGAATTTTCTGGAAACCCGCTTAGAATCACCCTCAAATCGTCTTCGTTGAACGTGTCTCCGTACAGAACTTCCTCGAGAACTCTGTAATCGATAAAAGAACGTTCCCCAATCTGTGTCTACCCGAGAAATCGACAAAGGCACTTACGGTTGTAAAACCGACGGCACTTGGAAACACGCGAACGAACGAAGTAAACGACGTTTCTCCTCCCCGTCTGCGGCCGTTTTTGTTGCATCAAGAAAGTACTTCCACGCCTGACCGCTGTATTGTCTTGCAATAGTGCAGTAGTGTGTTTCGCGAATATATTCTGATTCACTGTCAGCGGGCAGAAAAAAAAATGTATGTGTTGAAGATGAGGTCAAGATTCATCCTGTGCATGGCTTGTGCGAAAACTTACACGTCCTCGGTCATGGAAACGTTCTCCTTTAGTTTGGCGAATGTTGCCTTGGCTAGATCGAGACATTCAGACCGTCCGAAGGAACAAGCCATTTGCACGGCTATCAGAGCTAATTGAGATCCCTCCTGCACCCCTCGACCCACCTCGCTGTGCAACGATGATACGAGTTTCAGCGCGAAGTCCTACAATGATATTTCGCATCCGAGATGATAACTCGTCGTTTCTCCTAACAAGGGCTCTATCGCCTGAATTACATCGTGTATCTGTACATCGCGTAATGCGACATCGTTAACTGAGTATTACTGAGATGGCGCTCGACAAAGATATTCCGGGAAATCTTCCAACTTCCAACTTCAAATAAATGTGACGAAAAATGACAATGAGTAAGGGAAAAATTGCTTTATAGCACAAACCCGAAAATCGATGAAAGCTGAAGTGCCGTACATCATATTGTTCAAAGCGAACATATGTCGCATCAAAGCACTCCATGGCGCGTAGTCTCTTTCCTTTGCCGTCATGTATTTGATCAAACCAAAGGCTGTTTCGTATTTGACGAGACCGATTGCAGCTAGACTGAAAACGTCATCTATCAGGGTTGCTCTCGTTTCCGGCGGAAAATGCTCGTGATTTTTGTAAAGCTCGGCTGACAAAAGTTCCCAGTTCTGGTCGTCGTAGTGGACACGGTAGTACCCTTGAAATTCGTTGAGAGGGAAAGTAAGAAATGCGCTGACCGAGGAATCGAACCAAATTGGACAATATTCTCAGATGCAAAACGTACCGATGCCGTTGACGTTAAAAAGAACCCACGAACGTTCGCCGGGCTTGCCAATATCGGCCAACACCTTCTCCGTCTCCGCTTTCAACCATATTGTCGCCGGTGAATCCCAATCACCCTTTTTATCGATGTACGTTACTGGTATATGCCAAAGTTCTTTCGGTACGATCAATCCTTGATCGTAAGTGAATTGTGCCTGTAGCGAAATTGATTATCCGATTACGGAAACATTGTTCCGACTATTATACACTCGTCACCTACTCCGTATTCGTGCAATAACTTGAATTCCTCACCTGCCGGACAATCGCCGCACCCCGTTCGTAATTTCTCATGACAGTCAGGAGCGGAAATCCGCCCTGTGAAATCCACGGACTCATTATTCCCTCCAAGGACACTTCTATGGGAAGTGGGAACGCCTTTTCGCCCATAATATGCCAAAAGGCGCTCGGCTCGGCGCTCTGATTTTTCCTGGAACAGTTATCTTCTTTTCTCACCTCGATCAAGCCACTTAACGACATGAGATCCGCGGCAATGAAGCCGTTAAGGTGTTCACGACTCGGAACTCATTATTCGACGCGAACGAGTCGGACGTAGGGCAAAAAAAAGAACACCGGCACGTCGTTGCCCCGATCGTTACTTATACCACGTTCCGCGCAGGAAGACACGTTTCTCGCATTCGAATAGATCCTTCGATCGGAAATAATTACGGTCGCGCGGGGCTGACAGTGATTAATTCGAGAAACTCGCCATCCGGAATCGATGGAATTTATTTCCGAGCAGACGTCGCGGTTATCGCATATTTCTTTCGAGCACGACACGTGCACACGATTGGCAGAGGAATACCGCGAGCCCCGCATTCAGTGGACGCAATAAGAGACGGTGAAAGAATTTACGAAGAATAATGGACCGAACGGAGTGGACGGATCGACGAAAAGTTGGGAGATGAGTTCTCAGGCGGAGAAGAAGAAATTCTCGCAAACGATATACCCACCACCTCGTTATGAATTTCTGGTAGCCGTCCCTAAAGGCAGAATCGCCTATCGTGCCATGCAACATGCGAATCAGACATGCACCTATAAGAAGCAAAAGTATGCAGAGACTGTACGGCGTTACAACGTATTGCATGTGGGATATCTAATTTAAGTTATGGGAATGATAAAATTGTCTCCGGGACGTAGGACTTCTACCTTTCTCGTATCTGTTATCTTCGTAACTGGCCGGGTCCAGGAATCGTGGATTCACGCTGACCGCGAGAGACCTCGAAACTGTATAACTATCGATGTCCATCGCTGGTGAACGAACGTCGGCGACAAAGGACACCGAGGTCTCAAACGATGAGTCTATCTGAAAGGAGAACCACGTGAAAGCGCATGTCGTTCTAGAAGCGAGCACACGGCGGATGGTGCGCAACTTTCAAGTTTGCCTCGCCTTTCTCATTGTTTCGTGCCGAAGATAAAGGAGGCTACCCTCGAGTATCCAAACGTCCGTCCAGTTTCTCATGCTCACCGCTCCGCCGAGCCATTGTGCTCCCAGTAAGCGTATCAGAGCTTTCAAGGCATCGATTTTCGTCACCATGGCGGATTGATCCGTCACGCGAAACAGCGATGCCCTTTTTACACAATTTAGCGCATAACATTACAAGGTCGCAGTTTGTCAACTATCTATACGCTTGAAGTTGTGTCTGTACTCACGTGAGGGTTATTAATCCGGGACTGCCGGCATTGTCTGGTAACCCTGATGGTAAGTTGACTATATCCAACTTGTACAATGGATATGAAGTTTTGAAAGTATTGACAAGATTAGCGACGCACGGCTTGAGTTTCTTTACAATGTAAATCTCCTTCAAATTCTCTCTTGAAATGTAAGACCAGATAGTAACACGAATCTGTGCATTTTCAATGGTAATCGGATGTAACATTGATCCGATTCTACCAATGATAACAGCTAAGTTATGCGTTGACATTGGTGGTGTATCATCGAAGCTGTCAATTACCCAGTCATGCGATCTTAAAGCAAGAAAATAGGGCACGATCAATCGGGTGACCCATGTTGCACCTCAATTTAGGAGTGTATTTCACACTTTTCGATCCTTCTTTGGCCATATCTCCTAAACTAGTACGCTTTGCGTTTTTTGAGTCTCTTTGGTTTAATCGCCCCCATCGTTTAAACTGTTGATACCAGGTTGTACACTGTATAGTGCTCCCTTAAGTTTCGTCAAATGCATTTAACAACTGGTACGAATAACAAGGAGAATACTCTTTACGATTGTTTCTTACTGCCAACGCTCTTTATGTCTTGCGAAAGTCCTCGAAAGCGGAGGGAAAATAAAGGAGAACAAAAGTTCGAGCGCGATTCCTGACGTCGCCAGGACGCCGGAAGTCCGTCAGCGAGCTAAATATTTCAAGGAGACGGCGACCGAGGATTACTTACGAGTCCCTCGAACTCCGGTGAGGCATGTTGGTTAGGACTGTAATTTCCTTCGGACGTGCCACGGATACGGAGAAAACAGACTTAAATCTTGCGTCGTCAAAGGATGGTAAAAGGTTGCGAGCTCCAGCGGTATTCAGCTTTGTGCCAAATATCCACCTGATCAACATCATTAATTAAATCGATACTAAAATGTCGGCAAGGTGTACTATGTTGATTCAATGTCTTCGTTCGCGTCACTGATCGAATTTTTACTCACGATTCGTTATTAAAGCTGCCCGCGTACACGGCTTGATCGTCTGGAAAAACTTCGTATTCGATTTCGAGCGAGTACACTCCGGGTCCAATAGGTGATTCTAAATGAATTACGTGAGAATCGCCCTGGTCGTCAGTCGTATAATCCTTAACCTTGATCTCAGAAAATTTCGTTTCGTTGAGGTACATATCTTCCGCCATGATCATCCGGTTTCTTGTTCTTGGATTCATCACTAGCTCTCGTCTGACCGCTTCTTCGTTGGATGAAAACGTTGAACCATCGGGAGAATCGTCGCCTCGACCTATCATTGAATTACTCGAGATTTCATCATCATTGAACCCTGAAAATCATGATTGGCAGCAATCGGCACCTCGTGATCCCGAAACATAATAAGTCCCAAACGTAATCCGATACAATTTATTGTATTCCAAGTAACAATCGCACAATGAACCTGTACTTTTGAAATAAAACGGCCATTAAACGAAGTATCGCGATATACATTGCGGACTGCCCAACCCCGCAACAATTAACTGGCTACACACCGGGTAGCAACAATTAGCCTGCTACAAATGAGAGTACGGTTAAGCAGAGTGGGAGTTGAAACGGTCGTTAACAAGGGCGCAACAATGAAATTTCCGCGAACTGGGGAGCGAGCGAGAAAACGAATACGCACTATACCGTACCAGCTGATGTGTTCTTCGAGGTGTCGGAGGTACTCTCATTGGTCTCAAATCCCATCTCGTCAATGTCCCTTCTTCTTCGCGTCCGTTGCTCGCCACCGAGCGAGAGCAATTTGTAACGCCCCACCGTGATGTTCCGCGCGTCGAGAGGCAATTCGCTCAGACGGACCTTGCCGGTCACTCGAAACTCGATCACTACCACACCCTTTATCTTGCTCACTCCCGTCGCATAGGTGTTGTTGACGAACATCAGCGTTAATTGCAGACGATATCTTGTCGGTTCGATTAACTGCAGAACGGACTCTCGGACATTTGTGTCTGCATCCTCGGTTTCGTCGGTAACGAGCGCCACAGGATCGTATTTCTGATTGAGTAATGAAAGATAGTGCAACACAGGCGACGTCACTAATCAACGACATAATTAATTCCGCGCTTCAGAATCTGAGTAAATCTCACGGCGCGAAGAGTGTAATTAAACATTCTTGCGGTCAATTAAATTTAATTGTTTTTCAACTATCAATGCTGATTTACTGCTTACTCTTTTACACGGCGCTGAACCTGTGTAAGCACCGAGGAAACCAGCCAGAATGATTGCCAAGAGCACTATGGCCAAGAAGACGCACGCCTTCCCGTACGAAACGAACCATCCATCGTTCTTTGACAATTTTGCGTTCGCCTCATCGCCGCCGGTCGTGAATTCTGTTGGCTGAATAGCATCGGCTGAAACGATCGATGACCCGTCAGTCGTCATCACCCAACGAGTCTCTAATAATCAGCACCAGTTCCCGCCGTGCGCCGTGAATTAGCGCAAATTGAAATTGCTTAGGCCCTGGCGCGACTCTGAATCGTCTCTGTGATCGGTTCGAGCACAATCGGCACTCTTATCAGCGGTTGCATTGGACACGTTGACGCGATAGCCCCGTACGGCAAACAGAGCGGGAGCCAGTCGACGTATGTTAATTTTGCGGTCAAACGAATCGCTGCGATTCATGCGGAATATTATTATGCGAACGAAATGGTCGATGTTAAGTTGCGTTCGGTGAAAATCACTAACACCATCGCGTCATGTCGCATACTAGCAACTTTAACAGTGATAGTTCATGTATTTTGTATGAGAACCTCACGACATATTTTTAACTGCCGATCGTTATCACGTGCGATGAACGTGCTTCGATCCTGACAATTGACACGCGCGCGAAAGGGTAATTCTGAAGTCTCCTTGGAACGTGAGAATGCTCTGCCATCGGGCAAGAATTCGCGATAGCGCCGGTACGAGGTCGTAAATGCAGCGATGCCCACTTTAAAAGCCCCGCATGCGTGCGCGTTGACCACGCATTAACTTCGGCATTTGCTTAGTGCTTATTCGTTGGACGGAATGATAGCGCGCGATACTGCTGACGCTCAGTACCGAACTCTCCGCGTCAATTGCCCGTCCCCCGCGGACCGAACTTGTAATCCCACCTGAACGACCGTTAAACTTAGAGTTAAATATCATCGCTACCGATGCCGCTCCCGTCTTCTAAGTCAGCCGCTACGTTATTCCATTGGGAACTTATACGATCTGAGCCTGACATATTTATTGTTGCAGCTTTGTGCGAGATGCTTAAAGAACGGCTTTGCTAGTGCAACCTCAATGATGAAATGACACGGGCCGAGGGATCGGTTCGCCGACTAAGAGTCTTTTCAATTTGACAGCAATCATAATCAAGAACGGCGTGCATGATAACGCACACGATCTTCTCGACGATTTGTCAGATGGACTATTATCAAGGATATCGCGACAAGGTCGCGATGTGCATCCAATGCGCTGGCGTTGACGTTGGTGCTAAGGCCCAATGGCGCAGCATAGACTTTAACCGATAAAATGCCACCGGAAGACGCTCGTTGAAAGAACCTTCGCCTCTTACGTGACTGTGAATTAATAGCGTTTCAAAGATCTGAAGATTGCGAGCTGTCGATAGAGCTTTAAATGCCTAGCAGGTTAACACTTTATTTACACGGCGCCGTGGCTGCAGGGTTAATGAAAATACAATCGATTAAAGATTCTTTTGTCCAGGTAAACGCGCGTGTATGTCGCTCATAAAACCGGATTGGCGGTTGTTATGTCACCGAACGTGAGTTACGCGTAAACATATACTCCGGAGGCAATCACAATGCAACAACTGTTGAAAACTTCGTGCAGGCACGCCGATGCACCGACGATGACGTTCCAACAAACTCGTGCAAAATCCGCTCGAGATATTAATGTTCCTTAACTTTTCAGTATGGGCTCTTCACCGATATTGCGATACGAAGCGAAATGTCATTAGTCCCGTAACAACAGAATATCCCTGCTTCGCGAATTGTTCAGTACTAATAACGATAGGCCCGTGACAACGAAACTCATTATACTTTTATGGACAAAACATGTTATACCGCGTAGCTTCACTGTGCATCATGAAAATTTGATAAAAATGTGACTATGTGATTGATTGACGTTAAAACCTGTCACTTACTGCTGCCACCCCCTTGCTGCAACTGCATCTGCCAACTGCTAGCGGATCCTCGCCTCATGTCATTCGCTTCCAACGTCTTCAAGAGTATTCGAAAACTTTGCACTTTCCCGAAAAATAAAATGAAAAAAGAAGCAAGACGATCGTAATGAAGAACAGTTCAAGCAACGAAAGCGAACAGTAGTGACCGGAGATTGCTTATGGCACTAAACGAATATGCACAACGATGTACGGACTTGCAGAACAGTAGCGAAGCACGTCAAGAGGCTGATGCATGCAGGTACAACGCAATTAGTCGTTCCACCTGCGGTACGGTTAAGTGGATGCTGTCTGCCCCAGCCACCGTACAGCACTAAGTCCCCACTTTTTTTCAATCGTTCCTACTCAATCGTCGCACCTCACCTCTCTCAGCTTGCATGACCGGTAGCAATCAGAACAAAGTAGTGGTAACATTACGTTTCTTTCGAGTCTCAGCGTCTACGGACTCCGGGCGTTAATTTTTGATGCGACATAAAAGTCACGAGAAAGAAAATCTTCAACGTGGAAAGATCGGACCTCGAAGACGAGGCCGAGGCCGAACATTTTCTCGCGTAGAATGCAAGAGGGAAGAAGTCATGCGAAAAGATCGGAGACGAAATTGTATAGAAATTCGCTGACCAAGAAACTCTACGACGGGTGGCGGGGAAATTTCACAGAAAGATCCAATATCACATTGTCCAGGAATTCGCCGACGATAAAAAGAACGACACCGGTTTCATGTAGATTTTTCGTCGTAGATGGAGATATCGAAGGACACGGGAATTTCGAATCGACATCTCAGGTAGCAAGGTCTACAAGGATGTCGGCTCCTTCCAGTTCGAACTTTGGCAAATAGATCCCCAGATATTGCAAAGGGGGCATGTAAAATACAAAATACATTCCGTACCGTGGGACTTATTTACTGAGCAAATGTCGAACGAAAAATGATTCATCCAATTTTCTTAACAAATAAGGACCCCCGTCTCAAATAACTCGTGTACAAATCGTAACATACGATGCAATTACACACAACGCGTTCGACTAGCGCGTGGCTGTCGCCCACGTGCATAGGAGCCTACGAATACCCATTAGCATCTTCATACAGTGGAGGAAGAAGATGCCGAAAGCCTTAAGGAGAACACAATGGCGCCTAGTGGCAGCAGTGGTCGCTGAACGTCATTGCTGTAGGATAGCAGTGTTTGATAGCGGCTGACTACGATTGCAGGTACCAATGCAGGTAGCGCTGCTATAAACGAGTGCATCGGGCAGGTTCGCTTGACTTTCGTCAGACTTGTCGTTTGGCGATGGCGTCTCATTTCGCATTGAGACCAGGCCGAGATTGACCCATTGACGACGTTACTTCCACTCTCTCATCTCCCCGCCTCGCGGCGGATACTGTTCCAATTAGGCCCTTTTGTGACGTCTACTGTCGCGAAATTGGATAATGGACGATCCGACGATTACGGCGTTCTACGCGGTTAAGTGGCACCTAAGCGCTCTCGAATCCGTGCTTCGACTCTTGCGGAGAGGTCACGCAGTGCTGCCGCTCACGTTTTCCGTTCCTCTTGTTCCCTGTGTTCGCCTTGCATCTCGTACCACCCGCGCATGGACCCTTCTCTCTTTCTTCTGCGCCTCCAATGCGGATTATTCAATCACCGCTCTTCCTCTCGCCCTCGTCGTATCCGTTGACGTGACACCGCAGTTCGCCTTTAATTGGCAACTGTTTTTTTTTGTGCCCGTTCGCGCCCGTCATACGACGAGCCCCTCGCGCAATATCGCAGGACAGTGTGCGGAGGAAGAAGAGTCCAGGCTGACAGTAGGCGGACAACCACGCTGACACGAGGTCGGCTTCTTGGTCGAAGAAAGAAAGATCGCGCTGTTGTTCGTCGATCGCTCGTCTCAAGGTCAAAGCGTGGGCGGTATAACGACACGAATTGACGACCCCGCTGGTATTACTCGCGGCACACCTGTCTCAATCGGGTCAGATCTCTCGCCACACCGTTCAGATACGGACACGTCGAAGAAGCTGTCGAAGTAAGCGATCGCATGAGAGCTGGTCAGACTATCTCCCCAGAGCGATGCGAATTCTGGAATTGTTCTGTGCTTCCTATGAGGGTTGCGTTTGGCGATGAAGTTCGCGGGGAGTCGGGCGCGACAGTGTGTTCGATTTCTGCTCCGTCGACTGATTCGAGTTGTTCGTCCGCTTTCGCGGCAACGGCAATCGACGCTTTTGTCTCTTTGCTAGAGTTCGAAAAGTCTAAGTTCGAAAGAGTCAGTCTCGCGAACGCCTTCTTACCAAATCCGTCAAAAGCCGTAACGCAATCGAGTCGCGAAAAATAATGGTGAGAATGTAATGGGGGTGAAAGTGTCTGAGGTAAACATTTGATGCGCAGGTTAACCCTCGCCGTTCAGCATGAGACGGGCGGCGCTCATTGCAGGACTGTTCCTGATCCTAACGCTCGCCCGGGCCTCGCTGCCTACGCGACGTCACGTAAGTTCCCCGAGATTTTCAAGTGGCACTCGTTGCGAAGTAGCAGATTCTTAGAGCGGTTTGCAAGGGTCGCGAGGATAAAGCGACACATGCTCACGACGAATAGTGAGAGAGGATGCTACTCTTTTTCGCAGAAAGAATGGAGGTCGAAGAGGAGCGTTGACCTAAACGACGTTTATCATTTCAATTCACGCCAGTACGTGAGACTACCGCAGGAACTGAAACCGACTGCTTACCAACTGGAACTTCAACCGTTCGCGGGCGACAACAAATTCAAGGGCCGCGTAAGGCTCAACGTAACGTGGATTGACACGAACGACAGGATAAGGTTGTCTGTCCATCCTGACATCGTCATCGATGCCAAGGATGTTAAGGTCACACAGTTGGGATCGGACAAAACGTGAGAAACAAAATTAACGGTGTCTCCGTTCAGCCTGTAGAATAGCGGATGTACAGATCCATAGAACGGTGTCTAGAAGTAGTATGACAATGCACTAGAGTTAAGAACATCGTCGAGTGGATAAGGGCGAAATAAGGAAAGACGGCAAGTGCGCGAATGTAAAAGATCAGACTGGCGGATAAGGAGACCGTAAATTTTCCTTTCCGTTGCTTAAGGGAGGAAAGTACGCCGCCCATGGACGTGAACATCGCCAGGGCGAAAAGGCACTCCCGACGACCGTGGTACATCATCGATTTGGAGCAAATGCTGAAGAACGGCAGCAGGTGCGAGGTGGACATCACGTTCACAGGCAATCTCACCACCAACGAGACGGCTGGCCTGTTCAGAAGCGAGTACTTTGATGGCAGCGGAAATAAACAGTAATGTCAGACTAAATTCAGTCAAGGGCGCCATTTTTCTTCGTTTTGGGGACGATCTTGCGATTGTTTTGTTCCAGCCCCTTCGTCGCTACTTATCTTCGTCTCGATCATGCCAGTCGAGTTTTCCCCTGCTTGGACGAACCACCGTATAAGGCGACGTTCAAGCTCAGCGTTTTACGGCCGAAAAATATGACAGCCAGATCGAACACGCCGGTTGAACGAAGTAGTGATACGTAAGTAAATGCCAAATTTGGAAAGATATATCTCATTTGTCTTAACAGCGTCTGTGCCTTATTCCCCTGTGCCGCGTTACAGACAAGATTCGGACATGATCTGGGACCATTTCGAGCAAACACCGTTAATGTCGACGTATCAATTGGCCCTCGTCATATCGGACTTTGAAAGTATTGCGCCGACCAAAGAGGTCGATGAAATGGGTGGAAAAAAGCTGGAAATTCGGGTATGGAGCCGGAAAGAGTATCTGGAAACTCTAAAAGACGTTCCGAACAAGATTGTCACGATCGTTAACTATCTGCAAAAGTATTTCATGAGCGACATTGTTTTGCCGAAACTTGACGTGATGGCTGTCCCTATGTACAGTGCAGCAAAGGCTTCAGATAGTTGGGGTCTAATGTTCTTCAAGTTTGTAATCAATACTGTTGTGATCGAGTGTAAGATAAGGAACACTAAATTAAAACACCTGATGTGTCATTCTACAGAGAGAGCGAGCTGAGTAGCCCTCTAGTATGGAACACGGCTCACGAATTAATTTATCAATGGATTGGCCAGTCAATTACTCCTTATCGTTGGAACGATGCGCCAATGAATAAAGCTCTTAATTCTTTCCTAGCGTCCATGACTACGATGGAGGTAAGAAAACACTCTAATTTGTCCACCAAATTTTCGTTTCAGGGGTAGGTAGTGTAAGTTTCCTTCCCCCTTTCGTATCTGTCTAAAGTCCTTCCTAAGTTTCGTGTGAATTAATGGTGCAGATCAATCCCAGCGAGATGGAAGGGAAATGGCCCATGACGATGTTATACTCTCTATACTACGAATTTGGAAAGACTGTGCCCTTCTCTAGAGCAGCTGGTATTAGACACGAAGCAACATCGGCCAAGAGTAAATCATTTTATCTTTCTCGATTTTTTAACAGCATAGACATCTACAAATTCGTCCACGGTGATAGTAATCTTTATGACACATGTTGATTGTCCACCGACCATTTTCTCTGCTTTATCTCGCGTTCTTATCAGGCTTACACGCTGGCACGCGGTCGATGCCGGCAAAACAATTTCATGCATTGCACTTAATTCCGTGAAAAGTTTACAAATTATTCTTCGACCGCAGAAAATCGGTTCTCCTCTCTCATAACCGTAATTTCCTGTTTAATCTTGTCTTCAATTCTCTTCCTTTTCGCAGCCGAGTTAATCTTCCGGATGTTCAACTACACTCTTGGAGAGGATTTATTCCGACAGGGCATCAGAAACTTCGTTCGTCAGCAGTCGGAAGAGTAGTAATTGCTTCGTTTAATTAGCCGGGAAGCAAGATCGAATTTTTATCAACTCGTTCCACATAAGTGCATCTAGTTTATTTAGATCTTCTTTGCATTCCCGGTCGCGGCTGAATATACTGCTAGTACGATAGTAGACCGAACACGATGGTCGAAAGTTTTGTAGTATCTTAGGGAGAGTTTCGGGAAATTCGGTTGCTTTTTGCTTTCAGGCTCTCGTCTTCGCGAATTAATTGCTCGGAACGAAAGCGGTCGATCGCGCGTAGCGCAAATCTCTCCTCGGAAAAAGCAATGTGCGCGAGGGGTCTAAGGATCTGTTCGTGTATTAGGAAAATTAACCGTCGACCTTATCGCGCTTAACGGAGCAGTAAATCCGCTGCACGACGCTCCGCGAATCCGTTGCCGTAAGCATAGCCGATTCTGCTCCACATTTGCTCGCACTACAACTATGAGACAGTATGCCTTCTCGCCAGAGCTTTAGGTGATAAACGAGAACCACCTCCTTCTTATTTGGAGGATTCAAAAAACGTTGAAAATATTTCGTTGCAAGAACCTTCCCTGCGAAACTGTACATATTCTATTGTACTTACGAGACGGATAACGAGCAAGTGTCAGAGAAACGGCACGGAGCGAGGAAAAAGTAAAATCGCTCATCGATCAACCTGCTTCCCAGCTATTTTTCTTAGTGCCCGACGGCAACGCGTTCTGTCTAAAATGCTGGGGCGCAATTTTCTGTTC
This sequence comes from Priocnemis perturbator, assembly GCA_963942575.1. Taxonomy (NCBI): domain Eukaryota; kingdom Metazoa; phylum Arthropoda; class Insecta; order Hymenoptera; family Pompilidae; genus Priocnemis; species Priocnemis perturbator. The sequence continues at coordinate 3,764,426 of OZ012647.1, forward strand.
GATCCGATACAGGGCGCCCAGGACCTTCTTTGCCGACGACATTTACAGCCGACTGAACGACGTCGCCAATGAAACGGACAATCTGCCGGAAGGACTGACCATCAACGGCATCGCCGGTCCGTGGATCAATCGGGACAGAGTGCCGTTGGTCACGGTCGTTCGCGATTACGACACTGGAAACATCACTCTTAGTCAGGTATCTGCCGAGTAAAGGCGTTTATTTTCTCAGGGACGACGACGTCACGTCGAGTACTATGATTTTCGCACAGATAAGCAATCTGCACCAAAATCTGATATTCTAAACATCTGTAAGAGCAAGCATGTCCTAATTCACAAACCGTTTGGATCCGGCATTCTGTTAATGAGCTAACACCTCGAAAGCAGAAATTGACACGGAGTACGCTTCCGCTTTTGCCAATAATGAAAGCTATAAGACTGCAATCGGAGATCGGTATTAAAGGTCCATATGCCATCAGTAAACAACTTCGTCGAAAATGTCGTAATTTCGTGTGCTCTCGTGACCCGTTGAGATTCTTCCTAGAACGCGTCGCGTGTTTCGCGGCAAGAAGCGAGAGCGTAACTTGCAGCCAGCGACGACGGCAAAATTTACGTCTAACTGTTTTGCGCCAGCCGCCTCTCGACAATCAAGAACGGCAAAGCTGCCGCACGTGAATGGCACTCTGTACGCCTTCACTGATTACGCTAACGAGCACTTAGTCCCTCAGGCGGCGCACACGCGTCGAATCCGTACCCAAGAAAACGACGCGACTCACAATTACGATTTTCATTGGTACGTCGCCTTATGGCGGGTATTTTCTTGCATAATTATTATGGAAACGCGTGCGTGCTTTTCCACAATTCCGTGCCGATGTATAGTATCGTCGAGGCAATTGTGCTGCAAAAAGGTCGACACGACTGTGATAATGGATGAAAAGGATAATGCGTACGTGTGTTTGCTAACTCGAAGAATGAGTAAAGCTCGAGTGTCGCTGATACAAATCTACTCTTCAGATCGTGGTAGCATCTCTGCAATCTTAACTCAGTACTTCCGCGATCATCATATTATAATAAGGTTCGAGGTTTTATCATGTGAAAAAATGGAATTTTAGAAAGTCTATCTGAGGGAAGCACCACCTCCATCCTCGGCCAAGATTTGTTACCAATGGAACATACCGATAGTGATGGTTTCTCAAGAGAATTTAAATTTCCGTGAAACGGAACCGATGACCTGGTTGATCAAGACCAACGAACCGAAAAACTTGACAATTCCGGATATAACGAACGAAGATAACTTCATCATCGTTAATCCGGAAGAAATTGGTAAAGACTCACTACCTATGTGTGAAACATGGTTCTACTCTCCTACTTAAGAGTTTCCTGAACCTAATGACATTCTAGGATTGTTCCCGGTAAATTACGACGCGTGCAACTGGATGATGCTCTCTCAGTATCTTCAAGGACCAAATCGCGAAACTATTCCAGTCCTCACCAGAGCAAAGCTTCTCCACGACTCATGGAACTTGGCTTATGCGGGAGAACTATGTTTCGCAATTGCACTGAACATGACCCTGTTCTTGAAAGAAGAACGAAGCCACGTTGTCTGGGAGCCTGTCTTCACTATGATTGATCACATTGGAAAACGCATCGAGGGTTCAAACGTCTACCCCAAATTCGAAGTTAGTGTGTTTCTCTTTGTATTCCCGAATGCAGTTCACGTTGCTCTCTTTTTTCTTGAAAATTCCTATTACCTTTTCCGTCTCTCTCGTTGGGACCCTGACGTTACAGTGTCTTGCAGAATCTTAACATCCCATATACTTGACAGGCTTATATTCGCAGTCTTCTAAAACCTTTGTACACGGAGCTTGGTGAAACTCAGCAGCTTAACGAACCATCGTGGAAAACGCATATGCGGTCCCTGGCTAAAAATTTCCTTTGCCGTGCTGGATACGAACCTTGCGTAAAAGAGGCCAGAGATCAGTACAGGAAGTGGCTGACCGACGAGGAGCCAGACAAAGGCAATCCGTCAGTACCTTGAGAATAGATAGTCATCGCGGCTAGTTGAGCTCGATCAAACTCTGTGACTAATCGAGGAAGTAACCGCATCTCTCTTTTATCAGAGTCGCAAACGAATTCATCTGCCCGGTGTTCAAATGGGGAACCAAAGAGGAATGGGAGTTTGGTCTGCAGAGAGTAATCAATTTCCCACTGAATAGTTTGGAAAGGAAGCAAAACGAGCGCACTTATCTATTGAAGACCCTGGCCGGGTGTCCGAAAGACACATATAAAATCGAAAGGTATAGCGTGTAAGCTATTGTGAAAGCTGCACATAAATAATTGCGTGCTTAATTAAGATTTATATTCGCAGGCTCTTAAATGTGACCATCCTAGATCAGAACGAGAACTTTACCGATTCTGACATCCACTTAATATTCAGTATGCTAACTGGAGGCACAGCAGGCTACACTACCCTGTTCAATTTCCTTGCTGATCATTGGGACACGGTGAAACAACGCTTTGAGAACAAGAGGCACCTGTGGGACGGCATCGTTAACTCTGCCACGTCTTCCTTTAACACACAGGAAGGATATGACATGGTATCCGAGTTGTATGCCAGTCGCCAGGGCGAGTTTGAGACAGCAGATTCGATAATCGAGGAAGCACTAAAGAACATCGAACAAGAAAGAGAATGGAGCGAGGGAAATTTGCCAGTGATCGATGCCTGGCTGGAGGAGAATTTACCGAAGGAGGAATTGTTGGCGCTTCAACCGTGCACGGAAGCTAGTCCTACTGCATCTCCTATTATTCCTAGTACAGAGGAAACGGCAAGATCCCGAAGGTTCGCTCGTTCCGTAGTCGTAACTCGTTTCCACACACTCCTTTCCAAAATGTATTTCTTGAGGAAATGTAATTCCCTTAATGATTGTCCCGAAATGTCTGCTCTCTTATACGGCCCCCAACAAGCTTATATCAGGGAATGAAATAAATCCTTCGTCCCTTTTATATGCGTGCGCACGCTTAAATTGCGCCTGTTGTGTTTCTCTCGTCAAGTAGAACGAGTGTATATAAAATATATATTTAGCGATTTACGAGATTATTTAAAGGAAAAATAATGTAACGTATGTATAAAATAAAGTGTCGATCACTCATGAACATTATGCGCAGGTTCTCTTACACTACAATAACAAAGCGTCAACTTACCGTGTTTTTGATTGTAACATTTATTCGCTCTTCTACTTGTTACAAAATGCGATATATTTAATTACGCGAAGTGAAGCTAAACAATGTGGAATAAAAATTGTGTGTAGTTTTGTGATTAGATTGTTTCGAAATCGAAACAGAACGTGTATTACATAAGCATTAACTTCTTACCTCTACAGAATTACCGCTTACCGTCGTATCTTGTCTTTAAATTTTACCAGAAACTAGATTTTCTTAAGTTGACACGTTAATACATGTGCGATAATGAGTAAATCGTAAACGAAGAAACACAGTGTACCAAAAAAGGACCAAAATGTTACAGGGAACGGTAGTAGGTCGTGGTATATACTGTCTCCGGTGTTATAATGTTATCGCGACGATTGACGAAATTCTTTTCGGGCATAAATCACATATGGAATATAGTGAAACCAACAATTCTTAAATATATCAAAATGTCTCTGCTGTGATAAATATCAAAAGCCTGCTTAGATGGAAGGACGATGGAAAGACAAGAATTGTAAAAGTATCTTTAAACAATTACAAAAATTCCCAGTACTTGAATTTCTAGCCGTCGTCTTGTACAAAAGTACAGTTGCTGTAACATGACGTTCCACATTTTACTCGGAATTATCTTCTCATCCTTCCTATTTCATATATAAAGAAAATATAAACAAGCCTACGATATTACATAGGCCTTCCCATTCCGCGACCTCGCGGAGGTTCAGGACCATCCTGCGAACTCCTCGGATTCTTTATTGTCTCATCCACCGACATAATGAGACAAGCGGCTTCAATTGCAGCTGTCAAGGCATTAATTTTGACTATGGCTGGCTCCCAAACGCAGGCCTGCATGTTGTCTGCGATATCCTCGGTATTAATGTCAACACCGTACCAATACATGCCTTTGTGATGTTTCTGACGAAGTTTGTTGAGAATATTTGTTGCGTCAAAACCTGCGTTATCGCAAAGCTGTCTTGGAATAACTTCCAGGGCGCGTGCTACTGCACCGATTAGAAGTTGTTCCTTTCCAGCAATGGTGCGAGAATAGTCGCGTAGCGTTTTTGAAAGTTCCATTTCAATGGCACCACCGCCAGCGACAATGGCGTCATTCTTTACCATACGCCTGACCACCATAATCGCGTCGTGAAGCGACCTTTCCGTCTCGTCCAAGAACTGCTCGGCGCCACCACGGAGGATGAACGTGCAGGTTTCCGCACGCGAACATTCGTAGAAGAAATTAAATCTGGAATTAACACGTCATACGTGTCAATTATAAACTGCGTACTAAGCTAATTGTTGTAATATTTCTCAAATCAAATGTAGTTGCTCATTTAACGCTAATTATCATGAAACTATTCTTACCGATGAATATTACAAATTTTTACTAAATTTTACCAATTTTGACCACTTTTATCTGCTACAGTGTTTTACTGACCTATCGCCACCAATCTGCTTTTCCTCGAACACACCACACCTGCCGAGATCAACATCCTTGATATCGTGTACCGTCGTTAATATGATACCGCCACAAGCCTTCATCGTCCTCTTCAGATCCTCGTCGGGAACACGACCAGCGCAGAACATATCTCTGTCAGCGAAATACTGGGTCGCTACATCACCGATCGGTAGCTTCGACAGAACTACGTTTGCACCACTCTTGTGAATCTTAGCCAACTTGTCATAGAGGATTTGCCATTCTGCATCTACGATCTTTTGATATTCGGCAACGTTGTCAACGCGTACTTCGGCGTTGTCTCGTTCGGCTTTAAGTTCCAGCTCAATGTTCAGCAAGGCGATTTTGCAACCACTGTACTTCTTCGGTTGCATTTCGAAACCGGCGTAAGAGAAAGTCTTTTTGAAAGCAACACCTTCGACGAGTTCGGAGTCCTCAAGTGCACCTCCAGACACCTAATGCAAAATATGACACACCAACAGTTGAAAATAATGTTCTATACATTGCTTGCACTCTTTGTGGAAACGTCTTTGAAGAAGTCTGGATCTGCACTGCAATGTGCTGATGGTCGCCCATACCCATTACTCCGCACAAAGGATGATAGGTACAAATTGGAAAGGAATGGTTGAAGGAAAGTGTCAAAACAATATACTCACTTTCTTAATTCCAATCATGTTGAGTGGCAGCAAATCGTCCAACATCATCACAGCGTGAACAACCATCTGGCTGAAGTGCTTCTTCTGATGATGAATCAGCTTGGAACTCATAGAGGTTGCTGCACACTCTTCCAGTAATTCTCTCTCATGGCCTAGATCGGATTTGTCAATATGAACACTTAAAGCATTAATTTTTTCAATTGCCAATTGCAGCGCTCGCCTAAGCGCCTTGATGATAATTCGTGGATGGACACCCTCCTCGATGAATGGTTTCATCTGCTTCAGAAATTCACCTGCCAGCAAAACAACGCTTGTGGTACCATCACCAACCTATGGAAAGATAAGAATAAAAATATGAGTACAAATATATTGACCGGAGCTAGTAACCCTTTATTACGTTTTTTGAATGTCAGAACAGATTGAGGCAACAGCACATCTTTAAGTAGATACCAGTCTATGTTCGTCGCAATACTTTTCTCTGAAAATGCGTTTATACTGATGTTCTTCACAGCATCACCGATTGTATTTCAGAGATCAGGAAAATAATAGCACTATTTTACTGTATAGCGTACCTCAGCATCTTGTGACTTTGCAATATCCACCAGAGTTTTAGCTGCAGGATGAATGATTTCCAATAGCTTCAAGATAGTCGCACCATCGTTGGAGATAGTGCCTTTGCCATTTTGGTTCACAATAAGTTTGTCCATGCCACGAGGACCCAATGTGGTCCTCACGGCATCTACCACTATTTGACAGGCATTGATGTTTGATATGAGTTGCGGTTTTCCTTGGGAAGCATCCGTGCCCTCTTTCAGCAAGATTATATGCGGTTGCTGCGAACAAATATTTGAAGACCTTGTTTAGCAAAATTTAATTTTGATTGTCTAATGTGTGTGCACCTTCATGTATCTTCCCATCTTCAAACAATCTTCGCTGCTATATCTTTTCTATATTTAACAATTTTTCAAATACTCCCGTTTTTATGGACGCATCATTCACTCACCAGAAAACAAACGAAGCGCGAACGTTTGTGCTTCTCTAGAAACCATTTTCTCCAGCTTTATGCAGCTCAGAAAACGCTCGATGCGTTCAAACACCATACGATCGAGGAACAAAAACACATTATTAATACACGATGCACACATAAGAGTCATGTACTCCACGATGTGGGTGTGAGCCGAAATTAATCTCCATATAAGGTTAGAGCGAAATATATTACGACGCAACATCCGCTTTGTCGTATTCCTTACATATTTCCATAACTCAATAATGGGTTGCATAAATAACACTTTTTTACATTTGCCGACCGCCAAATAATTGTTATTTTTAACAATTAACAGTAGAGCAATGTCAAATCCGCCGACTGACAAAGCGGTATATTAACGCAAGTAAAGAACACCGAAAACGTCTCGGGTTCAAATCGGGCAGAGAATCATACGTACTATGTCATTTGAGTGCTAATTATTGTACATTCTTACCATTTTTATGTATTCTCCAAAACCTCGTGATACTTGCTTCGGACACGCTCAATGTGCTCAGATTCTATATAGTATACTTCATGAATCTATCGCACGGTTCCGGATAATTCTGCTGAAATGTCCACAGCGGAATATCGAATGAAACGCACGATACAACAGAATGTTGCCGACTGCGAATAAGACGCCAATCGAAAATCTGCGCAAGCGTCAATATTCAATTCACGTTGGTTCATTGGTTGAGCTAAGGTAGCCACGGTGCAATTGGCCAATATGCGATGCCAACTTGACTTCAACAAAACGGAACGAAAAAGCGAGCTTCGGGGAATGGTTGGCGACACTATTCAGGCGGCAAACTTCTACAAGCAGCAGGTATATACAGGACAATTTCACGGTAATTATTAACGGTGAGGTCCAATTAATCATACATTATACTTGCCAAATACCCCTTCTATATTAGAATTATCATCAGCTTGTTACTCTTGTGTCTTTAAGGAAATTTTAGTCATTAATTTCTAACACGATATACTCTGTGTACTTATCGTATTTGGTGTGCAACCTCTCATTCGACCACCGACGTAATTTCATAAAACTTTTAACATGCGGTTTCAACGGGTTTTTCGATGGTGTTGCTTGTTTATCTACAATAAACTGGTATTCAATTTCATATCAACTTGATCTGGGGACAACAGATTTTGTTATGGTACATATTTATTTTTGTTGTGTGCATGCTAGAACATTTTCTATAGACGCCGTTACAAATAGGAAGGTGTGTTGCACAGGCCGATGAACGAACTTGGATAGGACAGCGGGCAGACGCTTATTTTTAATCCATCGTGGCTGTGACCAGAGCCCGGATGCAGCGGAATCTTCTACGCAAATACACATACAATCACCTGTCATAGCGTGTGTGAATCTAACACGACAGACCACTCATCCAGCATCCGAAAAAATACAAACGTAAGCTCCGAATTTACTTTAGTCTTTCTGGCAATTCTAGCGCATGGTATTCGTATCACTTTCGGTTTTACCACCAACGAAAAATTGTACTGTCGCCAAAAGTGTATACCGTATGCTTCATTGTGTGTTACTTTATAAGTGCTTTACACCAACTTACATGCGAAGAGGAAGTATCTCTGCAGGTAGGTGATACCTTTAGCATTTATGCATAATCGATTGTGATCTTTCATTATGCGCCTGCGCGCACTTACGTGTATATACGTCGGTATTCAGTTTTGGCCTAACCATTCACGTTCAATCCTCAACTTTTCTTCGCGATACATTGTACATAGAACGTTGTGCTCGTTTTATGATAATGATCATTTTTACGTGTAGTAAAAACGTTAGTTAATTAACTATCTAGTCCCCTCGCGAGAAACAACGATATTGATAGATTGAAATTCAAGGTAGTGGAAAACTTGGTCAGTTCCGCAGTGCTTAGCTGCAGCTTCCAACAGTTTGGTTCATGACTCCTCGTCTCAACGCCTCGTGCAGTGCACGAGGACACGAGGCTGACCTTTAGAACGACGCGCAAGCGTTACCCAGCTCCCACCCGCCGCTTGCCGGCCAATGACAGATCGATAGATTCGAAATTTTCACGCGGAGCTACTCCCATTCTGACAGTCCCCATTCTGCCACTCGGTAGTCCTAAACAGCAACAAACAGTGGCAAGCAGCATCTCACAGTGAGTGTGTTAGGATAATCACATTAATCAACGTGAGTTCCGACGCGTTGACCCAGATATTACTGTTAAGTGAGAACTAAAAATTTAGTTATGAATATTTCTGTGTTGTCGAGGGATACTATCTGATACAATGAGCGTCGTACAAACAATAACATTTGAGACTGATGCATTCTTTTCATACCAATCTCTTAGGCAATGCATTTTTTCTTTATAAACAGCATTATAGTTATTATTACTAGCGTTATCTGTATACGTCGATCTAAAAATTGTTCACTTAATAACCTGTACAATCAGACGACTGTTACCATGGTGTGATTAGATCGAGAAATCGATCCGATCTTCTACTATATGTTTGAACGGGAATGTAGATTCGTCATGGATAATCGTAATTGTATAATTGGGAATACGAAAAATTCACTCGTTGCAGCAACTGCTAGGGATAAGGTTTTGCAACATTTACCTTCATATCAGATTTCGCAATAAGAACGACTGCCTTCAAATTTCTTGGCACTGGTTAGGCCACACATCCCGAGAATGGGCCAAGTTCAATACAGAATCGCTCGATTGTCCATGAAAATAATGCGTCTTTCGTCTGGCAGTTACATGTGTTATGCTATGGAACCATTCAATTTGCACTGGCCTCTATATGTGATCTAGTGATTACAATCACCGGAACTGCTAAGATTAGGGTGATTACCGAGATTATCAATTGTGCGCGTGCGTGATATCCACATGATAGTCATATGTTCTTAACAAATCCGCATAGACCGTCAGTGGCCTCATGTTTTCAATTTTTGTTACGTCAAAAATAGGACGATAAACGAATACAAAAGGTAAAGGAAGACGACGAGTGGAGTAATTGTCGGCACACATTTGAGTGGGATTTGAAATTAACGAAACCAGCAAATATGAAAACTATATGGGTAATCGGTGGACCGGGATGCGGCAAGGGAACCCAATGCGATCGCATAATAGCAAAGTATGGATTTCTTCACATAAGCAGCGGAGATCTCTTGCGAGCAGAAGTAGCGAGCGGCAGTCCAAGAGGCGCGTCTCTTCAAGAAGCAATGTCCAAAGGATTATTTGTCCCCACGGTAACTGATGCTGCACACCGCGAGTAGTAACGTTTTCTAACGGTCAAAACTCATTTTCCGATGTGCTCATATTGGCAGGATATTGTATTGGAGCTTATAAAGGAAAAAATGGTGAAAGCCAAAGCTGACGGTAGCACCAAAACAGGATTTCTCATCGACGGATATCCACGCGAACTGGAACAAGGCATCCTGTTCGAGAAGAATGTAAGAAAAAATCAATCCTTAATCCAACTTATGTACAGTCAAAATTTTACGTGACCTTTCCCAAATTTCTTATGCCCGAGACTTGCGTCTACACGATATTTCTTCAAATAACATAAGCAATCGTTAGGTATGTCCGGTGGACCTGATCATTTTCTTTGACGTGAAAAATGAGACATTAAAAGCAAGGCTTATGGGCCGCGCTGCCCAATCGCAGAGGGCAGATGATAACGAAGAAGCGATCAAAAAGAGGATCGAGATCTTCAACACGAAAAATAGCGAGATCGTCAAACGATACAAGAGTAAACTTGTCAGGGTAAGATGGACAGTAACGAAGACAAAAAGCTAAGCTGAACACAATTGGTTCCTTATTGTTTCTATGAGTCATAACACCCACGTCTGGCACGTGCTGTCGCATTCTATTTGCAGATCAACGCCGAAGGGTCCGTCGACGACGTATTCGCTGAGGTGACGAAAGCTCTCGATGCCTTATTGGCGTAGGTTCCTAGTTGGCATCTCATTCGGGCATACCAGCTTACCTCAAACACAGCCTAAAACAAAGTGAATGACGACGATGAGAGATCACGAGGAGAACTGGCCAAGATGGGCTGGTTGTACGGTACCTGCTTCTTCTTGATGTAACTGTGGCAATATAGGATTGACCACCATTAAGTTTTCAGAGTCTGATATACTCGCAACATGCGGGATCGATTAAAAATTAAATGCCATCCTGTTGTAAGAGTATATGCGAGTTTTACGATAGAACCTTTTCCTATGTTTCATGCTCATATTCTGCGATCAATTGCAAGCTCTTACAAAGTGTGGTTTATCATGCAGTTATTGATTCAAAGTCGAGGTCAATTTACAAGGACATGCATTTCAGAGAAAAATGTATGATATAGATTATGCAAGAATTTTGATCGAGATATGCTGGAAAAATTGTGAAAAAGTTAAAATTTTATTTTGCCTCGGACCTATGCCGTTCAATAGAAACTAATTTGCGCTGAAAATAGACCACTGGCTGCACGCTAAACTCTCAATATGAAACGTTTTCCTCGTTAGTATGTGAAGAACATTAGACGAGCAGACGACAAAATCTACTACTTGACTGTGGTTTTGCGGAAAGCATGAAACCATTTTTACGTGACAGGCTACGTATTGGACACTCAAACTACCGTTTCACGGATGCACTCGTTTCCTCTTGTCACTTTAGACATACAATACATCGTGCATTACCACAGATAGCATCACTATTGTACATCACTTACATTTAGTCCAACCACGAGAGTAAAATGAAGTTTTCGACGTTTTCGGTAGTTCTGCTTCTGATTTTTGCAATTATAAAATTATTTTGCTGCGACCGTTGTTGTCTGATCAATTCCCAAAGATTACCGAGATATCATTTAATAATATCAACTGCACAGTCAACACAACCAATTTTATCACAAGAGAAAGTGTCCAGTGTTGATGCTTGCAAGCATTTTGCCTCATCGAGGAAAGCATTGGCATTCAATTTTCGGAAGGGACATAATTACAGTGGTAAGAACGCATTACGATACTGCTCATTGCGATAAAGATGTGATGATAAACTTTTAATAATAACTATATTCTCTTGTTAATAATATTGATATAAGATTGCCAGGCTTTGCAATGTCCAGAAACGAATTTTGAAAGTCTCATTCACGACCGAAAATGTCAATACTATGCCATGTATCCAGCCAACATTTCAATTGGTACTTATCAGCAATTGTTACAAGTACGCGAAGTGAGACAGAAAAATGTAATATACCACACAAGTTTCGTGATGCCCTTTTAGAAGGCAGTTTGATTTGCGTCCCCAAAGCTGGGATGTTTCTGTTCTCCACTAAGCAATTAAATTATACCAATGCACGTGCATTTTGCCGAAAATTGCACGGAACCCTCGCTCACGTAATTAGCGAAGAACGGACAGATGGTCTGGGGAAGTTCTTGGCACCTAAGATGACTGTTTACGTTGGACTTAGCAACGAAGATGCCGAGAGAACCTGGAAAAATGAATATGGTACTGAAGTCTTCCTTGAATTCTTTTGAACACAGCTGGTTGTATAATGATATTTTCGCGGATTACGCAGACGAGCCGCTGTCATGTTTCGAGTATCGAGCATGGGATGAAGGGGAACCATCCAGTCCACGGGGTTGCGTCGGTCTTGCGAAATCCTCCAGCCTAGATTTTGCAACTTCTTGGAAAGTACTCCCTTGTGACATATCGTTGCCCTTCATCTGCGAGATATCACCAATGTACCAGCGTCACTCGTACAGAGAACGTCGAACGAAACCGACAGCCTGATTCATAGTAATACATTATTCAAGTACGATTTGTCACGGTCAGAATTTGCATCGTTTGTGGATATACATTAGTATATCGGTGGATTTATAAGAAACGCTATTTCAAGATAAGGTATGGACTGTTATTTGACTGAACACCCATATTAAAATAAAATTCACCTGTATTAATGTTTTATGCGGAAAAAAGTATTTTACTCCAATGAAATATGTACAGATACGAGCGAATTTTACTAAATCTACATGCACGTGGGAAACAACAGGAAACAAGAGAATATATAACTCTCACTCATCGCTTATGCGTATGTACATAAACCTAAACGCTATTCTTAGAAAATCGTATGCTTCTCTTGCCTCTGTAACTTTTTTTCTCTTAAAATCTAAGACCTTACAACTACCAATGACGACGTATTTTTCTACAGTGATCACGTAACACCTACTCCCGCAGCTGCAAAGCCACTGTGATAATCGATAAACACTTTTTAGTAAGAGTCTTATCGAGATTGAGGCGCGTTTGACAGGACCTGTCTCTCTAATACATTCGATGTCAAAAGCAGTAACGATCGAGAGATAAATTATAGATTAGTAAACTGTTTGCTTTTCTCCGCGAAAAATGATACGCATATACGTGGTATACAGAACAGTTCTCACTTATGTACAGGAAAATCTTACTTCGCTCGTCCCTATTTTGAAACATATTCTACGTTCTGTCATATGAAGAAAATAACGGATTCATTCTATTGTTTGTCGCCAACTAAAATCCATAACATTTCATTACATTAATTCTCTGTAATCTCTGCCAAGAAATGTATTCCATTCGCGTGCTGTTAGATTCACAAGCCCGATAAAAAATAAATAGCACAAAGATCGCAACGTACACTAAACTATCAATATGATGGATTTTTTTATAATATTATATGCTGTGCCAAGCTAAATTTAAAAAAGAAGGGCGAGCAATTAATTTCTTGACATCATTTTACGAGACATGCTTTATAATCGATGTACTATACATTCTGCCACTGGATGTATATTGCCTAAAGTGTTTTGTACGGTAGCACATGTGCATTGAAGGAACTAGATAGTTAGTTAACTAGCTTTTAAGTGGTCTAAAATAAAATTTATGGCACGCTCGATTGGTTTTGTCTGATGAATCTGTATCAATGAGAATACAACCAGTGGGCTGTAGAATTCAGTACTTGCATAGGAAGACGAAGTCTTCGTAGAAGTGACAATAACGACTTAATATTAACACAAAATTTGCTCCACACTGTGACGCAGTTATTACGGTATAACATACGAAACAAAATGGACTTTCGAATCTTAGTGTTATAAAGTGGGTCTCGAGCAACTGATTATTAGGAATAGCAAACCTCAATTAATAAGATTTGCACAAATAATAGAGCGATTTTTGAAATGACTTAACGCTATTATTGTCACGCGCTGTACCTGCAAAGTTGTGCGCAAACTAGTACCGGCAAAATGTCGTTTTTCTTAGAAACGCAAGCGACAATTCTACGTAAATGAGACCACTGCTAGAATGAGTCTCAAAATGCAACAGCTTGGTTCGTCTAACACGCAGCGAAATATAAAAGTACAAAAACGATCTGCTCTTCGTTGAAAGCGATACATGAATCAGACTGTTTTCGTGAGCATGACCGATAGTTAGAGGAATGTACCTATTATCATGAATTATTGTATATTCGTACACCAAGAAATAATATGTATAATGTAGTATAAAATTAGAAAACCGGTTTTCAGAACGATAGGTACCCTAACGGCCTAATGAATAAAGCAGACCGTGTTTTTCTTTTCTTTGAACTTTTTAAATTGTCGTTCGCTCTTTACTAAACATATATTCATTTGTAGTCATTTTTCTGGAATGCGTTTATCGCGCGGGTATCTTTACAAGAACTTACGCGTAATAGCTATTGTAATAACGAAAGAATACCTTAAAATTATACAAGATCGCATTTGAAAACAGTATAAATTCTTAAGTATCAATAGAACATACGCTTGTGCTTGATGTAATAACATATGCGTTTAAGCTTGTGCAGTGCTTGTTTATGCGGGGACGGATCGTGTACAGAAAGGGTTTCTAAAATAATATTTGTCCTAAAATTCGTTAAACTGTAAATTCGAACAACAAAAAAAAAGTAATTTTTACATATTTGAACACAACTAACTGTACATAAGTATACCGTGCAGTACCAAGGTTAAAGATACGGACCAAGGATACGAAGCAATAGCGTAGTTGTAAACAAAGTAAACATCGACGTATAATTCGACAAGTAAATGCAGCAGAGAAATGCAAATGGCAGAGTAAAATGTTCAAGTCAAATTTATACGTTTTACATCAAACAACTGCATAGCTTCTGTACAAATGCAAAAATTATTATGGATTCCTTTACCAACGGTTTTACAGTTCGATGCTTCGTTTCTATTTCGGGTTAACACGGAGCACTCATCTCAATTCCTAACTAATTCAATATGTGCATATACACACTTCCATAAAAATAAAATATATTTCGAATTAGCACGATCAGTTTTGTTAGTTCGAGCAATAATTATATACTTCAGTGAGTGCTGACATACAAAATTAATTATTGTGTCTGGTCTGGATTTAACTTGTACCTCCTTAATCGTTTCGATTTATCGCGCATCCATAAAATTTTATTTTTTTATAAAAAAATAAAAAGATCTTCAGATATTCAACACTCTCACGATTATATTGAACATAGTCGTAAATCCTATCTCGTTTCCTCAAGATGGGGAGCCGGCGGGTTTCATTTCAAGCCCTAATGCCGTTTATATGTTTACTATAAAAAAATTGTTCCTGATTACTGCCTCGTTCGTATATAGATATTACAACCGTGCAAACACAATATTACATCACCTACTGTTTCATTAGCACCGTTTTAAAGCCACACTCGCAATTGAATAGACTCTACTTAGCGTTCAAACTTGATGATTTGGTAAATACCGGGAATTCATAGGATTGCAAAAATAAAGTTTGCTCACTGGTGTGCTCACACGTTGTCGACCTTTAAGTAAGCTTCTTAACTGTACGTTCGGACGAGGCATCCCTCAAATGTAATTAACAGGGGTGGATTACATTGGCACTCGGATCACTTAGTTAACTTACGCGAAACAATTACCATCACATAAAAATAGTCACAAAGCAGCTATACTCAACGAACAAAGATAATGTTCAATTGACCCTATATTTGTAAGTACTTACGCTGCCTAACGATTTGACACTAAAATTTAGACTATAAAATCAAAAACTTTCGATGTTCTGTAAAAAAATGTAAAGCGTACATCAATAAATGCGTCGATAGATTACCTGGACAGTTTTCTCGAAAGCCGAAAGACAAAATCTTGATCTTATCAAACAGCGTTACATAAATAGGTTTTTTTCGATTCGTCCGTGTGAATAAGTATTTGGTTATGCTTGTGTTTTGTTCCGTTGATATGCACCAATAGGGGTTCGGAAAGGCCAGAACCATTCCCGTCTCTTTAACCCTCAAACTGTAATACTTCTACTCCAAAAAATCGTAGGAAAGTTGCCCATACTAGAATGGCTATCAAATCAACAAAACCTGGCAAAATAACTGAGATCGTTAAGAATACTGAAGCCAGGTGAAATGCAATTTACATTCTTAGACAACGGCAAACGGAATGTTGTTATGGAATGCCGCAGTGCTAAACCAGACAAATACTGTTACTGCTTGGCGGAGAAAACAAAAAATTATGCCACCAAAAATTGAATAAATATATAACAATAATAAAAATTAAAATAAAAATAATAATAGTAATAATAAAAATTAGACTATTAGCAGTAGCAATGCCATTGCTACTTTGCAATGGAAGGACGAAACAACAAGTTAGTGGTTCTATGCATAAAAAAATACACGAAAGATTTTTAAATATTGTTACGTATTATACTTTACTGTTGATGGATGATTTTTCCCATAATGTTACAAGCTGCTCAGATAGTTGCCCTACGGTCTGTTGTAATATTGCTTGATTTTCTTCCAATAACGCAACCTTAGAAAATAAAAAATAGATGATTGTACCACACGTATTTATATGTAGACGTGGCGAGGTCCGGATCAACATTTACTCACCCTCTCTAAGAGTTGACTATAAAGTTGATATGGTACGAAAGCAGGAGTTCCCGTTACACCTGTCGTATGATCACCATGAGCGTTTGTGTCCGATCTTACGATTTTCTCTTTTTCTTTCTGCTTATTATCTTCATTATCTGCGTCCACGTTAACGTCGCTGAATGGTGCAGGTACATTATTATCCTTCGCATTTCGTGACGCCAACAATCTACATTCAAAGATCAGCGTTATCTTCCACACATGGACAGAAATACTGTAACGAATCTGACGAAATCATAGTACTGTGATTCGCACCTTGGATAATTTCTCTCTTTCTTTGGCTCAACCGTGGGCTTATCAACGCGGTCAGTTGATACGGCTTTTCTCCTTTCCATCTGGTTCAGTTTTAATTCTTCAACCTGTGAGATAATTATTCATGTCAAACATCTCGCCCTATACTTATAATGATTGTAGTGGTCAGCGGGTAGTGAAAAATAAATACCCAAGGGGCAATTTTGCGCGTTTTCGCCACGAGTCCCTCAACTTCATCCTCGCGCAACTGGTCCAGCGGACTGTCACTTTTGCCATTCGCTAAATTATCATCCTAAGCACAGTTGGAGTGAACAAATATGTAATTAAAATCGGGAATCGACGTTAATCGTTTACGTGATACATTAAGGAGTACAAAAATCGAAAGCAGATCGAACATTGACCAGACGTGAAAAAGACTCGATAATTTGTGATATGTACCAAAATTGAATTAGGTGGACTGGGTAATGACCACACAGCTGGAGAAGCAACGGTAGATCCAGCAGCGTAATGTCGTAGGTGTTGCGAAGAAGGTGGCCGTCGGCGCGGTGCTTTAGCTCGTGAAGCTGTTAAGTGCGAAAGCGGTGCTCCCTCTCCTCGTTCTACCCCATCTAATTCTTCGCCCAAAGCAATATTGGTACTTCCATTACCATTGTTACTTCCGGAATCGCCTACCAGGCGTTTCAAACTCGATATAATGGAGTGGTTGCCACCTGATTTCTTGTCATCACCAGATCCTCCAAGGCAAGTCAGTGGTGAAGATGATGCCAAAGGAGAGGGTGAAGATGATGATGCTCCTTTCTTGGTACTTTCTACAAAAGGATATACATGTTAGATGAATATTTAAGGGTGCAACTACTTAGTGGAATAAGTTGTAAGTACCTGGATGAACATTTCTAACATCCAAGCTCTTTCTCGCATGTGCTTTCTCACTCTTCTTTGATTGGTGCGAATGTTTAGATGAGCTTGATTTTGTACTAACTTGGGTACTCTCATGCCACTGCTCCAAATCCTGATGGTCATTGCTCTTTGGAGTAATAACTTCCACAAAGTTATCTGGAAAATAGCCTTTCTGTCCTCTCAACTCACCTTTCCACCAACCCTATTAACAGCAATTTATACATAATAATATATCAGAATTTATCAAAATGGTTAAATCATTTTATACCTTGTCCAGTGCATCTCTGGAAATGAGTGTAATAATGTCTCCGTCAACAAGTGTCAGTTCATCCTCATTAGCGGCCTCATATGGATACAATACTCTGCATAGCTCTCGTTCCTCGTGATGAGGACGAGACACAAAGTTTGAAGGAAAAACACCAACACGACCTCTCAGTCTACCTCTCCACCAACCTTCCTCTACTTCGCCCAGGAATTCAACAGAATCCTGGGGCACCAATGTCAATTCATCGTCATTACAAGGATCATAGCTAAACAGAACTTTGCACCATCTTCTACCAGAGGAGCCATTTCTCAAGGTAACATCATCAGACTTTGTACTTCCTTCAGCACTATTAGTACCTCCTTCTGTTCCACCCGTTCCACTTGTTCCACTTGTTCCACTTGCTCCACTTGCCACACTTGCCACCGGTGGCTCTAAAACCTAGACAGACACAACATTTTTTTTGCTCAAATCATTCTTCCTAAACAATTAACATAAAACCTCTAGACTGTACCTTAACAAAATTATCAGGAAACATGCCCCTCTTGTCTCTCAATGTGCCTTCCCACCAACCACCAAGCATCACTTTGATCTCTTTGATAACATCACCTTTCCTAAGTGTGAGCTCATCAGGCTCCTGGGCCACATAGTTATACTCAACAACAGCCTCCATACTTTTGTTTGAACATACACTTCTCTGGTAATGGAAAAGTCACCACCTTATTTAAATCTGCAAGTGAAGCATAGACGTCTTTCATGTCCAACATGTTCACAGTGAAGAAATTGCAATGGAAATCAAGAGGGAAATGAGTAGCGAGTAAAGTTGCAGTGTTCAACACAAGGTGTGCGTTGACGTTTAGCCAGATGAAAAATTGCGTTAAAAACGAAAGGCCCGGTAGACGGAGGAACGATTTATAGAAGCGTACGGTAAACCATTGACGACACTTATTAACGATCACGTTGTCTCGTCAACGCTTCCCGTCAACGATCGCTCATCTCACTCTAATTAACCAACACAATTTAAGTTTAGAGCACCGAGCCTGAGCAGAGAACGTAGCATACACACGAATATAGAACGAGATGCGGATACACGCGCATTCTTTATTTGTCGCGCATCCTCCGTCTTTTCTGCCAGCTTCATACGAACTTACTGGGCTCATTGTAATAAGACGATGTCCGTTGTCCGAGGGGGACAAAACGCGCAGAGCAATGTGTGCAGAGTTTAGGCGTATCCCGGACCGAGATGACAGCCCGAAGTATCTGTCACCGCGGCCATCTTGGGCTCGACACTGCCTCTTCGGGAGACTTCGAGATGCAATCTGGGTAAAGCGCGCGTGCTAACCTATCCCGTAAGTCGTCGAACGCGCGAAACGCAATCCACGTATCGTCATTCACTTTCGGCCGAGGTTTCACCGCTGCTCGATGAATATTTCTTTCTCCCGCCTCGTGTTCGCGGAAGCGAACGAGTCACCGATTCAACGGATGAATCATTTGCGACCGCGGTTGCGCGTCTTTTCGATCGAATCACCACCACTGTAAGTTTTCTTCGCGTTGTGTCTTTACTCCGATGCTACTTTCGTTCTCGACCGGAGTATGCACGGTAAAGGAGAGGCAATATCGAGACTCGAGACGGCGGGAGAATGTAGGTTGCGAAGTACGAAGTACGTACCAGATATCGTTACTCTGTTAACGGTCCAAATAACAATGTACCTGAAAGCGTGAGTGCACACCTGGAAAACAGTATGTTCAATCCTCCATTTTCGAGCCGCTGATTCATGCCCGTAATCGGTTTTCTCTTATCACCAAGTTCCTCGCGTACCGGGTATGCACGGAGAATACTAAGTTCCCTCCGGCTCGACAGGTACCTTAATGCTAAGTTCCGCGTGACATCTGTCTTCCATAATAAGTCGTTCCCCTCGAATATGTTCGGCGAACGACAGTCCCAAAAGGATCGTTCAAAAGTTGTAGGTAAAAAGTGTGCATCTTTATTTATTATTGAATCAGACATCGAGTTGTACAATTGTTTCTAGAAACTTAAAAACTCACGAACGAATTACATCCAGACAGTCGGGTCGAAAAAGGTCGAAGGTAATGCACGTAAAATAGTCTTATCGTTTACTCGTGATGTGAAACCCTAAGAAAGGAACTTTACGGTGAAAGCTACTGTTAAAGGGTATGTTCGATAAATCCTATCTAATCTCTCAACCTCGTCATCTTCCTCCTCCGACGAACAAGCGACAGAAGCTGCGACAAAACGATCTTCTTCGCTTCTTTATCGGAAGAGATTCGTCGCGATGTTTCGGTAAAAGTAAACAAGCACCAAAAGTCGGTACGACATCGTTATTGATTTCAAGTTTTTAACATTACACGAATCGTACGACGACGGCTCACCGCCACACAATCACGAATTAGCCAGACCGATATCAACAGGTCCCGTTGAAAGGGTACCTAAAAAAAACATTCACATTGAGTTACGACGGTCGTCCACTTTGGTGCAAGACAAAACGAAGCAGAATTGTATAAAAAATCTTCCCCGCCAGGCCTCCATCCCCGAAGTCCAGCTTCGGATATGCAAATAAGATTGAGGTTCTCATGGTGCGAAGGAGCAAGGGAGGAGGTAAACGATCCAGCGCACCCTGAAAGAGATGAGCGGCCTTTCCTCCTGTAACAGCGCTTCTCAAACATCAAATAGCCGAAATCTTAGTTTTACCTCTTCCAAAGGAATGTCTCCGATCGATCTCTGTACAATCAAGCACGTAAATGAACGTATAAATCTTCCACGCGCGATATTGCTCGCGATTAGGCGACTGTGCGATACGGTGAAGTAATATTAGGTCGATTTACCACGATCGCGCGTGGAAATAAATTCGCTTATTTTCGAATAGAACTTCAACGCACATTATCTATGCGGTTTCAGAAACGCTGCTGCTTCGCAACCTGTTCCTTTTTCCCGTTGTTAATTTCTGCGCGGCGCTTGCCACGTAATGCGCCTCGTCGAATCGTATGCGGCCGCTCCTTCTCACAATTAATTCGTAAAATCAAAAATTGGCCAAGTGCCGCGTCGAACTATCGCTCGCAGCCTCGGAGAAATTTTCGAAGCTGGTCGGCAAACCGTAAACTTGTAGTAGGTCATGCATTGACAATCTAATACTTTGCCCTGTCTCGCCTCTATAATATTGCTAACAAAGAGAGCGAAACGGTTGCGTTATTTATACAAATTCTCCCGCGAGTTATAAATATATAAAAGCAAGGAATATGTATTATTGTTTACCGTGTACATGTTGTGTGCACTTGGTGTATATGCAATTCTGTGTCGTTTTCGAAATAGTCGAAAGCCTACGTTCTCCATGACCATCTCACCAATGAAATTGCGATTAGGATACAAATATGCGATTAAATCGACCACCGTGTGTGATCGGTAACGCCAGCCGTGCGCGAATTCTGTTGACAACTTCTATTTGACTTCCCACACGAAATCGATCGATTAAAGTGTAGTAGTATTTTGCGCACTCTCATTACCGAACGATGCTTACTCGCTTTTATCGTTTAACTACAAATATTGACAAATCGGTATTATTGGATTAACCGCTTGAAAGATGCGTAGCGAGATGTGAGAGTTGCGCAAACTGTGCAGTAAAGCTTTCTCGCAGATGCGCGACCGTGTTTCGAGTTTCACATACAACAAAAATGCAAGACACTTTCCTCTCTCGTTCATCTCATTTCTTTTCTCTCTGTCTCTCTTCCTGACTTCCTCTCACTTGTCACTCCGTTGTAAAAGTAAGTCCCAATTAGACAGTGATCGATCGCTCATAAGATTCCAGCAAATTTCATCCAATCGGTCGGATCCTTAAAAAGCGACGTGTAATAATTCCGCGCGACATATCTTTTTTGTTTCTCTCTCCCTCTTCAGCCCCCCCCCCCCCCCTCCCACTATCACTCTCTTTACGGTCGTTGGTAGGCACGATAAAGGCTTTTTTGTTGCTGCCAGCGTAAACGAGGATTACAAACGGGGACAGGTGGTACACATATCGTCTTATCGTACATCGATAAGACGACAATTTCTAAGTTTCCCTACGAAGAATTAATTGTGCGATGCTTGCACGCGTTTCCGTGTCGTGCTCCATACGATAACGATTATTACTGATTTCTCGCGTTGCCCTAATATATGTATATATCTATTTATTTTAGCGTTAATTAGCTCCCGTGCATGGCATTAGATCTCTGCTATTCATCCTAATTATTCGTCATTCAGGCGTGATAGTCGAGAAATGTTTGATCGTCGTTTACTAGCTCGCAAAAACGTTGATGCCATCGGTATCGCTAATCAGCTTAGGCGGCATTATCTCGTGCGATTTTAATTGACCGAACGCCTAAGTCCATGCCACACACGGTGAATTCTCGCGGCATGTGTTTCGTATTGCGCGATTAATTAATAATGCTGCCATTTACGCGAGTATAGGTTCGTGTTACGACGCTTAATTCCTTATAAGAAAATGTTTTTTACGATTTTTCTGTTATACTTAGACAATACATTGGGAATCACTGAAGAACGCTTCTCATACGACCGTCGAAATTTGATTTGTTCGAGATTCGATCTCGTTCGGATACGGCACGGTGTCGTTCCATATGCGTGGATCGAGTCTGTTTTCGAAAATGTTAGACCCATTCCGCATTCGCTGCCTATCGCCGCTAGCTCGATAACCGGACACTCGAAAACAGACCACGTCTATTACCTTATAGATTTCTGAATGAGATTGGCCCCATCCGTACCGTGTGCGTATCAAACGATCCCAATGTAGTAGCTAAATCGTGCGAGCCCTCTAATAAATCGAAAAGCGATGGTCCTCGGTAACGGAGACTCGCAGACAACGGGCGAGTTTTGGTCGCGAGTCTCACGAAATTGTCACTTTAGACGGTAAATCACAATGCGCTTGATGAAGTCTTTAGACGTACGACAGATGCGGTGACTACGTGTTTCAAGGAGCGTTAAATTGTTGCGCTAACGACATCCGTACGAAGTGTACTTATCGCGGCTTTTAGGCCTTAGAAAGAACGGCAAGCATATCGAAGCCGATGACGACGCTGCTCAAATTGTCTGTTTTAATTGTTATTCGCTGCTGCCACACGTGACGATGCCCTTACGCCGAGCTACGCTTCGCGAATCAAAAGTTATGAAGAAAGGTGCAAAATTTCACATTTTTTTCGCTCCACGACCTGCCGTAAGTCCTTCTCAGTAACGAAAGAATGTTTCTAACGAGCGATGATGACTTTCGAATGTATCGGACGCCAATCCCCCGTGGCCTCCTTAATAAAATTCGAATTCCCGATACATTTACCAATTCACGCGCCGCGGCACTCTTTGATATTGGACACGTGTATATACGTATACCGTATATCTACCCCGAATACCCCGATATCAGAAAGAAAGATTTAGAACGCAGTGCCGTACTTTGCGCGAGCCCTCATTACGGGTGTCGAGCTTTTAGATGAAAAAAGTGACACTTTCGGCGGTACCGTTCAGCCTATATACTAAGTAATCGTAATTGTGCTTCTTTGACCTCTCCCTGACGTATATCGCGCGCTAACGTCGTCGGAGGTCGCGGTATAAAATTGCGAATATTGCAAACTCGTCGATAGGGCGTGAGCAGGGGTGCGAGATTTACTCAAGAACATTTTTCTTTGAAACAGATACGACACACTAATGGTCGATCGCTCGACGTCGCCATCGACACTACCCTGCAAAATTATATGCGATACAAAAACGTTTCTCTCCGATCTTTCGTGGTCGGTCGTTGCGGTCGGCGTCACGTAGCCGTATAATCGTCGGTAGGTTGATTTTTATTAGTAGAGCCGTCATTGTTGTTGTGTCGTCCTCGTCGCTGTTGGTCGTCTTCGTCTTGTGAGCCTCTTTACACGCGCGTACCGTTTTTCTTCTTCATTCTTGCAACACGATTCGTACGCATCACACACGTATTTACACTTACATAAAACAACGTAGGTACGCGCCTCTTGGGCAGTTACGAAGGATCGGACAGTCCCCTGCCCGGAACGAACGCGTCATTCGTTGCCAGTACTCGCGACGGGCGAGCTTCGATTCTCGCGCTTTGACGAAACTAACAGGTGCATCTCCAGGCATCACCCTGCTGCGACGGTGATTGAGCCTTTATCACGCTGTCCGCTCCTTCCCTTTCGGAGGCCTCGAAGAGACTCGCCTGAAATCATCGTAACATTCATCTTCATCCCTTTGATACGTCCAATTGATCATTATAACAGAAAAAGAGACGTGTCCCTTCCTCACCCGGCGTCCTCGTTGCTCTCGTATCCTCCTAGCCAAAGTGAGAAAAGCTTCCTCGATATTAATGTTCTCCTTACAGGACACTTCGAAGAATGGCATATCAAAGTTTTCGGCGATCTTTTGTCCCCTTTCGGCATCGACAGCCCTATGCGCTGTGGCGTCGCACTTGTTCGCCGCCAACACTTTCACAACATCCGGCGAAGCGTTCTGCAATACGTTCAATCATACATGAAATTCACCGCTAAAACTCCGAAACCATAATTCTCCATCTGCCGTAAACGTGCTCTGCCCTTTAGCAGGCCGTACCTCTTGAATGTTTCGGAGCCAGTACGACAGGTGGTTGAAACTCTCGAGACTGGTGACGTCGTACATCACGAGAATTCCCATGGCACCGCGATAGTACGCCGTCGTTAATGTCCTGAACCGTTCTTGGCCGGCGGTGTCCCTTCAAAGTGGATTCATGAATTAGAGAGCCACCGAGTTGCGATATGGCGAATGCATTATGATCAGCTCACCATATTTGCAGCTTAATCGGAGTACCGTCCAAGTTAATGATCTTTTGCTTGAAGTCGATACCTGCGGGCACGTATGCTATTTAACGCGTTGCCGAAAATTAGAGGTGTTGCGCGAATTGCGCAAATTGTTCTTGAGAAGTGGAAAGTTGCTGGCCGAGCAGGCGTACAAAGAATATATACTTTCGCATGAGCCTACATTCGGTCATGGTACTCGTATCTGTATGTCTGTACATATCCGTAATGTAGACATATAGTACACGTTCTACGCCCAATCGATAAACGCGCGTTACATTATGGACGATTTTATTAATCGTGCAGAGGCGAAAAGTACGTTGCCGATTCACGCAAATGACTCGCGATTGATGGGATAGTACATATTTATGCAATACTTGATAAAACGAAATATCCGTTTCAGATGCATCGCGTCAGCCTGTAAACCTCTTCCCCGAACTCACTGCTGCGTTACGTTACTGTGGCTGGTAGAAATGGTATCTGACAAGAATCAGCTGATCAATGAGAACGTCTTGTTGCACAGGCACTTTGATTCCTCTCAACGTGTGAGGATCACGACACGGAAGATTTTAATTAATTCCTCATCTTTCGAATATCCATTCATTCCAAACGCCCTGACAAAACAATCATGACATTGATAATCCGATGCAGATTTGATCGCGTTACATATTACAAATACTGTTTCTGGAATCTGACTTAATGGTAGATGAACAAAAGTAACGTAGCATAATGATTAGGAAGTAACAACGTAGAAGAAACGTAGATATTCTGTGTGACATTAGCAATATGCTACCTTGGCTATTGTTTGCGAACGATCATGTCATGTTCATTTCTGATTGAAGACCCTTTCAACCGTTCATCATGTAACCCATCCAATTTTTGATTTCGCGTTGTCTGAATGACTACATAAGAATGAATCTTATTGTCTATCTACTTTGAATGTAACGAAACGTCAATTCGACTCTGCGAACACGTCAATTTGACGCAGACACATCGTCGCGAGCCACAGGTATTCCTCAGGTAATTACACAGGCGGCTCTCTCACCTATCGTCGATATATAAGTGTCGTAGTATCGCTCGTCGCAGTAACGATGAACGATGCAGGTCTTCCCGACGTTTGAATCCCCGAGCACAAGAACCTTGTACGTGGCTGCGAAATCCAGCGCCATGTTTGCTTTTGGGGGGTGGTTTTGAACTGTTGTTAGGTCGACAACAGAGTCGTCGGCCGGAGGTTGGTCTTCGGGAGCGCTTTGAGGGTGGAGGATCGATTCGAAGCCTGCGCCTTATCGCCAACGTTTGAAGGTACCTTTCGCAATCGCAACTTCTTCCTCGCTCATGCGCGACACACTACTCACTCGCATATCCTTCGCAACAGAATAGAATCGTATCCATTCAAGAACGAAGAAAATGCATCTCAGGAAAAGCTAAAGGATGCAATGTTAGTCTTTCCTCTCATATACATGCTCCACGAACATACACGTATCGGAGCTTTCCTTTCATAATTTGCCCCTGACAAACGCTGGCATTGTTCTCCAATCGTAAAAATGCGCGCGCACGTGCCAACGTAATGCGTGTCGCGAATTGAAGAAATTGTTAATTAGAATTGAACATGCACGAGGTACTTAAGGTGCCCTCCTTTCGTCAAGAGATCGACGCAAGGGCATAGCTATTTTAAGACGCCGCTGAGAACCGCGGAGGCAATTAGAATTTGCATGGGCCCGATGAATCCGTTCTGCCCCAAAGCGGCCTCTGCCTTACTCCCTCGTAAAGATTGCCCGTTTCAATGGAAGTAAATGTCACCCTACGAATTCCATTCAAAACCTAGGTCAAGTGCACGTTCCCAGGTTTGTTCGCAGTTTATGTATATGAGGTCACGAGGCTGGAAGCTGATGTTGCATGGTTTGCAATTTTCTTTTTATTCGTCACGTATCAAAGTACATAAAGGCCTTAATAACAAGTGGTAAACACTCGAAACAATCGTAATAATGTATATGTAAAAGTACCAAAGATTTAGAGACAACAAATGCAATCGAATTATAGGTGTAAAAAATATCTAACCAGATTTTGTAATATATATCGTTGGATGCAACGAATCGATAACATATGTAAAAAATGATCAAAATACGTACGAATACTTTTATATACATCTATCTATGATACACTACGTTATTTGTTGATCGGAAAAAGATATTGATAGTTGGAGATACTTCGTTATGTCCATGCCACTCTATTTTAAAAGTGCATACTGCCGTTAGACATTGTCATCTTTGGTACCTTATGGACTTACTTCCGCTCTCGTCACTTCGAATAACAATTGATGACTAATGGCGTAACGCGATATAAAGAATACACACATTATGTATAGGCACTTCATACGTTGTAGCCTTCATTATGCTCAATCGAAAGGACAACACGCGTTGGTATCCAACAATTTCAATATATATCTTCATACTATTATCTCCATCGCAAGTGATCCTTAATTCTAAAAACTTTGTCATATATGATCTATATGATATGTTGGTGATAATCTTAGAATTATCGTGTTCTGGTAACAATACTGACGGAAATTATCATTACAATTTCCGCGTTAACAATACTGCCAAATATGACGCATGTGAGAATTATTCAAAATGCGATGAGCAAAAAATCATCTAACCCATACACTTCACTCATAAGTAAGGCAGTCGATATTGATTATCCACGGAGGTAAATAAGTAAGGTACATCCAAATGTAATGGAAAACGTATAAAACAACAGCTAAGACTAATAAAGCTATAATCTTTGGGTTGTTTCGGTATTGTCACTATATTCTACGTCATCGCGTAAAACATACATAAAGTAACGATGTACATTCACATAGGCTCATTTACGTTGCACGATCTTCGAAGACCTTTCTTATAGTTGCAGTATGAAAAGTTATATTGGACAGTACTAAACAAATGTAATTAATCTAGATCATTAAAACTTTGATCGAGTAAGGGCTTCCTATGGCAAGTTATCGCTATTCATGTATTCATGTAAACATATCATGAAAGTATAAAATAATTATTCACGTGGAAGTTCTTGAGCAGTTGAACTAGCGTACCAATATATAAATGTAAATCGCTTCATAATTACATAATTTCTTCAAAATTGTTGGCCAACATCTCATGATATGATACGCGATAATGACGACCGCACCATGACAGGGTCTGTCAAATAATTAACTAATACGAAAACAGGTACGTAAATGTTAACAGCTGCCTCTGTTACACAGAATCTGTAATTCCTGCATTAAAAGAGATCGTGCTTTTTACGTACTTTCATATAAAACGAGAGATTGTAAATATCTGTATTAAGCGATGTACCTCTATTTCGCGGTTGCACTTGAGTTGTCAAATGTTAAAGAGAATAATATGCCATTCCATGGTCACTAGTAATACTTCCAGGTACGACTACGATAATCTAGCGATGAAGTCTTTCTTCTTGGAAAATTTCTTCCTACAGAAAGATTTGGAATAATGCGTCGCAGAAATTATTCTTACAGTCGATACATTGCGCGCAGGTCTTCCCTCGGTTGAATTAGAGCATGGCACAGATACACAATCCTATCAGTATCATACCTAGCATGTATGCAAAATCTCGTCTGATGCTCGGATCCCGTGCAATAGTACCAGGCAAAGTGTGAGAAGTTCGCCATTTCATTGCCCACAATGGAATTGCAACGTGCAGAATGTCCGGAATCATAAATCCCAAATCACGAACAACCTGTCACAGAGAAAAATGAATAAAAATTCTGTCATAACGGGAATATTATCATTTGAACAGATATCGCCCGCATAACACACCTGATGCGCATATCCCTCGCCTCTTACAACATTTGTTACAAATTGATCCCATCCACCTGCCAGGATATGTAAAATGGCTATTGCTGCTATGCCAAACGCTTTTCTGTGCGTTATCGGATTTTTATTGTCCGCCAAGTGGACCACCAAAAAAGTTGATATCAACTCAGTGATAGTGAAGAACATCTGATGATTCCACTGAGAGTAGAAGTCATCATTCCAATAGTTGATGTACACCCACCAAGAATAATAATGAGAGAATATGGCAGTTGAAAACAAAAGCATCATGCTTAGCCTTAAACGTTGGTGAAATGCCAGCCATGTCAAATACTTCATCGTTTCATAAAATGTAATGACTCCAATGACTACAGTCAACCATATCTTTAAGGTATTTGTGGTGGCATTGAAGTACATATGCTTATATGATGCAATGCCAGATTCATACGAGCCTGAAACATAGAATATCAGTTAGTTTCTTTAAAATGTTTTCATAGTGCTGTAATATTATGATCTTACCTTTAAAGACGGTGTCCCAACATGAACAAGAGCAATACTGTTTGTCAACGTCACGAGAATATTCTTGCCAGAAGTAATATAAAAAACAGATATGTAATGGGGGGATTGTTAGTGGTGCTAAAATACCAGCTGCCTTTGATCCACATATTGCAACATTTGTGTACAAAATACGTTTTAACATCTTCAAGACACCCATGTGTGTTGTCTTGTAATACTTTATCTCACATTTGAATTAAAAATCTCACTCAGACAATTCAATAATATTGTCTAGAATCACATCAAAAAAGTTGGCAAAGAGATTTGAGTAATACCAAAATTACGTAACTCTTACTATCATAAGTTTCTGAGCATCAAGACACAGTTCTCATTTGAGGCCGGAGAACATTAGTTTAGCCAGCATTGAATTCTTGCTAAAACCGGCACAGCTGATAGAAGATAGCATAAGAACTGGTCCAAAAATAATCTATAGCTTTATGAAACGCATACATTATTTATAACTGCTGGTGCAGTGAACTTTCAGCTCTTTTAATCGTGTAGTGATTTATTGTAATTTCAACCATAACTTAAACATATCCAATTCTTAAACAAGCTATTTTGGAGCTATCTTTCTTTCTGGAAACACAGTCTAATTATGGTGAACAATTTTAGTAACAGTCACTGACACACCACTATTTTGCTGTTCTTTTTATCCATAAATCTGGAACTTCTATTACATTTAAACTTAAAACTTTTCCTTCTATTTTACCGTACTTGATACGCAGTGACATCGAGTGTACGATAT
Source organism: Priocnemis perturbator (assembly GCA_963942575.1). Taxonomy (NCBI): domain Eukaryota; kingdom Metazoa; phylum Arthropoda; class Insecta; order Hymenoptera; family Pompilidae; genus Priocnemis; species Priocnemis perturbator. Next base: position 3,794,029 of record OZ012647.1, read on the forward strand.
GAATGACGAATTCGGTATATCAGGGACATAATGTCGTCAAGGAAATATGTTGCCTGAAGCGGTTTCAAGTGGTCGTTGTATAGATAAGCGACGGATTCGTAGAAAAATAAGCTATCGTATCAGATTAGGCTTTGATGGATAAGGAAGGCTAGATTGGCACGAGCGTTCGAATTAAATGTTTACAGGCCGATAAAGTTTCATCCCTTAAAACCAATGTTGTTTGCACGCGTCCACCGAGGGGAAAGTCGGTGAAGTGGGGCAACCTTCTTATACAAAGCGTCAACAATACGTGGGTTCAATGGATCTAACATTTCAATGTATTCTGCTTGATCATGCAACCTTTCAATACAATTTTAATCAGCTGCAGACAGAAATGAGGAATAAGATATCCTACATACAATGGGAGTTTGTATTCCACATATTGAAATACCGACATCGCCCAAAATCAGACGTAATTGAGCGCACTCTACATCTGAGAACGGCGGAAGTTGAAACTACGATTAAAGTACTGGGCTTGCTATAGCGGTGCAACAACATTGACACAAAGGTTAGCCCAAACCCGATCATTTTCGACAGCCGGCTTTTTTTCAGTATGCATCGTCAATGCAACGAGCAATAATTTTGTTTTTGCGTGCGTTCAATGCTTTAGATTTATTGTAAATTAATCGAAATATTTTATTCCAGTTCCAGGCATTATTGATAGGTTGGAAAGTCAAAGGACGCCGTCGACTTAAACCATCGCTCTCTACAACTTTCACATCATTTTGAGTGATTACGATATTATTCAGTACGTAATTCAGGTGGTAGGACTGCATATGCAAAGAATCAGTCATAAATCTCGGATCTATTCAACATATTTCGTGCTAGAAAATCAATTATTGTGTCTTTCCATATCGCGGGAAGGAATGGGAAGGAACACAATTTTGCGATTTGAACGGTTCTGACATGGCGCACGTATCGTTCGTCGTGATTGGCCATTGTGAAACTTCCTCATTCCCTTACACAGTTTGGCCTGGTTTGGCCGAGGCAGTGACAGGAGTGACGTCAGGAAGGTTTGCTCCCACATTTAAGACAGTTATTTGATAAATATTTGCTGTTTGATCCTTGAATTTGCGAAAATCGCGTACATTGATTAGCGGGCAAGGGTATTGTGCAAATGGTCCAACTTGATATTGTGAATTAATCGAAATATCTTTTTCTGATTGCAGGCAGTGTTTTACAGGTTGGGAAATCAAAGGACGCCGTCGGCTACAACAATCGTTTTCACCGTGTACGCATAATTTTTGGTGAGTTTGGTATTATTTAGTACTTGATTCAGGTGTAGTATCAACTAATTTGTCGTAAATATCGGGTTTTTATTCAATATATTAGATGCTAGAAAAGCAATTGTTATGTTTCTCATAATCGCGGGGAGGTATGGGTAGGAATGCATCCTCGTAATTTGAACGGTTCAAATATGGCGCATGTATCGTTCGTCGTGATTGGCCAGCGTAAAGCTTCTTTATTTACTTATGCAGTTTGTAGCACATTTAAGACAGTTATTTGTTACATATTTGTTGTTACATCCTTAAATTTACAAAAATCTTTTAAATTAAGTCGTTGGCATCATAATTGTGTAAATGGTTTACCTTAACGTTCCGAATCAATGAAACATGTAACTTTGATGTTAGGGAACTTTGAGACGTTCGAAAATCAGAGGATGCCGTGGACTTCCATCATCGTTTTTGGCAGTTTTTGCATTATTTGTGGTCAATTTAACATTATTCAGTTCTCGATTTAAATGATAGGGTCGCGGTGGGTATGCCATATAAGAGCAGCTGTATTTTAATATTTTTTAAATAATTCATTATTTTTGCTATTCCATTGCGGTGGGTCACCACTTACAGCGACCTCCCCGACGGTGTGACCTGGGAAATCGGCATTATTCACGAATCGGCCTTCATTCGCCATTCCGAATCGTGGATCATACCGGGCTAAAGGCTGCAAACCGCGTATTTAGTTCTTCACAAGAGCGCAAGTGTTCAGTCATTTCAAGTCATTCGCATATTTCATTGCTCACAGAATATTTGCTCATATTGAGAACATTCATACAATTCTTAACCTTTGAAAAATAAATGACACACTATCTATTAAGTTAGTATCAATTCCTACCGCACGTACCATTTTGATCCTATATTGGTACTAGAGCCGGCCGATAACGCCGGATGTGGCACGAAAACGGAATTGGAGGTCTAGCATCTCAAAATAGGGAGGCAAAAATATGCATTGCATATTATGGCTATCCTATATCTCATCTGTGATTATATTAAGTATCATAAATGTATGAATTCTTCTAATCATATCTTGTGTTTGCCATCCGAAGTGAAGGAACGAACTTCCCCACCAGATGACAAAATGATCTTTACCTTCAAGAGTTCGTTGAGTTTCTCCTCAGTAGATGGCATGTGAGTCGTCAATAGTTCGAAACAGTGTGGTACCATCCATCATTTTTGCGTGAGTATCAAGTTTACGATCTAATTGTTTGAAAATTATGGTCTAATTACGTCAAATACTGATGCCCGGATTGCGTGTGCCATTTGTTGACAGCCGACAAGTAATCACAAGAAAATCATAAGTATGAAAAGGAACACTGAATGCCCGCTTGCCAAGTTGCCCCGTAATCTGCCCGTATAATTACATGTTCCCTGGCTCCTGAACGTAAGTGACATTATCAATAATATTATCAATATTCACCAAGCATTCCTGGTGTATGCTATATCGTTGGGAATGATAAATTGTATTAAAATGATAAATTTCTCGTGAGTTTATCTGGTAAACCGATTCGCATTAGAATCATATCATGATTATCTAGCAAGAGGCGTCACTTTTTAAATGCGTCGTTCACTGGTTGGCAGCAATTAACACGATTCGCGAATCGCCCATATCAAATGGCGCGGAACCTATCGCGGTAATTAGCCGTCTGCAAGATTTTGTTTTTTCGTTCCTAAAGTAGAAAAGACGTTTTAAATGCCACTTTAATCGTTCTTCGTCGAAGGGTCAGTAGCCTCTGGCCTCTCATCTGGGCTTATCGTCTTGAAGTGGCCCGCTATCGACCTCTTATCCGACGTAACGCACTATATTTAATTGTTTTCCATTGGTGCTCCTCCGAAAACGCTCGTTAGGCAGCAATCATCAAACGACCTTCCCGTACAATAAATAGAGTCGCGCGACGATTAATTGCTGTTTGAAAATAATGCGCGAAAACGGACGATTAATTGGCCGTTGCCCGATCGAAAAGAATGTACGACCTCCACGTCAACGGATTTCCATGTATTCCTTTCTATTTCGAGCATTAATCGCTATTGAGATTTGGTGCTATCGTTGTACTGCCAAAGAAACAACTTTCATTGTTGGATGCATCTAGAATTAGAGGGAAACGTTCTGTTGACCTATTAATTATTTATTAGTACTATCTAATGGGAATATTTATCAAATCTTTCAGTATTCCAAAATTTGTGTTAACAGATCAACTAATATTCGAAGAGTACTATGATTGATATTGATTAAGATCATTCGTAATTTGTTGAACTTCATTTCACCAATAATATATTATAATTTGAATAGATTAGTAACCGATGCGTTATCCGAAAAATTTAAATGAATGGGCGTTTGCGTATGCGAGTAATAATATTCGGACACTGAGTTTATTCGTAGTATCCAATCATCAGTAAAATATGTGAATAGTCGAGGCCCCAGAAGAGTATAATTACTCTAGCGGTGCAATTCTGTTTATTCTGAACAAACAAAACCTTTATCGGTCAAATATCTGATACCAAGAATTGATACGACCGATTCGTGGATCGGTGGAAAAGTCTTTGTGGTGGTTTAACGCATCGGAAAACCTGTCATCTCTCGTTGGAACTGGGAAAACAATATCTGTGTACTTATTAACGCATGACGCTACTTCCTCCTGTCGTCGCCAGTCGGTCATTCGGCGATCAGAGAACAGTGGCGTCGTACGATCTTTTTGCTCTGTCATCTCTAGACACCGTCTACGACGTCCCACATCTCAGCTTTACCGCTACCTGCGTCACAAAATCGGTCGGTTATTAACGATCTCCCACTCTGGACATCTCTGTAAAATGAGGCTGCGGGAGTCTAATGGACAGCAAAAAGTAAAGTGCAGTAAGCGTGCAAACACGGAAGCCTTGTAGAAAGATCGCACTCTCTCTTTGCTCCTATATCTTTCGCAGGAAAGCGGTCATTTCTTTCGTGAAGCATCACGCGATGCAGCAATGTATTGTTTTCTCCCAGAAAGAAACACCGGTCATATGTTTCGCTGTAGGTAACGGTGTGGATAGACACTCGAGAATAATTTTGTACAACTTTCTTGAGATTAGTCGGAATTTCTGACTGTTTAAACGTTGAAGCCAGTTTGACCCTGATCGCGGTACAGGGGAATTCGTCTTCGCAGAACTTTTTTGCCGTTTCTTACGTCACTATACACCTACTGATCGATGGCCGATCTTTGTTGGACACCGAAAGACGTCGACGGCGAATGTGACGGCAACGACACACTGACAATACCTGACGTATAAAAACTGGTTGAACACGTGGTTGAAACCCGACTTTGCATATTTATGCTTTCTACATCATCGTCTTTCCTTTTGTCGATGATTTAATACGACTCACGTGTACATACTTATACCGTTGACCGTTGTGACAGATTTTATCGCACATTGTCGTTCCTATGATTTCCGCGTCAAACTTTGGCAGACACAGCACTATGCGTAGCGTTTTGAAAGTTTCTATTTTAAATTGTCCTTTCTACAGTGCTGCAATCTCCGTGACTCGTTAAATTCGCGCGAGGACACTTCTACTTCCGTAAAAAGATAGCGGCGAACTTTCCAAAGTCGCGACCTTTCGTCGCAATTCGAACTTCCTGCGCTGTCATTAGGGTCGCGCGTCATGTATTTTATACATTATGATTATGATTACCTATGACAGGTTGACTTTCTTCTAACACTCGAGACCGTAATAACGTAAGTGGAAATTGGCACAGTAGCACGAGTGTATTCCATCGGTTTCCTGCCTTTCGTTCAACTTAGGCAGGCAACTGAATGGCAATCTCAAAAGCCGCAAGTGCGACTGCCGATTAAAACACCTTCAAAAGGGTCTAATACAACTTATATGCTACGATTGATAGTTTAGACGTGAGAGGCCGGATTAAAAATCGAGAAAATTAACATCCCTTAAGAAAGTACTTCCCCTGTAATGAGCCTCAGATACTTAGTACCCTGATAGGGACGTGAATTCCTTAAGCATGGAAAATTGGAAACAGTTTCTCTGCACAATTATTCATAAATGAATGTCATTAGATCTCATTGAGACACTGGTGCGAGAACGGTCACGTTGATGATCACGTTGCTTTCATCGCCGCTGCTCTCGTCCGATTTAATTGGACTAAAGATAAACGATCCCGTCTGCTATGATGACTTAAAAGTGCAAGGTGGCAACGCGATATACATCTTAAACGTGACCGAGCGCTTCGGTTATTCGCCCCTACTCTACTAATGCGTTTTAACCGCTGAAACTCGAAGTATTTAATCATCATCTAGCTGAGAGTTTTCCTCCTCATTGACCGTACTATCTCGCTTGATTTGCCACGCGAAAGACGACGGATCTGTTTGAAGAAAGACTCGTGCTGCTCTTGATAAGCTCATTCAAAGTTTCGTGTATGTACGTCGATCTACTGAAGCGAACGAAACACGAGCGAATACGCATTATGACCTTACGTAACCGTGCAAACGCTCTTATCGATCGTTCAAACATCGCCTCTGTCTTGTCGCGCGTTTGTCTTCAGCACGAAGGTAAAAATTATCAGGCGCCGTGCCCGACTATCGAGCAAGACTAAACGTCGCAAATCAGTTCGATAACGTACGACTAGCTTTTGATAAAAAACGTGAACAGTGCTGTTTCTGCCGTTCGACTTGATGCAACGTTGTGCAACACCCTCCTATATAAACATTGCTATTGGCAAAGCACAATAACAGCGAGCGTACCATGCGCAGACGTATACAGCGAAATAAAGAAATGCACGGTGCAACGTACTGCAATCCGATCTCCGTGTTACTGAGGAGTGAGCAATTCAGAATGGCTTCGCGGGAGTCATCCGCTACCAAAACCTTGGTAGTGTAAACGCAAATTCGATAATCCCCCTCCCATCATGTCGCGTGTAACGTTTGATCGATATTCATGAACGAATTTCCTGTGCACCGAGACGTCCTCGTTCGACTTGCAATAATTACAATATAGGAGCTATCACGGATATTCTCTTTACCGTTCAAACCTCGGGACAGTTGACCCCGCGTATTCACGGTAGTACGGTGTCAGAGAAATTAGATAGGGGAAATGCATATAGTACAGTGGTTGATATATTTGAAACTACAACGGATATCCTTTATGCCATTGATATCGCGCTCCGTTTAAAGCTGATGGCAAAGCAAAGGCAATGCGACTAACATGTTTAAAGGGAAATGCATGGCAAACAATGTTTGCGTCACTGGTTCAAGTGAAACAATTAACCCTTCCAGCAAGATCATCAGCGGTCTTCCGCGATGCTTGTCACGCTGTTTGTATTCGATTTACGCGCTACAAACGAAGTTCTGCGTAACAACCTCGATGACGTCTTAACGCTTTGGAGAAAAAGCGAAAGAATTCCGATTGATTCTGCGCTTGCAGAGATGAAAAATGGCTTCCAAAAGTCGGATAAATTTATTTTAAATAATAAATAATTTTTAGGGTTTTTTTTGTTGTTTTTGTTTTTTACCCACGCATATGGGTGGCGCGATTTCCGATAAGTGACGGAAGTACGTTGAAATTAGGACTTATAAACCGGTATTCCTGCACGCAAGTCAAGTCAAGGTGACGCCGATAATAAACCGTGAGACAACGTTTCTCGTATCAACATTTCTAGACGCCCTCGGCCGTCTTGTTGAAATTCGTTAAAAGCGTACACCTCGTGCGTCACTGATCAGCCGAGTCAAATAATTGACCCACCTCCTCCTTGCTTCCCCTCCACGCAGTCGAAAGTTGCCAGTGACGTTTGTCCGAAAATGTCGAATACTCCGATGCGATCGAAAGCCCTCATTAATTATAAAGGTCGCATTTGTACGTACCAATTCTAATCACTGGAGATAGTTCACACTGTCACATAAGACACTCCTGCACATCTATTCTATTGTCTGTTTAACCCTCGGATACCCACGATAGGTCAATTTGACCCGAAGCCTGAAGATCGTCAACCCATTTTTTTGCCAATATTACAATTTTCGCCTACGTACATTTTAGCGACGTTGCAATGTATTTTTGACATTGACAATTTGTTTATAAATTGTTTACAACTTTTTTCGGGCAAAATTATAATTTTTTGCGACATGGTCGTCAGTGTTTTATAAATGGAATGGATTAGACGTAGTAACCTAACTATTTTTTACCAAATTCCGCAGCATTTATTTCCAGGATTACTACCTATAACACATAATCTAATAATTATAACAATAATATTGGTATTACGTGGACGCGTTGAATTTACTTTGAGGTTCTCGTCTCACATAAATCTAGACAAATAAAATGTTTATGAATTTAAAATGTCGGGTTGCCGCCCTGCTGGAAGGGTCAGAATGACCCATCATGGGATTGCGTGTCACATTTTTCAGTCGGGTGTCCGGGGGTTAAAGTTTCGATTTGGAAGTGAGACGTTCTCCTGGTAAGATCGCAAAACGTGTTTACGGTAGTGCGGCTGATATGAAGGAAGTGCATCGTAGCTTTTCCCCACCACAAGTCGTCAATTCCATGGCACGATTGCGCCCAGATGCGGTTCGCCTTTCCCGCGATGCCGTTCGCTGTCGGCTTGACATCGGTTACGCGTGTCTCAGTGTCGCGCGACTGCAAGATGAATGCTTGAATTTACCTTGAACGATTCCGTCTTTTTACGTTCGATGCCAGGGATTCCCCTACGCTCGTGGTTTACAATCATGCCGACCTTCGCCGGGGTTCACCGATTCTAGGCTACTGACCTACTCTAGGTATTTGGCCTCTACGATTATCCGTTAGGTACGGATGTACAGAAAAATTGAACTCTTTCGCCTAGTGACGGCATAATAATTTACTGTAAGAATCCGATCACAGCGATTTTTAGGTTCAAGTTTCCGGGATGACCGTGATACCCTAATCCGTAGTACGAACTACACGTTTGACCTTCACTCGAGAATTTACTACACCTATCGTGTGGCCACTCTACTCGACGGCGTTGAGACGTGGGTGCATCGTCGGGTAGTTAACGGAGGAGGTATTTCGGTGAGGGCAAAGACGCTGAGGTCATACGTAAGAGATATTGCGCGCAATTCGAGCGAAAGACGCTGTAACCGGTCACATTGATGGACTCTGTGAAATGGCAATGACCCACGCGCGTCCTTCAATTCAGACACTTCCCGGAAAAAACCTCCTAAGATCTCATGCGTAGGTTTTGGAACGTTAGTCATTCCCGGATGCTTATATCGAATCTCAGTCTATACGGGTTCCGTTTTAGATCGACACGTGCGATAATCTAACGTAAAACCGTGCATCTTCCATGATATTTTTAGAAGAAAACGTGTCGTCTTCTACGTTACCAAATTAATCGCCTTTCGCGGAAGTATCGATATTGAGGGTAATTTGGGAATTAACGTTACTAACGGCTGACTGCTGAAATTAAGCTCGAACTGCGGCCAATTTGTCTGAGCGCGGTTGATGTCCTGCTGAGACGTTCGTCCTTAGTCCCGAGCGACGTTATTGGTTTCCAGCCGTTACCTGGCGGCAGGTTAAAGACCCGTCTGGCCCTTCCAAGGTCGTTTCGGATGGCCCTCTCCCTCTCTTTCTCCCTTTTACTTCCCCCCGTGCTTTCTCTCTCTGTCCACCTTTTCCTTTGACGAATACTTTGTCCTTGGGGCTCCGACGCTAGGACATAGCATGCCGGGGGCAAAAGGGGCAGAATCGTGTAATCCTTTGGGGACAAGGACATGGGGCGTTCAAGTTTAACTTTATCGAGGCTATTGAAAAAGCGCACTAATGTCTCGGGTCGAGAGTAAAATCGCCGTTCCCGTGCCGGGAGAAATACAAGCACAAGGTTGGCAAAGGTCGATTAGAGTCGAGGCAAATTGACGCACGTAGAAAGCGGTTTCGAGAAAAAGTTATACTCCGATTCGTCGAAGCTCCGTGCAACGCCACAATCAGCGTGCAATTTGCAAAAATAACTGAGAAAATATCGCGGAGCCGGGAGAGAAGACGCGTACGAGCAGCAGACTGGGCAATTCAACAAACCCAGACTGCAGCCTGGATCGTGTTTGCAACGTGTACAAACATTATCCACCGTTATTCGTGTGAACGATCAACCTTGCTGTAGTGTCATTTAGTTCGTTCTGGTTGATGTAATATCCAGTTTTGCCGTAACGTAATGTATGCGCGTCTGTTCGAACCGAATGAAATGCAACAGTTTACGTTAGCAGCCGGTGGACAAATATTAATCAAGTTTTCGCGAGGTTCGTCTCACGTTCGTGCGTCAGTTTTGGCCGTTCTGTATTTCGTTTTCGTTTTGCGGAGCTCATGCGCGCACGCGATATAAATAAGGAAAATCGGAAGACCGGTTTCCGAGGGCTCATATTTCGGCGAGCGTCGTAAGTTTGTTTCGAGGCTCACGCGAGCCGTAGGGATCTCGGCCGGCGAAACCGGATATTCTCGTTTCTTCTCTGTCGTTGCGGCACCGAGCAAAAGTGCCAGACGTCTCGGCTGGACCCTAAAGTTTAGCCTTTTTTTTCGCTAACGAACGCTCTGCGTCATCGATGAGAGAAAGAGAGAGAGAGAGAACGATTTTCTCTATTTTATCATTCACGGCGAGCTTCGAGAACGCTTTCGCGCTCGTTTTATTCGTGTTCCGGTGACTGACCGACGCTAAACGAGAAATCCGAAACTAGAAAGGGCATTGAACATCCAGCTGCGTTCAGCAGCACCGCGCGGAATGTCGATCTGGGAAATCGATCTCACTCTCAGGCAAAATTACTCTACGTTTCATCCTACGTTCCTCGAGTAAAAGTTCTTATAGATCGACAAAATACGGTCGAGCTCAGTTCCGTCCCCTGTCCCTTGCCGAGTGTATGCTGGAGCACTCGGTTTATTTTGAACTAACAATAGATAAAGAAGACCATGCCCAATGGCGCAGAATAGAGAATGTCATTGTATTTAAAGTACCTACACGTGTTCTAAAGAACAGTATCGACGGATGGGTTAGCCAGGGTACAAGACTTCGCAAAATGACTACTTCTGCACACATCAGTAACTGTTTGCACATTTATCGCTTCGCCCAACTTTCCACGGCTGCCTTGACTTCGGACCCGCCACTAAGCCGACAATGTTAACGCGTATATTGATTTGTTCACTGTGCAAATAAGCGAGCTGTTTTAAAAGTGCCTTCCAATTAATGCTATCGCACTTATCTCGGGTAAACCTCGGTAGAGTAACGGTGTGACGATTTATTTACGCTTCCAGACGCGCAAGAAGAGTCGCGGAAAAAACTCAGCCGAGTGTCCTCGTTGCCACACAAGTAGTATTTCTTGCGTCCAGATTATTATGCATCGTAGTAGGCGCGTACGAATTATGAGGCATTTATTAAAGCAGGGAGAGTGTCGGATTAAGCATTCCTCATTATTCTCGTTATTCCGTTTAACCTTTGCCGCGCAATTATTATTTTGCAACATTATTGTCTCGGAGGCGGATCCGTCGTATCGAGGAACACATTCTCCGCATCATCTTTTAGCAGGGCAGACTTCAAACGATCGAGAACGTTGGCTGCTCGAACTTGCTCGTCTATGCAACCTATTAAACCAATGAACGAGCTTACGAGGGTCAATAAGAATATAATGCGTCGCTTGACCTCAAACCCGTTTCGCGAGGTTACCTTTTTTTTTTCTATACCACGACCATTGATGTTTCTACGAATTGTTACGAGGCGTTAGGATCATCGACTGTCGTGCCGAAAATCGGAGAGATGACGGGCTGAAAAATGGCCTTCGGTATCGAAAGAATCGGAGTCGTCCAGAGACGATTGACGCAAACGTTTGCTGCCAAGTGGCATTCATAAGCAGACGAGCTGCAACGAAATATACGTGTATGTAGACGTTTTCTCTCTGAAGGACCGCGACGTTACTAGCAACGGCCAAAGGTCAAGGGAGCAAAGACCACCGGAAACGTCTTTAAATTGCAATCTCAAAGCAGATTGCCTTCGTCCGATGGTTTCCTGTGTCCTACAAAATTCGTGTCCGCGTTATATCGTCTTCTTTTTTTTTTTTTTTTTTTAATGATTGACGGCCAATCGGCGTTTACGCCAATTTCGATGGCCGCCACAGATTCGAAGAAATTATGATGCGAAGAATGTATCCGAAGGTTGTTGCACATGACTCACGTTAATTATCACACGGGTGAGTAAATTATACGTATGCAAAGAGTGTTTATTTGACATCCAGTGGATACATCAAGATCGTCCCGTCACTAGGAAATATAGTTTACAAGGTTATGCGACGGTTGACATTACGCGGTTACATCATTTTCCGCTGAATACCGTGTATTTTTATACACAACGCTGAGGAAATTCCTCGGACATAATTGCGAAAAAGATATTTTAAGCAAATGTTTACCCACTGACAGTTAGATTGATCCGCGAACATGCAACATGATTCCCGACGCTAGCACTAAGCCAAATTATGCTGAGCAAACGAACAATCGACGACATTCTTCAGGCATCAAATAGACATGACTATTTTTTTTGTATCACTTCATACTTGCCCGCAGTCAAACACAAGATGGTCCTACCGATTTTCTTAGAACGAAACATTTTGCGTACCGCCATTGCACTGTACCATTGAACTTTGAAACTTCTTTGAAATTTGTCTTTTCTCGCATCTTAGGCAATTCTGGAGTAAACTCGAGCGTTTGGTAGAAAAATGCGCCCCAGTTTCAGACGGTTCCATGACCGATAGTCGTCTAATGTTTACGCACACTATCGTTTTAGCAAATTATCGTTATGAAACTTGAAGGACCCTGCTTTTTTTAATGTTAGAACAAAGAACTACCGAACACGTGCAGCCACGCTATCGATCGCTTTCGAATAAACCACCCGGCATTGAACTTAATCGGCCTATGCGATTGCTATTCTAAAAGATTTTGTAGAAAAATGATTAATAACACCCATCTGTGTCAGTATTGACAACATCTCCATGGACACTGCGTTCTCAGCATATTAACTACCATTCATAACAACGCCAGAAATAATGAACTCCTCGCCCTCGGCTAATCGGAGCGATTTTCCACTGACTCGACGCATGAAGTGATGCACATTCGACGACAGTTGAATTATTTTGCATAAGTAATAAAACGGCAACATTGGCCGGAGTGTACGAGCGTGTCAAGTGCGAGGTCGACGTTTGGTCAGCGATAAAGATTATTTCTATACAAATCTAATGCCCCCCAAGGATCACGCAGTATCGAGCACGATAATACGGACCGCGCAGTTCGTCTTGAAGCCGTAAAAAAATTCACCGACCAACGATAAATAGATTGGACAGCCCGTCAAAACACGTGCGCCAAATGCTGTTCCGAAAGTTTCGCATGCCCAGCTTTCACCCGGTTTTACAGAAGACGATCGGAAGAAGCGAGCGTCTCGGCGGGGCTGAAAGAAAGTTACAAATATGTCTAACGAACCGTCAGCGATTCCGACGTGTGCGTTGCCCGAGTAAGGAGGTCAGCGAAATAAGGCCGCCTTAGAAGATAGTGACTGCAAAGACGTTATCTCACGAGGCCGTGTACCCGCGTACCCGTGTGCCCGTGAGCCTAATCGCGCGGATAATAAGCTATGATAGAGCATAGTGCCACAATGTGAACGTACAATTACGTGTGCTACAGGATCGATTGTGCGATACTGCGCCAACGACGAATTACCAATTCGCCGGCAGTGCCAATGTGTTTTTTGCATTTCAAGATCACGACCGGTTCCCCCGACAATTGATTTTGCAGCGCGCTTTAATAACGAAACTCCCGACGCGACGGCCGAGTTTCCCTCTTTTTTCCCCCCTGCTCTCGATTGCTTATCGGTATTTGCATTCGACAACCACCGAAGCGGCGAGCGCGATGCGACTGCAGTGAGTTATCGCCGCGTGCTCTATCCTTGGAAAAATGCATTTGCGGAAATATATTTAGACACATTTCCATGCTTGGTCGATTTCCTGATTTCGCGCAACGCGCACGTGAGCGATGACGAGCGAATAGCGGCATGTTCCCGTAGCAGCCGGGTCACATCGTCAGCCACTGATTCAGATGCAATGTTTTCCGATCGAACTGGCTCGCTGTAACACTCTGTTTTCGTACATGTTTATCGAGAAGACGCTGTTTTGCACATCCTCGTATGTAACAACATAGTCTGGTGAACAAATAAGTGCTCGACTCGTTTTTTCAATCAATCACGCGCGCGAAAGATACTCCCCTTGTTTGTGAATGGACATGTGTGTCTTTTGACATTTTTCGAGAGAACGAATGAGGGGGGAGTGTGATTTTTGTTTGGCGACGGTAGGGTTCGGAGTTCACGCGATAAAATTGTACACTCTTCGGACGTACGCGGTTGCAATTTCGAAGTGCACTCTCTTATCAGCCGTGCGTCGAGCTTTGAGGGTAGGCGTTTTCTGTCGCGACAGTTTTCTGTTGGTCGAGACATGCTTCGTTCGTCGGATTGGCCAATGAAAAGCGTCAGTTCGCGTGGAATACGACGTCTGCGGCGCGTACAGCGAAAATTGCGCAACGCTCGAGAAAACTGCGTCGAGTTTTTATCTCGGTCACTCGTCGTTGGAAATCGCTTTCGATCGCTAGACATCGTGATCTCGACACGGCCGCTTGCACCCGTGGATCGCAGGCTTTTTCGAACAGCGTCGCGACGCAATGCCCCTCTGTTCTTTCAAACATGTCAGTTGCGTCATAGAAACACCTCGTTCTCACAAGATTGATTTTGTCGATTCAATCGACAGTCGGAATCGATACACGTCTCTAATTGAATACCTCGAAATCTAGTTGAAGCAATCTGGTGGATCAAGTAGAATCGATGAACATGCGCGCTGCATCTAGCACGATAGAATCTAGTTAATTAAATTGATTTGCATTTAATCGTGTGAGTTGGAAGAATGTCGTTGTATATAGCTACTAGTCGTCCATTCCAGGCAGGACGGTTTTCATCTAAGATTCTATCGAGAGTAAAGGCGCGCGGACTCGTCGTTGGCTCGCGCGTAGATAGTTTCCGTTTGCACCGCGGACGAAGGTCTCGGTCGAAGTCGAAAGTTCGTCGAACCTCCGTAGTCATACCGAATGGGTATTATATATCTATGAATACCTCGCGTCTGACGAGCATGGACTTTCTTTTCGAAATCGCTTGGAAAAAATCACACTTTCGTCCTTCTTTCTACTGCGCGTCGAGTCGCGAAGAGTTACCGCACGTGCCAAGCAAAATTTCTTTCCGCTTCCTGCCGTCGGCGAAGTTTCGAAATTAGTCGCCTCGAAATTTCTTTCCGGTATCCACTCTCGCGGATAGCTGACAAGCATCTTACCTTGAACATGATTCAATCTTCTGCTTATCGTCTCCCGTAATTCTCCCTTACCGCCCTTTTCATCCTTTGTCAGTATAGGATACGTTCAACATCATCGCACATTTTTTTCGATGTTAGTGTAGAACATTTAAGTCATCCCACGTAGATCCGTGAAAAAATGTCCATTTCCGCGAATGAAAATGTTGTTCGAACGTGATGGCCACCGGCAAATCTTACGTCAAGACGTACGCAAGTGGGATCGTCAGTTGCGATAAACTGCACACCTCAATCACAATAAACTGTATTACGAGCGTCACCTGTACGTGTAGTATAATGCAACGCGTAACGATGCCAGAGTTCGTTTCGCGTGTCTATCGGACTCGTTTCGCGGCACGTGTCTCGTTAGACGCGCAGCGATGTCGAAAGAAAAAAATCATTAGCTCACTCCACCATTAAATTCCAACCGGTTCGCGAAAACTCTTCGAAAGCCGGTCGTGTGATTTTTCGCACAGCTCCGTGGGTCCGTTCACCTTCTTCGCATTGTGATAGATATAGTAATTCGTTACGCCCGACCAGTAGCATGTTTCAATGGCGTTGTGTAATGAATGCGCCGCGCACTCCTGTTGTTCGGGAAAAACAGGCGGTGTAACGTTGCAACTGGTAGAAGAGAATTTTTGCAACTACTGCAGATCAATACATCGATTATGTGGCACGCTAGAACGCACTAGGTCGGAGATAATATTTACAACTGAACTTTTGAGTCGCAGAACATGTGCGGCGCGGAATTGGTGAAACCGAAGGCTGCCGGGGAATTTGGGGGGAAGAATAGAACGATCGACAAGCTATAGGATCATAGGGATTGCCCCGGCCTTTTCTTTCCATATTCACCGGAATATTTTGGTCAAAGTTTATCTTTACCGATGACCGAAGCCGCAGGTCGGTTCCGGATGGAAATTTGATGTCGAAGATGTACGAGTTTCGCATCGAATTAGCCGCTAACGCGCAACTATGATTCATCCGGAATTATGTTAATCCGCCATAACTGGCTGCAAACAGAAAATTCGTATAAAATACGCGCGAGCGCATTTTGGCCGAGTCACGATTCGAGCGAAGCTAGAATGCAGTTGGCGAGCGAGGCGAATATGGAGCGCGGGCATAGAAAATCATAGGCGATTCGATCCGACATCGTGGCGGTCTCTCGAAGGCACACGACATTTACTGCGCGCAATAGCGTAACGCACCGACGGCATGCAGCGTGTAATGACGAAAAATGTTTTAACCGAAGACCTTCGTCGAACGAGCGAAGATCATGCGCTCGTCCATAATCCGTGTCGAATTGGCACATACGAAGAGTTTTCTGGAATCCGCGACGCCCACCGTTGCGTTAGCAGACGGGGTCGCATAACTTTCGCACATCGAAGGCAAGGCCGGTCCTCGGTCCACGCTCCACGCTGCTCGCAGGAGTCGTAGCCCGCCCGATCTCCGCCTGGGACAACTTTTCGAACCTCGCGCAATTTTTTTTTCCCCGCTCGCCTCGTTCAAGGCGGACTCAAAGTCGTCCGCTCGTCATACTCGCTGACCATTCGCGGAAGGAGAGACCGTAAACCGGCGCAATTCCGATCTCAAAGGTTGCCTCGCCTTGCCGAGGGTTTCCCCGCGTCTACGTTGCGTTCCACTGTGCCTGCGCGTCCGCCTTGCATATTATTACCAGCTCATTGTCAATAACCATCCTTATTCCCGCGGTGCTCGACATTGTGCGCACATTTTCCGACATTACTTCCCGTCGCGAAACTGGAAACGTGACCTCGCGACACGAGGCGCGATAATGAAGTATTTTGCTGTCGGCGACGTTTGCCAATCGAACTTGGAATAAACGTTTGCGAATATCGTGCGACTTTCGTCAGACGACAGATTTGTCAAACTTTAGTTGAGTGCATGCCTCGAAGTAATAAGTCTTGACGAACGTAGATCGCCAACGTATCTTCTACTCTCTATTGCCCTAAAGGCTCGAAAAAGGACGTCCGTTGCGTGAATAACGGTCATTCGCGTGTTCCCCTTTGCAAAGTCAGGCAAAGTTATCCTTGCCGGCCAGTCGAGTCCATAGACTAGTAGGGTTCTCACCCTCGATCGTCGCCGGGGTATTACAGGCGATCGTAAAGAATTGTGAGAGCATTTCGGTGGTCGGCCTCGACCACGTTCTCGTTTTTCTCTTACTCTCCTCGTCGTCAAATACGTCAGACACTGTAGAGAAAATGCAGTAACGTATGCACCGTGCCCACCCTGTCCTCCTTCGAAAATTCCTGCTATCAGGCATCAACCTTCGAATGAGTAATCTCTTAAGATTCGAACGTTATCGATAGTCGGTATTAACCAAATTTTCCTTCTCCCGTTTTCGCTTTCCGTGGAAAACGCCAGACTGTGGTACGGTATAGTACGAGAGGCATGAATATGAAAGCCTTCGTTACCGGCGACGAGGCAAGTGAGTATTGACTTCTAGGGTGCTCACCCTCTTTTATCGCCGCACATCATACCCCACTCGACGAGAATCTCGTGAGCCTTTTTGGTCGCTCTCAATCGCGTCTTTTACCTTCTTTTTCTTTTCTTCCTATGTCATTCCCGAATACGTCAGAGATTCGTGGGATGCCCAGTAACACGTGGACCACAAATTCTGAACAAATGACTGTGCTATCGTCATCCATGCACCTGTGGAACCCGAGCGAGTTCTCGAGAGGCGTGTTCTCCACGAGAAGCGGTGGCGCGAGGTGCTAGAACGAAATATTCCGAGCTCTGCCGAAGGTCACCGAGTGGGAACGCGTATATAAGAGTATGGGATCGGTCCCGACGATCATACGTAGAGCGAAACTGCACGCGGCTCGTTCGACGCAGAGCACCGAGTGCGAGTATAACGTTATCAAACACACGTACATAAACGAAATTCGGCGGTGTTCCGTGAGCAACAGCTACATTTCACGAACGCGTCGGTGAAAGTGTTAAAGGCGTGAACTTCGGAAAAGAGACAGTTTCCGATATCCGCGAACTTTCACGTTCTCTACGAACTTTTGGGAAGAAGAAGGATCGTCTGTACGTCATGTATACCAATCCGTTCAACCGTAAACACAGCACGATCCGCCAAATGCTGGATCGTCTGTTGGACCCGACGAAGAAGCCCATCCGGAGGTCGGAGAGTATCTCAAGCTCCGGAAGCAACAGCTCGAAAAGCAGTAATGGATCGTTCAGCAGATCGTCGTCCTCGTCGTCTTCGGGGCACGGACATAGAGGGATTCTACAGTGGGGAAGAAAGTGAAGAACAGCAGAGGAGGAAGAAGGCCCTTTCTCGCCCTATTCAGCTCTTTTTCTTTCTCTTTCTCTCTCGAACGTAACGCGTCGGTGTACTCTTGTCTCTCCGAGGACGAGCAAACCGATGAGTAAAGGAGAGAAGTACGACATGCCGAGTTCGGACGGTTTGAAAGTTCCTCGAGCACGTCGCTGACGCAGGAAAAATTTTCAAGAAGAAGACGATCGGCGGAGACGAAGTTCGAATGTGGAACGACAAGAATGGAGCCCAGAACGAAGATTACATCTGGATTCAGACAGCAAACAATCCACGAGCAAAGAAGATAAGGTGCGCGCGGAGCAGCGAGATTGAAACGAAGGAATTGTGTCAACGCTCGGCTGCCGCGCACTGGGGGAAAACCATTCTTTCGTCTCCAATTCGCGACTACACGGAGTCCAGCTGAGAATTCAGTTTCACCATCGACTGGCAAAACCGAGACTGCTTTCGTCCGCCCTTCACGTGCCAAGCCTGTACCTGGCGCCTGTATCCATGTACCGCGACGCATCGAACGGAGTTGCTGATCGATCCGTCATGACTGTCGGAGTGCCATACTCGTTAATATTTAGGATAAGATCCAGTTGCCCACACGCCGCTTCTACGTCATGCCTTGCCACTAGCCTCCTCTATACGACGAACACGTCTCGCTTCCGGCTTGCTGTGGAATAGCATTGGAGAAACTTCGCTGCAAATCTCTTGACTAGCATTATTGTCAATGCGATCACACACGCTTGAGGGCAACCATTAATTTTAAGCGACTAGTCAAAAGCCAGTATTAGTTGACGTCTCGCGGAATTCTGCCGATCGGCGAATCCGCAACGTACTCTAATTTATTCTTCGTTTTGTACGATGATCTGCACGCACAAATAAAAGCCTATTTATTTCATAATCTCCGCTCTCGCCTTTCTTCGCTTCCACCCCAGCAGCTACGTTCCAATTTCCTCGTCGAGTTCCGCGACCACGATTCTTACGCCTCCTCCCCCCCTAATCGGACTACGGGCTATATTCCAACGAGTTGTCGCTCGAATTAGACCGGCCGTTGTTTACAGACACACTCGGTACGATCGTACGCAGCGGTAGACGGCGACAGTCGGTTGAATAACACGCTCTGAAAATTCTCTCGGTGGTAATCGGAGTGATAGTTACATGGCATTTTGCGTCGCTACGTATTATACGCACCGCTCGTTTGTAAGGATCACGCGATAAGTGGCGCATACGCACTAGATCACCACAGACAATAATCAAAGAAAAAACGTAAACAAACTTCGCTTCTCGGGAACCGTTTATTCCTCTCAAATCGTAGCTAGGCTTCACTCCCGATTCGATCGATGAACTGCACGATTTTTGTCGCAGACATTATATAGTTGCCACCGGACTGGGGCGATTTAGCACTGAAATCTTAATTACTAGAAAGGCGCCGTGCTTCTTCTTAACGAACAATGGCTCGTTGTTCCGCGATCGTAGAAACGGACGGAAACGGCCGGTCTTCGTCTTTTTCCCTCAGTCGCGGGTATTAAGAGGAACCGATTAGGGCGGCGCTTTACTCGGGAGAACTGGTCGAGTTTGTTGCACTCACCGCATGCATCGTGACCGAGCGAACTGTAAACTATTCTCTAACCTTCATCGAAATGAAAATTTCAACCGTTATAATCGATAGTCCTGAGTCAAGTTTCCAGCCTCCCGATTACGGCATCGGCTTTGAGAATGACGCTAGGCTGTAAAATACGTATAAGAGAGACAGATAGAAGCCAGACGTAGATCCGATCAGATATCGCACCGGTTTAAATGGTAGCCGACAGTAGGAAGTTCGTAACACTTTTACTTCCGCGACGATAAGCAAAGCATTGAGTGTCGTAGTGTTCGTCAAAAGAATACTTCCGCTTGACATTGCAAATCAGCAAACTCGTCAAGTTCGCGACATTGTAAGACATCGTTTTTCATCGTGAATGCGCCGTCGCTGCCGGGATGAATCGTATGCTAATTCAGCAAGTCGCGAGACATTTATCTGAAGTGTGATTAATGAAACATTATCACTCGCCGCGCTACTCCTTCATCAACTGACTATAACTTTTCTTTCTGTTATCGCTACTTCCACGTACCCTCGTAGACGTGCATTTTTATTCAGTTTCACTTTTAATACAAATTAAAATTTATTCCATACCGTTGTTCATCACTGTAAGCGCACCACCCAAGACAAGGACGGTTAAGTCGAAACAAATGATTCCGGCAAGTGCATCTTTTTACGTCGCAATTTAATCTACCGCGATAGGATGCCGAGGCATAACGGAACTGTACCGGGAATCCAATAAAAAAGCATAAACCATCGAGTAGTTCCGCTGTGACACTTTTTACCGCAAAGGTGAACTGCTAGCAGTCCAACCGCGAGATACGCTTTTTCATTCGTGAGATCATGCGTAAAAGCTTTTATGGACGATCCACGGCACAATGCGTGAACGCCGCGGCGTGTGGTCGTCCTTGCTGCAAAACAGAACGTCAATGATCGGCAGCCAGGCGGTCGGTAATTCCCAGTAGAGAAAGACTTGCGAGGAGCGAAACGTGCGGGATGCCAATCCGAGCGGAAGAAACGTGTCGGCAAGAAAAGCGTAGTCCAGGCGTCGCCACATTTACAGCGCGTCAAGTGCGTACCGGGTGACACTTTACACGCACAATATCTCTCCCTACCCCGTGCCACTTTCTTTTTCTTCGACCCAATTAATGCCACCCACTGCAACATATTCCACCAGCCACCAAGCAGGTTTTCGTTCAGAGCAATCGACGTGTACGAGTACGTATGTAAAATTACAAAATCGGACAGTTCGATGTGGCAGATCCAGTCGCGTAGTGGAATGTTCAGTAAAAAACAACAAAATTGTCCTGACCTGGCAATAATTGCACCGACATGCCTCGACCATCGTCGAGTTTGCTGCTCCGACAATCAGTATTTATGGATGATCCAATGAGTTCGTATATGAATAAATTCATATGTATGTCGTCTGGCAAGGAACACGCTTGCCTGGCGCGTATCGTTTCAGTATCCGTCGAACTGTACTTTTAACGTATTTGGAAACATACCGTAACATCGGACAAGCAATAGAATAATACATCCCCGGTAGCAACTCTGTAACAAGTCTGCTAGCAGGATAATTTGGCATCTAATAAGTACACAATTTGAAGAGTAATAACGGATAATACGCGTCCGCTCCTGGATTCTTCTTTTTCTGTTAAACCGTCAATCTGCGGTTGCAATTGCGGAACGGACAGCAGCGATTCTCTTTTATCTCCGCGCTCCGAGGTAGCGCCGTATAGCGATGTATATATACATGACGTGCATCGCGACCATCTCTCTATCATCGAGGCAGCGCGAGCGTCGATATTGGCGGCTCGTTAAGGACAATTAATATTCACGTCGTGAATCTGCGCAGCCGTTCCACTCGCGTTAAAAGCGAAACGATGGTATTTCGAATGCAATTACTTTCGCGCGTACGTTCTAGTTCTCTCGGACAGCGAACGGCAAGAGAGCACGCGCCTCGTATAAAATCGCGACGACCGCGACCGCGACGAATTCGAGGAATACGTTTGGGTGGGACGGAAAAAAACGAACGCGTGTCTGTCCACTTCTCTGCTCTCCGCCTCCCTTTCGTCGGCCGCGCGTTTCCGCTCGCCGATAATGCGGTTATTGACGAGATGAAAAAAGGGTGGCCTACACAATTATTAAACGCTGCCATCGCGACCGCTGCAATTAGCCGATCGTCGCCGCTCTCACATTCATAAATTAGACCAGAGTCCACGACGCGTATATTAATATATAATAGCGTGCGATCAATATTCAACGGTTATTAACCGTGCCAATTATCGCCAATATGAATTTCCCACGAACTAAACGGGGGAGACAGTATGCCCAAGAGGTGGTTGCCTCCGTGATACTAGTTATGCAATTCCCTGAATTTCCTCGTACCTGCATGCGCATAGGTTGGCATTAAAAAATTACGTGCGCCATATTATTCGTAATGACGCAGGTGGCTTCGTCGGCCCGGTAATTATGTCTACGGCGGGCAAAAACTCTTTGCGTCACCAATGTACACAATCTCGTCCATTATCAGGGAAGATACCATTCTTTTCTCGAATGTCGTCCAGTTAGTGACATGCGTTGTGATTCTTGCTGTTGCAGCTTCGTCCGGTTGAGGCAATAAGTGATACCCTGTACAAATTAATTCTGAACGGTGTCGTCGGCCTAACAGACGCACGAGACAGACTTTAATTACACTGGACAACACTAAATTTGCCTTTTGAACGTAAATAACCAATTTCGATTAAACTTGACCGGCTGAAAACGAATGTGAAATCCATTTTTCAAAATTGGCTTCAGATTTTGAGTAATTGAATTTTGGAAAAGGCAACCTTTTTTCGACTTTGAACAGCAATCAGGCCGTAGGTTTACAAGTTAGACAATTTTCATTTGTTGCCAAAAATTCTCCAGACTTTTCCGAATAAAACGATATCAAACACTTTTACTTTACTTGCAAGCATGTTTAAACATTGGTTAAAGTGGATAAGACACGTTTCGCGCACCTATTTTTCGTGATGTTTTTCAATCTTTGGAAAAAACTGTGACTCCGACGTGAATTCCAATGACACTACACGATAGAGCATCATGATAATATGTAAAACAAATTTCGGTTTTCTACAGGAAAACTAACTAAAACTTCGAGCGCGTCACGTAGTAAAACGCGCTCCGCTGTGGCTTGTTGTCGCCTAGCGTTTGCACGGCATTGAGTCGGAGAACCACTGCTCACACTGCGTAACACGCACGAGGTTTTCATTTTTCTGTGCGAAGCAGAAATATCATTTACATAGTGTTACAGTGGTTTTCCAAAGGCAAATGTCTGCTCTATCGCGTAGAGGCATTGAAATCCTCGTCGGACTCACAGTTTTTTTTTAAAAATTGAAAAACATCGAAAAATAGGTGCGCAAAACGTGTCTTATCCACATTAACTAATGTTTAAACATGTTTGCAAGTTTAAATTGTAAAAGTGTTTAATACCGTTTTATTCAGAAATGTCTGGGGAATTTGTTGCAACCAATAAAAATTGTCTAACTTGTATATTTACGGCCTGATTGTTGTTCAAAGTGGAAAAAAGGCTTTTTTTTTTCAAAATTCAATTACTCAAAATATCGAGCCAATTTTGAAAAACGGGTTTCAAATTCGTTTTCAGCGGGTCAAGATTAATTGAAATTGACTATTTTCGTTCAAAAGGCAAAACAAAAGTCCAATTTTGTTGTCCAGTGTTATTTCACGTGGAACGTTTTGCTGGATTTTGGAGGGAGAGAGAGAAAGAGAGGAGGCGAGCATTACGCGCAGAATTTTGTGCACAGTTGATGTTCCGCGTGACGAATCGTAACAGACGACAACGGTAATTTAATGTCATACCACTCTCGTACGTGAATGTAAAAACGTCGTCTGGCCTGTGCAATGTGAGTTAACTGTGATCACGGTTCGTATGTCGGCCCTTGTCTACTTCGCAAGATTTCTATCGCGCTCCGGTTACTATTAATTTTTTTCGCTTTGTTATATGATCGTTTTTTCTCGCGCTAGCACGTAAGACTATTGGGTTACAAAACACAATGTTAATTATATTGGAAGTACGCAGACCGCGAAACTTCTTGTCTTCGCTTGCATTCGTTTGCAAAATGCTGACACATGGAAACATTTTTTTTATTTCGATGCATATTTTCACGGTGCCTTGAGAAAAGAAGGTCTTTGCTACACGTATCGCGATGACAATAGGGCTGAATCAAACGTTGGAAAATCGTTACTTTCTTTTAAATGATTCTTCAAGCGTCGCAACCATTTTCCTGACTCGGCATTGAATCTGCATTTGCATCCGACCACTCATCGACGTGCCAAAATTGCACGTTATCGTTTCTAATTTTATTTGATTGTGGCCTTGTCGCCATATTCGTTTGTTTACCTAACTTATTGGTCGCCACATCACGTAAAAACGGAATAGTAAAACTAAATAATAGATTCATCGAGGACATTATCATATTTTCTACTTATTCCCGTCAGGGCTTGTTGCATTCAAACTGCCGATGCAAGTCCATGAGATATACATATGGTGTTCATAAAGGTCTTTAACAAATTTCACATAACAGTCAACCAGTTGAAGCAATGCTCATTGTTCTCAGCTCTCGTCCTGATCCGTCGAATGCTGCGCCTGCAGAGTGTTCTTCGTGTTAATCCAAGTTCCAAGAAGTCTGGAAGTTTATCCAAGATTCTCGCTGCAGGTGGCGCGCGGCGCGGCGGTGTGATAAAGTTGAACAATATTTGAGGAATACGATTGTCCTGCCTAAGTTTCTCCTGTTCTCGTGTCATTGTTAATCCTACGAATTCAATGTCGTTTCACTTAGCTAGACTTAGCTTGTGAAAGCAACGGAGATGACTCGCAGTTGCATAACATCGTAACCTATGAACTCAAACTGCGAGGCATTTTGTACCGAGAATGCGAGTGAACGTATTATACAATATCTAGAGCGCACACTCTGCAATTGGTGTTCGACGAATTTGCTGATTATCGTCGGCTTTCATGCATTCCGTGTCGATTAGCGGGAGATAGTTCTACGTTCTCGTAGAATGGAGTGAAGAAAATATTATGCGTACTTGTTATTGATGTCACATCGATTTCTGTTTTGCAACTTTACAGAAAACTATGCACTTGATGACTTAATCGGCAAAAAGTTTGTGGCCTGTTTAATCGCTGTGCAGAAGGCACGTAAATTACACGCCTTAATGCACGCAAATGTTGCGATAGTTTGTGACACGTATAGTGCGGCACAATGGTTTTTAAGCACTGAACAGTAGTTTCGCTCAACAGAAGTTTCAATAAAGTCTCAAGATAATTTATGGCCACGTGCGCATTGAGTTGATCGACATCATATAAGGTCAATGACGTATGGACGGGTGTCAAAGAATTGAAGAAGACATTCTGGCAGACATATTGATCGCCAACATCTAGCGCCTCATCTTAAGTCCGACGAGCGGCTGTGAATTTACGTTCATAATTATTCAGGACGCTTTCATCAGCGTCCGACACCTTTTCATTCTTTAATGACCGTATAACATTTCAAGCACCAGTCTCGTTTCGTGGAAGATTTTTGCCAATTTGTGCCACTTCAGCATAACGTCACATATGAATAAGCACATTCTCTGTTCAAGAGCGATCCTTCCCTACAAATTTCAGACCCGAAGTACCACTTTTCCGTACTGACAATTAGCAGTCAACAGGTCAGTAGCAATCGTCTCCTCGTAACTTCTGAGTAAGAAAACATTTTTTTATCAAAATCGTGTGACCCGTGAGCCAATGAAATTGCGAGACGAAGCCTCGCGCCGTCATGCCATTGTGTCTATTAATAAACAGCGGTGAGTCTATTATGTAACGACGGGTACAAAAATGCAAATGACCTTTCGCGTTAGGTGAGTGGACTGGGCAATAATCTGTTGCCGAGCAGGAAACCGAACGGTGGATGAACCTTCGTTTCGTAATTCGGTCGATCCCACCTGCCAGCAGACGCCCACCCTATGGGATTCATCTAATTCTTGCGGCTGGCGCAAGGCCAAGTTCATTAAGCATCGTGCCACTATCTGCACCACCATCCTTTACCACTTCTCATTTCCGCCTTCGCGAGAAATATCACGTATCATGTTCTTAAGTATATAATTGGAGTGTCGTTTCACACGTTCGACGTTCTTTCAAGCAAGATACACGTTCGGGACTTTCCTTCGGGACTTTCCTGTAGCTTCGTCGCGCGATTTTTACAATTTCTTATCACTTTCGCGGTCGAAGTTGAGCCGCATATTTTGAAAATCTTGCTCGCGGGGGCTGCTTACGAAACCGCGGTGACGGCGGTAATATGTCCGATACACGAAGCTTAGTCGTAGAAATAGAGTTCGGGGACATCGGTATTATGAGACGATAGAAGGAAGTTCCAGAAATAGCGGTATAAGATAAACGATGTAATCTGATGTGTTAAACAAAAAATACGCACTATATTTAACCGATCATAAAGTGGCACATATTGATTGTATAATGACACGCTATCGTTTTGTAGTCGTCATCGAGTAATCGCATCACAAAAATTATGATAATAATCGGCAAATACTTTTCGGTAATGGTAATTCTACGGGACGCACATTAGAAGTGGCATTCGAAATTTCTATCTAACTTATACTTATGGTACGCCTACGGTATGCTTCCACGTAGAATGGCGTGTAACGAAGTCTACGTTGCAAAGTCCACAGTGTCGATAAAGCAGCGCGCCAGTAGTTCAATGTCAACCAAGAGAAGACCGACAGCCGTTATCGATTATCGGGACTGGTGGCGTGTGTTACTACTTCCCATCCAATTACCCTAAGCTTTGCATTATTTGTCGCTTCGATTTCATCAAAGGTGTCTTCCCGAGCGAAGCAATTTGCCGGGAAACAGATATATGTTGCTCGCTCGCATCATTCTTACTGTGCAGAATTTGAGAGCAAACGTTTAGTTGGTATATCGAAGACTCACAGGTAATACTTCATTGATTGAATGGCGTTGTCTCAACAATGCAATGGGTCGTTAACTTCTTCGTCGATATCTGGGAACAATTCCAGTCTGACTTCCGGTCTGACGATAAAGTCTTGAATTGACGTTTGTGAAGATGTACGGTGTCCTCTCCGTGGGACACAATACGTTTTCCAATATTCCAGGCAACCCTCTTTCAGTCTTATTTCCCACTGGCTCGAACATATTATTCCACAGAAGATTCGCGCCTGTAAAACATGATAAGGAGACGTGTCAATAAGAAACTTTCCAATCGAACGGCCGATGTCATCAGCTACACGTTTTTCTGTAATTTGCAATTTTCACCGCATGCTCCATCGGACACGATGAATCGTGTTTTCCCGATCATGGAATTTTCCATCTCAACCCGCTGTCAGCGCTTTTCTTTTTTTCCCACCCTGGACCTCGACCCAATGAACCGTTCTTCAGAGAGTAGCAACGAAGAGAAGCATGCGCGAGAAATTAAGCGGGAGTTGATCGTACATTAAGACGTCACTCAATTCCTCACGGAATAAGGTATTTTCGTCTCGGTCGGAATTAGACGCCGGCAGATCTCTTTAACTATCTGTCGTCTCCGCGAAGAGCGAACGGACGTGGGTAGGTTGGCCTTCGCGATCGTACTTCAAGCTGAAGCTGTTACGCAAGACGGCGTAAATTCCTATTATCCAGTTAGCCCGCTGTGCGCACGAACAGGCGACTTCTTAATGACTCGAAACATTCGATGTCCAATATATCGCGGCGTCGCTGATTGGTCTTTGCACTCGAACCATCAATTAACGCTGACGTTCGCCTATCGAACCAATTTGCAGAAACAGACGATTAAGCCCCTTTTAATGTTTTAAATGTCAAGTTCCGACGGATTGTAAAGTGCCGTTGAAAAATGTGCATCGACGGTGGCGTAATATCGACCAGATACAAAGAACCATTCTGAGCATATCTTTATACCCCAAATGTCATCACTCGGAAAGTTTATTATGTATACAGTGACACTTTATAAGTGGACAGATGTCGGAAATGGATCCGAACTCCGAGTTTAATTGTAATTTATCGATTCCGATACGAGGTCTTTGTAAGAAACCCGAGTTCTCAACGGCGCGGCGCGGCGGACGAGTTCTTGCGACAAGAACGGAAAGTAGTTCCATCTACGCCACGTTCAGACATGTGCTTATCGAACGCCTGACTCTCTGCAATCCAGTATGCGCGTTTGTCCGAACAACATGAATACAGGCGCAGAGATGGTTTTTTGTATCATATTCAAACGCTTCATCTCTCATCATGCCACAAACGAAATATATATTAGGGCCATCATGCGATGCATATTTTTGTGCAAGCAATATTTGCAAAAAATTGTTCGTATCATTGTCGTACGCATTGTTGATACGATGCTCCAATTTATTAAAACTAAAAAATATCCTTGACGAGACGATACGGATGTTTAAAAGCTATTTACACTGCATCCGGCTTTCCAAAGACAATCCGCTGAGCGATAAGAAACAGACGACCGTCAGGTTTGCACGTGCAGGTTTCTCGTGTCAAGCACATTTATTATGCTTACCGAGCGCGTGCCCCTTCTGACTGAAGTGGAAACAATCGTATGTGACCAGACTCGGATCAATCTGCGGCGCTCTGCTTGGATCAGCGTTTGGTGCGTTGAACAGCTTCGTGAACGGTTGCAATACAACCGTAAATTCCGGCGAATGGTCGTATCTGTTACACATATCGATTAGACGACAAAGTAATATGAAATGAACCCAGTGGCAAGATAAAGCCGGCATCAAGTTTCCAACTCACCTTCCCGAGTACACGAGAGCCTCGGCGGCTTGCTGATAAAGTTGAGCCATTTTTGAAGCAGTGATATCCGGCCGATTTCCCTGATGCATGCAGGCACAAAAAAGTGGATGTAGAATGTTGCACATGGTGCTTCGTGGCACTCTTATCGACACCGTGACATCTGTGAGTTCAGAGTAACGATAGAAGTAGAGTGTAGCTGGCAAGTTTGGTTCGGTGAACTGGTTGAAATTTAATACCTATAGCTGGAACGAGATTGACCAGCGTACGAGGTAGGGCGACTTTTAAGAAATCCAACCCTCGTTGCAGATTAAGTGCATAGCGTACGGGTGAGAATTCGTTTGGACTGTAACATTGAGCTGAACAGATATCGTTGGCTCCAAACAAAATCGTGATCAGCTGCGAAGTAGGACGTGGGTAATAATCGAGCGTTGTGAACGATAATCATTTTTATTAAGCTTACCTTCCACTGCTTCCTCGAATTCATCGTGGGATCGCTTCTGATCCGTTGAACAAGGATCTTTGCTTGATGCAACACGTCCTCCGTCGCGGCCACCGGAAATGCAATGTTCAATTTCGCCATCGACGAAATGAACTCGCCTGTGCCCGTCGAATAGCCCGTCAGTTTCGGATTGTATACCTAAGACATCAATTAACGATCGTAACGTAATGAAACACGCATACGATACGCATTGTATGTTTTTCCGGAAATGTCCGGAAGAACGAAAGAGCAAGGACATTCACAAATAAATAATCTGACCTTTAGGAAATTCGGGATAGTTAAAAATTGCCGCCAATTTCCCTGGCCTCCTGTGCACCAGCTGACACCTCGTGCCTCGATGAAGGTTCCCAAAGCAAATTCTTCTAAAGCTCCACTTCCTGCGACTAAGGAATCGCCCAAGCCAGCAACCACGTCGATGTCACCCGGTCTTAATCGATGCACATTATCCGGGACAATGGGTGATCTAAGGACATTAACAGGACATCTCTTTTCCATAATTTGAGACACCCGACATGTAACGTACCTGCCATATCGAACATTGCAAGGAAACGGAATACTATCTGAAATGACTGGTTGCCTTCGGATCCCATCGACTAGTGTGGGATACAATATACCATTTTCGGTCACATCGTCCTAAAATAAGGATACTTTCATCAAATCGACATTATCATGATCACTAACCCACAACACCTTACTTTCGTAATCACCAATACATATCATTATAGCGTGTTGAAGTTAATATCCTGAAGTATATAAGAAATAATTTTGATTACTTTCGCCTCGAACTTGCGAATCTCCCGCCATGAAGCAGAGATAAGGAACAGAACCTAAACTGTACGTCGGTCGCGCCTTCTTTCGTCGACATTCGAAACGTCCACGGCATATCGACTTTGGCACGCCGTTCACGTCGGCACTTTTGCTTTCTTCCATTTGCATTCTGCCGTCCGACGGCTTAAATAGCGTCGCGTATAAATAATTTACCGACCAATCGACACGCGCCAGCTTTCGGCCGGTGGGAGCGACTTTGAGCAACCCTCACCTCCGCACTCTCCGTGCCACGCGACCGAGTCGATGAAAAGAAAATCGCTGGCCTTTCTCCAAATGCTCGGAATGCAAAGTACTCCGCTTTTGTACCAGTCGACGACTCTTTCCGCTTTGCCGTAACGCATTGTCTCGGTTACGTGTTTCTCTAGTGCCATTGAAATCGAATCTTCAGTCGACCGAAGGCAGTGGTTTTGCATACGTTTTACGGGAATAGGACAGTGTCACAACGAAAAATATTTCATTGTTTCCAATTGCAATTATCATAGTCGACACTAAAGTGCGGCCGTGGAAAAGTAGTCAGATTAGAGTTTGTGTAACAATCGTACGACATCCTGTCTCCACTGTTCGGTGAAATCGGGAAAGCACTCGCGCATTTGGTGCGTCGTGATTATTAACGAGGTCCTGAGCAATGTTTCCTCCTTGAGAAAGTGACATTACGCTCGTGATCGATGCATACGATGAAGCTGTTTTCTTTTTATGAACGACGTCGTCTCTAGTAAGGAATTGTCACCGTGACTATGAGACATTACTGTTCGCCAAAGCACTTACCCTTCCTGACTGGAAAACTCTACGTAGAAGGTCCGTAAAAGTAGAGGCGTTGATCGTGGTGACGAGAAGAAGAAGGAAAATGAGCTGGTTTGTCATGATTTTTTCTCCCAACGCACTATGTCTAGGTTTGCCGAGAATAAAAAAATTGGCTGATTACACTGACTTTAGCTCCAAGAACGATAATTAAAACAACAACAATCGTCTACAAAACAGTAAATGTATTTTAACTTTTGTTCGAACATTTTCACTCACATCATCAACTCACAGTGTATCGAGTCTTAAGTTCCCACGTTCCACTCTCAAGTCTATCGTCAATCTTCATGTTTCACCGGAAGAAAAGGTACGCAGTTCTTTTGTTCTAAATTTACGTATCGTACACTCCGAATAGTTCACCCCTGATACTTAAACGCCAATGGAAGTTCGACCGCGAACGGAAGGTACCACGGAACATGAATGGAGAATTGGTGGACGATTCGAAGGAAGACGTCCTCGTGCTTCGATGATCCCCACCTTCCGATTCGACGGGTTCTTTCGTATGCCTGTTAGGTAGTAATTCGGACGTGGTACGTGAGTAAGAGCGGTATGGTCGATACCGCTCGCATCATATGCTCCC
This sequence comes from Priocnemis perturbator, assembly GCA_963942575.1. Taxonomy (NCBI): domain Eukaryota; kingdom Metazoa; phylum Arthropoda; class Insecta; order Hymenoptera; family Pompilidae; genus Priocnemis; species Priocnemis perturbator. Next base: position 3,825,083 of record OZ012647.1, read on the forward strand.
ACCAGATTGTCAGGCCGTTGACCAATTATTGAGGACAACTCGTAAGTTTCATTAAAATGTCACGTGTGACCTAATCGTGCGACGAACAATACGTTTAGCAAGCGCAACTTCTATATTACACTCGACAGTTAGGCCTAGATTTATTGCGCTCAGAATGTTTCGATAAATTAACTTAACCTTACATCTACAAACTAAGACTATATTGCACTGGCATGTCCAGGGCCTATAGATACGTATGTTATGTACGCGCATTGCGTACAAAACTGGCAGGACGAAGGTGTTGGTTATCGTATTTAGTTCTATCAGTCGCTTCTCATCTTTCGCCGCCGTAATACTAGTTCTACCGAGCTTCGCTTCAATCCGTTGCGGTACGACTTCTAAGCTGCGTATTCATTTACGTCGTCAAATAGGGATACTCCGGCGTCGGACATAGAAACTTCTTATAAGGCTCGTCCCAATTTTGATATTTCGCCTCCATCGGTGACAGAACAGCGTTCCATAAAGCGTTCGCATCTAGAAGAAAGAGCATCATCCGCTTTTAACCGCACTCGCTACGACTTCCTTCTTCATGCGAAATACGTTACGTCACGAGACTTTCGAAAACTGTGAACGAAATTTCTGACACTCGTCACGGAATTCGCAAAGTCCCGGACTTCAATTTTCGTGACCCTCGTTATACAATAGGTAAATTAGATTGTTCGTGATGACGTAAGAAGACCGTCAAGAGATGAAGACAACGACGCACGTACGTTTAGGGACACCCAAACAACTAACAAACCCGTTCTTTCGTAAGTCGTAGCCCATCGCGCGATTCGTCTTTCCAAAAATATCAACTTACACCTGGCATTCATTTTCTGGCTGATGTGAAAGCAGTCGGCCGAGAAAAACGACATATCTGCATATCCATCGGCAGAAGTTGGAATTGTGATGTTTATGGTAACGGGCTGTGCCACCACTGTGAAATCCTCTCTTTGGAACTCCGCATAGTTCGCAATTTCTGTTTCCAAATCTTGCCATCTGTAATATAGTAACATGTCAATAGCAGGCTTCCAAAAATCTTCTTTGATACGTTAAAAACTGCAGTTTGTTTGCTGCGTAAATGCTGAATAATAAACGGAAACGAGACCGGGAAAAAAGTGAAGACGTTTCGGACTGAACACACGCCAAATTATGGGCAATACCCATCCGTCGCAAAACACGGTAACCTCTAGAAGTTTTATTATGCCCCGTAAACAATGCGCATTCGCAATTACTTCTCTTCCTACACTCACGTTTTTCATAAGCGGAAAAACGAGTACGAAATCGATTAAGAATTATGTAACGACAAAAAAACCGGTGAACGTTCAGTGGAAGTACTATATAAAAGATCAAACGCTAGTCACCGCGCTTACCTCTTCATTATTTCGTAATACAGCGGTCTCTGTGAGCGATACCTTAGGCCAAACAGACAGGAACACTCGGTGTCCGTGATTATATCACAAAAACCCCCGCCTCTGCCTTCCCTACTCTGTACCAAGATCTTCAAATTCGGCGCCAGTATCAAATTGACAAACGTCCTGGGCAGATTGTCTCGCAGCGCCCTCAAAACTTCGAGTAAATCACTCTTATGGTTGTCGAGAATTGACCAAGGCGAGGAAACGTAGCATATATCCGAACAGAAGTCGTTCGGACCTATCATCAGTGATATAAACTGTAACACATTGCAAGAAAACGGGAACGTGTGAATGACATATGAAATCAAGGAAAGGGTAGGCAATTAAACTGTACCCGTACCTTCCAATGTTTCTTAAGATTTATCTTCGGATGCCTCCTGATCCTTTGAATTAATACTTCGGCCATATACGGCGTATCCCTGGACATAGCACCGGACTCGGCAACATTCAACTTCGACGCTTCATTAATAGTTAACGAATCACCTCGAGCGTATCCGATCAGATTGGGATTGAATTCCTAACAAATCGAAAACGATAAAAATAAAGATATATCAATAAATCACGCACTACATGGATACGCATTGACTCGCGTCCTCTGATTTACCATACTTCAGCGCTAACGCTTTGCATCCGTTATTCCCTAATACTATTCAGTATGCTTCGCGGAAGTAGAAGAGATACGCAAATGCGAATGCCCAGTCGACGATCTCATCTGCCGGGATTGACGTTGTTTGGCTCCTCAATAACACCTCATTATTTTTAGCCAGTCGATAAACCGGTTACCAATGATCGTCTATTCGCAGACGTTTCGAAACCTGTCACGCAACGTACTTGATCGTAGAATCGGCTTACCCTGAAAATGTTGGGGACGGTCAGGTATTGTCGCCACGTGCCTTGACCACCGCCAGCTGCAGTAACACCCCTATTCTCGACCGCGACGTGTAGTAGGTTCGTTGCAAAGATCCCTGCGCCGGCTGATAAGGAATCTCCCATGGATGCGATAACGTCGATGTCGCCTGGCCGCAATCGATGAACTGACGTTGGTACTTCCTTCGATCTGCCAACTAGCGCCATTGGGATGTCAGACGGATTAATTTCATCATTACATTATTTCATTATATAAATTATATAGTGACGAATGCTCACTTGATACGTTGCATGGAAACGGAACGTAGTCCGGCACAGTCTTCTGAACTTTATTCGAATCTCTTGCATCTTGCAATAGTCGCCCTCCTTCGACGCCAGTTCCTGTAAATTCAAAGTAGTATGATCTCTTCGTTAATGCTGGTTAATTATTGTGAAAGTCGGACGCTGACACAATTATCTCAGGGTCCTTAAAATGGCCGAAGTGTAATCGGAACAAGTGGCAATGAGTTATTATTAACACGTTTGCCCCGACAATACGTTGAGTAAATAATGCTGTCCTGCGACGATAATTTCACCACTGAAGACGCCTGGCGAGCTATAGTATCGATTACCGAAATCGAATTTTTCATGCATATTTAAAAATTACGAGTCAGTCGTAACTACACTTATCGTTTGGATCTAGCAATTTCAATCGAAATAAAATTTGCATCCGTTTGAACTTTGGATTTTGCGCAATCAGGATATTTGATACTTCCGACGATCAGATAACGTGCAACGTCAAATCACGTCAATTCCGCGATCGGTCGATCGGGATTTGTCGAATTCTTCGGGAATCTGTTTAACTGTGACGATCGCAAACGATTTGAAAGGCCAGGCACGCATGAAACGGCCAAGGTCAAGGTTTCTGCAATATGCAGCGCTTTCCGGCTCGAAACTAATGAAAAGAGGGGAACTGTGAAAACATTTGTTTCATTTTAAGAAGCGCGGCTAATACAATATCTTATCCCAAATACTAGCGCAGACTCTACTAATCGACCAGTACTGACCGTCCAGCACGACCAACGACCGACTAAGCAGCCTAGTATTCCTTCGTCGCCTTTGTCATTCATTGTAACGATAATAACTGATTGTTCTTATTATTGGCGAAAAAACGACATTGACCATTTCCCATGGAGTGGCATTTCGACAAACACGACATATAAAACTGTTATCCGACGATGAATACTACCACCTTTACCTTCCCTCCCCGCCTCAGACTCAAATAATACGAATAATTCCGAAACTTCGAATTAAACCGATTTGGCCACGGTACATTGACTCGAACCATCACCACACAAATTGCCTTCGCCACCTACCGAAAACGTTGAACGTCCACTGACGTATGGCGCGCAAGATCCGTATATTCGCCGGCGAATCCAGAAACGTTCTGTCCGCGACGTAACTGGAAACCGCACATAGTTGAATAGCCAGGAAGCAAACCCCCAGAGCTCGCATCCCTTTCGATCTTTCCACGCGAAACGAACCGGCACTCGAAATTGCGCCTGTCTCAGGCCAAATTGGAACCGAGTCTTCGTTGCGACGACTACTTCGCCACGGATCGACACTCGGCACGAGTCAAACGCGTCGCGAATCTCCTTTCGGCCGGAGCTCCTTTGTTCCCGTATAGCAAAGGTGCTCTTAAGACGGCGGAGTTGACGACAAACGGGAGGCACAGATCGAAACGTTTCGGTGCCGGTGGTTAATCGCGATCTGCGCTATCGAAGCTGCGTCATGTGCGTCTGTATCCTCGTCACCCACCTGGGCGAGTAGGTATCGGGGAGAGAAGTCGGATGTGATGTGAAGGATCAGCCGACCCAAGGTCGCCAGTCGGCCGGTCGTGTGTCGTAAAAAACAATGAACTGCGAGATCGCCGAGTCAGGGTCAGCCACGGACTAACGCCCATTTTTCCTCGAAAAGATTTTCAGGACAGACGACATGAATTGAGAGTATGCCTATGCCTCGCTATACGGCCGCTCATTATACGGCATTTCGGTATAACGGCCTTTTTTAATTATGCCACTTTTTCGATATACGGCCCGCAACGTTTTGTTATACGGCCAAAAAAATGCTGTACTGTTGCCGACCTTCTGGTTAGTTTCAGCTTCTCCCTTTAGGCGGCACTGCTACATTTTGTCTCACGAAAATATAAGGAATGTTTGGTACAACATTGTCATCAATTTATAATTGATTCGTTATACGGCTTTTCGCTTTACGGCCAACTTTTCCGGAACGTATCTCTGCCGTAAAGCGAGATATGGGTGTATTGTCTTCTAGAATGCACTCTAGACGGTTCAACGTCTGATTCCATACGATAAAAGAAAAGTATATTGCGGAAGCATCAAGTTTGGCGTAATTTAGTATAGAATACGCAAAATAGACGGTAAAGAATATTTTTTACCACGATTAATTTCATGTTCTTGTAATTCTGATGTCTTTTGTACTGATGCAATTAGACATCGAGCGAAGAGCTCCCTCGGTATTGATCTTGAATGAAATTATACCCCAGACTATTAGCAGGTCAACGTGTTTTTAGTGAACAACATATTACCGGAAATGATCGATGATTACACGTGGCCTCAGTAACGATATGTCACGCGATAGAAGTAAATGAAATACAATACATCGTGTCGGAAAGAACTTACAATTAGTTGCAACACCGTCGAAAGTCCACCGTTTTACGCGCTTCTTATAAGCCACTCGACTTTATGACAATCTATAAATTCCGACGCTTCGAACTTCTGATCATCGCTTACGAGCTGTGAAAAATGAACTCTTCACAGCTTACTTCCGGATACTTACCGTGCATAGTTCACGCCGATCAAGGTGTGTATTGGCCAATGTTATGCAATCATTCTTGGGGTACTGCGTACGAACTTAAATCGGTTAAAATATTCACCGCCTTTATTGTCAGACGAAGTTAAAACAAAAAATCCTGACACGTCCCTAGCAGCGGAACGTAAAAAACGGTGCTCGTAGTATCGAATTAATTTATATTCATAGAGCATCGGACGAGATTCGCGAGAGACGAGAAGAGCGGAGGGTACGACAATGAGATTGCCATTCTTTGAACGGCAGCGGTTGTCTCTCCAGGAAACGCACGCGACGCATATGAATCGTCCCGAGCACCTTGTGTTACAATTTCAATATAATCCGCGCACGCGATACCTCTCCGAGGCGGTTGCAACAAATAACTGCCGTCACGCGAGTATAATTAATTAAAAGGTTGATACTTCCGCGACATAAACAACACATATTAGTTGTACCACCGTAATTAAGGTACTACTAGCGCTGGGTGCCGCATCAAAAAGGGGCTTCATTATTTGTTTTCAATTGCGTCAGAAATTTCTTACGACCCTGATTCAATCCATGCACACATTCCGTATACATATGTGCACACTAGTATACTTGGCAATAATGCATACTAGCGTTTGTACCGCAGTTCAGGCTGAACACAAGCACTCAATTTACAATTTTATATTCACAATTTTTTTTCTCCTGAACTAGACGGTGAAAAGTGTTTTTTTTTTCTTTTAAAATGTTCCTCGAATGTTAATCTACAACCTGGAATTTTTTCAAAAAAAGTATAAGTGCCGTTTTCGAGATATTATCAAAAAACCGTTTCGTTGTGATCATTACCATTGCTTTATATGGAGAAAACGCTAAACTTTAATTGTTAATAACGCGAGTTCTAGACGGTGGATCAAGTTCATTTATAAGAAAAAAAATCTTCAATTTAAGTCTTGTTTAAAAAAGAGTTTAGGTAAAGTGATTCAGCGCTAGTAATACCTTAAAGTTAAACGTGATTATACAGTTTTTGTAACGATGTTGTGCTTAAAATCGGAAGGTAAAACTTGATATTCCTATCAATTTCTAACGAATCCTGGACGGACAATGTGACGGATAAAAGCGTGCTGTGCATTTTTATTTTTTCATCCGACGTAACAGCAGGTTTACTATTTCGGTGTCACCAGTATGGAATAATTACGATCACCGTAATTTCCCCGCGACTACCCCGTCGGAGAGTCGTAATCCACCTCCTCGTTGTTCGATTGCAATTACGGATTCTAATGAAGCAACGTTAAAGCTTTAATGGTACTCGCGATTGTATTCCACTGCAAGAGTATGTATAAAAAACGCAGAGTCGTCCGAGTAAACGGGTTTAATGTAGACGCATTAAATTGAGATCCGGTTTCAGAGTGATGCACTATGATCCTTTTACGCCATTTTCATGCTTGTTCAGCAGAAACAAAAAATGTTAGATGCATCGATTCATGAATCTTCTTAACATTGCAGACACGGCAAACTTCATCGGGATTAGGCTTCCAGTATAACAGTTTTGTCCGTGCGATGACAATGAGCATCAAGTCGTTAAGGTATTACTAGCGCTGGGTGCTGTAGCGAAAAGGGGCTTCATTATTTGTTTTCAATTGCGTCAGAAATTTCTTACGGCCCTGATTCAATCCATGCACACCTTCCGTATACATATGTGCACACTAGTATACTTGGCAATAACGCATACTAGCGTTTGTACCGCAGTTCAGGCTGAACACAAGCACTCAATTTACAATTTTATATTCACAATTTTTTTTCTCCTGAACTAGACGGTGAAAAGTCTTTTTTTTTCCTTTTAAAATGTTCCTCGAATGTTAATCTACAACCTGGAATTTTTTCAAAAAAAGTTTAAGTGCCGTTTTCGAGTTATTATCAAAAAACCGTTTCGTTGTGATCATTACCATTGCTTTAGATGGAGAAAACGCTAAACTTTAATTGTTAATAACTCGAGTTCTAGACGGTGGATCAAGTTCATTTATAAGGAAAAGATTGTTATTTTTTTTAAATCTTCAATTTAAGTCTGGTTTAAAAAAAAGTTTAAGTAAAGTGATTCAGCGCTAGTAATACCTTAACAGTTCATTTTGACAGACAGAAGAAGACTAATAGATGATAGAGAGATATCGCTTACAGCATTCACGAATGTTAAGATTTACCTGTATCTAGAGGTATGCGATTTACAAAATAGTCACATTCCTGAAAGCGACATTCATTTACGCAGTGATCAATATAAAATGCAATTACGTGGTTGCCGACCTTGTAACGTAGAATCATTTTCTTGAAAGGTTATGAATATTGAGCTCATATCGCCGATCAGTGGATACCTGGTAACACCAATACATTGGTGGCTAATATCACTGAAATTGTAAATGACCGCTGTGTATTACGAGTGATACAATTGTATATTTGTTAGTAATGACAATATACTATTACCAACAATTGTACAATTGTATCACTCATTTTTGGCTAGTGACACATTAGACATCAAAAAACACAGTTATAGGTAGACTAGGAGTGAGTAAAATTTGGCAAAAATAATTGCAAAATTGGATCGGTATATTTATCAATTGAGTATCAAATCACTACAAACCTCGGGAGAAATAATATAAAGCAATTATTACTCTAGTCATACTTCGTCGTAATAACATATTGAGCAAAGCTGCTAGTGATCTAGTAGATCTGGTCCCGATTAGATCAGACATGGCGCTGTCTGTCTACCGTACTACTACTACTACTGAAATAGATGTCGCAAGTTTGCAGATTGTTCGTGTCCAGACTAAGTCCGCCTAAAGCGGTTCATGTCCATGCTCCTAAGAAGTAGGCTAGGTTTCAGACTCGTTTGTTAAAGTAGTTTTCTGTAAGCAACTGCCAACGTAAGTTAGTCGGTATTCAAACCCATCCTACAAAGAATTAATGACTTGCCACACATGACATTAATCCATTCATTTTCAGTGTCATGCATTGACTCTAGTATCATAATTGTGGTACAATTAGTTTTGCATTATTAAAGCCACTATGTTAGTAATTAACCATGTGTTAATCATAGTACCTTCCCACAATAAGTTTAGCTCGACACACCATGTATGTCAGAAATTGTGATGCAAGAAGATTTTGAATACGAAAATGTTTCAAAACGTAGGAGTCCAATAAAATTAGACGCGTGATTCGGTGAGCGATCCATTGACTGCGTCGGTTCTGCAGTTCGATGTTCGATATCTGCTTCGCTCACTGACTGCGCGCGTCGCGTCTGATCATCGTTGGGGCTCGACTACTAACGAGCGACAAAATTATCTCGCGCGCTCCTTCTCCGCGTTTATCACGGTTACGAAGAAAAAGTATTTTCTATGTATGCACGAAAACTATCGATAATGACTTGGGAGAGTGAAAACACGCGTTCAGATACCGCAAACATCGCCTCACAGTGATGAAATCTTCGTACAATAAAGGGGAGAATCGTTGCAACCTCTGACAACGTAAATAATACGTACGTGCCCATGTTTTGCGTATATTGAAAAGAATCGCACAAATCTTTGATTCTTCAAAAGTCTTCAAATTACATCCGAAAAAACTGCAACTTGGCGTCAGCGTTCGAGCACATTTGTTGGCACTTTTTACGAAAAAAAAAAGTCGTTTGCATAAAACACAGCAGAAGCATGCGGTACGTGTAATCTCATACGATCTGAACCGGGGGTTTACGTGTCACACGTGACCACGGTATTGCGTAACCTCACTCTCCCGAGGGGACTAGCTTTAATCCACGTGTAGCGTCTGCGCGAAAGCATAATACCTTGAACGGTGAGGATGCTGACCGCAGCGAAGGAACGCTAACTTTGTGAAACGTCGTAAAAATATCTCTTGCGAATTAGGCGTCCGAGTACGCTTGTCCCGATGCCGTAAGAGTATCGTGTATACACGATAAAGCTCGCTGCACGCGCTTCTGCCCGTAATAACGTCTCACGCGGCCGCCAAAAGTAGATGCACCCGAGTGTAGAAGTGATAACCTACCATCTCTCGCGCGATATATGACGGTCCACGAAAATCGTCGACGCACGCAACGAATTCGCTTTCAACCTCGGAGAAAGCTTTTCTCCGCGACCGATCAACCAAAATAGCCACATCGGCCTAATCGTTCTAACAAATCTTGGTACCGTACCGGCGTACCGCAAAAACGACCGACATACCCTTTAACGACACCCGACGAAACGAGGATTCCGACTGTACCCTTAAGGGGTTATCCTACTGTGACCAACCTCAAAACAGGCTAAATTTCGCGAATTTATTCCGAAAAAACTATTAATGCGATATTATTAATTTTTTAATATGTATTTGTACACACCTTAGGGAGCTTGAATACAACATTTTACAACAAAATGTTTATATTTGAACAAGATATGTGACTTCTTGTTCAATGGTGCTCTTCGTGCACGGTTCGACGGTGGACACGATTTTGGTGATTTAGTGGGTCTGAAACGGAAAAACAAAAAAGTTTCATGAATTATATTGCAATAGCTATCGTGTATCGAGGGCTTTTTTTTCCTCCATATATATAAAGAAATACAACGTTTTCATTTTTTTTTCGCTATTTTGCGCACGAAATGGGTAGTTTAAAGTGGTTTATTTCTTAAACAAAATATGTTATCGAAAAAACCTCCCGATACGCGATAGCTACTATTCGTCCGAACATGTGTACAAAATTGCAAGTCAATTAATCAATTACAGTCTGAGATATCGTGTCCACCGTCGAACCGTGCACGAAGAGCACCATATTGAACACGAAGTCACGTATCTTGTTCAAATATAAACATTTTGTTGTATTTTTTTTTATTCATGCTCCCTAAGGTGTGTACAAATACATATTCAAAAATGAATAATATCGCATTAATAGTTCTTTCGGAATTAATTCGCTAAATTTAGCCTGTTTTTGGGGTTGGTCACAGTAGGATAACCCCTTAAAGAGAGCAGTGTACCATTGATAAGGAGAAAGCCGTCTCGCGAGGAGAAGTGAGGTCAAAACGGTGAGGAGAGGAGGTCGGCGCGAGATCGATCGGTCGGTGGGCTCTAGTCTCCGAACGGTGGCCCTTCGTGCCTTACCCTTTAGGCGGAGGGTGAGAGCGACACGGGGCCAGAGAGCCCGTCCTCCTTCAATATTTAGAAGACCTCTCCTCGTCTATTTCCAGCAGCTGGTCCCCCTCTCGGGCGAGCATCGATCGCGCGCGCGCTCGAGTTTTCCCGCGCGAAAGGCGTGGAAGAAGGCAACGCCGAGGCGTAGGAGGAGTCGGGAGACTATCTCTATCGCCCTCTTCTCGCCATTTCGCTCTCCTTCTCCTTTCCTCTATCTCCAGCCGGCTCCCTCTTCCTCTCTCTCTCTCTCTCTCTCTCTCTCTCTCTCTCTCTACCTTACACACCACCCAAACCTCTTTCAGGCTTTCGTCGTACGTGTGTCATCGATACAGAGGGTGAGATGTGCCGCCGTTTTGTAGAGTGGGATGAGAGGGCGGGAAGGAGGGAGGCTTGTCAGAGGTCAAGGTTAAAGCGGGGGACTCTCTTCTATTCTCTTCCGTCTGTCTCTCTCTCTCTTTCTCTCTCGGTCCACCTCAGCTTCTCGACTCTCTCGCTTTGTCTCTCTCCGCGTTCCCTCCTTCGTCCCTTAAACTAGAGTCCTCTTCTCTCGCCGGTTGCGTCGCGTGCGCCAGGCAGTGTCAAGGGTCAGTGAACCTTTGATTCGAGACGCTGCTGCGGCTGCTATTCTGTCACATCTGCACCCACACACTTCCGCATGAGCATGCGAACGCACATGTGCTGCAATAGGCGGAGCCTCGAACTTTCCTACCCGATTGCGGAAAGAATGTGCCTCGCGATAACCTAGACACAAACGAGAGAGCACTCGTGCAACGTCCCATTTTGAAGCGTCAGTTCTTTTCGCCGATTTGCTGATAAATTGGGAAACACCGGGTTCAGGCAACTTTGGCAGGGCGCGTGTCCTGCCCTGGGGTGATTACGAGGTACTACGCGCCTCTTGCAATATAGGACAATTCGTGCATCTAATAAAAATACTTGTTAACCTTCGTTTCGATATGTTCGAAATAAGCCAACTGCAATCACTACTGCCGACTATCAACAAACAATCACTGACCAATGCCTAAACATAGCAAAGTTTATATGGACAGACAGAGAGACAGAGAGAGAGAAAGAGAGAGAGAGAGAGAGAGAGAGAGAAAGAGCGAGAACTTCTGCCGCCGATAGGGAATCTCCCTCTATCGCTATTGTTCTCCAAAACGTGATATCCTTCTGACCGTTCGTTCAATTTTTACCCCCCGACACTAATGATGACGCCGAAGCATACACTGTTTACCACCCATTTATCCGTGCGTGTAGATAGATCTAGCACAAAATAATAGTTTGAGGGGCCTGTGGTACGAAGTGGAGCACAATGCGACCATTGATCGAACTTTTACCGCGCGACATCAGAATTCTCGTCCATGCCGATGACCGCGTGATAGTCGTAGTGTGTACGAAGCAATGTTGTCTAAGAAACAATGGACCACTGTAATGGCATTCCAGTGTATAGATTTTTCGAACCGCGAACACGGAGATTTAGATGGCCTCCTAGCAAGCATGTACTTCTCCGACGGATTCTGCGAAAACATCGCGTGGAGGTATAAAATCATGGAACCGATATTGTTCACGCTTACGTGACGCCCGTGTCAAGTTGACGTCAACCGCTGCAATTACTTTAGGTGAGATATTCCTTTGTGCGACGCTCAAATAAACTCCCGCACCTTTGACAATAGCTCCTATATTTGGCAGGGGGCATCTCTAGTCCATGTCTCTTTCCACCTTCAGACTCGATTAACGGCTCGACCTCAGCCAACGGCGAACGTTTGGTATCGATGAAAAATGAATCTTTATTTGACGATGAATTCTCATATTCGTAGAGTTCATTAAAGTGTCACGGCATTTCCATTGAACTCGAAAAACATGAAATGTTAGCCGCACGACACGAATGATATATTGTAATATTCGTATTATTGAAATCCTCATGTCGAATGGGGTCAGCCAAAGACGATTCTTCGTTCGTCAACTGTGATAATGTTTCGTCACCCTAGTGTGCGCGTTTGCAAATTTACAATGATTCATGATGCTGCCATTTACGTGACCAAGTACAGTGATAGCGAGCGGCCGATAAACGGTGCATAGTTGCTGATTATCACAATGTCACTTTGCGTTTTTCTGAGACCTAATTCCGAACTAGCTCTCGACTATTTCTTTGCAATCGCTAGCCTGAGGAAGATATTGCCAATTGACTTGCAAGGACGTCATTGTGTACACCCAGCAAATTGGCAATTTTTCATAGCCAGTCTTATCTCTGCGTACGACAGAGGTGGACATAATAAATGCTTGCGAAACCACATTTAATAACTTTGCTTACAACGTTAATAATGCTTATAAACGTTACAACTGAATCCTTGCGACAATGTTACACTAACTCGAATTTTGTAAAAGAGGAAAAAACAAGCCGTATAATTAAATTATGGGAACAATATATTTATGTGGACATTGGTACAAAAAGTATCTCATATTTCAGCACGTTTCCGAGGAGATTAATACAGATTGCATATCACGCATAAAGAATATTATGAGCAAACTTGTGCATCATCAAATGCGGATTAGAGTTTTTCACTGCAGTAAGGCCTTCAATTAAAACTCCGTTTTCCATGAATGTATTAAAGAATCGTACGCGTTTTTTCATTGATTTACAACAAATCGCTACCTTCAATATCTCTGTTATTCTATAAAGCGACTGTAACACCACGATTTTTCAGGTAGTGAAGTAGATGACAACATACGCCCTGGTGAACAGATATTTTAACGGTCGCACGGTGTCAAGTATGAAGAGCACCTTTTAAAATTGCCCGATACGCAGTGAGTAAACGCACAGTGAAGCTAAATGACGAAAACGTCGATAGCGGGTCCGATAAGCGAAAAGAGCAGGTTTTAAAATATTGAGCTACACATTTTGCAAGACCCGCAACCAGTGTCTTCCAACAATTCGTCCCGTCCGCGCAAGACCCAAGATCCATTCGCAGCAAATCCATTCTATCCTCCACGCTCGCTCGCGCTTTGCAGTCAAACGCTAACGAAAGCACATTAAGGGTAAGGAAAAATAGTGGCTGTCATACATTTGAGTGATTCCGTATTTAATGACGGTAGGTTATCGGCGAGAACCTCTCAAATCGAACAGATATCTGACAAGTGCACCTGATAGATATCATTCTAATTGGAAGTAAGTTCACACTTCCGCTGATGCTTATCTGTTTGACGATTACGATTCCGCGTATTCGAAAGTGGTCCCAAGCGCAATGGCGTAAGTAGAAATGATACCCCAGCAAATATATTGTTGGCTCCCTCAGCCCTTCATGCTCGTGGTGAGTACGAAGCCTCTGTAACTCGGTCGGTTACGCCACTGCCCAGGCGGCGTAGGAAATTTGCAAACGTGCATCGACCTGTAAACATGACGTTATCATTCTGCAACAAACCTTTTACGTATATCTGTCGTCTAAGATCGTCCGATAGTGCTCAAGATAATTCCGATGAGATTCAAACGTTTTTTCAATGACTGGAATGAATCTGTTTAAGTCAGGGTGAGCCTACTTTGATATTCAATGAGCTGATTTACTTTCTCGCATTGCAATAGTATTAATTGCATTTCATGAAGCTCCATTACTCTTTGAATGACTTCATTGACACTGACTAATTGGCCGCGGAATAATTGTCAGCACATTGTGGCAATTACTCTCTTCCGGCAACAGAATTATTAGCAAGTCACGATCGACAAGATAGAGAGACTGAGTCACAATATTGTTAAATTGCAGTATTGACCGATGAAAATATCCGAATCCAATAAACGAATTCGGATTGACCAATTTTTTTGTATCGTGACCCTACCGCGCGTGGCACCTTACGAGAGATAAGCTGATGAAAGAGACGAAAATACTCAAGATTACTTGTTACTGGTTCAAGGTCTCGTGATTATCGTGGCAATTGAAGCACACCGTAGTATTTCGCGCGAGAATAATTGGGTCTCGGCAATGCGATGCCTATCAACACGAATGCGACGAAACTTACAATTCTATATGATAAAGTAGGTAAGATTGAAGTTTTAGTTGCGATGGGTTGTGTCCAGTCCGTCATCTTTCATGATTCCCATGATCATCCACCTCTGGACGATGAGATTAGTCGAAAAGACAGTTGCATCATATCACGTACTAACCCGTCTTCATGATTATCATTGCTTTTGCAAGTTTTACTTGAAACTTATCTATCATTGCTGACGCAAGAATTATTAAGCGTGATCCAAGCTTGTTGTCAACCAACAATATTACGCTTGAGCTTACTTTGCGCAAGACCGGACGAAACTACTTCTGCCTTCGGAGGCTTCGGATGCTTCGGATAAAAGTAAATGATCGTATCCCATTGATCATGTACGTTTAATAAAATTATGAAAGCGGACTTGCTTGTTCAATATTATGCGTCACTTGCTTGAACAAGATTGTTATTCACTGATGAGAATGATCTGCACGATTGACGCGTTAATTTCTGTAGTTCTCATGCTATCGATAATCAGTTATGACTGTTCATCAAACGACGTCATGATGCAATGGGACAGAGAATGACAGCTGAGTATCTTGCACGAGAACGTCTCACTTCGAGATCAAATTTTGAGAAATAGACTCCAGCATATTGTTACACTCTCCAGGCATGTAAAATCCCAAATGTAAAAATGATTTACCCAATTTTCACATAGGATTCTCCATACCTAAGGGTTGTAACAATATGCTACGATTTATTTTCCGTTTCAGCCAATTTCAAAGACAATCTTTTTCAGGGATGAAATTGGAATATAGAATAAATCCGCATGGGAAAGATGAAAAGTGAGAAGCGAAACATCGTACGAGATCCAATTAGGCAGTCGTCATCGCGGCAAATAATTCATTGTTGACACCCGCAGCGTTTAATCAAATTACAACGGATACGAAAACACGAGCCGCAAGAGGTTCGATTGGTCGTTTTATCTGACAGTGTTTTGCATAAGAGGCGATATCGCGCCATGTTTTTCGCAAAGACACCGCTGATCACCGATTCGTCCAAAAACGCTTCGAAACGTCTTGTTCTCGCGTTATTTTCTCCCGTATCCGCACGCTTCGCGCTCGCATCTCGAGTCGTCAACAGTTTGCGCAACAATACCGGGTGACACTGCTGCCACGCCGAAAGACTTGCGTGCAGAATTCTGCAGCAGAGAGCCGCAAGGGCAAGGTTGCGTCCCCGAACCTGTATTAATTGAATAGCAGTGACGTGCCGGCCATTGTAATGTTAAGCAGCACGGTGCAAATGTAGTAGGCTTCAACCCACTTTACATGGCCCCACCCGAAATATTTCTCAATCCCGCGAGTCGAAGAGGAGAGCACGCGCGAGATATAAAAGTGTGACTGATCCCCGACGAAGACTCAGTACACAGTTTTCCTTCCCCTGACAAGAAGAGGTTGTGAGCGAGTGATAACGATTAGTCAAGCACGCTCGGTCCGACGTCGCTTAGTTGGTGCTTGCAGTTTCCGCACGAAAGACTTCTCGAGAGTATCCAGTGAAACGGCGCAGACCATTCGGCAATCGCAGACGCCGTTAATCCCTGGACGATAAACCGCTGTCGTGAAGGACTCGACGAGCCCTCGCCGATGCGTATTTGCTATCGGTAAGGAGCCTGATCATTCGAAACCACGTGTGTGTCTCTATCCGACATTCCGACGCGCAGTACTTATTACCATATCCTCATTCGTTCTTACGTACCGCGCAGGAGAGATGTTACGTGTTACGAAGGCGCAGTCCTTTTTATCCTCCTTGAAACGTAATGAAAAGCGAAGGAAGAGTGTCGATAAGCGGGCGCTTTCTTTCCCGCGCGCGCGCTTCCATTTCGCACGAGTGTACTGCGGAAGGAGGAGAAGGGGAAGGAGGAAAAGTTCTGAAGCATCGTTTCGTACTGTTCACAGGCCGGCAGAGCACGTGGACGAAGCAGCGGTCGTGACCAGGAAGGAGTAGCGAGCGGGTGGCGGCAGAGAGGAGGCCAGAGAGAGAGAGTATCTGGCGCGAATCGCAACTCTCCGTAATCGAATTCCGCGCCGATCGTCGGGTCAGCGTGCGCCGAGGTAGTCACGTGAGCCGAGAGCAGCCGAACGCCTCGGCGGACGGACCGAGGTTATAAATAGCGGGCGCCAGCGTGCGGGGAGCCTCTTTTACTTCCCATCACGTTCCGTAGTGCATTCGCTTCTCCGCCGAACTATCGTCGTCATTGGGTTGCGTGCTGTGTGCCTGTGTGGACCTCTCACTCTCTCTCCTGCAATCCGGCCTCGTCCGCTCACCTCGTCTTTTTCTCGCCTCCGGGAGCCCTCTCTCCGAGTACTTGCTCTCGTGCTCCTCGAGGCACAGCAGCAAATCCGACACAGTAGCGCGTTACGTACACACGCAGACACTCGTGTGTTAACCGGGTACAACGCCGAACGACGGCCTCCCGCAGCAGCGCATCATCGTCGGAGCCAGGTTAGGAAAAACGAGCGGACTAGCTCGGAAGACGTGTCGTCAGCCGCACACGGCGCCTGACGAATATCGAGTTTCCTGGTTTCCTCTCAAGACTCGGCAGGAGAGAACAGTATACCCAGCGCAGCACCGACATCGAGGCGACAACACGTGGCTTCGCAACTATCTCCAATTGTCCAGAAAACGGCATCGTTAGCAGCGAGCGCAGGGAGGCCCCAGTAGGACCAGGTCGCCGACGGATTCGACGACGAGCGAAACGGTAGCAGCAACGACGACGTCGACGACGAGCAACAAACGCAGAAAAATGCCGGAGACAGCACATCACATGAACGGCTACGCGAACGGCCACACGCCGCCTGAACTTCAGCAGGGCACGAGTTTTCTCTTCACCTCGGAGTCCGTCGGCGAGGGCCACCCAGGTAGGAGTTCAGTCCTGTGAATCATCCTTCGACATCGTCAATCATCTTCAGGGCTTTCATACGTATCCTCATATATTTCATCATCGTTACGTCGGTTATGTTTGTTACGTCCGTTACTCCGTACGGCCAGTTCTAAAGTGTGTGAACCTCTTAATCATCACCATGTCTCATCCATCGTCTCTGCTCAAGGCGGTCGTGGCTGGCGTGTGATTGTATATGCCTATGTCGGTGTACCTGTTCGGCTGAGTCGCGTGTGCCGCCATGAAGGTTCCACGATCGAGCACACAAATGTACATGTAACCGCGTGTGCGCACGCTGCCTGCCGCCTGCCGCCTACCGCCTTACATCGCTTCTTCCCTCCTTTCGTCTTTCCCTCTGCACGCACGGTTACTTCCCTTAATAGATCCGAAATACGTGCGGTGTTACGTTGCCTGCTCCCCTTCGCTATGTCTCTACCCTCTGTGCTGGTTGGACCGGACCGCACACAGTCGGTATCACTGTTATCGTCTTTTAGTCGTCATCGCCTTGCCGCCGACCCCGGGAGCATTATCGGACATGAACGCATACACGAGGTCGCCAAACCGTGTATTGCACGTTAACAATCGCTATCGCTCCATATTCCTGACGATTCCAATTGCTACTCAGCGTCGACTACCTACAGAAGATTTTTATTCTCACAGCTTCTCATAGCTCCAGTCTTAAACCGCAAACTTTACGTCTCGTGAGTTATAACTGGATGTATTTTTGGTCATTACATGATAGATATGCATAAACTGCTTAGTTAGTCGATTACGGACGTTTCGTAGAACGTCACCATGTGCTCACGCTGGCATTCCAACCAGCATGAGATAAAGTTTCAGCGGGAATCGAAGCCGGTGCAAAGTCGATGGACATTAGCGCGCTCTCGCGGTTTTTCCATTTTAGGTACCACCTACCACGCGCTTTCGTATAGCGCGAGCGCTCCAATGGCTCCGATTAAACTGCCCGACTCGGCATCAACCACTCATGAATTTGTACAGGGACCTACCACAATATTTCACCTTTTTAACTAACTTCCGTTAATTACAGTATAATAATAGCGAATTACCGTCGGTACCACTTCCATCCCGCTTGCACCTTTATAGCAAATCAACAGATTCAGATGCTCATTCTCATTAGATAGATCATCAATTCATGCTTTAGAAAATAATAAATATAAAACCTTCAGGTTTCAGTACTTTCATTTATAAGAGTCCATGTCATAATGTAATTTTAATGAAATACCCAGTGGTTTCATCAATATCTGAAAAATGATTCTCTTTCAGACAAAATGTGTGACCAGATAAGCGATGCTATCCTGGATGCACATTTAAAGCAAGATCCAGATGCAAAAGTAGCTTGTGGTGAGTTTGCAGTCATATCTTGATACCTGTCTAAATTGTCTGCTGGTACTTATAGGCTCTATTTATAAGTCAGTTCTCTAGACCTTGAACCAGTTTCAAGTTCTTTGTTTTAATAAGATGCTAGCTTGATTTAAAGCAGTCAGCAACAAGTTTGACAAATTTTATTCTACGATTATTCAAAATTATGTTAAATTACTCATAAAATCATAGAGGAACAAAGTAATGTATTTCACCTTCTTGTCATGCAGAAACGGTGACAAAGACTGGGATGATCTTATTGTGTGGAGAAATAACTTCAAAAGCAGTAGTGGATTACCAGAAGATTGTGCGTGACACTGTTAACCACATTGGTTATGACGACTCATCAAAAGGTATGATCACTGTGTGATGTAACATAGATCCATTCTACAACAGTGTACGTCAATCCTTTTCCTTTAGTCTTCCCACAATATTGTCGAGTCTATGTTAATCATAACGCTCAAAACAGTTCTGATTCTGCAGCTAAAGAAAGCTCACAGCTGCCATTTAGAGAAAACGAAAATGAAAAAGAGACATAACATACACATGCCCTGTGGCCGGAATTAAATTAACAATTGCCTTCTCCTCCTAAAAATCACCTCGATCGTTCCTTTGGATCGGATCTTGCGAATGTGCGGTCGAATCATGGCACAACTTTAGTTTTAAAATGTAATAAACCTTTGACCCTGGTCGGACATTTAGCTTTTCACCCGGTAACTCTAAGAACGTAAACATTTTGTTAGTGCACTATTTATGAGTGCAGCACTCTACGAATAGGATGTTAGACATGCGATTAAACTTTCATGACTCGACCGATCAGCTGTCAAATATCCTGCTCATTATATTTTGGAAAAATGAGTAAGAGAATGCAGAAGAACATGTAACGTAAGCATATCATGATCGTGGCAGGATTCGATTGGCGTACGTTGAACCTTTTGGTGGCGATCGAACAGCAATCTTCGAATATCGCTGATGGTGTTCATGTGGACAGGGAAGAGAAGGACGTGGGTGCAGGTGATCAGGTACATAACGTATTCTCAGCCCGTGCCGCAGAGCAGCCAAATATTTCAAATACCTACACAAACTCTTCCTCATTCTTAGCTTCGTACTTTCATTCCCGTTTTGATAAAAGCATATTTGCGATCGTCTTTTATTATGTGTGCGAGCAGGCGCGCTGTGCGTGCGTGTATGTATGTGACTTGTGAAAGCAAAAATACGTGTACTTGTACAGTTATCAAAATGTTTCTATTGTCCAAAGTAAGCATTGTAGTCCGTATGAGCTGAGTATAGCAATTCAAACGCCATCATAAACTGCACATAATTGGAGAAGCGACATTGTGTTGTTAGCTGATCATTTTATGCAAAACACATATCAGATCATTTCTATATGCCCTAATTAATTATGTCTAATTTTAACAATCTTTTGCATATTACTCGGCATTATGACAATGGTTAAGAGATCAAATATTTATTAGACAAATATTTTGAAGGCATCCAAGTACATGTTGCGACGTAGGATGTTATCACGGATGTGTGTATATATACTCATACAAAGTACAAACACAGGTGCGATCCGCATAGTGCAACTATGCCTAAGCGGTAACAATATGCAAATATCATTAAATGTAAAAGCATCATTGTCTAGTAATTCACACTCATGATAATCGAAAGAATAGATTCGCCAAGTCACGATTGGATTAGGGGGAATGAGGCTCGGCAAAACCATGGTTTTAAAAGAAATGCCGTTCCAATGGCATCCAGTACCATCCTGTTCTACACTCTCAAATTCGATACGATCTAGCGTTGCCGCACACGGTGGCGAACACTCTTATCTGATAACTGTCATTTCTGCAGGTTTTGACTACAAGCTGTGCAGTGTTCTATTGGCCCTCGATGCTCAGTCGCCAAATATTGCCGCAGGCGTTCATGAAAACCGTAGTGACGAAGAAGTTGGCGCAGGAGATCAGGTCACTTAGCATTCCCATCGACTGTTCAAACTTTCTGTTCTTCCTGTTCTGCCTAATGCTGTATTATTGACGACCCTATATCTATTTAATTAACTTAGCTTGTGTTCTTCTTAATTTCTTTTTGTTTCTATCCTAACGCAGTGCTATCTTTCATCCTTGTATGTAGTTTTTCCACGTTGTGTATAGTAGTATCAAGCATGATCAGTAGTAGAAGATTTTTGTGCTCCTACAAGCCTGCCTCAAAGCACTGTAAATACCAATTTTCCTGTTGCAGTAATTTGCACCTAATATGCAGCTTGGCAGCAGCCAATTTCTCAGTGGCAATCATTTGATTCTTCTCGCTACTTTTAAACGGCTATGGTGACGGTGTGCACATCTTTATTTTCTTTTAATCCGCATTTCTGTTCATCCCCCTTCTTATTTCTTACGACCTGTAGTTACTTCTCTGCAACCATTTTCTTATATTAGGTTTGTGTCTACCATTACGTTGCTTAACCAGTAGATATAATAATTATCTTATATACGTTACAAGAGCCTATTCGATGTGTTATATATCATTTGTCATAATTCACACAAGCAATCATTAATCAGATCAATCGATCACACTCAGCAGATTGTCTGCTCTTATATTATTTGAATAGACCCCGAATATTTAATCTTTACTATTCTGCTCTGTGTGGCACTTTTCTGCATGTAATATGTATTATTTACCGCTTTTTATAATGTGTTTACAGCTACACGCTTTTCGTTATAATGCATCTGCAAAAGAATATTTTTGCAAATGTAATATAAACACAGTTTCTCCCTATCCCTTCAATTGAGAATCTAACCAGTTATAGCTATAATAACTAAAACATTTCTATCAGGGCTTGATGTTTGGATACGCAACAGATGAAACCGACGAGTGCATGCCATTGACCGTTGTT
This sequence comes from Priocnemis perturbator, assembly GCA_963942575.1. Lineage (NCBI taxonomy): Eukaryota > Metazoa > Arthropoda > Insecta > Hymenoptera > Pompilidae > Priocnemis > Priocnemis perturbator. The sequence continues at coordinate 3,846,549 of OZ012647.1, forward strand.
CTGGCGCATAAGCTAAATCAGAAGATTGCAGAGCTAAGACGAAGCGGCGAACTGTGGTGGGCTCGTCCAGACTCAAAGACACAGGTTCGCTCATTGAATTAAATCATAGTTTACTATAGAGATCAGAGTCTCGTATACAAAAACACTCTGGCTAGAGAAAGAGTGGTTCTAAAAGTGTGTGCATTGACTCGGAAAATACAAAAAATAAAATCATTATATCGAAAGCAGCGGTAGCCAAGTGAGTAAAGTGTTAGCCTGAAAGTCCGAGGGTGGCGGGTTCAAATCCAGTCCGAGGAGAGAGTTTTTATTATATTCGTTTTTCTATCCTTCGCTACCATTTGATGCCACATTTTAACGTGGAAAGGAAACAAAAAAATCTCCGAGGCTTTTTAGTTTTAACTGGAGTTATTCAATGATGTCATGATTTGTATTTGCTACTCTTGAGTGCCCATGATGTTAATCAAGATCTGAGAATAATTTCAGTCTCATACCGGCGGAGTTTCTGGATCAAATTTACTAGCAACGTGTATGACAGAAAGTAGAAAAAATTTGTTTTTGCACAGGTAACATGCGAATACATTATGGACCATGGAGCCTGTGTGCCGATCAGGGTTCACACGGTAGTGGTATCACTGCAACATAGCGAAAAAATAAGTTTGGAGGAATTACGCAAAGCGGTAATGGATAAGGTCATAAAGGAAGTTATCCCAGCTAGATATCTTGATGACAGAACGGTCTTCCACGTAAACCCGTGCGGACTGTTCATTATCGGTGGACCACAGGTAAACACAAATTGATGTTTCCACTGTCTCATTCATGCATCTCACCATTTCGATACACAATATTCTAAAACTATGTTCATCGAGTGCAGAGTGATGCCGGCCTCACCGGACGTAAAATCATAGTAGACACATATGGAGGATGGGGTGCGCACGGAGGTGGTGCTTTCTCTGGGAAAGATTTTACCAAAGTCGACAGATCGGCCGCTTATGCCGCGAGATGGGTCGCGAAATCTCTGGTAAAGGCAGGTCTTTGCAGGCGCTGCTTGGTACAGGTAAATCATTAAGTGATTTAGTCATGATCTCGTTAAACCTAAGGAATCTTGGGTTCTGATAACGTCCGTGTACTATAACATTTTGATTGATGTGTATAGGTTTCCTACGCTATTGGAGTCGCAGAACCACTTTCAATTACAGTGTTTGACTATGGTACGTCAAAGTTGTCGCAGAACGAGCTATTAGATATAGTTAACAAAAACTTTGACTTGCGTCCTGGAAAGATCGTCAAGTATGTAGATTCCGTTCTATCAAAAACAAATCGGGTTCCCTAATAAGAGGCAATGGAAACTAATGATTTATTCTATCCAGGGAGCTGAACCTTCGTAACCCAATTTATCAACAGACTAGTACGTACGGACACTTCGGTCGAGACGGATTCACATGGGAACAGCCGAAGACCCTAATTCTCGATTGATGAAAGGATGGCTTTTAAATCACACTTTAAGCGTCTCTCAATTCTCTCTCAGTAGCCGTAATGTCTCGTAAACATTGTCCGAGTTATTCCGACCTCCACGTTAAACCCGTGTCAAGTCCACCAATTCCTTTTGCCAATATCGATTAGCAGCGAGAGGAGAATGGTGTACTAGATTGTTCCACGTCATCAGACGCTGGGTATAATATGGCAGGAATAGTACAAATGTCGTTCATAATCAGAACACGCGGGCGTGGACATGTTTCTTCCTCTACTCCTCTCGAACAGAACCCTCGATATTCGCAATCGGTGTGCGATCCACATCTTGGGATTCGACAGGAACTAGACGTAGTGCGTATTCGACGGCAAAGGAAAGGGTGAACTGAACCTTATTTTATGAGTCCGTTTACGACCATCACTTCAGACATTTAAAGAAAAGAAACAAAAAAAAACACAATACGTTGAATTAAGCGGAAAAGTAAGTCGGTAAATCCGCGTAAGGAGAACGATCATGTCCAGTCTATCTCGTACTTACTCAGCTGACTTACAAATGATATATAGTTGATGGATAATGGGACGGTTGGGGTGGGTAGTAAGATGAGCATGCAGTGACGGCTAGACGGATGGATATTTCGCGTGTCAGAGAAAAGTATACAAGCAAGACGATCATCAGGCCGTGCCTAATTCACGCAGATTTTCGCCATTGAAACCAAAAGAAGTCTCTTCGAGCGTTTTAGCGGCATTATAGAGAATACCGAACAAGCTTGAAAGGCCGACGTTTGGTCTCATCAACTTTTGAATACGTATGAAAATAAGTACATCAGTTTGTAGGCACGTAGAAATATGCAGCATTAGTTTCTCAGAGAACGCGATCGGTCTTTCATGTGAGTTTTCATATTGATAGCGTTATTAATCGTTCGAAGGAAAGAATAATTGTAGACAGAATATTTGTATCTCGAGAGAATGACGGCGGAAGAGAGCGGGAAGTTCGTTCAGAAAGAAAGGATAGAATGCATGCACGAAAATATTGGCAAACGACGCTGCAACGTGAAACTGATTCACTTACAAAGTATCAGTTTACTAGCTCTAATTGAGACGGCAAAGCACAAGTTTATTATTTCGCTCTCTGCTCCGACAAGAACGCTTCAATTGCGACAGACGTTGTTGACCGCGAAACGGTAAAAACAACAGGGCGCGGACAAGTAATCTGAAAACTTATCATTCAGAGGTCCAGCACAGAACGTGTGGCGGAGCTCGAAAAGAAATTATGCATCTCTTTTTGTTTACTTGTACAAAGGAGAAAAAAGCCGTAGCATTATCATGTTTTATGTGACGACAAAGGTGTAATCTGGATTAAGAAACCTTTTGTTAGATTGATGTAAGATCCGCTCCATAGTGGAATTGGCAATGTAAAGGTGCACAAGATGATCGCATACAAGAGTCATAATAAAAAGGATTTTTTAATAAAAAATATCGAACTGTCATTCATTTTTCGAGTATTTCCGAACCATCTTTTGATCGAAAGTATAAACAGCTCGTTCCTCGATGTTCCTGACGATACCGAACCGTGTATATATTGTACTGACGCATTTTCAGCACTTGATAAAATACGTTTGAGCTCTGTCGCACTAGACTGCGACTGGGTGTATATAATTAAAGTGTTAGTAGGGTAGTTAGTTTTTGCATAAACTCATAACTTTTCATAGAACCCATGATTTTAATGTGAACGTGTAATTATCGTATCAAATTGAGCATTTCTTATGATGTAAATGTGTAATAGTGCTCCATACTAAGTTGTCCTAGGACGTAGGATGTATGTGAAAATAGTATACACAGGCGCGAGTGGGTTTAACGATGTAGTCGCATGCAATTTTAATACCTGTTAACGATCAGATGTTATTTTCATAGCAGTCACTTTGTACGTAGATTAGTCTATTTAGCGTTCTAACTTCTAATACACTGCCTAAGCAGCAAAACTGTTAACTAGGGGCAGTTCATGTATAGGTACCAAGAAGCATATTTAGGCTTCGATAAAGATGTCGTATATATTCGTAGCTGGCCATACTCCTCTTATTCCCTGCACTAAGTTGAACGCTGAACGTTGATCTGTAACTAAATTTACACTATTTTAACACAACCCAATACTTTTGATTGTGCGCTTTGGTATTCGTTCATATTGGTTCAAGATGACTACAATAGCTTTAATTAAAAACAGATATGGTATCTGCGTGATAAATTGTAATCGATGTCGTAATTACCATGTACATTGATTATTTTACGTTTATAAATAAACTTAAGTTCGATTTACTACAATAAATGATTGAAAAGACTCTAAATAAAACTACCTGTGAATTGCATTTGGTCAATCCTCTAATCAAAGATGAAACAAACATTTGATCCATAGTTAATATTGCAAGGACAGATGTTTTGCATTATGTGAGGGTATTAAGAAATGATAAGGGTAAATGAATTAACATGGGCATTAGCTATTTGTCAGTGTTACGTTTATATTTATAATTATATACATAGACCATACTTGTACACAGTACGTAAAATCGTCATGACAATACAATAAAAAAAAAAGAATATGATTTTGTTGTAAAAAAGTTGATATTACAATACTCTTCCGTGGGTTTATAATGTTGGTGAAGGACAACTAAAGTCTTATGTTCGAGAGCGGTGCAGCAAACAATGTACTAAATATTGAAGTAAGATACTGATATGCGGCATACAATTCGTAGAAAACTCGACAATAGAGTGCTGTCTGTGCATATAAGTGGCTGAAAAACTCATCGAAGTAGAAATGTCATCATCAATCTTAAGTATATAATAAGCGCAGATGGGAGTTAATTACGTACGAAAATACAATAACGATATCTGTTGAAATATCTCGAGTAGACTCAATAATTGGTGCGTAATGCTCCTCAGCGACAACATTTTATAAATTATACCCGACATTTATGGAAAACTATCTTATTTTCCTAGTTATTAACAATTTGCTTTCTCTTAAACTTGTATTTCATACACATGCCTTAGAGCCGATCTTCATTAAAAATAAAAGTGGACCGCGCTTGTCCACTCGGTGTAAAAGGGGAACAACTCAAAATTGGAAGGAGCGGGAAATTGAGTGTCCGGATTAATTTGTCAGTATTTTTTTGGGCGCGTGTATACGACTGTGCCTCAAGAGTGAACTCTTGTCGGTGAAGGATTTTTCGCACTCGACACACTTATACGTTCTGCCGGTGTGAGTTACCAGATGCCTACTAAGTCCTGAGGCATGGCAGAATGCCTTGGGGCAAAGTTGACAATGGTGGAGCTGAATGTCGTTAGGATCCAACTTTTGGTGCCGACGCATGTGTACTTTCAACGCTTCTCGTTGCGTGAAACTCTTGTCGCAATGCTGACATTGAAATGGTTTTTGACCAGAATGAGTCATTAGATGACGTAGCAATATTTCTTTTTGCGCAAACGCGCGGTGACATATGTTACAACCAAATGGTTTTTCACCTGTGAGCAATAAACAAATGTATGATTTCAGAGCTAAGAAACGCATATATATAAGAAAGAGGGTACTGAATTTTCAGAAATAAACGTACCGGTATGCGTGCGTTCATGCCTTATTAGTGCCGATCTAGTTGGGAACCATTTCTCGCAAGCCTGGCATGTAAATCCTCTTTGAGTAGAATGTACTGACTGATGACTTTTCAACATAATCCTTCGGGTAAACGCTTTCGGACATTTGTCGCATTGGAATACCTTCAGTTCTGCATTAGCTTCAACTGAAACAGCAAGTGGAAATGTGAAACAAACTCTGAAAAAGTGTGATAGGCATCGGTTATATATAGAGGTACATACTTTCGTGACCAACTTTTCTACCGATTGTATCGGTAATAGGTTGCAATTTCAATGACTCTCCCTGTCCAGTATTGTTACTCGTCAGTTCCATCATGTAAACGTTTTTATGTTCTGCATTTGCAATCGCCCGTTGTACTTCTTCTGCTTCATCTTCTGACTCTTGCTCTTGCTTGATACGAGACGGGCGAATCGTGCAACGCGCCTTTGCCGTTCTTTCCTCAGTAGGTATAAGAGTAATGTTTTCTGGATCCTCCGACAATGCCTCATCCATTTCCGGATTTTCAGAGTTCATTCCTAAAATTCAGGCAAAGGATTCATTAGGAACAGAATGCCACGACAATGTAAAATTGCTGATACATCAGTAAGAAAACGTACCAAGGATGTAACCACCAACAAGCTCTTCTTCAGTAACTTCTATTGGGTCTCCATCAGCTTGACCACTGTCTTCTTTAGTAGAGACTAAGTCTGCCAATAGCTGCTTCACTTGTTTGGACTTTCCACTGCTGGAGGCATCCTTCGAGTCCTCTCCATTGCTCTCCTGATTCTCCGTTTCTTCATCCTGACCCGTTAGCTGGTGTATCAGTTTCATGTGCTTACGAAGCTTGGCATCGGCAGCCTCACACTTCTTCTTGAACTGATAAGACTTTTCTAATTGATATTTGCATGGGTGGCAAATCATATTAGGCAGACCATCTTCCTCATATACCTGAAATGCACAGTACATAATGAGAATGTAATAAATCTTTATTGAACGTCGAATGGATAGGATGGACGTACGTGAAACATTGCAAATGTAGCAGGAACTAAGATAACATGCTCTTATCTTATGGACGGTTTATTGTGCGTAAATATTTACAGGGACCAAGGACTAGAGCAGTGCTGTGATGATTGCGGGAGCTTGAACGAGGGCCGTGCGACTTATCGTGAGTTGCGCGCAGATCATTCATCGGCATACGAGTATCGACTCTGACAGTCCGCAACAGAACATTATCGCAATCGAAAGATGATTACGATCGAGCAGCAGGTACATTACAGATTTCTATAAATCCGTCGGGTACACGACCCGTGGCGCAAAGGTATGCCTAGTCTAGATCCCTGTAATGAGAGAGAAGAAGGTGGCGTAAACGTATCTCGCGCGACGCAAAGTCGATAACTCGGTAAAGCCGGTAGTTGCTTTGCGCAATGTCGCATGAACATCTCGGCATCTCTCTTTCTCTCTCTCTCACACTCTCGCCATCTTGAACGTATACACTGATTCACATTCGTGCCATAGTGGCGCGTATAAAACGGCAGGCTGACCAGGAGAGGAAGGGTGGAGGAGTAGAAGGGGGGAAACACTCGACGCAGAGATAAACTAGATTCCTATTTTTCGATAAGCTTCGCCTTTTATGCTAAATAACTGGTCACAATGATCGTTAATTTCACAGACGCATCCGGTACGCTCGGCTCGGGAGTCTCGAGGGCTCACCTCCAGATTGACGCAGGCCATGATTCGCAGGGACAGAGGTATCGTCTCGTCGTCGTAAATCGGCACCATCTCCTCCTCCTTTGCCAGGCACAGTCGGCACAGCTCGTTAACGTGAATGATCACGTTGCTCGGGCTGTCGCCCTTTTTGCGGCTGTACGTCTTCATCTTTACCGGAACTTGGGCCCGCTTGAAGGGCTCCGCACCCTTGTCGCGAGATATGTCCTCAGGATCTGGCGGTTGGGCGCGAAGAAATCCGCGTATTTTGCTCGTCGAAAGTCCGCGCACCCGACTCGAGACTCGGTCACTCACAACGGGATCTATAATGGCGGCGGCTTCGATGGCGGGTGATGGCGGTAGCGACGATGGCGGTAGCGACAAAACGACGATGGTGGCGTGCCGCGTTTGCAGTGGACCGCAATGGCCAATGGCGGCCGAGCTGCCGAGCGGCGCTGCTGTGCATCAAAGATGGTCTCTACGCCACATACTCGTCGCGTTCGAGTGGGAGCGAGACGGAAGGCGCACTTCCGTCGCCTTCCATCTTCCGTTGCGCTCTATCGACCACCCCGGCGGACGTCGCACGACCTTGTTTGAGAATGGTCGCGTCGTCGCTGTAGTCGGTAAGGGCGGTTGCGATTATTGATTTCCCATTCTTCCCAACGGCGGGAAACGGCACGTTCCGTGTGTCTGCCTTTTATTCGCGCCGCTTTTAAATCGTCAATACCGCACTCCCTGCCATGCTGTTCAGAGCGTTCGACTCGAAGCGTCATCGTAGACGGAACGCGTTTCAGTTCGAACGCCCATTTACTTCTAGGGACCCAGAGTACAGTAACGTCATTGTTCCGAACGATGAGAATAAGAATTGTATACATAGCACGGAAGAACGCTTTCTCTTTGCTGCCGAGGCATATCGACGCTGTTGCTTTAAACTCGAACATCTCCGCACTTCGCAAACTTTTACCCACTCCCCTGCAGAGAATCAACCACTCGATCTCTTTATTACCTTCTTCGTCCTCTCCCACGCACTTTCCGGCCCAGCCGCTCGATACTTGAACGCAGACAAATTTGCTTATGCCCGTGGTAACAATGGCTTTATTGATATGCCGATTATCCGACTCTCCGGGTAAGACAGCGTACCCGTAAATGAGCACAAACGTAGAACGTGTAATGAACTTTTACCGGTATAACTCGAGCGTGTATAATGCAACATAAGTGCATTTGACCCTTGACCATGATCCATGACTGAGGATTACCTATTATCTTCAATTAGACATTTAGGCACATACATGTTCCAGCTCGTTAATCCTTCTCTTTCATTCAAGTCTTCAACGGCGCAAAGGGATCGATTGGCCATGAAGCCCTTCACCTAGACCTTGATTACCCGTCAATTCACGGATCCTCATCAATCTCAATCTGCAAACGATGATAGGTTTAAGTTTACGGGTTCGGAGACGCTAATGACTCAAACGATCGAGGTCGAAGTGTCTGCTCGACTCTCGAGATATTTTCACGATAGTCAGAAATAACTCGCTGCCCTGATAATAGAACAAGCTCTGTGCCACCGAACGATCGAGTTGTCCGACTTATGTATTTACTTTCACGTACTGGCGGAGTCTCCACTTAGTGACGGTGCAATTTATCGGCCGTGGATGACCCTGTTTCGTTTGAAACGTTATGGGCGAAAAGTGCAAGCTAAAGATCTCGAGAATGACGACTGCAGGACATCGTGTGCTCCTTCATTACGGGTTTTGTCATTAGGCTCCGTCTCGTCGAATGATTAGGAGAGGAGAATAGATCCACAGTATATTCTTCTTGTCCTAGGAGACGACAAATAAGGGTCACATCTATGCACACTCACCAACATGGCACATATCATGCAGAAAAAGCCTGTTACAATTAATGTTAAATTATTAACAATTTTTTTTGCAAACTATACAGTGGGACTCACTTTGGAGTTTTTACCTTCACGAAGACTGCTTCCTGACGCCTTTGCATTGCAACCAAATGTTCTTCACCTTCCGGCAGAACGGCCTTGAATACGTAAGAGTTCGTTCACGGACGATGGGTGGCATTTCTGGAAAAAGTATGATGGAGGAAGTGCGACGGAGGAGTTTCCCGCGTTCAGCATCCGACGACTGAAACGAAGAAGATGAGGATGGTAGGGATGATGGCGGTGGTCGTCGGCTTCGTTTGTTGAAGCTCGGAATAGCCGCGGAAGAAGAGGAAACGAGGCGAACGATGGATCGAGCGTCCCATACGCTTTTTCTCTTATTTCCTTATTTCAAATCCTCCTCTTCCCTTTCTCTATCCACACACTATACAAACTCCACAGACTTCTTTTCAGCAATTCTATAAATTACCCGGAGCGTGTCCCTCTTCAGAAAATAGTCGCGGAGTTCGAAAATAACTACGGAAGACTATTCAGGGAGTTGATAGGTAATTCGAAGACAATCTTTTTTGTACATCGCCGTTGTGTCTTGAACAAATTTTGTCAATTTTCCATATTTCCCCGCAAGGAACTGCGACCGACGGAGAACAGCGATCGGGAACTCTCTCTGTCTACCAGGAAAAGACATTGCCGCGGCACGCGGGGCATCAGAAATAACCGCGGAAGAGACAATTACGACATCAAAAACAACGATATCCGCGTCTGCCCGTTCGGTCCTCCTCAATGACGTGATTGCCGCGAATATCGCACATCTTCCGCAATCGCGACTTGCCCAAACTCTTCTCCCCTGCAAAGAATTTTGCGAATATAATTAATTGCGTGTACAGACTCACTTGCGACGAATCCTTCGGACCCCTGAACCCTTCCTTACGCATTGCCTCCTTATCGTGACAGGAGGAAGCGAGCGAGAGCAAAGGACTTTCCCGTTTTCGCGTACGCCACGGAAGAACGTCGACGTAGACGCGCGCGGGGCTCGAAAATAACTTAGCGCGCACGGAAGAAGAGGGAAAGGAGGAGAGTGATACGATGAGAAGGTGGCCAGAAAGACGGGGCGAGGGGAGGGTGGTTGTCGGTGGCACTCTCGTGCTTTTGCTTTTCCGAGTCCAGTGTGTTTCGCCATTCGAGGAACGCGTGCCTCCACGTATTAGTCGCGAAGGTAGGTGAAACCTCGTCCCGCCTCGCCGATCGTTTCGTTCGTCACGCCTGCTGTCACGACGTGTCACGCTCCGGCGGCCGCGAAGGGCTGAATTTGAGGCGCCTTTTAGGGGATGCACTCCGACTATTCTCTCAGCCATCGATTAACCCGCTAGCTTACGCTACGCCACTCTTGGTTTTGCCCGGACCCGTTTTCTCGTCTACGCTAACTCGGTGCTCGCCTCGCAGGCTGGACACTTGGACGAATTTATTCCGAAAGCTTTTTAGAAGAATGCGCGGGAGAGACGACCTTCGTCTCGCGCGACGTTTATCTTCGCCTCGTCGGAAGTTTGCCTGAGTGCGATTCGAGTGAATTTTTTTTGGGCCAGTTACTCATTGTGTGTACAAGTCCGCGCTAATTGCGGTTTAGCCGTTCCCGTTCGACTGGAACATTTTTGTCGCGAGGATGTTTTGCGTTCGTTTTTACTTGGGTTATGTTGGGTGTTGAATCGCATGCCTCCTATTTTTTTTTTTTTTTTTTTGTACCGCGAACCGTATGTTGTCGTCACCGGTAATAAACATCACCATCTGTGATAACGGGTGAAGGTCGCGATAACGAAAATGCCTCGCGGTATGCATACACGCTATGCGCTTGGCGCGGGCAAATAAGGACGCGTAACGTTCTGTAGATGTCATTCTTCCGTTTTCCCGCCCCATCGAGCCGTCTTCCTTCTCTTTCTCTCGTCCGCCGATAATAGTTACTTACGAAACGTTGGTACGGCGAGTCGTATACTCGATTGATAACACGCGCCCGCCAATTCCAAACTTTCGTCCGGAAGTTTGGAGATTCTAGTGAGAAGAACGAGAGCACTTATAAAATGCGGTCGCATCGCGATCGTTGTCCCATTAATTCCACCGTCTTGGCATCGATTTAATCGGAACGGGAGCTACGAAAGTTCTCGAATTTCAAATTGGAATGTGCGGTAAGCATTTGTTGAAGTTAATTATTCGCTCGGACGGACGCGTCCGTGTGGTTAGAACATGCAGACGACAAATCACCCGCGAGCGTGTCGCGTTCGGCCGAAACGTATTTGCGCGCTACGTTGTTGCAACAACAAACTTAAAAATAGTCGCGCGCTTACGACAGAGAGAGAGAGAGAGAGAGGGAGAGAGAGAGAGAGCACGTCATGTAAACAACGGCAAAGCACCCCGCGGGTAAGCACCGTTCCTGCGAATTCCCGCGACTTTTCGGATCGTAAAAATAGTTCCCGCGGAAAAGGATCGCGCTGGCGAGGGGCCGTAAAAATTCGCCCGTTTTTTTTATACTCCGTCGACATCTTCGGGAAGCAGGGAAACCGGGTGGTTCGAAGCAAATCTAGACGTTCTGAGATGTCGACCAGCGAATTCCAATCCACGATTATACCCGCACTTTTTCGCATGCCTGGCACCGTTTCCCTCAGGGGAGTCGAATTTCAAACACACATCGCGGTGAGAAAGAAGCGGGGATCGTCGAAATGCCGGCGTGGCTTGGAATAGATATGAGTTATGTAAAGGAAGCCCGTCGTCGCGGATTCTCTCGCGATCGTCCCGTATCGGTGCGCCGCATCGCGCGCGCGCCTCATGCAAGCTGCGAAAATGCAACACGCGCGAGACTAATTGTCTGCGAACCTTCGAGAATTTTTGGCCACGTTTCCGGCCGGCCGATACCTTCGAATTCCTAGCCGACGACGTAATCCAATACATATCGCGCGGCACGTAATTCAGCCACTTACCACTTACCGCTTCGGCCCAGCGCGAGGGCCGGGATCGAAAGACGAGAGGAAGAGATTTCGTCGACCTCGTATATGCGACAAGCATACAGGCGAGGAGGAATTTCGCAGCGAAAATAACTGCGCTAGTCCACCGGTGGCTATGCTCGACAGGGACGCGTCAAGTGCGAATTCAAGATTTCTAGGCGACATCATATCTGACTATCGTATACGATGCTTCAGAAGCTTTCGCTTAAATTTATTGAAACGCACCGACTTTCCGAACGTATGGCCGGATAGCGACATGCGACGTTGATTTATCGCACACATCGTCGATCATCGTCCGCGATGATATCTGAGGCGCAATTGTCGGTAAAGATAAATCTCCTCAATGAATCACAATTGCTTGTTGAACGAAGGAGCAACTTTTCCCAGAACCACCTTCGATCACCCTCGGTTCTGAAACGAAAACGATGCTTAGAAACAGACCCGCTAGAAGGCTGATCATTTCCAGCTGGAGATTACTAATTATAGACGATTGCGTGAGACGAAGAATGCTGCGAACGTCGAAAGTGCGGCAGTATTCTTTCTTTCAACGTAGTTTGTATATCTGGAATCAGGATTCATTCGTCTCCTCGCGCTAACACGTCGCCGCTCGATAATTGTTTCAACAAAACCGTTGTACTTCGCCGATCACTTGCCGCCGTCTCGTAAATGCCTTGTTGGCCGTCATTTTTATGCTCCGGCAAAAATTACGGGCGACCAGATCCGCCGGTAAACAAGCGCTGGCTATTTCCAATGCCTGATCGTGTCAGTGAACTCGTGGTGACACGATGGGAGGACACTTAAAGGTGCGGATTTAAAGGCAGACCTCCTCGATGCCGTCCACGTATGCGTACCATACGCCCCTGCAAATATCTTGGCACGAATTTCGGGCTAATACTCGAGAGAACCGCAAGACGATCGCCCGGGGATCGAATGTCCAAACACTCGCGAACGATCGTAAAGCGATCATCGGGATTATATCTCGTGACCCAATTTTCGCGAATTTCTCACCTATCCGATATACAAAGTATGTCTAGAATCTGCCTCATCCTTCGCTTCTTCGCAATCTCTATTTCTCGATTTTTTGTTTTCGTTGGCTTTGCTATGTTAACCTATTCCGTGTCATCTATGAGACTGTATCGTCAATCAAGTGTTGGTTCTGTTTCAGTAATCAGATAATCTGAGGAGCGAGCAAAACGCAGAAAGCATGTCTGCATCAAAAGGAGCAAAACTTGTGAACAAACAGTTCAACTCTCCGATCAACTTGTACTCGCCGCAAGCGATACAGGAGACCCTCGATAGGCAAACTCAAGTACTGGCCAACGGTGCAGTCGGGTAAGTAGAGTTATCTACTTAAATAATAATGGCAATGTGCCTTCAGAAATGTTAATAGAAATGTTAGAGATAAAGCCGTCTTATCGGTTGAAATAAACTAACGTCAACTCACAACGTTCCCCAACTATTAAAAGCAAGGAAAATGATGCAAGTTTTGCATGTTTCGATTTTTCTCTTGCACCGAGGAAATAATTCTGCGTTTCTTCCTGGATCCACTTGGCTGGGTTCGGGTTTTAAGTTAATATTAGCTCCTTCTCTACCGTTAAAAACAATCGGTCGATACGATACCCAACGCAGCAAGTGGAGTCCACGTTCGCTCTCGATAGACAGACACGCGAATGGAAAGACCTAACCCAGACCTATTGGCAGCAACCACCTTGCGCGTCAATCGGCGATGAGCGTCCCGCAGCTGATTCAGTCTTCGAATTGACGAATGACGCGCCGCCCCAGCAAGCTTAGAAGGGGAAGAAGACAGTTGTTGTCGTCTTCGTCGTCGGCGTTGTAGCCGATGAATCAGCCGCCCCGGCGTCATTGGCGGGACCACCGTTATTTTCAGATGGTCGAATCACGCCGGTTCGAAATAAACCCAGGGGGTTTCAGTGCGGCCTGGCCGTTGCGTAAAGCGCAGCCGAACGCCGCCGTCGTACTTGACTTAGTTTCGCGTTTGATGGCCCTCGGGTGCACGCTTCGCTCCAGGGTCTCGAGTGATTTTCGCGGATATCGCTAATCTACGTCGCGCGCTGATTCCCTTGGCCGAGAGCACTGCCTGTAATCCAGAATGATCGTGGAGAACAGGTGATTATGTATATTCGCGCCGATATCCATGCGTCGACCTATATGCGTCGTTCGTGACCAGGGACAACCGAAACCGCTGACACGTTCAGAACGATGATTAAGCGCTCCTCGATCGACACGTCGCTCGTGCTGAAGAAAATGACGTCGAATACGACATCGCCTTCGATCAAACGACATTCATATTTTCCACTGACATATTTGCCAATCGAAATATCGTCTGTACGATCGCAGCGCAGTATCGTATCTCAAAGAATCGTAACCGATGGACTGTGAGCTATCAGGTTGATCGAGGCACGTTAGATACTGCAGGTACGAGCGCCGGGTAAAGCAAATTCTATTGACGAGCCAATTCTATTGTCTGCATCCACATCCAAGTCACGCTTGGCACTCGGAGAGTTAAGGAGCCTCTGACCGACGAGAGTTCCGCGCGACGAGATATATATGACGGGCGCGAAGAAATATGCATGACGTGCACTCGTGACCGGGGATAGCCGAAATTGTTCCCCGATGCTGACGCATCCCCTGTTCGATCAACACGTGACGCGAGTCGTGCGCACCAAGGCGGTGCGTACGGCGTTGTACTTGACTCAGTTTCGCGTTCGGTTTCCTTACGGGTACACGGTCCACCAGGAGTTCCCGACCCGTTTCGTAAACTTTCTCCTCGTTCATCGATTTTCAAAATGATCATCCCAGACAGGTGACGATTTCTCGAAACTTTTATGTTCCGTCGTCTGATATCGTTACTTATAGATCTTCCAATGTCAGACTTGAACTTGCGAATAGTTGAACTTGACAGGATGGCGTTTGTTGAACGATGTCGAATTTAACAAAGTTTGGGAGCTTACTGAGATATGGGGTTGTTTGTCATTGTAGAATCGACTTCAACCAGTTGGCCAAGCCGTCGAACCTGCAGAACAGCGCGGTTCTTCGCATGCTCGAGGAGGAGGAAGCAAGGCAGCGCGGTGGTCAGCCTAGTAAGTTGACATATCAAACCCTGACATATACCACCCCGTTTCACCTTAAACGACAAATTTCTTGCAATCTACGGTTCACGATTGAGTCCGACAAATGGCAATAATTTAATCCAATAATTTAGTAGATTTTTCAATTTATCGCGATCAATGTCGACGTTTGTTAAACGTCAACGAATTAGCGACACGTTTCTAATTTAATCATTTGGGTTCCTTGTCGCACGTTTGGCCAAGTATCAGCGAAGTAATGAGCCTAGATCTATGGAACGCTTGCTTCTTGTGAAGCAGAAAAGCTATCGATTACGCGGATGTGTTCATACAGTGTATCTTGGCTCGGGAGTCAAGAAAAATCGAATAGGATGCTCTGACTTAGTCACGCTACGATTTGGGCATTTGGCCAAAGTAACTTATTATCGAAGGGCCATCGATCTGGCCAACTCGAGAATATTCAAAATGCTCAGCAACGCTGTCTGTTTCTCATCAAGACACTTATTGCCGACTCTACTAAATTGATCACAATTAACGTCTGCCCGGATCGCAAGAAACAAGCTTTAACTGCGTCCAAGGTTATTGTCAACTCCTTGCTTAGATGTTACGAATTGAAAGAAAGGGAGCGAGAGAGAGAGGGGGAGAGAGAGAGAGTTAGTAATGAGGATCTGCCCATTAACATAGCAGCGGACTAACACCGGAAAAAAGCTTGGATGGGGTCAAGAGTTGCATGCAACAAAAAGAAGAGCGGCTATGAGTCATGGACGAACATGGGGAAACTAACATGAATTGCAAACGGAGTTTGTACTCACAGGAGGATTTAACATTAACCATGAAGTAATGGAGTTTGGTTGCAGTGGACAAATGAAGGAACTTTAGCCTCGACGGTAGTTGCTGTCAAATTTAGTTGTAGTTCAAACTACGACTGACCAGAATTGAATTGATAATTATGTAAGCGATACCATCTGTCAGAAAATGTCGTCGGGGCTGAAGTTTCCGATGCGTGTCGCTATTCGCTTTGCTCGCTTATTTCTACGCTGCTTTTTACCCTCTGCCCGACTGGTAACCACCTTCCTGGAGGCGTTGTCGACGTTTTAACGACCGCAGAAGTGCGACGCCTTCTTCGACCACGCTTTCGATGTCGCGATTATTGGTCCCCTTTCTGCCCTCAAGATGGTCGCACCTGCAATTTGCGTTTCTGTCCAACCCCAGGTAATATTCTGTCTTCGAAAATTGCTTGCTGTACGTTCAACGTACCACGGTCATCTTTTCTACGTACGTTGCATGCTCATTACTCGTCAACTTTGGCGACATGATAAATTGTCGTGGTAGGTGTCTTATTTACGGCACCTGGAATGGTTGAAATAAACGTTTTGCAAGTCATTTGGTAGAGTATACCCATTGTCAACGATTTCGCAACGTGAAAGCTCGCGACCGTGGCTTTGTCAGTCAAACGCCAACGATTTCGCAATGTAAAAGCTCATAACCGTGACTGTCGCAGACAAACGCCACGCCACTACTCTCGCGTGCCACCGTCCTCAAGTGTACATTGCACATTTTGCACGGTTCGCGATCATTTTTCATCAATCCCTTCGTCCCTATCTCATGTTCGCCGATGATCACCGTTTAGTCGAATTAGCTATAACATTCAGTTTTACGCATCCATTATCCCACGTCCTCAAGGTCGAAGAACGTCCGCAGATGAGCAGGTCTCGTCGCTGCAGAACATTAATAGTCGCTGTGGACCACCGACGACGCTGGGATAATTTTACTGCAAATCGACGGGGGCGTAGGCAAGAGTGTTTCACCGCTTAAAATTATTATTATCGTTATTGTCCCATAAACTTGCCGAGCCGCGTCTCCTTGCTCCAGGAGTGCGCAAGCTCTCCCACCTTGACAGTATGATCCGTCTCCCCCACCCGGTTGGCCGATCACCAAGAAAGCTCTAAAATCGGTGCCTAGGTCCTTACCGCAATAATGAAATGTACAGGTGACTCCACCGGGTAAGCGGTTAGTTGTTGGCCAGTGTCCGTTTTGGCAAAGTCGCGTCACCTCCGCTCCTTGTTCTTCGTGGCTGAGTGATTTTGTTTTTCATAATTCGGGCAAGAAGAGGCGAACGGTAAATGTGCATCGCGGCCGATATACGTGCCTGTGTGCCTGTGTATACGTTCAGCGTGTGCAACGTATGTTTTCGGACTAATAAATTCCTGCCTATCAGGGCTGCCAGGTGCGCCTTTTACAACGCAATGTGTTCCCTCGCGTGATTAATGCGATAAACGTCCGCGGTAGACACGTGAATTGCCGCGGATGAAGTAACGCAGGACCGATTAGCGATCCGTCACGGTTGTCGCGAGAATGGGATCGATGATAATTGGTCACGGTAACACGCCGACGTCCCTGTGTGTCCCTTTTACGTCGCTTGACGTAAGTCCGCAGAAAACGCGGTGGAAGCTTGACAAACAGCTGCTACTTCAAAGACGAACATAGTTTGGAAATTATTCGGTATTGTGACATAAACTTGGCTTTACACCCGCATAGGACTTCTTCGTCCTTTTAGACACCGTTTTCAATCCAATTTGAAGTATCGCTTTCTTTCTGGTACAGTTGCGTTACAGTTATGGAATAGATATTGAATGGAGCTGTAATAATTAACGGAGAAGTGTTGAGTATACTCGGTAGACGTATGACGATGTTTGTGAATCTATTAGCGCATGGAACTTGGTTCTGCTTAGTCCGCTCGGTCTGTAGTCGTTTGCCTGGGATTATTGTTATTTATTATCGAGCAGCGTCTAAAATTAGCGGATAAAATAAGAGACCTCTCAGCTTATACCTTCGGAGATTCGTAATAATTATTTTCGCCGATCTTCGCCGATCCAACGTACGTCTTCCTCCCTCAACCCTCGCGATTCCAAACTGTCCAAAGAAACTAAGAATACAGCGAGGTCATGCCGGAATCGTGAGAATTCCGCAGGCAATAATCGCTCAAATATAAACTTGGCCGGTAGTCGTGGCTTCGCCCCGCTGAATAATAATTTGCTGGCTCGCATTGACGCAATTTCGCGCAATTCTTTCGATCAAATCGCGCGAGATCCATCTCGATCCAGCGGTCGTGGCCAACTGCAACAGGTATGGGTGTGCGGGGAAGCGTTGGACGAGACGAATTTCGCTGACTGACGACTGTTCGCGTTCCCTTTCGACACCTACTTGTCGCGTACTTCTTCATTGCGAAACGTCCTTTCACACTTTGCCTAACGTTGTGTTAAATGAAAATCGCATAGTCATGCCAACGATGTCATATTCCTGATGTCCGAATAGCGTGACAGTCTGATTCAATGCCAATCCTGTATTCTTAGGTGTTTGGAATAGTTTAGAATTCGAACTGTCATGTACTGTATATCGAATTGAAGGCTATAGGTGCCTGTACCGTTAGATGTTGATCGAGGTCTGTTAGTAGTTGAGAGTCGTGTGAAATGAAAGTACTTTGGGTTCCAATGAAATCTTACAATTAGCCTATCTTTTCTAACGCGGATTATGCTTCAGGGAGAAACTTAACGAGTTCATAGATTGTGATAGAATCGAAATATATTGAAATGACTCAGATTATTGAAAATACTAAGTTACTGGCTACGAGCATGGTACGGATTATCCTGGTCGACTTTGAAAAATGCCTTCGGAAACTCTAGTTTAGCTGTCCGAACGTGATGAATACTCGAATTGTACGTGCGAATGACTTGTCAATTTGGCACAAGTCAGATTCTAAACGCGTCGTTGACTCATTAAACGCTTAGCTCTAAACTACCAATCATATCCATTTCGAGTAGTTAGTAACACGATACTAACAACTGAAACACTGCGATACAGTGGTATATAAATCAAGCCGCATGTACATATTGATAGTGCTGTCTTTATTTCAATTTTAAAACGAACGACTTATACAGCATTGCCTAGGAGTATCTAACTTGAGTGAAGCCAACAAATGTTGCATGCCGGTTATCCTGGTTGAACCGAATGACAATGTTCAAGTCCTCTGTCCGATATCTTTACACGTCGACGTCCACCCACGTTACTCCGTCTCGTTGCAGATCTTAAACGAGTAGCTTGGCCACCGCCCCCGGAAGACCAGGACATCGACTTCGTGGAGCAAGGACCCGTACAGGCGAAGGTAATGATAACTCTCGACGTAAAGTGACCCGCGACTAGGCCGGGATCGTTTGGACGGTGTTCTCGGGACAGAGAACGATGAACCGTTCACCTAAACATCTCCTGCCTCTCGCGATCATCGAGCCTGACACATCCTCGCGAGCGATACTTATCTTATTTCCGATCCGCTGACGCAACGTCTATTCCCGCCACTCGTTACACCTCCTCCTTTGCTCGTGATTCTTTTCTCATACGCGCTCCCCACAATCGTTGTCTCTACCCATCTTTTATATGCGAGCACGTGCACGCTGTTCGTGTCTGTGTGGTTAGCTAGAATAGAAGCATGCTCGTCCATACTGGAACGTTGCAAGTTATAGGAAACTTTGACCGATCGCGGGTACCTTGATATCCCGCGGTCGAGAGCCCTGAAGTGATCCTGAAGATTCGTTAGGATACGCAACAGGCGAACTTGATCGTGGCGGAACTATCGCAGGTATTCGAACGCTTACGATACATGAACTTATCGTAGTAATACTACGAGCATTCGACACAATCGCATGACCGTTCGATCGCCTATGAAAATATCCTTTGACATCAAGGTCCCCCAGACGTCAAAGTTCCCGACACCCCAATTCTTCCAGTTAAATCGCGATGCACGTTCTTCTCATCTTGTAAATATCACCGACATTCTCACGCCCGCGGTTGACTACACTTCTGCTACCCTCGAGGCGGATGTAGCGAGGCACGACTCCCGACTCGACACAACTCTCGCCCGTGGAATTCTTTCACTGCCGCAAAACTCGCGATCGCGGTGCCGCGTGCGCAAAGAAAAACGCGAGTCACAGG
Source organism: Priocnemis perturbator (assembly GCA_963942575.1). Taxonomy (NCBI): domain Eukaryota; kingdom Metazoa; phylum Arthropoda; class Insecta; order Hymenoptera; family Pompilidae; genus Priocnemis; species Priocnemis perturbator. The sequence goes on from OZ012647.1 coordinate 3,866,289, forward strand.
TAGAGAGAAAACGAGCACGTCTGTTTTCGATTCCGATAAGACTCGTGGAATCGGCGAGCACGCCTCGTACCAGAGCAGTCCCGTGTCAGGTCCGTCACCCCAGCCGCCGCAGGCTTCCCCGACTGCGATCATTCGCACGCCATCGTCCCCATCGCCGGTGAGTCCCGGTCTACTTCGACAACCGTCGCAGTTTCAACAGCAGCCAGCACCAAAGGGCTGGGCGCCTGTCACGCCTCCGGCGACGTCGCCGATTCTACAGCAGCACCCACTGCATCCGTCCACCTGGTCTCAGAGCCAGGGTCAGCCTGACATTCAACAGCAGCCGGGCCAGCAGGCCCAAACTTGGCAGGTAAGTACGGGACTCGACTTGGGCGTCCGTTCGATCCTCCACGACCGAAGGACGCCTTCGTCTACTGGATTGCGCGACGCTCTCGAGCGAAGAGGGTGCATCTCCGTCGCTTCGATGATGGAAAGATCGACGACCTCTTTCTCGGGGTGCTCACGTGAATTTCCGTTCTTGCGCCTCCCCTCATCCGGCCTACAACAAGCGTGTAGTCAACGGCCGTTTACTGTTGTGAACGACGTCGTTTATGTGGGTACGCGTTTGTGGGCAGATAGGCTAATGGGAACGTTTTGTTTCGACAGCCACAGCAGGAACACTACGACCGAGCAAATCAGCGACCACAGCAGAGTCATCAAGCGCCGCAGGCTTTCCAAGCACCACCGTCCACTATCACCCTTCGTTCGGAACCTCCAATCTCGCAGGTATATACTGTTTCATATTTTAGAGTAGCAACGTCAAGTTATAATACAATAATTCAACCTGATTGTGGCGCACTTCCCAAGCCTCGTTTACGCAAGCATACTGTAATGAGAGGATTTTGGGACGGTAATTGAGGGAGAAGTTTTCTTGAAAGCACAATCGACGTCTTTGTACTCCCTTTCATCGTCTGCAAGGCGATGCTTGAGCACTAAGAATTAAAACGGTCGAAGGAGAGGACACGGAGCGAACGAAGTGTGGAGGCTGAAACGCGTTGGCGTGGAGTAATATATCACCGAGCTGTATGCGCGTAATATCGCGGACCATTTGGCACGCTCTCAATTTTTCGTACCGCGTTCCGACATTCCCTGCGTACCGACCCTGACGCATCCCTTAAAAGTTGGGGGAAAGTCGTTACAGCTCAAGCTCGGACTTAGTTTTAGGATATCAAGGGTACCATAAATACCAAGTTCAAAGCTACCGGTTTTGGATCAAATCAGACCCGTCGAAACGGCACAAGGTTTTGTGATGCGGCTCAAAATAGGTCAAAGTCTTCAAATTTATTTCGTATATTATACACCTGTACCAGTCGACACTTTGCGCTCAAAATAGATCACATCGGGGACAGAATTATTTTTTTGTTTAAATTTGACTATCATTGTTCGTACTCCGGGAGAGAGGATCGCAAATCATTTAAAAAAACCTTTATGCACGTTCCCGTCTAGCGTGAATATTTGATGCGCTAGACAGGCAATCAGGGAAATGTTAAGGCAAATATACTTTTCTGTTGTCACTAAGGTTCCAGCGCCGGTGTACCAGGCTCAACCCGCAGCGACGAAAGCACCGACAAGCGGCAATATGAGGGGCGACCTGAAGTGGCCACCACCAGCCGTGAAGGCGCAGACGGAAGCCGAAAACCAGGCCAGGGTGGATTTGGCCAGAGGACCTGCCTGCAGGCCACGCCGAGTTCGCAAGGACTACAGCGGATTCTTCGCTCAGCACGCTCTCAACAGTACCTACCCCGGATACCGAGCACCCCCGGGCACTCAGTACTTCACTCCGGCCTACCAAAATTAGTCTAGACTGTCACGCAACACACATCTCTCTTCTTCGTTCTCCTCAATGGTCCGAACCCAACGAGATCGACGGTGCCCGCGCAACAAGGAAAATTGCCATGAAAAAACACTGGACCCACGTAGCCCCCGTGGTCCTTATATTACGAGGAAGTTCGATGATTCCGATTATTGACATTGTCGAAGAATTTCCAAGAGGGCTTCGAAGTCCGATTGAAACCGCAATGTATGCTTCCCATAGTGGGATTTGAAACCGCGCAAGGGTCGAGAATAACCTTGCACTCGCTTTTTTTCGGTACGTCAGATACCACGTTTGGGTAGAATGACGTGTGTTTCGTTCGGACGACGAGGTCTTGACAAATCTTCGAATGTACAGAGACTGACGGTATTCAAGCGCCTCGCACCGCTGCAACTTCCTCCGTTTAGGTGCAACACAAAATTTGCTTCGTAGTTTATTTACTCTCGCCTGGCCTCACATTTTTCAAGTATTATTTAGCATTCACGAGGTGTTCCGATTTTAAGTTGTCCAATCAATGCCGTTATGTCGGTCGAAACGGCGCGTGTTCTACCGATGTTAAGCTGACGATGACAAAAGTAATAAAACGTAAAAAATAATTATAACAATAATAAAGACTAACGCTTGCTCACCGCACCGTATTGATTTCTGGAGAACGGAGAAGCAGTTTATCGGTTTTGTGGGAAGATTTTGAGCGTGGGAGACGCAGTGGAACACCGAAGATAAAGAAACGAGATGCTGATTTGATACAAAGCGATAGGTAGACTCGATCGACAAACAACGATAAATAAATAATACCTCGAGTACAGATAGCCGAATTGAACGAGAATGGAACCTGAAAGATACGTGGCACGATGATCGAATAATCATTGTAGCTCATGGAAAGTGAAGCTGTGCCTCTTTTGTAATTGTGATTTGGCAACAACCTGCCCGTTAATCGACTAACGAATACGTTTTTAATAATGTAACATATCGATGTGAATAATTAAACGAAACGTTACAAAGTTAAGCTTCTTAAATCTTTATTCGTTACCTCCCTTCTTGCTGTTTCGTTTTTTTTGTTGTCACGCGTGATGGTACATGATATATCTATATAGAAACAGTGTTATAGAATATGGCTTTCTTGTATATACGCATCAAGTTTGCCCACAAACATATCTTGGTGATTAACTTTACATATTGTCCGGCTAAGTCCTGATTCGTGAGTAAGATAAAAATAAATAGATCACTTTATGGTTATTAAATAATTGTTTTATCGTCTGTCCAGGACGCCAATCTGGTGGCCCTGACAACGTACCGGGAATAATTTAATATTCCAATCATAATAAGAATTTGAAGGAATTCTTTAAAATCTAAAATTGTGTAATTGGATTAGTGGAAAAAGCCATAAATGTGTGTGTGTCTTTTCGCTACGTAACCGTATTGTTGGGTAAAAACGTTCGGTAATCAAATGTCGTTTGATTCATCTTTCGTTTAGTTTTCCTACTTTTTTTCATTGACTAGACTGTGTCGAAAATTTAATCCTTTCACCACTGCATTCAAATTTAAGATATTATTATAATTTTGATACGTTTAGCGAGACTCGTGGTGGTTTAGGCGTAATTATATATAAAATATGAACGAGTAATTACGACTTTTTTTAACGTTTCATCAGTCGATATCAGACCAAGGAAAAGCCCTGAGTTTGCTGAATAGCCTGCAGCAGTTTGTATCGTAGCCTTTCGCGGGTTTGGTAGCGCGGAAGGTCTAACAGATTGAAACACGTATGCGCAACGGGTAACAAACGTTCATCGGACATCGGTTGTATCGTTATCTGTAATAAAGGAAACAAATGAATCAGTCGTTAATTCTTAAGTCTGCTGCTAACAGTAGATCACAGACTGGCAAAAACTTATTTGCCAGAAGTGTGTTCATTAAAGCAGGTTCCTTTAGGGTTCTGCAATTATTAAATAATAGATCTGTGACCAATGATACAATCTTAACAGTTCCATCATCTGACCTTGATTGCCTTCATGCCCTGTATAGGAATCCTATCGCTGCCAGTCAGGAAGAGTAGAAATTTTTTCTTCTCTTCTAGAACAAGCTCGTGAAACACCTGCCAGAACATAATAATGGTAGGATCGTCCTTGGTATATCCCTCCTTGTATGCTGCGTTCTTCTCCAACTCTTCCCAATCATAATTCTCATTTCCAACGACCACAGCCATTAATTCGTGACTGTGAAACAGCTCCAGCACTCGACCACCGCACACTTTGTGAAAACCTTTATAAAACGCTTGAAACTGGGCCTCAACCGACTTGTTAAGTATGTAGTCTGCGTATAAATCTACGAATTGCTTTCTACAAAGCATTATCTTGGATTAGATATTAATTTCCTCACAACACTTTTTACCTTTTAACGAGTCACATACTTGTTTTTCAACGTCACAGGAATTGCACTCCCTCCTGGAATCAACTCAAATATTTTTTGTTCGCCGAAAGCTTCTCTAACTACTTCGAAATTCATGCAGATGACTTCTTCAAAGTCTGGTTCGTTGTAATCCAGAATGGCCTGCATACTCCTAATGTTGAAAGTGTAAAATATTATCACAATGAAGTGCTTACGCAATAATTCATACTCTGAACGAAGAGACTGTAAAGATCAAAATGTGAGACATAACATACTTTGCAAGCATTGGTGACATGTTTTTGATATCGACCAATCCAACGGGCTCGTGTAATAGCTTTTTGTATAGTGCCAAAGGAAACGGTAAATCAATAATGATGAAATTGTAAATAACGAGCCCACAGAGCACTCCGATTAGGAGGTACATAAGCTTGTCCTCAAAGGAATCTTCACTGAACCATATGATATTAGTTTCTTCGTACTGCTTAAACATACCGTATTTTGGATCGAGAATTTCTTTCAATAGTAGCAGGAAAAATTCTTTCCTGACCCCGCCGGCATCTTCCGCTTCTTCGCCATGAAATTTCACCTGTATAAGAGAAAATTATTCATATGACAATGACACATTCACTACTGAGCTCAAATGTATAGGTAAGTAAAAGTATTCACAGTAAGCGGTTTCTTTAGATCGCTGGAGTGGTAGCGAGACAGTTCCGTTAAAGTGTCTCGAACTATATTCTCACGTGAAACGTTCAATGTAACGAACTGAATATGACGTGCGTCGGTGCTGTTCGCTGGATAAGGATTGAACAGAATTTGAGTAATCGCGCGAGTTGCCGCCTCGTTCATCGCCGATTGCATCTATTATAAGATAAATTATTAGCGCATATTTGTTTCGACACGTGTTCTACATTATTAACGATTGTACCCTACCTGAATCGCCTGGTCAGTTTCGAGCAGTACAGTTTTCCCATGGGCGTCGAAGAGGAAAGGATAATCACAGAAAAATATTTTATGGTACTGCAACAGAAGAACGGTGTATTCAAATATGAATGCCAACGAGATGCAAGCAAAGCATTTGTTTGTTGAAAAATTAACATACTAAATGCGAATCCTTCTCTTTTAACCATCTGAAGTAATCAGCCCTGATATCTATATAATCTATTAACTCGGGCAAGTGAAACGTGGCGTAAGGTACTATGATGCCTTCATCGGCAGATTGGTTCAATTTGTACAACAGTCTTAAGAAATCTAGAGCAAGCTGTAGCGATATATCCCACGATACACTCTGTAAGGAAAACCGAATTGGAGAGATGGTAATTACTGCATCCATAACATATGACAATTGGGTGATGGAAAACCATTACGTACCTTATCCGGCTTCGCCTGCTTGATAAAGTGTAGAACTACAAATCTATGCGTTCGAACTAGCCTCTCGAAATAGTGCTCGGGAGTTTTTCTCCACCATGAACTCACGACCTTAAGGGCTTCAAACTTCAACCCTAAAGCGGCATGACAAAACGGCATATGCAATGTACTACACTTTAAGGGATTTAAAAATCCGTGATACAAGGGTAGAGCTAAATAAACTCGCAAGGATTCAACGTCGGGCGGTGAAGATACAAGTGATGGCAACAGACTCTCAGTTATGCAAGTAAAAATCTGAAAAGATAACAATTTTCGTTGTATAATGTACCATAAACCTATACATGTGTGTATACATACATGCAATGATTTGCATTTAACCGTACCAGTTCTTGAATGGTGTCGTTATCTATCTCAGAAATAAGTCCAAATAATCTGGTCGCTCTAACAAGATCTATACCGTGATGCTTACTTGAGCATCCATAGTGAGCATCGTTGGCAAGTAAAAATGAACCATTCATACATGCTTGACTTCTAAATACAGTCTCTAAATACCTAGGCATAAAAGATCATTCATTTGTATTACTGTAGGCCATATCTTAACCGAGTGCTGTAGGTGTTTGATGACAATGCACTTACGTCATGATATCATGATCAACAGGCGAACCTGGTGGGACCCGTTGGCAAGCTGTTAACTGATCTTCAGCCACTGTAACAATTTGCGACGACCCGTCTAACATTCGACAGTCGTCCGGCATAACATTGTCCTAGAAATGAGCAATGCTTAGTAAATCCGTTTTAATTATTTACATACTATACATCATTACCTTACATCAACTCGTGATTGCAATACCTTTCTCGGAGAAACGGTGGCAAAACAGTGGTCGCCACCACAGAAAATATGTTTAACTATGCAATCGATTGTATTGAGCTGAGTGGCGGACATTATCATTGCAGATCCAGTAGGAGAAACCCATGGACCCTGAACAACCTGTGGAGTTGCAAGAGTTCTCCCCGTACGATTTCCCAACTGTCCTGCACCACCTAAGCCCCACGCGTAAACTCGTCCTCGTGATGGGTCTAAAGCTAATGTGTGACGTCTGCCACAAGATATCTACACAAGATAACGGTTACATTCAGCGGCGATTCAATAAGCTAGCTTTTGAAATTTTCACACAAGATTGTCCTAATTATTGACTTACTTGTGTAATGGTAGTGCCCATTAACTCCATCACTTGACGGGGTAAAATTTCATTGCTGTTGTTACCGTGACCCAACTGTCCGTACATTCCTGCGCCACACGTGAACACTCCGCCGTCCTGTAAAAATGAAAGCGAAAGGACTCGTCGAATTTATGTCGCCGGCAAAACTTTTGGACATTACCAATGTCAGAAATACGGTAAAATCTTCGCCGCAGGCTGAGTAGCAAACTTTTGCGTTCCTCAGAGTTCGCAACTGGCATGGAAGCTTCCTCTCTTGGGTGTCGTTTAAGCCTAACTGTCCAAATGCGTTTTTACCCCACGCAAATACGGCACCTGCCGATGCATTGGCGATTGGCAATAAAAAACGAGTGCTTTGCATGAAACGACTTACCCGATTTCGATATAACCACACTGTGATATCCACCGCAGGCAATGAAGGCAATAGGTATAGCAGCCAAACTTTGAATGAGCTTGGGCTTTATTTCCTTCTTCGTGTCAGGACCCAGACCAAGCTGTCCATCCTCATTAGAACCCCAAGCATACAATTCACCATTGTTCGTTAATGCTAAAGCATGCTTCATGCCACAGGCAACCTGTACAACTACATTAGTACCTAACGTTTTTACCATGCGTGGTGTGTATTCTGCCACATTAGTAGAATTTAATCCTGAAACAGCAAAAACAGGCTAACAAATAACAAGGCTCATTTTGCCAACAATAGAAGATAAGTTTTAAGACGTTACCGCATGATGTAACGTAAAGTAATAGTTGCATTACCTAATTGACCTTCAATGTTACAGCCCCAACTAAACAATTGGCCCCATTCATTCACTGCCAAGGTGTGGCAAGCACCACATGCTATTGTTTTAAATACAAAAGCATCCAGTCCAGGTATCAGCTCTGTTTCACAGAAGAACATAGTATCATCAAACATAAGTAATCCTAAGTATCCCAGATAATATTGAAAAATTATACTTACGTAGCCTCTTCCTTCCTTTATCATGACCCAACTGACCATAATCATTGTTTCCACAAGAATGTACCTGACCATCCTGAGTTACGATTACAGTATAATTTTCACCGCATGCAACTAAGGGAAGAGAAAAATATAACACCTATATCGCAGAAGATAATAGAAACATTATACTGATAAACTTTGTTGAAATCTTACTTTGCCTTATTTCAGAGGCCTTCTGAAAATATACTTCCCGTGGTGTTAAAATATTTTCGTCCTCTATACCACCTAGTCCAAGCTCACCATGTACGGTACTACCCCAACAATACATCTTCTTTTGTACTGCTACGATATGACCCAATGCTAACTCAGTCTCATTACCCAAACGGGGCCTTTTTGACCGGCTTGCCTAATCAATTTATATACACTGCATCACTTTCAAACAATCCATCAATAAATCTCATTCATGATAATAAAGATTATAGTAATCAATATGAAAATAAATCTACACATGCATTTTGCTGTCAATATCCATATAACCCTTGTGTATATTGGATTAATGAAGTTACTTACAAGATAACTTTGTGATATGAAATAATTTTATGAATTACTTCATAATTAAACTGACAAGATAACAATGACAGAAGATCATTGTGGGAAAGGAAAAAGAGGGGCATGAATCAGACTAACCATGTTTTTTTTGTTATAGTTAGGGGAATCATCAGGCATGTAGATGATATGTACTATTTATGGGACACATGTGGGAAACACGGTCGGCCTAAAAATAAGATCCTTTATAAAAACGCTGGTACACTGGCGGTGAAAAGATTCTTTTTTCTAATTCGACAAATCTCGTACACCAAAACGGCATACGCGCAATTCGGGATAAGTACAGTCTTAATATTTGTTGTATAATATGAGAGAAAGAGAGACTGATATGGACGGACTGTAAGCAGTGAATAATTGATGCACATCAAGAATGACGTTGCGTAAATATTCTATGCGCGCACAACGCAGAACGTATTTTTTTTTCCTCTCCGATTGCTCGAAAGGTACGAATTCGTACCCGAATGCGTCACGGGGGTCAGTTACGGTTATGACATTTAAAAGGTGCGCAAGGTTAGATATGAAGCGTTATTGACGTGAAATTTAATCGTTTAATGGTGAGCCAGACGGCGTTTTAGTACCGGGGAATATTTGACAACGGCACTAACAGTGTACGTTACAAAATGTCGTTTGTTAGATATTGAGTTACCATTTCGTCGAATTCCAGACGTTTCCTATATCGCTCAAGTGCATTATACGGCCGCGAATACTACTTACATTTCTCGCTTACGATTTTGCTCCTGTTTCAATTCAAAGCGGACTTCTGTCAGTTTGTTAAAGTGATAAACTTTCTAAAGTGAGCTACCGATGTATATATAGCTTTCGGTGCCAACAGACGGACCCAAGCGAACACTTGTCATCGCTGGTTTGCGCTTCTTGACAGTCATAAAACCTCGGCGCCCAGGGGCGTAATAATTATCGTCCTATCCTTTTTACTCGTTTTAGGAGCATTCTCGCTACCAGGAATATTGGGAAATGCGTAAAACGTCGAAAATATCGTGTTTACACTTTCATTCGTGCCAAAACGTATTCATTCGTAACGACGGAAATGTACGCTGATCTTCCAAACGAACCCCTTCCACTTCCGGTTCGACGAAAAATTAAGCATGTAGATTAATTTCGCATGAAAAACTGCGTCTTTCTAATTAAAATGGTCCGTTTAACAGATTAATCTTGACGGAATAATCATATTAAAATTTTGAACTTTTTCATCATTTTTTTTACCATATCTCGATCACAGTTTGTCATTATGCACGGACAGCACACGGTTCTAAATTACTCTCAAGGCCGGTTCCACCTTCCACCAACTACGATTAAATGCTTAATCGTCGGTTAACGTTAGTTAATCGATACTTTGCGTTCCACCAAACTTTTAATCATGATTAATAAGTTAAGAAAACCCCGGTTAAACTTAACCGAACAATGTTGGGCGCGTTTAATCAATTCGGTTAACGTTTGGTAAAATCGCCAAAGTAAAATTATAGTACTGCAGCCATGATAGTCATCATGGATGCGCTTACGATAATGTTTTGTCATCCTCTGATGAAGTTATAATTATTACGAAACATTGGACGATGTAGATTTTTTTACAAGTTTTCGTCTAACAAAAAATACTGTGGAGGCTTTCCTGCTGGCGTCGAGCGAAGTTTACTTATGCTTTTCCCGCCATTTTCCCTCCTGCCCCTCTGCTTTTCTCCTTATATACTTGCTGAAAATTACGATAAAAACTCCACAAAATACAATAATACGCTATATAATGACGATCAGCCGCGTGTTATCATGCTTCCCCAGCTTGCCGCCTGCGGATAAATGAGACTGAGAATCGAACCAATCAAAGTCGCAGTTACAACAGAATTCAGACTCACTCACTCACTGAGGGTGTCGCGAAGAGGGTATATACGGTTAACTAACCAGGGCTGAAATATTCTTGGTGGAACGCAGTGTCTGGCAGTGTCACTGTGTCAGCATATTCACGCAGAACCCATCGGAGGCAATCGGAGGCAATCGGAGGTACCGGTGGTGGGGGAAGCCACTGAATATGCTGACACTGTTGGAACGGAACAGCACTATCATGATTAAAGCCTCGGTTAAAAATGAATCATGATTAGCTAACCAACGATTAAACCGTAGTTGGTGAAAGCCAGTGAAAGCGGCCCTCAGTGGTACTTTTGACTTGTAACCATCGAAAAACAACAGTGTAATTTAAAAAGAGTTACAGTGTTGAAATAGCAAAAATAATCGTAAAGGTTTATTGGGAAAAGGATTAATAAGGCAAACATTATTTGAAACCTCGTCTGTGGAACTGATAAATTCTTTCAAACAGAAGTACGACAGAGGCCGATGATTATTGTCAGGTCCACTGGGCCCACTTTTGTTACTATTGCAGTAAATACGAAGGTTCACTCTCATTGCCATCCCTTCTCGGCGATAACAGCATGCAGACCGGTAATCAGTTTCACGATTTCTCGAATTTCGAAAACCCGCCTTGCAACGTTGCGTAGCAACGCGGCTGCACTCTGTGCGGCAGAACGGTATCGATAAGTCGATTTGCAATTTCGATTTGCATCAATTTGCATCGACTCGCGTTCCGGACTTGTGCCTGTAATGATTTTTTTTTAGGTTATATGTGGCACGATTATTTTGCAAAAGCAGAAAATACACATAATTTCGTCACTGGCTGAGTCACATGGTTTCGTGAGTTCTCGTTTTTATCGGCGATCAAACTATTCACCGTTCACTGTCACATTCACGCTATAATGCTTTGAACGATAGTAACGTGCAATCATCTGCAGTCCGAAATAATGACGCTACGAATTTTTGGCGGTCAGGTGAGATTTTGTCAAATACGATATTTTTTAAGATTTTAGTACTACTATTATATTTGTCCGTTGGCATAGTTTTATACTGTTATGCGTAACTAACGATATGTCTTTTTCCCATTTAGGATGATTCGGTATTGGATGTAATACAAAGTATGTCAGCAGACACTTGTGAAGTAGTCACTTTTGATTACTTGCAAGATTGTGTTAATAGTCTTGACAGTAAAGATTTAGGAGTGTACATATCGTCGAGATTGCAAGAAAATGATTATACTAATTTGCATATAGCCAGTTCAGGTGATTCTAGTAAGACTACAGAATTAAATGGTACAGATATGAATTTTATAAAGATTGAGTATGTGTCCTTGGATAATGGGAGCCAATCTGCTAAAAGTAAAAACAATGAAAGTAACAATGGAAAATTATTAAAATCTGTAGCTCTACCAGAACTGTTACATTTACCTAAGACTCTAGCTTCTGACATAACACACTTATCAAAATCTGTGATAAACTCAGCTTACATTGACATTAAATGTATGAATGAAAAAGATGAACTTAAGTACCATAAAAGAAACATGTCTTTAGATAATGATAAAGATAAATGTAGTAAGGGTATTGATGGTAATAGAAACCCTCAACAAAAGATTCGCCTATTGAATAATAACAATAATGGGAAAAATGTGGAGGCTATGAAAATGTCAAGCCTACAAACAAATTTGTATCTGAAGAATAAGAAAGTTGAAAATTCTAATATCAAAAGTCTTGCATTGTCTGTGAAGAGTAAGGAACCTAAGAAGGCTGTGGATGCATTGGAAAAGCAAAATAAAGCTTGCGAACAATGCAATATGACATTTAAATATAAGAGGCATTTGGACAGGCATTTAGAAGGTCACCAAAAAAATAACTGCCCCCACTGCAATGAAAAGTTTGCAAGACGTAAGCACCTTGAGGTGCATTTATTTCGTGTGCACTGTGAAAGAAGTACCAAGCATCCACATATATGTGATATATGTTCACGTGGCTTTCCCAAAAGAACTTTATTAGAGTGGCATAAAGCAAAACACATTTTAAAGAACAAAATATGCTCCGATTGTCAAGCAACAATAGAACCAGAATTGGGTGGGAAGGAATCTGTAGATAAGCAGAGGAAAAGGAAACTCTTGAAATGTGTAAAGTGTCTTGAGAAATCCGGTACAGTAGAAGTTTATCCCAATAATTGCCAAATTCAAGATAATCACAAATGTTCGAAGTGCGAAATTACGTTCACTTCGAAAAAAAAAGCGGGCGAACATTTCAAGGCAGTACATTCTGCAGTAGAAGACAGTAAAGGAAATGCGAACGATGGTAACTGCATAATCAATATGTATAGAGAAAATATCTGTTATTCTTTCCATAACAATGCTGTTTTACAGGTGTATATTTCTGCACTGACTGTAGACACAAATTTCAGAAAAAGGATGACTACTCTCGCCATTTACAATCCGCATCGCATCTCAATAAAGTGAGCAAAGAAATAGTTGTCAAAGGAATATTCTCGTGTCCTGTCTGTTCGAAAGAACTGATATCGCAGAGGGCGTTGGATCAGCATGTTAGGCGAATACATAAAGGCGAGAAACGATTCTCGTGCGACATATATGGTTGCACGTTTCAATGCGCCAGGAGGACTGATCTTGATAGACACAGGCATTTGCACGTGGAGGAAAGAAACGTCATATGCGAGCATTGTGGTAAAACATTTACCAGCGTCAGTATCCTCAATGACCACGTACTCTACATGCATAATAAAGAGAGACAATTCATATGCGAAGAGTGCGGGAAAGCATTCAAACGGAATAGCTTACTTAAGAGACACAAGCTGTCTCATCAGCAACTCAGACCATTCGCCTGCATGCAATGCAGTACTGCCTTCAAAAGATCGCATCATCTTACGAGGCATATGGAGAGTTGTCACAGAATCACTCTTGAAAAGAAAAAAAAAGTAAGTTATGGAGCAACTATACGTTTTAAGTCCGTTATACCCGTCTATTCTTTACAGGTGGTTAAACTTATGAAAACGGAAGGTGGTCACCTCGTTCCAATTCCGGATAAACCGAAGAAGTTGAGATACAAAAAGATAAGGATTAAGAGTGAACAGTCGTCACCAAAATTAAATGAAAATTTGATTACTCATTTAACCACTACGAGTATCCCTACGAATACGACACCGGAACCATGTGTTCAAATGTTACCCAATACTGACGATTACTCGGAAAATCCAAACTCATCGACAGAATTTTTAAACTTGCTGACCGCACACGGTAACACGCCGCAAATTCTTTCGCTCGTCGATATAAATTCCGGGCAGATACTTACCGTCGAAGTCGCTGGCCAAGAAACGTTACCGATGAACAATCTTATGGATCAACTCGATGCAAACTGCAATGAATCGTTAGATTTGACAAATTATCAAGATTTAGAATTTCACAATACGATTTTAAGCGCTGAGCAGAATTATTACGATCAGGCGAGTTACTTGGAATTACCGTTGGAAGATGTCGACGGGCCTCTTCTGCCAGATACTTACGGCAGTAAGATAGACTCTTTGTCGACGATGGAAAACTACTTCACACAACCGTTTCCGTCATTTTTGAACCTCTAGACTAGAGGGTCGTTGCAAATTTAAACTGTACATAATTGTAATTAAGGGAAGTGTAATGCGGTAAATATTTTATCTATGTACATCAAGAAACTCACCCTATTCTTTGCATTCCGACTTGATACGGAAACACACGCAAGTGCGAATAAAGTGCGAACTTTTCCTTAAAATGCTGGTCATATATTTAGCTCATACCATATAGTTACATCTCAGAATATATTACACTACACAACAAAATCTGTTCCTTTGTAAAGTTCACATATTTTATGAAATAATATATCGTACATAATGGGCCCTGATACTTTAGGCCAATTCTTCATAATTATTTAAGCAGTTTGTGTATTCACAAATAGCTGACCAATTTTTTCCATTATCAAAAACAACAGGTGTATTACACAAGCCTGTAATAGTAAAGGTGAGGTTGCCCAATTGTTATGTAAAACCATTTGATCTCAACATTCCTCTAATTTGTTTTATACAAAGAAAACGAAAACAATAATTACAGAATTTCTTCTACTGGTTCCGTAGCGACAAGTAAAGTTTATAAATACATTTTACATGGCAGAATTCTCTCTGATATTATCACACACACGTTTCATACAATACATACAGATATATATATAGTACAAGTATCCCACGGAATGATTTAACGTAACAATTATTTTAAACAATTTTGAGTCAGTAATCCCATTTTCGAGAAAAACAAACTGTAAGAAAGTTTTGTAAGAAATTTTGGAAATAGTGATTGATAATTTATTGTTAGACAAGAATTCTTATCGCCTATCTATCGTGGTCAATATGTTAATTTGATAAGTTTTTGAAGAGACGTTTCAAATGTATTCCAATACTCCTGATCTTTATATATTGATATTTCGAAATAATAGAATACATGATCTCGTATTATGAAACATTCGAGCAATCTATTATCAATCTTTTTACAAATTTCGTGCACCTATACCCAGTTCGAAGAAGTCCTTTTCCTATGAGGCAAACCTGTACACGAGAACACCTATTACCGCAGCGGTGGCTCCTCCAACCAAGCTCCACATATATCTACTGGTGTTCTTAGTTTTACCTTCCTTTTTTGCCTCCTTCCTGTTTGCACTGTTATTTTGTTTCAAGCCGAGCATCTTGCGATAGAGATTCTTCTCGTGCTGTGAATCTTTGGCATTCTTCTCTTTCAGTATAGCCAACTCGGCTCGAATTGCTTTCGTCTCTGGTTCTAATTTAGCAGCTTGAAGTAAGACTGCATAAGCTTGTCCATGATTGCCTTTGCAATGTAAAATTCTTCCTGCAGCCACATAACAAAACTAAGCTACAAACCATATGTACATACCTACTTTTTATTTGTGACACCACAATACTGATACCTTTTCTGAATAGCGCCTTTACATTCTGCGGTTGACAACTTAGGACACAATCTACACTCTTCAGAGCAGCTTCATAAGCTTGTGTTTTCATCTGTGCAGCTGCCAGATTATTGTAAACTTTCATTTTGTCCTCCAGCAAAGCTTGTAGCTCAGCATCACTGGCAGACTCCTCTGCATTTTTCTCAGAACCTACGCTACCTTCTGTGGGTGATAGAATATTCAAAGCCTTGCGATAGCATTGTATGGCAAGGGTTGGTTCGTCTCTGGCAAACCACCAGTTACCCCTCTCTCTTTTCTTGTCGCTTTATGTATAAAATTCATTATTACTGCTTAGCAGACCCAATATAACCCTGTCTATTTATATACTACTATTTATTACCCCATGGCTTTCCTTTCAGTGACGCTGAGAGCTTCTATTTCTGATTCTAAATTTGATGATAAGAGTTCAACCGTATAAAAGATTTTGGCACCAGGTGGTATGTCAGGCTTTTTTCCTATGTCTCCATATGCAAACCTTGAAGCTACTTCAACTTCTGCAACTTCACCTATATCCATCAATGCAACGGCTAAATCCAGTCCCTGTATATAGTTTAGAAACACATAGGTATATGGAAAGTAGTTGATCAAAAACACAATATATAGAAGTTGTTAAATGTACCTGAACCACCTCCACATCCCCCAATTGAATTTCAAGATTTTCACATTCCTCAACTGTGGTACCATCTTCAAGCTTGCCAGTCAGATTTAAAGAACATATATCAGACCTGTTCGGCCGTGTTCCATTTTTACCAGGCTTCACCACCTTCTTCCTCAGTTCCCCATTGCCAAGTATGTCCATCCATTCATCTACCGGATGGTCATTCAAAGATGCTTTTGTCAAAGGATCTTTTGGGTCTATGTCAAAATTTAACTCGTTCTGGATGAAGTCAGACTGTGTTCCTTCCCGTGATTGTACAGGTTTTTCTTTCATCTTAAACTGGTATTAATAATATTAAAAAGATAAGAGTAACTACTAATAAATATCTATTTTTATTTGTTGCTAATAAATTCAACATTAAGAAACACGAGTTGGAATAATCTAAGTAGCAGATTAGAGACTGCTAGAATAACGAGCTGCAAAAGGGTACCTAAGTGGTTGTTATTAAAAGTATTTGTATTCGTAAAAGTCATATAAGTGCAATTAATAGTTACAGTAAACAAAATTGCGGACCAAAGACAAATACAGTGGATGACGTAAAAATCCGCAAACTCACTCAACCCCAGAAAAATTTGAAACTGATTAGCCCCGTCATTCTCGGTAAGGGAACAATGTACGATACGATAAAACGTAACGAATATCACTACAGAACAATCCATACATACCTCGGTACGAATAATGTATCCACGGTCAGAGGTGCGATACAATATTATTCCTGTTCTATGTTTATTTGTAAAACACACGACACCGGTAGAACGAATTGCTTGAAATTAGGCGATGTTACCCGAATCGATAATCGAGATTCAATCAACAACTTTCTTCCTGAGCTTCTAATTCACTGATCTATATACAATGGATCCGAGATTCCGTGCTGGCTATGCGTAGCCAATTGAATGGTGGAGTCGCAAGCGGTCTTGCAGGGAACTACAAAAGTTACTAGGAATATATATACGTTGGTTTCCAAATCATTGGACTCGCGACGTGCAACATTATACACAATAACGCACGTTTAAAATAAATTATTTATATGAAATTGAAGTAATAGTGTAACATAAAATAGTGTGTATATATATACAAGTAATAGTATATGTAATACGATATTTTTATTATATTTGAAGGGTTACATTAAAGTAAATTCATAATAACACTGTAATCAATTTATTAATTCTATTATAATTTACCTAAATATACATCAAATATCAGTGATATTGTCTTCGCCAATCGCTGATTGGATTAGGATCGTTTCGTTTCACGTTTGAACAATATTTTGGATGCTTTCTAATACAACACATACTTACGGATGAATATATTTATGTTAAAGTATATGACTCGATGTCTCCCAAGAAGTGTTTGTGGTGTCGGTATGTTTACCTTTAGCAGAGTGAAGGGCCGGCATTAAACGTTTCAACCCCACAGATAGCAATTTTTCTTAAGGAAACGGGGGCGCACCGAAGAAAAAAAATGTTGCAGAACAATTTTCAGAGCGCGGCACTCTATAAGGTACCCACTTTGCCGAATAATAGGCCCTTCACTATACGTAGTACCCTGCAAGACCGCTTGCGACTCCACCGTTCATATTGGCTTCATTCCCCAGATCCTGATCTCGCATCCATTGTATAGAGATCAGTGTTCTAATTACGTAAGTGTAAACGCGCGGGCGGCGCGCGCGTAAAATCGACCGACAGAATACTTTATAAGCTAACAAGTAGATTGACCTTTATAATAGATAATGGCATAGTGCGTTTGCTTTGGAATAATTAAACATACAATTAGATCCACTGGGCGTTTGCGCGTAGTATTTTATTTTAAGAAGAGTTTGAATTTCCCGCGTCGCCTTAATATCTGCCGTACAGTGGCGCCTGAAAAAAAAACGGAGAAACGCTCAAACTAATAATTGGACAGCAGTCGGTAATATCGATAACTGCATTCCCTTAAAACAATACCGACTGCTGTCCAATGAGTAGTTTGAGCGTTCCTCCGCTAACCCTGGCGCCACCGTATCGAAAACATTAAATTATGGCGGGAAATCCAAAAACGTTGCGAAATCAACAAGGTACACGCAATTCCCAGAAGATGGAAATTTTCAATACTGAAACGATGACATTATTTATTATAAAGGTTATTCTACTAGTTAGCGTATAAGTATTTTGTCGATCGATTTTACGTCCGCGCATAATAAGTACTACGCCAGACTTCAGTGCACTGCAAGGTAAGGATTGCACTTTGCAGCGTTGCCGTTGCTTACGTCACGTTCCGCAAGCCACATCGGCGTCGTTCGAGCGTATCCGCCGTCGGCATACAAAATATCATGGTTTCTATCATGATTTTATCAGGTGCATGTCGGACGTTAATCACCTGCCGCGTTATAGTCAAATATCGTGCTAAACTTTGAGCGAGTCTTGCGTTATAACCATCCCACCAGGATGCTGTATACAACCGATTACCGAACGTATACGTAGAAAATGTCTAATACACATCGATGGGGGCGAATACGTTTTTACGCATTGTCCTTCCTGGTCGCGTGTCTCCGTGTACTGGCTGACAGCGCCGAAATAGGACAGCTGACGTTTTGCGGTCCACCTTCGCCAGAGAATTCACCTCCACGCAGGTGATTATGATTTACAGTTCGTGCCAGCTCTCGTCGAAGATCGTAATAACCGTTTCTCTTCCTCTTTGACATACTGTGGAACTGTGTATATGCTCTTTCATCCTCCGTGCCAACGACCATGGCCCGTTTGTTTTTGTATGTTAATAGACTAATTTCAGTTAATATCGATGTACACAAAAGCATACTTTACGGCTGATTACACATAACGCAATCTTGTCTTTACGATTACGCGGGAATTGGCTTACGTATAATTGGTAAGGGTATGCATAGCAAGGCTGAAATTTCATGTCAACAGGGTAGCCATGTCAGGAACTGCTGTTGTTGTTATTGTTATGCTGATAAAGTGTTAATGCGCTTTAGGCAACCTGTGTAATGTAAATATAATGGAATGTGTGTCTTGTTAAACCTTTCAGTATTACATCATTGTACAATGTAGATGTATTCATTATGTAAGAATGAAGAAAGTATATAGTTAGTGACCTAGTGTAGAAGATGAAGCTTGATGGGTCAATTTATATGAAAGTATTGTTTTTCAGTTTGTTATTTGTGAGCACATTAGATGGAAAAATATCAGCTCTCAATGCCGCTGATCATGGAAAGAAGCAGTGGACATTGGATTTTAAAGAAGGACCCATGTTATCATCTAGTATTCATCGCAGAGAAGTATGTTTGTAAAGATATTGCAAGAAGTGCTGGTGTATAATATAAAAAAAAAATTGGCTTGTATAATATTTTATATATGTATATATTACATATTCTTAGCTTAATAATAATGGACAATGGGTACGTTTGATACCATCCTTGAGTGGTGGACTATATAAATTTGATGGAGAAACATTGGAAGCTGTACCAGTATCAACTGATCAACTGTTACATTCCTCATTCCGTTATTCTGATGACTTAGTATTTTCTGGTGGCAAAGAAACTAGGTCGTATGGTAAGTCATGTGAAATTACATGTTTAAGAGCACTTGTTAATCTGAAATTGTTGATATTTCTTATACAGATTAAAATGTACAGTTATGTTCCACAGGTGTGTCAAGTGCAACAGGAAATATATTGTATGAATGTAGCATTAGTGGCTGTACTAATAATACTGATGGAGAAGGATATATTGAACAAGAGATTCTTGTTGTTCAACGATTTCAGCAAACTGTGCGAGCCATTGAACCACGTTCTGGTATAGAAAGGTATCTCGTAACCTTTTAAGCAAGTACTGGGGTGAATTAATATTCATAAAAAAAGTTTTTCCGAACAGGTGGAATTTTAGCGTTGGACAGCATGATTTAGTATTAATACCTCGTACAAGTGTTGATTGCAGTAATAAAGCTACAGCCGATCTGGGAGATATTGAAATTAAAGTAATTGTACCTGAGGGGTTAATCTGGGCTGTTAATAAGAGTAATCCTGCAGTAACATTGTGGCAATATAAGGTTGGTAACTGTATACTCCACAGTTGGAAAAGCAAGTTCCTACGTTAATGTGTAAAGATGTGGGACTTTTCTTGATGGTGATAATTGTTTTCATCAGTTCGACACTCCGATTGTTACCATATGGCGGGAAGATGGAAGTGGGATTTCCGGTGCAAATGGTGGTCTAAAACAAGTTAACTTATTTAACAATTCGCAATGGGAATGGGGTTCCGAGTTTTCTGTCAGTCCCAGCATTTACTTAGGCATGCATGATAGACAGCTGTACGTCCAAGAAAATTCGGAAATTTATAGAACTTTGGAAGCACGAAAGTTTATACAGGAATCCAGATTCCCATGGCAGCCTTATCCCGCCGTTGGTATGAAAATAGTTTACATCATTTATAATAAGTTTATCCGGTTTCGAAATGGTATCAGTTTTTTTTCTAATATATATTAGGCAATGCTGTTGTGAATGCCATTTCAAATGCAATCCAGACAACAAATGACGTTGTTTCGCTTGAGACGAATGAAGCACAAAGCACCACAGCGCTCTCTGTATTGTATAATTCAGAATATATTAACGGTAAGGTATAAAACATCTTCTAATTATACATGCATGAAATCGTGATATTGACTTAGACTATCGTATCATCTTTAAATTATAATGTAAAAAGTAACGTTTTTCAATCCAGGAAACGGATTTTACCTTTACTCAAAATCCCAGTTGGACGTCGATGGTAATAATCCGCAGTGCAACTCTAGTAATCCTAATGTAATAATTATTGAAAATACGCAAAATCCCTCTACAGCAAATTTTACAGTTGAAGACGACACTCCAGTACAAATCATCATTGTCTCTCTGTGGTATTGGTGGTGAGTACGGGCAGTTCATATTTAACGTGAATCTATTCTATTATCAACGTTTTGTCCGCAGGAAGGAAGTATTAATCATTTCGTTCACCACTGCCATCCTGTTGAATTTTATGTTGACGCAACGATTGTTAAATGCGACGACAGTTGCAAAAGATGCTGTTCTTCCTGTAAGTTATTCACTTGAGCAGTACTTTACGACCATCTCATTTAACATAATACAAAAATCTCTGTTTACGTTTTAGCCTCTGATAGTCGAGAGGCATATAGAAACAAAGAATACGGAACGGCAAGTTTCCGATGAGAACGACAGTGTTAACAGCTTCAAGTCGCGCTACCTGACCGATTTCGAGCCGGTGGATTGTCTAGGAAAGGGTGGCTACGGCGTTGTTTTTGAAGCGAAGAACAATATCGATGATTGCATGTATGCGATTAAAAGAATCGCTCTTCCAAACAGGTAGTTGGAATAACAAACGATTACGTACTACTGCGAGACTATAGTGCTATACTTATTCTTGATTTACATCGCAGTGAAGACTCTCGGGAACGCGTAATGAGGGAGGTAAAAGCGTTAGCAAAATTGGACCACCATAATATTGTAAGATACTTCAACGCCTGGCTCGAGTGTCCACCCGCCGGCTGGCAAGAGGAACACGACAAGCAGTGGATTGAGAAGCAAAAACTTTTGCCCGCGGAATTCGGCTCAGACCTGTCTCAGACCGAGAACAAACTTAGCAATTCCGTTTGCATTGACGTTTCGCAAACCGATCAGTCGTCGGTGGATAGTGCATGTGAAGCGTACGAATTGGATCATGACAAAGACGAGGACTCGTTTATAGTATTCGAAAAGTCGGACAAAATTGGGGACGAGAAAGAGACGATCGATATCAGCCAATCCAGTACGGAGAGTTCGCAAGTGTCGTTGTCGAGTAACGGGATGGAGACAGATTTGTTTGACAATTCTAACGTTTCTCAGAGCATCGTCTTTCAAGAGAATACTACCAAAGAAGAGGTGAATGAGAAAGGAAAGATCCGACAGCAGAAGAAGGGGGTGTTCACGTTGAATCTTCATAACAAGACTGCCAATCGGAAGTCCGCAAAAATGTTCCTGTACATACAAATGCAGCTGTGCCAAAGACTAAGCCTCAGGGAATGGCTCAAGCAAAAGTGGTCAGCAAGGGATTCGCGTCGCGTGTTAGATATTTTTCATCAGATCGTGGATGCAGTCGAATACGTTCATCTACAGGGTCTGATACATCGTGATTTAAAGGTAGTTCTCACCATCTACGTATACTCTATACATGGGTCAAATCATACGAAAGCCTCTGTCGAGATTTTTGTTTTATTACCCATTATTATGAACTTTTCAGCCTTCGAACATATTTTTTGCGTTTGATAATACCGTAAAAATTGGCGACTTCGGCCTTGTAACCGCAATGACAGAGGGTTATGACGAGGCTCACACACCAGGAGAACAAAACCAAAACGTTACTTTAAAGAATAGTTTACATACAGCTTGCGTAGGCACTCATTTGTACATGTCACCGGAGCAAATGAACGGACAGATCTACAATTACAAAGTAGACATCTATTCCTTGGGAATCATATTCTTTGAACTTCTAATTCCGTTTGGAACGGAGATGGAACGAGTGATAGCTCTTATGAATCTAAAAAAGTCAATTTTTCCAAAAGACTTTGATAGAAACTATCCAGCAGAGGTGAGTTTAATAATGTTATATATTTGTAGTAATATGAAGAACACACTATTTTACATTTTTGGATAAACCATTACGTTCTTATTTATTATATATTACAGTATGAGTTACTCAAAATGATGTTGGATAGTAATCCTGAGAAGCGACCTACAACGTTAGGTATTAAAGCAAGACCGCCCTTGTTAAGTTACAATACGGCCAACGGATGCAACGGTAATGGAAGTTCAATGTGGCACTTTGAATTGCCACAACTAACAAGACATTCGTCCGTCGCAAGTAACAGTAGTACTGAATCTTGGGAAAATTTTAGTTAAACATACGAATTGGTAGTGGGTAATTATTAACCCTTGTTTCCTATCGGTTCTCTAATGACAGTGCATAATAAATACCGCAACTCATTTACACGTAAATCCATACACCTCCGTTTACGCGTATAAGTCAGTCCTTTGCGGGTGCGTTTGTTTATATTATTAGAACATAGTCAGAATGCTCCGTTAAATCTTTCCGTAAAATGAATTAGCTATAGGTATAAGAGGGATCGCATCTTATCCGAAATCGATAAGATTTAATACTTCTTATAAAGATATTCGTTATCACGTTCATATCGTACCTCATTTTCGAAAAATAAAAAACATATAATTTTAAAGATCATGATAAGTGCTACGATCGCTTGTTGTGCATTTAATGGGTGAAACATTCCTTTTGGAAACTATAATTTATAAATAAAGATTCCATAAGAATAACGTGTTGAATTTTGTTTTATATTTAAAACAAAAAAGGCTGTTTCTTAAAAAAAGAAGTAATGTAACGTAATTTTAAAATCCTAACTTGTATGCCATATTGAATATTTTTCTACAAATATCTTGTATCGTTTCACAAGAGAGGAAAATGTAAAAATGTTGTAGCAATAAAAAATAATGTTACAGGTAATGCCTCGGTTGTACCTTGAAAAAAGTTTATGTACTTATTATTCTGTCGGAAATGGTTGTATAGACTTATTTTTTTTGAGCAAATAAAATACAAGAAACGTATCTGAACAAAATTTTTATTTAATCAACCTGTTATGATAGTTGTTACTTTACGTTTTCTTTTACAGTGTATCATCTTTATCGTTATTCTTCGACTTACTTTGCAGACGATTTACTAGTACTTTATGCATAATTTCATCAACAGCTTCCTGGCTACCAAGTAAGACTAAGGCGTCTGGTGACGATAAAAACCTCGTAATAGATGAGAAATCAGCATCATCCGTTTTGTGCAAATATCTGAAGAAACCATACCTGCATGTAACACAAACAAAACATTTCATACAAATTCACAAAATCGGTAACGTTATCGTATTGTTACATTTATGAAAACCAACAAAATATCGTACCCATTTTTAAAGTCCCATATTCCTTCACATATCAGCCAGACAATCGTGAAGGTGAAAAGAACGATCAGTATACAGCTGATAGATGCCCATGACTTCCAAATGTGATCAGCTGCAAACTCTATAAGTACTTTAAACTTCATAGCAGTTTCATTTTGCAGTTACATATAAGCCTATACAAGTTATACAATTTGACAATACATGCCAGAGTTCTCGTCGATTATGGCAACGCCATAGGTGAATGCAAATCGTTTAGACGTTCTTGTTCCATTCATCAAGTGTTTAATGCGACACGTGTAAAATCCTTCTATTGCCTCACGAGTTAGATAACTTGCTGCACTGATACTACTAACACGGCCGTCGTCATTTAATATGAAAATGTTTTCCCTTGCAAATATAATATTAAAATTAAGTACAGAGGAAGATTATGACATTTTTGCTGCATTGTTTACAAGTTACCTTTGTGTTTGATCAATGACTGGTTTGTCCATCAAAACCCATATAACATTACGTGTTTTAATAGCAGATGGTAATATTCTTTCCTCATAACTATTTCTATCATAAAAACACGATAACTTCAACTGTTGACCAAGTGACAAAGATACTTCTTCATAAAAATCTGAAGATTAAATAAGATGCTAAAATGATCAATGCGCCAAATATATTAATTCGTGACATATTTTGTTCAATATTACCTGAAGAACTAATGGTTCGACTAGACAACCGCTTGCTCGTTTCTTCTTGCACCGATAACGATAAAAGGTCGACTTGGTTCCTATCAATGTACAAAAGTCCAACGGTAAACGTAAATTGTGGCATTTCATTACATGCAGGGCATACATTTTTCTATTATGACATAACAGAAAATAACATTTATATATAATGACACTACAGCGTAATACACCCTTGCCTCACCGTATTACAAGAAAAGACATGTGACCTTTGTCTGATCAGGAACTGCTCCAATGAATATATAATCTGTGCAAGTTATTGCAATCTCGTCCGAAACAATAGGAGCGTGATTTTTTCTACCACCATTAATTTGCATATATACTTCGTGACCGGTTTGTGCCAATACTATTTCTATCCATTCCCTGATCACGACATGTTCTGAACTTTCCACAACAGCATATGTATCTCCTTGTCGAAGTTTAAGCTTTACGTGTCCATATTCTAGCACCAGCAAAATATAACGATTTATGTTATTTCCGGGTATAATGGCAATGACACCGTTTGTATCTTCAGGCTTCAATGTTATTGATACCTGCATGTTTATTAAATGATCATTTTAAATACACCATCAAAAAAGTATTACTCACGTGCCAAGATTCGGTTTTTGTTGGGCATTGTGCAGCAAGCGATTCTGTAGCTCCGATACGAACAAACCCTTCTTCATCATCTGCCATAAAGTATTCTACGTGTTTATTCACAAAAGCATTACTGCTTTCTGAATGAAATGGAATTGGCGCGAAGTTGAGAACTATTCTTTCTAGTTGACCATGAAATTCGGTTCCGACTATCATTTCATGATTTAAGTTAGGGAATAATGGAGTACAAGAAAAAAAATTAATTTTGTTTGCGCCATCGTCAACACGTAAAAGCACATAAGTTCCAAAAATCATAATAAGTGCATTATGCCAGTCTCCAATCTATAAAATTTCACGCAAATATAGAGTAAAACATTACATCTTAATAAAGAAAAAAGTAATGCACATTTCTTACTTCCAAATTGTTTTCATGCACCAGATTAACTCTGCATTGCGAAACTTGTGCTACAAGAGCGACTTTTCCATTTTTTAAGAAAAGTTTAACAAAATCATCCTCTTTGTATCGATAAATAATTGTACCAAACGAATTCAGTGGTAGAAATCTCACATATACGTGAAGAAGTCGGAAATTTTTGTCTTGTGCGGTATATACTAAGCTGCTGTGACCAGAAAAGTATGCCACCTTGTGCTTTTGAACTTAAGGGAGAAATATTATTCTTTATCAATTATTTTAACTTAATAAGAACAACCTCTTTGATGAATGTTGCATTGCATCATTCCATACCAGAACATGGCTTTGTAAAGCATTGTCGAACTTCAGTAGCAGATCCAGAACATACTGCTCCTGTTCCACTAGGAGAAGGATTACTACACATTCGGTTTCTTGATTGAACACCAACTCCGCATCCTGATGAACAGATACTCCAGGCTGTCCACTGTGACCACAAACCATCAACTAACAAGTTTTGCAAACATGTAAACATCTTGTATTACAGTTATAATATTGGCAGACTAGGTGTTAAGTAAGAAATTTACTAGAACAATCCTTGATTTCGCACGTATCAATTTCCTTTGTTGAACCTTCACAGGATGTTTTTTCATTGTTCAAATAACGTACTTCTGTTTCTTCTGCTTCTGCACATGATCGTGTTCGAGATTTAATTCCAATGCCACAATTAACACTGCAGTCACTCCATTGACCCCATGCAGTCCATGTTCCAACTGTAAAAAATATAATAGAAATTAGGTTTGTAAGTATTGTATAATTACTATAAAACACATGTAATGAAACCCTGGTTTACCCTGCATAGAAAACAAATGGTAATAAGATTATATACATACGCAAATGCTTCTTGCAATTCATTCCAATACAATTATTCAGTTCAAAAGGTAATTTGTCGCAATTTAATTCGGGATCCGAAGGTCGTGGATTGTTGCAGGTACGTGTACGATATTTTTTACCTTTACCACAAAGTGCAGAACAAGATGACCATGCCGACCAATTGCTCCAGCCACCAGGTACTTCAAGGAAGAAAAATCTGAACTCTTGTCACAATACTTCAGACTAGTCATATTATTCCTACAATAAATTTATTATGAGTGAATATAAAGGTTTACTTGGACATCCAATGCCATACTTGACACAATTCATTGCATTCCAGTACACCATCTATTTTGAAAAAGGACATGTCTATTGTATTACATCAAGTTTAACTTTATAGTAACTGTTGTGTTACATTATCATACATATATTATAATATTATATATTTACCGCGTCATTACCAAGAACGTTTTCTACAATAGGAAAGCCACAATTAGCAGAAAAGCAAAGTTCAATTAGAGCCGGTACTCTCTCATGGACTGCCTTCACCATTTTCATTTCTTCTTTGTGAACAGGATTACTGCGTGCTACTTTTTCATATGCGTCTATAGTACATCCTAAAAAGGAAAGTAAACCTATACTCGTCAATACAAATTTAATGTTGTGGTATTGTTATACCTGTAATTTGACAAGTATTAATTTGAATATCAGGTCCAATGCATGCAGTTCCATGGAAAGATGGAGACGGATTGCTGCATGTACGTCTTCTTGTTCTTCTGCCAATGGATCCACATTCTCCCACACACGGTCCCCAAAATTCCCATGAGGTCCATCCACCGTTGACAACACAGAAATTATCCTTAACTAGCCCATCTTCACAGTGCAAACTAGAATGTGTTACGGCAACTGCAGTGTCAAGCAAAAATGTTGTAAACATTAATTTTAAAACAACTCACTTAACTAAACCTCCCACTGCATAAGACTGAAAATATTACAGAAACTTAAGAAATATTGTGACGATAACGGTAACTATTTCTATGTGGTAATTTACAATACTAATATCCATGTTGGTGTACACATACAACTAATAATGTTACATTGCACAGATGCTTACCCGTGGTCGTGACAATAATTATTTCGTATATAGATATGCACTTGACGGACATTGACAACGCCACATTAGGTGTACCGATGCAAATTGTTTATTTTACAATTAAACGTCTGCTTAAGTTTAAGTTTATCGCAGATGTCAATCAATGCATTGATACTTTAATTTGAAATAGACGCAGCCAATAAAGTCCCACTTTGTTGCGCATGAGCAACGTACACGCCGCTTGAGTGCAATAGGCGGGTAATATTCGTGCAGTGAATGCGATCCGGTGTGTTGCACAAAATAAGTTTTGCTGTCACGTTTACGTAAGTGTTTATTTATATCGGTGCCACAAGTTAATTTCCTTCGAGCTCGAAAACTCAAACTATTTCTTGATCGCCGTGTCGTAGTGTTTTGTTTTAAATTGCCATAATAACGCGTGACCGCAGACCCGCCTAACCTTTAAGCATGTTACTTGTATAAATATATATAAGTATATATAATTGTAACTTGCATACATTTTTCGAAAAGAATGTAACGTTAAAAACAAGGCATTCAGAGTCAATAAGTAATAATCTTTCTTCATGAAATGTGATGGCCCAGTATATAATATAGTTTTGTTATGAGTAAGAGATGTGCGTAATAGACTTGTGTTTATAAGTGATAGTTAATGCTTATTTCAGTTATTCACGTAGAGTGAGATGGTACTTACAGAAATGGAGCCTCTAAAAATTCATTTGGATGCCCTGGAAATGGCTGGAAAGATGGTGGATAAACATATTACTGCCGATAGCAGCTTTCCGTCTCTAATTAGTCTTATGCGTTACAACGTTCAAGGTAAGTTATATGAAAGTTACGTTAGCAAACAAATTTATAAACATGATGAATGTTATCTGATGTACTTATATGTTCTAGGAGGACCAACTGTCAGTGGTCTTGATGATCACGATTATCCTACGCTAAATGGCACCTCAATAAACTTGACAAATATTAACCAGATGAAGGTGCACAGTAAAGTTCAGCTACCGTGCGAAGTGATGGAGCATTTTGGTCGTATCCTTTTCCGTCTCTACACCTTTATAGCTGATAGTTACAATTATCTGTTTGTTTGTATATGTATATGACCTTAATACTAAGGTAGATATGCAATGTCATTGTATGATGGGATTATTCACAGAAATTTCTAAAGCCTGGCTTACTATTGACAGCGATATTTATGTGTGGTCCTATGAAAATGAGTAAATATGTTATAGTTAATTTTATTACTTGAGACTTTATATTAATTTTGTTATGAAATTTGTACATACAATTACAATTTTAATGTTATGTACATATTATCAGCAATAACAGACTTTCTGTATTCTTTTTTTTTTAGATCAGATGTGGCTTACTTTGATGGATTGAATGAAACAATAATAAGTGTAGGATTAGTTAAACCAAAGCCTGGTATATTTCAGAGTTATGTTAAATATTTATTGATTCTCACAACGACTGTTGAAATAACTATCCTAGGAGTTATATGGTCGGAAAACACAGACGGTAATATTTTGTTTATTTATTTTGATCAATCATATTACGGACTTCTGTAAAACTTTAAGTGCGGTTTTTTCAGTTTAATAAATTACAATCATATTTTTATATTGCATATAGGTTCACTTAGTGAAATGCAATTAGTGTCAGAACCAATATTCACAGTTACGACAGACGGTATTGGTATCACTACAATTGCCAATACAAGCAGCGGTAGAATATTTCTCGGTGGCAGAGATGGGTCACTTTTCGAAATATATTATCAGGTGAGAATCATTTTTAAGTATTTGTAAAGACTAAACTGTGTGACATGCTTGACACACTAACGTTTAATCTATATTTGTATTGTACAGGCAGAGAGTAGTTGGTTTGGGAAGCGTTGCAAGAAAATAAATCATTCCGAAGGACCGTTGTCCTTTTTAGTACCGTCATTCGTTACCATGGCACTGTCGGACGAAGAGGCGATAATACAAATTTCTGTGGACGACTCGCGTAATATTCTTTATACCCTCGGTGACAAAGGTACAATCGCTGTATGGGACATTGATAATGGTGGAGCGTCAAAAGTTACGTCTCTGTCTCAGTCGTCTTTGGTGCAGAACGCTGTTCATGTCGTCAAGTATGTGAACTTCAAAAGAAATCTGATAAATACTTGTCAGACCGTGTTTATTACGATCGTAAAACGAACCATTTTTCAGAACTCTCGATAGCAATAATTTTCGACCGCTCGTAAGCATATCCGCCATAACGGAATCTGAATCAGTGCATTTGAATTTGGTTGTAATCGCAGCCACAGGTACACGATTTTACTTTAGCTGTACTTCAGTAACAAATCCGACAAGTAGACCACAGGGTCTGCAACTGATACACGTCAGACTACCACCAGGATACGCTGCGAATGCTCCTGTAATGAGGCCGAGAAAAGTTCAGATGGCACATTACAGGAAGGGTAAGCTGTGCTGCAATATCGTGTCTGTAACATCATATATAAATGATCATTTTGAACATGTTTCTCATGTAGCTCTTGTATACGCTGAATGTGCACTCAAATGATAAAGGATATAAATGGTGTTACGTAATACGTGGGCATGCATAATATCTGCATTATAAATATTTGCAGGCACCCTCATTCTCGTTTGCGGTGGCGACACGGAAACCGCCTGGTGTTTGAGTAACGACGCATATCCGTTCACAAATTATTTAGCCGAAACTCAAAGCATCTTACCACTTGACAGTCCTGTTTGGGCAATGGCTGAAATAATTGGGGAGTCTGCTATACAATTGGAAAAGCAACACGCCCCCCAAGGCGAGCCTCCTCTTCTCGTTCGGCAACACATGGAACCTCCAAGAAAGTTTATCTTCCTAACAGCTCAGGTATTACCCAAGGACTTCATGAAGTATTTCAGTAGATATATTTCATATGTTTTCCCTCATTTCAGCGTACTGTATTATACTGATCTCATTGTAGGGTGCGATAATACTGGTTCAAGTACGTCCCGTCGATATTCTGAGACAACTTCTTCTAGAACAGCGTGGTCCTTTCGATAACGAACGAATTCAAGCGTATTTCCAATCTCAGTCTTTGGAACAGGCATGCTGCACGTGCCTCATTTTAGCCACTCTTGAAAGTTCTCAAAACACACAGGTAAGAAACATTGAAGCTTGTTGTTGTACGGTCAAACATAATCGATCCTTAACATGCAGCTAGCAGAATGGGCGACAAGGGCATTCTTCCTTTACGGATCTGGGAAGACATCGACAATTCCACCAGGCATCGATATACATAGTGGATTTTCGAGTATAACTCCAGGCACGATGTTTCTTATAAGTTTGTTTCTTGCAAAAAAGAATGCATGTACACGGGAATTGTAATGTGTACTTTGGTTTAAATGTCTTTAGGTGATTTGCGTACCTCCACACCAAGAGTTCCAAGCTTTGACGGACGGGCACAGGTATTCAGGTCTCATCCCGAAATGAGAATGAATGCAGATATCAGTTTGCAACAATTTTCTGCGAAACACGGTGGTTTATACTTGTACGTTGGTAGAATTCTTCGGCCGATATGGAACATGCGGTGCATTAAGCAAGAAAGTGTAAATAATAAAACTCAGGTATGATAAGAGAGGACAAAAACTACCTACTCTTCTTACATGGTTGAAAATACTGATACATTATAAATGTAATTGATTATTGCTCAGATATCTAGTACCATTCCGGCGTCACAAATAGCCTGGATCTTAGGTCATTTGCAAGCTTTAAGAAATTTTCTTAATAAAACCGCACATATTATGAAGCAGTAAGTTCGGATCTGGATAGTGTGCCTAAATTAATATTCTTTTATGTTATACTCGTGCTATATTTTTTTTGTATAGGCCCAGCTCTGACATTACTCTGACAGCACAAAAGCTTATCGTTGAAGAAAGAAATTCATTGGATGCCTTAAGAGTTTTTATTACACATGCCTGTGAAGTTTTAGGATTGTGGAAGATTTTGTGCGAAAATCAGTTAAATAACATTGTAAATTGTCTCTCCAAGGTATGATATATTGCTTAACATCCCTATCGACCAATTGTGAGTAGTATAATAAGCGCTAATAATTAAAATCCTCACCTTTTACAGGATCAAATTAATCAATTTTCTACAGCCACCTTTCGTGATTTGATCCTGATAGGTCATGAGATATCATCTTTGCTGATCATACATTTGATCGATAGGTAAGGTAAACTTCTATTTTGCGTGAGAAGACGTTTTACAACAAACAAATATATTTTAGCTATCTCGCTGACAACGCATCCGTTGATACAGTTAATGCCAAACTACGAGAAGTCTGTCCCAACTTGTATCGCAGTGAGGATGTCTCCTGTTCAAAGGTAAAGAACCGTTTGCTTTATTCAGTATGGTGCATAATCGAATTTCGAAGAACTGTTTCCCGTAACAACTTCCTAGTTTTATTTCAGGCAAACGAGATAATACTGAAAGCTAAGAACTGTACAAATCCAGAAGAAAAGGAACGTTACCTTCAACACGCATTAAAAGTAAAGAATCTTATCTTACAACCTTGTCTCTAAAGCATTCACATTTTATAAATTTGCTAAACTGTTCACAGCTTTGCGAGGAAGTGGCTCCAAAGTTGAATCTAAGTGCCGTTTGCCAGCAGTTCGTAGCCTGTCAATTTTATTCGGGCGTCTTAGAGCTTTGTCTCTGCTGCGCAGAGAGAGTCGATCCCAATAACGCTGCGATGCATTATTATAAAAATAATGAGCCAGCCGAAGATCAAGAAGGAAATTGTGCTTATTTGAAACGGTTCGGTTACTTTGCTTCTTATGTTGTAGCGTTCTTTATTTCAAGTCTTATGTTAAATTGCGTCAAGTTGGCCTTGTGTGATTATGCTGCTTTCTTCGTGCCTTGGAAAACAGACTGGAGATTTATAAGGAATTTACGGCAATGTTGGATCATTTGTACAACCAAAGCATCTCAGGCCCATTGACACCAACTATACCAAGCAAACCCGGTCCTCCGACACAAAGTGCTCCTGTGATCGCTACAGTCCCAGCAAAAGAAATAGTAAGATGCGAATAATCCAAAGCGGCCCGATAAGTGTTAATATCTGTTAACTTTCAGTTGCACGAGATTATAGATGAAGCCCTCCATTCTCCTTGTGAGACACTTCATGCGTCTGTATACACTTGGATGATAGAAAGGGGACTTCACGGGGAACTAGTGGCACTTGCTGCACCGTCCCTGGAAGCATGCCTGAGTCGCATAAATGCACCAGAATTATTATGGCAATTTTATGAGAGGAATAAAAACCACGCAGCTGCTGCAAAGATTTTAGACTCTCTGGCTACCAAAGTTGGGTAAATGTTCTTACACTAATATTTAATATTCAAACCTTAATCTTGGATAACTACCTAATGTTTACATAAATGATTGATGTGGTCATTACTGTTTGATTCAAGTGCATGTTAATAATGAATTTGTTGTTCTAGTTCGGACGTACCTTTATCGCAGAGGGTAGAGTACTTGGCGCGAGCAGTAGTCTGTATGAGAAGTGACCAGGTCGGTTGTGCTCCTTATCTTGGAATTTTCTTACGTGAATTAGAGGACAAAGTTGAAGTTGCTAGAGTGCAACAGCAGGTACGCCACATTTTTGTCTTTTCACTATGCCTATTTGCCCACTACTCCCATTCATGAAAATGTGTCTAATCTGTGTATGTTGTAATCTGGTTTATCTTAAAGGTACTGGATGCAATCTGTAGTCAGCAACATCTTTTCGACTCCGTAACTCTTCAAAATGCCAAAATACGACTAAATTCATCGTTACTCGATCTCACACAGGTTTGTAACGTGCACGTATAAAATGTGTACATATATATGTTGCAAATATAGTAAACTTATTATGCGTCTCTTTTCATACACAGTTGTATCAAGAATTTGCAAGACCCTTGCAACTGTGGGAGTGTATGTTGGCCATTATTGATTGTTCAGGGAATCAAGATACGATGTTTATTGAAGGAACGTGGACTGACTTAATTAATCATGGTAGATGACGCTATGCATACATTGTACAAACATTTTGTTTTGCGCGTTATTTACTGAACGATGTTATGAAACAAATTTCAGAATTGAAGAATGCCACCGAATCATCACCCGAAGACAAGATGGCGATTTTGATGAGTAAAATTAAACTTCTCGGGCAAGAGTATTTAGGATCGCCATATTGTTTCCCAGTTGGTAAATATATGTTGTGCATTTACTTTAAAACAAAAGCCAAAATGTTCATAAAACACTAGGAATCATTTCATTACTTCGATTTATAAATGTTATGTGTTACCTTTTCAGGTTTCATAATTAAGCAACTGGAGACAAGAGCTCGTGAATTGAATGTATCTAACAATACCATTATTACCGGATTTTTAGAATTGGGTGTATTAATACAAACTCTCCTAGATATTTATGATAAGTGAGTACAACTGTAACTATAGAGTGATAAATTTGGTCAGTGCGATAATTAACTATATTTTGCTTTTAGTTTGATCGTAACACGCACGAGTAGTGAGAAGGGCAACGAATATCACTTCATAGAATCCACCGCAAATTTAGTAAATTATTTAATTTCCAACGACTGCATCGCCAAAATCTCGGACAATTTTGCCAGGTACGTAATCGATCGTTTTGTATTTAAACAACCTTTTACAACGATAATATATGATACATATATGACGCTCTTGTAGGCGGAAAATAATAACAAAGTGTCAAGATGTCATCTCTAAATGTCTAACAACATTGTTCTGTATACCCAATGTGGACTATCTTATAACCAACCTTAAGTCAATTCAGAGTCTATTGAATAGAATGTGAGAGACTGAATTGTCCGATAAGGTAACAACAAAGTAATACAGTGAATGTCTGAATGTTGCAAACGATAATCAAGAGTAACAAAAAGTGGGAAGAAGATAAACTGCTATGCACATATTGTACTTCTATGAAGGTATCGCATCAGTTGCTAAGATTTGATATATCCGCTAGTGTACGTTTGTTAATAATTGTTTTGTATAATAAATGTATTCATATTTGGTAAAATTCTGGTGAAATGCAGACAGATTTTTTATTTTCTGGTTATCAAGTGTGTGATTTTTCCCGCTACTAATTGAGAATGTGTGTGAAAAACCCAAGCAACAGCGGCATCCATTACAGAATTGTGTGAAGCGGCTGTGTGTTTAGCATCGTACGACGTTTGGTTTTGAAAGTAAAGAGTGTTTTCGACGATATTCAACTTCACTGTCGAACTAAACTTGAAAAATGCGCGCCTTGTTTATAATGGACACTTTGCATATATCGGATGTTCTAATTGACACGCAATAACCGAAGCGTTAGTTGTTGCGATTTACGGTGCGGTACACGTCGAATACTTTGAATAAAAGTGATTTATTTTGAAGTGGCGGACACGAGATTAGTGGTATTACATGCAAAACATGGTGTACCTGCATTTTCCGTCAAACTTAACCGAGGAGGAGTTGATGCTACAGGCGAAATATAATAAGCTAAAAAGAAAGGTACGTTTTGGAGGTTATATTTACATTACTGTTGTAAATATACTTTTGTACCACTTATTCGATCTCATTTATTTACCAATACTATTTATTTACACGAATTTTATAAACATTTCTATGTAACTTTTCTTGCTTCAGAAATTACAACACAATATGTACCTTAAGTGCATTAACTGTTAACATACATAATTGTTTTCCATGCGTAGAAAAAGGCTTTGCAAGATTTGAAAGCCCCGAAACAAGAAACGGAACGTGTGCCACAAGCACCAAAAAGGCCAACTGAGGCAAGAGACGCACGTGAAGTAGCCAAGAAGTTAATAAAGTCGGGTGTCATCACCGCTCCAAAAACACCCAAAAGACCAGAACAGTCCTTCAAAAGACCTCGCGGTTTGGAAAGAAAATTAAACAGTACAGAGAAAACTGTAACTTCATATCAACCATTCTCTGCTACGCAATTGGAAGAAGAAGAAACTGAAGCTGTAAGACCTAGAGTAAAGGACCTTTACGATAGCTTTGTTAGTGCACAAGATAATGAAGAGAGAGGCACGAACGACAAACAATCGCCTTCAAAGCAGGAAATAAAACCACGGGCTGGAAATACAATATTTGTGTGTGGTTATAAGATATCTGAGGAATTCTTGAAAAAGCACTTCATAACATTTGGAAACATTATTAACATCTCTATGGAAGCAGAGAAAAAGTAAGTACTGTAACTTGATCTATATCAAGAATAATGTTATAATTTGCGTTTCAAGTGGAATACATGTGGTTGCTCCATAATAGTATCATGAAAAATGCATTTATTTGTTTCAGTCGTGGTTTCGTAACATTTGACAAAGCTGAAGCTGCTGAGAGAGCGATAAGTGAAATGGATGGAAGTATGGTGTCTTCGATTCAGTTGAAGGTATCATTAGCGAGAAGACAACCGATAATTGAGCCGTTGAACGATGCTACATCCAGCGCTATGTGGTCATCGATCGCAGCGAATTATTCTCAGAAAAGTGCGCATAAAGATAGGAGAGACATCAAAGTTTACGAGGAAGATCTGTTTCAATGAATGTACATATTGAGTATTTTAAGTCAGTTTGGAGGATCTGTGATCATAGTACCATTAAAGTATGTTATATATAAAAAAATAAATTTTATATTATTATTATTACATCATTATTTTAATATGATGGTTCATTAGTATGAATATATAGAATGAGTTAATGCGCTTGTATTGAATGTATGATATTAGGACGTGAAATGATGTACCTGGTTAACAGACATAACGTATAAACAGGAAAAGAAAGTTAGCAAAACAGAAGACTAACGCTTATGAATAATCAACAAATTCATATATTTCACGCAGGATTCACTCAAAAGTAACTTACGCTTTTTATTGAATTTCCATAATCAACAGTAATTGCGTTTTCACATGAACGACTGTAGAAATTTATCGTTATATAAAATATAGTTATAAGAATAACAAATTTAAAATGAACGTGAAGCAATGGACGTCATGACTTGTTGGTTGGCACGTCATCATCTCGCGCGGGACATGTTGCGTTTGGAAGATACGGATATCATCGCGGGGGATTGAAGAAGTCCCAATGGTGATGATGGGTTATCGTTCGCGAGGTTCCGAGGAAAAGAATCAGCAGGCCCGCGACGAGGAGCAGGAGGGCGCATATCGCCAGCTCGATCTGCCTGATCTTTTCCCTGGAATCGTCCGTCCCGATTCTGGCGGCCAGATATCCGACGAAATGTCTCATTGCCTTAGCACCGGCCTGCCGTAGAATTTGGAGGAGCTGTTGCGTCGTGCTCGCGATGCTCGGCTCTGGTTCGATGCGCGTACTGGACGGTTCGACGTGGGAGTAAAACTGAGGCGGTACCTGAGAGGCTGGAAAAGCGACGAAATGAGTGCCGCCGATCGGAAAGGACATGGAGGGCGTGGGCGACGGTGTGAAGTCGCGCTGCGATTCTCTCTGGGAGCGCTCTATGTCTTGAGAGTATGAGATGATTGCGCGTTGCGGTTCACTGAATGGGATGCGTCCCACCGTTACGTCGGGGGTGATGGTGGTGTCCGGTGTTACAGATATCACTGGCGGCAACGATCGCACCGGAGAGGCCGTTTGCCTTACCGCGCCCCTCACGGGCGAGGGAGACCTCGATCTCGACGTCCTGCCAGTCTTCTTGTCTGTCACTCTATCGGGAGTATCCTCTTTTCCAGTTTGGCCACTCGGTTCGGACGGATCCGTCGAGGCCGTTTTCTCGCTTCGATCAACGGTCAAGACGTCCGACATGAGCTGCGACGGCGACTTCGATTTCACAGGGTCTGACATAGGGTCCGACGACACCTCGGATTCTAAGGGCTGGGCTGTGCGTTTTGACGGGGCCTCGGTTTCTAGGGCTACGGTTACGCTTTCCGATGTCACCTTGGATTCTACGGGCTCGCACGACGTTGTATCTGTCACAGGAAGAACGGCATGAGTCTCTTTGGTATCGATATCCGATGCGTCTTTTGGACTAGGCGTGTGATATGGGTAGGATTCTAATGCTCGCAATGATTCCTCGTCGATATCTTGCGCGATAGTGAGTGTATGTGTCGTGGTAATCTCTTTCTTCTTTACCTCGGCAGTATCTGTTCTAGGGGAAGCCTTCTGATCGTCTTCGTCGCGCTTCGGTCTCTCGTCTTTCGACGCCGCGATGGTCCGATCGATTTCGAACTCAGCAGTCAGCTCGGATTTCGCCACCGACGACTTCGTCTCGTCCGTCGTGGGAATGTCGAATCTCGTGCGGTCCTTCTCGGACGCCTCCAGCTCAATTCTTCTCTCCTGCTGTGCCTGCGAAGCGGCGACGGTCTCTAAGTGACTCCGAATCGCGATCAGTTCCTTGATGATAGACGGCGAGAACTCGTCCATCGGTTGCGCCGGTTCAATGCCTCTCACTTCCGACGCGGTGATCACCAGCGAGTCCACCTCGGACGCGATGATTTTTCGCGCCTCCAACTCGGACGCGACAATCTTCTGCGCCCCCATCTCCGACGCGATAATCTTATGTGCCTCCACCTCGGAAGCGACAATTTTGTGCGCGTCCAGCTGTGACACACTCAGCCGATCGACCTTAAGATCGCCGACCTCGAGACTACCGATTCGCAGAGTGTCGTCCGCCAGTAACGCGGAACGCAACAAGTGAACCTGCTGGTCGGTGATCCGTTCGTCCACGTGAGCGCCTAGAATTGATTCTAGGACGGGAGACGTCGTGCCGGATCCTCTCGCTCCCTCATCTCGCCGCACGAACTGATTGGTTGGTAGAGGTGGAACGGGCGGCGTGATCATCCTAGACGGACTCGGGATGCGTTCGGTGGAGACCATTATCTGCGAGCCGGACCTAGATGGGGCAACTACAAGTTTGGCCTGCGTCACCTCCTCTTCGATGACCATGTCGTCGGGTAAGGGATCCGTTTGAGTTCCGGCGGAAATCTCCATTAACTCATCCGTCGGACGCGTTATCAATCGGTCCAAAGTCGTATCCTTCCTCGATCTGGGAGGCCTCGGTGGTGCAGGCAGTGGTCGACCTTGCATTCTGCTCAATACTTCGCCACTTCGCAGGTCTTTCTGCTCACCCTCGTCGGAATCAATCTCGACATAGGGTGTCGTGTCCGGTTCTATCGTTACAGACGTACTGTCCGACAGGATACTTTCGGCTTCCATGTACCTGGCTGGTCCTAGAGTGCTGTAGGCTCTCTGGGGTCGTCGCGGAGGAGTTGGTCGGGGGGTCGTGGAGAACTTGTCTCTTCTCCGGCGTGGCGGCGGGGGTCTGGGCGGCTTTTCTCTTTTCTCGACTATCGCGTAGCCAGACAAATCTCGACCAGAGTCGGTTTCATCAGGAGGTATGTCGTCTTCTATGTATCCAGCCTCGGGCAAGGATTCAGCGCCATGCGACGTGCGATCGTCGTCCTGCAC
Source organism: Priocnemis perturbator (assembly GCA_963942575.1). Lineage (NCBI taxonomy): Eukaryota > Metazoa > Arthropoda > Insecta > Hymenoptera > Pompilidae > Priocnemis > Priocnemis perturbator. Next base: position 3,905,360 of record OZ012647.1, read on the forward strand.
GAACGATGTCGTCCTAGAACGAGATCTTCGTTTAGGCGGCACCGGTACCGGTTCCACGGAATCTTCCTCTCGTAGCCTTCGAGCCAGATTCTCCACCTCGTTTTGTTCTAGCGTTCCTCGTACGTCATCCGCCATCATCGAGGGTGACCTAGGCGGAGCGGAATGACGCAATACATCGCGCCACTCGCGATGACCGTTACAGACGGGAGTCGCGTGACCGTTTCTGTCGCTGAAGACCTCTCGACGCGGACGTTTTCTTCGGGTAGGCACGACAGGAGGCATGCCGATTATTTCTGGCTGCGGAGGAGTAGCGTCGAACGATTCCTGAGGTCTGAGTGACTGACTAGACGATCTCGATTTTCGACGAGCAGGTTTGACGATCACTATGTCGTCCAAGGGTTCCTCGGTTCGAAATTCGGCCGGGCTACTCTCGGTCTGATAGACTACACGGTGCTTGCTGGAGCTGCTGGCACGATCGAAGAACACGTCGTCCATCGACTCTTGACTCCGGCGTCCGCGGTCTCTCTTTGGTCTAGCCGGCGGGGCGACGTCGAAGGATTCTACGGAATCTTCTTTTCGCTTCCGTATGGATCTCGTTCTGACTGGACGCTGAGGTGGTGGTCCCACCGGAAGTACGCTTGCGTCGGTCAGCGCATTGACTTCCCTCCTCAGAGCGTCTCTGATCTCACCCGTCAAATATTTGCCAATGTCGTCCTGACTGATGCCGCTCTCGCGCAAGAAGAATTCGTCCGAGTCGATCTCCTCGATGATGCCACGACGCCGTCGGTCGCACGAACTTCCGCTAGACTGCTGCTGCTCCTTGTCAGACGCAGCCGACACGTCTTGCTCCTCGATCTCTTCCACTTCCCCCCCTACTTCCTCGTCCGCGGAGGGTACTTTCCGTGCGATAAACCTTCGCGGGTCGACGGCTTGGAACATACCCTCGTACCGGTCATCATACCGATGCTCGCCTAGTTCCCGCTCCGCGATTTCTTGCAGCTGCTCTTCCTCTTCCGCCTGCCAACGTCGTTCCTGCGCTCTCCGCGCTCGTTGCTCTTTCGGCATTCTCTTAGGTGGCCGCGGTGGTTCCTCCGCTCGTTCCTCTACTGTCTCCTGCACTTGTCCTACCGGTTTCTGTATCTGCTTCACTGGCTCCTGCAATTGTTCGACTCGCTCGCGTATCTGTGCCTCTATCATCTTCTGCTCATCCATCACTTGCTTCTCAATACGATCGCCGTACAATCTCGGATCCAGCTCGAGCTGATCGCGTTCGGACGTGAACTCTTCCTCCGTCCTCGACTCCTCCTGCGACGTCGGCACCGCCTGACGTTCCGACGTTTCCGGCGACTCCTGCTCGTAGTCCATGTACCTCAAATCTTCCTCCTGCTCCTCTTCCGGTTCCGCTTCCGGTTCCGCTTCCGGTTCTGGTTCCGGTTCTCTCCGCTTCGTCAGCATAATCTCCTGCTGCGGCCTCGCCGTCAGCTTCGGCTCCTCCAACGACGGCTGACGCCAGGCATGTGCCTTCTCCGCGGCCTCCAATACCCGCTCGTCCTCGAAATACGCCTTGTCGCCGAATCGCTGCGCCCACCGCGCCGTCAGCGACGATCGCTTCCTCGCGCGCGGGAACGTCGCGCTCTCCGCCGACTGCGCTCGGGAGTCCTTCGGCGACGAGGTCGCGTACTCGCCGCGACTCTTCGACTTCTTGTCGAATATCCGCGGATACGTCGAGAAGTCGAAGATGTTGCGTCGCGACGAGCCGGCCGTCGAGTCGGTCGACCGCGTCTGCCCGTCCCGCGCCGACGAGCGTCGCTTCCTCGTCAGCGCGCTCGGCAGCCGGATGTTCGGCTTCTTGATGTTGAACTTCGGCCGATCCGGCAGACGGAACTTCGGCCTGTCCGGCAGGCTGAATCGCGGCCTCTCGGGGAGCGACGATCTTATCCTATCCATTCGGCTGGGCCTCTTCTCGCCCCGCGACTTCTCCGACCTGCCGCTGCTGGCCGAGTGCGGCTTCTCGACCTTCTTCTCCCGCCCCGGGAACGCGAAGGTGGGTCGTTGAATTCCGCGCAGCCGGGAACGAATCTTGCCGGCCTGCGTTCGCAGACGTTGCTGGAAGCCACGGGCGCCGCGACGCTGCGGCAGCTCCTCCAACGTCGGCGAGTCTACCTACAACAAGCACCAAGTGTCATGTCAATTGTAAGCTCGTCAGGGGTCGAGCGTGGTGCTGTTTTTCGCTTCAAACGTTCCTAGCATTTTTCGCCCTTAATAGAGTCTGTATTTCATGCACGAGTGGTGTGTTAGGTAGATATGGTTTTTTGAGCGAGGGTGCTTGGCCACTGGCTCTGTAGTCTATAAGAACGTGTGACGTGACGAGATGATGTTAAACGATACGATTTGTAATCATAATGCCTTTGAGGACCGGAGTTGCGTGTCGGTTCGTATGAATCTCGACTTTTCCGTTACCAGACGTTGAAACATGTCTCTATGCGACATCGCGTCAATAGTTTTCGTTTAACGCGATGCAAGTACATACATCGTACCCGATCTCTCGTCGCGCGTGCACAAGTGGCACGAACGACGAACGAACTGAAACCGCCGAGAGCCTTTTCGCTTTTTCCAGCCCTACCTATCGCCGCATTTGCCGCGGCCCGCAGGACGGACGGACGGGGGATAAGTTTTGCGAAAGTGCACGACGATCGCTCGATCGCATGCGGCGCATAATTCGCATTGATAAAAAAGCACGCCCAAAAAGCGGGGCCGAGGGACTTGGGTAATTGTCGGCGTACACCGGTGCTCTTAAATCACGGAGCACATCACGGAGCACGCCACGCTCGCGAGCACGCGAATGCGTTGTCGAGCGCTCGCAAACGGGCGAACAGATTAAAAAGCGTGTCAAAGCGGTTACGTAACTTTCGGAGCGTCTTCGGCAGTCGCGGCCGGGCGGAAACTTGTGCCGCCGCACGGTCCAAACTGTCCAGACTGTACGAACGTGAGCGGGGACGCGCGGCAGTCGACAGATTCGCCGGCGAAAATGTCATATTTCCGGCGCAAATTATTACGTAAGCCGCGGTAGGGAAGCGACGAATTTTCTGGAACATCGCAATGCGGTTGCACAATGCCTCGGACAGTGACACGTTGGCCCTCGGCGCGCTTTTTGTAGGCCCCCGTTTGTCTAAGTATAGGCCGAGGTTCGCGCGATAGAGTGACAAGGTAAAGAGAGTAACAGGGAAAGCGGGCGTCGTGTCTTCCGAGGAACGCGCAGTGCGCGATTACGGCATCCCTCACACGTTGGCTTTCTCGAACGGGAAGCGATTCCGCGTAATTTTGGCCGACGCGCCGACTAGAATAGAGCGTGCGCCCGTACTTAAAAGCCGAATTTGCCGAGCGTCGCTCTCAGATAAGCCGCGCACGTTAGGCTGTGTCCCGCGATAGGATCGCGTGCCCGTAATCGACTTGTGCCGGTTGAAAAGTACGTTAAATATCGACCCCTCCTATGTAGGATAATTGCGATCCGCCGTTGCGCGCAATTTTCTTTAACACGCCGATTGCCACATGGAATTCAGTCATGTTTCGCCACAGAGGCCGCAGTGACACAATACTTCTCAAGCTTCAATCGTCTCTTCTCACATTTTATTGTAAACTTCAGGTATGGCTATGATGTGACACTGGAAGACATACACCAAGTTTCGTGACCATACGAAATCAGAGTCGTCGAAGGAGTAACAGTCCTTTAGATATGGATTAATATAGGTGAAAAATGTGAAAATTCGTCTGTTTGGCTTGATCTTTTCAGAAATGATAGAGGGTACAAAAAGCGGTAGAAATTTCATAATAGCCTTCTTCAAAACACAGTAACTTCGAACGTATTGTTCAAAGTAGGTAGAGAAATTAGAAGAAAAGAAACCCCACTACATCGACATACACATCATCGCCGATTCTCAGACGACTGAAAGTTACTCCTAGCTGCAACGTTGACCGTCAGCCATTTTGAACTGGCGTGACCTTCAGGGAAAAATAGGGGTCGTCCGTTTGCAGGTGACATGACACTCAACGAGTTTACGGGTCGGGGTTACGTAGTCTCGCAACGATCGTGACACGTGTCGAATATAGACGGTTTTGCTCCGAGACGCGCCGTTGCCTATTGACAGCCATACAGTTTAAACGAGAATAACGACCAATAACGCGATGGGAAGCTGCGGGGGCGCAGTAACAGTCCGACGAACTCTGATCCACGACGTCGTCGTTTTCTTTTACACCGACGGCAGTACGATTAACGACACGGTATTATGTATTGACAAACGTGTTTTAAACTAGAATAACTACCAATAATGTCTTTGCGAGAACGCCAACGCGACATATGGTTAATACGGCAAACGTCGATTCTCGCGGATGAATCGTTTTATAGCAGATCTGATACAGTACGCTAGAGAAATATTCGTTTACGACAATGTCTTTCGCACGAAGCTAGCCGTAGATGATAAAAGGAGATAATGTCTGGAAAAATGACTCATAAATCTCGACTGATGTCGGGACTATATAAATAAAACTTTGTTTTTACTGATATCCTCGTAGAGCGTTGTCGACTTACGTTAATGGGAAATTTTCTATATACTTGTTTCGAAAGGGAGGTAATTATCAGCAACATCGACTACTGATAGTCCCGTATCGAATGCCAAAGATATCATTTAGAACAGTTAAGTTAACCTTTAGCGCTGTATTCTGGTATTTATACGCAGAGAATGTTTTTGCGCCTGGCTCAGTTGCATATAAATACGCCTGGATTTGACATCTGACGCAAGTTGCATCTCTCTTCAGCCGGCCAATGGGTACGCCGTAACGTTTCGTTGGAGTGCTTATATACCGATGACTATAAGTGTCTGTTTAAGTGTCCTATTTTCGCTCGAAGAACAGTGCGTATTGTCTTATGGAACGAGAATCGCTTAAAACGTTCAAGAGATATTTTCCCGTCGAAAGCCAGTCTCCAGAGTCTAAGTTAAACTCACTTGAATCGAACGCATAAGCGCAACTACGTAGAAACTAATAAGGCTCGAGTCAGACTAATCCGCACATTAATCCCTAAGCAGAGCACGAATACCTAAACTGACGCATGCAAAAGTACGAAAGCCAATACAGATTTGATCCCTGACCCAGCGATTACCAGACCACCAAGGAGCAGAGATATTCTTAAACGAACGTACCTGACTTGTGTTGATCTCGCCGTCAGTCCTCGACTCGGTGCACGGGGTGGCCGCGCTGAGGAATCTCTCCTCCAGTCGTTCCTGGAACTGTTGAATCGTCTCCGGCGGCGGCTGGAGCACGTCCTGCTCCTCGGACGTGTCCGCGGTGCCGCCTAATTCGCGACCTTCCATCGCGACGTCCTCGATCTTGCCGTCCAACGGCAGAACGACGTCGCCGTCCAGGACCAGTCGCGGGACGCGTCCACCCCGGTCGTCGATGCTGTCGTCGCTGTCAGCGACGGGCACCATGTCCGTTTCGGTTATTCGCACCACCGGCGCCGACATCGGCTGTGGCGAGGGTGACGGAGGCGCGATCGGTTCGTACTCGTGCTCACTGCGGCGAGAAGACATTTCGGTGTTACGGTAAAATGGTCCTACGCAATGCTCCGGATGCACCTGGCATAACGTCGGAATTTTCGGGATTGTTGCGGATTTATTGAGATGTTGCGAGCAACGAAAGTCACTGGAAGGGGTTGAATGAGTTGGCTTTTAGTTGAGAGTGATCATTGGCGGGTTCTATCGGCGCTCGCGTAGATATGCTCGTTTATAGCGCGGTGAATTTCATCTGGATGTTGGTTGTATTTATGTGTTGTTTGTGGGATAGGACTTTCTTAAAAATACCCCTCCGACGAATTGTTTGCACCGTGTTACGTTAAAGATAGAATGTTTTCTCGAGGCGTTGCGACGTTGTTATTGCAGTGAATCCTGATCTACTTGCTGAGAATACACCATGTATTGTCACGAACACGGTTTGCTGCTCACTGGTCTCGGCGACGAACTTGCCGAGTTATTTCTATAGACGTCTTTTTTTTTTTTTCGAGCATCCCTGGCGTACGTGCTCACTCGTGCCACGTGATTTTTAGGGGTAATGAACTCGTATAATTGGAGGAAATTATTGCCTCAAAAGGTGTCTCGTAACTAAGACGTAACTTATTAACAAGTTATTTTTGAAACATTTTTCCGTACACATTGTCGTGTGTCTCAATGGTTCGAAGCTATTAAGGCCCAGACTGATTTGACACAGATTTGGAGTTATTCCTGGGCGGTGTGTTGAGAAAACATTTCACGCTGTAACATTCTGCTGGGACGTATCGAATGTTATTAGTTTCAAGGATAAACGTAATAGGCATTTGTGCTATATTTAGTGGTCAGTGGTTTGGCGGTTGATCTTTACGATCGCTTCCAGTAGAATCTGGCACGCGCATACGGATACACTTGACACAACTATCGGGGTGCAACGTCTTGCCGTACCCAATCATGGTAAGGCGAACAGTTTTTGCAATTACTCTCACTTCAGTTTTCGCTTATTATTTACTTCGAAATCGGACTCATCCTATTTTTACATTTCACGTCAAGCAGATCGTTGTATTCTCTTTCAATTGCTATTTCTTAATCTTATGTAAAAGCACATTTATTAATAACTTGCAAGGAGATAGGATTTACTTTTGCAAAGTGTCAAGATAACTATAAACAGTACACATCAAGATTCTGCCAATATTTTCCGATCGTCATATAACGCACTGCATATCGCCGTGTCGTGATTTCTAAGGAGAGAAGACCCTATATGGTCAGACGCCGGGTACAGTAGCAGAATCATTCGTATATAACTCAGCGGGAAACAGTTTTATCGTGACACTTGATTTGTTGAGCTTGTAAAACACATTCGATCGTATAAGCACACGGAATGAATCGTTCGTTACACATACCCATATTGAGGGCGGTGATGATACATTTCGAACTGTTCGCGCCGAACGTTCTTTTCCCGCGGTACTGAATATTGTCTCGTGTCTGGGCTTGCAAAATCGACGGTTTATTTCGAAAGAGCCAGTCGTTCGACGCGTCGATTGTCACGTTGTGATTCCAGTGCGGGAATGATCGATCGGAGTCGAGCGTATCTATAAATATTCCACGTTCCCGCGATGTTCACCCGTGCGTTCTGTTACAAACAACGAGTCGATTTACGCGCGGAATTTCCACGACGTAACATCGAAAGTGGAGCCAGTTGCATATGGTCAGCCGTATATACATTCTACATTGCATGTACCCTTCTTGCGTCTACATCGATATTGAGCAGTTAGTGGCATGTATGCGATAAGCTGAAATTGGTCATGACGCGCATCACAGGTTGTAAGACTAACGTACGTAGCCGATGGTATTTACCATTTGCACGGGCATAATGATAATGCCTTTAAACGGTTATATCGACGTTTGGCTATCTGTACAAAACAATTACTGTATAAATTGAATAAGCGCACTTTATCTGCACAATGCGTTCTGGTTAGAATAGGACGTTTAATGTGCGAACAGTAAATTATTCTCTGCAAAGTCAAAGTCCGAAATAATGAGAGACGTAAGAGACGTCAACGACTTCCGTATCGACAGATTCTTATAACGTATTAACGCGAACGGCAGCAAGAGAGGGAAGCATATGTTAGTCATAAATATCATCTCTAATCGGTCGTCGAAAATAAGCTCGTTGCGCGCAATCACACATTCCGACGACAACGACCGACGAGCACACCAGAGCACATTGATTCCCGTTCATTCATACGACGAACAATCCCCTCACTATCGTGCCATCGTCGTTCGTTAGTCAAGCACGTGGTCACGGGTATAAAAATGCGATCAGACGACGCGACCCGCGATCTGTCCGTTATTAAAAGCAACGAACTCCGAACTCGTTTCGACGAACGACGCCGACCGTCATACCAGCCTCGCACGAATTCGGATCGTCGCGTCACTGCGAACAACCGAGAAGTACGCGCGTAAATCGTCCTCCGGACCGAGCCCGACCCGACTCCTCCCCCGCAAGAGCCGCCTTCTCAATGATCTAATTTCGATTGACTGGTCACCCGAAAGTCGCGCTTGTCCCGCGTTCGCGCGTTACCATGCACCGAGACTCCCTGCGACGCGCTGCCAAAAATACGATTGCAGTTGGATATTCGAAGAAAAATTCTTCTCCCTCGGCCCGCGAGCCGAGACGATCGATTTCGACGTCGACGCAACGAGAGCGCGATCCGACGGTCGGCGGCTCGGCGTTTTCAAATTTCAGCGCTCAGCGCCACATTCAGCCTCCCACTCCGCCGGCAACCCTTCGCGTGGCATACCCGATACCAGTGTCGACGGCTCCGTTCGTCTCCCACCCAGGCACACTTTTCTCATTCTCTCGCTGCATCCCGCTTTCCTGGTCTGTGTCTCGCGGAGCATTTTGCCGTTCGCATCCGTTTGCGCGACAGCGGTGGCGATCGGAAGAGATCAGGGGACTGGACCGGGGAACCGGGAGCTGACCGAAGAGTCTATCTATAGCCTGCCGGGTGGACCTTAAATAGCTGCGGCGGTCCGCAACGCGGTCGAACCGTGTAAACCTATACCAACCTAAACTGATGTCAGACGAGGAATTAGTGGCCGTGTGGGAAGTGGCGCGAAGAGGTTGAGAGAGAGGGAGTGACATGGGAAGCTAGATGGCAGAAAGAGTTAGAGAGAGAGAGAGAGAGAGAGAGAGAGAGAGAGAAAGTGAGATAGAAGGCGTTACGGGGGTGTGAGAGCGGCGTTCCCCAAAAGTCAATTCCACGGCGAGAGGCATCCTCTCTCTCTCTTTCTCCACAAACATCTACCACCCCGTGCGTTCCGCTTCCTACCGTCGTCCGCCTACATAACTAAGCTCGCGCGGTGCCGTACGCGCGCAGTCTCCCACGACCTATCTCTCCAGATGCGCGCTTAACCCTACTCAGATCGTGCACTATCACTCGATACTGACCTGCAGCGGACCGCGGGAGGCTGCTGCATCGTCCTGGAGGGTGGCCTGGCGGCGAACATAGCGGCGCGCCGTTCCGGGAGAAGCGAGTCGCTCTGGTAGAACTGACAGCCGCAGCGGACCTCGAGGCTGGACGTCGACGACGCTCGGGAGGCGCGTCCTCGTTGCTCGGACTCCATCCCCACCCACCGGGAGTCAGTCTCCAGCCTCCTCTTCCTCTGCTCTGACCGATGTCACTTGGGCCGACGATGTCGACACCCGCCGCGGCGCCCTAGGGCTCCTGCTCCTCCAGTCTGACCCGTCGTCGTCCTTCTCCACTCGTCGTCGCACCTCGAGTACCGAGGTCAACTTCACGGCGCTAGCCCTCTGCCTTTGCTCGACGCTCGAGAAGGAGAGAGCGAGCGAGAGAGAGAGAGAGAGAGAGAGAGAGAGAGGTGTGCGCGAGTGAGAGAAGGACGGAGAGAGAACACTGGCCGCTGCTACTGCTGCTGCCGCTGCTGCTGCAGCAGCTTCTCCTCGCCGACTCCCTCGTAACCCTCGAGCGTCCACGCGACCGCGACGAGAGGCGACATCGAATTATTTATAGCCGACGCTCTTCTGCCGTTCCGCCGAGCGGTACATGCCGGCCAGGTGAGCGTCCTCCTGGCCCGGCGTCGCGCAGCGAACCAATTAGACGAGTTTGCCACCTGACGAGCACCGCGTCGAACCATTCGGTCGAGCGAGGCATGCATGTCACGATCACTTTCGCGGGATGATTCTACCTAGAATGAGAGAGACAGAGAAAGAAAGAGAGAGAGAGAGAGAGAGAAAGAAAGAGAGAACTCTGCTGAGCTTTTCGAGTAACTTTCGTTGGCTTTCGCTGTTCGTTACTGCACGACCGAGTTTTCTTACCGATTTCCGCGGACTCTCTCGTGGATCGTGATGTCTCTTCTGAAATGAATCGTCGATGTGTGTGTGTGTGTGTCGTAAGTGTCTTTGAGTGTGCGTTCGTCTGTTTTGCTTGCTGCTGGAAGAATGTTTGTGGACTCGCTAGCGGGCGGGCGTCGTTCGAAAGGAGTGTGGCTGGCCGGCTTGTCCGAGGTCGACGTTTCGAGTCGATCGAAATGTCGAGTTTCGCTACCTCGTCTTGTACCTGGTTTTTTGGGATATTCGAATCGTCAGTAATTCTGAGATCTGAGTTTGGCATCATATTCTTCGTATCAATGGTATTGTTTTTCGAATCACGTTTCATTCTATACAATTATGTACAGGTGCAGTATACTATTATCTTAAATACAATAATATTCCGAGAAAAGCAGCGTTAAATCTTTCGAGTCGCTAAGGCGCAGGTAGTAAAATTCGCTATATGTGTACCAAACTGAATATACGCGCTATACAGAATATTCTCTGAATCACTTTAGGTACATATAGCAAATACACTGTACATAAATAGTTCGGACTCTTTTAATGTACAATTTGTCTAGCCACTTAAATCGAAATGTATGGCAGTCCACGGGGAACAGTGAGAAGTACCGTAGCATTCAAATTGTTCGCGTCACACTTCAAATATATCCGACGAATAATTTAATTATATATATCGTCACATATTCGAATACCTAGAAACCAGGTACAACTTGAAGATTTGCCAAGAGACGCGTCGTAGGGCTGTCTACGTTGTTCGTTCCATAGGTGAACCCGGCGTTCGAAGTTTTACAGAAGAGAGAAGCATTAGCCGAGATGATGTAGTTCGTCGGAGTCGAGATGCGCAACGCTCGCTCGTCGTCGCGCGTCTTCGTCGTTCGTTCGAGCGAATAATTCGAAGACGACGCGAATGTTATGCGAGATGACAATAGAAACGCGGAGCGCGTTGGCGATACAAAGCGATACAAGGCGACGCCAGTTGCATTGTTGAATACGCCTCGCACGCCGTGACAGATCCGCCGATTATGTCACGGAATTGGCAGCCGGCTGTTGCCGCGACCGTTATCTTGCGTCGTCGGCGGAACGGAGTAATAGGCGCCGTTAATTTTCTTCCACGCTCACCGCGCACACAACTCTTTGCTCTCGGGTCTCGAACCGCGAGGAAAATGATACGACGCTTCGGCTTTTACACACACACACACACACACACACTCGACGCACTGCGAACAAGGGTTATCGAACGATCACGTGCTTGTATTTTTCCCTTCAACAGACATCAGACGCTTTGCATAGTAGAAAATTATAATTACGGCGGAACCTCGATTTCACGACGCTCCATCGTTTCTTCACCACCCGACCGCCCACTCACCGCCCACGGATCGATCGATCTATCATCGTCGATCGTTCCTCAGCGAGCTTTTCTCCGATCCACGTCTTCCCGCGTCCGTCATTCAGTGGCATCGCAGAGAGCCGCGTGCTCCGATCAAGTCTTTTGTAAAAATAAACGAGGCGATTTTTCTCTCAACGCCGCTTGGTCCCGATCTCTGGCGCAAAATCGAGGCTTCGCCGTGCTGCATTCACGATCGCGCGGCATGTTTGAAAGAAGCGCAAGCGACTATATAGGTCGATCGAGGCGACTTACAAAAACGATTACAGACCGCATTAAATCTATATAAACGCCGTAACGCAGCTGTGCGCTCGATACGGCGTCATACTCTAATTTCGTCGCGATAGTTGGGAGCTCGTTATAAGGCCGCATCCACTTCCGGTACTTCTTAATATTAGGAGAGTTCGTGACCGCGGGACGATCTCCCGTATCGCGCCGGCACCCGCCTCGGGGATCGGGGGAGGGGTGCAGAATACACATCGTCCAACTTGTCATATGCACGCCGAGGCCGAGAGTCTTCGAAGAGTTCGAAGTCAATGAAAGATTCTCGCTGACTTACGAGCGCTCCACTTTTTGTTTATAAATAAACGAGGCTCGCCCGCGTGTGAGCGGCGGCTGACGAATACGAGCGAGCACGTAGTAGGGTACGAACGAGAACGACGTGGAACTATATAGAGTCGAGCGGTCAACATTTGCAAGTAGCGAATTCGGCGCGCGAGCGATGTGAGTGCATCCTCGTGGTCATACGACGAAAACGCGACGTCCGCTCGATCACCGATCGTCGCTCGACGCTCTCGTTTTCCTCGTCCACGTCGCCCGAGATGAAAAGTGGAGCGACCATTGGCGTTAAGCTAAATAGCGCGCGCGCCACCTTCGAGGGCACGCACACACGACACAGGCTAACTGAACGATTCAACCGGTGATTTAATCTGAAAGCGTGACGTAAACGGGTCACGCAAAACACACTGTAAACTTCGACTCAACCAGTAACAATAACTTGAGATCGGAGACGTTAACGGAGAGTCGCATTCGCCGAGTACGCGCGGCGAATGCGACGCAGCGCCAATCGTTCTCCTCGTCGTCGTCGGTGACGCGATTCGCAAAATCGAAAACGATCGGGGGATGTCCAGAGCTCGGGACGGAGAGTGAGAGAGCACAACATCCTCCGGCCTGAATGCTGGCGGACCGCCGACATCGAATACGAATTTACGAGCGATTACTGCGAAGACGCGGTTTAATGAGGTCTCAGTGTAACGATTTTATTGTTGCAATTGTAATTACAGTAATCGTAATCGTAATCGTGGTTGTAAGGTGGTAACAGGGACGTCGTGTCGGGGGCCGGGCAGGGAAGATGCCTGGGTCAGGCGAGCTCGTTGCTGTCCGGGAAGTGGTCGCGGGCGTCCAGGCAGGCGGCCAGATCTAGGACCAGATGATGGAGGCTTGGGTGCTCGAGGACCTCCGCGTCTGGCAGGGGCGGATGGCAGCGAGGCCTCTGATGACGACCCCTGAACGAGCGGTGCAGGTGTAGCACCACGTCACAGAATACGTAGCGCACCAGCAGCAGCCGCAGAAAGTCGTCGCCGAAGAACTGTAGCACGCTGGTTTCTAGGAATCAGCGGGAAACTTGCTATACAACTCCATTCATCGCTGTCCGCTAGCCTCCTTATCTCGTATTTTCATATCGACACGTGCATTCGCTTAAGAATTATTCAGTGGATCCATAAATGCCCGAGGTGCAGTGCAGGAGAGGTACAGTAAGGAACGCCTAGCGTCGGACATACTGGCCGAGGGTGTCTTGACATTGCATAGAGACGATTCAAATATTTATGCGACCCGCGACGTCTGCGATTATTAATATCGACGTTTCAATCTTCCCTAACTTATGCAGCCGCGGTCCGATCTTTAGGCGTGCGAGTATGAAAGGACACGTCATGATTCGTTATACCGGCGACATATGTATGGACTTGTACATAGGAAGGAAAGCGAAAGAGAGAAAGGTGACGGAAGATATGTCACGAGTAACATTCTCGCGGATTCGTCGTCGTGTTTAGAATGCTATCTTGCAGAAAGCATTGACCGAGGCACATCGGAAGATATGTGTACGTGGTGCAAGCAGCCGCGCGAGAAAATCATCATCGCGATCTGCGGTAACAGTTGAGCGAGTGGGACTTATTCTGTGCGTTTCTATCGACGGTGCATTGAAATGAAAAGTTTTCAGTAACGTTGCGCGCAGTCACGTCTACAATGTCTACGACACGCTTGTTGATCGCTGCGGCTGTTGATTCGGTGAAACTTTAGCCCGACAGGGGGCGGCAGGGGGGGGGGGAGGGTGTATGTATTACGCGAGTGTTCCTCAGGCTCTTTTACATGACGGGGGCGCACATACTTATGTATATACTATGTACGCGTATCCGACGCTTCATAAAGAAAGGTACTCGTATGTTGAAAATTCGCGGCGACGTATCGCTGGCTGCGAGAGTGGAGAAACAATGGAAGCCCCTTTGCGGACAACCCTAGATCGCACGTAGGAGAGTGCAGATTGCTAGTTCAGCGATAAACACGTCTGGATCTGGGCCAACGGTGTTTATCGTTGTAACACGATCGTAAATCGCTTTTGATGCAAGTCGCTGTCGTTACACGAAGACGAGCGTGCTACTTTGTTAGCGCAGATACTCTCGCTTTTGTTATCTTTCACTCACTCACTCACTCACTCACTCTCTCTCTCTCTCTCTCTCTCTCTCTCTCTTTCTCTCCTTCTGTGTTCTTTCCCTATAAGTACTTCCATTGACTCTTTTATCCGTACTATCTGCCCGTACTTATGTTTCTTTGTTAGGACAAAATCTTTCGGCTGGCGTAATCTTTAACGTTGATAAACGCCAGTTTTACATAAGATCAAGCTTAGAAATTGAAGCTGATTTTGATCTAAAAATTCCGACTGATGTTGCCCGTTTAATGCGTTTCTACGGATAACTTTGTTTATTGGTATCTAGCAGCAGTAAAAAAAGTGGCCAGTGATTTAGTGTTTGGGTTAACAAGGTGCACGTTTCACTTCCAGATCGAATTTTGGGAAATGGATTCCAGCATATTGTTCCGAACTGTCGGCCTTATTTATTGAGAAAATTGCATAATTCAATTTTCATCCGCCTAGTCTATCAGTATCATAACGCCGAATATTAAGAAATGACTGTAGTAGAGGCGGCCTGATAGACGGTTGGTAGTATAATCGTGGAAAATGACAAAAAAGTTTAAATCTTTTTTTGTCACAGACCTATGTCGTTCGATAAAAAGTAATTTTCGCTGAAAATAGACCACCGACTGCACATTGAACTCTTAATAGTTTCGTAGATGTATCTGTCTCACGTGAAAGAGCATCAAACCAATCTTTAATAAAGTCTAATACAACTACCATCAATAATGATCAATTAAAAATCGAGAAATTTAACAGGGTTACTGACTTACTCACCCGTTATGAAATTCTCGTTTTTTCACCGACCTCTCGCGTGTAAATGATCAATCCTGGACTATAAGTAGTATTAGACTTTTTGAAGATTTTTTACGCTTTTTACACGAGATAAAAAGCGATAGGCTATCTAAAAAAAAACAGTTCTTTTCTACAACCGAAAAATCGTTGTGTCTCCAAAACTATTGAGAATTGAGCGTGCAGCTAGTGGCCTATTTTTAGAGCAAATTACCCTCTATCCGACGGTGTCGGTCCGGGTAAAACAATATCTTGAACTTTTTCATCATTTTTCGGCCAGCCATCTATCTTACTGGAGTCACTCCTTATCATTCATTGATATTACACTGAAAGGTTACTAGGGCGAAAAATGATTTACACAATTTACTCAATAAATAAGGCCCACGGTATGGAATGCCTATGGGATTTTACATGCTTACGGGACGTAACAGTATGATCGAGTCCGTTTCTCAAAGTTCGATCTGGAACTGAGACGATTCTCTTTGTACGAGGAAACAGGAACCATTCATGCTTTCGTACTAATTCCTATGTTTACGCTAGCTTTATACAAGTTCCGCTACAATAACTGCCGTTGCGCTTTGCACTGCGTAAGCATTCCAAAAATAACCTACCCTTACATACTACTTCAGATCTCAGTGAGGCGTTAAAAATCTAACAGCATAATCGTTTCATACTACGACATCAACCGAGTTCGTTCACTTCCTTAACAGCCCCACACATTACCTACATTCTTCCCACGCTAATAACTGGCCCGTCCCATCCCATCATATCTACCCCAGTCCCATCTCTCACATTCCTATTCAGCCATGAAACATGAACGACCCCGCAATCTAGAACTCGTCCAAGGCACGCGGCGTTGAACGTGCGGCAGCGAAAGACGAAAAAGAGGCAGGTGCATTGCACCGATGGCAGCGGTTCAACTATCTCATCGAGCTGGGCCGTGAGTGCAAAGGGTTCAACGGCAGTTAAGAGGCAGGACATGGCGTGTTTTTCCTTCGTCCATGAACAAGCACGCACGGATCCTTACCACATCGGGAGCGTGTTACGAGCTGACTGGCCTCGTTGAGGAATCGCTCGATGTAACGCTGGCAGCGCTCCCAATGGTGCACGGCGAGGCTCCCGACGTTGCATATAAGGCAAAAGGCGGCAAGGGGGGCGTGAAGAAAGAGGGTGAACAGGCTACCACCGTGTCGTAGGTCGCGCAACGTCGCCGGCGTGTCCTGGGGCGACATCAAGACCATCAGCGGCTGGCCAAAGTAACGGGGTATCTGCTGGAACACGAAGCTGTTGTCGGAGTCGACGACGACGAAGAGGGGCTTCCTGGTGAACGGGTAGAGATCACCCGGGTAAAGGCAGTGCGGTTCCTTGGCGCCGGACGGCCTCTTCCCGTGCTCCGGGTCCCTCTTGCTGCACGTGGAAACGCCGCCCAGGTCGTACCCCACTGTAAGATCGCAAATTTATCAACATCGTGCAATTCCGCACTCGCTGTCCACGTCATCGGACAATGATCGTCGAAAGGGACGAATCGAACGGGTGGCGCGTTTTTCGATCGAGCGTCGGGTCGGTTCGAGGTCTATCGTGGTCTAATTGGAAGGTGCTGGATGGAACTGTAAGACGGGTTTAGAGGATGTTTTCAAAATGGCAAATGTATTTTATGTCCTTGCCCGAGAATGGTGGCCTCACGTAACTTCTCGTTTCGCTCTAATGCATAAGAAGAATACGTTCAATGTACATCATGTTTTCTTCTCTCTCGGACGTATAGCGTAAGAGCAAGACGTAACGTATTTCACGACTGGCTCACAGTTATATCGTGATTCACGTTAACTCCCGAAAAAGAGCAAAGTCCAAGGATGAAAGTACTGTCCGCGGGAGAGCGGTATTTACCGTCTCACGTCCTGGAAGAATGCGCGCTCCGTTTGATCCGAAATACCTTCTATTACGGAGCACAGAGACGCTCGACTAAAGGAACCTTTGTCCCGACTTTGCCTTTGCATCGTTTCGCGCCTTCGGGGCGCGGACACATGGAGCGGGCTTTTCTAATATTTCGATATTGATTGCTGGGTCCGGGGATCGACTGTCGCGCGTTCCGCGGGAGCCACCGGGTCGCAGGATGACCTTGACACGGATGTGCTACTCTACTTTTCGCGCTGAAAGACCCTCCTGCAGCTTTTTTTTCGCGTTTTACGTCGAGCATATACGACCTTAGAGTTAGAGGCAGAGCTCTCTAAATCGCGGCCAGCCGCGGTCAGCTGCACTCTCTTCTCTCTCTCTCTCTCTCTCACTCTCTCACCTCTCCCCGTTTGTCGAGTGGGCCGAATGAGGGCGGCCACTTAATTTTTCAGGGTCCCGCGTGTCCTTAAATCTTTCGCCGCGAGATAGGTGAACCACGTGTATTAACCTTTGGCCGACGAAACTTACTTCTGAATAAATGACGCGCTCGCCGATGTTCGGTGAATGAGCATCGGCGAGCGTTTAACGTAGTCGGAATATTGTACGGACGTGTCGAAAAGTGCGACAACGGATTAACGTAATCCGGATGGCATTTACAAATGCATGACTCTCGACGCCCCTCGCTTTTCCGCTTCGTCCCTCGTACAACGCCGACGTATTCCGTGGCTACGCGAACTTTAGCATAAAGTCTACTTTCTACACGGTAACTGTGACACTCGATCGCATGCCTCGCGCACGTTTCCACTAGCAGTCATGAAAACGCAATCGACAGGTACAAGGGAAAAGAGGTACACATACGAAAAATTACGCTTTCACGTGCTTATCCCGCTCAATCGTTTAGCAGGACGATAAAACATATACAGGTAACAACACACGTTACCATGAAGAACCTATCAATACTTTTACAAGAGAAGAACACTATTTGAACGTATTACCCCTGAAGCACCCATTTCCAAAAACAAAACCACAGACCTGCTCGTCGAGCGTACCAATTTCAACGCTATTAAAACGAATCGAACTTTCCGAAATTCGTATGTCAGCGCTGACACGAGACAGTGCTTTAGACAGTTGCCGCGAAGTGTCGCGAATACATACACCGGCACAGCGAAAGAAGGCCATCGCCGAGCGGGACTCGTTGACTGAATCCGGTCGACGTGTATAAGTCGAGACGCGAGACGTACAGCCCGTCCCGCCCCGAGTCGTGCGGCCGCGCTAGTTTGGCGGGTTTTTGGCGACAGACAATGGGAACGACGCCGAGCGTTCGGCAGAAACGAAATCGGAAAGCATCGAGTGGCGTGCAATGGCAGAGGTGGCGCGCGGAAAGAGGTCGACCGTCGACGTTACAGTTTCGCGAAGAAGCGTCAGGGTCGGCCGAGGGGAGAATTATTACGGCGCCGCGACGATCGGCCGGTCGGCCGGTTTGGCGCGGAGGGAACGTCGTTATTAGGAAACCATTTAAAAGCGTCGGATTTCGCGTTGGCGAGGTCACGGCCGCGCGAAGGTGCATCTCGCGACGGGAAGAACGGAACGCTCGAGAGGGGACACTCTCTTCCGTTCGTAGAAAAGCGCGACAACCACGTTCCTCTCGAGAATCGCACTTGATTCGAGCGCAGCGAAATGTCGATGTATCTTGGAAGCGTGGATTTTACGTAACGGGGCGAAAATGGGGGATTTTATTTTTTGAGAAATCGACGAATTGTGTGTGGCGGGATTTTGAGGGAAGCGCGTGCGACGTTGGTTCTAAAGTTTTGCAATGAAAGGCGCTGAAGGTAAACAAGTACAACGGGAAAATTGTTCAATTTTCGAGCTGTTCGAAAATCTGTGGAAAGTACGCTTGGGTGTATTAGGAGAAATAATTTAGGATACGACTTCTGTTTTTCCAACTCCTAAGTACTCGTCGATACTCCACGAATATTCAAAGAACTTAATTCGTTACAATTCTAACGAGTCGTAAAATTATCATGAAAACCGTCGACATGAGGATCCCAAGAGTCATGGGGCGCGAAACATGATCCGTTCAGTTCTATACGGGATCTCTTGAATCGCGAGGCAAATGGGTTTCATGCTTCATCGACCATCCCGTTTACCGCCCCCGCAACGCCAAGCATCGTTCCCGCGATCATGCATCTCCTTAAAACCGCGAGCCCCGCGCGGAATTCACATTGTCCGCGATCGTTATAAATCCTCGACAGGAGGATTCGCGGAGCGATAAAATTCTCGCACCCCGAGAAACTTTCTCGAGCGGCGAGACACGCGCGGCAAGCCGCGAACTAGGAGCCAAGTGCATACGCGTTTGCCGATCTGCTTTGACATAACTATAGATAAAAAATCGGGTCTCGAGGCGTCGCCGAGTCTCGACCGTTTCTCGATTGCCGACAATACACGTTGTCATCCGTTTGCGGGCCGGTCCTCAAGAGAAGCCCCTTCGGGCGGCCCGGACAACGAAAGCGATCGTCTCTGATCCAATTGACGAGATTCGTATCCACCGGGCGTGTCTACTACCGGCGAGCACGTGCTTACGCATGAAGGGAGTGAGAGGTCGTGGCTCCTAACGTTGCCGTTACACGGATTAGCCTGCAGCCGGGAGCTCTTTCGATTGAGAGGAGGCAGGAGGCGGAAGGCGGAAGCGATTTTGCCCCTTCCGTCCGATGCCGCTCGGCCAAAGTGTCGGATTACCGATCGAGGAAACTGACCGAAAGGCCCGTGACACGCGTTCCTATTCGGCTTCGTCGAGCGAGTGATTCGCTTTAGTCATGCATGACCGTCGCCCGACCGACAGGCCGGCTCGCGCCTCAAAGAGTCACTTTTGGTCAGCCACCGGGTTTTGTTACTGTACGTACTGCACGATGTGCCGTAGGCGGTAGGACATAGGTATCGACCCTTGCGGCCGATGGACTCGTAAACGTGCGACACTGTCGATCGTTGTTTTTAAAACGCTTCGCTGAACTCCAACGGCGCTCGAGCTATCCCTTTTGGATATCAGTGCGATGACGGTATTGATTGTTTTACAGGCGAGTCGATGGGTGACGATGGTCGACAGAGGAGTAGTGCGGTCTTGTTGAAATATCGAGGATGTTGAAACGAATGTTGATAGGAGCGTATAGAAGTGGATTGTGATAATCCGATGGAATAATGTCTAGCTTCGGAATGGTACGCGGAGGGGAGTGTGCGGGACGACGCTGTTTGTGACAGTCCTGTTTATGGTAAGAACGCTAACGACGACGAAATTCTTAAAAGACAGCTAAGGTAGACGGACAATGGCGGTCTTTAAGACGACGAGTACGACAAGCTTTGTTTTCGAACAGCTGTATTGGATCGTGCTACATCGACACAGGGCGCCTGTTTGCGGGGAACGCTATAATAACATCGGAGATTCACGTGCCAAGCTGTAGCGAAATACTCGATTGAAGCTTCTATGCCGAGCATTTTATATAAACAGCGCTAACAACAATTCCCTGATCGTGACTCTTTATTCCCAGTCAATATCTGTCCGGTCGGCGAATCGTGGGTACTAGGTCGCGGAAGGATAGATTTCGCGCCAAATATTAAACGGAGCCACGACGAGCGGCAGCATGCCAGGAAAGGAAATCGATCAGCGGGAAGGGAGAGAAAGAGAGAGAAGAGAAAAAAAAAAGTGATCGGATGGCGAGCGCATGGCGTTGGAAAAACAGAGGAGAGAAAAAAGGACTCGACGCAGCGCAGCGGCGAGTATTTTCGCTGGCAGGAAAAGTCGCGTGCCATGCCGGACTGCCGGGTTGGCTGCTCTAATCGGGGCCGGTGGGCAGAACTGGCAGAAGAAAGAGATGAAAAAAGCGAGCGCGACGGCGACGGGGAAGCGAAGAGTGGGAAGGCGAACGGATTAAAGACTCACTTTCTTCGGGATGCTTGACAGTGGAGAAGCAGCCGTCCGCCGACAGATAAAGTAGCAGGGCGCCGTTGGCCGGCAGCTCCTTGAAGCCGCTGGCGAGGAACACCTGTACCTGGCTGTAAGTCGGCTTATACAGGAGGTACTTGTGTGGATTGTCGCGCCTGGGCGCCCCGTTCTCCGCGCCAGGATACGGGCCGGGCCTGAAGGGCATCCTGCCCGCCGGCGAGGCGTCGTGCAGGTGATTGGGGTCGTCCCTCGGCTCCCTTTCGAGAGTCTGCAGCATCCTGAACATGTCCATCGACAACTCACTGAACTTGACCTGATCGGCGCAATTGCCGACAATCAGGATCTCCTGCAGGGATAGGCACATGGGTGGCGATCGTTCGACAGGCGGCGACGTCTGAGGGCCGAGCCTGTGGGTGAGCACGACCGGATTCGAGTCCGAGTGTAGTACACCCACTGCCGACTCGGCCTTGACGAAGGCCTTGATCTCGTCGAGCACGAGGTTCCACTCGAGCTGATCGTCCGGCTCGTAGGTGCTCGTGTAGTCGGCGATCTGCGCGTCGAGCTCCTGGACGAGCTCCCTGACGAGCTTCATGCGATTGAGGAGGAGACAGACGACGATGAAGCGGGCGTAGTACCTGAGCTTCTTCACCATCAGGTCGCTCCTGTCCTCCTTCGCGGCGCGACTGTAGTAGGCGCGACCGCGTATCGCCGCGTAGAACGAGTAGGCCTCATGCAAGTAGCTCGTCTCGCTCGTGCGAAGGTAGTAGTGGTAGTAGAGTTGGCCGATCTTGCTCGCTATCTCGCCGATCTGCCACCTCTTGAGGCCGTACTTCGTGTCCAGTATCGTTCTGGAATAGAGAGAAGACCGACGCAGGGGGTGAAACGGCTTGATTAGCGACCGCGCGACCACCTTGAGCCGTCTCTGATGCCGCCTCTCCGATGGATGGCGAGGTCGGGCGTCGGGCGTCGGGCGTCGGACGTCGGGCGTCGGACGTCGGGCGTCGAGCGTCGGGCGTCGGGCACGCTTGCGATTCGATAGCGAGATATAGATCGATCGGCGGAACGGTCACGAGGGCAGACCGAGAGATTTCTGGATTTCGCCGGGTCAGGGAGAATGCGCGATGCTATTGAGATCGTTATGGTGAAAAATGCAGGAGTCGGCCTGAGGTAAGAAAATTAGACCTCGGCGACACGTAGCGTCGCGCTCTTGCCTGTCACTCTCTAATGCACGTCGGGCAACAGCCGTGGGCCGTGGCGAGAAATAAAGTACGCATTGACGTGACTAAAGTCCGCGGCACAACGTGCTATTGACATAAACGTAATTCATGGTCACGCGCCTGTCACAAGGAAAGAGAGTGGACGGAAACAGGAAGATACCCGGGGAGGGCGGCAGGAGGCGCAGGGAGGAGACGGCTGGAGGGAGAGGAGGGGTGAGGAAGGTTGCTATAGCTGTAGTAAAGGGGATCCACGAGGATCTGGTCACGTGGCATCGTGCGTACGGGAATTAATATATAAGCGCGAGGAAATTTGCACGGGCTCTCATCAATGGAAGGACCGTCAGTCACTGATTGGGCGTGCGTGGCATGACTGGATATCACTTAACAGCCGTCATCGGTGACAAAGGAGCCGCGAAGAATCCGCGAAACTCGAAACGCGACCGAAATCGGTCATTGAGGGTTGCGCGCACCGCTCATCGTGCGACGTCGGGATTAGCGAATTTAGGAACGGGGTGAAACAAGAGGCAGGGGGAGGCGTAGTAGGCAGTCACTGTCACGCACGCGAGTCCTTGGTCACATGGCGCTCAACGTACGACAGTACGACACTCTCCGGACGAGAAGGGACCAGTCCGCAAGGCGATTTTTACGAGGAAACCGAGGGTCCCGAGGCTGAACCATATAATCCCATCGCGAACACCCACGCGCTGTCGAACTCCCGAACTCCTCTCCTTCCTCCCAAGGGCACACTTCTCCTCTCTCTCTCTCTCTCTCTCTCTCTAGCACGGTGCACGATCCATGGGGAGTTCCAGGAATGAAGGATTCGCACGTCGGCAGCCGAAGGAAGGGCCTCTTACTGGCTGACGATGCCTCGACTTCGCTCGTCCTTCGCTCCAGCACACATCGATTCACCGCGAGAGCCTAACACGCGCCCGCTTGCCGAACGGTCGACCAGGACGAGTAACACTCGTCAGCGCGGCTCGTCCCGCGGGGCCGTATCACCGAAGCGAGAGTTACTTCTGACTCACCTGTGTTGCTGCTGGAACTTCCAGAGTTTCGTGTAGATGTCGAAGGTGCGCCCGAAGTATCCCTGCCACTGCTTGTGCCCGTACTGTGGTAGGTCGCGCAGCCCGTTGAACAGCTGCTTACTCTTCTCGAGCAGGTGGCAGAACTCGAGGACGACTTTGCGCTCGTGGTCGTCCATGCTAGCCATCATCATGACCATCTTTTCGGTGAGAGATCGCGGCCACTGGCTGGACGCCCCTTTTTCCACGGTCGCGGTGGCCCGCGTGATGGCGCCTGCCGATTCTGCCACCCTTTTGCACGGCGGCTACGCGACGACCAATCAATACTTGCCCACCCCGCATCAGGGGGCGCATCGTGCATGCCCGCCACCGCCAACGCCACCGCCAACGCCGACGCCAACGTCGACGCCAACGCCGACGCCGCCTTGTCGCCGTCGCGACGACTACAACCCTCGCACGGCCTCCCATCTGCCAGCTTGGTCGGTAGGCTCCCGATGTGGCCAGCATCGAAAATCGATCGTACGCTCCTGGGGTAAAGTGAAGGCTGCGCAGGATAACAAGGACTCAAGCGACTCGTTTCACTGGTAACGGAGGATGCTTCGACAGGAGATCTAGTCAGTACCGACAGCTGTTCGGGGGTTGCGGAAACGACGCCGGTAGTGTATCAGCGTTTGCTAAGGCTGTGTGGGCAATTTCGATGATTGCGCTTGGGTGGCTTCTTACGTCGCGTCGAATTCGTGGATAACGCGCTGGCAGATTGAAGGGATCACGCTGACAGCGGATTCAAGTGCGGAGAAGTCGGGCTCAAGGCTGTAGAGGTGTGAAGTTATATAAGTCGTTTCATTTTGTTGTTCTTTCGTATTTGAATGAATGCGTCGCTTGGCGCTTTCGAGTACAGAGTTTTCTTTAGAGACTGTAGATGAAAGTTGTCTTTTTTCAATTATAGGACCGATATATACGTAGATGTATACGTATTTAAAAAGCAATTGGTTCTTATCGCGAGTAACTACTTTGTACATGCTTTAACGTAAGAAGTGCATCACCCCAAAATTCACGATATCAAATCTATTTGTTTTTATGAGAGCCTCAACACATCAAATCCACGATTAGTAAAAATGCAGTATGTAATAACTGAAAGAAAGAGCGACAACAAATTCCAGACTAGGTATCATACCATACTATTACGTGGCAGGGTGAACCGCGAAGAAACATTTGCCCGTTTTCAATCCATCTAATCGCGCACCATCTAGCCAAAATAATTTAGGCATCCCAGCCACCCCCGTCGACAGGAATCGCGCCGATACGTCGATTGAATTAGTAAAAATCCGTTATCGAGCCTGTCCGCACCCTCCCCCGGCAACTTTTCAATTCGGACACTAGTACCGACGCTCGCTAACGAACCCTAACCGTTTCTTTCGGAGCGGTATAATTAAAATTTCGGAGCGAGAGAGGCGGCAGGAAAAGGATAGCACAAGATAGAGGGACCAGGAGCTGAGGGTGGGAAAGAGAGATGAGCGGGGTTGACGCGGGGGTTGGAAGAGTAGAGCGAGAAGGCGGGGTTGCTGGGGCGGCGGAGGGGGAGGGGGGCAGAGGGGGGTGTTAGTCGACACTTTCGTCGTCGGGCCTCGTTACGCCGGCTGCAGAAACGGTGGGAGTTTTGCCGCCCTGCTACTCGGCTACCCGTCGTCGGCGGAGATTAATTAACTAGATAACGGTCCGTGGCTGCAAGAGAGCGAGAGAAAGAGAAGGGGGAGAGCGGCCGAGGGCACTAGAGTGGGAGAATAACTGAGAGAGAGAGAGAGAGAGAGAGAGAGAGAGAGGCGATAGAAGATAGAGAAGAGTGAGAGCAGCGGAGGGAGAGGGTGCGAGAGTACCGCGAGAAAGTAACGGAGAGGGTCATGGGGTAGCACTGGGGAGAGGTATACCCATGGCCCGTGATGGGGTTCCGTGCTCGGGCCATAGGGGGTTCCGAGACGGACGGTCGAGTCCGGCGTATATCGACTGTGTCGCCTCATCTACAAGTCAATCAGGCTCGCGTGCCGCGAGCTCGTGAAGGCGGCCGGTACACGTAAGTAAGTAGGTAGCCTGGCCGACGGTATACCTGTACACGCGGACCACCGCGCAACCCACACGTGCGTCAAGGTGCACCTCGCGTCTACACGCGGCCACCTTTATGCCCGGCCAGGTATGCAAGTATAATGCGCTGGCGCATATATGAATGCTTATGGTAATCCGCGAGCGGCCGGCTCGTTTCGACGTAGCGCCGGATGGCTTGTAGATAGTGCTCGAACCCCTATCGCCCATGGCTATCGGCTCGTATGCAGCCGGCACTCTTTGGATCGGCCGCGCAAGCCTTGCGCCGACCTTCGGCTACGATCGACAGAGCTTCCGCGGGCTCCTGATGAAGACGTATCGTTACCGCCGATTCGTCGCCAAGCCAGCGGAGGAACGCGCAAGAGGCGAGTGCGGGCGAGTGCAAGCCAGAATGCTCGGTTAATGATGACAAACGGACCAGAATACGATACGTAATAGCGGAGCCGGATTAGGTGCACTGTTAACCCACTCGGAAGACGAATGTGCGAGAGTAATAAGGACACTCGCCACGCACGCGTTCGCCGCCGAATGCGCCGAACGCTCCTCCCAGAGTCCCAGCCCGTTCGCGGCGTGAAAAATTGTTACGGCTGCTAGATTGCGCGCCGTTAAAACGTCTGCGAAGCAACGCGAGCGCTATAAAGAACGTACGGCACGCGTAAATAAATCTGTCACAATACTACGAGCACGCTCGCGTTCAAGCGTCACTATCAACGATCCGCTTTTAATTTCATTGTTCCGTACCATTCACATGTATTGACGTCACGGTGTTTCTTATTACCACCTACCAGAAACAATTTTGACGAACGTGAGATTGTTGAGATTCTACGATCTCAACTATCGGCGAGAAGTTAATAGTCTTTTGCAAGGTGGTCCTTTGGCAGGGCGCGAGTGAGTCAGCGCGACCTTGTGGATCGATGGGGTTGAGCAGTGGTCGGAGCCATGGGTTTGAATTCATGAGAGACGAGGCAGCAATGCTAGCAGCCGGTCGTGTGGCCTGTCTGGGTATAGACGAGCGATCATATCGGGTCGTTAACTGATATTAATAGCAGGGCGCGGTGAATGTGCGTAGCCTCTCTCTTTCTCTCTCTCCCACTCTCACTTTCTCACACGCACGTTTTCTCTCCCTCCCTTTCCGCCTTTCGTCACCCGCGCACTTTCTCTCTCTCTCTCTCTCTCTCTTCTCTCTCCTTCTCCCTTTGCCGGTGTCCGTTTCGATACACTCCTCTCACTTTCTCCCTCCACGTCGCTCTCCTTCTCACAGCAGTCGCTGCCTCGCTCCATCCTTTCTCATGGGGCCCTTGCCCTAATTGCAACAAATTAAATCACGCTATATCGGCCGTCCCCGGGGGCGTGTGCGTGCACCGATTGCGCATGCCTTTTTATCGGCATCAATCGCCGAGCGTATTGCTTCCAATTACGGGCTCACGGTAGGAACGTACGTTTTTCGAAGTTGGCGCTAGAGGTCTGCTTGCCTCGGATTTAGGCACTCGATGGTTTCTTACGTGAGCTCCGTGGGTGGATGATAAGAATAGGAATAGGGGAGCGTTTTATAGAATGTGTCATTTCGGACATTGAAAAGTTTAGAGGAAATAGTACGTTCCAGAAGAATTGTAAGATCTGTCACGGTGTAGGCGCGTAGAGTTGTGTGATCAGTAGAAAACGTTGCGTAGAACCCGTGAGGTGAAACGTTTAATTATGTAGGATGAAGGCCTGGTGTGACGAGTGCGATAAACAATTTTGCTCGATATCGAACGCTCGCCGAAATTCGGCCGACTGTTATCGCAAATTTATGTTAATTCCGAAAACGCCGCGGCGACCTTTGCAATTCATCGTACGAAATTGGTCGAACGCGAGTTCGAAGTAATTTATAAGCATGGAAATACACTCTTTTTAATATGCAGTACTAACCTGTTGAATGCGTTGTGTTCGTGACAAGCAGTGATTACATTTCTTCTCCGGAGTTAGATTCATTTTTTATAATTTCAACGACCGTGTCGTTTGTGATAATCGTGTTAACCTTCGTGATCCCGGTGTACTTCCGTCTGACCGTTTCGAACTTACGATTGCGCGAACACATGATTTCATGACGAAATGTACTTTGGAAGTTGACATCATTTTCAATCCTTTATTAACTTTCAACACAAATTAATTGTTAAACGATTTTTTAAACGCTCTTTTAACTCTACTTGACTTATTTAATGGCTACTTTATTACGTCAAAATACTTATTACACAATTTGGAATTATCTACTATCTTAAAATTATTATTGTAACATCGACAAATAAATCTTTTACCCACTAAAGTACGCTATTTCCTTTTCAACATTATTTCATTAACCCGACTTATCAGAAATACAAAAACTAGACGCATCTACGTATGCGTTAGCAAGCACGTAACAGAAAAAAAATCTTTGACTCTTGAAAACGCACTTGTTTGTTCAGTACACACTCATAATCCAATC
Organism: Priocnemis perturbator; assembly: GCA_963942575.1. NCBI lineage: Eukaryota > Metazoa > Arthropoda > Insecta > Hymenoptera > Pompilidae > Priocnemis > Priocnemis perturbator. The sequence continues at coordinate 3,932,731 of OZ012647.1, forward strand.
TCTGAAAACGTTCGAAACTTCTTGTGCCCAAGTATCACGCAACTCTGGCCGGTAACCGTTCGCATGGAAAAAAAGGCGAAAAATTCAAAATAAAAAGTATGGTTGCGGAGACGACTTTTGATATTTCCTGCCCTTACCATTAGCCAAGCAGGACTTTAGCTGGCGAGGGTGGTTCGGGGGATGCGAGGAAAGCCTCAGGAAGCTCTAACTCACGGGCAAAGGGGCAACCCACCCCGTTCAACCGAGCCAGCCCCAGCCATTAACATTAACCGAGCACATACAGGGTGTTTGCAATGGTATTATCGATCGCTGCCAACTGAAAAAGATTCTTTACGGCGTGTTCGACGGAACATTGTCCTCCGGTGGTAATTAGACGGGAGGATTTTCCCAATCTCAAATCGACGATGTAAATTCGTTTACCTTCGTTAAGATCGAAAGGACGATTTGTACTGACAAGGATGACGTCTCAATCCCGGATCGAATTTGTTGAAATGACGCCGAGTACATTGTTACACCCCCCATGAATATAAAATCCCAAAGGCATTCCGTATCGTGGGACTTATTTATTGAGGAAATTGCGTAAATAATGTTTCGCCCGACTAGCCTAGGCAAGAAAAATTATCGATGCAATTTCCTGAATAAATAGTGCCCACGATACGGAATGCCTTTGGAATTTTACACGCCTGGAGGAGTGTAACAATATGCTGGGGTCCATTTCCCAAAATTCGATCTCGAAGTGAGACGCTCTGCTTGCGAGCTTTTCGACGAAATTGGATATTACAATCGTTCTCGCGATTGCTGCATTTTGCTTATTTGTTCATTGAAATATCTTCAAAAGATACACTTAACGGAGCATTGCCTTTCATACTGAAACGTACTTTAAAGACAGGAAACGCAGAAATGAGCATCGGCTGGATCCGCGTCCTACATAGATTTAACAGAAGTCCACAATCTGTGCTAGATTCGATACAAGAGCGCCGATTTAGATCGGATTTATTGCTCCTTAAGAGCTTAATAGCCTTGTCGGGGTCTGATCAGCGTTAACTTTAGATCTGGGCCAGCTTCGTCTTGGACACGGTACGTGCGGGAAGTGGCTAGTTCACATTCACGAAAGCCCGGACTAAACGCTGATAGACTCGTTTTCACATTATGTCGGCCGGCTGAGGGAATGGCCGTGCGTGATAACCGCTAACAATGGTTAAGACATCGGTGTTAGTGGACCGGCGCTGGTGCTTTTCGGATCTCGTTGACTATGCAAGAGTCAGCTGGAGTCTATTATAAAGTTAAGATCGATACCGGCAAGGAAACGCGGAAGGTGTGTCGAATGGAGCGCGCACAAACGCATTGCCGAAAACGAAGGAACGTTGCTCGAGGATGGAACCGGCGTTCTTTAATTTCGTCCGTCTTCGGGCTAAGGGTCGCACGTTGTTTTTGCCGAAGCTCGTGAGCCTCCTCTCTTGTAGCGATAATCGACATAGAGGATACAGCGAGAATTAAGGCGTACGAGATGAATGGGTTTCACGTGCCAGCGACGATCCCCTCAACGTTCCGCTTCCTGCAGAAACCATGAGCAATGTCTGCTCGTACCTCTTCGTTCATGCGTAAAGTTTCCGATCGTCAAGCAAGAAGCGGTGTCAATCGTGCGAGAAACATCAACGCATTGTACGACTGACCGTGTACCCCGTAGCTGTAAGTGCATTGTCATGTAAAAGGCGCACGATTCAGCTCTCGGCCAAAGGGCAAATGTCGATAGATAAAAACTATCGCAGAGCGCAGTTCAGGAATAACGTGATCCAATGAATCTGTAATACGTGAACAATAACTTTTAGCTGCCGTACGGCGTACGTTTCTCGGCGTTACATTCCAAAATCGTCATGAATTACCATTATTGACGTAGTTGAGAATACTCGTCAATAGATGACACTTACAATAATCTTATTCTTTAAAAGCCCACAAAATATACCCAGCGACACAGTAAGAGAGTCATGAAAGCATAAAACATTTCCAACTCAAATTCCTTCTAAAAAGTAACGCTGAATGCGAGATGCGAGAGCAATGAGCGTAGACGAAAAAAACAACAATGACGGCAATCAACAATATACTTTTCGAAGCCGATCGCATCGACGCGACGGCGGGCGCTCTCGAAAAAGTCATGAAAACACAATTAAACCGAGATGTTTCCCGTCGTTCCGAAGCCGGCGTTTCACTCATCTAGACACTGGAGCCCACGATCTGGCCAATCTGACCCGGTCATTTTTGACAGCCGTATCGCTTCCTCTGCGGTATCGATGATTCGCGAACGGTGCGTCGATCACGTCGGTTAACGAACATGACGATAACGGTGTGTCGTTATCGCGATACGTATGCACAGTGCACCGCCCCCTGCCCACTGCCCTTTGAAAAGCCCCGCAACCGGGCACGTGTCGCCAGTGTCGCGCCCCCGTTGTTACTGCACTGCCTGGATCAGATAACTTTCGTTACAAGCAGATACCGGCGCGCGCGCGAATTCGCATGGATCACGACCTTGCTCGTGCAGATCGCCCGATACCGCTGATCTATTAATCAACCAAAGCGGGAGGGGGCAGGCCGAAGATATTTTTTTTTCCCCTCCTTCCCAATCGAGAGCGTGTCGTAGATTCGTGATTTGTCCGTTCGCGCGGATCGCGATATCACGAGGACTGCATACGATTTTCGCGAAACTGCGCCAGAAAAAATCGTACGCGTACACTCGCATTGTCGGGTAACTTTTTAAAGACCGTGATAGAGGGAAGGGGGGTGGTGGATGGTTCCGTCGCGGGAGAAAGTGATACGTTTCGAAGTTTTCACTGGCATCGATCGGCCGGTCGATTCGGCCGGCATTTAAGTCGCGATCAGAATTCCAGCGCAACGGCGCGCCGCCGCGCCGGGCCAGACGTACGTGACGTCGGGAGTAACGAAAGTACGACGGTACATCTTGCACGGTAAAACGGTCCGCGGAGAGCTTCCCGCAGGTTTCTACCCACGGAGGGGGCTGTGTGTGAGAGAGAGAGAGAGAGAGTGAAAGAGGTAGGCGGCGAGAAGAAGAAAGGTTGAGCGGACGAAGAAGACGGAGAGCGGTAGAGAGGAAGAGAGACGTGGTGAGAGGAGGACGTCGAGCGAACCATCCGTGTGCACGAGAAGAAGACAGTCAACGGGAGGGTGGAAGAGAAAAAGAGGGAAGGAGAAAGACAGAAGGGGCTGAGCAGAAGGAAGACGGGGTGAGCAAGAGGAAGAGAGGGGCACGTAGCGAGAGCGAGAGAGAGAATGGAGAGAGAGAGAGAGAGAGAGAGAGAGAGAGAGAGAGAGAGACCCACCCTGGTGGATGATCCCGCCTCTAAGGAGCCGCTTCATGCCAGAACCGAGGGAGAGACAGGCCGAGGCCCGGGATGGGGGTGAGCAGAACCCTCTGACGCCCTCCTCCCTTCTGGCCACCCCACCCGGCAACCCCCCCGCGGAGGACGTCCCGGCGCAGGCTCCGATACAGCCAATCGTCGGACCGCGACTGATAACGACGCTGCCAAATGTGCGTCCGTCGCACCGCGGCCGAGTCCGCCACGGTGGTCCACGCGCTGACAAACTCGTAACATCCCCGCGAGCAAGACCGGTAATCCTGGAAGGCGATCGCGCTCGCCAGCTCGCCAGCTCGCGCTCCCGTCCTCCCCCCCGCTCCCCTGCGACCGACGCCGACAGAAGCGGCCGACGATTTTTCGATTTTCGGAATCGCGCCCCCGACGCTCCTCGGCACGAGGTTTTTGCCGCGCGCAAGTCATGTCGTAAGGCACGCGCGTTCGATCGAGGGTGTCAGTCTCTCGCGGTGAATCAAGCTGCGAACCGGTAGAGATCGTCGGCTACCTGGGACACGATCTGTTTCGTTGTCGTGCTTCTCGAGATTGTGGACGGACGTCACGGCGTAGCGCGGCTAGAATCGGCGAGCTGGATTTGACAGTGGATAAGACTACACGCAGGACCCCGCACTGACGGTGAGTATGTATTCAAGATGTTTTCGCGCCGATCGCACGAGTATCGTCGCGTACGCTCGGACGCGAGGAGCGACGCTGGATTAAATTCGAGTGGTTTGAAAGGAGTCCGAGAATGCGGGAAGGTCAAGTGACAATGTATTGAAGCGCATCGAGCGTCGCCTGTCGATCTCTTATCGCCGCGATCACGGCAAATCAGTTGTGTACTTACGTTGCTGTTATAATACAGCGTACTCTCGTGGAATAGTAATGATTCGGGCGTCATTGAACGAACGCCTAACTATGCTGAATAATGCAGCATTCTAATTTTCATACTAACGCCGACGCTTTTTCGTCTGATACAAAAATCTGATTGAGATGTAAATATGTGTACCGACGCTGGTTGTTATCGGAAAAAAATTTCCTACAGGCCAGGATATATGCGCGTTACTTTCATGTCGCCCCTCACACGTCCGTTTTTTGATTATCGTACCTCGTGAAACATGCTTTTGAATAATGCCTGCTACATTGTACACTTCTTTTTAGTCGTACACGGAAGATGGAGAACTGCTTGAACAGTGCTGGATAAGACGTTACCTTGGTCCCAGCGCTGGCCAGTTCCATTCGCCACTGTTAAAGCCATAATTACACATTACCTCACATCATAAATCAAGTTTCTTCGCACTGATAAAGCATGAACTTGTAGAAGTAATTTTTTTTCCGTTCTTCCATCTTCCGTAATTCTTCGCAAATTAAAAACGTCTTTACAGAATCTAGTTATTGAATGGAGTTTCAATTAAATCGAAACTGTTTATTGACAGTGGAATATAAAAAATGAAGATACACTGGTGCATGAACGTTTGTCATATCAATGCAGAACGATATATGTAGGTCATTTCGCTCACCGAAGAATGTCCAAACGAGATAATCCGGTGAAATTTACGTTTAATCGGAAGTCGCGAGGAATTGGAAGAATACCAAATGCGAGCCCGTCGCACCATAACCAAATTATATCGGATGGTTCATGGTCATAATGCACATGGTCCTCGGGCAATGTACTTTCCGCATTCGCTTGAACTCTGTCAGTAATCCACGGTTATTGAACGGACGTGACTGGTCGTCCAAGAATCTACCGAAAAGCAAGTTTAACGTTTACTTTATGCCACGATAAATTCGAGGCAGCTGTCTTGTCGTGGCCATAAATAACTTCTCACTTCATTGTTTAAAAGAATTCATGATTGAACGCAGCGCAATGATACATAATTCTCCCACCAAATTCTGTGGTAGAACTTCGTTGATGTCTGCACAACGGACGCCGGTAAAAATATTTGAAACAATTCTGACCTATCACTTCGGCTTCACACGCTGAAAATAACACTCATTCAAAGGACCGAGACATAATTGACCATCATTGAATCAGACCCTTCCTTCTCTCACAAGTGTTTCCCTGCCATGCGTCTCGTCGCAGCACTGCTGCTAGCACTATGACGCACGATCGGAGTCATTCGTTGCGTGAAAAAGAAAATTCGGCGCCCCGAACGATCATAAAACGCGCGACCACCAAACCTTTACATATTCAATGCCGATCACTTCTTCTACGCTCTCGCCGAACGAACCTCTGGACCATTTTCCTCGGCCGACGTCGGCGCGTCGGAAACGAAACGCGCCATGAGGCTTGAAACGCACTTTTTCGTTATGCATGCAAAGAGTATTACAGTCCAAGGAGGTTAAGTACCGTTAACGACCACGCGCGGACGTATCCACACGCACACGCAGAAGCGCGCACTTTCAACGCACACGCTCGTATCTGTATATATATGTACGTATATACATACAATACAATACGTACAAACGTTCGCGCATAAGTAACGCACACGCACTGTGACTGCGTCAGAAACTCTACAAGCCCTTAACGAATACACGATACGCACGTTTTCACTCTATCCCTCTTCCATCCCCCGCGCGCGCGTTTCCGCGAATAATACCGCGACCGCACGCATCTTCAACGCATAATTATCACGTTGTATTCCGAGGCCACTTTCGCGGTCGCTTTTATTTCGCCGCGCTTGCACTCCGTCAGTTCAGCGGTTCGGCGGCGAATTTTCTACCTACTTGTCCTCGCAATTGTCCCCTTTACGTCACACAGTAAATATCTCTGCATACTCGCGCGTTCTTAATGTTGTCCGTCTCGCGAGTTAGCGGTGTCTGTGGTCAGTGATGTTTACTATTATGTGTTTCCAGTACGCGTAAGACGTCAGACGCGGTTTTCAGAGGATGCCATTGCGTACCGTTTCGTTCGCAGCCGTTTAATTCATTTTCTAACATAGAAACTGAGAGTTTCCTAAAGGACACTTGTAAGAAGCGGCACATCGGTCGTCACGAGTACCTACTTCATTTAGAACATTTCTAGTGCTTCAAAAGCGTAGAGCGAAATACTCCAATTTTTGCACTTTCCACTCAGTTCCTCTGCAACATAATCCTCGTCCGCTTTTTTCACAAACTCCCACGAAACATCGGCAGTCTCGTCCTCGAAAAAACTCGACTCCCCCTCCCCGTTTTTTATTTTTCATGAAACCCGCGCGTGTCCCCGGGCCGTCTCATTCTCGCCGGACGAAAACAAGGAGCCAACGGCGGTTATCTGATAAAGGTATTCTCCGACAGCGTTTCTCCCTCTTTCGCATGCGATTGTGCGCCTATATCGCCCGCGACAGTGCATTTAAATAGTGTGTGTAGGTACATGCGAGAGAGTTTAGACGAGGTAGGCAGAGAGGGGTTTCCGGCGAGCGTTAACAGAGTAACAGAGTGATGTAATGAGGCCCGGAAGCAGGCAATTTGCTGGCCGCGGCGGCCGCAGTTGCGCGAGACAACCTGCCCGGAGTACCTTCTTCTTGATACCGGGTCCAGAGCCTCCTCTCGATCGGATACCTGTTCGATTCGCGGCCATATCGTATCGGGCCGATCGAAATCGTCAGGGAATTACGGCGTGCGCGCGCGCGCGCCCTTGTTTCTTCGCCTCACTACGTTACGCCGGAGCGTCGTTTCGACGTCGCCCGGGCTACGGTCACACGTCGGAGAGCGACATTTTCGATGGAAAAAAGCGGTTTCCTCAATCGACGGGACTGACGAAACTTTGTGCGCGCGCGCACGCGCGCGCGTCAAAATCGCCGGCACGCTCGACGGAAGTTCGGTCGTGTATTCTATGAGTGGGTAATATATGTACGTATAATCGTGTGTCGTGTGTCGTAGTCTGTTCGAAGGAGCTGAGACTTTTTGGGGGAGTTCGAAAAAGTGAAATGTTTGTTGGATGAAGTTGTGAGTATTGAGATGGATCGATGATTAAGAGTCGTGACTTTTTTCGTGGCGCGGATAGTGGTTGGGTGTGGGATATATGGCTTCGGTGACGCGACTGATAAAAATCGTGAGGAATAGACCGTGATTAGCTCGCGTTCTTGGCTACGTTTCAGTGAGCATTTTGTAATTCCGCCGGTCCAGTGATAAAACGTTTCTGCAAATTTACAAGTCAATGTGATTTATATGTCAGGAAAGCTATAAATGATTCCGGCAAAAAGTTGTTAGTGAGCGTGTCATATGGCGCAGTGGAATCTTTCGGGAAACGCTCCTGTTTCCTTAAAGCCGAACGATCTTATTTTCGTTTGATTTTCGACACCGACGAATTTCGAAGAGCCCGCTTTATCACTGCGCTTGGATGAACGTCTCAGAACGAACGCGTTCAATTAACGGGAGCTGCGTCTTAATTAACGAAACGACGGGGTTCCTGTGTCAGATGAATCAAAGATAAACGTTCGTCCCGAAACAGCACTCCACTCACGCATTTTCTCCGCAGACGATCAAGCTGAAAGGAAAACCATCGTGTAACCCATTTTCGAACACTGAAACGATTCGAGACATCGAGCTGCGAACTCTACGAGCGAAATATCCATCAGTCGCGAACCGTCGTAAGGCAATTGAGTATCGAGTACTCGACGAGGCTGAATTTTTGAAGACTCCGCCGTCGCGATTCTCGCGCGAACGTTTCCGATGGGAAAATGATTCGTCGTAATTGAAGGCGCGATGAAATTCGCGTACCAATGAAACGAGCCATCGCTTCGCCGGGAGCACCGCCGGGCGAGAGCGTCCACACATACGCGTACACTTTTCGGAATTCGCGCAAAGTGAGAAGATTTGTCTGTCGCGCAGATGGGTACGAGCCGTGGCAGGAATTGTGCGATATCCGTCGCGGCCGCACGGCGAACAGTGAAATTATGTGATAATTTCGTGAACGTGATTGAATTGACCTCGATACATTGTGTGCCTTTGGGATATTTACGAGACCCTTAACCGTCCCGGCGCGGGCGATTCGGCCGATAGTGCGCTCATTGTAACGGCGCAATAACGGCGGAATGAATCTTGAACGAGCCGAGCATATACGTATGCGCGCGAATCGTGGTCGGTCCGACTGAAGGCTCGGATTCTGGAAGTGAGAGTGTGAGAGCTGTCGAATGATCGGAGTGGCGCGATCGAGCTGGTCGCGGGGTATCGGTCGTCAAGACTGTGTGACAGCGGGCGCAGGTAAACGCGTGCGTCTTCATTTGCACCGAGAGTCATCGTGACCGCTCCGCAGGGCCTCGTCGCAGTCGGACTCGTTTGAAAAATAATTTATGTAACGGATACGCGGAGGAAGTGAGAGATTTTGAAGATTAAGCGGAAGCGCACTCATGACAAGCCGCGGGCCTGAAACATTGTAGGCAGCGTCTGTTTGAAGGTCTGACGCGACTCCGGGCGCTCGGGATTATCATAATATCGTATCAGCCTGTTCCTCATGCAAATTTTCGAGCCGAGCGCCGCGATCACTTTCGGAATTGTGATGAATGTAATAACTTCGAGGCCGCATCGATAAAATGTAGATCAGAAACCCCGCCACCGGTTGTATACGGCTCTCCTACGCCCGACTGTGATGCATGTCGTTCCTGTAAATTACGACGGGATCGATTACAAGCATCGAGCCGGTCGTTACGTGCACGTATTCAGATGCCCCCGTGTATTTGCGAACGGTCAGTCTTTTCCGTACGTGACATCCGTTCGTTTTAATACGATAGCCACGTTTGCCGGATGCCTCGAGGGTCCTTTAACGATCTTCAACAGCGCTGACCGCATGCCCGTAAGTGCTGTTGACTCCGCAGCAAAGCGTACTCGCGCCGCGCCGATTCCTACTGCATTTCGACACTGCCCGCTAATCGCTTCTCAGCTCTGTCGCACTTACTGCCGGTCGGCCAATTTGTTTTCTTTTTTTTTTAGCGACGCCCATCTGAGCACTTCAATCTTCAATGTGCTTTCCATCCGGAGTCGAGCGTCGCCGATTTTTTTCGTCAATATAGCTTGCTACTTGACTGCTGCCAAGTTTATGATTTAGAGTCTAGCGGACATGGACTTACGATGTCTCGATCCGTGTAATACCTTTGGACGGTGCTGTTATATAAAAGTTCATGTAATTGTTGAATCTTATAATTTTATGGGATGCCAGTTAGATGTACGAATGTTTTCTTGGCACATCGTACGATGGACGACGCGTTACTGGGCAGTTTTAATTGTTCTTGTGCAGGTGCGTTCGAATTAACCTTACGTTGACCCCGGCAATATTCTGACGAAATCAGCTTCAATGGGATTAATTGAAAATTACCTAGTGGGTTGGATATATGCGTGCGTGTATAACACGGGTGCGACACAAGTGTAGTTGCGTATCTAAGTGAAGATTGTCTTTGAACTTTGTATAAATGTTGATTATTTCAATGCCTGGCATAAATTGTACGATTATAATTAGAGTTAATTCGTCAAGAGCGTTCCATTAAAAATGTTATAATGATATGACTGTATCAGCCATTTGAACGCAAGACGATTGGATTTTATAGATTTTCTTAAAAGTTTCTCTAGAAAAAACACTTACTTTCTTTATCCTTTCCAAAAGCTCTTCTATAATATAAGGAACACTTTGGCCGTTTGGTCTTATTGTCAGATGCGCTCGAATTAAGGAAACCGGTTTAAAAGTTCCAACCCCAAAAACGTGTCACAAAGTAGTGAAACTTTCTCGGAGCTGTATGATACCGAGGGGTTGTGCACAGGTGCGTCTCGTTTGCCGAGAAATACGATAATAACTACTGGAAGAAGAATTTGCTGTATATTTACCAACCATTACCCAATTACTGCATCAAAACTATTCAAAATGTCATCTTAACGACAGGAATAGTTTAAAATTCTCGATTTTTCACGGTCCTCTCACGTCTAAACTATCAATCCTATCATATAAGTTACATTAGACTTTTTCGAAGAATTTCCAACGCTCTTTCCTTTGTCTCCAAGACCCACAAGCTACGTCAAAAACAAGTTTCCTTCGGCTGTCGCACTTATACAAATTCTCCATTCACAGTACATCGAACGCAAGCATCCCCAACATTCAGCCTGACCCGATATTTCTTTGATTTTCAGGGGCTCTTTGGTGATGTACGACAGCGCTAGCTGTTCGTACGCAGGTGCGCTCGAATTAAAGGGAGCCTCCGGGGCAGGAGCCGCGGCCGCGGCCGCAGGCGTGACAGCGGCGGGCGTGAAGCAGGAGAACTGGCCGTATCGCGGCCTCACCTGCGGCAGCACCTTTCAGCGTCTCAAGGAAAGCGTCGACAAAGCGAAACAGGCGCTCGCCGACCGCGGCGGCTACCTCGCAGGAGCTTTCTCGCCTCCACCACGTGCCAACCCGTCCGCCATTTCGCCAACCGCCTCCATCACCGGTGAGTGCTTCCGCATTCGTGAATCCCGTCCCGACGCTCCATATTTTATTCTTTCCTGCGCCTCCGCCTCCGCCTCCGCCTCCGCTGCTCCGTCCGACTATATACGCCCAATCGATAGTCTGTTGAACCAGTTGCGAAATCGCACGTCACGCGTCACGATATTACGATGGAGTATAGAGTATATCGCAATCGCGAGAGCAAAAACGTCACCGAATGAGAGCGGATGACGTTCCGCGGATCGACGAACGCGTCATTACACGCGACGTTACGTTCGACTCGAGCCGATTCCATCGAACGGCACACACGTTCTCTGTTACTGTACGTCGGTTAGCGCGGAGTGGTGAGTTTACTGATACGGGCCAGATGGTTATTTTAGGGCAGAGAGTAGTCTGCGCTGGCGCAGCGAAATGCTTGAATTACGTTAAATTGCTCCCGTATCGAGTTTCGCGTTTCTCACGCGTCCGGTTGTTTGGTTCAGTGTCGTCGCGCACCTAGCGCGCGGTCATAATTATGCAAAACTGGGACGAGAGGGACGTATAGTCGTACCTATGCAGCGGCGCGCGGCGTGCCGTTGAAAAGACGCGAAAAAGTGATAAGGACCGAGCGTGTGAAAGTAGTCACGGTCGCGGAGTTTCTATTAGGCGCGCCCACAGCATCCAGCGCGCCGCGCCGGCCAGGTGTCGGCGGCGGGCACACACGAGCACGCAACTTGCTCAACGCCGCAGCCGCAGCCGCCGTCGCTGGCCGGCGCGAAATTGTCTCTAATAGCGAGGCACAGGTCACGCAGAGACACGTTACGCGAATGACACGCAACGTGATTAACCACGTGGACAAGTTCATACGTGGCAGAAAAAAGTGGTGCAAGGGTAAGCCTCGCTTTCCTCCTGCTTCAATATACACACACGGCGATACACGGCCCGCGATAACGTTATTTACGGAGGCCGGAACGATATCCGCAACCTTTTTTGCCCGGTATATTTTAATTTAATCTTCTGCCGGTCGCACGTACGTGCGCCGTTGTAGCGAATCGGGGCCGAGGAGTGCGGAATTAACATCGGCCGAGTGTCACGCGAGTGAGAGTACAGAGAGGCGGAGATATAAACGATGTAAAATATTCGCCCCGCCGGATACGACTTGGGCGCACGAATTACGTGTTACCGACACTCGTAATTATTGCGCGCAAATAAAATCATGACTCCGCGCCCGGGGAAGCACGTGCGAATCGAACGTCTCCGGCTGGAGCGTATTTAGCACGGTCACGAAGCCAAATGAAATTCGGCGTCGATGGCGACCTCGCCGGAATTAAGACGGTGTTGCTCGACTAATCAGGACACGATCCGCGCGAGCGCGCGGACAGCACCTGAGCGACCGGCGACCGCCCGGCGACGATGGTCTCGCGATTCTTCCTCCACGCAAATAGGACCACGTGGGAACAATAAAGACGCCGGGGGTCATCGGCCCCCGGCGGCGGCGGCGGGGCGGGGTACGCGCGCGGGAGGCTTGGAAAACGAAAAGGAAAACGGGCGCGGGGAAAAAGAAAAAGAGAGCGACAATCTCGGCCGCGCAATAATTTGTCACCGCGCGCCAACCGCGATACCGGTGGGCTGACTGTTGCACTTCGTTGTCGCCGATTTCCGATTGTTTTTTTAAAGCGCCGGTCGCCGAGGACATTAATTACCCGGCCAGTGTAAATCACGTTATCTACCGCCCACGCCTCCGCGAGGAGGTGTAGGACGAAGAGGTGGAGGTGGAGGAGGAGGTGGAGGTAGAGGAAGAGGAGAAAGAGGGTGAATGTCGGTGCAACGATAGGAGAGGAAGAGTGGGGAGGGGAGATGCGGTGGTGGTGGTGGTGCTGGCAACGGTGGTACAGGGTATGGAAGAGGGAAGGAGGGCTGCACGAGGGTTGCACCGCTGCCAACAGAGTAAAACGGTCGTCGACTGCTTTCCACGGCCGCACCAATATCCTGCGTGCTCGCCGAAAATTTATCGGTCGCACGAAAACTTTCATTTCGCCCAGGTACCGCGTGCGCTGTCGATGTATCGCGCGGCTCGTTCGGCGGATCGCGAATCTTTAAAGTCGAACGCGATACGTGATCTTCGATCGAAATGACGCGGCAAGGGCTATATGTTTCAGGAAGATTAGTACGTGTAGTCCGAATTTGTTGAGTCGCGGAGACGGTTTGTGATGTTGAACTAATTGTGGGGCGTATGAGTATGTGGAAATTTGTTGGTCCGTCTACATTTTTCTGTCTACTGCATTTAATGCGTCTTGTGATTTCTAAGAGTAGAATGCGATTATTTGTGTCCGCGGCGGGGCAATCTATTCGTTTACATCGAACGCGAACTTGTGGTCACCGATTGTCAAGTATTACCGAACTATGACAATGGGATCTTTTATAACGCCGAGTTTCTCCTTCGAATACTTTTTATTATCGAAATCTGACTCTGCGCTCTGTCGTGGTCACGTGACCCACCGTAGATCACGGATCACGAAGATGGATGGCGTCGTCGGATTCTTGCAATAACAAGCGATGTCTCGCGGAAGAGCTAAACGTGACCCGTGCCTTTCACGGGCCCTCCCGTGAATGATTTAGATTTGATAGAACGGTTCCGGGAAAGTGGGCGTCGCGACGAATTGTCAAATCGTCACGTGTGAGCCGGCCGATTATTTCGATACCGACGAGATTTGCATGACAACGGGCCCGCGTTGTACGTGCACGGCGAAAAGCTTCGCGAATACAGCGAACTTGACGTTCGCTACCCCAGCACGACGCTTAAACTTCCCACGAGCGTAAAGAAAGTCACTGACCCATTGCGCGTCGCACACAATTTTTCCCTCCATTCCGGGCGAAGCGCACGATTCACGACGAAAACTCGAAACTCAGATTTTCCGACCGAACGAGCGCGCCCGTTAAATGTGCCCGATAAACTGTACATACCGATCTATATGCAACTACGGATCGGTCGTAAATCAAAGGTACTACGAATCTCTCTCGAACGTGGAAAGTTCGTCAATCCTGGCCGCGATCGTACCTGCCCTGAGGAAGCATCATACTAGTTCGCTAGTTGACAATCTTTTCTCTCTCTCTCGACCTCCTTACGATATCATTCGAGACGGTTGCGATAGAGGCAAGGAGGGCCGGAGGGTCTCAAAATTCGGCGAGATCCGCAACGTTCGGGCAAGATGGTGGGTCGATGATGGCGGCGTAGTTGCGAAAATGTGGATGACGAGGGAGGAGCGGTTAGGGGTTAGCCGGGAACGTATCCATGACGACCGACCGCCCCACGAACCCGCCACCCTCCGAGATCCCGGATGCTCCCCTCGACATCCCAGCATCCTCATTCCCTCCGTGCCTCACTCCCTACCACTCATTCTCCTCTACCTTCTCTCGCAGCCTCTCTCCCTGACTGGTGACTGCGTCTATCTGCCCCTATCTGCGGGCCGTCGGGGGAGAGATGCACGGCTACTTAGATTTTAAGTCGGACCATTTCGTGCCGAGTACCTATATCCACCTAACCCGACTATAATTCTCGCGAAATTCAGACGTACCGGCACAAAGGAGGGATACGCTCGCTAAAGTTCGCCCCCGCAACCCTTGGCGGATCGTTTGCCACTGCCACATGGGTAGCGGTTCAGGGCGTCCGAAAAAAGCTGCATTTCTATGTTCAGTATTGATCTTTCGACGCGAACAAGGTGAACTTCAACTTCATTTTCCATCGGCGGCGTTTGGAAAGTTTTCGCGCCCGAATTCGTTACAGGCGCCCGTGTTTGTTGGAAACGTTTAATGACGTTCGATTCCGGAGTTTAACGTGACAATGCAGGTTGCGGCGCGACGCGATAACCATATGCGCGGGAGGGGAAACAGAGTTATCAGACATTGCGTGGACGCGTTTAAGGGCGGACTGCACACATTTAATGTTCGTCAGTCGACCGTCGTCCCTCGCGATACCCTGTTTACACTGGTAATTGATGTTTGACAAGTCGCGCTGACGCGCATGCCGACAATGTGTTTGTTTGCTCTCGTACCCACGCGTTAACCTTTTTAACAGCCATAAAGTTACGGCTATTGCCGGTCGAGCGTATGAAACGAGACGCGGATGAAGCACGACTGTATGTTTAACGCAATTCACAGCGCCGTTAACCGACAACGATATCAGCCCGAAAAACTTCATATGGCTTCCCACGTACCAATTATGTACATCAATACACATGTCACCTCGCACACTATATACCTTATATACGATGCATAAAGCGTTCCGCGTCCTCCTCTCTCGGGACAGAAAAGAAAGCCTTTTCAGAGATTGACGGCGAGCGATTAAAAATCAGGCCACCCCCCTCAGCCCCGTTCGACGATTTCACGCCCTTCGACGGAAGTCTTTCAAACCACCGGGACGCTTCGGATCGAAAGAGTTCGCGACGTTCACCCTCGATTCCCGGCTCGTCTGTCTAATTGCACGGAATCGGGCACCTCGGGAGACAAACGATCGCGCCCGTCGTGCGAGGCCAAAAGAGCGTATCAACCCTCCCGCACCCTGCCACCGTCCTCCTCCTCCTCCTCACGCGTAAGCCGATCCTCGTTTTTCATACACATCGCTCCGTCGTCTTCGAGGGGTGGGTCGAATCACGGTGACCAAGACGCGTTGATAATTGCCGGTATCGGTTAACCCAGGGGGTGGTCACGGGCCTCGAACACCCCTTTGTACGGAACTCCGTCGCTGCCTCCAGCCCCTAAAGCACGGCTCCCTTCCCTCCTCGGGATGCTCTCCGCGTGATCCCTTTTGCCCTTCATCCGGGAACCTTTGCGCGCCCCTTCGCTTCCGCCGACCTTCCACCGACCGACTCCTCGGCAGGCATCGCACATCGCCACCAACACGGATAACACCGACGCCACCGGTTACTGGTGACTGCTTCGACCCCCTCCGGTTGCCCGTACCCTAAGGGTGACTAAGGGTCAGAGAATCGTAACTGTCTTGTCGCGCGGGAAAAAAATGGTAAGAATACATTAAAGAGTCCAGGGGGAGCGGGAGAGAGAGAGAGAGAGAGAGAGAGAGGATGACCCCCGGATTTCCGCTGGAGAATCTTTAAAAGCTCGCGACCCGCTCGCCGCCGACACGGTCATTTTCTTCCTGCCCTCCGACGACGACGCGCGAGAGGCTCGAAGGGAAATAGGGAGGAAGACGCGACGACTCGCTTCTGGCGAATGAACGTTACGAAGGCGGGTGCGTTTGGATTTAGAAGGAAGCGTCCCTTTGTCTCGTCGCTTCTTTCGCACGATCGAGTATTCCCGCAGCCTTATCGTGCCATCGGCGGCTGGCATCGCGAATGATAATTTCGAGTGCGCCCACGCAACACCTCGCAGTACACCGCGGCGCTCGACGTCACGCAGATATTATACCGGAACGTATCTGAAATGCATCGCGTGCGAACCGATGAAGCCTCGCGCTCGCGAGAAGTGATCGAAGCGAATCGACTACCTCCTCTCTCCGCGTCGTTCAGGTCGACCGCACTCGGGCGATCCGGGTCTCGTGGCCAGGGGGAGGGTTGTCTTTCTGCTTGCAACTCTCCTACGGCTCGTTGCAGGGCCCGTGACTAATCATGATAGTTCCGCCCGGGAACGGCGGGGACACACGACTCTCGGTTCCGGTTCCGGCGCGTGCTGCCAGCCCCTCTGCACCCCCCGGCCACCCCCTGCGGGTAGCGAGCCACCCTCCTGCGCAATTATTGCGCTTTGCAACAAAGACCGTGCCGCGGGATCGAAGGGCCACGTTACTGCTGCTGCTGCTGCTGCTGCTGCTGCTGTTACTGCCTTATCTCCGGCGCACATCACTCTCTCTTTCTCTGTCTCTCTCGTTCCGCTCCCTCCAGCCACCCTTCGCGCGCTCTCTGTCTCCATTCTCTAGTTGAAACTATTCGTTCCGCCGTTTCCCTTTTTTTTTTTTTGCTCCTCTCTTGCCGGTACGCTGCATTCGTTCACATCGTACCCGCCCGCATCGCGTTTTGTGAGATTTTTCTGCTCTTCAGTGCCGATGCTTGCTGGGTCTGTTTGTAGGGTCAGCGTGTGACTGTTATTGTTGGCTTCTTTGGCCCATTTTTTGATCTTGCCGTTTCCATTTCTCTAAGCGCTATCCTGGAGTAATCTTTGATCCTTTCTGTTATTTAGTTGGTGGAATTTTCTACGTTCCGGGTTTGATGATTTTTTGGTCTATCCTTAGGATCAGTAGTGTTAGAATTTTTCAACTTTTCGTCCCCGTGTCTATGTTTTGCTTGATTTCGTCTTGCCAGGCGGACTAAACTAGCTACTTAGCGTCCGTCTTTCCCATTGTCTCCCGCTTTCGAACGAGCAACGAACGTATTACCACCACCATCGAGCCAGGTCGCCTGCCAACCCTACGAGCGAATCATTATTCATCCTCGCGCGACCTATGGCCCACCCACCCGACGTCGTGAAATAACCTCGTTAAGCTACTAACTGCCGCGGCGGTATGTACGGCCGTGCTAGAGGGAGCGTTGATGTAGGAGAGGAGACTAGAAAAAGAAAGCGGGAGGGTGAGATAGAGCCCGCGTCCCCGTGCACGGTATACGTGAGACCAGGTAAAGAGAACCGTGTGCCACGTACAAGGAGCAGAGGAAGTACAGACAATGAAAGGGGACGAATTCTGGCTAAAGTACAGAAGGTCATTTGTAACGCGGAAAAGAATTTGCTCAGTTGCGCGCGGGTCGGCTCGTAGAACCGAGACAGCCGAAACGAAAGCACAGAGAACGATACGAGAAGACCGAAGAATACCGGTAACGCGGAAAGAAGAAGCATAAGAGGGAGTCGACAAAATCGTGAAGGACGGAAAAAGAGACGGCGTTGAGAAGAAAGTTTGAGGATGCGCGCACAATACGTCACGAGAGTATACGCGAGGAGTGGAGGGAGGGCAAAGGAGCGTTTCGGGCGGAAAGGACGGCGTGAGCGAGGATGGGGCGAGAGGGTGCGCGGGTGGGTGAGACTTTTACACCCGCGTGACTCGACAGAAATTCGCGAGAACGCTCGCACGCGCCCCGCCCTTACGTCGTCAGCCCTATTTCACCGACGATCGTGAACGATCGCATGGCTGCGCCTTACGACCTCGCCGGCGTCGATCTTTCGCTCTCCTTCTGCGTAGGGCACCTCGATCGTGCGGCCTGCTGACTTAATATTATAAGTGCAGGCGGGGGCGGTGCTCGGCGGTATCACGAACGCCAGAGGACTGCCCGTGACGAATCCCGCGTGAAAAAGATCGCTGTCAACGGTAACGCGACATTGCTCGCGTAAATGACCGAAGAAACGGCCACTTCGGCAGTGCCATGTCTCACTCGCTGTCGGTCGGAGCAGAATTGAGACGGATTCGCGTTGTCCGGAAATCGATACCACTGACTTGACTGCGATGTTGTTTAATGGGAAGTTAATTGCTGCTGGGTGGACGTGGACGGTCGCGGAATGATAGGTTGAAATTCTGGCGGTGTGTCAAATTCATGAAAATCCGTTGTTTGGGTCCATATTTTTGGGTTAAATATATTAAACTAAAGATCAATGCGGATATGTGTCGGTTGTTTTCATTATTGTTTGAAATAGTGTACGTAACATTAAAGGCAAGTGTAAGTCATTTTGTAAACGAAATAATTAGCGAACTTCACGTTGCAGGCAAGTGAGTGGTTATCTATTACGAATTAGAGGAATGTCGTAGGCTTTACCGTGGAAGAGTAACGATAGAGATATTAACAGTCATCGGTTAGGAAGGTTACGACGAAACCAACTTTCACAGATTTCCTCTCGACGTCGGTGAAATTTCGACAAAGTGAAGTAGATCAATACCGAAAGCGGCTTTGTAGACCTGGGGCGAAAGCCCGCGCGCGCTTTGGGAATCTTTGGCTAGGTGGCACTGTCTTGCAGTACCATCCCTTATTTTAGTTTCCCCAAAACATGCCAGATGGCCCGCACGTTTCGTCGCGAGCAGAAGAAACACATTCGTGAGCTATTACGGTACTTACCGTTACTAATGTCTGCGCTGAGTAGGCACTTTCCACTGCGACGAGTGACCAAGTTTCACGGGACATTATGCTCTTAATCCTTGACACTCACAGTCCCAGACCTGCAAATGTAACACAATTGTCAGACCGTTGATCAAAAGGCAACGAACGAAGGTTTCACAGCCATACGTTCGCCGCCAAACCAAAATCCAAATTGAATAAAATCGATAGCGCCAGCAAAGAACGAAGCATTACGTTCAAATCGGCGGAACTGTATCGCATCGCGTCTGACGTCGGCCGTACACATATACTACTTAGCAGCCGACGCACGCAGCGCTTACTCCGGGGAGTCCGGGGCAGGATAAAAAAGCGGCCGTGCAATTTCCGTTCGAGCGTTCCGTCCCCGCTCGGTCGAGTCAGTCGGCCGTCGGGGAAGAATTTGTCGGCGACAAATCATTCGGCTGATTAATGACATCGTCGGGCGTCGATCGTTCGCGCGAGAAGACGCCTCGTCCTGCTCGCGGGGGGTCGATTTCGCCTGGAACGTACGAACGGTGACGTTGCAGAAGCGGCGAAGGACCACCTACCCTTCGCGTGCGACTGAGCGAGAATAAGTGCGCGGGGGCGAGCGAGAGGGAAAGAGAAGTCATTAGCCGGTTAATCATGCGTTATCGTGTGTGCTTAATGTTCCGTCAATGAAGGAGTGACTGGGGAGTGAGCATCCAGGAAAGGGAGGCTCGTGGCCCCCCTTTTTCGAAGCTTTTCTTGGCTCGCAGTCAATATTGTTGGCGTGCACCGCAGCGTGAGCAACAGATCACACTCGTACGTACACGGACGGGCACCCTCACCTTCGCGTCCGAATACGAGAGAAGGAAAAAGGACGGAGTGCTCGGTTCTCTTTTGGCTTCGCATTTTTTCCGAACTAATGTAACCGACGGACTTACCCCGCCGAGCTGCACGTGAGGCTTAAAGGAAGCGGCCGCGTTCATAACTACATGCCCACTTTGGTCTCTCTGTTTGGCGAGCCGAACATATCAGGGTTTCGAAGAATTGCGATGATCGGGTGTACTGTAGGTACTCGGATACGACGAATGGTATAGATTTGCATAATGCTGTTGAGTATGTGCGATGTTTGTAGTGCAGCTTACGTTGAGCGTGATCGTGCAAGCTTTTGCTGATGCGAATAATCTCTTGCCGAAATCGGTCTTAAGGACTGCGTATCACGGCGGTGCCGGTGAAATTTGTGCCGCGATTCCAGGTAGAACGCTGGGTCCCTGCCGCAATTTTCTCTCCCGACATACGTCCAATCCAAGCCGAAGTTCTTATCTAGAGTGTTTCAATTTGCTACGCGTTCCCGTTTCATGTTCTCCATGTTCTTACTCGACTGTGTCAAACACGTCGTATGCATGTTTTACGAGGCAACGTCGCTGACTAATCTGTTACGCGCCGCCGCCACAGAAGCAGCATGATTAATTCCTCGCGAGGGGTGCAAGTAATTATCATAGTTTTTACTGCCGGCTGTAAACGTTCCGGGAACGTTTGACGAAAGGGTGGAGTAAAGGATTGCCGGCTGTGCGAGCCTGAATTATATCATACTCGTCATCGATATCTGCCGATAACGCTGCGAAGCACTCAACAAAGCTAAATATTAATTATTTAAAAAACAAAGGCAAAGCACGTGTATTAATTTACACGCGTCTCTGTATTGCCTTCATGGACATCCAACCACAAACAGCGTACTCAGTCCACTTAAAAGTCTTTCACGATTAATTCCCTGGAAAAGTATAATTTCCCTAATGCCCCCCTTAAGTGCGATTACGAAATATCCGCGCAACCAGCTGCCCATTCATTCGATATTGACGGAATTGGCGTTCGAACGCCGGCACAAGCCCGACAAACGCACGTTTAGCCGTGTCGATGCCGGAGAGCGCGGTAATCCGTCGGTCGGATGAGAGCTACGTAGATCGGACGAAGCGGCGTGTAAAGTCATTGAAAGGCCGCGGATACGTTCGGAGGATGAGCGGTCGCGGAAGACGAGGAAGAGGGCAGGGGACGGGGGTAGGCGAAGGCGAAGGAGAACTACAACTACGACTACGACTACGACTACGACAACGACGCCGACGACCGGTGTTTGTGGCGTCCGCCGCCGCCCCGGCCGCCGACAAAAAGGCGAGAGAATTTCCTGAAATCCTTTCTGAGGGTCTGATTGCCATCATTATCGTGGAGTGGGTAGGAGTAGCACGGCACGGTGGAGGATAGGGTGCCACGGGGTGGGTTTCGGGTGGAGTGGAAGTGGAGGTGGAACGAGGGTGGTTAGGAGTCGAGAGCCGAGGTTGGGGTTTCCGCGTGGGAGGAACGGAGATAGGTAGACCGAGCGAGAGAGAAGGAGAGTGAAAGCGAGAGAAAGGTGGCACGGGAGAAGGAGAGAGAGAGAGAGAGAGAGGGAGAGAGAGAGAGTAGAGGACAATCAGTGGTATTCAGCCCAAGCTGAGGACTGGAAGGCCAGGGAACGCGGGTTGGGACGCCGACGACGACGACGACGACTACTACTACTTCTCTCCTCGCTCGAGGATCGATCGACCACCGACACCCGCTTCGACGTAACACCGGTTCCTGGTCACCGGAAGTCACCGCGAACTGTGGCAGTCGAACGAAACGGAGTTCAAGTTCCTATACGACTTCTGAATCGAATTTCGCCGTTGATCCGCGCGAAACACGAGCCTATCATGAGACCCGCTCCGCTTGCGAGACTCAATTTGGAAATTCTGCGTTTTTTCTTCCGCTCGCCCTCCTTCCCGTCCCCGGCCTTTTCCTAATTTTCACTCTCCGCTTTCTCGAGTGATGCACTCTCCTGCCGAGCGCCAGCGGAAAACGACCATCATGCCATCATGTGCTCTTGCTAATTCGAAGATTGCTCGGGCGAATCGATTTTTCTGTATGATTCTAACGATTCGAGAGCGTTAAAAGAACGTTTCTGAGCCAATTTATCGTAATTAACCCGTATGTTGATTACAGGAATGAATTTTTGCGACACAACTATTTTTTTACGCATATTGCGAACATTATTCGAAAGCAAAGCCTAATCCGAAACACGTACTTCCCACTTTTCAAGAAAGTTCATCGACTCACGCTTGCATCGACGGCCATACTTTGCCAAAGCAACAGTGCCCTCGCATTCGTGTCGTTAATCGACAACTCAAAAGAATTCTTCAACTTGGACCAGTTTCTTGGACTTGAACTGAAATGCCGTAATACGTCGTACCCAGCAAACCACCGTCCATTCACGGACTAACTTTTTCCCAAAGCCAATGCTTCCCTCGTCATAACCTCATTCCACCTCGTCTCTCATTACTGCTTAATTACCAGCGTCATCGCAAAGTCGCGCAGAAATGAGGCCCGATCCAGCCGCACGACGCTTCGTCGGCGCGTAGGCTGCTCAAAAGTGAACCCTGACCTCGACCAGGCGACTTCTTTTGCACGTCGCTCCCTGTCGATCGCGCGAGAGGAAGAGGCGGAAGAAAGCTCGCCGGTGTGGATTACACGTTGGACTTTGTGCCGGAACGGCGCTTTCGCGGATTAAGGCGGGGTGGCGGAGTACAATGTGGTGGTGACGATACGCTCTCATGCCTGTGTCGCGCTGTTGCTCTCATCGTACACCCACGAGCAGTCGCTCGTACACGTACCCCCGCACACGCGTACGCGCACGCACATACACACCCAAAAACGCGCGCTCGCCTTCTGGGGAGAGTGTGTGTCTTGCAATGTGGCGAGGAGGCAGTGTGTGATGTGGCCTCGGCTCGACTCGATTCGCGTGGCGGCGGCTGATCGATGCGTCGCCATGACGACGCTTCCGCCGCCAGTCATCCAGCTACCCTCCCCCTTTCCTCTCGCAACTACCCTTCCCCGTCCGCGCACCCTCGACCCACCCCGGGCCACCCGTACCCCCGTCCCGCGCCCATCTCCGTTTGTTACCATCACCAGCGGCAGCATATCGCGGCACCATACTCACCATGGTCCTCCGACCACCAAGAACCGCGAGATCGCCAACGACGACCCACCCCTCTTTCTCTTTTTCTCTCTCTCTCTCTCTCTCTCTCTCACTCTCACCCGGTCTCGTTCTCCTCGACCGTCCGAGGCCCCCGTGTCACGTTATCCACCTATGCCTCTCTTCGGACAAGTCCCACTTCGCGCACGTTCGCCAAGGCGTACCTTCCTGATCGCGCGCACGACAGATTTATGACGTCCGCGCGCTTTAAATAAAACCACGAATGAGGCTCTCCGGCTCTCGTTCGAGGCGCTTCCAAGCTAAGCCGCCAATCGGTTGGATCCCGCTTATCGGCCGCTGGATAGGTCGGAAAATATGCCCCGGCGGTAACAAGCGAGAGGGAAGCGTATAATGACGATGACGATAACAGCGGTCATTACTGCCGGCTCGTCGTCGTTACTCCTCCCGGCGAGAAGTAAATAATCGGATATTTTTCTATTTTGGAAAACTTGGTCGAGCGTGAAGTTCGGCTCACCTGATCGATTGCATCGCTCGTCAGCTGCAGTTCGGCGCTCATTTTACGGGTCACGGATAACGAGGTCTCGGGGATCGTAAAACAACTACTACTGCCTCCTCGAGGAAGATCGAACGTAAAATTGTGGAGCGTGCCGTTTCGGGAGAGTGTACAGTTAATATGTAACGTAAAGACGTCAAAGACAGACAAATAATCAAATGACTCTTCAACCGATGTAGCAACTGTGATTAATGAGAATAACGTGTATGTTCTTAGTACATATTCGTGTCATAAATGACTCACAAACACCACATAAATATAACATGCCCGGCACATGTTGCATTCGAATAAGTGCCCGACACCTTCTGTGCCCAAAGGATGAATCTCATCTTTCTACCATTAAACCTAAACACATACTCACCAATAAGGATAGTGAACGTAAAATGCACAACATCCCACGACCCACCTTCACGCTCGCCGAAGAACACAGCCTTCATCTATATGGGTCGACCGTGGCACCTCGGACTAAAAGCTCGCCATGTAAAATCATCGAAAGGTGCTTGTATCCGTATTTCGATGTCCGCCGCGCGTACAATCTGCAGCGTTTATCGCGTCACCAATCTCTCCCTCTCGTTATTAGTATTGCATTCGTCATTCTCCAATACACGGCAGCACGGCTAACGAAATATGCTGGGTCAATGCGTACCTCGTTCGCCGTTCGCTGGCCGGCTGCGGGCACACGATGTAAATAATCGTTTATTGATTAACTGTTTGACTGCGCAAGTCGAGTTAACTATGGCTAATCTCTGATTTGTAACGCCTCCCACCCCTCCGGTGGGGTTGCTAGCTGGGAGCCGAAGGGGTGCGGAGGCGGTCGAGAAGGGAGAAGGGGGTCGATGGGGAAGAGGGTGGAATAGGGTGGAGGGGGGGGGGGGTGGAAGAGGGCGGAGGACGGCTTCCCCCTCGGCACGTAGTTTTCGCCCCTGCAACCCTCCTAGCGCTAACACGGAATTAATATCTCGCGAGTTAGCGCCCCCTTTTCATCCCCCTCGACGGCCCCAAAACGGAAATGAGCGCGCGGATGCCTCTGCTCTCTCGGTTCTCCGCTTTCCTCCGCCTCATCCTCCTCATCCTCCTCATCCTCTTCTCTCTTCTCTCTTCTCCCGTCTTCGCCCTCTCGCCACTCACCACCTCACCCTCACCTTCCCATCTCTCTGTTTCTCCGAGCTTCGCCACCTCGGCCTCTCTCTTTCTCTCTCTCTCTCTCTCTCTCTTTTCCACTCTCCCAGCTCGTTCGCTCCTGTGCCCGTCTCTCCTCGTCCCCCGCACGTCAAGTCGCGGCGCAACAGCGGCCGTACAGAAGTTTCGCAGAGCCGTTACCTCTCGGCACACTGGCGCGGCTCGATAATTATTTTTTAAGCCAAATCCGGCGATGTTTCCGCCACCGTACATTTTGCCCCGTCTCTCCACCATCCCGTCGGCCCATTCTCTACTTCGCTCGCGCGGCCGCCCACGGTCCCCTCTTCCCTCTTTCTTTCGCTCGGTCGCTGTGCTCGTGCGAACCGGCACCGCTCGAATTTGACCCCTCGCGGAGAAGACGAATGTAATTACAATTACGATAATCGCGCCCCGCCGAGATTTGACTGTTGCGTCGCTGTTAAACGAGACGAGTGTCGGTCGAGGATAATCGGGTTTCCACGAGCGCTCGCCCACGGTTTGTCGAGTCCGAGGACTCAGTCGTCTCTCGTTCGACGCTCATTCGTCGAAATAGTCCGTTCTGCGAAGTACCTCTCGATTTTGTAGAAATCTCATGGGAAAGCGAATCTGTATTTCGCGAGACCGTTTCCCGGCCGATCCGCTCGCCACGACTCTTCCCGAAGACGTTCAACGAAGCGGAACGAGAGCGGCCGACCGTTTGGCACGAACAAAAGTACACGATGCCGGCTCGATCCAGCGGCGACTGGAGATATGCAAATCCGCCATAATTAGCCCAGATATATGAAGCGTGTACGAACGACGTAGACGCGGTCGTCTGGAGAGGGAGAACTATATGGGCGGGCCTTTGTTTGAGCCAGCGACTGCGTTCTTCCGTAACGTAATTAATGGCCTTTGGTTCTATGGATGCAACCCTCGCCCTCTCGCGCTATTCCACTTCACGCATCTCGACCAATCTATCCGATTGCGTGTTTGGAATCCTAAAAATGCGCTGTTCGCCTAGTCGAAGAGCGATCGCACTTCATTTGAAGGTAAACAGGATCAACCTGGGGCTACTGTGGATTTGGCACGAAAGAAGGCGTCAGGCGGAAACACGTCTGCGTTTAAATCGGAACGCTTAACGCGTTGCTTGGACAAAGGCCACACGGCGGCAATATTCTTTATGCTTTCATTATTGCTCTTCGAGAGTTCAAATTTGAATTCTCATAATTTAATTTAATATCGGATGTGGGATTAAAATAATATCTGTCTTCGGAATCAAAGTATACGTTTCTAAATGTAGTACGTTGAACGTGTAAACGGTATATGATACTAACAATAGGCGAAAAAAATACTGCGAAAACTTTTTCGATCAATTCGTAACGTGCGCTTCTGCGCTTGGCTCCCGCACACGCGTGACAGGATGTGTCAGCGTGAACATTGTTATCTGATGATTTAATAGGATACCCGTCAGTAAGACAATTTCGTACAATGGGTGAATTGACGAATACGGAATTGACCATTCGCGTTCAGTGGATCAACCGAGACTAGGGTTCACGACGTGTTAATGCGCGGCATTGTGCCGATGCCGTGTGCAGATCAGCAAACATGCCACGGGGACCTGGCCACAAGTGGAATTCGATTTTAAAATCCTATGCAAAGATTCCACCGCGGGCGGATTGACGTTTCCAACCGGGGCATCGAAGCGTCCCACTACAGCCCATACAAAAAAGAACCGCCCAACTCACTGTAAAACTAACTCTGCACGAGAACGAAAAGCAAACAATCCGCTGCGCCACCAGTACACTTCATTCCAGCGAATGACAAAGAAGAAACCGATTCATCCCTTTTCCCCAAACTCGAACATCGTCGGTTCTGCCGTATCATTCCGTATCGCTCTACTTATCCCATCCATTCCGGCGCTATCAAAAGTGAAATTTCGCTCTCGACTATCAACTCTCGCTCTCGCCCGCCACTCTAATCGAGCCAGTCAATCCGTGACGACAAGCCGAGCAACGACTTATCGAAGCGCCGCCGTCCTTATCGCCACTTCTCGCGCTGACTCGATCTCTCCTCTCCGACTCGCGATTACTGGCGCGCTCGCGCGCTGTATCGTCCGTCGTCGGGGCGTGCGTCTATCTAACGGCGGATCGAGCATATTGTACAAATTGAATGCGAAGAATTATCTGGTACGTAGAGGGGCGGGGGGTGGGGTGCTGGATGGAGATATGTATCATCGCGCACTTAAGCGACCCCCAAACGTAACAAAGTGACATGGTTCTTATCGTGTTATGGACTGAGAGACGAGGGTAGAAGAGAGCTCAAGGTGGGGGAGGAGAGCGGGGGAGGGGAGGGGGGGGGGGATAAAGAGAGAAACCGGTGTGGTATTGGGTTTTGGATACGAAGAGGATGAGGACGAGGACGAGGACGGGAAGGAGTAGTAAGTAAGGAGGGAGTTGGTTTGCCGAGCGGGCGAGAGAAAGACGGGGGATAGAGAGAAACTAGCTGACTGTCGCTCCCCTCTCGTTCTATTCCCTGCCTCGTAACTATGCGTCTCGCGTACAATAGCCGCCCTGTCATGTTTCATAGCATACAATGATACTCGGCGCCCCTCACACGAACGACCAGACTCGAGGCGGGCAGGGCCTGCGAAGTACCTTCGTAATACCGCGTGGCAGTATCTCAAGATAATGCGCGATGGAATCACGGCCACGCCGGTACTTTCTCTGCGGTTCTCGAAAATACCCCTGGCCCCCTCCCCTCTCTCCTCTCTCTCCCTCTATCTCATTCTCTCTCACTATCTCTCTCTCTCTCTCTCTCTCGCTCGCTCAGTCGTCGTCTCGTTCGCGCAGGATACGTTGATGGCCGATCGAGGACGGCACTCGTCCCTGGCAGGAGTACCCTAATTGAGCTAATCGTCCTGCCAAACGACGCTCAGCGCTGCCACTTACGGTCTCATTCGTAAGACGGCACACGCTTGAGGACAAAATTGACACTAACGATTTTTTCCCTCGAAGCTCGCCTTATGATCGTTTCGCCGAGACACTCGGGCTGATTTCGGCCTTTGTCTGTGCTCGGCCGGGTGGCTTGATTTAAGGATAGATTTTGACGGAGAAGATACCGCGGTCTTCTTGCGGGCATAGTTTTTTGCCGGGGCCGGTTACGTGCGACGGTGGAAATTGTGAGATTATTGTTAACGGTAAACAGGGATATTGACATGTCGGTATAGTGGTGAGGCCTGTTGCCCGGGTAACAAAGAGGAAATTATAGACGCTTTTACGTGCGGGGTCCGAAAGTTATTTCCACCCCGAGTCTCATTCTCTCTCCACTTTGAAGCACTTTAATAGCTGATCAGGGATAGCTCTTAAGTGTACACTCAGGTTGTCGTGGTATCATGATTGAGCTAATCGCTGCGCAAGAAATTGGGGATAATAGTGAAAGAATGACATTTCGGCTGCCTAGATAGAAACTCGAAATGATATCTCTTGCATCAAAGATTGAGAAAACAATCTTTAAATGCACAAGTAAGTCGTGTTCACCCACGCATTATCACCGTTTATGCATTATTATCATCAGAAAAATATAAAATAAACCTACTAGCCCTTCTCAACGTCTCCCTTGCCTCCTCTAACCCCACCACTAATTTCCACCCCAAAATGTGGATAAGGATCGCAGAAAAACGTTACCAGTAGTTTCTAGGCACGGCACGACTTTCCTCAGTACCTCCCACACCTCTCACGCAAACCGGTGTTTAAATGCAATCTCCGCACATATTTTTTTGATATCCCAGCGACACATTTTCATCAGTCGATCTGCCAGACCGTCGGTGCGCCGTGCACGCCAGCCTTCTCTACTCTAATACCCTTCGCCTGAAATTCTATTAAAATGGTACTTCCCATTATTTTGATCTACCCTTACATGGCATTACACGTTCCGTCGACGTGTATTCGTTCTGGCAACAACGTTCGTCAAATCCGGCTGGCGGACGAGGGGCATGCATAACGGCTGACCTCAAAATCTGACAGCGAATAAAGTAGAGACGAAGTGGACCTCACTCTCGCCCTCATTCACTCTCCCTCTCGACCGGAGAAGAGGTGCCTATCATGGAAAACCGCCACTGCCGCTCTCGGGACGCATTTTAAACACCTTTCCGCCTCCTTGGCCTTCCGCAGATCTTGCACTTAAGCCAGCATTCAAGCACAATCTCTTACATATATTTCTCCCTCACCATTCCCGGTAATCTGCGTAAAGCGTTCTTACCCCCACCGCTCATCATCCTAGTTTCATCAACTATACGACTTCCTATAACCACTCCCGACGCATCAGGAATTCGTACGGAACCTACGATCCTCCTTCAACTTTTTCTGCACCCACACAAAGAGAAGCTCATTTCCCAAAAATCATCCATGATTCTCACACTTTCCAATATTTGACTCCCTTAACAATAATCAAACTACCCATAACGAGCATACGTAGAAACACAGCTTCGCCCAGGCGTTACCGCAGTGCGCATTACCGAAAAGAATACCTATTCCCGTATTACCCCTCCGTGCGCCTCCCACTACCCCCTGTTACCAAACCTACTAACGAACCATCCGTTTCCAAAACGTAACATTCGCTCAAGACGCAAGGACAACTCTCGCGTCGCCAATCTTACAGTCGCCCACCACCGAAAGCCGTACGAGCGATCTCTGCCTTTCCTCCTTCCTCATCCGTGAAAGGGTGGCTATCGCAGAAAAGCGCCATCGCCACCCTCTGGGCGCACTTTAACCCCCCTCGACATCCCCGGAAGCCTACACGCGGACACTCGAGAGCGATCGCGCGTTAAATGCGCCGCCGGGCGCACGCGGTCGCGTGGCGTACGCGTGCCTTCCTGTCGGGGCCGTCGGGGTCGGGGTCGGGGGTTCCTATTCGAAACGACCCGCGCGTAGGTGCCTTGCGAGATGTGTGCGCGCACGCGTCCCTCAGCAGGCGCGCGTGTGTGCGTGCGAGAGAACGGAACCGCGCGTGCACGCCGTGTCACGGCGAATGGTCTTACCTAGTGGCGGGCGCCCGGGGGGTTGTCTTTGCAGTAGCGTGAATCACGGATATAAACAGTAAATGGAAGCTATCGATACGCTCGAGCCACGCACGACGGCCACTTTCAGCACGAGGCCGGGGCGTCGATGCCAAGCGGGCGGCACGCTGTCCGTCGCGGACGTGCGCCGATCATTTTCACGAGTCACGGTCGAAGTTTCGTCGAACTACTTCCGTCGCGAGAGGTGTTTTCTTGGGTGCCAACTTTTTAGCAAATCAGAAGGAGAGAACGAGTGGATGCTAACGAATGTGTCTGTGTGTTGAGCTATTGGAAATTATATTGTACTCGGTTGTTTGTGTGACAGAAACCGTGACTGCGAGGGAATGCGATCGAAATGATACGGGACACTGTTTTGGAGATTTGGAGATGATTTTAAGCGTCTTTTTAAACTCGCTTATTTCTGATGCAGTTAACAATCTTATCGTAAGGAAAAGCTGCGGTATGGAAGTAAAATACAGAAGAGTCTTGTGGGCTAGCGGCAAACGTACGTTTCATGCGCAGATAATTTGATGAACACGAAATCTTGAGGTACAGAACCGAGAACGGGGGAGGATTGAATGATCAATTTTGCAAGTTCACGGGTTAAGGTTGAAAGCGTCATGCGCGAACTGTAAAATAGACAAGTTTATCGGGGCTCCGTGCGCGAATGTAACTACGCGCGGTTTATGGTCATTTGATGTCATACGAGTAGCGCCGGCCGCCCACAATAGCGTGAATCCCGGGTATAAACAGTAACAGCACCAGCTATCGATGCGAGTACACGTGCACAATGACCACTTTCCGCCGTCTAAGTTGATCGATACTGCGTACAAGCACTTACGGGAGAGAGCACGGAAGTCGGCGGTGTTGCGAGCGAACAATGATGGGAAGAGATATTGGACGTTCGTTCCGTAAGATAATAGCGCGGCTCCTGATCTTCGCTCGGCTAACAAAGTTCGACGTCGGGGTGGGCAGTAATTACGTCAGCGAATTTCCCGAGGATATTTTTAACTGCCACGGAGCAAACTCGCCTCTATATTTATTCGAAGCGATGTAAAGCGCTTCCGGCTGCGGCGCGGAAAGGAATGCATAACTAAGGTCGGACAGTAATTCTTGCCCGAGCAGTTGTCGATGTCGCACGCAAACGGGTTCGAACTGGCGAGCATAAAATGCGTGGATCGCGTCTTTGCGAACGACAAATGTCGGTGACGAACGTTGATCGGTAGAGAAATGTATATGCATTGTGGCCGAGAGGCCTGTTGTTCGATGCAGCTTAAAAGCGGAACGCGATACTTATTGCCGGGCAAAAATTGGAAACGAATGGACCCATTACGGATTCATGTATGCATCGTGTATTTTTTCGCCGACACGGCGCGCAATTGCGGTAAATAATCGATTAATTAAGACAGCCTCATGGTCTCGTGGGATAAACCAGATTTTATGTAAATTTCGCTGGACATTATATCCCAGAAACAAGAGGTAATTGCGACGAAATGCAAATCACGTTAATAACAGGGTCATCGGTGTAGCGCTACGGGACACGCTCTATCTACTGCCAACGCGGATAATTATTACAATTTGTCAATGAAAATACTGTCCTATATAACGGTATCCATCGACAAGTAAAATCTGCACTTATTGATTTTCGGGCAACATTGGGAATTAAAGTATGGCCCGGTAGTTCATATCTCTGTTGCGGCATAACAAGCCGCTATTGACATCAGTATTCTGCACTTTAAACATCGAAACATTCAATCATTGTTCTGTCATTCAACACGTCTGTCACACCGAACTCATTCACAGTTACATCTGAAGCATTTAGAAAACGCCAGACTCAAGTGCCGAATATTAATCCTCTCCAACGGAAAGATTCAGCACAGCACCTTTCGACGAAGATAGAAAAATCTATGCGAAACGCTGGGACAACGACTATAATTTCTTAATTCGCGCGTCTAGCTCGTGCATCGGCGCTATCAACCGCGAGCATCGATTATCCATTAATTCCGGAGTACGCCCAAAGTATCCCAGCCTGACCCAAGCGGCGGCGGCGTCAGAGAGATAGGGAAAGATAGATAGAAAGAGAGAGAGAGAGAGAGAAGCGCCTTCACGGCATCGCCCATTCTCGAAAGCCGTCCGCCGGCGGAGAGGAGGACCACGAGGTCCGATACGTTCCCGCAGTGGGGTTTGCACCCGGAAGAGGACCGGTGGCACGTCGTTACCGGGGCAAACTACGTCGTCGACAATGCCGGTCGGTAAGTGCAGGAGGTCCGGTGGTGGTGGTGGTCCGGCACGTCGGCAGTAGTAGAAGCATCGGCATCGGCGGCACGGGCCTTCCAACTTGCAACTAGAAGCCCGGCCACCTAGCAACCTGGCCGCTCGTTCGGCAGTTGTCGGCCGGCGCTCGGGTGGAAATACCCTCTCGAGGCGGCTGTTTGCATCGAGCCTGATTGGGCTCGGCGCGCGGCGCGCGGCGCGCGGCGCAAGCGTCCCGACGCCCTCGCGGCAAGGGTCTCGGGCGTCGGTACGGGGGTGGCAGGCGGCGTGAGACTCCGCCTACCTAGGGGTAGCGCGCTCGAGGCATCCCCCGCACAGGCGAACCGGTGCACGCACCCCCACCGACGTCGACGTCGACGTCGACGCCGGCGTCCAGGGGGCGGAGACACGCGAGCCGTCGGGGGAAGCGCGCGCGGTCTCGTCCCACGACCTCGTCCCACGGCACCATCTCGGGCCACCCAGGGCGACCAGTGTCACTCAGAGCGGGTAGCCAAGATGATCGGCGCCCTTATCGCGCTGTACCATTACGACACCACGTACTATCATCATTGTCGCACGGCACCACTCGTAACCTCCGTGATCGTTGACGAGGCATCATCGTACGCACGCGTTGCCGAACGCGACCGACGTGCACGCACCGGCTGAATGTCGTCGCGGGTGATATGACCAGGTTCTTCCCTCCCCCGTCGTCGACATACGGTCGAGCCGCAATACGGACGTTGACAGTGCCGTGACTACTGCTCGCCGAGAGCCGGAAGGAAGGCCACTTGCTCCATTGACGGTGCGCACGGTACAGCACGCGATGCTGGACCTCAAGAGCAGCGGCACCACCGCCGCAGAATTGCCACGCACCACGGCGTTCACCAATCTCTCCATGCTGTTCGCCGGTACGTCATACAAGAGAACGTGTGCGGACTTCCGGCGCCGATCGCGTCGCGACCACGTGATTTCAGAGACCGGCTCATGCGTCGACAGTCGACACGCACCTCGCGCCCGCCGACTTTTCCCGTCGCCGTCGGCACGATCGCCGCCCGGACGACGCTCGATTCTGTACTTGCTAGATGTGGATCTTTATGTACCTCTAACGTGGGACACTTGTTTCTCTAGCGTGCCACTGTGATTCGGACGATGTTGTTAGTGAACACCTGTCATATGTCAATGGAGCAAACATCGTGATGCCGGTGGATGTATTCCGTTTGTTTATCGACTTGTTACGCTCATCTAGACGCGTTTCCGTTTCTGGTATAAGTGGAATTTTCCGATGAATTGCCAAAAAAGTGTAAACTATGTGTCTGTGACATTTGGTACCTTCAAACTCGTAAAACGTTCATTTTTATTGTTCAGTTTAAATTTCGTCTTCCTAACTGGTATCGATATAGAGCTCGGCACGTTCAAGTGACATATTTTTGACCTATTCAATTTGTTTCACAGTTCGAGTGATACTATCGTGCCCATAAGTAGAAACACTCTGCCTTGGTCAGACAAAACAAACGTCAACTAGAAACAGTCTAACGCATAATATTCTGATAAAGATAACTTCTAGCAAGGCCATCCACGAGTTTCTAACATATCATAAATTTCATAAAAACTCTCATATTTTGCATAATTTCTCTCTCAAAATGACAAGTCACCTATAATCGTTAATTAGGATCGAACAAATAAGTACATACAGTCGTGACACCGTACTATGTAGAACTGAGAAAAACAATGAAAGTTTAAAACCACCACCATGTTAATAGACCATCTCACAGCTAAAGAAAATATCTCATGTAAATATCAGAACCTTGAAATCTTTCAAATGAAAGGAAAGAAAATAGCTCGTTCTTAACATATATGCCGAAGCATCGTAGAAGGTCAAATTTCTTCGAACGTTTGATCAGAACCAAAAGTATTTGGAGCAAACCCGAGCGCGTCGAGTATTAGCTTGTTTACACCCCCGTGCATTAGAGGAACGTGAAATCCGAGGCTTCATTAATGGCCACTATAGCACCAGATCAAATGAAGGGGAGTAGTAAAAGACGAAAGGTCGGGCCCGACGTGTACACCGAACTCGCTGTTTACCCAGAAAGGCGAAGTTTCTGCCGCCGTGTGACGTACTACTGTACTTATGTACACAGACAGGCCACCCTCGTGCCAATAACTGCCAAATGAAAATATATCTGTCTGCAAACACACCGCCGGCGGTGAAGAACAACGGCTGCGATCGAACGGGAACTCACTCTCGCGAGGTTATAAGCGTCGCGACGCCGCTGCGCTCGCATCGGCGGAATGAAAAATATTGACACGTGAAAAATAAGGAAAAAATAGAAGGAGGAAGAAACACGCCTCCGGCGGGTTCGCTCACGAATAGACCGCGGCGAACGACGGTGCGATTCGATAATTAAAAAGAAAGGGCCGAGATTCTGGCCGCCGCGACGGGTCGTAACGCGTTTAGGCTCGTGAATTAGCGCGATATTAATTTAAGTGTTCGCATAACTCCCCCGCGAGGCGTATATTTAGATCGGCCGGATAGGCGGGCCCGGTTGATCGTTAAAGGGCCGTAAAGATTTTACAAAGCAGAAGAGCCATTTTTTTTCCACCGTCGCGAATCGCACGGTACCCGGGAATACTTCACCCGCCGCGATCAGATATTTTTTATGGCTTCTCGCGATTCCCCGAGCTGATTAACGTGCAATTGCAGGACGATATGCGCCCGCTACCGGTGTGACCTCAAAAAGTATAATGTTAACCGCTTACAAATCACCAAGTACACGGCGACATGCACTGTAAAGAGCGAATTCGCTTTCTTCGCTTATTGTTTTTGCCTTCCTTCCCCTCCGACGGAACAAGGAAACGAAGTTGATTATGCAAAACTATTCTGCGACGCGCACATGTTGCGGTGTGTGGACGCTGTTTGGAAATGACCGCGGTCATTATGACGATACGGTATGCGAGAGCATTCGCGACCGACACAAGTGTATTTTTTCGTTTATTGCAGATGCCAGCAGCTCATACAAGGGAGGCTGGAGCCACGCCACATCGCCGGCCCCCGGCCAGGGTGAGTGCATGTCCAATATTAACGCGTCATTCACAACTGTACAATTCTCATCATAAGTCGCGAAAATATCATATCAACTTCACTCCGTACATTCGCTACCTACTGTTACCACAATCAATTCATTTTCCGCTTAAAAATCACGCAACACGTGTACCTACGTATTCTATTCTTCCGCCAAGGAACAACAAAGAAACGACGAAAACCCTTGCAACTCTTGACGTCGCGTCATCAAAAAGAGCCACTGAGCCCGTTATAAGCGCCGCCGTTCATTCTCGGTGACAAAACCGACTAATCGCGATCGAATGAGCCGCTCCCGGGAAGTCTATCCGCAAAAACACTGTTTCCCCCTGGATCCATTTTCAAGACAAACAACCGCCTCGCGAGAGTCCTCTCGGAGGTAGGCGTCTGCAAACGGAGGAAAATTTAACGATCGTGCGGCGGTATCCTCTTATCTATCGTACTCTCGGAATCAACCGCCGCCCCCGATCTTCTTCAGCTCCTCTCCTTCTTCTCCACCAGCGATATATACTCTTTCGACTCCCGACTTCGAACCACACACCGCGCCACCGAAACCGTGGCGGATAGTAGAGAAGCAGGGGGCGGCAGGGTGGAGAGAGGGTGGTCGGGTGTGTAGCGTCAGTGGGTGCAAGTTCACGCGCCTCGAATCCCGGGTTGTTCGAGGTCTCCTTTGTACGTGTTGTGTGCGTCTTTCAGCGTGTACGCGCGCGCCAGCCCGTGTGTACGTACACGCGAATTTGTGTACGTCGGGGCGCTCGTCTACGTGCGCAGGACGTCGACGTAGGTGCGAGGGTGTAGGTGTGGGTGTGGGTGTGGGTGCGGGTGGGCGTCCCGGCGCTTTGTGGCGCGTTGAACCGCGGCCCCTTTGTCGCTGAGAGAGAGAGAGAGAGAACAAGCCCCGGGGGCTGTGTAGAGACGCCTGCCCGCACGGTAACACCGACGAGGAGAGCAGGCCCCACCCTGCGGACGACGCCAACCGACGCTGGCACAATCATCTCGCGGAGATCAGAGAGCCATGCCCGCGGGCGCCTTGTTATAAACGGCTCCTGGACCCGGCCTCGCTGTTTCGCCAGGTTATACCCGCCGACACTATGGAAGTCCGCTTACCAGAGGCCGCGTGCGCGATCGAATTTGCGCTGCGGTGGTCAATCAACGGTGTAACGGGCTCTGATGTTCTCGAATTAGGCGAGCGACGCGGTCGACGTCGATGTCAACAGTGACATCAAAGGACGCGCGGCAGCTCTGCGGTCGCTGGCGAACGTCACTCGCGACGTGTAATGAGTTGCGTTGCAGTTAATCCAAGTTATTTCTTGCGTTTACGAAATTCACGTGGGTGTGAGCGGTCGACGTGCGCTGCATGTTTTTTTGCCGAATTAGGTTCTTCGGTCTCACGGCGTTCCAGTTTCAAAGCGTTCGAATTAGGGGGCTGATCATAGTTAATGTACGTTCTTCATCGGTGGTGATGTTTGAATGGAATTTGATGCACAACACTTCCAATGCTAGGTCCAAAGTTTCATCTGGATAATGTCGAATTTGCGCCGTTGGCCGATCAGCCATGTAACGCGCACCGATGTTGTCGGAATTAGGCCACGCGGTGGTCACTGGTGTTGTCAACATTGATGACGGATCTCATCAAAGGACAGGATTGACACAATGCGGTGGTCACCGTCGCTGTCAACATTCACGACGCGCATTTCACCAAAAGGCAGGATAATGCGTCGCACACGAATGCGCATTGAATTGTAACATGCAATCAACGGTCGGAAATCAATGAAAATATTTCTATCCGTTGTTCGTTCTGTCGACGAAAACGATTGAGCTGTGCTTTGGCGGAATTAAGAAAATTAGATGTGTACGTTCTATTTCCAACATTGCCCTCAAAATGTATACGTATAACGTGCTGTGTTGCGAAACACACTGATCGAAGAATCATCTCAGCGACATCAGACAACTCTATTTCATCGTCACGTATACAGAGGGTGATGTATCGGTGCTATTACACATCATACGTCATATTCGAATTTTGAGGTACATTGGCACCCCCGGATTTCGGCCGTGCGTGAAACCGCTCTCGACGTTCCAATATTCTCCGCACGGTGGATTAGATGACAAAGGGGCTACATATTCAGCGAAGAAAGAATTGAAATCTTAGTTGAACGAGCCAAGCTTACAACATCGTACAATACGTAACGTGTCTTGCGATTCGAGCTTTATACATATACTATCCTTTTCTATCACGAATACTTTTCTACACGGTTATTTTTCTATCACTCCTTTAACACTTTTCGCACCGTCACAACGCAGTCATCCACATTGTCATGCTCTTCAATAAGCGAACATCGACTCGTCCAAAGATCGACACC
Source organism: Priocnemis perturbator (assembly GCA_963942575.1). NCBI lineage: Eukaryota > Metazoa > Arthropoda > Insecta > Hymenoptera > Pompilidae > Priocnemis > Priocnemis perturbator. The sequence continues at coordinate 3,969,915 of OZ012647.1, forward strand.
GCTCACCAAATAATTACCCCCGTGTTTCGCAAACAATATCATTTAGCTTCGAAATGTCTGTTCCTCTCCAAAGTGAAAATCGGCGTCGACACCTACGTACACACGACGCGCGTTTGGCACGACAGCCTTCGGGGCACTGTTCTCTGATCATGCCAGCCGCACGTTCCCTTTGACTTGGTTTACACTTTGTGCCATAACACAAAAGGGTACGTCACTGCCCTGAGGTTCATGAAATTACGTGTCGACGCGTGTTGACCCGGGGCACTTTGCGGCTCTCTTGCCCCGTGAAATTGAAATTACAAGCTCGCCTCTTCGCGGTACGAATCAGTTCCAGCGCCTCCACGCACAGCGCCGACCGCGTTAAACCTCGCACCTTCACCACTTCACAGAGAACGACGGCCAGCGCTGACCATCAGCGAAGGGAGACGTTTCAACAAGCGCGCTCTTCAAGTGCTTAACAAAGTCGTTACAACCGGCAGATCCGGGTGCCCGGGCATTACGACCTGACGATCGCAGTGCCACGCCAAGAATGTAATATCGGCAATGCTTCACCGCTGCCCAACACGGACTCGGAGACAGTGATAAACTGGCAGCAGCTTCGGCTCGAATTAACAGGTCCCGCTCGCATATCTGCCGGACGGTAATTCGAGCACAGCCATTAATGCTTCTCGCGTGCCCAATGGCTCAAACTTGTTCGACGCCCCGAAACGGGTCATACACGTACACACGGACCTCCTCCGTGCTCCTGCAAAAGCGCACTGGCAAGAAAGTGGGCATCGGCGTCATATCCTTTCTTCACGCGATCCCATCGCGGAGTCTCGCATAAAGCAGCGCCGCCAAGTATCTCCGCATTTGACATATTCCCTCAGAGTCTACCCCTCGCCGTTCAATGACGCTCCATTCGTATTGAGCGACGAGCCAGCATCGAAGCGTCGCCGTGAACTTGACTACGTTCCAGCGTACTCGAGCTTCAAAAGTGAACTCGCGGCACTATCGACCTCCCGTTTGAGCGGTTCTGCCCACTGGCCAGGAAAGCGACTTTAAGACGAGTCGTAGAACAATAAAAGTACTTCTCCCGCGGCCCCTCCTCCCGTTTCACCCTCTTCCGCTTCCCAGTGTGCCTCGCGTGACTTCCTGACCCGAGCCGACCGACCCTCGACCCCCTGTGTCTGAGGCCAACCCTAACTTCCCTATGATAATTACGTACTCCGGCACGGCGCGTGCCTTGGCAGCTCGCTCACGCGGCCGATCACGTATGGCGTGACTATCATACACCTCGACACCATAGCTAACGATCGCAGCACCCTTCGCCTTCTTCCTTCAAAATATCTGCGGGCTAATGGACGTTCACAAAAATGGGATGGCGGGGTCGAATTATCACGATTTAGGCCTAGAACGGTGGAGGGGCCGACGTGGCTAGGAGAGGTAAATTTCTGTGAAGGGACGGGGGTGAGATTGAAAACGCTTGCGACGTAGTGTTTTCGGCTGCAGCGTGAAATACGATCGGAGTGGTTATCGTTTAACGCGCTCCAGGGCGGGTGTACGAAATTGATGATCAACCGTTTCCGTGCGTCTGATACAAAAGCGAGGAGTTGGGTAATTGGAAGACGCGATATAGTTTAGAGTTATAGATTGTGGATGTGAGAGGCGTGGCTTGAGTTCGTGTAAGGTGACGGAAGGAGGCTGGAGGTGCACGGACGTGATTTTGGTGTGTCGAGATAGATGCGTAAGGCGAAAAATTGGACAGCTGTTCGTTGAGACGTCTTAAATGACGTCGGTATGACTTCGTGACTCTGTCATTGCGTACCGTAATAGTGTGTAATGTATAACGCAATGACGCCATCAATCATCATCGGTTAACTCGCGCTGCTAAAGTCGCGCGAGGAGCAATGCCGAGCTGAAGAAAATGCGCGATCGCGTTTAAGATCATCGTGGTAACCGCCATTTTTCACCGAATCCACCTTTATTGCTTTATATCAAGGCGAGTAATGACGGCCTTGTTCCGTCAGCGGTGCGTGCTTCATGATTACGGGTAATATGTTTTTGTTCATCAGATAACCGCGGGTGTAGGAAAAGCTATTTGTAAGGGTACGTCGCGTTCTACCGCGGAAAATTAATCGTTTCCTAATTATCCCCTGGCGTGAACGCTGTTATCCACGTGCGATGAAAAAAGAAACGATTCGACTCGTTGATCAACGTTCTCGCCGTCGAGTTGTTACAACGATCCCTCTCTCTCTCTGTCCCTCTTTCTCCATCTACACAAGACGGGGTCAAAATTCGAATTCCTACACAACAAAATGACGTCGTCAAAAGTCGCAGCGCTCGCCTGCTAAAATCTATTTCCCGAAACTTCGCACGTCTCGAGATTACGAGTCACGATGTCATGATCGCGAAGGATTTTTTTCGCAACCCCGTGTCGAGAGGCGAAAGGCTACTTTCGCAGAGTGGCGTGCCCCGTCCCAGCACTGATAGACGTTCAACGACGCAGGGTTAAAGTGGAAACGCAATCCCTGCACCCCAACAAGAAATCAGAGATGAATGCGAGCCGATATGGGTTGGGGGAGTCGAAACGCACGCAGCCATGCGTGAACGTGTCACGCATAGGCACGTGGCCGTGTATGTACTACCGAAAGACATAATACGAGCCCCGACAGCGACTTCGACGTGTCCCCACAACCCCTCCAATATGCTACGGGCATTTCTTTCGCGTTTCCATTTTGCTCGGCGTCGCATCGGCCCGGGAAGGGGAATAATAGAGTGGGTGAAGATAAGAATATTGGCTCTATAATTCTGAAAAAAAAAAGTATCTCGGTGGAACCGCTTCCACACTACGTAACGCGTTAACATGCTTCGGCGTCTTTCGTATTGTTTCACGAGCGCGAGGAACTATCGGGGAACTTTCGAGAAAGTGCACTTACAGTGGCGAACAGCGACAGCTTCAATCAGTGCACGCAGTACACCCTGACTTTCCACTGTCATAGCTAATGTGGACCGCGTATAGATCAATGAATTAATGAGTCTCATACCATTATTATGAACTAACGGCTGATGAAAAGAGTCTATAAGAAAATTAGCCGATTAACGGCGCGTATGATACTGAAGTCTGAACAATGGTATCCACACCCTCCTTAGCCGACGCAAAGCGATATTCTATTCATACGACTCCCTCTGCCCGCTGCACATTTTTTACTGCCATAAATCTAGCAGCGCGAACACGGCGGTCACGCGCCGTTTCCCAGTGACTTGTTGCCGACTGTCCGTGTCCCCCCTGGAGGCTACGTGGGGCACGACCTTGCGAAACGAGTGAGCGTACGTACGCACGTAACTGAATCCCGTGCCAGCACCCCCGCGAGAGATCCGGTCGGTCCCCGTTCTTTTCCTGGCCAGGGTTTCGGGCTGTCTCAACACGGGCCAAAAGCTGCGGTCGCACGCTCGTAACGTGATACAATGCCTGCCTTGGACAATGTCAGACCATCAGAGAGCAATGTCTGCATCCTGCAAACCTTCCCTTTCCACGGTTCATTTTTTCAAATTCAGCAAAATATCGAGAGTCAAGATACAAAAAGTATCTGAGGGTATCTGTACAAATGAAGATGTCTTGATCACTTCAATACGCATAAGCCACGTACTTGTCGATGATTACAAGAACGAGCAAAAAATCGATTTTCTCAATCCGACCTACACCACCCATACCCCCGCACATATCTACATTGTAAGACAGTTCATACGCGAATCCAAAGCCTACATCATGTTTCAAAATCTGCATTCAACAGCACGCGTTCCCAGTTGCCCTAAACTCTGATTCGCTCAAGGACCGCGCACACAGACATTACCAGGCAACCGAGGAGTAGACATTGACTTGAAAGCAGACGACCCAGACTCCGGCATTATACCACGCCACTCCGCAGTGTACAGTGTACAGTGCGTAGCGAAAGCGCTAGCCGTTCGCCACGCTGTCCACCTTCCCTCTTCCACCCCTGCACCACCCACGCACCCATCCCTCCGCAAGCTCCCTGGCTCTGCCCTACCTGACGGGCAGAGCCGTTTCGCCGACTACGTTTAAGGGGTCGCGTGCTACGCTCGCTTGCTCATTATTACGCACCGCACCGCACTGCCGCACGACAGCGTGATTTATGCCCGAAATAGGCTCGCCGCTCGAGACGTACGCGCGCACACTCTCGCCCGCGTCACGTACGAATGTATGAGTCAGTGATCCCACTTAAGGCCGAATCGCCGAGTGATGAATTGACTTATTGTCGAGTGTAAATAAAGCAGGCGGTGGTACCGTTTTAGGCACGACGGGCAGCGTCAATTGCGAATTCTACTGTTTGTTCTGACCGCGTGCATCCGTGATCGCCGGCCGTGGAGTAGAGCGAAAATCGCGGCACGTGTTTCTCTAATAAGCGGCACGGTTGCAAAAATGTAGACGGGAGGCCGCCTTCGAAGGTTCGAATGGTACGGTGTCGGGGTGGGTGGTAGTCGAGAGGTACGGCGCGGATCGGGAAATAGGCGTAGTGGAGGTGTCGCGCTGGAGTATAAGTCTATACCTAAGTATGAGAAGAGGAATTGTATGTCTGAATACTATAGATCCGCGAACGTGCGTATTAGTCGGTATAGACTGACGAGCATACGTAAAAGAATGATACACGTCAATTACTTAATCATTCGTTTCTATACATTCATCGCGGACATCGGTTTTTGCTCCTAAACGAAATGACTCTCATGTTTCAATGCAGATACCCTATTCAGACCCCTAGCGTCCGCCATGTTGCATCTGTAATTGAACCACTGCACGAGTTTCGCGATTAATCGCGTCCCGCGGAATTAAAGGTCGCGGCGTGTCGTGTCGAGATCGCGAAGCGAGTCCGATCTACGTCACGCGGACGTCCGCGAATTCATGCGGTCGGGCGAGGATTTAAAGAGCGCCGGTTGCGTGCTACGTTGCTTCACTGATAACTACGCGTAACGCCCGCCGCCGGACCGACCGACGGACGGCGCGTGATTTGTGCCGCGCGCAGATTTAGTCGTCACCGTACGTGTACACGTCGGATTTTCCGATTTTCCCCGAGCAAGCAGATTAACTGTTCCGACTGATCGCCGTGCATTCGCGTGAATGTAAATCCAGCTCGCCGGCACATGTTCCATTCGAATGCGCTAAGTGCGCGAATGCTGTCTGCCGCTTTCGCCATACCTCAAAATAGTTCTTCCATAAAACTTCTTGTTCATATCAGAAGAAATCAGTCGGCGGATTTTCCACGTAGAGACAGTAACTTGTCACACTGACGTCGCTTTACAAACTACAAAAGAGAACTAAGAAGACGTAAAAACTTCTTCCCGAAAAACCGAACACTTGGCAATCCTCATGTGCATCGATAATGCACATTGTCCTTAAGGTAATCTCATCAACAAAATCGTCTATCTCTGTCGAAGACAAATGCTGTCGCGGGTAAAAAAAAAAAAGGGCGCGGGGGTCGTCGTGGAGGAACTTTCTGCAAGTTCCTCGAAGTCGTCGAAGGGGCAAGGGGGCACTTCTCCCCGTTCAACCCCACTGAGTAGCATTGTACGCGCGTCTGAAGCGGCCAAAGAGTGCAGTAGCACGGAATGGCGGGTCCTTTGATCCTCCCTCGAGGAGGCTGCATGCCGCCTAACGGGATTACCCCGCCCCGCGTAATTGCTCGTGAATGCGCAGATATACGCGCGACAATGGGAGCACGTCGATTCGAGGTGACGGGCGTCTGACGTGCGGCGCGTACAGTCAACCGTGGAGATAGTGACCCTCGCTTGGTCATTTGTACCTTCACAGGACTTCCGCCTTCCGCCCGAAACGGTTAATACTCTCCGCGAATATGATCATCTTCCCTCGGATTATACTGTAACAATAGACGACTGCACGTCCAATTTCTCTACGCCTACGGCATTGCACAACCTTAACGAACGACGCATAAACAAGTGCCAAACACCATTTGCACAGGGCAAATTCGATGATCGTACGGGAGAACGAAGAAAGAATTCAATGCAATGAGACGTGGAAGCGGAAGAATTTTTCTTGACAAACATTCTTATTTCCTCTGACACGCGAACAGAAACGTTTCACCAACACGCTCGCCGACAGTACAATACGTTTCTTCGGCGAACTCTGTTACGACGTTAGGTTAAAGAGCCATCAGTTAAGAAAGTATCACGCAATATCTAAAAATGGTAATAATCTGAGATTAGCAGAGTTCGGATGTGGTGTGCCGCGGAAGGCATGTACATGCTTCCCGCCGATGTGTATGCACCCCGTGTTTATCAGCATCGACTGCACTGGCTGTACAACGACGTCGGAGCACAGGTCCTAAGGCGTCAGACGTTAGCGTTATCGTGGCGTCAGAGTTTGCGTTAGCACGGGCGGAGACTACTGCATGGCTTGGAGCCCCGCGGCTCCACTGATTGCGGCGGACCCTACGGCCTGGACCCGAACGATCATCCTGAACCCCGACCCTCATCCAAGGCCGTCGCCCGTCACAATCAGAGTCCAAATCAAATTGTTTAACACAGCGGACACCAACTGCTATTTAGAGGTGGCATCTGCTCCTCGACAGCTTTGGCCTTATGACATTCCGACGACCACGGCATTCCGTTCGACAGTGAAAACTTGGCAATTAGTGACGCGCAAGGCATGATGATGGTCTTAAGAGTTTTGGGTTAGGGGAGAAAAAACAGAAAATATGGATGTATTCTGTGTTCGCAGATTGTCATTGGGTAATCGTTACTAGCGTTACGTGCGGTTACTAGAAAACCTGTATGATACTTTTAAAGCCGCGCTACATACGAATGTGCCACGTATGTCGTTTAAAAATTTGTCATACATTCGAGCCGCGCACAAAGTTCAACGATCTCAAGCCCTTTTATGCCGATATTTCAGTTATTACCCCGCAATCAGCGCACACACGCGACACAACGTAATGCAATACAGAATCCAAATTTCCGCGCGCTCCCGACAGCATTCGTTTGATCTTACAGCTTTGTCAAAATCCATTTCCCATTCACAATCTACTGCCACCGATCGCAGCTAGTTTCGCCGGGCCGCTTCGTTAACTCTCTATACCATTACCACAATTTGCGGGAAAAAGGCAGTCTCGAAAGTCCGAGCTCGCCCCGCTGCGATCCCCGAAACTATCAGAATTCCTCGCTTCCCGGATAACGAAGGCCAAACTGACCTTCGCCAGGAGCGCGCGCTCTCGCTATCTTTGGCGTCGTGAGCGTATAACGAGCCGAAATTAAGGGGCATTGTGCCTTAAACAGATTGCACACTCGTCGGAACGTGACCGTTGGGCACGGCCTCGACGATGGCGCGCACGTACATACAAAAGGGGAATCGGGTTGATAAGGCGACAACGGGGCCAGAGGGAAAATGGCGACAGAACGAAAGGAAGAGGGAGAAACGTATACGGAGCACTCAGCCCCGTGTTTGCCTACACGGAAATCCTCTCTAACGGATTCTAACGCTCGACCGAGCCTGTAACTTTTTCATCTTCGGCGAGCGGACGCGCGACTCTCGTTCTCTCTTCCGCTTTTTTTTCTCCCGCCTTTCTCATCCGATCGGCGAAGTGCGCGTCGTTCCCGTTAGGCCACTTGCGATCTTGTGTCGCGCGATTAGTCGCTGCGATTAGTTAGCCGCACATACGGTCTTTCGTATCGGAAACTGTGCGTTTTATTTCGGCGACTGAACGTTCGCGCGAAACAATCGCAAGTGCGTGTCTGGCTTATCGCACACAGGAATCGATCGTGAGACGGAAAGCACGAGTCCATCGGAACGCTTGTAGAGCGCGAGGCTCGAGCAAGAATGTCCAGAAATCCACGAATTATTACGGCGAAATGCGGGAGAATTTTGCGCGGCGCGACACTGTCGAAAAGCGACGCGCAACGCGAACGTCGCGAAAAGCAGATTCGGCCGCGATAGACGAAGTTGGACATTGAATTTTGCGCCGATGCACGAAGAGCTCTCTTAAAAGTTCCACGATTGTTTGTCGCTTCGTTTTTGCGGGAGACACTCGTCGACGGACAGTCGCTGGGCGCTGTGACGTTCAGGACTGTCGAGATAATGTGAGGTTGTTTAAATAAAGCGCCGTTTTCGATGGAGTAGCTGTCTGGCCGACTGAGGTGGTTGAAAAATCGAAAGTTACCCAGAATGACAAAATAAGACAACAGACACGGGTGAACGTATAGTTGCTTTTAATGCGAATGGAACAATAGAGAGGTGTACGGTGTAAACGTTGTCTTTTTTGTTTTCAGGGTACGGAAGCAGCCTATCCAAATCAGCACTGGATACGCACACCCACCTCAGGCAGCCTGGTATGTAGTAGGTAGATATTTTTGAGAAGTTAAAGCACTATTTCTCTCTCTCTCTTTCTCTGTCTGTCTCTTTTTCTCTGTTTCTCTTCCTCTCGCTCTAAATTCGCCAATGTCAGGCCTTCTCTCGAAATATCTTTCGGAGTAGGCTTTAAAGTGTCAGAAAAATAGTTCTATAAGCTTCTATGTGAAACCTGGGGTCTCGTGTCGCTTTCTAACGGGCGTCATGATTAGTTTGGATAATCATCACGTGCGCACAGTCAAGATGCGCAAAACGAGGTCGCTCAAGCGTGACCTGAATCTATATGCACTTTACCAAGGCAATTGCACGGAATGACCTTCACGATTATTACGCCCGTCACTAATCACGCAACCTCCCCATAGTCGGCCTGATTTTCTCCGGCCCCGCCCAAAAATTACTTCTTCCACTGATCGATAACTATGAATAAATCCGCTGAATATGCCTCTCAACACCAACCCATTCCCTGTGCAAGATTGTGCAACGCCGAGAACTTCACACTCGGAATTCGGAATGAGTGCAGAACTTTTGACGTTTTTTCGAAAATAAAGCTGTAAGGAGTTTAAAATAGTACCTCGACATGAGTCTGTTATTGGCCTTCTTGCGCGTTCGAAAAGATATTTCCCCCGCGCTGCTTTATGCTTAAAGTATTCGAATACAAACAATCTACATCTAAGCAGTGGCGCGCAATAGGAATCGGAATTTTCCATTTTTTCGCGAATCAATCCGAGCCGACCTCGCGTCCGCGACATCGTCGATTCTCGATTATCGTCGAAGAAGACGATCGGATCCCTTAAACACCGTAACGTTTCAGTATTTCCCCCGTCTACTCCGACTTCCCTCGTTCGCCAGATAAATGGGTGTACCGCTCCCCTTCCCATTATTAACTTGTAAGTGAATTACCGTTCGATCGAAAGGCGATCACTCCGCCACGCATTCAGGGGATTCATCGGGCGAAACGACCTTTGAGGTCCGGCAATTCGGCATCCGTCCCCATCATCCACGCCCGTCCCCTCTCATAATCGGTCGAGATGTATTTTTATAGGAAATCACCGCGAGCCGCCCGACTCGAAAAACTTCTCCATTCCTCCAACGTTCCCTTTGTCGTCCGGCACCTCCCTTTCGGCATTCTTCGAGTCGACGCTGAACTATCATTAACGCGTCATTCGGACTGTTCCTTGAAACGAAAACGGTATGCAGAGAGAGAGAGAGAGAGAGAGAGAGTGAGGACGATAACGTTCTCATATATGACGCCCACGATTCGTCATTTCTATGCGAACGAACGTACGCGCGCACTTCAGAGGGCACGATGCTCGAACTTCGCTGATCTATCTTTGTCGGACTACAGCCGTTAAGAGGTGCAATCGCGCGAGCTGCGTCTCAAAGCTTTCGAAGACGGCCATGCGCGACACCCCCTTCTCGGGGCCACTCCGTCGGCAATTCCTTCAATTGAAATTATTACGATCCAAACGAACTCTATTCTATTGTAGGGTTGCGATTATATCCTTTTGTACGTTTGTAGGGCCCTCCAGGTCTGAGCAGTGGCAAGCGTCAGTGATGACGCATTGTAAAGCTTTTAAAGGGCGATACGGGACGCACGGGGAAACAACCGTGTAATGGATAGGTATATGCTATGTGGGCGGAGAAGGGGGTGCGAGGGGGTGGGGGTCCGCAGGAGGCTCAGGGGGCTGGGCAGGCAAAAAATTACATCCGACTTGCGCCGAGAGCGAAAATAAAATTTACGCTGCGCTGAATTATTTTCCCTTCCTGCCGGCGCGTATTCGACCGGAGAGAAACGAACGGCCCGAATGGCGCACTTTCGCCAATTTTTTCCCTTTTATCTTTTATTTATTTTTTTTTGCCCCCCCCTCCACCGTCCTACTCCGCTGAAAAATCCGCCGCACCCTGAGGGAAGGCGATTATCGGTATCGTTCGACGCAATACGCTCGTTAGAACGGAATGTCGCGAATCGATTTGCGTGGTCCAAAGGGTCGCGAGCGGCGAACGATCGACAGTCGAAGAGGTGTCGTTGATCATTGCGTGAACGGAGAGAAGTTGCGTATATGCGCTCGTGCGATCGATGGCGCGATTAGCGACGCTCGCCACGGGGGTGTAGAGAGAAAGAGGGAGAGAGAGAGAGAGAGAGAGTGAACTCAGCTGGTTTCGTCTTTGCGGGATTGCAGATCCTTACCAAATGTTTGGAGCGACGAGTAGTCGCCTCGCCAGTTCGGGTTCCGGTCAGATTCAGCTCTGGCAGTTTCTGCTCGAACTTCTGTCAGACTCGAGTAACGCGGCGTGCATTACGTGGGAAGGTACCAACGGCGAATTCAAGTTGACTGACCCCGACGAGGTCGCCAGACGCTGGGGCGAAAGGAAGTCCAAGCCCAACATGAATTACGACAAATTGTCGAGGGCTTTAAGGTGAGTGACGTTATTCGGTAATCCGCGGAGTGTCGTGCATGAGACAGGCGCGGACAGGCGCGTCTTGCGGAACGCGGCGGGAGAAGAGCAGGAAATCAATTTGGTCGCGACGCCCACGCGACTGTACGCGTTCTGTCGGCCGCGTCTTATGTATCATATTATTTCGTCGCGAATCCGCGCGATTTGAAATCTCTCGTTACGATTTTCCCGGCCGCGGACAGTCGCGGTGCTTAAAGTGTCGATAATGGAACGGGACGGACGCTGGTGTGTTTTTCTTTCCCTCATGAGAATGGAGCGGGCGGTTCGCGAGGCGACGCCTACGCTGCTCTTCTTCCGACGGATATGCTTCAAATATCGTAAGGAAATTCCATCCCGTTCGATGGAAGCTCAAATAGAGAGCCGTTATTAGTCGCTCGAACGTGTACTTTGATGGAAGCTTGGTGGGGGTAAAAAAACAAAAAAAACAAAAAACTAAATTCGTTCGGCGGTATGATCGGGCGAAATACGTGTGGGCGGTAGCGTTGGCAGGGCTGGGAGGGGGGAGGGCAGAAGTTTCAGGGGACAGGGGTCGGGCAGAGAGGGGAGAAATTTCAATCAGTGCAACCCAGACCGACGGCAGACGCGGCTATTATTTTTCGATCAGAACCACTGATTATATTACGCGACTGCTCGCTTTCTGTTCCCGGCGTTTCTCCCTTCCTCCGTCGTCGGTTAAGAACCCGAAGGTGAACGTCGTCTCTCGCGACAACCGTGAGCCGGGAGATCCGTGAGGAGCACGCGCACATTCCGCTCGTTAAGGAAATCGCTAAGGCTCATTACCGGCGCAGACGAATGAAATTTGTCAAATTAAATTCTGCCGGCGGTCGCGGGATTATCCGTGTATTTCGCCGCCTTTAAGAACGAAGTAGTAACCATTACGCACCGTGCATCTTTCCAAATGCCGTATTCAATCTAAAGGACTCGTGACTGCTATCCGTTACACACGTCGTCTCTAGTGGTACTACTTTCACTCCTTTCCTCACGTGCATTAAAATGACAACCGGTCGTAGCAGGTACGATTGTACGCGCAATCACAAGATCATCCAACCTAGAATCCCATTCAACGTCCACTACCATCCTCTCCAGTCTTTCCAAAACTCCTGCAAACAACTAGTCCCCTCCACCACCCGCCCGACTGCACGCCCTGCATTCGTCATTGGCACTCGAACGTTCGAGTTCTGGCCGACGATCGCATCGACACGAAAACGCGCCCTTCCAATCGTATCGTTGAACGTGAGCAGCTGCAGCGAGCTATGACTGTGTTGTTCGCAGGTATTACTACGACAAGAACATCATGACGAAGGTCCACGGGAAGAGGTACGCGTACAAGTTCGACTTCCAGGGCCTCGCGGCGGCGACGCAACCCGCCGCCGCCGATCCAGCGGCGTACAAGTATCAGAGCGAGCTCTTCATGTCCGGCTACGGGCACGCGAAGCTGAACCTGATGCCGCCGCCGGCCGCGTCGGTCTCCGTCTCCGTTCCCGGCGGCCTCTTTCAATCGGCGTCCAGCTACTGGTCCACGAGTCCCGGCGCGAACCTGTACGCGGGTCACCATACAGCGTCCGGACACGTGCCGCCTCATCTCGGCACGTATCCTCACTACGCATGACCCAGCGCCGAGCACTGGGGTGCTCTGGGCACGCCGCGTTAGGCAAGGAGAACAAAAAAAAAATACACAAATACATACATACAAAAAGTTTCTACCGACGAACCTGAGAGAGTAACGAAGAGGCACGTATACACATGTACGGAGAAAGAGAGAGAGAGAGAGAGGGAGGGTGAGAGAGAGAGAGAGAGAGAGAGAGAGAAAGAGAGAGAGAGAACGACGAAGCCGGTCACGCCGTCGTGTGCCGTCGGCGTGTAATAATAAATCGCGCACCTCCTACTACCCTCTGACTCAGCCCCGTATTTTACCACGTACACCCTTTACCGACCCCGGTTAGAACTACCCGCCCGCGCCTTGGTTCAGGTAGGCGTATGTCTGTCCGTAGAGAACAATCCGTTTCCTTTTGTAGTGTGGGACGGTTGTCAATCGATCGAGGTGATCGCGGTGGACCGTTGGAATATCAGAGATGGCCCGCGAATCCGTGCGCGACGCTGGATGACGCGCGTTTCGTTGAGAAACGGTGCTGGTCGGTTCGGTTTTATGGAATATCCACGGGCGGTAGAGTGTTTTAGTCGGACAGTCATCGGCAGGATGTGCTTTATGTTCGACGTCGTGCCTGCCGATGTTAGAAATAGTTCGCGGCGTAGCGCGGGGGATATGTAAAATATTGTGAAGCACTTTTGAACCTTTGATATGAATTGATGTCGGTCCCTGAATATCTCGGATCTCGGCAGATTCGTTACGTGTACATTCGGTCTTATTTCGGCGAGTTTCGTCTCGAGAACTTTGAGATGGCAACGTTGTGGACAGACCTGGCGCCTGAATCAATCGGTACAGTCAACCCTTTCGGAATGTGCCGTGTATCGCAAGAATTTTTCGGTACAGCATCCCAGCAGTTAACAGTAAGCTGTGACCAATGTTATATCGCACTTGTGTAAAGGCGGCGACCATGCATAACGACGATTCGATGAACTCTCGTTTGCCGCGGCCGACGGTACGCTCGAATTATTGTAAGAACGTTGTACATACAGTATAATGCATTACGTGAGTACGGAGTCCTTTCACAGGGTGGTTCTTATGAGTCGCTTCGCCATTATCAGATTCGCGATGTTCGAGAATTTTTAAGCCGCCCGCAACAATTGAAGTCAGCATTAAATGCGATAACGCCATTGTTAAATCTCATTAGGCACGATGTCTTTTGTCCGAGGCCATAATCTTAATCTCCCGTTGAGAAAGCTACAGGACTGTTCCGAGTATTCTTCAAACGAAATCCTGGTTTTCTTAAGAGACTACAAAGATTTACTGAACAGCGCGAAGATATGAAGAAATCGTGATAAACGTAAGTGAAGGGAACATTGCGCGATCGTTTTGTGCGGATTAGTGAGAATTATCCTGTGCATATGAATGACAATCCGTACCGGAATAACAAATCGACGTATTTCTATGGGGGAGACGTCGGCACTTCTGGCTGAGCTAAATCGAATACGGATGAATTCCAGCAAGGAGAATTCTTTGGAGACATACGTACAGCACGTAGTACGCATGCTTCACATTCACAGAACACATTTTACACTTTGTCAACTGTTTTTACCTACTTAATCGTGGTTTGTACAAAACAAATTATACACGATCTTGTTAGAGTGTCAGTGACACCATATTTTAAATCCGAACTGCTGAACAGCAAAGACCAATGCTTACAGTCCAGCAACGTATATTTCAAACACTTAAAAAACTAATGTTCCCAGTATACGAGCAAACTTTACACTGAAATGCAGCCGTATTCGAAAGATGCCGTAAATAATGCGTGTATTATAAACTCTTTTAACTTATTTGTTATGTAACAAGGGTATAGATAACGTTTTCGCATCGTCTCATTTTCCACCGTCACACGACGCTACAAACCTGACGTCTTGTTCGACTCGCGAGGGTGACAAAACGATCAATCACTACAACCACGAAATATAATCTTCCAGCACTACTACAACCCGATTGTGAGAACTAAATTGCCTCCTGATTTTAGCCTTTTCCGACGAATCACGTGAAGCTACTGTAGATATATGACAAATGCATAACACAAAAGTTCCACTCTTCGACACTATAACCTTTTAGTTCAAACGTTATAGCGAGCGTAAAACAATCTTAAATCGGACACAATTAACGTTTGAAACGGAGCGAGGCCTGCGTCTACGCTATCTATGCTGAAAAGAAGAACGGGGTAGGTCGCTGAAACCGAGATCAGCTCTACGTAGACATTGGGTGCGAACATGTACATTGTTCAGTGTCGAGTTAGACCTGCTCTCCGCGTATCGGCCACCTATCCTGCAAGGTGTACCTCTGTCGAAGATGCGTAACTCCTTAAGACGTATACTGTACCATATACCATTCGTAAGACATAAGCATTCCTAGAATTACTCTAACAATTAGCGTAGCCCCGCGAACGATCCGTGGAATCGGTCGCTGATCATTCGACAATCGAGTGGGTCACGAACGGATCCGACATTCCTGGACCGACTCCCACGGAACCTCGCCGGGGCACTCATGTAGATAGGGTGTTTTCATGTGTAGCGTAGGCATATGTAGAGAACTTAGTTTAGCGGCGAGCGTGCGAGACAGAGAGAAAGGGGACGAGAGAACGAGAGAGAGAGAGAGTGGACAGAACGTCATGAGAGCGTGAGTGAGATATCGGTATGTGCGTGAGGTATCGTGTGACGTATGCGTGGCGTGTGCATGACGATAGTGTTGCAAATGGTTGGTGCGTGCGAGAGTGGGCGTGATTTTCAAAAAATGAGAGCGAGTATTAACAATAAACGATGACGATGATGATGACGACGATGACAATGATGGATGAGAAAAGATTGCGAGGGGTGTCTGGCACTAGCGTGTAGATTGCGTTAGGTTAGGTAGATAAGCGACCCCCTTCGAGTCGGCGAAGAACGCGAAAAGTGGCAGAGGTCAGACGACCGGCGGAGTTAGGACGGAGAGAGACGTGTGCGATTAGGGAAGAGGACACCGAAAAGAGCGAGACGGAGAGGCGCGCGAAGGGAACCGCGGAGAACGAGATATGGCGAGAAAAAGAGGGGGAGCGCTGTTGTTGTTCTTGTTGTCGTGCGCTTGTATTAAAGTCGCCATGTTCTAATTAAACGTGCCGACGGGGTTGTATCAGTCGTCGGCAAAATCAATGTGGTCCCGTAGCACTGTGTAGAAACACACACACACACACACACATCGCGTGTTTATACATCGCGCGCATGTACACACGTATATACATCCGAGCGCGTGGCGAGAGTTTACTCTGCAGTGTGCATTCTCTTCGGCGAGGGGGGTGCAAACGAAAGCAGGAAAGAAAGGAGCGGGACACAAAGAGAAAGGAGCAGACGCGAAAGGGCGGAGAACAGGGGGCGGGAAGCGCGGGTGCACGAAAAAAGGCGGAAAAGGCAGAAAAGGCAGAAAAGACAGGAACGAAAGAAAAGGAAGGAAGAGCGGTGGGAGAAGGGTGGGTAGAGAGAGAGGGATGGAGATAGGGAAAAAATAAGCGGAGGAACACACGGTAGGTCAGCCTTGGCTGTCGGCGGTTGGCGAATTGGTCGGGTTGCCATGGAGAAGACCGGCGTATTCCCTGGGTTCGGGACCGCCCCGAAGGGAAACCCCCATTCGGGAAATTCGTGGCGTCGCCGAACCTGCCGCGAACGGTGCCGGAGGTTTAGCTCAGCTCGGCTAATCGATTCTGCTACCAATCAGCGCCCGCGCTGTTCCTCCGTGTCCTCGCGCTTCCACCTCCTGCGCTCCTCTCGCCGTCGACTCTCCTCGTCCGTTCCAGATGCTCTCTCCCAGACCTCCACCTTCCACCACCGGCAAGTTTAGCGACGCTCTTATCACCGTGTCTTCGTCCGACCCGAACTTTCCGAGCCTTCTGCCGCTTCTGCCGCTTGTCCCGTCTTCGTCCGTTCCAGGTTCCAGGCGCGTCCATCTTCCGCGCTCCCCTTCTGTGCCTACCCCTGCTCCGTTTCGCGGCTTCGATCCTCTTCCCTCTCACGCCGCATCGGTCTTTCTCCGCTTTCCTGCCACTACTCGCCGTGCCATTTTCCTCTCTTTCCCTCTACCTTTCCACTCGCACACCCACGCCTCCGGCACCACCACCTGTACCTATACCGACCCATCACCTCCTGTTTCGCCTGCCACCGTCGTTACGCTATTACTATCTCCGTCTATGCTCACCGCCTCCAACCCACCTATGCAGTCCTACACATCCGAAACTTTCGTGTGCAATGCCTACTTCCGCACACGACTGTACCCTTGTAAGTCGGGTGTATTTCGCCAAAGGAACAAACAGTGATATGTACTATCGGTCATTCCAGTAAGTGCACAAGATACGCACGCCTTCTGTATATTCCGTGTCGTACGGCCAGATGCGGGTGTTTCGTTTTGAAGAGAAATACGTGGATAAATGTTACCTGCCTGGCGGCTGTGTGATTATTATCCTCAGAAGATTACACACGTCAATTATCGAGTATAAGTGATCAACCAGCTTAACGGTATTTGATATATCGGACGGCTGTAAATGAAATCATTTTCTGTATTGCGGTTAGACTTTGTGACGTGCAACGTGGCGCATCAAATTCGATATGAGGTTAAATGCGAGATGCATATAAAACTCGTCGGATTAACTGGAGACTTTATTTAGCAATAATGGCATATGAGTGAAGTTCTTGCATAGGTTTACGATTGCTAATTCTGTGTACGCCGGGTACGTTTGTCGACAGTTTCAGAGTGTTCTTTTCTTTCCCCCCGAGAATGGGGATTCGAGAAAAATGAAGGTTGCTCAGGTTATTTCGCAGGTTTTTGCGTCGCATAGAATACGCAAACGTATAATCGTCGATAAATTGTTTTTCATAATTTATATACTATTATGACAGTAATAATCAATCGTTATAGCGCTTTCGATATTTAAGACAGTAACACTCACCAGCGAATCATCTTTTCCAAACGTTGCGCAACGAATTCTGTCCGGACATCGAAATCGTCTTTCGATGCGCAGTCCAACATGAATCTTTGTGGTATCATAGCCTTCGTTAACAATGTCC
The DNA here is from genome assembly GCA_963942575.1 of Priocnemis perturbator. Taxonomy (NCBI): domain Eukaryota; kingdom Metazoa; phylum Arthropoda; class Insecta; order Hymenoptera; family Pompilidae; genus Priocnemis; species Priocnemis perturbator. Next base: position 3,987,412 of record OZ012647.1, read on the forward strand.
AACTGACGAACAACATAGCGCAAAGTACACCGCACCGATAAACAAAGTCCATTCGCGCCACTTTATTATAAAACTCATTGTTTATCGTAACGAAACAAAGACAAACGTGCACACGTATAAGAAACGCGATTATGAAGCGCGACTAGACCGGAGATACGTTGCTATTTTCATTTGAAACTCATACCGATCGCAACAATTGCCAACCTAAAATTGCGTGCAAGCCTGCAAGGAAAACCTCCAGACCGCCAATTTTAAATAATCTGAATTAAACTGATACGATTACTTTCGAATAACGTGTTAAGACATAATCTTTGGTACCTAAAATACAAGTTGTTTCTAATACTCTTCTTTATTGCATATTTTATTGTAACGGACTACTTCGATCAGTTTGTGGACACGATATGATTGATAGCACACAACACGCACGTGTGTGTATCACACATTCATACGCTACAAAATAGACCTCCTTTAGGGGGCATTGAGCAATGCGCTTCTAAAGAAACAGTTGTCATCGATGTTTACATCGCCGGCTAGACGGCTTGAAGAAATGTCATATACTGAAACGCAACTTAGAACTTTGTCGGTTTAATAAAGAATCCTTCAAAAATTGTTGCGTGATAGTACCATTGATAATTAAGATGAATAAAGGTATTCAACATTTAGCTGCCGGTAAGTAGACATTCAATGTTACGTTTTGATATTTACGAGCAATGCCTAGTTAAGAAGAAGATGACGCGCGTTTGTATTTTCAGGATCTATTTGTCCGCCTATTGTCCCTGGAAAACTTCGGCTGTACAGTATGAGATTTTGTCCATTTTCGCAGAGAATACATCTCGTACTCGACGCCAAGCAAATTCCGTTTGTATATCGCGCACCAGCTTGCGGTTGTATTAATATTATCAAATTATCAGGGACTATCTAAGGCAACACTATGTTTTCAGGTATGATGTTGTGTATGTGAACTTGACCCAGAAACCAGACTGGCTGCTGGACAAAAATCCATTAGGCAAGGTTCCTTGCATAGAGATGGAAAATGGGGAAACACTACATGAGAGTCTTATTATGGCTGAATATCTGGATGACAGTTATCCTAAAAATAAACTCTATCCACCCAATCCTTTTGCCAAAGCTAAGGAGAAGTTACTTATCGCAGGGTTCAATGGCGTTATAAATACTATGTATAAAGTAGCTACCACACCTTCTTCCTATACCTTTCCTAGTGTTGCATGTGAAATAAATACTTAATCAATTGCAGTTATACGAACGCACAGTACTTGAACGAGAATTGTTTGATAAGGCTTTAGTTGGTTTGGAACTGTTTGACAGGGAACTAGCAAAAAGAGGCACCCCATTCTTTGGTGGTCTTTCTCCTGGCATGTTGGATCTGATGATATGGCCATGGTGTGAGAGAGCAGATATCATTCGAAGTTTGCGTGGAGATCGTTTTATCGTGCCAAAAGACCGTTTCTTGAGATTGGTAAGTAACTAGTGAAATATTAATGATTCTTAAATGAAATAATTGTTCCTGTAGATGAAATGGCGTCAAGCTATGAAGGAAGATCCAGCTGTCCGTGGCAGCTATTTAAACCCTGAAATGCATGTAAAGTACATTACCAGTCGCCTGGCTGGTTCACCTCAATACGACTTTCTGATTAATATGCCATAAATACTACACTCATGATGCACTTGAACCTTGAGCAATGATATTACAACAATGTAATAGTAGTGGTCCAATGCAACAAACAGTATGTTATTTTGAATTCTATTTTGAATTTAAAGAGCCGAGATTATATTGTGCAATACTATTGACACTTGTGTTAACGTATGAGTTATGTTATTAATAAATAAATGTACAGAACCTAAATGGTATATTGTTAAGATGTTCTTTGTACAATGAAATAAAATTAACTGCAACTCATTGTCCACCTGTGCACACAATTTCTTTAACAAATTTATTATATATATTTCTTCATTGATAAGTGTTATACCGACCAACATACACTTTACCTAAGAAACACATATTAAATCTGCTTACAACTAAAATGTATAGAAATGCAATCTGGAATGTGACTTATACCGTTATCAATTGTACATCGAAATGTGCTGCATTGTTCGTTAATCATGTACAGTCATCTACAGTCAGTTCCTCAGCATGATTCTGTCATGTTTGGACATTCAAGTTCACTTATCGATTAGCACCGTTGATACGCGTTTATATTTTAAAAAACATTACAAATATACCGTATATCAAGAAGCACGCAAAGACTAAGGCCGCTGCCACCATAAACGATCTCGTATTCTCCTTTCTCAGGGATTGTAACCTCTCTTCGTTTGTCTTCAGCACATCCTTAACTTCCTCCAACTCTGCCTCCAATCTCTCGCGGTTCTCACCGGTGAGCAATTTCGTCCTTAGCCTTCTTTCGATTACGTCGACCCTGTGCATCGAGTCGCGCAAGGTGTCCTCGACCGTCTGTATCTAAAAGCGCAGAAATATCTTTCATTGACAGTGCTCAAACACTGCGGAGGTCGTAAAAAGCGTAAACAAGTAGCGGCACGGCAAATAAGTATCATATCGTTGATGTACCTGGGCCATCACTGTCCCGTCCTTTCCCATTCTCTGTTTTTTTAAAGCAGACAGAAACAGAGTACCGATTCAAATGATTGATTACGATATTACTCTATTTAGGTAAGGGTTTAACAGAAATTTGCAGTGGGTTTTTCGATAGTCTTGTAAATATGTCAGAATACACGTGTCGAGAACTGTCCGTGACGCGTGGACAACCATTGAACTCGCGTCACCCATGTATACTGCTGATGGTGATTGATGCTGATATGGTCGGCGGAAGAATTACTTATTTTTGTATAATAAATACTTGTATTAAAATGTCATCTTATCTAATCGGGGAAATAGACGATTCAAGGTGTAAGATATATCAGTTTAGAAATAATCTATTGCATGTATTTGTACGTGATATCGGTTACTCCATTTGGTTCTACTTATCCTTTACCGACATAACGAAAATATCAAAATGTTGTCTCGCGTAAAACATGTTATCAACATGATCAGAAATAATATTCTATCGTCTGTGGACATATAAACATAAATCATTGCAACAAAATTCAGTGTTACTGTTTCATGCAGTTGTTATTCCATTAACAAAACTAAATGCAATGCCAATTGAAAAACATGCAGAATTCAACTAAAACACCTAATTATATATAACAGATAAGCTACATTTGCATAGTGATTAAGAAACCATAGATATAAATAAAGGCTTTCCTTACCTACACTATAGATAGTGGTAGAGGCAAAAAATAAAAACGTACAAGGTCGATTCGATAATAGAAGTATTGTTATGCATTGTTCATGGTACAAGGCCTATACATCTTGTGTTAATAAAGGCTTAAAAAAACATGCAGAGCATACCATGAAAGTATTTCTAATAGAAACAATTAACACTTCAAATATTGTACACCTTAAGCTTATATGCAATGAAATCGGTATGTACATTTTTCGAGTTAAGGAATAAGTCGCAATGCGTTTACATAAACATATTTATACAGGTACCATTAAGAATAACGTCAAAAACATTAAATATAGGGTTCTAGAAAATTAGAATTACTGGTGAATTATGTAGGTGCTACTTAAAAAATGGTTTAATTTGTAATTTGTAGTATAATTATTGTACATAGAACAGAAGTCTTTCAAAGTTGCATCCGTCATCTCATACATACACATGTATTTATAATTTTTATTAAATTAAATAAACTTCTCCACCTTCACTTCAAGCTCTCCTTTACACATATAGATAAAATTAAACCTGAAACAGAATGACAATTATACCCTCAATTCGTCGTTTTGCTCAAAAGAACATATATAACGCGATTTCTACAAATATGAGATTATCGAGGAGCTTACCTGCAAAGAGACTGTGGCAGTGAGGAAATGATGGGTCCGTATCCTTGTGAATTATCGTACAACTCAAATAACGGGGCGGCAACTAATTTGTAATTTTTGGGGACTGCGAAGAGTGCTAGAAAACATGATGAATGTTACACATATCGTACTGCCCAAACAAAACATACCTAAGTAACGACAGAAGTAAGTTCTACGACGTAGGCAAGTGCTTTTGCAATTTTGTTTTCAGTGAAAATTTATGCAATAAATCTTGTTGCTATACCTTTTTCCTGTAGCTGTACAAGGAATAGCCTTTTGTGTTCTTTTGGTTTCGTTATGTGTGGCGGAACATACGGATACTGTGGTGGTTCAAAATTCGGTCTCCACCAGTTTCCAATGGTATCCTCTATCACCCATTCCTGCTTGACACCATCCTGACGGCCAAATGTCTAGAAGGCAGTCCATTTCGTTATAATCTAATACTTCGGTAGCATTAAAACCTTTCGTAAAGTAGAACGGAATACATTCTTCTTCAATTAGTCCACTAAGAACATGGTTGCATAATATTTACAAATGTTTAAAGAGCTCCTACAATGATTCGACTAATTTCAGGGATGATCAAGCTTTACCTAATATGTTCCTTTCCTTACGGCAACGATACATAAACATTGGCCAAAAGTATTTAACTCTCAAAATACTTCTGGCTTCCTCAACTTACATATACTTAATTAAATGAAACAGCTGTTGTACATACATTGACAGATTTAATAAAAAATTTGACAATGATTTTGTTGTTTCGTCCAAATCTGTCAGTTGCCTATGGCTACAGAAGGAAATTCGATAAGTCTGCACATCATTTCTGACATCTCCTAACTAACAATTTCGTAAATACACACGATTTACTATTTAACCGTCCTCTTCGTTTGTTTACAATTTCCAAGGAACGACTGAGAACAAAATGCATATACAATCTTCTCATCATTGTGTTACAATCTTCGTGTCTTGCCTCTTCCCCGTCTGAGTTTATACAAAACGAATTAAGAACAATGTTCTTAGCTAACCAGCATATGGTAACATACCACGTTTCTTTACTACTAGGAACATCAAGGTGTCCGGGCATGCAGCACACTAAATGTATAAAAAGTCTTACAACAACAAAAAGGAGTATCCCTAGTTTGAGCTACAGGCCCGGTTACATAAGTTCTACAAACGTGTACAGGATATATACAATAGGTCGATAGAAACAGTATTACAATCTAACATATCAAACTGCCACTCCTAGCTACCCTTTAAGGTAGCATAAGGCGTCGTGCTAACTGTTACCTCAGTAAGGAGCCGTTTTAGGCCCTCTACCTCGTCTTCTCCTGCGTTTAGTTCTCCTCCAGGCCTATAACATAAAAAATGATAATTATTATACGTAGAGTCAAAAGTTTCGGCGGCGTGTATTCGGTTTCTTATAACCCGCGTAGCCAATACTTACAATTTGAAAAAAGTCGTTCCCAATTGTAGAAGAAGAACGTGGGGGAGTCCATGTTCATGCACCAGCAGTACGCCTTCCACGCTCCGTCGCATTCCGATCTTGTCAAATTCATCTCTCATACGCTGAAACCTTGCTGGTACTGACGGATCTTTCTCGAAGAGTGGCTCTTTTGTTCCAAATGTATAGTTTGTCAAAGGATATCTATGATAAATGAGTTGTATTTGTCTGTTAGGCTCTTATCTTTTTAATAAAATCCTTCAGTAACTAAATCCAGTCTCTTCAACATTACACCTTAAATTTACATTACAATATACAGCCATAACAATGCAATAGTACTCACAATGTAACAAACCTTGCCAGTCTAATTTTATTTCGAAAGTTTTTTTCCTAATTTTGCTTCCATCTTTTACATTATTAAGATTTGTTCTCTGAATGAGTTCTAGCAATAGGTACGCAAACGTCTAGTGTAAAAACCATTTTACGTCACGTTGTCTCAACTAATAATGCAATGGTACAGTTACATGTATAAAATAATTGCATATAATTCAATAGAGTCAGCACTTACAATTCAAGGTGGAGAATAAGTTTTTCATGTCTAAGAAGCATTTCTCTTGTGACATTCAATCAAACTTGCATAATAATTATAAATCTTCATTTATGATTAGTTTAAACACAATACAAGTTTTATCAATACAGATAAAAATAAAAGTTGTACATTGCAAGGTTTACAATTATGACATTACATATCATACAGATCATCATATCTAATTAACATTGTAATTAGTGTTATCAAATTTCCATCATATTTGCACCATTTAAAATAATTATGTGTACCACATATTTTGACAAACACTATTCTAGCACAAGTTGTAACCTTGATGTAAGACATTACAATGATCAGTACTAAATTTCAATGTACATGTACATTAGATTGCCAAGTAAATCGTAGAGTACCTTGACCAAGCTTGTCAAACGTGTACAATATTTTATAACATGTTTTTCATAACATTATAGTTATGACACCATGCGCTTTGCATATAAAAAGTATACTACACAATATTATCAATCACTTAAATCTGTATGTTTGCAGTTTCTGTTGCATTAGTTTGAATATTATACTTAACTCTAAATAAATGATGCATTACATCATATTAAATAACGAATAAACATAGTTTTACCGTTCTTAAATTAAAACAGTAGTAACAACAACAGCATTGGTAAAGAACAGATATAGGAAAAATTGTGGGATAACTGCACATGATGCATTTGCATAGATAAGATAAATTTTTGACTAGTGATTAACAAATAAAAAACATGAAACATTCACGCATGTCTATGTTTCAAAAAGTTGAAAAATGATCATTTTATGATATCTGTAAATATATCACAATGGACATATTACAGTATTGAACTTATTACTGTATAAAATATCATTACTTTGGTCATTATCACTGAATATAATAATACAAGTTCAAATTTGTATAACTTTCTTGTTATTTTATACAAGTTGTAGGTGTTATTTTTTGCAAAGTAATCCATGTGTCTCTCCTATGATAAATTGATACTCGAAATTGCATCTGCATGTTATTATTCTATCTTAAGATAGTATGTATGTACATTTGTATACGTTTTTATGCCACATACAATACACATTGTACAGTTATTGAAACCTATCATTTAAAATATTACATCGTTTTGAAATTTCATCCAAACAAAATTATACAAACTTGCATATTGTAAAGCAGTACAGATTTAACAACTTAGCAATACCGGCTCTACGATATTGCTTGTTACTGCGGTATGAGCTTAAAATATGCGTTTCTCCGAAATGAGAACAAAGAATTAGTTCAACTCCTTCCATCCGTAAACGCATTACAAGTTTACAGGAGTACATAACAAATATAAAACTCGTAAAGACCTTGTTTTTACAAAAAACATATAGATATAATGCATGGAAGGAGTCCATGTAAGCTATATTGTTCAATATACAAAGGCAATGTTTCTGTTTGTATACAACACGTCAATATATAAGCACTGAGTAACAGTATTAACAAAAATGAGCATTGACGTTTCCAAACCTTTTAATGAGTAAAATATATAACATTTCTTCAATATACCTTTAATCTAATTTCTAGACGTGTAAACAAATGGTGCCATAATGATGTTGATTGTATCAATTGTTTCATGTTATCGGACACGTACTGTAACATCGTCGGCCCGTGAGAGAAATAAGTAGCGTGGTTGCATACATACATATATGTTATAACATGCTTAATCTACAGAAGCGCTTATTAACAAACATGTAGATCGTTCGCAAAAATATTGTCCGGTACCACTTGTTTAAACTTCAAGAACGTGCTTAACAAAAAGGTGAACAGCCGTCTCATGGTCGTACCATGTAAGATATAATAATGAAAGACTTTAGGAACATAATTTCATCTGCTTATTATAGCGTCTCTTAACCGGCCATAGTTGTTCTACGGGAGAGGCAGTCAAAAGACATTACTCTAAAAAATAATCAGATTAAATCACGTATCAGCGTTCACTTACAAATTAACTGTCCTGTTGATAGTTACTGGCTGGTTCTGCACCGGTTTTCCTTCAAACGAACTATTACTTGCTCTCCTTGGCCACCCACTACCTTTAACTTGACTTGTTGCCATCGCCATTTTTATTTGAAATACACTTTACCAAGCGAACCGACTACCGCCTTTCTGCGTAACGAGTGCCCGTTCTCGTCGGACGCAAGCTGGTCTCTGCTGATTCGCCAATATAACACTGCTACCAACTTCGTACCATCGTATTTACTACCTTTTCATGCGACAATGTACTTTACGAACGCACTACTACTTCTTCATTCAAAATAAAGTGTCAAATATTATTCACTGGATAATGTACGAAATATATTTCTGTATACAAATTTATGTTTTCTCACAAATACTCGCAACCACTCAACACTGTTTACTAGAGAACAACTGGACAAATACCGTCGGTGTAAAGAATGAAATTGCGTTCATAAAGGGAGGATGCACACTTTCTATAAAGCTACGTTTTTTCACAAGGAGAAAGGAGAATTCGTGTTATGAACGCTCAACCGAATTATTGCATTTATATGAATTCTAAGATAAAATACATATTTAATTGAAACTTAAAACCTATTTATACAGGAATAGAAGAGTTTCGGGTGCTTGCCGAGCACTGCTTGGGAGAAATTTCACTATGATAGCGCCTTCATGGTGGATAAAGCTACACAAGCATACACAAGACACAACTGGGCAGGAATTTTTATTTCCTCTTATTGGCACCGTACGCTTCGTTTGACTACGGGGTCCACAAGCGTTATTCCACGGAGAAGAACGGCCATTATACGACACGCTGAGCTGAGCAAGCGTTTGGCGTTGACTGAGGAGAAGAAAACCAAATTTGTTTCGCGTTTATACACTTAGTTTACGGCGTCTGTATCCCAACAATCTCCTTAAGAAACGCATCCATTTTGGCGTAGTAAGTTCGGTGAGTTATGCACACTGCGTGTTACTTGGATATTTCATCGGGTATATTTCTTTTGCGCTCATCGATACGCTCTGGCGAATTTAGGTAACTCTACGAGAAATCTATTTTTCGCGCCCGCCACTATTACTCCAGTATCTTTCGCGATGTTGCGATCCATTCGTGCTGTCTGTTGTTCGTCGGAAGTGCAAGTTTTGATAATGCCCGGATGCTTTGTCGCACTAAATACGCTCAGTGAATCTGTTCATCTTTTTGGGGCGTTTCTTTTATGCTGTTTTTGTTAAGTGCCAGAGCCTTGAATGGACGCAAACGTGAACGGGAAGCCGTTAATGGTGGTGGCGTGTTTACTAACAAATATATTCTTTGAAAGATGTGGTGTATTATGGAATTAATATTGTTCGTGTGGCTTTATTACGACAATTTCCTGCTGATTTAAGTTGTAGAAAGAATTATTGGAATATACGAGGCATCTGCGCCATTAGTTTACTTTATACTTTGTAACATGTATATACGCAATCTATCGCAATTCTATGCTGCAGATTGAACCGTACATTTCAATTGAATCGTGTATGTTACATACGACGGGAATTTGTTTAACTTGTAAATTGCAAGGAAAATTGAGTATAAATGGTTTTCGTCATCAAATTATTGTTTCAAATGTTCAGGTTACGAAATTAATAATTTGTTATATGTATATTCAAAAGACTTAAGTTGATAGGATCAGGAAGCCATATGCCCTCTCTTTGGTTGTCAATTTGATCAAGGGACAATGTCAATTACATAAAGTAATTATTGCATTACATTAATAACGGACTTTGTGCCAGCCATTATTCTTTCTTTGAATTTGATAAAAGCGATAGTGACACATGAAAGGTTTAGGTACAGTGTGGAAAAAATGGTGTGTGTTGCAGGGCTTAGGCAGCTCAGTGTGTGTTAGGTGCCAAGAGCAGGTTCGGCGTCTTCAGTGGACTTTAGTACAATGACATGGTGCAGTTAACTCCTTTTGTGCTTCTCCATTTCATTGTCCTTCGCTGATGGGTCCTTTGCTGCTTGGTCGTCTTTGTTCTCGTCAACTTCTTATCTTTCATCGTACGTTTTAGCCGAGGTTGAAGAAAGAAGAACTTTCTGAAGTATCTGAAGTTGAAGGTAATGCTTCACAAGTAATGTAATAAAATTAGTTCTTAATCTCTGGAGGGAAGTGTTGTGATTTTACTACGAAGGTTGATTTGATATCCAATTGTTACGGAGTGCTCCACGGGTCTTCTTGGCTCGGTTATGCATCATTGTACATCCCATATTCTATAACTTTTTTATTATCATTATGTATGTAGAACATAGAATGGTAAGTAATTCATGGGCTTGTCGTATGAGAGTCAACGGTTAATATAAAACTGTTATGGAACATATAACTGAAAGAAATGTGCTACGCTTGCAAAATAATTTCCTACATCGCTGGCCTAATAAGGAGTATAAGATCGTTATTCGTAAATTATTTATTTAATAAAACAAGGTGCTAATAAATATTGATAATATAAGGCTAACTAAGAATAAACGTGCGATTCTATAATACTTTATATATATGTCTTCAACAAGAATTACCGTTAAAGCATGGAGAAATGTTACCCCTCATTGAAGTAATTCAAATAAGCGGTATACTTATTTGAAAAAGTAGGTCAATTATAAATTCATTAGTACATGATTCTATGTACGTGTCTTTTAAAGTATAAATAACTGAAATTTACTGCAGAGTACAGATGAGATCAAACTAATATCCTTGTTACCTCTCAAGATATAGAAAATATTGAATTTATTTTTGCATAAATATTGTTGACGAACTTTATTCCATAGTGCAAACGAAAAACTAATTTTAAATCATATAATATCTACTTAACACCTTTAATTTTGCATCACTATGTCATGCAAAATATGGCTATATACACCCCATTTTATTTTTGTTCAAATTTCTATCTGCGATACGTTTTTCGCATCGTTCATACGTTGCACGAAGGTAAGTTTACCACCATGACGACTAAAAACTAATTAAAAAAAAAATTATAAAATACAATCAAACAGCGACAGCATATTAGCACTTGGTGTAATATGCAGACATTAACAAAAGGTTTCTCGCTAAACGGTCTCGTGCGGATATATCCTCCTAACTAGTTTCTCATACAAGTAACATTATTTACTCTTGTTTTCCTTGTTCCTTTCTTGATGAACAAAACCGGTTTTCTGTTGCTAATCATATCGTAGAATACGTACGTCTTACGATTTATCCACAGAATAGGTATGGTTCCTGCAAGGAATGCATTGATAACTCTGTGGCTTCGTTTCTTACCGATGGAGTATGTTACATGGTGTTGGGTGCTTGGATAACACAAATGCTGATTCTCTTCGCAGTAAAATCAAACTGCGGTCGAGTGTAGTTACGCGTGTCTATAGATTTGTCTTTAGTGAGTTGGATCGCCAATCCTGCGGAGAATGTAGGAATATGTGGATACGGAACACAATGGTAATGGCCAGCGATTTATTGCCACGTTAGTTTAACAAATTTAAGGCTATAAAGACTTCATTCGAATTCGAGACTTGCATCGTTTTGATTCATCGTTTGAGCAGTTAAATGAAAAGTTCGCAGGTAATAAAACTAAAGACAACACCGCTGAAGCCTTTTTCTTTGTCTATAGAACATAGAGATTCTTGTCGATATTTATGCTTTTCTGGCTTTTTACTACGTATTTGCACACTGCATCTCAGTCGTGTATTCTTCATTTATGACAGAGTATTATTTAATACTACAGCCAAAGCAAATTAGTCTTGAAATAACTTCACGGTGAATTAATCTTTCGAGAAGTTCTTTCATTCATGGGTAGAATTATCACGTTGCTCATGCTATTCCGTTGTAAGTCTTTATTTTATTTTGTTACTCAAACTGCTGTCCAGTACTGATAACCTATGTATAAAGAAGACAACCTAAATAATGATTCAAATTCGTAAAAAAATTAAGCAAACCTCGTTAGGCCTGACACCCACCTTCGACACGTTTAAATGTGAATTTGCAGGCAATGTGTCTTCCAAAAAGGATTAAAAATTTGGTCTCATTACTTCTGATTGAAAGTTTTACCTACGTTCCTCGCAGCATGATTGTGGATGACTAGCTAAGAATGGTCATTGCGGTTTAAATCTTATTCTTGTCTACGTCCTGTGCAACAAAATCCAATGGACTTCTGCCCGTAGAAATGTATCCTGCGTGACATGTGTGCTGCTTCCATCAGGTACAATGGTCGCATAAAATGTATTGTTCTTGGGCGCCCGACGGATCCACTGTTCATGTTTTGCGGTTTGCTAAAATGATCAGCTAAAAATTTCTGGAAAGGGGCAGAGTCCTTGCCTGATGGTTCGTCGTAAAACTGCTAGTGGTTCGGTGGCTGGCGACTAGCTCAGACCAAAAACAAAGCAAAACAGCAGAATGGGGGCGAACAATGTCCGACCTGTAGTGCGCAACCATTGTTCGCCAGTGTCACACGATCGAGTGCGTCAGCAGGAAACGACTGTTGGTTATTGTACTGTCGCTGTAAAGCTATTGTAAGTTTGTACGAAGGTGCGGATTCGAGAAGTCAATGATTAAATTTGGCAATCGATATCGTACGTGCACGCGTAATGAATTTTGTCACTTCTGATCGTGTCGGTTGTCTGTGAAACTTGAATTTTTAACGGATTGTGTTGTTCCGTTGCACTTCATACTCTTTGCAGTTCGAACGTGTTTGCCGCTGCTTTACAAATCTTTTTTGTATGTAATGCATTATGTTCTTTAATATATTGGTACAAGCTATAGGCTTACTCGTTCGAATAATGTGCATGTGCTGGGAAAACAGTTCTTAATATTCGTAACGCCCTTAGCATTAGGCAGCAGCAATATCGTAGTTGTCCAGTTTAGATGCGCATCTGTTATCATCGAAGCCATTCGAATTAGCTCGTAAATTGATGACATGAGTTTAGATTGAGAGACTGGCGGTCGTTAATGCCGTTGGGATGAAACATTGCGACGGTCGTATTCCGTTTAAACGAATCTGACCTCAAGGATGACTTTTTTTTTTTCTTCTTTTCGCTCCAGTATTACAACAGTGCCGTAAAAAACACGCTCGACTATTTGAGCAATTACAACGGTGCCTGCGTTATTTAAAGATTTTTTTGTTTTGATCAGTATGAAAATCCGTAGGTTGCGACAGTGGGATCAGTTCAAATAATGGCAGACTGTCTGGTTGCGGACGCGCGATGTTAGGGAGCAGTCAACGTGTTCCCTTTTCGTTCTTTCTAACCATCTTCTACGCACGACAGGAGCGGAAAGCACTTAAATCTTCCTGCGACTTAGCACATCTAGTTTCTCCTCTCCCACGCAAATTCACGATTTACCGCCGCAGGTGGAACATAATGAGATTTAAGAGGCCACGAACCACCAATACATAATGCGTGTGTCGGTCACACTTCGGTCTGTTGTTTAGCCATTGAACAAAAGTGCTGTCGATCAACGTTCGAGGACCAACGTGTGGGCGATCTCGTGCGACTTCGCATTGCACGCTGGCTGCTACGTTACGGGAGAGAAAATTTCGTGCTCCGTCCGGCTTGCCTATATTTTTCAGCCCTGCGGTTCATTGCAAATGGCGTTTTCGTTCTGCTCTCACGAAATCTCCCGTCCTATGTCAATCCTGCGTCGTGTCTGTCCCCTACCCTCTTTCTCGCCCTTCCTCCCTCTTCTCCCGTTCTATGTCTGCCCGTCACAAGTAGACGAGTCAAAAATTTGGCGACGAATGGACTCTCTTGTCATGGCGTGTAAGTCGGAGTGAACGAGGTACCAGTGAACGTTACCCGTATCGAGCAACAACTGGAAAGGATAATTTGGAGAGAGAGGAGAGAGCACTGCCTTCAGTATCAGCGAAAGGGGACGTCAGTGAAGTTTGCCGGATCAGTTGGACGATGCGGTGGGGAGACGTCGCTCGCAACGACGAATCCTGACTTCGCAGAAGGGAAAAAGAGGGAAATTTCTTCTTTTCGGTAGAATCCGTGCTTTCTTTAGCACGAAATTCAGTTGAACGTCAGTGCTTGCACCGTTACGGCTTCGTCACTGGGCACCCTTGGTCTGATGCTGTCCTCGTTCTGCTGAGCGCGAATGTTTTTGCGATACGGCGTAACGGCACTGGGATTCCTTAAAATGTTTGTTCTCTGTTTATTTTGTGGTTTTCTATACGCATATATATATATAGTTTTGTCGAATAATCTGTAATTAGTGAGCTCGTGTTCGTCCACGTGATTTTGTGCACTGAAGCGTAGTGTCGACGTCCTAGTTAGAACACTTTCTACATGGAAGTAGAGAAATTTCCTCGTAGTTCGAATAGTTGGATTAGCGTATAATATGGGTATTGAAGATCTGGAGAAGATGTTCTTACGTGAAAAGTAATGTGACGTGCATGCGACTACGTGCAGATTTATATGCTTTACAGACTTTAATGGGTTCAACTCTACACGAAATTATCGAACTACACGTACAATATTTAAGAATCTTTGAATGCTTTTGCAAATCTCAAGCTAACCACATCAATCGACTGAAATTTTGGCGTAATGCCATGCTTAATGTGTAAAATAACATACTTTTGCGGTGTGTTACACGATAAATTTGATTAATGTGACTTTTCATTACTTCAAAAATAATGTTTAAATTGACTCCTAAACGCTTTTAAACTTTTGATTCCGTTAATTTTAAAGATGAAATAGATTCTCTTAATTTTTATAAACATACGACGATACTTCTACGCCCACTGAATGTGCCGAAAGCATATGTTAATACGACGCAATGAAAAACGCATTTAGATTTAAACGTCACTTTAACATGGTGCATTCCAATTTCACGAAACAACTAATACGTTCTCCGAATTTTCCTCGTCGGCATAGCGAATAATTTTAACAAATCGAGCACCGTATTATATACATTCGCCTAATAATGCCACGAGAATTTGCGTTTCTACGCTGCTCCGAACTGCGAGACCTGCCGATTCTACAGAAGTCGTGCGCAGTAATATCGGAAGCGTCAGGTCTGAGTTCGGCACAATCCGTACGATAAATTGCGACGCACGGCTTTGAGGAATTAACAAGAGGAGTCTGTGTCTGCAGTAAATTTCCTCGACAATGACGAATTCAATGTCGAGCCAGAGTTCGGGGCACGTTAGGAGGAGGAGCCTGCAACGCCTGCACTTCCCTCGCCACAGAAATATGAACATACCAATTGACATTATGCGCAATGACTTGTTCATACATCGAATAACCAAGCAGTCGATGCCTTTTTTTGTTTTTATTCCGAAAGAGGACCGATTCTACCGGCAAACAAAAAAAACACATAGCCTTCCATCGTTAGGGCCTCTCTTAAGACAAACATAAGAACATTATATTTTAAACAGAGTTGCGCATCACGGCATGCGAGCACAATGTGTAGGGAGCGATTTGTGAAGAAGCGACGAAAATGATGCGTTGACCATCCCAGAGACGGCGGCCGAGAAGGATGCAGTTTTTAACGACGAGATCGACCTTCTACTTCGCGCGCTCGTGCGGAAATCGAAAACCCCGTTAAAACCACCCCTCTTATAGAGAAGACTGCTCTATACCGGCGGCACCCAGTTGTTGCTTCTCGACGAAAAGTGTGCCCGCAGTGATGGACGATCGCGTGAGTCTCTTAACCACTCTTTATACGCGCGCTCGCCTTTAGGCACTTCCTTCTAACGCCTCGTCCGAACGTTTTGGAGAGAGGAGTTCCTTCAGGAGTCTTTTTTTCTCTCGTCAACCTCGGCGGCGATTCGCGGCGGACGGAAGCTGAAGAAACGGGATTAAGTCATCTCCCACATCTGTTTCGTCGTGGTCGGCACTCTTGTCGGTAGAACCTGTATCTGTCTTTCTCACCCTCCTTTATCTCTCTCTCTCTCTCTCTCTCTCTCTCTCGTGCTTCTTTCATTTGCAAAGACACAGCACGGAGGACGTTCGCGGCCGGCCTGTGCGTTGGCGAGGTTTACCAGCGATTCTCACTATTTTTTTTTAGCATACGTGGAGCGTCCTGAGATGGAGAGGAGTTTGATGAAAGCTTTTAACGGTCGCTTTTTCAAACAAATATCGCGTGTTCGATGTTTTTTGTTCTTTTTGAGACTTTTAGTTGCAAGTCTTGGTTTATCGTTATTAAACGTATCGTATGGACGTTGTAGCATATTTAAGGGGTCGTACATTTATATAACTTCCTGGCAGTATTCGAACGGCCTCGTGTAATAATACTTTGCCGTATACAAAAATCAATATCCGGTGCTATGACGTTAATCACAACGGAGCTCTACATGGGAGATTTGCTTGAACTACTCGTGTCAATTGATCTTGATACGTTCTGCGTTAAAAGGAGCTGCTAATTGTACGCGTAATAGTTATATCTTAATGAGAAAACTGGAACAATCTTGGTGCCCTTTGGAAGAATGAGTAATTTGTGTCATTACTTGCTGTGTAGATATTAAGGTCGTCAATTTGCAGTGTGTGTGTGCACGCCGCAAATTGCGCGTTGTGATATCATCTACACTTACGATTAGTGTCATCCAGATCATGGCAGTTGAGTAATTCATCGTATCAAAATTACCGTTTAAACCGCGCACGTGCAATAATTACAAAAGACTGGACGATAAAGAAATAATATATCTTCCAATACGCAAACAATTTACCCTGAGTTCATAAAAACTGCCCTACCCTAAAACTTTCTTCTGACATGATGCGCAGATTTACAAAATCGTAACAGAACCATGAAAGACGTCGATAATTTCTGAAATAACTAAAACGAAAATTTAAAAAAAAAAGCAGCAATGTTATGTTACGACGAATTTGCCACACTTGCAATGATCTCTGGCCAAGAACTTAGACGATGCCATTGATTGGGCGTGAAACAACTATAATGTTACAAGACGTTCGCAAGAGAGTGTTCCGACGCCTTCGCTATCGACGATCATCATTTGCGATAAGCATTACGTAACCGTTACCGTGTCACAATCAAATCTGGGCAAATTTCTTAAGCAGATCGCTCGCACAAATATTAACACGGCGCAAGTGCGTCACTGGCCTACTTTCATTGTGCTCGCCATTACGCTCACGTGCGCAACTCGGGACAATCGGCTTTAATATTTGCAGCGCCGACAGACAGAAAATCACCGTGTCGTATTGATTATTTTGATCAACTCGCGTAGCGCAAAAGAGTGAGCGTCCCGAATCGGCCAGGAGTGTCGAGCCGTGTGCGCGGACCAAGCATATGGCCGACAGAGGAGCGCGCCAGTTCCAATAAGGTCGTTCTCCTGCGAGAAAATTTCGGAAGGGTCCCACGGAAAGTGTTCAGTTCGTAACATCGGTCTCGCCGTTGGACACTCAATTATCGATTTGCCCGAGCCAACGTACATGGGAACATGCAAACGTTCCGTTGCGTCACGCTCGCATGTCGAGAGGCCGAAGAAGCCCGCACCATGCGTGGAATCTACTGAAACAATATACATACATACCCCCTCATCCCTGGTACACGTGCCATCGGTGATTTTTCGGATACCTCCCGCTTTACTGGACGTCAACTGGTCCGTGTCGTCGGAAAACACGAAGCACGCCACTCTCCGCATCACGCGGAAGTGTGAAAAAATCCTCCCTGGTCTGCCTTTCGAAACGATCAAAATCGCTGTCCCGATCGCGCGACAGAGAGAGAGATAGAGAGAGACAGGTTGTCGCAGCAGTCATTGTCCTCTTTGTTCGACGACGCGGGTCTTGTTAATCGTCGCCGGCCTGGGAACGAGGAGAACGTCAGACACCGGTCGTTTTCCGCTTTGTACGACAGGCGCGCACCTTTATTGAAATCAGTCGCGGATTGAGAAACTTGCGCCCGTGCCTCCTTGCGCTGTAGGTCCCGCGCACGGCTATCGCACGGGATGATCGTAAATTCCATTAGTCCTGCGCTGCGAGCCAATTCCACCCGACGATATTTTTAGGCGGCCGACGTAGAATTCTACCTGTATTTCGGAGACTGGGCGTGGAGGAGGGAAACCGTAAAAGTGTGGCGTTTCTTTATGGACCGATTTGTATGTTCCGACGATCGACTGCTTTCATGCTCAAGGAAGTCAGCCCGCAATGTTATTAACCGAACACTTTCTTCATGATGGCAGCTGGTTTGTTCATAATGCTCGGAACCTCTTTCAAATCGACGCATTAGAATAGAGTCATGATGTTAGTTAGGGAGTGTGGGTTTGATTTATAATATCGCAGGATAATTTATTTTTTCACCGGTTATGGGTGATGTCATTAAAGAAAAAAGCGTATAACAAGGTTACGGTGGATGTTTAAACGATTTTGCGCTGCGAACCAACACGAACTGTTGCATACACGACCCTCATCTCGCCTGCTCTTCTGGTCGATGCGTCATTCAAAAACTGGAACGCAGCATTTCACATGCCGTGCGTGAAAAAAAAGGGTATCGGAGTTGAATGTTTCATTTGGCTTCGATGGTGTGTCACAACCGCATCGTCTTGACGATACGCCCATCTGTCAGCGGTGGATTCGTTTACATTTGATACCATTATCGTGGAGCGTAGTGATCAACAAATGTCTCGTGCAATTCGTGCGATAGGACAATGTCAAGGATGCACAGGGATCAGATGCGGCCAGATAAGCGTGTAATCGCACGTCAGCGTTTAATCATAAGAAAAGAATGTCTATATGGCTCTACTGTTATGTTGTCTCGGCTAATGATCAGAGACGCCGATGTCTTGGAGAGCAATGATTGGACACGATTTAAACGTTTCCACCTGCATTTCTGCTTCCGACAAGAATCTTGCATGACTAATGTGATAATGACTTTTTCTCAATTTGCATAAACTAATTTATTAATTTCCTTTATCGGCGGAATCTCGTCGATCGAGACTGGCAAGCATATATTGCCTTTAATTCTGAGCCTAATTACCGTCCTCGTGTTCCGCACGCAGTTGACGTACGGAGGACGCGTAATGCCATCGACTTGCGTGTAAATAAATTATCTGACCCGGCTCATTTTATACGTCGTTTCGAATGAACGAAGTCCTTCTTTGGCCGTCCGCCTTGTCCGCATAATTATGCTCGCCTTATTCAATTCCAGGAGAAAGTTTATCTCTACTCGATATTCCTGCTTGCGAGCTGCAGAGTACGTTTGTGTGCGCGCGTCGTCGTACTTTATACGCGTATAGGTGATGCGCTTCCGTAACAAGCAGAATGAAAAATAAGCTTCTTGTAGCGGACCACAGGGCGAGAAAGCGGATTTTCCGTAGTTTTAAGCTGCGTTACGCTGTGGACCTACAAACGCTTTGGTAGACGAGGAAAAAAGGATCACTTCCGTTAAAAGGCTTTTTATCGCACGCGATATAAGCGTTCCCGGTGAAAAGTGACAAAGTAACATACGTACGATGAAACGTAAGTTTAGTCCGACGAGACAGCGCACATGCGCGTGTTTAATCGGTAAGGCACACAACGTGATATATATATACACACACACATACGGTTGCGTTTACAATGTTATGGGTATGGGTGAATAAATAAAGATGTTTTGCGGGAACTACGACTTTTCCTTCCAATCCCATGTCGTGTTTGCCTTACCCAAAATACATCCTGAGATATATCTAGTTTACGTTGTGGATGACAGATGTACCGATTACGCACCACCGGTCGTAAACTAATGTCGCATTTGATTGTGTTGCGTTGAGACAGCCGACCCTATACAACAGCTTGGACGAATCTTGGCTTCCACGTTTAATTCCATTCCCTCCGATCGGTTGCAGATACGTCATAAAAACGAAAATGAGCGTCATAATCAGACTTCAAAACTTGGCATGGTCTGCCAATGCCCTGGATATACGCCAATTTTTCAGAGGATTAAGTATCCCGGAAGGAGGCGTCCATATTGTTGGCGGAGAGCTGGGGGATGCGTTCATCGCGTTCAGGTAATAAAACTTCTATTAACAGAAAACCAGTAAATACAACTGTGCTATTAGAATCGCCGTGATTACACGTGTTCGCAATCCGTAATCTCTGTAATCAATACTCCATAGGATGCTCATTGCGGAAAGTCGACAATTTGATATTTATCGTGTTAAGCGATGTGAAGTATTAAGCATCGATCGTAGAACGCGTTGTAAACTCATGCGCAGACACTGCGTATTTCGTATATATATCAATGGCATTCAACAAGTGAGCATCTCTGTGTATATAGTCCAGCCGAAGTATTTTCGTAGCATAAACATTGACATCACTCTGTTTGCTCGAACAGACGAGAATTTGCTAATTGAACGGGCTGCCAAGGAGAGCGCCTCGGTATCAGATCATGCTGTAGGAAAACAACCCCAGCATATTGTTACATCCCCCTTGCATGCAAAACCTCAATGCAAATTCCGTACCGTGGGGCTTATTTATCGAGAAACAGTATTAAAATATCTTAAAAGAAAGAACGTAATGCAACATACGGTCGAAAACAACAAATTATTCATGCAGCTTTCTCAGTAAATATAGGCCAGGGTACGGAAAGCCTGTCCTGGAATCCATTTCTCAAAGTTCGATCTGGAAGTGAGACGTTCTCTTTCTAACAGATACAATATACGTCGAATAATCGTTTTGCTTACGCTACATTAATGACACATGTGTCGACTCGTCAACTTAGCAATTGACCTTAGCTTTCGAAACTAGTATGCTTCCTGTGAATTCGAAAAAAGGAAAAAAACCTGATCCTCCTTTACAGTACGGACGAGGATGCACGGCAGGCGATGATGCACGATGGCGGCAAGATCAAGGAGATGAAGATTAAGCTACTGCTGAGCTCTCGCACTGAGATGCAGAAGGTGATAGAGGCCGCGCGGCAGCAAACTCTTAGCCTTCAATCTTTCATGCAAACGGCACCGGTCGCCGTTCCGCCGTCTGTAGTCCAGCCGAAACCAGGCTCGCCCGTCGACAGAAGAGAGAAGGATAAGGATAACGACAGCGAGTCCAGCAAGGATCGAAAGGACAGGCGAGACAGGTCTAGATCAAGGGACAGATCGAGGTCCCGCGATCGGGATAGGGATAGGGACAGGGACAGGCGTGATCGAGACCGGGGTCGTGATCGCAGACGAAGAGACAGAAGCAGGTCCCGCGATAGAGAACGGGACAGAAGAGACAGACGCCGTCGGCGAGATCGTTCAAGGTCACGCGATCGAACACGTTCTCGAGACAGGGACGTGAAGCGCAACTCGACTGGAGAGCGTAGGAAGGATACCAATGACGACGACAATAACGACGTCGTGTGCGTCGGCCAGTTCCATAAGGACAAGCCTACGGCTGGCGGGAAGAAGTCTAATTTAGTGGAGAACGGTATATGGGAGGTGCCGCCGCAGACCCAGATGCAGGCAGCTCTGCTGGCGCCGGGAATACTTGGAGCAGGTGTAGCGGCTCTTTCCCAGGACAGCGAACAACGGTCTATGACGTTTGGGACGTCGGTGATAAGCCAGCAACCGATGCTGCCTTCTAATCAATTTCCATTGAACGGTCTTAACGGTGTTGGCAGTTTGATGCAACCCCATGTCCAAACTCTCGGTCATTCGGTCGGCATGACGCCGCTAAGTCAAAGTCTGGCTAATACCACGGGTTTGCCGAGTTTGAGTGCCGGACTCGGCACACTGACACGTCCGAAGGAACCTTGGACTCAGAATGAACAAAGTAGAATGGATGCGGTTAGATTCCCGGGTAGATCGAGCCAGTTTGGCACTCAGGACGCTAGTATGTACGCCAACAATGGATCTCTGAACTATAGGCCAAGCCTCCGACCGAATAATCCGTTCTTGAGTAAAGTTCAGGAACTCGAGGGTCGTCGCAATCCGCACGCTTTTCAAGCGGGTTCCTCTCAATTTGGCAATTTCGAGAACGGCCCCGAGCGGTCGAGCTCTAATAGAAACGGCTCGAACAATTCAAGGTTCTCTGATAATAAAAGTAGCAGTTCCAGTAGCGGTCATTGCGTTGAAATACGAAATATGCCGCTGAATGCGTCGTACACTGATCTACGTCACTCTTTCCAAGGCATCTACATAAGGAAGGACGGTATGAAAATCATCAATGACAATCATGGTAATCGCGTTGGCATCGCCTATGTGAAATTTAGCAAGGCTGAAGGTAAGGAACTCGCTCTCTCGACACCGAGATACGTCCGCGGATCGGAGGTAGAGGTCTTGCACCTGGACGAGAGCATCTTCGATAAGGCCGTAGACTCATACTCGCCCGACAAAGAGCGAGACCGGAAAGATGACGCCAGCGAGGGTGACATCAGAACTTCCTCCAGTATTTTACTCACCGATCTTCCCTCGTTCACGAAAGAAATGGACATAGCTAAGCTCTTCCACGACTGGAAGATCAACGATCTCTTCATTACGAATACTAAAGATTCCGGCAATAGTACGCAGTACATGGCGTACGTTCAATTCGCGAGACTAGAGGACGCGAAGTCGTCTTTGAACACCACCTTGAAAATAGGCAGCAAACAGGTCACTGCCACAGCGATAACGGAGGACAAGTTCGCGCATGCGAAACGGGAGCATGAGCAAAACACCTTGAACCAAACAGCGTCCTCCGACTGCGTCATTATGCGCGGTCTTCCATTCCAGACAATTGACCGTGACATCCTAGACTTTTTCTCGGACATCGGCATCGTGCCGCACAGAATACACATGCTACTCAATCAGAACGGGAAACCCGCTGGCGAGTGTTTCTGCGAGTTCGACAGCACGGACGAAGCACTTCGCGCGACAGCCAAGAACGGTCTACCCTTCGGCAAGAATATACCGACGATCGAGCTGGTCCCGAGAGCGAAGATGCTCGAGACCCTCGGCATGGCGGACCCGCAGATGATGGAGACTCAACAGCAACACTTCCCCCCGCTGCAGGAGCAACGACCGAGATTCTCCGGGCCTATACAAAACCACATGCCGCGATTCGGAAATTCGGGCTTCGGTCCTAGGTGCCCGCCGGGCATGATGGGCATGCCGAGGCATATGATAAATCGTCATCCGGGTTCGATGGACTACGTCGAGGGCTTCGGCAAACCCGGCTGCGTTCTGTCGCTCGAGAACGTACCTTTTAAGGCTGACATCAACGAGATCATCGACTTCTTCGGCGACTTTGACGTGAAGCGCGAAAACGTCATTAGACGTTACAATGACAGAGGAATGCCGACGGGTGACGCGAGGGTAGCCTTCTCGTCGCCGAGCGAGGCACAGAGGGCGTTAAGGGAATTGAAGCATTGCAAGATGAGAGATCGAACGATATACATGAAACTAGCGTAAGTTCACCCGTCCGGTTCATAGCATCGCCACTCAAGAAGGTCGCGTCTTAGACACACAGAATCAGCCCCTTGCGCATCGGCAGGCTCGTCGTCAGTCGTGTGAAGATCGTTTTGTACGGTTCTGTGCTTCGACGTGAAAGAAACTATGATCGGGCACATTCGCCTGACAAACGGCCGTCAGGTGACCGTTACTTCCAATAACCAAGGACGCTTCGTGCACACATAGTGCATCTGCCATGCGAGGTTCGTGCATACGATTGATCGATCGTCGTTATTTTTGTACATACGTGACGAACTTTCTTCGCGACTCGTCGCACGACCCTATCGCGTTGCAATGTACCACAGGCCATTCGTACGGTCGAACTTGACACGATAATTCACGCTCTCGGCGATTGCGATTGCCACAGTCTTAACCTCGATTTTGACGCTGAAAAGTGTCTTGCGTAACCGTTTCATTGCCTCGACGGTAAATTAACCGTCATCAATGGCGTCGTCATTGTCGCGTATCGTCAATGACGCTGACATTGTTACCCGTCAATAGGCAGTTTCGTCGGTACGTTGACGGTGACGCGTTGTCATCGCATCGTTTTCAAAGATTTATCGCGATCGTCGATGCTGTCATCGTCGCAAGGGCATAGGAGAATTTAATTGTAACTGACGTAGACGCGTCCTTGACCCTGAAATGACACCTCCAAAAGCGGCCGCCGCTAAGGATCAAATTTCCGTTTCGCCCGACGACCGCGAGTCATACACGGAGCGAACTTTTGCCTTTGTGTCACCGATGACACAAAGGGAAAATGATAGAGTATTTTTTCAAAGACGAGCGTCATTGTATGCTCTGAAGACTTTTTCACGTGACTCATGACCGTAACGCGCGTGCGTATGAGCTCATTAAAGATTAAGATTTGTAAATAACGAAAAAGTCACACTGTGTTCTATTCTGCAGTCACGTTAGTTTGCCACGCGCAACAGTCGATGTGCAATTTCAACACAGAATCGCGTTTATCGAGGAACAGTGAGGACGACTCTTGTACGGGAGCTGTTTTAAGATTCCCGTGCACACACGTACGTTCTTCCCGTTACAGTGCACTTTACTCAGGCGACACGAAATTATTTGTGCTCTTACACACGGTACAGGTCTCAAAACGTTAGCATTTTCGTTCTTTCAAAGCAATGAATACTTTTATTTTCACACTACGTTCGTGTTTTATTGATTTACCTTTTACTACAGGGTAGCCGGATTAACGGAAACGATTGTTCGTTATCTCACTCATTTTGAGTTAAGTCGTGCGGAAGGTAAGCAAGGACCGAATAACACGGACAACAATTTTAGAATTTTACTTTTGGCACGCTCTTTTCAGCGCCTCACGTCTAGTGCACCGATCGAAGCCGATCGGGCGAGGATATGAGTACTTTTAAATTGCACCTATCTTTATGTAAGAACTGTGCGAGCGGCATTCAGCGGAATTATTAAAAGTTTTGTTTTCCGCAACGGTGATAGAACATTGTTGTCTCATAACGAGGACTTGCAATCGCGATACCAAATGGATGTTTAAGTTACAAGTTAAGATATTGACGGAGAATGCAAATATAGAGTACAAAGTTCAACGTGAACGTGTTAGCAGATTCATAAGGAGCATTAGTTTCATTCGATCGACGACGATCCTCGGGATGAACACAGTTTGGACACGCAGCACTCGGAATGTAAAGGGGTTGCGATGGGGAGGGGAGGGAGGTGAGGGCACACCTTGCGCACCATATTTTCTATGGACGAATATGTATATTACATATGTCATATCGACTTGTATATAAAGATTATATATAATGCTTTGTCCTCACTAGATGTAAAATATTTCTAATGTGAGCGTACCAGCAGTCGTAGTTGCACGTATCATTATCTTCGCCATAGAGTTATGTTCAACATAAGCACTTGGACTTCAATAAATTTGTATTCAAATTGACCCGTATGTGTGCCCATTCAACGTCCCAGGCAGGAATTAACCGTTCCCACGTCCTCTCCCAGTAGGAGTCAGCCACGCGAAATCAGACTTATTGAAATCAGGCGTGGTTACATCAGGATTATGCAAATTCATCGTGACACTTCCTGGTCAGTGGCTGTTGAACTCCTGTTATGAATCAATGTGAATATCTGCAAGCGTTCTTTTAAGTTGCAACTGTCAGATACCGATCAACCGCGATCGTATCGATTTATTTTTTAGAGACATTCGCGGGGTCGTTACTTAATTCGAACAAAAATAGAGAACGAGATGGAATCATTACATCGTGACGGAACGATAGGCACCGTAGATTATTGGATAACACCGTGTTCGGCGTGTTAAACCAGCGCCAGTAGTTTAACAAGCACGGACGATCAAGCCACCCAAACGCACAACGGATCGCATGTCTAATCCTCAATTAAATTTGTAACGCGAACGCATGTATATTACCTCAGAGCACGATGTCTCGGCAACGTAACATCGAAAGGTTTAATGGCTCGAGGAACGATTTGTTACATTTCCACGGTACACAGCGAACACTACCGGGAGCACGATTTTCACATTTTCTTAGGCGTTCTTGTATTTCCATACTTTTTGTCCTATTTCACTGTACCTGTCGCCTTCTAGTTTTGTATCAATACCTTGAATCGATAACTAAATTGAACCCAATGTTTCTAACAGTGTTTCAAATCATTCCTGCGAATATATTGTTATGGAATATCAGCGTGCAGTGGACAGATTTTCGGTAAAGACGTGCAGTCTTAATAGAACAGCTGAATGATATACGATACCCTGAGAATGCTTCATCCCAACTTTCACCCTGTGCGCACACTGGCGATGCCTAAGCCACTGATTCATAATGATCCACCAATTAAGGCGATGGCGATTACTGAAATTCCTCGTGCCAACGGAAACACCCACGACATAAACATCGGATCCAACAAAATCCGTTGTTCTCGACTGTTCACCTCCCGTTGCACCGTTTCGTGGCAAACTTCTTTTCGCATCAAGCAGTCACCGATGGTTGTCATCCCGCGGGAGACAAGTCGTGTTAAATGTGCTGTGGAAAATCGGTGCTGGCTAAATATTGAGTCACTGGCTATTTCTGTAGTGCGCCGAAGAATCGTCGACGATACACGCGTTACCTACACCTCATGGCGTGTCGCGTGAGCGTGTTCACGTAGTATGCAAACCGATCGTCCACGTATGACGAACTTTATTACTGCTGACTTAAACGTTGAAACGATTATTTTATCCGGTACGCAGACACAGGGTATTCAATATCCGATGTGGGGAACAATCAAAAATGCTTATCATACAATATTTACCGGAAATGAGTTATGTAATATGTTCTAGGAGTTATATCATACACTTGAAACGATACTAAATTCGTGCGAGTAGCGTTTTCGTACAACTAAATTAACAAAGAATCAGATTATAGAAGCTGCAATGTCAAACGCGTAAAACGTTGCAGCTTATGCAACAAATAACATGATCTGAAATCTTAGTCAAAGCTTACGTCAGTCCTCCAATTTATTCTGCAGCAGAATTGATATTCTAATCCGTACAATAGAACGTATTGTAGAATACAAATTCCGTATTCCTCGTGTTGCGCCGCACGTCGATTCAGAAGAAAGCAGCCAAATGAAAGAACGGCGAACGGATGATCGAGGATGACCATACGCGATTCGGTTGAAACCCTGCGAGCCGAGCATTGTGCGCCCGTCCATCCGAGGCTTGCAAATACGTGCAAGTAATAGGGCTCGCCTCGATACAGTGCTTGTTACTCGAGTACTTGTTCGAGTACCGTGGAAGTGGTCGTTGCATTCTCGGCACAGCCGCTGGGCCGCACACGGTCGCATTGTAAAGGCGCACTCGTGTTTTATCTCCTATTGTGCGTGCGCTGCTCGCTGAATTGGACGGATTATCTTCGCGCTCAAGATTTCAACCATCATCAGGCCGCACTGCGCCAACTGTTCTGATTGAGCCCGACTTATCCCCTGGACTCGTTACCACTAATATTTATATCTATAGCTTACCAAACATCCGTGTTACAACCGCACCCTGTAATCGTACATCGTAATTGATCCAGTCGTGTGCATACGATTTCGTAGAATTACGAGGACATTTATGGTGTGGAGGCCGTTGAAATAGGACTGCTTTGAAAATTGATGTAACGAGAAATGTTTGACTGATCAACTTGACAGCGGAACAGTATTTCATGTCGTCGTTTATTGTGTTCTTTCGTTCCTCGTCGTTTGTTGACGATCGTTGCTATCGTGTTAAATAAAGATTTAAGTCTTTCCCCGCTGCGAATAGGAAACTTTGATAAACGTCGTACACAACGTTCTAATTGCGATCCTTACGAAATTCGTCCGCACACGAGCACGCGCGATAACGCGCGTGCACACGGATTCATTAAGTGCAGATGTACTGTTAACAACCTGAACTGATCGTTCCGATTACGAAATACACCTTTTGTTGGCATGACGAGTGTGTACATACACAATGCGCATGCACAACACACGGCCGAGCCTTTTGACTGGATTAATATTACGGTCGATGGGGACCTTGATCCAATCGGGCAGGTTTAAAATAACGAGTCGGTCATCGGCAATCGTACGTTTCACCGTGTTGGAACAATAAATGCAAAACAGATGCGAGAGTCGGGATGTTAACTTAAAGTCTTACGTCGGCCTCGTGAGAATATCGAGTTTACAGGTGAATTATTACTTTGCCGGCGCCGTTTTAACGAATGTGGACAAGCAAACGCAGCAAACGGCACGTACCCGGCATAATTGCACACTCGGTACAGGAAAATCGCGATTAACCTTGTTCGATTTATCTTCACAGCCGGAAACCTAAATTTAGCATATCCGAAACACATTTGCCGGACAAAGTTGCTTTCACACTAGCGGTAGATATACATACGCGAAACAGAAGTTCACTGATGAATTTTGCATCGCGACTGGCCGAAAGGTCACCGCTTGTCCGCAGGACAAAGGATACGCTTATATTCCGCGTATATTGTTATTACATTTTCGCGGTTAGTTTAGCTTAAGCAAACTTATACTTAGCGAGCCCGCACATTATCTTTTTACGGGCTAATCTGCATAACGAGGATTTCAGTGACAGTAGTAAATAGACTGAAAGAAGAACTAGCCGCTACTAAAGTCCACACGCAACGAAAATACATTTATATCAGATATCCTGTTACGTAAACGAAAACGAACAGCAGTACGCACGATCGTAATGTTTTACAATGCGTCGTAGCGATGAATCGGGTCGTGCATCAACGTGCGATTGGACGTTGACAAATGGCATAGCTTGCGTAGATTCCGACGCAATCAATACAGCACAATGTAGAGACAATGGAGCTGCCCTTCACGTCTCGCAAACGAATGTCTGCCGTTCTTTCAGCGACTCGTTCACACGAGAACCAAGCAACGTGCTAAATGGTCGTCCTTCCACACCGTACGGTACGGGCGTGCGCTAACGCAACGACACCGAAATGCCGGTCGCCTCTTTGTGCTCGCGACTCCGCAAGGACGCTGCCAGCCAGATGCGTCGGGTATAAAGAAGTACGAAAATTTCGCATCCGTCGCGACTTCTGACCGTTCTAAAAACGACTCGCCCGCATAAATCGTCCGACCGTCACCGAACAACATGAATCATCCGAAGTGACTTTCGGCTTTCGGCTTTCGGCCCGGCAGAAAAGTCTTCGGCGCCGTGCCGCCAAAATCGCTCGTTCCCCCGCTCGAACGACGGGTTTGATCGATAATGCGAGCATGAATTTGGAGCGGCTGAACGGACGTGTGTGTGTCGAGCGAAACTTGTCGGCGCGGGGCGAGATTAAAAGGGAACAGGTAACGATTGACTACGGAGGAGTGAGATTGACCGTTTCTTTCGCGATACGCGTGTAGACGTTATGCGACCGGCAATGTGACAAGGATTGACACGTTTTCTCGGTCTAGCGTGAAAATCGCGAGCCACGACTCTTTCATCACTCTCCGGCCTTCTCCGATTGACTGAATCGAGGAGAATGAAATTTATTATTGAACATAGAATATTACACACGACGCGTTTCCTGTCAAGACAGTAGATTACTGTATACGAAAGATATATACGACCGACAGTCGCGTAACGTTTACGAAGCCAAGAACTGCAAAGACTCAACGTTCGCTGCGATCGTTTCGCAGCTCGATGAAAACGTTCATTGACTATTTATCAGATAGAACATAGAACGTTCGCAAGCTGCACCGTGCACTCTCTCAGGAGAGTTGCCGTCACTCGCGGTCGCGAAGAAAATATCATCCGTCGTGTTTCATGATCGCGCCCACACGTACGCTCGGCATTACGCATCTGCCGTTTTAGGTTGGGCGGCGTCGACGGAGTATCAGTGGTATTACTGGGCAAGCCGGCATAATCATCGTCGTCATTGCGCGGCGCAGACGTGCCTCGCTCGATATACAACACGTAATCGGGTAGGAGAAAAAGTTTCGACGATCAAGGCCGGCGAACATAATTTCGCGCGCGGCGCGCGACACATGTTTGCGCGTCGTGTTCTTTTATTCCCACGTACTAACGGCAACCGACAGAGATCCGCGAGGACACGCGGACAAAAACGTTCGCGATGCGAATGAGTGGGTGGAAAAAGATGCGAAAAAGTTTGCGTCGTTCGGAGACGATCGACGTTCCGAGGGTGGGCGCCGAACGCGCGTGCCTCTGCTTGAATCTAAACGTTGAGCGTAAATTAGCTTAATTAGATGTCTCTCAACCGCGGGACAGGGTATCGAACCGGTCTGACCGACGAGTGCGGTCAATTTCATAGTTGACGTACGAAAGTGAGCCTTACGGCGTTTCACATGTTGCTCAATGGAGTAGACAGTATTCCAGGGGAGATAGTTTGACAAAGCGTTTTGACCGACGATCGTATCTCGTCTCGACGAATGTCCGATGCGTGCCATTAAACGAATTTTAAATATTTTAATATGTCGGACGCGTTCGTCTGGACGTCCCTGCAGAAATTGTTATAATCGCGCGTTTCGCAAGCGTCTTCTGAAAATCGATATACTTAAGCACGGTAATTACGTGGGCGCGGTAGTAAGATTTTATTGAATCGCATACAACCGATAGCGATTAATCCGGCAGAACGTCGCTATTAATAGTCAACGACTGATCTAGACATCCAGTACGCGGGACATCGTCGATCGCCGATAAATGGCACGGCACTTGATAGTTGTGCGCGTACAGGAATTTACTGTTCAGTCCGACCACTCGATTGCGTCGTTCGACGTTAAGGACGTAAACGAGGAATAAACGAGAATCATTAAACCGACCGCAGACAGTGCGTTCGAAAAAGTCGCAGGTACACGCCCGAACGCGTCGAGCGTCGAACGTGATAATGCGAGAATTGCGCGGTTCGACAAAAAAAGAAAAGAACAAAAAAAAGGGTAAAGAGTGCGCGCGAGCAGGGCCAATTTAAATATGTACACGAGAACCGTATACATTAGTCGTACCGCGACGCTTCGTAGAAAGACGTTCGCGTAGCCGATTCGGTCGACCGTTTCGACAGTTCTCTCGCGCGGCGATCATTGGGCCACGGTCATCGTTGCCACGTTGTTCACGAGTCATTTCTAAAAAAGGAGCGAAAAAATTGGAAATGCCTGATTCCGTGCCGGGGCTTATCATGTGGGTCAGCGCCGGTCAGTATTGCAGTGTTACGGGGCGAGCGCGAGGAATCCGTGATGGATGTGCGGATTGTAAGAGGAACGATACACAGGGAGAGAAGCGAGGCGCAAAGCGAAGGAGAGCGAAGGAGAGCGAAAGAGCGACAGTTGCAAATGAAAGGCGAGAGAGAAGGAAAGCAGGGGAGCCCGTTTGATGCGCCAAGGGAAAAGGCGGATAGAGAGGACGAGAGTGGAACGAACTGTAGCGACCAAAGAGATGGAGAGTGAGGAGAGGAAAAGAGAAAGGTGGAGGATGGCATAGGGCAGGAGACGTGCGCGACGGGAACGAGAGAGAAATGACGAGGAGATCGTCCTCGCTTTTGTGCCGCTGCCTGGCGGCGCGGCGGATAGAAGGGATGGCTGTAATTGATTGTGCATTGGGAAACGCGGAGGTTTCCCTCGATGTAACAATGGGAACGAGGCTCTAGGCGAGCGATTCGCGAGGTGCCGCAAACGTCTAGTGTCGCCGCTGCTCGCTTATCGACATCTCTCATCAGCGACTACATTCCGCGCGCGAAATATTAATAATGCGAACGACGTGTGGGAGAAATAAGAAAGTCCATATATCGTCGGCTCGTCGCGCGGGGACAGTCAAATATGTGTGCGCGAGTCACTCAGCGATATTTTCTCAGTTGTCGGACAACTAAATCAACGTGACCAAGGCCCGACGAACCTCGGTAGTGAGATAATAGCAGGCTAATTATGTAGCGTGTCAACAATGTAATACGCTGGGACTCGATGAGTAATGCGAAAAATTCGGCCCAATGCGCGAATGAATCTGACGGATGGTCGAAACAAATACTCGGTCGTGCGAGGATTTCGAGTTAATCGAGGAATCGCACTACGCGTCAGCGAGGCGGTCGGTTTTTAATGTGATGAAGCGGACGGGCGTCGATTTTTCCTCCGACGAGTGACGATTATGTCAAATAACATCAATTGTCGGGTCCTTTGATTTCTCCTGCGTGCTCGGTCGAGCGGCGACAAGCGATGGAATAACAGGGTCAACGAATTTCCCTCCGCGAGAGGCCTATCCGTCTGCGCGCCGTACATGCGGGACGTCTGGCACATAAACTCTAATCTACGACGTGTATCTGCTCGTTACAGTGTACATTCATATCGCGCCGCGGTCGCACCCGCCGGAGACTTCGTTTCCTAGGTCACAATAAGAGTCTCTCCTTCTTTCACCCGCTAAACTGCCGCGCGCCAACGCGATCTTTGTCGCACCCAACGCACGCACACGTACGCGTATCTACGTCAACGACGAGTCGAGTACGGGCGTACGTGTGCGATGAAGCCGAGCCGCGGTTTCTTGCGGAAGATTAAAACGTTGTGCAATACGTGAAAATCAGACGAGACGTCGTTTCGCTCGCGGGTTTATCGATATTATGTGGCAATGCCGGCGATTCGCATCCCACAAAACGATCGCGTACAAATTGCTTTCCATAACAATATTTTCTTCCCCCTATCTCTCCGCGACCTGACGTCCATTACGGGTCGGAAATCAATTTCCATGTTCCATGCCCTCCGCATATCCATACACCGACGTTACACTTTCTTCCATCCTCCGCCTCCGTATCACCGTCACAATTTGTCATCAGCGACCCTCTTTCTCTCTCTCTCTCGGAATTGATCTTATTAACGCGGAAGAAAAGGCGTCGCGCGAGTCATGACTTCATCACCGACCGCTATCGTTCCAGATTCTTTTTTCGTCCTCGCACGAACCTGCCTAATGACACGACAAAGGCGGTTACGGATAATGGTGTCACTTATGTATACTCCCTTAACGGTCGCGTGGTTCGATTGGCATCGGGGGCGCGATGCCCGAGCGGTGATCGAAACAAGTGTCTCTAGTATGCATGTATGTAAGTATGCTAATGCTTTCCCTTTCGTTCCATATTCTTTTGTTCACCGCGCCGGTGCACCTGCATTGTCGTACGGCCACCCAGCTGCGCCGTTGACAATGTAATAATAACGGCACAGCCCTTTTTCCACCTCCCGCGCACTCGCCCGACGTCCTCCTAATTCTGGCGTACGACTTCTCCAGCGACCCGAGCGCCGTGAATGAAGAAACCGGGTATCTATTGAAATCGTTTTATGACGCGTTCCGTTAGGAACAACACCTCGCGCGCCGCATTCTTCTGACGCTCGACAAGCGTACTCGCGATCGACGGATCCGATCGAATTCTGGAAGCAAAATGAACGGAGCGTGCCCCGGCTCGCGCGCATTCTGCAAAAGAGGTTAAGCAGGCCGCGCTCTGGCGACGCTTAATATTCAAGCTGGTGCGCGAATAATTTAGCCCCGAGACGAGTCACGCTTACGGCCGAGATCTTTCCGAGAAGATCCCATCTCGCAGTTCCGTGTCTCGGGCGAGGCAGGGAGCCTTCTCGAGTCGATCCAGAATTTCACGAACCCCGCGAGCTTTCGACGGCCGGTTAATAAATCCCGTCTAAACGTCTGAGATAGCGCGGCCGATTAAAATACACCACTATCCGCGGCGGGCTCGACGATACTACATTTCCGAAGGATCTCTCGTTCTTAGTCCGTCTCTCTCTGTCCGCCGTGAAGCGTCGGCGATGGTGAATTTTTAACGATCCGCAAGAGGTGGAACGGTTGTAGCGGTAATATTAATGCTACGTTCGTGACAGTTAACGGAATATCTTTCAAGCCAACGAAATGCGTTTTTCATGTCTTCTTCCTATGTTTCAAGTAATTTACGACCGTTCATTAATATCAAATTGTTTGGCATTGTGCGTTCCGGACAGACGGGAGCTGTCTTTTGATTAATTTATGGGCCTCCATTAATGTAAAATTATTAGATGTTTCTATTAAGCTGCCTTCGACCGGTCAATTGAGAGTAGGAGCTTAGCATGCCGACGTTTGAGATCACCAATTGTGCCAACTTGGATTAGACTCCCCGATAACTATCCCCGTCTCGTGTTACTTACGATGGTTCTGAAAACTTGAGCTCCGAGAACAAAGCGAGTCGGGAGAGGATCGGTATTTGGGTGAATAGTCGAATATCGCTGTAACCGACTCTGCTCTTGGCACGTACAAGAGTTCAGATTCCGGGCGGCACTTCGAACAATTTCAACGCTCGACACTTCGTCGCATCGAATTTCCCGTCGGGAATTCTGCTTTTAGGATGAATTTCCTACGTAACGTTACATTTAAGCCAGCAGGCTCTTCGAAACACGGAATCTATGCGTACGACAGGATTTGCATCATATCATGACGTTTTCATTATACATTTCATCCTCGCTTTAAGCAAACATAAGCTTACAGTTCCGTGAACAGTGCCCGATCGACGCACAATTAGTGTTACCGGAACATACTAATTACAATGCCTCGCTAATAAACCGCGCCATTGTTCGCCGATTGGCCATCGGCGATTTCAATGTTATCGGTCATCGAACAATTTCGCGAATTCAATGCACGGCCAGCTCGTTCGGAGCTCGCGATATTATGCGTAAACACAACAGAAACCGTGGAGCGTGGCGATACGCTCGGGCGCATCTGTCATTCACCTCCGGCTCTGGCCGCAACGAGATCGTCTTGACGCTAGCAGTTATCGGAGCCATCAATTACAGATCGATTAAGTACTGTTAGGTTTGCACAGGCAAAGTTATGCCCGGCGCCTGTACGGTGCGCTCTCCGCCGTAAGAGAGTACTCTCTTTCTCTAGCCCCACACTCGCGCGTTCGGGTAGGCACGTACACCGACAGGCGCTGCGTTGCACGTTATGCACGGTTGCCCACTGCCGTACACACCGCAAGCACAGACCACGACAAACGACCGTATCGCACACCATTTCCCAAGATTTGTACTCTGACCAATTCACTATGCCGCGTACAAGTTCCCCACACACACAGACACAAACACACGCGACTGCATCCAGTGATACAGACCCTACCCACTTACATACCTACACACACGCCTCTATCCTTACCAACAAAATCGCCTACATCCCTGCACGCGAGCAGACCCGATCCGACACGGCCACGTGCACACAAGCTGAACGCGCTCGCGCGCACGTTTTCCCTGTAAAATCATACACGTGCACTGGCTCCGATACACGGCTGCAGGCCGCGCGGAATAGAATTCCGTGTACGCGCGCAGACGTGACTTACTCCGACGCACACGTCGAGACTCACACCGCTCGGAGGACATGCGGGCGCGAGCGCACACGTGCACACTTGTACACACTTGTACACACTTCCTCTCGATCCGCTGCGGCGGCAGCCTCGTCGTCGGTGGGGGCGGGAGGCAGGGAAACCTTTCGTACTCCCGCGGCCCCTGCCGTGTGGAAGAAGCGGAGGAGAGCCACAGTAGTAGCTGCCGCTGCGAGGAGACGAGAAGGCACGAAGGCAGCGCGGCGTCCTTCTTCTCGTTCCTCCTGCCGCCGGTTGCCGCGGCGGTTGCTCTCTTATTGCTGCCGTTGCGCGCTCCTCGCTTGCCACTGCTGTCGTTGCCGTCGAGCCGCGAGCACGCCAAGGAGCCAGGATAGGATACGTGACTTTCGTCTTGATCGATCGGTTTGACAGGTCGGCCGCGATCGAGTTCGCGGCGCGCACGGGAAGATCGACGGGAAAACGTTGTTGTGTGAGGCCGGAGTACGAGGGACGAGCACGCGTGAGGGCTCATTTTTCATACTCTACGCATCGGCTTTTTTCGTTTGTTTGTTTTTGTCGTCGATTTTGTTCTATGCGAGAGAGAGAGAGAGAGTGTTGAGTGGGGGCGGGGTTGAGAGCTGAGATGGAGGATGTTGAGTTTGGCTTAATACGGGTTAACGTGGGATTGTGTGTAAGGGAGGTGTTGGTAAATGAGGAGGTATTTTTGAGGGGGTGTGTGGGATATTTCGATCGCACATGGTCGGTGCTTGAAGTCGGTAATTTGGTACGGACAGCCGATGCACGGCTCGGGTCCGCCAGGACCGCGTGCAGAACAGATTTGTCAGACGTCGCTGAAAGCTGCACAATGGGCTTTTATAAACAAGCGTGCAACGCTCGGCTCGGGAAAGTGGCGGCGACCCATAGGAGTTCGTGAGAAAGGAGCGATAAAGAGATTTGTTCCATTACTTACAACCGCCTCGGGCCAACATAACTTCCCTCCTCGCAATTTCTCAGCACTCGGCATAGAGCAAAATCGATCCTCAAGCGCGCAAACTTTCAAATACCGTCGTGTGCGTCCACGTTAACAGATCGACGACGAAGAACAGGAACCCGGACCACTTAACGTACGTTTGTGCACATAGCCATCGTCGAGGACGACAGAACGACAGTGAAGAATCAAACTCCAGAGACAGCCTACGGTCCACACGTCGCTAAGAACCCCCGATGCTCTGACTGACAAGCGCCACGTGCTGACACGGAGGGACGAGAGACGGCATAGCATAGCATTGAAGTGTAACTCGGCGTCGTTAATCGGAAACATGAAGCTACCGACAGGGTGGTGGGTCGTTCTGGTGATGATGCCCGCGATGGTCCTATCACAGAACGGAAGAACGGACTGCCCGCACAAGTGCATGTGCTTTCTGAACACGGTGCGCTGCATGTTCCAAAAGCTGACTCGGGTGCCGAAGATACCGGCCAACACGACGGTCCTGTAAGTCAGTCCAGCCCGCGATTCTGCCTCTTTTTGCACTTTTATCCGCTTCTCCAACCCCCGCCTCTTCCTCGTTTTGTCCACGTTCCTTGGGGTCCGCTCGACGTTCTTTCTTTGCTTTCCGAGCGCGCGGGGGCTGGGACCTTTATAATGAGCGCGGAGGGGTCCGTCGTGTACAATGTTGGTCCTGCAAACTAGCCGTAACCTCTTCCCACGTACAAAAATCGCGAATATTTCGGCAGGAACGTCTGACCGGTTTCGGGACGCGCTTCAACACTTTGACTGCCGACGCTATTTTCGAATAATGCCTAACGACATCGTTGCTACTTATGTTTGTGAGGTCATGCTTAATCTACGGGTGACGACCCTCTTGTGGAAGCTGTTTCGTCACCTATATCTGGCCGACGTGGGAGTCAAAGTGTTGAAGGCGTCAGGGAGCTCGTAAATGCCATGGAGAGGGTGTGTGCGTTCAGAGTGTGAGAGTCGCAATTTTTATGATACTCTATGTTTTCACCTCTCCGACGACGTGTAAAGTTCCGGCATGGGTGGTGTCACTCCCACTAATGCCGCCGTTCGTTTTCGTTGCGCACTCGAGCGTGTCCTACCCCGAGGCCTTCTCTACCGAACTTGCTTTACAATGCATATAGATATTCTGTGCGCAGTGTCCACGTTAGGTATTCAATGAGTCAATGTACAATGATTCGTTTGTGAATTGAAACACTGCTCCTACGGCTGTTACAATCCTGCCGTACTGTTCCATGCCTGCGTTCGGCAATATACACGGTCTTCGACGTATTATATACTTGATAGACTACACTCTGTGTGCACTGTTGATTGCATTGAAAGCGTCGCTTCCATCGCAATTTAGCTCTAGCCTCGATCTTTCCTATCGTGCCCATAAATTCGTCAGCTACAGATAGCGAAATAGAATTATATACCATGACATGGGATTCACCCGAGGCTTCGTAACACACACGCTTATCACGGCAAATTAATTTTAGAAGACCTCTTCCGACATTCGGCTCGCCTCGCAGAACTCCCGGAATTCACACGAATCGCGACCCCTTTGTGGGGCTCAACGAATGTCGATCCTCAATAATGAAAACGTCACCAAGTCCAGTGACCGCGCGGTCTTTTGTTCGCGACCCACGACGACGCGACACGATCGCTTCTCCTTCAGCGGAAAGGAGCAAAGCAAGCGTGTAAATCCGATTTATAAACGGAAGAGCGAGCGTGCATTTTCATCTTCTCGAATTCAATTTCATTCACGCATCGTGCACATCGTGCATACGATACATTACGGCAAGGCGCATGCACGCACGTCCTGCGGGCGCGATAATTCCGATATCCCACGTTAGCCTCGTGAACTTTCTAACTCGCCGTGTCTCAGATTTCGTCGCTCGATCGGCCAGCGCGAATTCGGCTCATGCTCGCGTCGCTGGGAGTTGTCCTTTTCAATAGCGACTTATCAATCTTATCGGCCCGCTCGAACGTCACGTCGTGTTCTTGTCACCCCGTCGCGAGTGAGCGTGTTCAATATACCGAAACG
Organism: Priocnemis perturbator; assembly: GCA_963942575.1. Taxonomy (NCBI): domain Eukaryota; kingdom Metazoa; phylum Arthropoda; class Insecta; order Hymenoptera; family Pompilidae; genus Priocnemis; species Priocnemis perturbator. The sequence continues at coordinate 4,025,541 of OZ012647.1, forward strand.
CACTGTAAATCGCATTTATTATGTATCGATGCGAAACACTGGCCGCTCTGTGCAGATTGCGGCCCGCCGCAAACTAGACTCCAATCGATGCCCCGTAATCCTCGCGCGATAGCGACGGCGAATGAAATGCAGGACTTATTCGAGCAGGTCTCATTCCGGTCGTCACTCGCGCATCGTGCGAGACAGCGATAAAGATTTCCCCGTATTTACGAGCCTCGCTCGATTCTATCCAACTCCTCGGCACCGCTCGCGAGTGAGAGTTAGGACTCAATCTTCATCGCTTATCTTCGATTGTCCGTACCCGTCAACTGTTTGCCCATGACGGGGCGCGGGAGGAAAGTTTGTTCATGATAATGGCGGAACGGAATTATTAGATACGTCTGATACGCTCTAGGCTCGATTGATCGCGGACCGGGACGGCGGTCGTTTGATATCAATTAAGCTGCGCCGCTTGATGGGATGGTAGAATTTGCGTCTAGGTGGAAAAGAGACGGCTGGACGCTAAAGCCGGAGCCGTAGAGTCGAACTTTATATTAAGGGGTGAGTCACGGATGAAGACGGTCGCCATTAAAGTTTTCCCTTTGTGCGGCTACACAAATGCGTGTAGTTTACGTTCCCTGGCCGTCTCTGTCCGTTAAACTCCTGCGTCCCACTCCGTGCCGCCGCTATTTCCGTGCCGATGTGCCGTCCGTTCCAGTTTGTGCTTGTGTCGAATATGTATCGCTGAACGCTGGGTGGCGCCTTGTTTATACAAGCGCCAGTACAAAGGATGCCCTCATCGATTGTGCTCGCCGTGAAATCGAAGTTAAATTGAGCCAAGATCGCGCCGGACGCCGGAAAATTTCAATGTCAAACAATTGTGACGTAATGAAAGCGCGAGCGGAGGATGGGTCCGATTGAACTCGCCGAACGCACGCGGCCAATTAATTGCCGCACTCGTTCTCGTATTATCGTCGTACGCGTCGGCTCTTAACTCCGCGGAAAATCCTAATCACGAGCGTTAAGAGAGTTACTGACTATTTTTTTTTTACTATCGCTTATGCTTCTCAACGCCCATCAAGTCCTATGCGACGAAATGGATCACGAAACGAAGCTTGTACGTGAAATATTTATCATCGATCCGCGTTCATAAGATTTCAGAATGACGATATCAATCGTCGGCGTGCTCCGCTCTCGCGCTTAATCACCAATTTGCGAATCCTCCGTGCGACGGTGAAATTACACGTCGCGCGATCGATGATCGATCGAATACCTATTATGGGTGTCGACCTGAATATTGAGTATCTTTTAAGTGGCCGTCTCGACTGCGCCAAAGTAAATACACTTTTCCCGCGCGCTAACTGATATTCCAGCAGATATCGTCGGGTGCCGTTCGAAGCGGGCGTTTCGATTAAACTTAAACGAACGAACGGCGGGGGGGGAGGGGAAAAAGTGGCCGTTTTCTCGACGGCACGCGATACAAAGGCGTGCGCGTAATTGCGGGCGATCGCCGGTCAAAATTAGAAGCGAAATGTCTTCATCGTACGAAACTCGCGAGCGAGAGATCATAATTAAATAGCGCGGTCGGAGCGTTTCGTTGCGAGCATAACGTTCTCCCGCGGTCTGCGCGCGGCGGCGAGAAATCGACGCTTCCTGGAAATTATCTCGATCACTCGTCCGTCTCTCGCGCCCCGACGCAATTAACGTCGCTAATTCGCCCGAACCCGATCGGCCGCGGTTATTAATATCGGCTACATTTGATCGCGACGGTCGATCAGCCAATCGCCCGTCTGAGTGGGTCCCGAGCGAGCGCGGTAGGTGCATAGTTTATAGCCGCGCTAACCGTCTTACCGGGAGAAAATTGTTGGAAGTGGCCGGGCATAAATAGCTCGCACTATATATAATCGCGTATGTATATGAAAATAGAGCGGTAGATAAAGCGAGAAGGCGTTTGACCTCCGCGCGAAACTCGCGGCAACTTAAGATCTCCTTTAGCCGCACGCACGGCTCCGAGCACGTTTTATTTGCCGGCGATGATCTAATCGCGCCGCATCTATGAAAAGGCGCGAGCCGCGGGTAGAGGAGGGCACCGGTCAGCGTGGACGTCGAATTTTAGAAAGGATGTGGCTAACGCGCAACGAGTCGAGGAAAATCGTTAATTGAGAGTTTTACCGTTGATGAAGCGTGTCTTCTGCGCCGCGAGCGTGAGCGGAGCGCGTGGAGAGCACGAAGAGATCGTGGCTGCCCTCGCTCCTTTAGTGCGCTCGTCAATTTCGAACCGTTCGCGTTCGCTCCAATAAAAAGCTCCGTGCGGCGCGCGGCCGGACCTACTTCGCTCGTTTCGTCATGCACACTTTCATCAAGCTCGCGTACGCGTCGCGATTCAAAGCGGACGTCGTTGAGGCGGCGGGAAAGCGAAGTTTTCTGTTTGAAGGAAAATTGCAAGGAACCTTTCCTCCCGTCACACGTGCCGCCGACGGATCGGTCTTGCGGGGCACGGGAACGTGTTAAGATTTTCGAGTTTCTCGCCGGGCAAGAAAGGACGTCCTCGCATATACGTCCGTCGCCCGCGTCACTGTCCTGTTTTTCAGGGGGAAGAAAGAACGCTTGGTCGCTTTCCCATTCTTACCTCCGGCAACGAACCGAAGATGGAACTAACTCGATCTCGCGAGGCGCCCATCAAATTATCCCGGAGGCTGCGCAAGAAGAGTATCTTTCTCGCCTTACTCCCCTTGCCGGGACCTCGAGGCTAGACGACGCCAGCCTGTACTGGTCGCATAAAAGCGGACTCAACTCGCGGCGAAAAACGATCCTCGCTCAGAGTTCAGTGGACGTAAAAATCGGCCCCTTGATCATTGCACCATTCCCCCGCCTTCCCTCCCCTCCTCACTCTCCGTCTCTTAACCCGTCAAAAGCCAACGTGCCAGAATCATACGGTCTTCGACCTTCGTCGAAATGAAATCCAAATAGAATCCAAACAATCCGATCCTCCGATTTTCTATCCTGATCCTAACTAATCTCGTCGCACAAATCTGCTGATTGATTCTTTCCGAAGAACTTATGTAACGTCATCATCTCACCCACGTATGATTTAACACTTTCATCGAGTCACCCGTCAATAGCTCCGTATCATTTACCTTCCCCTTCTCGCTAGCCCGCCTATCACTCATCCAGCTCCTCGGCCAATAATCAGCTAACATTTTGCAGAGACCTGAGGTTCAACAACATCGCTGACATACGGCCTGGCACGTTGGACGGGCTGAGCGATCTGCACACCCTGCTGCTGAACGACAACCGTATCAAACACCTGCAGGCCGACGCTTTCGCGGGCGCGCCGAATCTGCGCGTCCTCTACTTATACAAGAACCGCATCGAACGGATCGCACCAGGCGCGTTCGACGGTCTCCCGAAACTGGAGCAGCTCTACCTCCATTACAACCACTTGACGGAGATAAGGAAGGGCACGTTCAACGAGTTGCCCTCCCTCGAGCGTCTCTTCCTCCACAACAACATGCTCCGGCACTTACCGGCCGACGCCTTTCACAACGTCGGCCCGATGACGCGTCTACGTTTGGACAGCAACGCACTAGTGTGCGACTGCGATCTTGTCTGGCTCGTTGAGAGGCTGCAGGAGAGACCCTCGGAGATGGCGGCCGTCTGTCAGTCGCCGAACGAGATGAAGGGACGCTCGTTGACGGCGATGTCGCCCGAGGACTTTCATTGCAGTTGAGTAACCGTCTATGAACGCGGAGGTGGCGCGCAGCATGCGGCTAACTTAGACGTAGCTTAGCTTACTACTAGCGCTTCTTCGGGCGACAGTGCCCGTTGGCCGGTCGCTACGAAATAGAATTGAGATATTCGAATCCCTTTCCCGCCCTCTCCGCAGCTGGACGCAATTCATCATCTACGTGTGCTGCGCATCTCTGTTTTTAATCTTGTTTCTTCTTTCTCTAATGAATCTTTTGTATTACGCTCACGCGAATGCGTGTATTCAGTATTCTATGTATCAGTATTATTATACGTATACTAATATATAAATGTGTACATATTTGACGGCGCGGAGACGCGTATGTGTGGTGAGTGAATATTGCGCAGGAGCGGTGTGGAGTCGTGTAGTTCTGCGTCGCATTGCCTGGAGATGCACGTGCGCACGTTCTGTATATAAAAACGGGCGAAGGATGAAGCGGCAGTACTATGTCAGCGCGTTTAAAGGATCGTTGAGAAAAGCGGTATGTTGAGCGGATCGACGACACGAATCCGTTTAGCTAGCCCGTCGCCGTCAGCCGGCGATGACGACATCCGCGATTACAGGAACGTGGATTCGCGAGGCCTAATTTGCCGTCTCGCGTTCTTATCGTTCCGCAGTAATGGGCGGCGAACGAAAGTCGCGCGAGCGCGGCATTATTTCCGAACGATCATCCCCACCGGATCCGTTTTGCAAACGGTATCGATAAGATGTGAGAGAACGCGAAGGACACAGCTACATAATTTACTGCGCCGGCCGTGGCTGACGATACTTTCGTCGTGCCTGACGCATTACGAATTTCTACGATCTTCTTCACCGAACACACCTTCCCATTCACAATATCCCGCGAACGCATGCTTTCACATTTCCAACGCTCGCTAGAAGCCGCTTTTTCGAGAAGAAGGTCGTGGAGGAACGACGAAGCAACCGGCAGAGGTAACTCGCGAGAGGACCCAAACCATAAACGCAACCGCAATACAGGCGACAGCTTTCGAACCATCAAATATGAAATTCAAATTACATTCTTCCCGAAACGGCGAAAAGGCGAAAAGGCGGTAGAAGGTAGCCGCGCGAGCGAGGCACGGCAGTCTCATGACTAAGAATTCAATCGTTCCGCAGTGAAGCCCCGCATAATGGAGGGTCCGGAGGACGTGGAGGTGCGAGTCGGCGGCACCATCACGTTCACCTGCCGAGTGGCGGGTGATCCTGTGCCGAGGATCAAATGGATGCGCGACTCCAGCGAAGTCCCGCTGGACGGCGAGCGCTGCATCATTCGCGACGACGGCACGCTGGTGATATCCGACGCGACGGAGAAGGACACCGGGGAGTACGAGTGCGTGGCGAGCAGCGGCATGGGCTCGACCAAGTCCCGAAAGGCGAGAGCGGTGATCACGGTCTCGCCGTCCTTGAGGTTCACGTCGCTTCCGCAGTCGAGGAGCATCGAGGCGGGCAGCGACGTGGAGTTCGTGTGCGAGGCGGAGGGCCGGCCGAGGCCTCGCATTCAATGGTGGCGAAACGGGCAGCTTATCTATACGAGCGGCAGGATCTTCACGGAGAACGACGGCAGCGTGCTGAAGATCCTGGCGGCGAAGGAGTCGGACGCGGCGCGATACGTTTGTCGCGCGCGGAACTCGAACGGCTTCGCCGAGACGAGCGCGGACCTGAAGGTCCTTCACCCCGATTCCAGCCCACCCGCGCTAACCTACGAGCCTCAAGATATGGAGGCGGAAGCAGGCGCGACTGTCGAAGTGCCCTGCAGAGCGGAAGGAAAGCCGAAGCCGGAGATACAGTGGAAGAAGGACGGGCATGCGTTGGAGAGCGATCGAGCTCGCGTCGCGCGAGGTGGCAGTCTGTATTTGTATAATGTCACCGCGCAGGATGCCGGCAGGTGAGAGCTGTTGCTCGTATTTATGTACATTGCTTATTAGATGGGTGAGTCTTGTGAATGGATCGTTATGATGGTAATTGCCTTCGAGTGGGCAGAATTTATGCGCCGGACGCTTCGTGGCCGGTAGCCGACGGCTCGGCACGCAGAGGCTGTTTAACGCAGACTCGTTGGAATCATTGTTATTATGTCGGACGTAATGAGAATAATTGCTTACAAGCCCAGCTTTTGTACTTGGACGATGTCGCGATTATCGTGAACCGTGTGTGTGTTCGCTGTGAGTACGCGGTAGCGCGAATATCATGCATGATTACGTATTTGCAGGGATCAATAAAAGGTCTCGTGGTAATCTCGAGAATATCGAATAGTGGAGGGAAATGTCATTTTGAACGGTGCAACGTATTCTTGCTCCAGATACGAGTGTTCTGCCGTTAATCAAAATGGACGTGCCACCGCTCAAGCCTTGGTGCGCGTTCGCCAGCCAGAAGCGACCGACACGCTTGTCATAAGAGCGTTTCAAGAAGCCACGGAAGAGATCGACAGGGCCATTAATAAGACACTATTGAGCTTGTTCGGCAGCAACGGCTCCCACCATCCCGTCAATCCATTCCGACTCGCCCGATTCCCTGATGCAACTGGACGTGCCGCGGCAAGGCCAGCGGAACTTTTCGAACGGACATTGGTGAACATTCGGCGTATGATCAGCGCCGGGGCTACAGCCAACGTCACCGGTGAATTCCGTTACGAGGAAGTCCTCACTCCGGAGCTGGTACGCATTAATCTTTCGGTGCTACACCTCAGAGCCAGTCTCATACATCACGTCGTTGAAATTCCGTGTCGCGCGTAGAGTAGACACGAGAACGTCATGCGCCACATTTTTGTCAACTTTAATGTCAAGGCTGCACTCGCTTTATTCGCGGAAATAATTCCGTGCCGCTGTCATTGTAAATCATCGGGTACAGGTGAGTGACTTCTTGACGTAAGTGACGTACGGCGGGGGAGGGACGGTGTTTATCTTAAAGGCGTCGGAAAATTGGCACCAGCGTTAAACGTTGCTGGCATCGGTACAGGCGGCCGACGATGCTCGTGATTGGCGTGAAATTTGAAATGAACGTGCGTCGCTGATGCGGTACCCGTACTAGCTCTCACCTGCCTTACGTTTCAGGTCGGAGAAATCGAAAGGTTATCCGGATGCACCGGGCACAGAGCTCGCAGGAATTGCACGAACATGTGCTTCCATAACAAGTATCGCAACACGGACGGCAGTTGTAACAATCTGGCGCATCCGACTTGGGGCTCGTCGTACACCGGCTTCCGACGAATACTGCAGCCGATTTACGAAAACGGCCTCTCCTTGCCGGTCGGCTGGGAAAAGGGTCGTCGTTATCACGGCTACCCGAAACCTGCCGCTCGCCTCATATCGACGACCCTGATATCAACGCATGACGTCACCCCGGACGATAGGATTACGCACATGGTGATGCAATGGGGTCAATTTCTGGATCACGATCTAGATCACGCCTTACCGTCCGTGTCCAGCGAGTCTTGGGACGGAATAGATTGCAAGAAGTCGTGCGATAACGCCGCGCCCTGCTTTCCAATGGAAGTGCCAGCCGGCGATCCGCGAATCAACAACAGGAGATGCATCGATTTCGTCAGGACGAGCGCCGTCTGTGGGTCCGGACAGACGAGCGTACTTTGGGGTGGCCTCACTCCAAGGGAACAGCTCAATCAGCTGACCAGCTACATGGACGCGTCTCAAGTGTACGGCTACGACGATGCACTGGCTCAGGATCTTCGGGATTTAACCACAGACCGTGGGCTGCTGCGAGAGGGACCTACCATTCCAGGTCACAAGGCTCTTCTTCCGTACTCCTCCGGTCAGTTCGTCGACTGCCGTCGCAATCCACTCGAGAGCTCCATAAACTGCTTCGTCGCGGGCGACATTCGGGCGAACGAGCAGGTCGGGCTCTTGGCGATGCACACGATATGGCTGCGGGAACATAATCGCATAGCGCGAGAATTGCGGGAAATGAATCCTCATTGGAACGGCGAAAAGTTGTATCAGGAGGCGCGGCGAATAGTCGCTGCTGAGATGCAACACATCTCTTTCCAACACTGGCTGCCCATCATTTTGGGCGGTAGCACGCAGGAAGTATTGGGCTCTTATCGGGGGTACGATCCGAACATCGACGCCAGCATATCGAACGTCTTCGCCACGGCTGCGCTTCGATTCGGTCACTCCCTTATTCAACCTCGTCTCGAACGTCTCAACGAATCTTTCGGATCCATCCCTCAAGGTGCGCTACATTTACGCGACGCGTTCTTCTCGCCGTGGCGTCTCGTCGACGAGGGCGGAGTCGATCCTCTACTGAGAGGAATGTACGCGACCGCGGCGAAACTCAAATTGCCCGAGCAAAATCTTAATGCCGAACTGACCGAGCAACTTTTCCGCACGGCACACGCGGTAGCTCTCGATTTAGCCGCGATGAATATTCAGCGATCAAGGGACCACGCCATCCCTGGCTATTTACAGTGGCGTAGATTCTGTAACATGTCGCACGTTGAGACTTTCGACGACTTGGCCGGCGACATTAGTAATGCGAGAGTCAGGCAAAAGTTGCGCGAACTCTATGGGCATCCTGGGAACGTGGATGTTTGGGTCGGTGGAATTCTCGAGGATCAGCTTCCCAATGCCAAGGTGGGACCTCTATTCAAGTGTCTACTCTCGGAACAGTTCCGAAGAACGAGGGACGGCGACCGATTTTGGTACGAGAATCCATCAGCATTCCGCCCGGAACAGCTTGCTCAGATTAAGCAAGCCAGTCTGGCGCGAATTCTCTGCGACAACGGCGACAATATCAGTCGCGTGCAGCCAGACGTTTTCGTTCTGCCGGAGGGTCGCAACTCGTATGTTTCTTGCGATCAAATTTCGTACGTGGATCTGCGCTTGTGGTCAGATTGTTGCGACGACTGCGAGGATCGTAGTAATACTATTGCACGCTTCCGACGAAGTGCCGCCAAATATACGGCGGCTTCGAACGATGTCGCTAAACGACAGACTCTTCCGGCAAGTCAAGAGGAACGGGTGGAGTACTTGCAGAGAGTGATCGCGGACACGGAGGCTGAATCAAAAAAGATTCGTGAACTCACTGACGGTCTCACTCACCGAATAGACGAACTTAAGTCGCTGTTAGAAGAAGTAACGTCTGCGAAATAGAAAAGTAGATAATGTGCCATTTTCGGAATACGTATTATGTCCTCTGCCTTGTCTATGTAGTTGTGCTTGCTTCTCGACTCGACGATGCATCGGTTTTTCGCGCGCATTTATAACCTTGTACATATATATACGCAGCAAACAGCGGACTCTGGAGGAGTTGATCATGCAGAAATCGTCAAATCTTCGTTGCTCACGTTACGAAGAATCATTGAAGATACTTTGTACATGCGCCAAATGATGAGGCGAATGTTTAGTATAATACAACAAAATCTATTTCTTACTATGTACATATAAATTAGCCTAAATAGAATTGTTTATTTGGATTTCGTTAAGAGGATGTGGACGACAGTCTCATGACATGTATTTTGTATGTCGTCCCGTAGCTATCACATCTTTACCATCATTCTTAGTGACATCCACATGTAAGAAGGCAATCTTTTTTCCAGCACGCACAGTCTTTGCGTCAACTGTCAGCACTTCACCAGGATATGCAGCTTTCATGAATCTGTGCCATTAATCATTTTAAATGTACCATTCTAAGCAATCTATACATAATGTTTTTATCAATAAAGAATTATTTAAGTTAACTTAGAAAAAAATGTATTTTTACTCACTATGATTTAAAGGATTGCATTTGTGATTAAGTGCAGAATTTTGTAATAAAACTTCTAATATAAACAAAGATAACTAATAACAAATCAGAAAATTTCTTACGTCACGTATAAGTCAACGGAGACACCAGGAGAACATTGTTCCTTGGTCATTAAAGCATAAGTTGAGACACAGTCTATCACAGTAGATGTAAAACCTCCATGTAAAGTACCTAATGCATTTAAATGTTCATCGGAGACTGTGAACTTTGCCAAACAGTTGCCATCTCCTGCTGAAAGTATTTCTACCTATACAGATACGTTATAAGAAAGTTAGAGAACATCATACATAATGAACTGTAACATGAATGAGTAAATCATTATGACATAAATTGAATGATACAACAAGTAATTGCAGCATTTATTATATCCGAAAAAATTTATTTGCAATTATGACAATCACCTGATAACAGTGATAAGATATCAAAAATTACTGACTCACTCATTTGAAAAAAACAAATCGCGTAACATGCACTTTATTATGAACTACGGTAAACTATTTTTGTTATACATTTAAGTTGTTTTTATTAATTTTTCTGCGTCGAGTACAAAAAATGAGTCGAACATATTAACCTTTTTCATGCATTGTCCGAAACCATTCGATTTGGTTATGTGCTCAAGAACAGCTTTAGCCACTCTTATTCCATTCGACATTTTCGTACACTGAAAAACTGTTGACTTAAAGGAAAAATGACAATAACAATATTAAAACACTCCTAAAGGTGCTATCTAGTACTGACATCAAGAAGTACTATTTCAAATGATGTAACATGTAACTTTCAATTTCAACCGCGGAAGTTATCTTTGCAAAGATTTGTTTTACAAGTATTAACGGTAGAAAATGACGGGTCCGTGATATGTTGGAGACAACATGGAACTCTGCTCGATCACGGCAGTACTGAACTACAACCACATTTTTCACAAAATTATATAATTTCTCAATCAAATTACTAACCATCATTACAGAAATATGAAATTCATACTATATGCTACAATTGAGAGATAAATAAAATCCATGTATCAGTAGGACCTAGGAAACAATGCATTTATGGAAATAATATTCCGATAATATTAATCGTTACCGATATGTTATCAGAACTGGACTAGAACGACAGTAATCATGTCTCATTAATTATATACGTAAAGAGAGGCACTTTTGGATTTTTAAATGGACGTATTTAAATGAACAGTCAATAACATTTCGAGGACTTTTCTCACCCAACCTACCATAGCGCCAGCATGATTTTTTGTGTAAATTAAAGCACATTATTCATACGTAACAGCGAACAACGATGGTTTACAAGATGGAAAAGTTTTACCAATGTTAACAAACTTTATTCACTTCCTTCCACAAGTACAAATAACGATAACAAGAAATTTAACAAATATAGGCATTCTCAATGTTCCATTACGACATTGCGTAATTGATTTTTGAATTAATAGGCCAGCCCTGATTGTCCAATAGATCGTCCGTCGAATCTTTAAGAAAGGTGGGACCTGCTCCAACTCGTGTACAAATCATATATTTAAATTGACTCGTGAGATATTTTTTCACCTTTGACCCCTCCAACAAAGTCTAATAAAGAAAAGTGTATTAGTTATAATCTTTTACCATATGATACTCACGTAAAATGAAAAGCAATACTTCAGGAGGTTTGATAGGTTGAACAGGTATGCCTTTCCTGTATTCAACAGTCTCATTGGTTGTTGGAGGGAAAAAATGATCTAAAATGCCTACAACCTCAGGTACGTGTTTTTCTAACAGGTACAAAGTAGCGTTTGGTCCTGCATCAAATGTGTACGCGACCTACAATGGATTTCACCATTGAAATGCAATTAACATAACGCGAATGTCGCCTATATATAGTACACAATACCCTTATCTCATTGACAGCATCGTTGTATACATGAATAAGATCAACAATAGCGTGTGACACGTCATTCATATAAATACACGGTGGATATGTATCTAGACATATTGCGTGAAACTGATTCGAATCTTTAATGGTGAGCTCGGCAAACGTTTTAAAGTCTTTCTTGATAATAGCCTGTTGCATCTTTTCCGCATTTTTTGGTACAATATGCTTGGCTCTGTACTGAAGAAGCTCGGAAGTTTCCACACTTTGTTTCATGCCAAGTGCACTTGATACTTTCTTACGTACATCATTTACCTTAATAAGGAGATGCAAACAATTAGCTATCAGATTTCTATGCTTTTACAAGTAACAAGGTATACAATACGTTAGTATGAACTCACAACTAGTATTAATACTCTCATTTCAGGCCAATGAGTGTGAGGTGCAATTTGCTTTGCTATGCTATCAGTACCATTTGCATTTGAACCCATATACCATCTGACAAATCCTCCTATAGTGCTGCGACAAGCTGATCCAGAACCAGCACGAGCAACAGAACTAATGTCACCCTACAAGTCAAGCAGAAGATTTTACAGATATGTGATTAGATACTTCAATAAATGTAGTGATGGTTGTTAGACATTGTACCTCTACTTTATAAAGTCTTGCAAGTGCTGCTGCTAGACAGGCATATCCGGCAGCACTGGAAGCCAATCCTGCTGCTGTTGGAAAGTTATTTTCTGAACATATGTGAATTTTCCATTGTTTCATGTCATTGGACAACTGTGCCCGTTTCTTCACTTATAGAAACAGAAAATATATTTCATTGAAAAGGTCACGAGGACAGTAGGCAGACTCATCAGATATTATATATTATTGATATACCTGGAGATACACTTGTACTTACTTTCTGTTAAACAATTCTGTAGCCTTGGATTCTTTATGTCTTCTTCGCTGAAATGTTATTATAATATTAAACACACATAACTTGGTAAGTTAAAAACTTGGAAAGTATTGAACTTACCATCCATTTAGCCATATTCGATTTTCCTTTAAATGTGGACTGATTGTGACTGTAGTTTTGGCACATAGCTGTAGTTATACAATATAACACATTAATATTTTCTGTATGTAAAAGTCTGTAAAGTTTTTATCACTAAGCCAAACATACCTGATCTGTGTCCAAAGTGACACTTATGGAATCATTGATAGGAAGAATTAATGTTTCATCTCTTTTACCCCCTATAGCATATAATGCAATATCAAAGAAGTGTGACAACATTTAATGTTATAATTCATAGGATTTTAAGTCGTAAGAATATCTAATCTCTGACCTTTCGTTACTCTTGCAATATTATTTAAATGCTGACTTTTCAAATGCAAATTACGGTAAGGCCAGAGATAAGAAAGATAAGTTACTAGTGTTTAAAGTGGTAGGAATGAATATTTTAAGATCAAAATGAAGAAATAGTAACATGAATTTAAAAATTTTCCGAATAATTTTTCTGGGAATTTCCTACAATGAATCAGTTACAGTCCTGAAATGATCAAGTTAACTTTATGTGTAAAGACATACTCGGTGAGCAAAAGTTGCTTTCTAAACGAAAGTAGTACACGCCACGTATCCGCTGAATTTTAATGAAATATGTCAATACAACATAATACATTTTCCGAAATAGTGTTTTATATCGATCGTCACATTTGAGGACATTCGATAACAGACATTTGAAGATGTAATCTTCACACGAATAATTTAACAACAACGATATAAGAAAAACCAGTTACGTCAAATTCAAATTCATACGTGTACGTCTCTACCTATTAGACACAGTCGTGCGGGTATTATGTAGGTAAATAGGAAATTTTACGGTTATCCTATGGCGAAATCGTATTTGTTAACTTTGACGGTATACAATAATACGTACAGTATTTAATCACAGCGATATTGACAGGTGCGATGCAGGTCACAGTGCTCATTCTTGAAACTTATACACAACCGCGCGTAACATATAGCCAACGCGTCGCCAAGAAACGGTAGTGCTGCATGGACACGCACGTCACAATGGTATTTATGAGCGTGAAGCCTGAACTACGTGAAAACAAGATTGTAAAACTCGATCGACAGAATAGTTTATAAGCTAACAAGTAGATTAACCTTTATAATAGATAATGGCATAGTGCGTTTGCTTCGGAATAATTAAACATATAATTAGATCCATTGAGCTCCACTGGGCGTTTATGTGTAGTATTTTGTTATTTTAAGAAGTTTTTGAATTTCCCGCGTCGCTCTAATATTTTTGGTACGGTGGCGCCTCTGAAACAGAACGGAGAAACGCTCAAACTAATCATTGGACAACAGTCGGTAATGTTCATAACTGCAGTCACCGACGAGATATTCTTAAAGACTGCCAGCCTTACGGGAGATCGGGCCGTATTCACAGTAACGACTCTGTACATAAGTCACTCTTAAGTTGAATTTCGAGAGTGCTCATTGGTCAAAACTGTGACTTAAGAATGCCTTATGCACCAAGTCGTGACTGCGAATACGGCCCATCGTGTCTCTAGCAAAATTCGCTGTTCTCGAGCGCCCTCTAGAATATATTGCGGCCAGAGTAAGAAACTGATGCCGAATCACTACTGTACCGAACTATTATCATGAGATCCTATCCAATCGTGTATCCAGTGTACATGTAGATCAGTGAGCAAGCCTTATATCATTTATTTCGCTTATACATTATTCAAAAGCGGGGGAACTAGGTTGAAACAGAGCAATGTTAAACTACCCTGATCTATAATATTACACACGATGAAATGTTAGCTGAATTTATGTGTGCCGCCACTCATTTGAAATACGCTATCAAAAAAACGCGAGTCGTAGCCCTTAGTCACTGCTATTCTTGATTCAAGTAAGAATACATGATTCAAGGATAGCAGTGTCCAGATCACACCACGTGGAGGTAGCTACGAATGGTGACCCACCCTACACCAAAAAACGGTCCCATCCACCCAACCATTAATACTGCTAGATTCCATTCATTGATCGGATCAATTTCTTCCATGCGCAAAAATTGATCCGATGAATGAAATGTCAAGAATCTGAATTTACCTACCCGAAAAGAACAATAAGCAGGAGAAGCCTGCCTAATGTCCTTGTACAAGTTATAATGATGATGAGAATGGCAATGAGGATGATTATGATTATGTACCGCTTAGAATTACGAACTTTGATATATTTTATTATCTACGTCTTGACACTTTTGAAGTTACAAAAATGTCAAGTACTAATACTAAGTCTTACATACTACTTATGAAATAGTCTTCAATGTTGGATGTGTTGAATACTGTTAAATACCAAACTGAAAAAAAATAAAGAAAAGAACACAGAAAATCGTATACAAAACGAATATTATAGACAAGAAAGGCATTATTTATGAGGTTGTAGGTGTATAGAGTATTAATTATTTGGTCGTATAGAATGCTGGTTAATAATTATTTTGGCGCATTATCTTTTAAAATTGATATGTTTTTGGAATTGAATTTAATCTTTAATAAGTGTTATAGATTCAGTACTTTAGTTTTTTGGATTGGTATTTTTATTTTTATTTTGGGGAGTTCTATTTTTACAGTATCAACATATATAAGTTTTATAGAGTAAAAAAAGTAATAGATAGGAAAGCATGAGATATAAAGTAACAGTAATAGTAAGTTAAATGAAATGTAATTAAAACATAAGATTATAGTCTAACAAGTAATAGGATTAGGGTTAACAAAGGAAGGGTGTAAGATCCATTTCTAGGCCGTCAGGCTGAAAATAAAGTATCTATCTATAAGTTCTATAGATATTTGAAAAATGCAGACAGAAAGGATATGATGAAACGCCAATCTGTAACAGAATAATTTCGAATAACGTTTGGAGAGAAGAATATACAGCAAAATTTAAATATCTATATAACCAACGTTGAAACCACATCTCAGAAGAAGAAGGAGAATATAGAGCCTGAAACAAAAAGCAGAACGCATGAATAATACAGAAACAAAATAACTCAAAACTATCTGCGAAAAGAGAAAAATTTAACACGAAACTGATAGTAGATGAACGATCACATAATTTGGAAACAATTATAAAACTAAGCACAAGTATAACATTTTTAATTGAACAGCTGCGACAGCAAACTTCAGTATTATCCCACAAGATAATCAGGCTGGATCTAGAACAAAAAGCAGATTCAATTAATAACCTTAAAATAGATGAATTTAAAAATAGACTCTTTATAAATGAAG
This sequence comes from Priocnemis perturbator, assembly GCA_963942575.1. Lineage (NCBI taxonomy): Eukaryota > Metazoa > Arthropoda > Insecta > Hymenoptera > Pompilidae > Priocnemis > Priocnemis perturbator. Next base: position 4,041,157 of record OZ012647.1, read on the forward strand.
AAATATCATACAAACCAATCAGAGATGAAGGCTGAAAAAATATTTGTAAGAATAAGATCATTTATTAAATACCTCCGATACTAAAGTTCAGCATCATTTTACAATATCAGGATACTGAATCTAAAACAAAAAGCAGACGGAATTAACAACTCTGAAAAAAAAATTGTATTAAACGGAGATTTTGATAATTTGTATGATTTGATAATTGAACTTTGATCTTTCTAAAAGTCATGGAAGATGACTCATTTTAAAAATACCCAATGATATATGTTCACTACATTTGCAAAAGATAATTTAAAATATCGCGATGTGTGTACTGTTTGAATAAACTGAAAAATACCAAAAATGACGTGTTAATTGCAATAAATATCACGTCAGCATTCGGGGGCAACATGCCGCGAATTAAATAATACGTCATATAGCAGCCTCAAACGGCGCTCAACATTTATCGATATGTACATATATATTGTAATCATAGACGATATACGTATACGATGTCGCGGTTCTAAATTTCAATGAAAGTATATTCGCAAAAGAAAAATCTACCAGCAAACGTTAAACCGCAAACGCGAGCAGCCAAGAAGAATTGATTCATTAATGAAAATGCATTATTTCTAAATTTCCGAAGAAATTTAAAGAAAAACATAATCATTAAATGAATCAATCCAGCGGCGCTTTTCAACGTATTGATCACAAATCGAAACTTTGACCTGCCTAACTCGGCGAAACGGAGAACGAACGTGCTTTGCAAACGTGAGCAGCCAAGAAAGATCAATTCATTCACGAGAATGCATGATTTCTAAAATTCACGAGTGAACTTAAGAAATTATACAATCATTGAACGAATTGATCCAGAAGCGGCGCTTGTTCGGATTTTATTGACCGACCGCGTACACGTTTAATCGTAATTGCTTCCCTCACTGAGGGAAGCATTTACGTATAAATATGACACAATGAGCATAGTGACTATCGTGGAAACTAATCCCACGACGAAAGCCCTCTTCTCCGGGCTGCTTCGACCATTACAAATAGTCTTTTCATTCTTCGGACATGCATAAGCAAGTCCCCACTGTTCGGGAGCTAAAACAGATATCAGTTTTATATCGATTCGAGTACCTCGAACGCAAAGTCGGACGAAATTATAAAAGAAATATAATATTTGTACACAAAAAATTCCCCATATGTTAATGTATCGCAGATATAATAACATATGGACCAAATAAAAATCGATATAAACGCTGATATCTGCATTTCGAACACTACTATTATACGGTCAATGAACATTCGAGTGAGAATTTCGCGAACAAGGGCTAAACACGTAGGCACTGTCTAAACCAACTCTAGAAATCGAGCGGAGGATTCCAAGAGTCAGTTGTCGACGGCTCGTACACGTGCACAATTAACCGAACTTCCCGAACAGATCGAAGTACGTACTTCAAATGTGCAATGAAATACACCTCGATAGTTCAATGAGGAGTGTAACTTTATACGCATAGCATGATACTATATGCTTTCGTAAGAAGCTACACTCGCTCGTTAGTGCAATGAGGTGTTATTTCGTGTGTGCAATGAGTACGTATTTCTGCTTAAAATTCAAGTAACGTATAACTTATAACTAAGACTGAACTCGTGCGACCAGTTACTAAGAGACGAGTACTGAGAGTAGAAAAACGAAAGAAAAATGTCAATGCACGAAACATTACTGTTTTATGCCTGACTGTTAGTTATAAACAGCGAAGTCGCGAGAAAAAATTATAGTCGCACGAGTTAAGTAAACCCAGGTATAGGCAAATCACTGTACTATTTCTTAGTGATAGCCTACCCTAGCCCTAATACTTATATATAAACGGGGAAAAAAAGTGGAACAGAATCCACATTGAACTATGTATACATTCATCTATCACATTCACTCCGGCTTTTACTCATACACGCCACCCGGGTGCACAAAATAGCCTACTTTCCCTAGGGAGATGTGCATACGAGCACAATCTCCAACACCCGAGTTCAAAACTGACTCATACACTTATGAATTAGTACGTACCAATGCTGAAATCGATTGCAAAGTATAATGACTGAGCAAACTAACGCGAAACGCGTGACTCTACTTATTTTCAATTATTTGTACGACCAAATGTAATGTGTATTATACGAAGACTGTAAGAGTGTACAGGCGACATATAAGTATATTGAAATATATAATGAAATAAAATTGAATAATTGACCGAATTCGAAGAAGCAATTGTCATTTAATGCTCTTCCCGACGTACATGCCACATTACACTACGCATTCATACAGTGGCAAGTACGTCGGCAGTCATTATTACGATAGCATCGCCAAACTACGCCTTAAAACTAAACCGTACTCACCGGCCTGCACCATGCATGCTGCACCTGGGCGCATGCATGATGACAGGCCTTAGTGACATGAGTACGGCCAAAAAAATAGGGTACTCACTGAAGATTGCTGAAAAAATCCTGAGCTAACATTAGTAATATATAATGTACGTAATGCATAAACGGACTAATGACTCAAATTTGTACTTTCTTAATTTCTCATAATAATCAATATGACTCGACTTTCATTTTATTTCATTTCAGAAGCAAACTTGACGTGAATTAATGACTCGACTTTTCTGTTATGTATTTATCATGCAAAAATAAAATTCCTCGAGTGATCCTACCATAGAAGCAACTTTTCTATACAATAAAATTATGACACACTTGTCGCTCTATGATAGAATCTACTCGTCGCGAAATGCCACCTTGCTTATTAGAACTAATCATATACGATCGCAAGCGGTATGTTCTTAAATACGAACGTGTTGACTCTACTTTAATATGACTCTAACTTTATACAAATCGTCATTATCCAACGACTTGTAAAATGCAGATTTTACTCTATTTTCTTAAAACACTTCAATTGTGCGAAACTGTATGTAATCAATTATTCAAAACGCGAACACGTCCGCGAGCAAATATATATTACAAAAATTAAGCAAGGTAGGCCTACCCTGAGCTAAAATAAAGACATCCAAAATGTGCCTAACAGACGCCACTAACGACTAGAGTTTCTGCTTGGCAAAAATTCTAGTCGCCGTCACTATGCTCATCATCAATAACTAATTAAGAATCTGAGAAAAATTACAACCAGTCACCCGTGCCGATTCGGACCATTCGTCCTACGACATGATTGGGTGACTGGAGGAACTTAAAAGTCTCACTCACCGCCTGGTCAGCATACCACAGGAACACGCTGCATCGACGGATCCTTGACCCTCAGTTCCTAGACCCTCTAACTCTGCATTCTGAACTGTGGGGCGTGGGGTGAATGTGGGATACCAGCATCAGATCTGCAGGACCAAGCATCTTCTTGAATTACTGACTCTACTGCCGCGGACGGAAAAATGAATTGTAAAATTCGCGACTGAAATCTTTTGTGCCGGCGTAATAACACTGACTTTAATTCGCGACGCGGGTTTAGACTGACCGAATAATTCTTACGACGCAACAACACTGAGTCTACTTATAATATTTCGCGATCGCGGTATATACGTTTCGGTGAACGAGCTCGCGACCGAAGTATGTTAAAAAGAAAATAAACAAAAATATCATTCCGGCGCAACAAACACTGAAGCGAACGCGACGCGAGAAATATAATACGATTGAGGGGGATCTGTCATTACGAGCAAACACTGATTCTACTCGCGTAACTTTACTTTGAAATGCAAAAGGATGAAGCTAAGGAACCTGTACGGTTCAAGGGAAATAATCAACTCGAAAGCAAAATTGACTCGAATATCGCATTGCGCGCGATCACAAAAATTCCAAGAATGCTTTACAATATACCCCACATTTGATAATTTGAACTAGGAAATATACTGAATATTGAACTCAAATAAAAATTGGAAAGATATATTAAAGACATATTGGAAAGACATATTAAAACAAAAAAATTGACTACGAACGAAAAGTTTGAAAGAAAGTGAATAAAGTTAAGTATGAAGTGGGGTATATTATAGAATATTCTTATGCACTGGCTCTAATTCGCGAGCTTCGACACGCGCGGGTGGAAGCTGTCGAAATCGCGACGCACGAACTTCAACACACGCGAGTGGAAGTAAAACGATTTCGCGGATCTCAACACTCACGTGTGGAGATCACCGGACCGCGCGCGTGCCTCAACATTCGCGGATGGAGGCAATCACGTTCGATATCGATTTTATGTATTTACTTCTTTGCAACACAGAATCTATTTCGCGGCGAGCAATATGTTAAAATCGCAACCCTATTCCGCGCGCGTCCGCCTCAACACTCGCGGGTGGAGGCATGCAAGGTTCATCGAACAACACTGATTCTAGAGACCGACGAGAAGTCTCAAAGTTGCTGAAAGAAAGGGGAAGGGTGGCACGAAATAATATGTACGCATTTTTCCAAACGAACTTGTTTTTTTTTTCGTTATCGCGAATGCTGACGAGATCGAATAGAGAATGTGTTGAATGTTATTCAAATAGCGAGTAAAAGTTAAGTGAATCTATTTGTAATGATGTTTCATGAAGCTATCAGTAGGAACACATATCATTGGGTAACAGCGAAAAAAAAACGCGAGACGCAGCCTTTAGTCACTGTGATCCTTGATTCAGATAAAAATTATCCGATTCAGGGATAACAGTGTCCAGATCACACCACGTGGAGGTAGCTACGTATGGTGTCCATAAAAATGATTTAGTTATAATGCAGCAAATTATAATGTACACTGTATTCTTGTACTAGGAGTAAAGGATGTAAAGCGGCATTAATTTATTGGAAGGATTCAAAAAATGTTGGAATAATCAATGAAAATAAAATAAAAGTGTCTTATATAATATGTAGAATAATGAGTGTATCGATGGTTTAAACTATGGTAAATAACGTAAGGATAAATGCAAAGTAAGGTTAAATAATTATAGTACGGGTGGGAAATATTATACAGGAGCAACACTGTAGTTTGTGCAAAAATGTAGTAATAGATAGCAAGCTTGTTCAGATAATCTAAAAGAGAGCGTATAGTAAAAACAATTATGACTCACCAAAGCAGAGTAGAGTACTGTAGCTCAAACGTACAGTATAAGCATGACTGTGATATACGTAAGAAGCAGACACCTGTTGCTGTCTCATGTGAACGTATAACTGTCACAACAAACAGTATGCGCTATATGTCAGTGCCTTTATTGAGATTTTAATTTAAAATTAATTGTTAAAATCACTGTTAATATTCAGACTCAATAGGATCACCCATTTTAAAAACACAAATTAATTTTAATAGGCACTGTCACTGTCCATAGTCAAATTAACTGTCCAAAGTCACTGTCAAAACTCACTGTCAAAACTCACTGTCAAAAGTCATTGTCAAGTCACTATTAAAAGTCACTGTCAAAAGTCACAGTTAGAAGCCATTGTCAGAAGTCACAGTCAGAAGCCACTGTCAATATTCACTGTCAGAAGTCACTGTCAAAAGTCACTGTCAGAAGTCACTGTCAGAAGTCACTGTCAGAAGTCACTGTCAGAAGTCACTGTCAGAAGTCACAGTCAGAAGTCATTGTCAGAAGTCACAGTCAGAAGTCACAGTCAGAAGTCACAGTCAGAAGCCACTGTCAATATTCACTATCAATATTCACTATCAAAAGTCACTGTCAATGTTCACTATTAATATCGTTGTCATCAGTACACTTCACTGTTGCACTGTAATAATCCATAAATCCAATGCTATATTAGCGGAAGATATTATTTCGTCGATTGTTGAAGCCAACTGACACTTTCACAACTGTTGCTCTTACTCCGACGGTGGTCTTGACGTGACTGAACTCCTGACGAGCGCGTGCGAGGCACTGCTACGAGCGCGCAACTGTCTCGACGCATCATGCGCAACTGTCTCGACTCATCGTGCGCAATCTTGATGGTTGATCATGCGTGAAGCTCTGATTTTGAATAGCACCCTGGGCGTGATCTACTCTTTTCAATTTCATTTACTACATGTACTACATGCACTACTGCAATTGTGCAGTTATATCTAAATCTTTTCCTTTTGTTAAAATGCAATCTCTAACCACATTTTGCACGCTTTCAAGCTAAGACATTCTGTAATTTTCAACTGTTCTGTCTCTGGACTACTTAGTGCAACGAAACGTCGTAATAAGGTAACCTCTTCTACAAACGATACTTTGTACGTTGTACGACAAGATTATAAAAAGGACAGATTATATTGAAAAGAGCATGTGACGTTAAAGTTCGCGTCGGCGCTCTAGGTCATGTTTCACATCTCTATCCTTCAATATTTTCACTTTTTTGTACTAGGAAGTGGACATGTTTGAACCTGCGCGGACGATTACGAGTCTCCGCCCCGCACGTATCGTTCTTAAATTGATGTGCATACTACGAAATTCATTTCTCATACAAAGTTTACACACATTTAACAAATTTTGTAATAACATTTAACAATCACGGCCCTCTCGTGTGTTGGATGTACATATGCATGTACAATGGTATACCAGTCATGTCTGTATTAAAACACTGTCATCTACATGGATTCTTACCTAGTTTAAACGGTCATTACTCCGATTTTATGCACACTTATTTGAAGTCGCAAAATTTTAGTCGGCGTACATACACGACCTCACGACCTCGGCTCTCGGCTTTCGACACATACAATAAACAGGTCTCGACTGGTCTGAGCAGACTGTGGCTACGTGACGAAGGTCGCGGCACGCGCTCCCCCCTCCCCGCTGCTCCCAAAGTATTCGTATCATTTCTCAGTACACCTCGAACTTTACCTGACTTTACCTATGCTACGGTCACCGTGGCTTTGAATGCCATCGCCTCAATGCGACAAATATGAATACACGCTACGACATGATTGATTGACTGGTTAGAGGAACTATAGAATTTCGCTCACCAGTGATGACTTGTCTGCATACCACAGAAATATGCTGCATTAATGAATCTTTAATCGATACCCTTTGGATTTTGTTACTTGGCCTAGACATCTTCGGCATTTTCTTCATTTTCATTCCGACATACAGAATGTATGTAAAATCTCATGTTTTAAGCAGTTACAGAATGGATAATGTCAATGTTCTATGTTTGTCTATTACCTACGGTATTAGCCCCAATTACCGACGCCAACCGACGCCGCCAAGAGATCTCAGCGCCTCCTGAGACCCCCACCAGGCCCCATTTGCGGGCCGCTGTTTAACACAGGCGCTGGCAGTCTTTAAAAATATCTCGTCAGTGCTGCAGTCCCTTAAGAAAATACCGACTGCAGTCCAATGAGTAGTTTGAGCATTTCTCCGTTTTTTTGTGGAGGCGCCAGCGTCCCAAATATATTCGAGCGACGCGGGAAATTCAAATTTTTCTTTGAAACAACACTAAATTAGCTTTTTAGCTTTTTAGGGGCAGATTTTTCCACATCTGGGTAAACTGTCAGGTAGCTACTTAACATATAAAATTGTAACTAACGTTGTCCCATAGACATGGACTGCGCGTTTGTGCCAAGAGATGAAAACAACATAGGAAGGACAAAAGATGGTTGTTTCTCTCCTGTTTCTGCTTTATGCAGCGTAACACATGAGAGTAGTGCGAAAGGGGAAAAAACCTCGTCGTATACTCAACCCCGATCAGAAGTTGCAGCCGTCATCAACAACAGCCTCCCGTGCAGGTTGCGGTTCTACCACAATAACACGATACCAGAAAGTAGCGCAGCAGCCAGCTAAAGTACACGAATGTCATAGTCGCAATTATCCAATACCCTTTCCCGAGCCATTCATCCACTAACACTGACCCGAGCAACTACTAAAAACTATCGAATCCTTCCTGCAAACCGAATCCAACGTTCAAATCTCCCGCCCGTCCCACGTATCGACCTTTACCAGTCTCTTCTCCACTCTCAGCTTCAAGCACGCCGGCCAGAGCTGGCGCTGTCCGCAGGAAAGTCGCTTCCCGCTTTCGGGCTGCGGCGAATAACGCCTAGCAGCCGGTTTTCAGTGCGATGCCGGTTCCGCTCACGGTGGGGATGATTTGTACCGTCCGCAAAGGGCCGTACACGTACTGCGAGCGTGCACGGTGTGCATCGTGCTCCCTTGAAGCACGGACACGGGTCGCCGTATAGGGGCCGCTAACCCGGGACACACACGATCAGGCAGGCAGGCAGGCGAGCGAGCAATAAGAGAAAAGCGAAAAGAAAAATGTGGCGATCGCGCGCTGCTCTACCACTCTGACTTTGCTCAGCCGACAGAGGCGCGAGGCGAGGAATATTATTGCTCGAAGCCGAGGCCGACGAGAGCGGGATATAGCGAGTCAAGAAGCGGCCGCGGGAGAGCTGTCTCGCCGCCGATCGTTATGACCCGAGCAAAGCCAGCGGCAAATGAGACCGAGAAAGGTGAACAACTCTTCGTCGCGCATCGGGCCACGACGCGGCGGTGAGGTGTGCGACTGCGAGTGCCGAGTGTCGAGTGCGTATAATACCCCGCTCTCTTCTTTGTCCTCCGGTTCCTTCGGTCGCGTCGCGTGGTGATTCACGAGGTGAGACTCCGGAGTGCGCGAGACTGGCGGACGGCTCCAGCAGGCTCCAGCTCGCGCCCCGCGTGCCGAGCAGCGCGAAAGTGCGTTCTCTCGCGGCGAGACAAAAACGAGTGCGACTTTATTTGTTTCTTTTTTCTTTTTCTTTTTTCCCCCGCTCTTCCTTTTGCCTATCACCCGTTGACGGAATCGAAGCAGCGCGGGGTTCGTCGGGCCGGAGGGAGGATATAGGCGAAGCGAACGACGCGACGCGAGAGTCGCGCGCGCGGAAACTGGAAATATAATGTACGCGAAGGAATGTCGTGTGCGCGGATCAAGTGGTCGCATTGCGCCGGATAGTTTGGCCGCGTGAAGGTGGTGGGTCCCGTGGGACGCGCGACGTCTGCTGGACTACGGTCACCGAGTCACTCTGTCATCTGTTCTGTTTCCGAGAAGAGACGGAGCAAGAGAGAGGACGAAAAAGTGAGAGGGAGGAGAGAGAGAGAGAGAGGGCTGTGCTCCGTGTGCGAGGGAGAGGGAGAGTGCACGTTTACTATGGGACGAGGGTGTGGGTTCTTCGCCGCGGCGAAACCTGAATGTGTGGATATTTCTTCTGCCTGACTGGCCTGCCTGCCACCGTAAAGCTGCATTCACAAGGGAAGCTGCTTTTCGGGCAAGGACCGCTGCTGCACGGTCACTCTTGCCAGGAAACGGAATTACGGCGGTTAATGAGAACGGATCGGGCCTCGTCGTCCAATCAGCTGTCGGGTAAGAGCGCGATTTTCATTCTAATTCTGCGCTGACGCGATCGCCTTCTTCGCGGAGAGCCTCGCGGACCGTTCGCGTTTTCTTGCTCGAGCCCGAGCGTTGGCGGATAATTCGACGGGCTCGAACGTGCTGCGAGATCGTGCGCGCCAGAAGCAGCGATCTAACCATTCTAACCGGCTGTCGAGAAATGCGCGTGAAAGTATATAATGCAACTGCATGCCCGTTCCGCGCGCGATTCGTAGCACGTGGCCACACCGTTCGCGGATAAAACGTTGGACTGTGAGAGACTGGACTTAGGTTTGCAGAAGCATCGCGTATCGGCGAAACGTTATCTATCAAAACACTCGCGATCCTAACGGACCCGACGAATATTCCGCGTGCTCCTCCGTTGCGTCATTGCGACGATAACTTAGAAACAACGTCAACATATACTTGCTCAGGCTCGCTTTATCCGTCAGACCGAGTGTAGGCCAAGTGCCTCCGATATTTCACCCTGTGAAACTGCGAACCTAGCAAGGAAATCGCAACTACTGAGACCGTAGCTTTGAGACGAATAAAACGAAGTGCAGTATCTGCCTGCGAGGGTGGAGATTGGTATGAAAATGAAGACGGACGCGTCTGGAAGTAAGAGCGTCTACCTGGACCGACGAATATCTTGAAGGCGGCTCTTTTCTTATCGCATTTCACGAATGCCTTAATATATTCCCCGACCTAGACTCCGAAAGTCAGCCGACGAATTTGGCTTCTTCGCACGACGCCGTGTACGGCACGAGAAAGGGTCCTAACTTTACCGGCCGGGAAGACTACGACTTTGCGCGAGATCCCATTAGAATGTGTGCTTCCTCCGGGACGAGGATCTATTCAGAAGCGAAGCGTTGCATTTCAAGCAGGAGATCAGACGTTCGAACAATGAGTATGCGGCGAGCGTGTACCGTTGCATACTTATTTGCCACCGGGCGACTAGACGCACTCCAATGCCAGCGCAACGCCTTTCTTTGTTCTCGAGACTGTTCCTCGGCCGGTGTGAACGCCGCTTAGCTCAGGTGTGCGTACACAAAGGTGCATCCTCCCCGTGGTACGTGAACCCTATAATATCTCTCTCTCTCTCTCTCTCTCTCTCTCTTTAGCGGCGCTGAGGCAAGAACGAAACGCGCGATAGTGGACAAACAGAATCGTTTTGCGCCGATAGAATATGCCGAGTCGCGGTGCGTCGGGCGTTCGAATATTTCGCGCGCAATCTGTCTGAAAGACGCGCGCTATTTTTTTGTTTTTATCCCACTCGATCGTTCGGTTTGAAATCGGCGATCACATCTTTCTGTTTTCTTGCTCGTTTATCCGATCCAGGAAGACTCGGTTTCGTGGTCGTATATGTACTCGACGTGCATGCTGAATTCCGTATTCCAGTTGCGCTGACGAGGACGCGGCACGGAATTTGCGGCTTTGTTTGATTGTTTCCTTAGCGGTACGGGGTTACGTCGATTCGGGGCTAATCGTTACAGCACTCGACGGCGGACGGTGTAATCGGAGCAAAAAGCAGCTACGTTAATCCGTTTCGCGTATTACTATTTCTCCTGTCAGTAGTTTCTGGCGTAACAAACGGTCATTTTTATATTACCTTATTGTGTGCTTGTATCGATGATTTATATATTTGCATCAATTCAAAATTAACAATTATTATAACTCTGACTGTCACAGTTCCTTAAGCTAGTTCTAGTGTCAAAGATGAATGCGCTGATTCTGTACGTACAGCCGCGAGACGCTGAGACATATCGCCATAGTTAATCGTGATGGGCGTCGTGCATATATATATTAAGAACCATTCGCCCGAAGTTCGTCCCTGCACTCCATGCGGAATCTTTGCCTTCGCCTCACCTGTTCTGAAACTTCGGAATTCGCCGCTTGATCGACGGTACCGATAATTCGTAAGATTGCTGAGAGCGAACGACAGGTGTTCAGTACAGGACGACCAAAAAGTCATGCCTCGACAACTATATTACCGCTGCACAGGTTTCGATCTTCCTGTGAAGTGTGTACAAGATAAAGAGCTTGCGAATAAATAGTTGCGGGGGCATGAACAATTCCGTGTATGGTAAATCTTATACACTATAGTACCATACTATTGAAGTGGTATATGCATCGTGGTTTGCAGAAACGTGCTTGAAAAGACTCCCCAGCTGACATAAAATCCGCTCTCCTTCCGCTGCCTCCCCATTTCTTTCAGTTCTCGCTTCATCCTGACGCTCTCCCTTTACTTTTACACAAGCGACGCGGTTTCTGAACCCTCGTATACCGGGTGTCTCGTCTGACCTAGCCGTAGGCAGCAGTCATTAGTTGGGTTTATACTAGGGGAATTTTTAAATCTATTTAAATCGACGTTAGCTGAACCCTGCGGAAAAAGTATGATGCCTACATTGAAACGAGCGGTGTACTCGAGCCGGACGCGGAATTTACGTTGACTTCCGATCAAATTCCGAGAGAGACTCTTTGACATTCCCCGCTGATACTTTTGACGACCTGCAAGTTAAGTGTAAGGCTAAATTTATCTCCGTCTTTACACCGTCCTTGTCCACAGAATATGTATCAGTATATTCCCACTATCTTGACACATCCGTACCATCGATCTCGCACTAGCCATTAAAGAATTCCCTTCCAATCCTAACAATACGATACTCCACAAAGACGGAACACAACTTGTCAACGATTTCCACCGCAGCAGGCTGATTCCCCGATACCCACAAAATCCATTCGATCGAATCACCCGAAACCAAGTGACATCGTCGTATTCCACACGTTGCTCACAGAAACACGACCCCGTCCTATCAAACCGATCCTAACCGAGCAGAGCGCGGGCGTAAAAATTGGCACTACGGAATGAGGCGTTGCACGCGATCGCGCGATCACAAGAGTCGCACACAGCTCGCGGCCATGAGGAATGTTCTTTGTTGCCGACGCCAAGTCCCTTCCTCCGTTTGGACAGCGCACGATCGTTTCCACGGCTTCGCTCGCCTGATTCATGACATTGCGGAATCCGCGACGCCGCCGAATATGATGTCGGTCGTTGGGTCGGTCGGTCATGAATGGAAAGGCGCCCCGATCGGATCGACGGGGGGATTATTCATGCCCTGCGCAGGAAATCGTTACTTATTTCCCGGGCCCCCGGCTAAGCGCACCCTCGACGCTCGACGTCGATCCGCCCCCCCCCCCCTTTTTTTTTTTCCCCCCCTCCTCACCGTGCTACCTTTGGAGTGGCTCGGAAACGTCAGATGTGCGTCAGTTCTCGTGGCCATATAGGCCGTGCGCGACCTTGAATTCGGGTACCACTTGTAGCACGTGTTCGGTGCGTCGGGCGACGTGTGCAAGACTCGGGGCTCGCTCTTTCGCTGCATTCGCAGAGAGCAGGTTTGCTCGGCCAGCGATCGTATCGAATCGATCGGTCGCGCGAACACGATCAACTCTTTTTTCCAAATCTCCGTACCGGATCGTGTAAGGTGCACAGCTGTCGACGACGGGGTGTACGTACCGAGGGTATAGCTCGCGGCCGTCACGGTGGCATTGTCGATTTGAAACTGATTGTGAGAGAATATGGAAGATACGAGTGGCGAAGTTCGATTCAGCTCGCTTCGTATTTTGAGTATATACGGATTGTCGAAAGGCAGTGACGAGAATGGGGTGTCTTGGATGGGAAAAAAAGTTCGTGAACTGATGCGCTAGGAATGTGTAATGAATTGTTTGGTGAAGTCTCGGGATCGAAGTGTATGGAGGGTACGGGTGAGCGGGGAGTTGAAAATGGTTGAAGGTCCGTTGCGCCGATGTATTGAGATAGTGCGTGGACTTTGAAGTGACTTCGTAATTGACTCTTCCGCACAAACGGTTCGTATAGGTCGCGGCTGAACGTTACTTTATTTATACGCGTCGTGTAAGTAGAATGCGTGAAAGGTGTGTAACGCGACACGATACGGGTAACCTGAATAATTGGAGATTTAATTAATGAGCTCGATGCTGAGTTCCAGACAAGTCTCGACGTGCATATTTCTGCGCGTTCTATTTTCGATCCGATGGTTAGGGAGACTATTTTCGTGAAACACCTGCGTACATCGAACAACGTTCGCGATCGTTCGCAATCCCGTGGTTGACAACGTGGGTACGTGACACACGTGTCTGGCAGAAGGAAACACCTTGCCATCGTCGCAAAGCGGTAGACACTTCCTTATTTGACAGCCAACACGATCGCGCACTGATTGCGGTGCAGCGCTAGGTCAGCTTCCACAATCTCAGTATCTTCGTCTAGTGTCGGTTGTAGTAAGTTTCTAAACCAGTCAGCGATCAATGAGCAGCCGGTCGTCTGGGGTAAGTTCAACTGCTCGTCAGGAGATAACGGAGATAAGTCGAATTGGGTGTTAACAAGAAATTCAGTTGGAACAATTCAAATCGGACAGAGTGCCAGCGACGGATACGCACATTTTGGTAAAACCAGCGCCGACCGACGAATGTAAATGATTAATGCCAAAAAAGTGTAGACGCGAAGAGGCATGAAAATACAGAGGGCCGAGGATCGATGTGTTGCGAGAAGAAAAATACCTGCATCAAAGCTAACCGTTTTCTCAGAAGCCATACATTCCGCCGAAATGTTTTGCTCGCACCACGATCATTACTCAATGATGCGCCGGTCGCATGCTGTATTTGCTCGGGAAACAAACCAGAAAAAGTTAACGTTCACGATGACACGACTCTTCCCGCAAATGCGTTTTACGTAAATATATATATACACACACACACACACACGTAGGTTTATATATATATATAACCCGTGTATCGTGCGTCGTGCCGGCAAGCTTCTTCGAAACGACCGCGATCACGGCAAAAGGTCGCTGACCAGGGTCGCTTTCGGAGCGACCAGGGCCAGAGTCTGCAGAAGGAGGTAGGCGAAAAAAATGATCCTGCCCCCGGTCAATGTAATTTTAGACGGTCGGGGCGGATTGCGAGGGAAATTGCGCTCCCCCTTGCGTCGCCGCCGGACGTTTGTTTGCGTTAAGAGTTCGGTTTACGAACAGGCCGAGGCGACGATCATAACATCGCGGCTAATTCCACGCTTTTAATGTTTTTCAGCGGGACTGGATGAGCATAATCGGATGAAGCTGGGCCAAGCATGCCCTCTAAGAAGCAGTACAACCTCGTGCATAATGACGAGTACGACACGCGAATACCGCTGCACAGCGAGGAGGCGTTCCATCGCGGAATCGTCTTCCACGCCAAGGTAAATCTCATTCTCCGTCCGCGGTCCTCGCGAAGGACGCACGCGAACTTCTGTCGTCGTTCTTCGGGTTCGGGACGAACCTGTCAGGCGATAGCGTGTGATCGATGTCGGTGTCGAGCGCTGAGCGACGTGTTACCGGTTTTGCGAATTACGGCCCAACACTTCACCATCGGTCTCCGAGGACCTCGCGTGCTTCGTGCAAGCCAGCGGAATTCGCGGCACGTTTCGGTACTCGAGGGATCATTTTGTGTCGCCGTAGAATTGCGATCGATGACGACGGGTTCGCGAGGAAGAACGAAAGCTGCGCTCCAGTGTCCATGGGTTAACCTTGCGCGGTCAAACTTTTCTCTGAATGATTTTGTATAATGAAACGAGATGAAGGCAGAAGATAATTTTCTTTATTAATACTGATTGTGGTATATTCAATTTATATTATCGTGTTATATGCTTTGCTAATATAATCGATTTGTGGTATAGATGATTTATTCGGTGATGTATCTTGTAAGTACACTCGAACCACAAAAAGTGATGTGGACATGTTGAACAAGTCATAGATACGCGGTACGATTCAGTGACACTGCGGTAAAAATTGAGCAGCAACAATGCTATCGGGAGTCGAGCATTTTTCGGGCATCATACGCCGCGTCAGTTCTCACGGCCAGGACAGATGAGCGATGCACGCGAAGCGGCTTGTTTTCCCGATAGAGAGTATAGTATTCATGAGACGGTACCTCAAATGCAGTACGTACGGTCAGTGCGACGGGTTAGATATCGGGGTCTGGATGGAACCGTGACTTCGACAAGCAATCTCGTCGAGCGACTCTCGTGTCAATTCTCTTTGTTCGACGAGTGTTTACCTTGCGGCTGACGGGCAGAGAGTCATTTCAGCCGGTTCGGCCAAAGGTGGCAACAAAAGCCCTGGCCGTCGTTGCGCTCGCTGGTTGGAACAAAGCAATTTCTCGCTGCACTTCGACGGACGCCTACGGTGTTCCGGATATTAGCGGTACTATTGCAGTCTCCCGGTACGCTCGACGCGGGAGATAGAGTGATCGAGAGAGAGAGAGAGAAAGATCGTTATTTCGTGAAAGTCGGGCAAAAAAGGAAGAAGCGAGGGTTCGGACGGTAGGAAGAGCCGGATAGTGGCAGGAAACAATACGATTGTCTAGCGGATCATCTGCTCTCTGGCTCGCGTTCAGGTAGCGTTTCGTATGTGACGCACGGACATTTCGTTTGAAGCCTCGTCGGTCGTTCAACCAAGAGTGAGATCCTTCTAACCAATCTAACCCCTCGCCGAGCGAGCGAGATTGGTCAGAGAGCGTTACCGGCAGGCCGTGGTGTGCGTGACTACCTTTCGTCGTTCATGCGTGGATGCATCCGCCCGAGACTCACGGCTCGAGCCGCCTCATGCTTCTATCCACGAATAATCCCGCGCCGTGGGATTCACTCACGCCGCGTGGATGGATTAGCGGATCTTGCTCGCTGGCGTTAACGTTAAGACATCTTCGTTCGTCCGGCCTGACACTGGCTTTCTCGGGCTTGAACTCGGGCCTGGCGAATAAGGAAAATTAGGATGCGGTCGGGGTCGACGATCGCGGAACGCACCGACGTCGTTTGTGTCCGTCTCATATTCCTGATAGACTTTCTATCGGATTAATTTCACGTTCGGCCGACGAGTGTGCGAAGTGCCTCCATTAGAGACACGTTCGATCCGCTCGCAAGCTCGCGTGTAGCCCGGCGTAATTACGAATGTCACGCCTTCAAATTGGTTCGTAGCCGGTGATAACCGCGAGAGCTTCGCCTCGATTAACGATTTCCGTTATACGCGAAGCGTTGCCCACCGGCCGAGCCCGTGTAATCAGGACTCGGTGGCGTCTTATTGCTGCGTCAGCGTTTTTTCGTCAGTGACGTGACGCGTTTCCTCTAGCATACCCCCAAGGAGAACGTCTCACTTCCAGCCCGAACTTTGGGAAACGGACCCCAGCGCTTCAGCACACCAACGTCCAACTTTGTACTGTTATACTCCCCAGGCATGTCAGATCTCACATGCATTCCGTACCGTGGGCCCTGTTTATTGAACAAATTGCAGAACCATTTTTTATCCGACTAGCGTTTCGGTATCAATATGCTATTGAATGGGTTCCGGTTGCCAAAGTTCGATCTGGAAGCGAGACACTCTCGTTGTCGGACTCGTCGTCCGCGTCCGAGGTCGATATTAGAGAACCGGGTGCACGACCACTGAATGGCTTGATACATACGTTATGACGTTCGTGCGCGAATACATCACGTTCCGCTCTTTCGCAGTTCCTCTTGTCGACGATGTATTATTCGGATAGGGGGTACAATTTACAATCGTCGATCGGCGACTGTGAGTGGAAACGCCTCTATCGATGTCGTTCGACCTGACGGTAGAACGCGCTGGCTAGGGCTCCTTGTTCCAATGTAATTCTCCGGACAGTCGACGTGTTTGAAGCCGTTACCAGTCAGCCGACTGACGGTCTCCTGACGCCTCTTGGCTAACAGCTTCTCTAATCTGCGGAATAGTATTCAGCGGGAACGTTCTCACGGAGTGGCGCTCATCGCAAATTGCATCATTTTCACTAGTAGTGGCGCATCACTTCGCCGGGTACTTTCTTATTCTTCTTTTTTCTGCTTTCTTTTTCTTCTTTTCTTCTGTTTTCTTTCTGGATACGACGATTGCCGCGTGAAATCCGATAACACACGGCCAGAGGCCACGGGAGAAATGTACGTCGTAAGTTTTGCGTTGTCCTACTCTGTCGTTGTCAGATCGGAATGTAACTTTATTTTGAATCAATTCTTGATAGAAAAATGTCAGGAACGTCGTGTATATAATTTGTCGTCAGCGCTGCGATAAAAAATGCTTGCAGGAATAGACAAAGAAATCCTTCGACCTCCATTTTCTCGAAACCAACGGACAGAACGAGGAAGCGTCAGAGCAAGCGTTTGACAGTTCAAACCGTCGCGAAACTGAGACCCGAACGGACGAACGAACGGACGAACTGTCCCGTCTAACTTCGCGCGGTCGGCGATTATTAATCAATACTATCCAGGCAGATTAAGCTTACGATGCAACCGCTCGCTGGTGGATGACGACGACGCGAACGACAACGACACACCGACGGATATTTCTGTCCGACTCCGGCAGCCGTGTCTTCGTGACGTCACCGTGCACGTGTTTATTTCCGTAGAAACTCGTTCTGGGAAAGGTTAAAGCTTTTGTACACGAACGACGTCCAAGCTCATAAAGCGCTCATAAAGCGCGCGCACTTTGCGAAAATGGTCGGCGGAATCGAATCGTTCCTTCCACGCGTCCGACCCACAATTGGCGTTTACGCTCGCGGCATCATCGTCGTGGGCCTCTTTCTCTCTCTCTCTCTCTCTCTCTCTCTCCCGCTCCGCGATCGACATTACTAGCGCGCGCGCAAGTGCGCAAAGCGTAAAAAGCCTCGCAAAACGGTAAACTAATCACGGATTCCCTTTCGTGGCTCGCGCTCTACGACTCGCGCGGCGCGTCCGCTTCAGTCGTGAAAATTCATAACCGGCAAATTGCCTGAAAATTGCTTCGCGAACAAACTTGGTCTTTACGGGCTGCATGCGCGGGCCGGGAAAATTGAACTTTTCCGTAGTTCCGCGGAAATTCGCGGTTTTACCGTTGCGCTTCGACAAATATGCACCTCGCACATTTTCGGCCCGAAGTTTCCCGTTGGACGCGCGCTACGTGTACGCGGGGACAATGAGAGCCCGTGCGGTCGGTTGCAAAAGTTTCGGCGTCGCGGCTGGGACACGTGTATATGTAGGTACATTGTTGCCACTTAACGCGTTCATTCGAAGGAAATTTCAATTCAAACGTTCGCACTGCGGTGGGACGATACGTTTGGCGATTCCAAAAAGCACAGTGGAGATTCATCATAATCGACGACAGTTAGGAGAATTGGACGGCTAGATGTTGCCTCACGGGTGAACTTGTTTGCCGCAGCTTGTTGATGGAGCGTATTAGCCTGGGCTTTAATCGACTCCGTACCACGGGCATCCCCTATGTAAAATTTGGCTTCTGTTTGTTCCACGGAAATCTGCGGTTGCGGCGCGCTTTTCCGGGAGCGATCGTTTCAAAGAGAAGCAGATCGCTGAATCAGTAATCGTGTACTCTCCCGCAACGGTTTATCGGGAATTCATTCGACTGCTCTTTCGTTGATCCGGAATAATTCTATGAAAAGCATCGCGTTTCGGTTGTTGATCAATTATAAAGAGACGGGATTTTATACGAAACGTTGGAAATGGATAGCGATTGCGGTAAGTGAAATTAAATCGTCCGGAAGTGTGCCGAGAGTATCCTTTTCGTTACCACTTATTCGAGTTTTACCTGATTTCGTGTTGGGACAATGGGGAGTTAGAGTTTGGCGCGGTTCTACGGAAACACGTAGTTACAGCTACAAAGTACCTTGCGAGAACTAGAAGTATGTACACCTCGGAAATGTAACACTATGCTACAGTGAAGTAAGTGTACCGGAACAGTAATCGTGCTTCGGCGAACTTGCCCGAAACTCCACTGAGCTTCCACAACTCGACTGGTCTAAAATGTTCTTTTTTTCTCTCCTGTTTCTCTATCTCGCGTTTCAACTCTCGCAACCGCGCCCCTATGTAAGGATTTACGTCTTACAAAATTCCGAAATGTTCTTCCTAATTGGTTTAGAAACAAATTTCGTTTAACACGTTCGCGGACGTGAATGCTATAGCATTCATTTTCATGATGATGCAGAATGACGAATGTTATAGCATTCAAATCTTAAAGTCAAATTATTTTGAATTTAATTTTATATAACCTTAAGTTTTTGTAATTATTATACAAGGTAATGACTAACTGATTCTTTAGGCATTCATTGTATATAACGATTAAAATATGATAATTTAATTACCCTTATAAAATGTGTTTAATTAAATTTCGGATATCACAACCAATTTAACAATAAAATGACTGTCAAGTTTTGGACCTCGCTCAAACTTTTACTGTCCACGAACGTGTTAAGAACGGACTTGAACTCTGCGGTGGGTTAAATTAATGTAACGTTTAATCGGAATACATATTTTATACAGTTTAAAAAAAGACATCGTAGTACAGTTTGTTATTTTATGTGTACAGTATGTATTTCGAGAGTGTATCAATCTAGGTGAACTCAAATAATAATTATGCTTTGGAAAATTGTTTAAAACTCGCACAAACCTATCAAGCCAATTCGCAGTTGCGTGCAGCCTGTTTTCCTTTGTTCGGAGAGTATACTAAGTAAGTACGAAGGTGCATAGATACATCGTGCTCCGGCTGTTGGCGGAGTGTAATTGTAAAAATTGATTGCCCCGCGAAGTTTCAACATTAAACGACCTGAAACGGCCTTTAAACATAGGCCGGGTTTTTGCGCAATAGTTTATAGACCGAGTGGATTACCGTGAGGTTCAATCAGTTTTATATCCCGCTCTCTCGTGCTTGGTATTTACGCGTTTCGTGGAAATTTCGCGCCGTCGACGCCGTTTTTTCCGGAGACCACTTCCCAAAGAGATACAGTACACCGAATGCCAGATATAAGTAGACTGTAACTGACTGTAACAATTGAGCGAAAGAAGTACGGTCGGCTAGATTTGTTCCCGAGCTTAATTCAACCGCAATTGCCTTCATTCATCAGGCCAGCGTGCCAGCGATACAGTTTGCGCGGCATTTTCAACAACAGGAGAAGAAATAGCGCTGGCTGAATTTTTACCTACAAAATCACACTCGCGAGCGGATGCTTGTAATCGTGCCAACGCCAAAATAATGAAACCATAGAACGGTGTTATACGGAGTCGAGCTGTTCACGCGTACTTTTTGACATTTTCGTGTTGTGAAACCATCCTAGGAATATAATGCCTCATTGTTCGCAACGGCAAACAATGTTAGGTTACGTGGACAGCTGAGAGTGAATATCTTGAGAGTACGTCCCGAAAGTCGCGCGGCTCGCGCATGTGAGAGTACTCTCCGAGAGTTTGATTACCTCACTGAGAGTACTCTCAGATATGTGTCCAGCGATTTCGGTGACTCTTTAGAGGTGCGCTCGAGATTTCTATTCACAGATGTTCAAGTATCGTGCCCTATGACCGGCAAATCAACCGTACGATCATCGGATCGATCGACTTCGCGCTCTCGGGTGACGCTGCCGTTGTAAAATTCATGTACGCCGCACACTGTAGGTAGGTTTCCGCTAATACACTAAACTTATACGTCAGGTACTGTTCAAGTAAGTTTCTCCGGTCGTTTGACCCTATTCCGGCGTCGCCCGCTGCCGACGGCAGAATTTTTCCATGAGCGCGATGCGTTCCCGGCGGATAACAATCTCGCTGGTAAGAATGTTCGATAAACCGTTTCGCGATGTGCCGAATTCCAGACGCGATATCGGTCACTCGTGTTTTTATCGGCTCTCGAGCGATCGGGCGTGGAAGAGTGAAATTTGTCTTATGTACTTGCTAAGCGTAAACGATTTTGTGTATTACAAACTATACTGCGACCGACATGCGAACGTAATATCGTTCAACGAATCGACGCGTCACAGCAACATGTCGCGCATTACTTTTTCAGGGCACACGCTGTCACGTTGACTGAAAGACTCGCTTTTCCTGACGTCCCGATCAGAATTTTACGTCAGCCGCGCGCTTTTCTACCGGGAAACCTTGACTCCGCGTGTGCATTTTGACGAACGTTACAATGTACATTTTTAGCTGAATCGATATGCACATCTATACCGGCGCGCGCTGAGAATCTTCGATAAAGCAGTCGGGATGCATGAAATTCCAGCGAAACCTTCGAATGCAGCTATTTACCTTGATCGTTGGGATTTCACGGAAAACAAGCAAAATTCTCGACGTCTTAAACGCACATCGTTTCTCTCTATTAAACGGCCGTACCGCGATCGACGTTATGCGCGAGTGTCGCACAGCAGCTATTCCCGCGGGCCGCAGTCGCACGTTTCGAATCGCACCGCACACACCCGTCCCCGCCGCGCTACGAAAGCTTTTTACGTTGACAAATCCGACAATCCGCTTTTCACACTTTGACCCTGTTCTTTCGTATTTACGTCCAGCCGGCGACGGTCGAATTTGCCGCGCGCAAATAATGCCCTGATAATCCAATTTTAAACCGCGCCACCGAACGGCCACGCTTTTAGTCCCGCTCGCCACTCGTTTACGCGCAACTTACTCCTGCCGGTTGACCCTATTCTTCCGTGTTTACAACGAACTGGCAGAATTTTCCACGCGGCGCGGGCCGGACGATGATTTTCTGGCAATGGCCAGGCGAAATTCAATTCGCCGCGACGCCTTCGGAGCTGCTCGACGGACGGGCGAGCATCGATGCGCGGAGTATTTTTACTGTCAATATTGCTCTTCCGCCGTTCGACGAACATTATCAGCGCAAGAGAGTCCCGTTCGGCCGCTTCGAAGTGTTCGCACGTTTCCGACACATCTACGCCGACTCCACCCTCTCCCCTTTCCGACATTAAGTCATCGCGACGTTCAACCCCACCGACGCGACGGTGTCAGATTGACGAGCGCAATCCTTCCTTCTGCCTCGCCAGAACATACCTACATCTCACTCTGCCGATCACGAGCATTCGATATTTACGGCTGTACACGCAGACACATGAAAGTGTTCCATACTTTATGGTGCACTCTTTATGATTCCGACATTCGTCATAAACGAAGACGTAAGATGAAAGGCGAGGCGGAGAGAGCGTTAGGAGCCCGAGATCGTTAAATGCGTGATGAGAGCGGTCGTTCGCAGGAGGGCTGACATCATCCAAGCTGGACGCGGCACAACCCTCGGCCGCGAGACTACCTATGTATCCCTGTCGGCATTTTTAATGCCAACAGTAAAGCCGGTTTCATCGACGACCGCGCTGGTGCGGCTGGAAGTCGTCCGCCTCGCCCGTCCTAATACAGTCACGATAACTCTGCTCTGTCTCTAACAAGCACAAAGCACGGCGCGGACGATATCGGCTTCGCTGCAATTTTTCCTGGCAGTGCCTTTCGGTGGACTTTGATATTCCTTTGAGTGGCCCGCGCACGCCTCGTTGGCAACGGCGGACGAGAAAAGCTCGTCGCGGCGCTTCTCCCGCGACTCATCGCTCATTATTCCGGCATCGGGTATGGACGTATTTGTTTAAAATTAGACGAATTCAAGGTCGACGGGTCGAGACAATCATCGTCCGCCGACTTCTTTTCTTTTACCCCTCCGTCGGATTTTGTCATATGCCGGGAAAAACGCGCTTGTCGAGAGAGAGAGAGAGAGAGAGAGAGAGAGCCACGGGTCGAGGAGCGGGGCGTTAAAAATAGAAAGGAGAAACGGTATTCCGCGATGCGCGAGATTTTACGAGTACCGCGCGACTCTTGGAGAACTACCTTTACGCTTATTGTTAGCGCCTTCCCTTCTGTCGGCCGATTGTTACGCCGGAGAATAGACGGAATAGAGCGCCGCGGTGTCTAACGCCGTCTGATTGCGAGATGTAGCGCCGAAAGTGTCCAACCCCGTTTTCCTCGTATTAACTGCTGAGCCGACGTCGAGCGGACGCATCCATTTTTTATCAACCACACGCTTGCGTTTTCTTCGGCCTATGCACGACTCCGTTCCGAGAGAATGGGAGAGAGAAAGAGAGAGAGAGAAAGAAACCCCCACGACACATAGTTTTTATGTAAAGTCTCATATGTCGCGCTAGACGTACTGCCGGTGGTACTTGTATTGATCGCAAATTCATAAGGAAACCGTAGTTACACCGACCTTTGTCAGTCCTTGCGATCTTGGCGAGTGGTGTGTGGGAGACCACCACGTGCGCGTTGAATCGCTCGAACACGTGGCTAGGCCATTGCTTCAATGGGGGAATTCTAAATACAGAGCGTAGAGGTGCTCAATGCTCGTAAGCGGCACCCTCGACAGGACTCAAGACGGCGTGAGTGTGGGCGTGCGTGTGTGCGTACGCGCGCGGTGACACCATGTCCTCGGTCTCGTTGTAAAGGCTTCGCAGCATTATATCGATACACCGAAGGTGTCGTATGTAGACGATCGTGGTGCCTTTAATGAGGTAGGGCTCGTAAATTTGCATCGGCGTATTAGTCGTGAGACGGGGAGTTTTGCCCTAGGAAATATAAGCAACGTCCGTCGATGGCTGGACACGAGGGAATAGTCGATTGTGTCGCAAAGCAAACGGGGTGCAAAATTGAAATCGTTGGATGATAATTCAAGCTCGACGATCTTAATACCTACTCGCTTATTGAGAAATACTCAGCTTTCCTCTTTTCTCTAACTAGACCAACTTTGGACTAATTTTATGCTAGACGCGTATTATCTCGCGCGCAACGGAACTTTCTCTATTGCCTATTTCCGATTCATATCCAAAACGGTACGCACCTGCGTATTTAGGGCAGACGCTCGGCTCGCGCGGTCCCTTGCAATACCTCTCGCTTTCACGGCTGTTTTCTTAAGGATTTGTTAAAAGTGTTTCCTACGGATATACCGGATCACGTTGCTCCGGAGTTACGAAAGCGCCTCGACCTACGCGCGAAGCTCAGAGCTTTCGTGGAACAACCTTGTTGCGTAAGCAAAATGCACCCTACTTTCCATGCGAACCCAACGTCGAAATTTGTTTGTCGAGACCCCGCCGGAAGACGAGCCGGGATCGTTAACTTCCCTCGGAACTTCTTTCCCAGATACATAATACGACCGTTCCGAATGCTCATCATTACGCGAAATAAGAAGGCAATCGAGAGGCTTACCAAGGTAAAGAAGCAAGCATTGCCGCGGGGGGGGGAGGGTGAGGTCGTAAACGGTTCATCCCGCCGGAAGTAGCCGCATCGTTCGTGCCTCTCATTCGGCCCACAAGTACCTCAGCTCGTCCGCGCGTTTTATGCGACAAGAGAATGAGTAAGTTGAGCGGGGCTAAAAGCGGTGCAAACGATTTCCAAGCGTGACGTAACAGCTTTATAATCGAGCGACTAATAAAAAAGGCCGAGCGCGGCCGTGAAAGCGTTTTTCATTATCGTCGCTTGAACCTTGCTTGCACCTGGCTCCTCGAGTCCTCGCATCGAAACGATCGAGCGGAAGACGTTTGTCGCTCGTATCTCGTTGGCCGGAATGAATGTGTCGCGTCGGCTTGTGTAGACGGCCGCGGCCGGTGGGCACTGGCGCGGCATAAGAAGACGTAAAAACGGCCATCCTCCTTTTCTTCGCAGTTCATTGGCTCGATGGAGGTTCCTCGACCGACAAGCAGAGTGGAGATCGTGGCGGCGATGCGGAGAATCCGCGTGAGTTCGCATTATTCGCTAATTAATTGCCGGTCGCTCGCAATCATCCTTTAACCCGGACCCGACGTTTTGTCTTTCAGTACGAGTTTAAGGCCAAAGGGATCAAGAAGAAGAAAGTGACGCTGGAGGTGTCGGTGGACGGTCTAAAGGTCACTCTTCGGAAAAAGAAGGTAAGCGATCGCGATACCGTCGAGCGCGTATCGAGTGTACTGGTTGGTAGTGCGGTTGATTAAATAAGGTCAGTAGATGATCGCGACGAATGTCGAGCGCGGCGTTATGTGTTCGCGACCGACGTCAATTATTACGTGCGCCGGCGTTCAGGCTTTAAAACGGCTGTCAAGTTCCGTGCGCGGCAGAAGACTTTGTCTTGGACGGATCTTCGTATAATTCATCAACAAGCAGGTCTTGATCAACTACTGGCACTGTGATCCCACTCGGCGGCGCGTCCAAAATGTAAATTCTACCCGCGCACGCAGTTGGTGAGACTCTGCGTGGGTGGGGTGAGGAAAAATTCGAAAATTGCGCGTCTAGCCAACAACTGTCGACGTCGCGATGCATGACGTCAGTTGACAATGCACGCTTACTCGCGTGCCTTGCCACCCCGGACACCCCGGTGCGGTGGTGCGCGGTGGTTGCGTAGAAAAATCCGCCGCCGCGATGACGCGCGTTTCGTAATCGGCCGCGCGCGCGGGGGCAATTTATAGCGTGGAATGATTTTGGACACGAGCCACGTTGTATCCGCGCTGATACAGATTGGCACCATATATTATCGGTGCTACGTATCCGCTGCACCGTCGCTCGCTTCTCGGATGGACAGAGAAAGGGAGTGAGGGGAGGTGGGCAGCCGTGTAACGTGGATTTACCGAAATGATGACCCGTGATTTGTACTCTGTGTTCGCAGAAAAAGCAACAGTGGATGGACGAGAATAAGATATATCTGATGCATCATCCGATATACAGGTGAGCCCGCAGTGCGTGCACGGACGATCCTTGCACCTCGTCCAAGGCCGTCAATTTTCGAGAATCGCGGCAAAACGCGCGCGAGGACACGCGGCTTCCGCTCACGAACCACCTCGATGCACTGGCAAACAATTGACGCCAGCAACAATATGCACGAAGAATAGGATAACGCTAGATGTTCTATTTCGAGACTCGTGCGTTACCGTTTTTATCGCCCTGCGTCTCTCCTACCGTGCGTTTCATCTTCAATGTCACGCGTGACGTATCTTATCGGATCGGTTGCTTTTGAAAAATGTGAATCGATGAAAGAATTCTGATCTCGTGATGCCGAACGGCGTTGCTTTATACTTTTCGTACGTTACGCTCGATTGCGGGCACGGACAGTGACGGTTACCGAGAAGCGGACGTTAAACGGTCCGATACCGAAACGCGTTTTCATTAAAATTAGACTTTAGGAGATTCTAAACAGCAGAGGATATTGGCGGATTGCACATTCGCTTGTCGAATTATCTCGAGGCACGTGCGTTGCCACGCTGTGCACGCAGCCCTGTAGACTGCTGTAGACACGATCAGTATACCGACTCGTCGGCTCACTCTTACAGAATGCCTCGTGCGAGGTGTAAAATACGCTTCGGCGAATGTAGAATCCTTCCAATTGCCTCTGACTGTTCTTCTCGATTCTCGGTTGCACCCTTCGAGGCGTCGGGACCGATAATGGCAGAGTTCGTCAAGACGCACCTCGATAAAACGGTCGAGAGGCGTCGCGCCATTAATATTTCACGGGCAAACCCTTACAATGTCCTTTTTGTTGCTTTTCTTTCCTTACAGGATATTCTACGTCTCGCACGATAGCCACGACTTGAAAATATTTAGCTACATTGCCCGCGACGGCAGCAGTAATACCTTTAAGTGTAACGTCTTCAAATCTAGTAAAAAGGTAAGCGACTTTTCACTTTTCTCTTCTTTATAGAAGGAATTTCTCTTTTTATAGAAAGTATTTCCTTTTTTTCCTTCTACGACCATGCCTTAAATAAAACCTCCATCACGCGTTCTTGAATCGTCGAGTTTCCGACGCAGAGATCGGGTCTCCGGAGAGTAGTCGAGGACTTATAGCATGTTGCATGTTCGACAGCGGACTTTTTCGAGATCGCGAAGGATTCGAGCAAAGCCGACGGGGAGAAATAAAAATGGGAGCGAGGCAAACGTCGAGTCGTGTCGATCGTGTACACTGTACAGCTTTAACGTTGCCCATGAAAGAGCGTAAACTGAATTTGAATGCGATTTGCCGAGGAAATTTAAGCGTGCGAGCTTGAAAATCGTTCTGACAGATCTATTTTCCGACTCCAAGCATGTTTTGACATTGAAGATTGCCTTGATATTCAAGCTATATTACACCGATTCGGTATCATTATTTATTCAAACTATTTGCAAGTTCCAATCGGCACTTTAGTATATTTTCCTTGTCAAAACTCATCGCCATTCGTTCTGCCCGTCGGTTACCCAATTCAAACACGGTCCAATATTGACCGTTTGACCTACCAAAGTTCCGGTTTAATCAAGTGCGTGCTTTGCCCAATCGATCAGTCAGCGGTCGTTTTCCATTTCAATTAAGTTCGAGCACTGACTGTTCGTTTGTCCAAACCAAACTGACCGTTCGCTTCTGCCCGGTATGATTTCAACCTCTTCGCTCAACTATTACCAACTCTCTGTTCGACCAAAAATTATCAATGGTTACAGTCTGAAACGACGTTACGAACATAAACGAACCGTCGAGCATCGGCTTGAAAAATTTCAATCTCAATATCGATTGTGCGCGGAAGCACGTTAACGACATCTAACAATAAACGATGTTAGAAAATATGCCCCCGACGACGCTGGCAATGCGAGAAGGTGTTTCTGTCATTAATTATCGTGTCATCCTAATTAACGGCGAGGAACAGCAGGAAGAATCTTGCGGTCAGCGTGGCACCGCGATGCCGGCTGATTTTTACACACCCTCGTCGTTTCTCGACGTCTTGCGTGATGCAGCGTAGTATTACGCGGTGCACGTGCGAATGCTCGCGATAATTCACTGACGTTTGCGACGTATATTTCCTTGTAGCTTAGACACACGTATATGCTTTCTCTCTCTCTTTCTCTCCTGCGTCACTCAAAGTTCAAGCTTTGTCTCGTGCATTTGTCCTCGTCCTTCCTCTTCCGCACCCCCGCGACTTTCGAGTCCCCGTCTTTTGTGTCGCCTGACACACGCGAGTGTACTCGCCATTTCTCTCAGTCCGTCCCTTGCCATCGTCGCCTTTGACAAGAATCCTCCTACCGCGTCTCTCGTCTCTATCGTCTCAGCTTGTCGCTGCGTACACGTCCTTCCTTCAAGTCAATCAGCCAGGACGACGTCTTCTGTTCTTGAATTCAACGTCGCTGTACAAATATCGCCGTAATCCCTCCTTCCTTTCGAATACACATGTATCTCGTCCATTCCACCACATTAACAGCCCACTTTACCCTCTTACCCTTTCCGCCATCATATTCCGTTTGCCCCTATTAATTTCCTTGTCCCGCCCTCGCAATCCGCGTTCACACGTTTGTTCCTCATTTCCTCTTCCAGCTCTACGCTTTGTCTCTCTCTCTCTCTCTCTCTCCCTCTCCTCTCAGACCGTTTCCCTTGCCCTTGCCACCGACAGAACGTGACAAAGTAGAGAGCTCACCTAAGTCCCTCGCTCTAAGAAGCTTGTTGCATCCCTGGCAAAGCTCTTCGCACAGTGCACCTACTCATTTCGTCTCCCCATGGGGCTGAGGACATGGACGGCGGGGGGGGCAAAGGCTGATGGACGATGCGTGGGTGGCAGTGTGGAAGCGGGAAGGATAGGAGTATCGTTTTGTCGCGTATTTGCAGTGTCGCTCGTGTGCGCCGTACCGGCCGAGCAGGAGGTTATTAAAATAGCCTCTCTACAGTCCGGCGCCTTTCGCACCACAGACTTGCCGCATCACGTAGATGAGAGGAAAAAAAAGAAGGAACGAAGTGCGACGTCGGTCCACGACGTTAGGCCGCCCGCCTCTTCGTCATCTCTCGTTACTGCGAAACCGATTCAGTCTCCGTCTCTCACGGCGTGTCACACACCGTTGACGCGACATCGACAGGTCGATCGTTCTCGTTCGACCGGCAACGACATTTTCCGGCTTCGCTCGCATCGACGCGCATCCGATCGTAATTCGCTTGCCAGTGCCCATAATGAGGCGGGTGTGTGATGACGGAACATTTTATTTCGGCTGATCCTGATTGCGATCGTCGCTGTACGGACGTCGCTGGTTTGCCAATCGAGCTCGCGTGCATCGGGAACGTCCTGACGCTGGTGTGGGTTATACGGATTTGTTATTTAGTGGCAACCGGGGTCATTCGATTTCTGCGATGATTCCTTGAGTTTTGTGCAGACTCATCGGTGTTGTTTTCACGCAATTACGCTTTTGGTTATTAGGGTCGGTTCGTTAGCGAAGTGTAGAACGACGTCGGTCTTTATGCGACGTTGATTGAGTTTTTGTGATCTTTATAAACGAGCTGGGAGGATGGACGGTGCACTTGATGCGGGCGTCGCTTTTATGTTCGATCATCCGTGGAATGTTATTCGCGAAGGTGCTTTGGCGCGACTCTGTGAGACGTGGACGGCTGAAAGTCGATGCTGTTGTAGGACGTTTGTCGTTCGTCCGTCACATCGGCACGCCGCATAGCAAATCGGTTCATATATTGTATTAGTTGAACATGACATTTCATATTTTCACTTCTGCCACCGCCCACGTCGGAGGGGCGAAACTGCAGGCGGAGAATGAATTGTGCGGCCATCCTTCAGACATTGGGTTTACCCGATCCGCGATGTTCAATGAAAGAAGGCAGATAGCAAAGTATCTACTTTATGACCCTGACATTGCACGAGTGCATTCGTTTTTACCCTGAGTTACCGTTTTGCCTATTTCAAACGAATGCCTTCTATTTTCAGAGAAAGAAAGTAGGACAGTACATACTGTACAATGAGAAATATGCGTAAAATATGTTTGCATCGATCTACCCAGCATTATTTGGCCGACGCGTCTTCGAACTTATTGCGGGAGTCGATTCAATTGTGTTTCATTATTCATAGACGCGTACATTTTCTCTGCAAGCAACGTTGAACCGAAAAACGTTGGAAGAATTTCTGCCTTTGAGGTTGGCGCGACACTGTAATAATATCTGTTTCGCTGCTTAAACCCTTTCATGGTCCCGTTCATCGTTTCGTTCGTCTGTGCATATTTGATCAGCAACTTGCACGAAATATTCAGAGAGACGCACCAGGGACGCTTTGACGAGACCGTATTCTCACGTTTCAACATTTTAGTCATTACGAATACGCGGGCTTCTGTGCAGACAAGAGAGAACAGTCTTTTGGAGTATTCATTTCGTCGCTATAATGATCAACCGAATACTTTATTCTCACTCGGAATCTCTCCGAAATCTATACATTCATCTTCGAATAATTCATGACACGGATGCTCTCGTTTTAGATATCGAAGAAGTGAAAAAGAAACAGTTTATACCCAACGACAAATTGCGGTTTGCATAAGTCCGTGCGGCTTTGTCGAAGATTTATTGGACTTGGCGATTCCGCGATGGCAGAACATCGGGATTCCCGTTGCTTTATCCCTCTTACATACCCTACACCCTCACCGCAAATGTACATCGATGTATTGCGATGAAAATCGGACGCTGACAAATTGGGTTCATCGATAATTCCCGTAATCGCGCATCCTAACAATGCGCATTCCGACGGGGCTGTGAAAAATATTCGAAGTTTACGGGCAGCTTTACAAATTTACATTCCGCCGTCCGACGGTCCATCTTTATCATCCCTGTCATTCGAGGCAGACGTTCCGGAACGACCGAACCACGAGGCCACTCCTGCTAAAGCACACGAGGAATGTGTAAACGGACCTTATCGTAAACCGATAGGCTCGTGGCATCCTCTCGTGTGCTCTTTCTCTCTCCCTCTCCCTCTCTCTCTTCCTCCCTCCCTGTATGTACGTATCACGGCGCTGGTGGTAAAAAAAATATCGCGCCGCTAAAAGTAGACCGTGTCTGTTACATTTTCGGAGAACGTTGACCAACGGGCAACTAGACAGAGCAATACATAGGCGGATAGGCGTTCGATGCACGAGGCATCATTCGTCGCTGTACCGTTCGCTTTCGTACCCGAAATCAGCATAATAATGCCGCGGCACTGTATCGCTCGTTCATGTTCTAAACACGCTTAATTGTCCGCGTAATCACGTTTCCTCCTGTGCTCGCTTTTCATGGAAGCTCGCGGCACGCCCCCGCCATCGACGTCGCCCACTGCCAAGTTTCGGCAAGTTTTTAAGCCGGCGCGAAATGTTGGGCATTCGGGCGGCAATGCATGTAGAATTATACGGAGATATGGTGACGTCGGGCGAAAGTTTGCGAGGTGCTCGATAGAGTCGCAAAAAGGTTTTGCTTGTACCCGTCTACCGTTCGCTGGAGGAGGTTCGAGATCCTTTGTATGTACGAACTTCGTGCGAGCGAGTTTGCGGAAGATTCATTTTCCGACAGAGCGAGAGAGAGGGAGATGAAACTTTCTCACCCTTTTTGTCACTCCGCTCGCGCGCTAAGTGGTATTTGCGCCCCGCGCTCGTTTCCAGAATTCCCAACTCGATCCTCCGGTCCACCCCCGCTTCTTCGTTCGTCGCTAAATGCATAAACTTCGCGGCGACGTCTGCGTTCTTCGAGCGTCCGAATCTCATAATTGACGCTAATATCGCCACTAACGTCCGCTCCCCTTGCCGCATTGCCGCGATAACCTTATTTCTTGGCAAACGCGGCCCTCGTTTAGCCGGACAAAAATATTGGACCGCCGTCGTTGCGCGGCCGGGTACCGAGACCGAGACCGAGTCCGAGTCCGTCCGGCAGTCCTCGAGCTATCCATTATCAACGGGGACGAACACTAAAAGCATCCACCGCGAGGCGTCGGGACCGTGCGGCGCGCGCGCTCTAAATAAATACAAATGACAAACATCATAATCCTCGCTGTTCCGCGGCGATAATTTATCGGGCATAACGGTAAATAATTCTCACACGAGAGCTGCCCGCGATATCGGGGCGAATAAATTTATTCGGAAGCGGGGTGCCGCTGGCGACGACGACGCCGACGCCGACGGCGACGACGACGGCGACGGCCCGCCAATCAACGGCGGACGCCACCGAACGACGGCAGGACAAGTGTATAAATATATGCGGCGAAACGTAAAAATAATCGCGCACGTTGGCCTAAGGGAGACAGAGAGGGAGACGGACGGATGGAGCGAGAACGTTATGTCGAACTGGCGAGGAAACGTCGAGGCGCCGGTGACGGCACAACAACGACGACAACGACCACCAAGAAGAGCACGACGAGGCGGCCAGGTTTAGAAAGACATTCCTAGTAAATCCAGAGCGTCGCTTTCCGCGTTCTAAAAGCTGCGGGTGCCCGGTGGTGCGCCGAAAGCACAGTTCGTCCGTTCAAGCCTGACCAACGCGCGCAAAAGGGAAGGGAACGAGGTGCCAGTGGGCGCTCGCTCGTGAAACAAAACGTCCAGACGGATGGTCAGACGACGAGACGGAGTGAGACAAGGTAGAAGGGAGAGAGAGAGTGAGTGTGACATGAGGCACTGAGGGAACATGAAAGAGAGAGAGAAAGAGAGAGATGTGAGAATCGAAATCTAGAAACGGATGGCGAGCCACGGAGAGGAAGAGGAGGAGGAGGCGATAGACAAGGCCTGACAAAAAGAGTACGACGGACAGGTGGAGAGAGAGAGAGAGAGAGAGATATGAGCAGAAAGAGCAGTCTAGGGCTCAGTGCGCGTCGAGATCCTCCGCGGAAATGCCATTGAGCCGCTCGAAAGCGAGAATATTAATGCGCTTATAAATAAACCGGAGGAAAAATCCAGCGGAGCACGAGCCGGCGTGCTGCTCTCTGCTGCTGCGGCTACTACTACTGCCTCCACTGGCTGCCCGCTACTACTTACCAACTACCAGAGAGCTTGCCCGTCGAAACGACGGCACGAAGCCGCACGGTCCGTCTCGACGCGATCGACGTGCTCTCGTTTTCGGATACTCCTCGGGTTTGTCATTCCGATCTCCTCTGTCTCTCCTTCGTTCTTTTTCTTCTTTTTCCTTCAATTCTTCTTTCTTTTGCCTCTTCTCTCTCTCTCTCTCTCTCTGTTCCTCGCCTTTCCGTCATCTTATTTTCTTCTTCTCTTCCCTGTGTATTTGCTTCCGAATTTCCTTCCTTTTCCCTGCTCTCCCCAATCCTCACACGTCTCTCTCTCTCTCTCTCTCTCTCTCTCTCCCCCCATCCCACACACGTTCTCCGCGTTCGTCAAAGCGCGTCCTCGAGCGCACCTTCACGCGACAAGGATTCTCGCCGACGCACGACGAAAATTCAGTGACTTCCTACGAACAGAGGCGCCTTTGATAAAAGGAGCGCGCGTTGGCGTCGAATCATCCGGCATCATCGGGGGAAACGAGACGACGAGAGAGAACGAAAAAACAGCAGCAACGAGACATTCGGCCGTCGGTGGGTGGATGGAAGTGTGCGAGACAGTGCGGGAGTGAGATGATCGATGTGGTGTACCTTGAGAGTTCTAATCCGTCGGTGACGCGCCCCTGGCGAGGGTTACATCGTCAGCTTTGTCGCGTTGTAGGAATAATCCGGCGAAGTACGCGGTGCACGAAAATAGACGGTGTGCAGGGCGACGGTAGTCGGTAATGAAAACTCCGCTGAGCCGAAAATAATGGAGATTAATTAGCCGAGCCCTTCTTCTGTCTGTGCTTCCTCGTTAGTCCGTCCCGTGCTCGCTTTGCCTCCCCCGCGACGTCGCAAGGGTCGCGAAACTGGTCGAATCGGTCGGCTCGCGTTTTTCGACGATCCGGCCGAAGGACACTCGCGTAGAGCGGTGCGTTAATTAGGAGAGAGGTAGGTGCGCGAGTGACAGTGGTATGTAGTTGTGCGGAGTGCCGTGTCGAGCTGGAGAACCGGCGACACACAGCTATACGAATTCATTATATTGTCCGTTGCACCTACGACAGAGTGTCCGAGTGAGCGGTTAAGCGTGTTACGTACGCTGGTCTAATCAAAGTTCGGCGTAGGCGATGCGCGTGCCGTTATCGATGTCGAATCATTGTGGAAGGTTGTATGGGGTCGGGATTACGAATGGTCGGCGTGAAATGTAGAGTTCAGCTGGGTGGGGAGTCTTAGTAACAGAGAACGTCGAAGACGTATTGGTACTGGGGGTGGGGGCGTGGGTTCAGTGCTTGCTGTAGATTTATCGACTCTAGCACTTGGTTGCTTAGGTGAATTTTAGTAAATTTGTTAGGAACGAGACCGATACCGCGATTACGTCGTTCGACAAGTTCTTTGATTCATGCTGAAGTGGCATGGCTCGAATTATGGGGCGCATGCCTAAAGACAAGTTTGACATATTCAGCCGCTTCTACTTGACTAAATATAAACATAACGTGACTATTGATCCGATAATATTCATATCACGCGGAGACGCGCAAAACCGTACGGACGTCCCAGATCGACCGATTGCAGTTCATATTCTACGTTCCGCCGAGCCTCGCGTTACGGACGGCCGTTCACAATTAAAATTGATCTTCCTGACAGCGCATAAGTCACACTCCCTCAATCCTCCGTAATAAGTTCCCGACGCCAGTTACCGGTAATATTTGACGTTCTCTTAAGACGCATCGCCGACAGTCGAAAATAAATGCTTCGCCTGCCCTCCCCGTGCTCGTACATTTCCGACATTTCGCCCGGCCCAGTCTCGTGGCGAATTGTTCGGCGCTAGTATTGTCTCGCCGCTGAGCGAATGGCCCTCCAAATTTAGCCAGTAAAACGACGTGCCGTACCGGAATCGCACGACGCCTCGGGTCGACATTACTGACCTGACTCACGGGCACGTCGCCGCGTACCTGCGCAGTGTCAATCGCGAAAAACGTGGACCACACACAGTCGCGTGCGACCTGCTGGCCAAACGCGCCCGTCGGGGCTCATTTATCCGCGAAACGTCGTGCGCAGTTTTTCTCTTACTCGAGCGCCGAAATTCGCTCTCTCGCCGGCGCGAACGGTCCCAGGCCGAAATCGTCGGCCCGACGCGTCTGGATACGGTATTTGTTTTTTCGGCCAAGTGACTCCTCTCCTGGGCCCGGGCGTGTTGCGCGTGCTGCCCGCCTCGAAGGCACACGATCCAGCCGAAGCCATGGTAAACATTATTTTCGATGCCTGCCGGATCGATACCGAGAACGGAGAGAACCGTGGCTCTCATACGTGCACGTCGGCGGCTCGGCCGCGCACGGCGAATCATTTCGTCGGATCATCCGACGGATAAATAAACATCGCGCGCCGCGGCTCACGCTCATTTGCAGGCGCCGATAAATTATGTCCGGCTTCTTCGCTCTCTCTCGCTCCCATCGCGTATGCCTGCGAGCGATAACGCGGTCTTTACCGAGGACTGGCCGTGCTCCGCCCGCGATTCCGCCAATGTGCCCTTCTCGCGTCCCGTGTCTTTCTCAGTTTTGCCGCGAAAATATACACGTGGATACGCGTGCGAGTTCGAGCGTCGGCGCGGTACCGCGGAACGGAGAGATCGTCTGGTGCTATTGAGAATGAGAGTTTCGAGGCTGTTTCTTTTCTCGGTAGGCGACGATCGCTGACGTTGCCCGCGGCCGCGTTTGATGCACTTCGATCGTATTGCATATTTTACTTTCACAATCGCACGACGTATTGATTTACGCGATCGTCGATCCAAATTTTCTTTTCGTCTTCTACAAGCGGTTTCGTTAGTACACGCAGCTGTTAACTGACCCTCGATGTCTGGTGGGTGCTCGGATTGGTTTTAAGTGTTTCCAATTCGGTATGCCCTGGTTAAAAGGTCAAACGTCGTTTCTTATCGCGTCCTCGTGCACTAATTAGTATCTACTACAGTAATCCGAAGCTGAGCAACGCTCGTTCCTAGTTCTGACGCATTTCTCCTGCGCTTCGTCAAGGCATCGATCATTCACGATCACGTTTGCATCATACAAATGACATCTATTTCAAGCACCACCCGTCTGCCGTACGTCTGTCGAAGATATCCCAGTCACATTGTCGTTCCTCGCGATCCCATTCCCCTATGCAAATTAGTTCTCATTAAGGCCAAAGTTACGTCAGACCCAAGACTGCACACAGGCCTCACTTTCCTACTACGTACACACAATTATCATAATTGATCTCGGCGCGACTCGCCCGCGCCGCCCCTGTATCGGTCATCCTCATTCCGTTGAATGATAATCTAATTGTCGTTTCCGAGCTTGAAGAAGGAAAGGCGTGAGACGATTAAGGCTAATCGCGCATTAACCGCGGCGCGCGTTTAATAACGCGGCCGCGTCGTTGAAGCAGCACGTTAGAAGAACGCGATAGCGGGCTCCGTAGAAAAGCGACGCACGATTTATCGGGGAGTTTGCCAGTGAGCCACCGAGCAGGGAGGCGCAAACGGCCGACTGTTTATAATTGGAATCCGCGCACCGCGAGAAGACTGCACACGTAAATATCGATTCTTCGAAGGACGCGCGCGGACGGGGTGTATCGCGAATTGCAGTTGGCGAATTTGAAAATAAATGTTACCGTCATCGTCACTGCCTTCCTCGCCGTCGCATCTACGCACCCGGTGGCCCGGTGTCGTATCGGCTGTTCCGCGCGGACACGCTGACCTAGATGAAGCGTTTACCGCGATCGTCGCTTGGACCACTCTCGCGTGGACGCGCGCGTCGCTCGATTCGGCAGATAAGAGAGCTCGTTAGCGACGATTTCGGCCGCGGATTAATCGGATCGTGTGAATTGTGCGTTGGCGAGGCTGACGGAGTTACGGCAAATCGCGCGTGCCGCATCATCGTGCCAACGAAGGTCTGTAATATGATAATGTTCGCGATTTATTATGACCTGCGCTTGCGTTAACGCTCATTTAATAATGGATCTCGGTATGCAGTGCTTTCATGACGAAAATTAAATTAACAAACGTATCGGGCGACACAGATGAAATGCGACGCAGTGTTTTCGGGAATTCGTAATTTGGCCACGCGCGTCTCCCGTTTCGCATACGTTGTTCGATCGTTCCGGTTGTACCGTATCGTAGGCGTTGCGGTACAAGGCGTACAATTAAATCGGGGTGGCGCGAGGGTATTTTAGGGTAGAAATGATCCCCCAACCAACCATTTCCCATTCTCCGCTACAAATCCTTCGGGACTCATCGTGAGCCCGGTTTTGTAGTTACGGACAGTGAGACACACTTACCAACACACCCTTCATCAAGGAGAACGAAAAGTGGCAGCTTCAATGTTCTATCAAACTTTGAATTCGTTTTTACACCGATTATGATGACACCGTGAACGATATTTTTGTGAGAATACACGTACAGTGTACATACTTTCGGAAAACGTAGAACAGTAGCCATCAGATCAGTACCACGAACAATGTGTCCTAAAATACGCGTGCCCCGGTGTGCACAAAAGGGGCTGACCGATCTATTTTCCACGAGAAATTGAATTGCTCGCTGCCGTGAGGAGAGTGCGGTCTCGCCGAACCGCTGCCAATCTTCCGAACGATCCGGCATTCAACAGGTGCGTGCGACGACGCACTTCGATTGCGAAAATTCGCGTGACGTCCGTCGGTGCCCCTTCCACTCCCATCCGCCCTCCTGGCGACGAGCGTCGTCCAGGAAATACATCGGCTAAACGGACAGGCCGCGTCTAAAAGCCATTAAGCGTCCCGCCAGAAACAGACGCCGGATCCGACGGCGTTTTAAATCAAAACTTCCGCGCATCGTTTGGCCGATCATCTTCGCGGAACGAATCTCGCCGTCGCGCGCACGACCGCTGCTTGTTACTTACTTACCGTCGGAATACAGTCGACTGGTTTGTCCTGCGATCGCGCGCCTGAAACGCCAAGGACGTACGGCGGGACGGCCGTTCGAATTCTGCCAGGTCTCGCGCCCGCGGAATACGTCGCTTTAATTACGTGGATATCATGCTTGATTCACCTTGAGGATAAGTCGCGCTTTAATTTCAAACTTCACGGTAATTTATGACGCGGCGAGGGACGTCCGCTGTTAAACGTTCGCGGAACTACGGACGCGGCGTAGATCTTACCCAGGAGATAGCGTTGTAATTGGATGGGAGAGATTCGTTAAGAGGTTCCAATAGTTGAAAGAATGCAGGAGTGTCTCCGGTCTCCGCGCTCCTCGTAATCACGAAGGACGCATTATCGTAGCTCGATCGTCAGGATAATCGTGTCGTCGACGGAGCGTGAAGAGTCGAGGCGATCGGCTGAGGCCGAACAAAGATGCGCGATCAAGGATATCGCGGGGGGCGAACTTTTTCAACGGACTAATGGTGCGGTTCTCGAGCGGCGGAATAAATGTGAAAATCACTCGGTGTAATTGGCTACCGAGCAGGTTTCATCGAGAACGAATATCAATCGAATGATTGGACTGTCCGTGAGCGCTCACGAAAATGTATTCAAGACCGACCTCCACCCCGGCGATCGTAGTGCACCGTTCTGCAGGAACAATTGACGACTAAGCGTTTCTACGAAGCGACGGTTGACGAATATTCAACGAGAGACACTCGAGCGAGTCCAATTTGCACGTTGGCAACGAGTACTTCCCGACGACACCGTCGATTGAGCGACAGAATCGCGGGAAGAATGTTGCGAAACTCGAAGCAAGCCAGCACGGATCTGCCGACTCCCAGTAGTCCAGGACCCAACAGTCCGCTCGGACTGGACACGCCGCCGCGGCCTCGGAAGAAGCTGTCGTTCAAAGAGCCCGAGATCTTTAACTACCTGAAGCTGCGAAAGCCTTCGACGAGGCAGAAACCGCCGCCTCTTCAGTTGACGCGAACCTCGTCGGTGAACACCGAATGCAGCTTCGATGAGAACCCCTTCGAGGAGGAGAACGACGACCTCGACGAACTCGAGGTAAAGTCCGAACGGCCGCGGATCCATTCCACTTAACTAACTTCGTGCGTGTACGCCATAAACCACGATCATGCGCGCGCAAGCGACGACTCCGTCCAATACTTGTCGCGACTGTCGTTAGCGGAAAATATGAATGAGGGGTTGTGGGGGTGAAGTTGCGTGTTTATTTGTCTTACGAATACCGCGTGAGGAATACTAAAGGCATGGCTCAGGAATCAAGGCAACACTGGGGTCTTCATCTTCGACGAATCGGGTGTGGGGGGGTGATAAGCTGTCATTTGAAAGCCTTTTAATGGTGATGTAATGTCAAAGCTTATTAAGCACGACATGCAATCGTTGCGGTGGGGTTTTAATATTTAATAGACAATCGTATCATGTTTACAACGTGTGAGGAGATAATTTCAGTTTCCCCCTTTTCAAACCAATTTTCGATATTTCCCCGGAAATGATGTGACGTTTCGTTTGAGATTCTGCTTGAACGGTACGGTGGAAAGGAATACGCGTGAGTCGCATTCTATTATAATTAACGTAAGCTGTACAATCTCGAATATAAGAACGCGCGTACAGGTATATATATATATATTTTTTTTTTCGGATATAATATTCTTTCACGCTTCGTATCGGAAACTCGATGATTCGAATAACGTTTCGCCAACGATACAGTGCGCACTCGGGCCAAGCAGCGCAGCTTTGAACCAGCATATACCTCGCTCGGATCAAACGCTGTCTGCTCGTTTCAACAATGCGCGCTCTTCGCGGCGCACAGGCAAATCCTTTTGAAAGTGCTTGGCTCGTTTGCCCGTGGAATTGAAAGATTTGCCTTTTGCCAGAGTCAAGCGATGAGGGTGGTGAGAACGGTGGGCCAAGCTTTCGAGGTGTGCCATAAGTTAAGTTTAAATAACGCCACCGAGGACAGAGATCGGGGAGATAAGGAAAGGGACAGGGACCACGGTGAGAACCATCACCGTGACGTTTACGAGGACCAAGACGAGACCCCGAACGAGCAGTCTCAGCCGTCTCCGTCATCGGTGCACAAAGGTCAGTGGTGTTCAATATCCGGCAGGGACTAGAATTATTTCGACGCTTTAACATCGACGTACGGCACAATAATTTCCAATTTCACGGATATGATTCTAATTCAGCGATAACGCCTGCTTATTTTCCTGCCGATATTCGAAAGCATTGTCGGTGCTTGCTCACGTTTTCATCAATTTCGTCTGCGTTCTGTGTCATTACTCTGCTACACTTGTACTATATACGTAGTTTGTGAATTTAATATTTATGTATGACAACTTGTTTGAATTGCTTTTAACGGAACATTCCAGAGAATTGCAATATTCCAGACATATCTCTTCTGGGGGACACCGAGGATTCGGTTCCAGAGCAGACGTCCGTTCCTTGCCTATTAAGATCTCATGACATACCGGCGACAACAGCCTCTACCTCACCGATTAGACAATCGCCATCAGTAAGTTTACCGAACAATCAAAAGGCCATTCTCATTGCGGACGTTATATGTGTACCAGACAGTCTAAATACCGTAGCTGCGGCGGTACATAAAGAGGAAACGCATGAAACGATATCGGTCATTTAAAAATATCCTCTACTATAATACCGAACCGTCGACGAAAATCTGGTAGAATGTTACTGCCGAGCGTTCCGCGCGAGTGTTCGCGTCTATAAAAGTATCATGACATTCACCGCGGTCGCCTAACGCCCGTATATTCGGTCGTAAAACGTCCCATGACCCCAGGCATGCCTTGCGCGAATCATATACTCTATGACGTATGATGTATACAGTCGTTTCCACCGGGATTACGGTTCTCCTTGTGATCAGCGCACTTTCCTAAGCAGTCTTTCGGCTTGAAACAGTCTGCCCGCTCGTAACATCCCGCTCGTCGTGTCGTGCGATTAATATAAATCCCTCGTTTTATCCATCGCGCATTTCTGGGCCGAAGAACTTCGCGCGACTCCGTTCCGACCGCGGAACATTCTGTGAATTCCTATGCAACTTGACCATTTTGCGCGCTCGCCCGGCTGCCAGAAACTTCGTACACTTGTCTCCGACGCGAGCCTTTATTTAACACCGCAATATGTCACCATACCCTCCAGCCTCCACCCCTCTCGAAACCTCATCGCGCACGGCTAGACACTGTTTACACAGCTTTAATGAGTAAACGCGTTACCGGAGTGAGTTATGAACGCCGTTGACTCTATTTGGTCGGCGGACGAGCCCCGATGTGTGTCCAAACAAGTCTGACATTTTAATATGTGTCGCCGGCGGGATAGAAGAATTAATGGAGTGCGTGCTTGGACGTTAACGGACCCTCGCGCTGTTTCGTGAAGCACGATGCGATAGGAAGGTTCAATTACGAACGTAATCAATTCTCGACGCGACGAGTACACAGGCAAACATTTCCTTTCTTGTTTCCCGCCTACGAGCGAGTCCGGTGTTCCGACTACTGATTGTGTTTACCGATGAACGAGTGCTCGCAGGTCAGGCGTGTCCGTCAATCGCAGGTTTCGCCCCCTCGTAATAACATATAAAATGCATTCGATGTTGCACAGGGTACGGTAACCTCAGACTCCGGAGGTTTACTGGTGGGAGGCGAGCTAACAGCCCTCAAGCACGAAATCCAACTACTGAGGGAGCGACTCGAACAGCAGAGCCAACAGACGAGAGCAGCTGTTGCCCATGCGAGGTTCCTTCAAGATCAGTTGGCCGCCGAAACGGCCGCCCGCGTCGAGGCTCAGGTGAGAGGCAATTGCATTTGGTCAGTCTCTCTTCGATCCAATCCATCACGCATGTATCTCACGCGAGAGCAGGATATCTTTCCGCTTTCATGCGTGTTCGATGGCGCATGAAAACGGCATGTTTACCTATCGAAATGAATCAAGAAGGCTCTCTCTGAATTGCTAAAAGTTCATTCCACGCGACGCATACGTCTTCAGCGAGATAAGAGCCGGTCCGCGAAACTTGAGAATCTTCGCACTTTTGTTTAGTAGCTCGAACGAACATTGATATACGGATCACTATCAGCGACCCTGTCCCTATACTACGAGCATACACGCGCGCCGAATAGTAGAGCCCGTAAGAGCTCGGATCCGCGGTCACACCGATTGGTTGTAATATCTCACGACAAAGCAATATAACTGACCAGCACGTATCCAGCACGAAAGCGAGAATGCGACAGCAGCACGATCCTACTCGTACGCTATAAACGTAAATGCAGATCGACGGCATGTCGTACCGACAACTCTACTATCGTCAATTGCGCCTTCGCCAATTATCGCCAAAACACTTATCGTCGAGTAAACGAGTTGGCCGCGACGAAGGACGGTACACGTTACGCGATCTGCTTCAGGCTCGAACGCACCAGCTGCTCGTGCAGAACAAAGAGCTGCTGGAGCACATCGGCGCGCTGGTCGGCCACCTCAGGGAGCAGGAGAGGATCTCGGGTAGCCACGTTTCTGGACAGACGCAGATGCCGGCGTCTGCTACCATGCAGCAAACGCCCACCGTTCCGGACTTGTCCAGCCTCGGCCAGGTAACGCTCTACCGAATACCATGACACAACCGCTCAAGGAGCCAGCGACCGATCTCGCCACTGCCTGCCCGACATTGCATTTCGATTAACGTTTAACCAATGCATTTTGTACTTTTTTTTTTATATATAACGTAATGCTCTTTTGTTCTGTTTTGTACCGAATCCTCTTTCTCTTATTTTTTTTTAACCTTTTTAATAAACCGAATTTGCACATACACGCATAGACACCAGCCACCTTTTTATGTTCTGCGCGCACCCGCCGCTGCCGACGCGGC
Organism: Priocnemis perturbator; assembly: GCA_963942575.1. Lineage (NCBI taxonomy): Eukaryota > Metazoa > Arthropoda > Insecta > Hymenoptera > Pompilidae > Priocnemis > Priocnemis perturbator. The sequence goes on from OZ012647.1 coordinate 4,083,848, forward strand.
TTGCGTCCGTCATCGCAATGTCGCGCGCACGATTTTATCGTTTGCCGAACGCTTGGCGTCGATTGGGCGCGAGAGGATAGGACGACGAGTTACTTGCGCGACGATTTCTGTGAATCGTTGAATTTTTCACCCATGGCACGTTCGTGGGATGTCGGAGGAGGATGAGCGTCTTCCGGTTGGATGTTGGACGAATTTTCGAGGTCTCACGGACAGGGGAGAGACGGCTTTTGTTTGCATGCGTTTCTTGGTTTTGCTTCTGTTTCCTTGGTTTAAATGTTGAATACCTCGACGCTGCACCGAAACAGCGGTTGTTGATATGACCACTGACAAATGCGACATGTAACCATACATTCAGGAATATACTGCATTTCGCAGGATCGTAAGCGTTCGTCAAAAAGCGATTTTCGTCGACATCTGAAATCGTTCATGTAACCATTGTCACGCGATGCATCGAGCATTCGAGGTACAATAAAAAAATAACAATGACGAAAGACGTCCGATGCGACGTCTCGTTTAGCCGGAAACGTTTGAAAGAGTTTAGCAGACCCTCAGGTGCGTGGCTTCTTGTTATGCATAACTCACACGTATTGCACTGAATTGACTGAACAGGAGGATGTCAACGTTTGACACTGACATTTAAAGCTGTACCGCTAATCCAATAATTATGCTAAGCGCCAGTGTGCCGGTGTTGTCTGACAGGTCTTCACACGGGACTTTGGACTCTGCGCAGCGAACAAATGCTAGGTAATGTAATTTATTATCGAAGTCCAATGTTCGTGCTAGATGTAAGTAAAGCACCTGACCGTTGCCAAGCGAAATATTATATTTAACATATAACGACACCCCCGGTACTAAAGCCTTGACGCACTCAATATTGCAAAGTCCCCGTTTCATCGCTATATCGAATAAAATCGTTGAACGTTCAAGTAATGCTCACACTGTCATAAATGGAATACGATCGTTTCCCGTTCAATTGGCATTTCATATATCGGTACATACCGAAAATACCTTCTGTCAACGATACAAATGCCCGCTAAATCTTTCCATTGATCCCACAAAACTGTCAACGTTACGTAACGTTTTATCGCTACATCGAATACAGTTGTCCCGGTCCCGAATGGCACGTTGAAGCGCTTAATCGTCCGATAACGGTCGGGTCAGAATATCAATATTGACCGGTGCTCTTCCTTTTTCCGCGAGCAGTGTCAACGTGCCGGTGGTCAGAGCTCACCGTGGGAATTGGATCCGCCGAGTTTTCCGTACTGCTCCTATCCACCCGAGTCCCTCTATTCGAGCGGCAACCTCAACGCCATGGGAATTCAGGGAAGCAATAACTCTACGGACCAGTTACACTTTCAGACGCAACTCCTGGAGAGGCTGCACAACATAAGCCCTTATCAGCCGCAGAGATCTCCGTATGCTACGCCGTCTCCATACGCAATGGCGGCCGGCCTCCTGCTGCCGCCGAACAATAGACCACCCGTGAGTGAGACTACGCGTACCCCAGTGTCCGAGTAGACGATCTTCTCTCCAACCTCAAATAGTTCGTCCAGGCACCCTGTCCAGATGTTCACTTAGAAATACGCCCGTGTGCTGTAGAAAGTTGATCGAGTATGTGTGATACCGTCTTGTAGAGCGCACTCAACGTTTGACATTGGTCAGTTGTGTTCTTCATATCAAATAATTCGTCGAGATCGATTATACGTACTGATATTCACTTACGAGCACTCTGATGTCTTGTGCGACATTATTCGAGTTGTACGATCGGTGATTATCGTGTAGAGGACAGTGGATATTTGCTGATGAATGGTGTCCTCTGCTTCAAATAGTTCGTTCTGCCGCATTATCCACATGTTCGTTTAGAAGCGCTCCTATGTCTCGTAGAACATTATCCAAGCATGTCTAACGTTAGTCGATGTTTGTCTTGCAGAGTGCATTCAACTTTTGTCATTGGTAAAATTGAACTGAGATCTCTCAGGCATTTTCTGGGATGGGACAATTTTTGCCTAGAACTACGTTGTTCTTGATCGTATGCTTGTAAATGTTTTAAATTCGGGAGATTGTACGTGAGTGCTGCGACGCTCGCGGTATCTAAACAGCGAATGTTTTGTTTCTCTGATTTTCGGCTATTTACGTGAAGCCGCTACGTTTTTATTGTTCGGAATTCCTTGAGTTCGATGATCTGTTCATGAATGAAACAATACGTATCCACAAGAATACGGGATCCGATTTCATTAATTGTAACTGCTCACGTGGAACCGCTTCGTTCTTGTCTTCGTACATTTTTCAAGATCTCCAGGCTCCGCGCGAAACGTGCGCTGGCAAATAATGTCTGAAGTATAACGTTCCTTGTTTAACACAGTGACTATCACGTTAGTCATACATAGCTGACGCCGTTAATTTCTCAGGAAACTATGTCACGTATCGTGCTTATTTACCCGGTACTTTACTGCGTTCTTTCGCATTCAACCGAATCACCGTAATTAGTATTCACGTTTGTCTCTAACAACAAAGTGCACTCCTCAAATCTCTCTCTCAATATCGAATTCGATGATTCCAAACTATGATCATTTAAGAATACTCGCCCACACTTTCGTATAAAATTCCCCCCAAACATCTGAGGAACGTACGTACATACGTCAAGCCCAAAATGACCATATATGTAATTACTACCCGCCACAACACCACGATGTAAAATGACGACTTCCAACCAACTTACAGCCCAGCTTCGACCCGCTCAATATCGCATGAATACCCATTGTTTGCCTGCCCCCGCCCCAACCCGAATCCGAAATTCACGATCATAATCCTTCTCCCCGTTCTCCTCGAACTTGCAGAACTCCGCTCAGGTGTCGCCGAGCTCGATGTCGCTGCGGGTCTCGCAAGCCAACAGTTTCACGTCTTCGCCGATAATGACGCACAAGATGGACAACTACGTGATGAGCGTCGAGGGCAACGACACCCAGCAATCGTCCGCGGCATTCATAAGACCGCTGCCCTGCGCCGGCGAGAGGAGTCCAGCGAACACACCTGTCGAGAGCGGAAAGGGTAAGCAGGAACACTTGAGTGCGCACGACGACATCCCGCCGATCATACTGGACCCGCCGCCGCAAGGGAAGAAGACGGACAGCGGAGCGAGCAAGCAAGTTCCGCAGAAGCAGAACTCGCAGCCTCAAGGGACGAACGGCAAAAATGTGAGGAGTCAGAGGAGCAGTTTGGCCAGCATGCTGAGAACTCCTGGACCGCCGCCGTCGCGCACCACCAGCGCTCGGCTGCCCTCGCGAAACGATCTTATGTGCGAGATGCAGCGGACGACCTGGGCTCGGCATACGACCAAGTAATGCTTCCGAGGACGACGTTTGGGGTGAATATGGAAGAGGATGCGGATAGGGGACTGAGGGGGCTGGATGAGGATGATTGTTGGATTAAGACGCTGGGAGAACGTGGTCGCTGCGGAAGAATGTTGGAATAGTTGGAATCAGATATATGGGAGAAAGGGACTAAATGCGAGAGTCTGTTGAATTAATATACAGGGCGAAGGTGCTAGATGAAAGTCTTGAAGTTAGGACGCTATTCTTAGTAATGTCTGTGTACAGACTCTGCGGGAAACTTGGTTGCGACGAATACACTGCGTATAGGGATTGTAACTTGTAATAGAGTCTCTGACGTTTGACTTTGAAACTCGAGAGTCAATACGTGGATGCAGAGAGCAAGCGATATAGTATGAAATAAGATTGTTAAGCGGATCCGACGCTCGTGAGCTGAAGTGGAAGCGGAAGAGGATACGCAGGGATGCTAGAAGCCTGCTGTCACTGATAATATGTGTACACTGGGTTGTGGTAAACGCTCTTTGGGAGAGAGAAAATAGATCGTTGGGTGGAAGCAGGGTATAAGCGCGTGACACGTTATGAAATGAGGCTGTTGACATCATTCTCACTATTATGTGCTAACAGAAATATGAAATACATTTCGCTTAATCAGCTGTAGAGATGCAGAAACCTGCACCAGATTTTAGAATGGAACATATTGATAGTAATAGAAAAAATGTTGACAGAATATAATCCTTAACGGCTAATTGAATTCAAGCGAGCAAATGCGTTAAAGAGCGAATTCTTAAGAAGCGAATATCAACGCGAAACGCTAATTTTTTCGAACACAAGCAACATACCGAGTATACAAACAACAATGGTGTGAAGACTATTAAAGAGGACCACTTATGATGAAAGGAGCAATCGTGTAACGTCGAAATGCTATCTATCATCGCCAATGGAGAAAGTAAACAAAGGCATCGTAGAATACCACACTTGAATCGCGATATTGAAGTTAAGGATAGAATATTACTTATACCGTTCACACACCTTCAGCATGATAATGTCAATTGAGAGAATTCATTTCCAAACCGTATCCCAGAGACTTTAGCCAGCTAATGAACATTTGTAGAAATGCGACATAGGACGAGCTTCTCTTAGGTCTTTATAAACAATTATAATGTTTCCTGTAAATAGATTTCCCTTTATCTTGAATTTCCGATAATATTAATAATCGCGCCGAGAAACAAGTAACGTCTTCGGTTTTACACATTTGTATTTAGGATAACCAAAACGTTCGTCCTGTGTTAACGTATCAATAACTACATATCGTCTCGTAATTGTTTGCAATAGATTTGGCGCATGGAATTGAATCCCTTTTTCACGAGGAATGAAATTTCAGTCGTCCGATCAGAAACACGCATAACGTTTCCTTTTTTTTTTACAATTACTTATACTGGATTGTTCATTGTATTGAAATGTTAGCGTTACGATTGTAGGAAGATCCTAAACCGAACAAAACTGTAATTTGTCTTATAAAAATACGAAAGCGTTATCTTTCCGTAGTTTGTGTTGAAAAGAATACGCACAGGAATTGAAGAGGCATATTGTCGAAATCACGAATTTACCTGTTTCTTAGTGGTTAAATCCCAAGAAACTCGTCGGATGAGCGGTAAAACATGTGCCAAAGTGGTCGAGAGAGTTTTATTTTCGTTATGTCCCCAAGCGATGTAAATAAAACCGTGTGCGACACGCGTACGATGATCGTGGGTGTAAATAAAGTTTCACTCGTGTACATACACTAAGTACCTTAACTACGTGTAAATCATTTTACGAAGCTCAAACGGTACTCGTTTTAAACATGTACAACTGTAAGAATGTGCAATATGACGGCGCTGAGTAGAAAGATGTCTCGTACAGACAGTCAGAGTAAGCAGTACAAAAAGGTTCTTATTCTGTAAAATGTGCTATATCAATTAAATCATAAATGAAATACGAAATGCTTATTGTACTTGTACCTAACACAAAAACCTTCTTTTTTTTGTTTGTTGACGTACGATGAAATGCCATTTGAAGTTAACGCATTGAGATATATTTTTTAGTATTATGTTTCGTAATAGTTTACCAGATATGCTACAGAATAGATTCAATAGATAAAATGTAAAACTCAGAATGCGCCCACCGATATTAAAATGATAAGGATCTTAGAATGTAACACTATGTCCATCATCTATTTTGGATAACTTAGCGTTTAAAGTGTTTCAGAACGATGTTCACGATAACGCAAATTTATCGTAGTGATGTTGTGCACCAACTTAAATGAACGTGAGAAAATGTAAAAGAACCCGTTGCCGAAACAGTACCCGACGTTTATTATCGTCTCGCGTGTCGGTGCAACATTAGTTTTTAGCGATAATTAACTCCGTAATTCTACACGCCGGGCTCGGGTTCCTTGCTTCCTTATCTTAATTTGAATTGCGACGAAAAATTCGGAAATTTTCCTGCATTCAAAAACGTCTTCGCCAACAATCAACATATATATCAACACATCGTGCATGAAATATTCTTTCATACTCATAATTCGTTTAAGCCTTTTTTTTTATCGTTCATTATTTAATCGATTCATTTTCTCGCATAGCGCCCAGCCCGATGTACACAGACTCGAAATGATTACCTCGTCGCGTTAATCCGTGCAATTAATTAAGCTCTATTCCTTCCCAAATATTAGCAGAGTACCTTGGTCGCTTTAGTCCAATCACATTACGTACGGGTACGTGCCAGCGCGTTTTGTGACACTATGACATTACCAGACACGAGCCGATGTCGCGCTTCCAACTTACATGCGTGCCGTCGCCTTTTAGCACCTATAAGTTAATAATGCGACCAGGTGTCATTACCGCGAACCGCGCCGGTAGCTTTCATTCTGCCATTCGCGCACAGTGCGCGCACTGTGAATCGCGTAAAGAGCGGTGCGAATTGAGCGAAAAACCCAGCCTAGCCCCGGTTCGCGCGAACTCGAATTAAAAGTGGCAGGTTATCGGAGCACGGAGGCGCGCTTCTTTAATCGCTCGTCGCCGACGAGAAAAAGACGACGCAGGATCAAATTAAGGTGCACATCGGGCCGCTCCTTATCGATCGCGCGCTCAAGAACTCGCGTCTTACGGGAAAAAGGACTCGACTTGTGCAGTCAGTGCGTCGTCGCTCGCGACCCGCAAAAGTGGCGCAAAACTCGTGGAAAGTAATTTTCTCGCCATTTCCGGTGGCGCGAGTTTGACCTCCGACTCCGATGCGACGGGGGGACGCGAAAGAAAGGCGAGAACGGTTGTCGCGGCAAAGTAAGTTAGGAAGTAGGGAACGGTGCATTGATCATTGGCGGAAATTCGCCGCAGATCGAGAAACGGTGGAAAATGCGGCCGCGGAATGCGGCCTCGGCGAATTCTCAGCAGCGGGAATCTGTTCCGAGGAGGGAGGAAAAGGTGACTGGGATATTGAGGGTGGACAGTGTGACACGTTCTTCCCGCTTTAGAGCGACGTCGCCGATGCTGTCGTTTCAAGAGGTACGTATCGTGTCCTTTTTACGTTTACCCTAAGCGTGAAGAGTAAGCGACTTTTTAATATAATCAAATAATGTATCAGACGCTCTGATCGGATTTATCACCTCAACAATGCCGTCGTTCCATTTTATTATGCCGCACGAGGATACGTAATTCCGAACATCGTGATATCCACGAAATTCCAGGTATGTCACTGCGAGGAAAGCGAGATTGAATAGATAAAAGTAACGGGGCAGGATCGCGTGAAGAACGCAAATCATCCGGCCGCTCGATAAATCCTTGGGGGCATGTCGCGATGGCTTTAAAAAGAAAACCGAGGAATGGGGGCGGTTCTTTGAAAGAAAGTCGCATTACCGGTAATTGTCACTCGTTAACGCGTCGGACGAATGACAATGCGTCACAGATCTCCCTCACACCCAGCTCGATAAATAACGTCGAAGAACTCCGCGGCTTCCCCCGAGTCCCGACCGCCGTATCACCGCAACGATGACCCAAAATTCTCTTCCCGCTATCTCCCCCGAACGTCACCGGCGTTCGATTTCGACACCGGCGTAATGGACGAGCCCGTCGCATCGACTGCTTTCGTTCGCCCGGCAATCTATCCATCGTCTTATCGCGATCTTACGAGGGCCATTTCATGCCGGGGGCCATTAACGAGGCCCGGGGTGCGAGAGCTGGGCGAGACGATACACGCTCGTCGGGGGGTGATTTTCGTGTGTTTCGAGAAATCGCGTGTAACACGTATGAGAGAGAAGTGATTATGCCGGCGAGCAGAAGGGTGGAGTCGCATGAAGGATGCGAGCAGTACGTGGGCAGGATGGCTCGTTTCGAAGGTGAAACAAGAGGGGGAGGTAGGCTTTAAGGTGCGGCAGGTCGCATGCGACCTCGACCGTCTCTCGATCACTTTCAGCGCCACGATTCGCCGGGCTTTTTCGAATGGCGTCGAACGTCGGGTATTATGTCTGCATTCTTCAAAGCATGCTCCACGATGGCACGTGAAGTACACGTCAATGAGAGGACCTTTTTACGTGCCGACTACGGTAACGTTCCGATTTCCACGCAACGGCGGCAGAATTTTCCGCCAATGACAGCGTATGGACGCAGATATATTTAATACGTACTAATCGGTTCGACGATGCAATGCCTATGAATTTCGCCTCGGAAAATTCGAGAAACTGTCTTTACGTAGCTTATTACATTCTCAGTTCGACGGCTGAGATATACGAGTGTTTGTAACGACACGAATGTCTTTCTCCGTCTAGTATATCGCAAAATCTCATAAATTTGAAAAATCAACTTGAAATACATTATAGTAGCACTCTTTAAGCACTTATTTAAATACGCGCGTAGGTATGATCCTTTACTGCCACGCTTATCGCGTATCGTATCTCTCGAGATTCTCTAAAAATGCTCTTATCTCATGCAGTGGCATGTTAATGTAAGCGTCGCACTTACCCCGCGCGTTATCTCGACGGGGCAGGTTGTCGCGTGCGATTTACGTCGCTCGCCGCCTTTTCGTGCTCCGGATGGCCCGTAGAGGGGACGGAAGCGAGGATACTCCGATATCGAGCAGCGCTGATATTAGGCATAACTTATAGCGATACAGGCGCGGTTGTGTCAGGGGGATTGCCGACGACACGTTGCTTTCCGTCCGGACATCGATGGCAGTTCGCTCGCATCCATCGTTGCAGTCCCGAACCAATGTGGAAACGATCCGATCCTCTCGGGCCGGAACAAATTGCGCGGTAGTTGTCATCAGACCGCGAAGCGTCATAAGTGATACGTGACACGTTAACGATCTGCATACCGGTATAGATGCCTGTGTTCTATAAATTACGAAATATCGGCCGTAAGAGGAACATCGCTCGAAGGGTCTCTCTCTGACGCCAGCGCGAACGGTAAATATTAACGATTGTTTTATAAGAATTCGCGTGAGAACGTGAGAGAGTTATGATAGAATAAGTACCTTTTCCGACGACCGCGAAGGGCGTTAGCCGAGATTCCCCAATTGTCCCGGTGACCGTGATATCGATTCGCAACCGCGCACCTATCAATTATCCGACTTTGAGGCTACCGTCGAACTGCCGATTAGAAGCGCAGTCTCTGGCGGAACAAAGAGTACAGATTCAGTAGGGAAGGCAGGCTTATCCGAGCGGACGGCTCGCGGTGCCCCTGAGTCGGGTGCAGGGTGCAGGTTGCATTCTGGACTGAACGCAAATGGCGTCGGCGATCTCGGATGGCGTGACTATACGTGATCTATGAGCTAGAATCATGCCAGTAATTTGTCCGTACTCCCTCGTGGCTCAGATAGAACCCTCGTCCCCTCAACCGTCGGTCGACCGACTGTCAGTCACCTTTGCCATCGCAGAAGGCGACGCTGCGCAGGGCTCTCAAGAGGGAAACGTTGCGGGCAAGCAATCGTCACGTGCTATAAAGAACGTCGTGCAACCGTCAGCGACGGCCGCCACTGATATGCAACGGATCTCCATGGCTGGTCAGTAGTAGCATGCACAATATGTGTTGTTTCCTTCGTGTTATTGCTTCTGCGAGACGCACGCTTTAAAGTGCTCGGCGCAATCGATCTTACCGTGTGATGAAGTTCAACGTTTGTGGTAGATGGAATTGAGATGTCCGGTTGTCCTATGGATGTTGTGTGTGCAGTCATGGGATATACGCTGAATATAGGTTTCTTTTCGCGCAAAATTACGTTGGCAGTCTCGCATAGCGTTTAGCTGTTACTTAAATCCAGAATAATGAAATTTCGGCAGCCTGGGGCTGTTGCGCGGTATTACTACGAGGCGAGTGTGTATAGTTTTGTAATCCCGGCGTAATTAAATTTCAGAGGGCGGGGAAGAAGGAGACGAGGACGATTACTCGGCATCAGTGTGCGCTATAATGCAGAGGCGAAACTCATCACGACGTTATAGTAAACGGAAGCGACGGCCGTCGTCGCCGTTCGGACCCGACGGAGAAAATGCCGCACGTCGTCGATCGTCTGTTTTTACGACGAGCTCCGGGGAGTCAGTATTAGAATGTCGAATCATTGATCATCTTTGTATTGATTCGTTTGTTGTCGACACTTCATTGCTTCCGCCGTCCATTTATCACATACTTCTTTTCCATTTCTACGACCGTACGAATCGTCACAGGGATCAATTCGATTATACACGCGTTTATCATCGACTCGCCTTCTCATTCATCGCCGTCATTGTTTTCTATTAATCGATGCACAAGTTGCCGGCTGCAATTACAGTTTCAGACTCACGTTATACTATACATTGAATTCTTGTAACGAAGACCGAATCAGATATATCAATCAGTTATGTGTATTATTAACACATTTAGAAATTTCCACAATCACGGGTATACTATACTTTTCCTTAACTTCTGCCTATTTTCTCTCCACGCGTTTCGCAACAACTTGCGCAGACATTTCGCACTCGCAGCGACTACAGTTGTTAACGCAGTTTTGATGTTGCTAATGTAATGTTGTGGCGTTGACAAAGTCATTATCGAATACGCGCAGAACAGCAATCTCGATAGAGGACGGAGGCACACAGGAGCAGATCTTCGAGAACTTGAAGTTACACAAGGAAGTTCTCGGCGGAGTGAAGCAAGAGCCGTGGCCGCTACGTCGGAAAGTTAAACTCGTTCGTCAAGCGAAATCGTACGTGAGGAGGCACGAGGGTGCTCTTCAAGAGAGACTCGCGCAAAGTCGCAGTACGAAAGACGTGATTGCGCGGATATCTTTCTTCATGGCGAAGGTAACAAGTAAATCCCTGTCTCTCAAACTCTCTACCGAAACCATCAACTGTCCAGGGGAAAAAAGCGCGGAATATTCGAAATTCAGTCTCATTTTTCGAAATAGGGGAAACGTATTGACCGGCCAACAACGAGTCGCATTTCATTCACAATCTCAAATGATTTAATTTCAATAAGCGCAGCCGCCATTTTGCAGCTGCGAACCGATGCTTTCCCGCGTTTGATTGGAGGGCCATTGTCGAATGATGAACGACGTTTGCGTGTTCGAAATCTTTCGCATTATAGAAATGGCAATTCTTTCGGCGGGAGCTCGTGAATCTTCAGACTTGGTTGATACCTTGGGAACTTCGTATCAAAGAAATCGAATCGCACTTCGGCTCAGCCGTGGCCTCGTACTTTACTTTTCTAAGGTGGCTCTTTTGGATCAATCTTGTCATCGCCGGCACCCTCACAGCCTTCGTCGCCATACCCGAGGTAACTCGACGCTGGGTACATTTCATTTGAATTTCCAATTTCGCGCTGATACGTTCGATTCTTTTATTGTTTTCTTCTTCTTTTTCTTGAATGCTACCTGAGACGACGGTAGTCGGTAAACATAGTATGCGCACCTTCGGGAGGGTTTCAATGCGTTTTCTGTCCCGTCGGGTGGCTGGACGCGATCAGGTGTTAACGGCCGACACAAATTTGGCCGGGGAGAGGAAGATTATGTTGAAGGAGGAAAGCATCAAGTCGAAACATTTGTTGACGTTATGGGAATTCGAGGGTGTCCTCAAGTATTCGCCGTTCTTCTACGGCTGGTACACCAATCAGGACTCGAAAAGCGGTTATAGGCTGCCACTCGCATACTTCGTCACCAATTTAGTCGTCTACACGTACAGCTTTGTGGTGATATTGCGCAAGTACGTGGAATAGCTCGGTCTTTACGGGTTCGATATACAGGCAGAGGATTGAAATGACGATAGCGTATACCGTCCAGAGCCTATTTTCTTCTCTTATAGAATGGCAGAGAACTCCCGTCTCAGCAAGCTCACGGAGAAAGAAGATGAATGTGCCTTCTCGTGGAAACTTTTCACCGGATGGGACTTCATGATTGGAAATCCGGAAACTGCTCACAATCGTACGGCCAGTATCGTTCTCGGGTTTAAGGAAGCTTTATTGGAAGAGGCTGAAAAGGAGAAGGACGAGAGGAAGTGAGTGGATTTGTTCTACCCAGTTAATTAATTTTAGCTATCGAGTATAATCCGAATTCCTACGTCAGGTATTACGAAAATGTTTATGGTTTCATCGAATTTCTAACTAAAGATGACGTAATTGGAATGTAATATTTTTGACCGTAAGTTGCTCACGATGAGACATGGTGTTAATGACGACGTAATATGTTTCGCAGTTGGAGAGTCATAACTATGCGAATTTTCGTAAACATTGCCGTAATTTCTTTACTCTCACTGTCAGCATACGCAGTTGTAAAAGTCGTAGCGCGCAGTACGGCGAACGAAACTGAGACTCATTGGTGGCGGCAAAGCGAAATAACCATCGTGATGTCGCTGATTTCGTACATGTTTCCGATATTCTTCGAGATTCTCGGATTCCTCGAAAACTATCATCCCAGGAAACAACTTCGGATGCAACTCGCACGGTAAAAACATCGCGTCGATCGGAAAACGAGATTCACACGCTCAACGATACTTACACATTTCTGCTTCCAGGATAATGGTTTTGAATCTTCTAAACTTGTACTCCCTGATATTCGCACAGTTCGATAGAATAAACGATATGGTACGTACAACAGCTTATATTTCCGAAATCATAGAGTACTGTTATCGTAGTTCAAGAATTATGAGCAACAACTTTAGTACACGTATTGATTATTTCACCGAAACTGTTTCGTAACGATGAATCGCAAAAGTATTCATGCTCAAAATATCTTACTAAATTGTTCAATTAGGAATCTGAGCTGGAACAGCTGAAGCCGACAGTCACAAGTTGTAAACATAAACCAATGGAATGCGTCGACGATCTGACAAGATCTCAACCAGTAGCGACACTGGCTTCTCTCAGCCTCGTACTTCTAAGCAGCATCACTCATATGAACGTAAAGAACGGAACGTCTGAATCAGGTGCATTCCGTCATCATCATCGTCATCATCATCGACTCTCTTTAGAATCCTGAACGATCGCTAACGTCAAACGCTTTCTTCAGCCTTGCCGCCACTGACAACTGTACGCGAGGCGTTAATTTATAATCCGACAACGGAGACTGACGCGCTGCTCGACGATTTCAACGAAACGTTGGAGGAATACTACAACAACGGAGAGGATCCGGAGCTCAACTACAATTACAACTACGATTTCCGTTACGTCAACGGGAACAACAGAGCCGTTTTGCAAGGGATTAATTACGTAGGAGTGAACGTCGGAAAGACGGAAGATAAATCGACAGAGTGGAGCGACGGCGTTACTCAACAAGCATTCGATCCAGGTGAAAATGTGCCTTCTATAATGGATGACAAAGCATGAACTTACAATTGCTGAACTGTTGATAAATTGATATATGAGTTAAGTGAAGCACGTTTATGGCTGTTTTAGGAGATGCGTCAAATACGATAATACATACTATGAGCAATGAGTTCGAAAACGTGACAATAATGCAAGAGAATCTGACAAATGTAACATCTGAAGATTTTATATACTCGTACGGTAACTTATTTGACAATGTTACGATATCGTCTGTGAACACACGAGTGGAGGATACGAATGATACTGGCGGTATCAATATTTCCACGATTTTGTATGAAAGTGTAAACTATGATGACACATCCGACGACGGTACTATTTTCGACGACGCAACTGTTTTGTATGATAGAATGAACGGAACGGAATTTTCTGATGAAACGCCGATTGCCGACACTGAAACGTTAAGTACCAGCGAAAAGAGCAGTTTCGGTAATACTGTTGATTCCGATGATTTAATTGACACCCTTAGACAGAATGATACAACAGATGCAGACGACACTACAACTCGTTTCAAAGATACATCGATGCCACACGAAATCACAAATGGTTCGATAATTTCGAGTAAAAGTACGAGTAAAATCGATTCTGTTGGTGTAACTACCAGCTCTGATGGGATGATGCTAACAGCTGACGAAAATATATCTACTGATGAGCCGATTACTGGTTCGTTTTATGTAACTGAAGGAATATCGACAACGGACGGGGAATCTTTCGAATCGTCTGTGACAACCGATAGTATGAAAAAAATTACAACTACCAATGATCTTGCTACGCAGATCGATCAGCGCCACACTCTGAACACAGACAGCAACTACATTATTAAATGTTACGAAAGAGTTTGCACGACGTCGTCGCCGGAAGTCTCCGGAGCGTCAGGTAGATAAAGATGTTTAATACCGAATTATTATCAAGTACAGAATCTTTCTTCTACTGTTTCGCGAAGAAACTTTCAAAGTTTACATTAGAAGTTTCACTACTTAACTTCCAAGTAATGATTGTCGTTTATCAACAGTTCTCTATAGAAGAAAATACAACTAGTATACATAAGTGCAATTATATAATACAAGCATGGCTTATAGATTTGGTATTTTTATGATCGTCAAAGATGATTAAAACACATTGACATACATCGTAACGACCTTATTTATTGCTACTTTTTAGTCGCGGCGTCGTTAAAGCGATTGGATCCCAAGGCGCGGAAGAAGTTGCGAAAATTGTGCTGGGAAACGATGTTTGGACAGGAACTTGCGAAACTAACTGTCATGGACTTGGTACGTTAATGTCTTACCTCACATTTCTGTTCCTGCCGTACCAAATCGTGCTGAAAAACTTTATCCTTGAGACATCTACTTTTCCCAAGGATGCATAAACTGTCACTCGCAACTCGATGAGAAATAATTCGTGCGACTTCTCTATCCTCACAACAGATTTTAACTATAGTATCCACTCTGATGATGGATTTCTTTCGCGCGGTGTTCGTGCGTTTCATGAACAACTGCTGGTGTTGGGACCTTGAAAAACAGTTCCCCCAGTACGGCGACTTCAAGATAGCCGAGAACATTCTGCACCTGGTGAACAATCAGGGCATGGTCTGGATGGGAATGTTCTTCAGTCCTGGCTTGACAGCGCTCAACCTACTCAAACTGGGGATTCTTATGTATCTTCGATCGTGGGCGGTACTCACGTGTAACGTTCCTCACGAAGTTGTCTTCAGAGCCTCCAGGTAATTACGGGGTCCGCCGTGCACAATACATAGAAAATTGATATAAAACGTAGTACCGGTTTCCAACGACATACTTTTATTCAATCATTTCCATCAAACACATTCTACATGCACAACCACGAAAAGATGGTTTTGATTGATAGGAACTACGTGGCGGACATGTCGAATTAGTCTGGCAATGAATCCTGTCGGGACAGAAGAAACAGTTGCGAAGAAGTTCGGCAATGAGGAATATGCTGATTTATTTTTAGGATTTATTTTTTCTTGTCCTTCGGTCTTACGTACTTTGTTTATGAAACTAAGTTACGTTCAAAACTCTCAGTTCATTAGCCAACGCTTCACGAAACTTGTAACCTGAAGGCCGTAAGTAACGGAATCTCAAACACATAGAAAAATACACACGTACATAAAATATGTGAAAAATAGCGAAATAGGGAGAAGTTGCTCAAACTTCAAATTCTCTCTCATGCACGTGTTATCAATGAAGGACAGAAGGCAAGTTTGTTCCCTTCAATTTTGTTTAGTTCGTGTCAGTGGAAATCGGTAAAGATTTTATCGGTTTTACCTTCCTACTAACACTGACGAAATGTGAGAACAGTTTTATAAGTGAGCGCCTGCTTAATGTTTTTGCGACAGGTCTAACAACTTCTACTTCACTCTGCTACTGACAATGCTCTTCCTTTGCGTATTGCCAGTCGGCTACGCTATAGTCTGGGTCGAACCGTCCTGGCATTGCGGTCCATTTTCTGGATATCCTAGAATCTACAATCTTGCTACGGACAGCCTGAAGAAATCGTTGCCGGAGGTCATTCGAAAGTAATGTCTCTCATCCGTTCGACCATTATCCCGTAAATGAACGGTTTTTTTTACCGAGGACAAATTTCTTTACGAGAATCGGAGAATCATAGATTACGACCGCGGCGCGTGAAGAGCGTATTTACAGTTCTTTGATCATCGACTGCTCGTATATTATGTTCATCTGCAGTGCGCTGTTTGCAACTGTATTTCCTTTTTATCCCTTTCACGATCTGAAACGGATTTTGCAATCATTTATTATACCGCGTGGAATGAGATATCGTTTAATGATGTTTTGCTGCAATTTGTAACAATCACTTCGACCGTTTGCAATTTAATTTAAAAATGGTACGCTGATGCGAAACTAAATTTGACGTACGACGCGTATAATAAGTAGCGACAAAGTTAGTCGGAAAGAGAAGTTAAAAAGATTTCAACTCGTTTCGAAGGACAATAGCGTGATTTATGCACTTCTTGTCCAGATGTCTCGACTACATAGCATCACCTGGCATCGTCATACCGCTGATCGTGCTGATGACTCTAATCATCTTCTATATGGTATCGCTCACGGGTTCGCTCAGAGAGGCTAATAACGATCTCAAGGTACTCAATCAACGGATTCACAGATGGACGATCGATAATGTGTATCCGGTCAATATTTCGACGCGCTCACTGCTGACAGCTTCATTAACGACTGACCTTCCGTATTAAAGGTACAATTGCGACAAGAGCGAACGGAAGAACGACGCAAATTGTTCAAGATCGCCGAAAAGCGACAGGATCTCCATGAAACCCCGTTTTCACGATGGAAAAAGATACTGCCCGTCTTACCAGCCAATGTAACGACCCTTTCGAAAGGTATCGACTATACATTCACAAAACGAAAATTTTGTCTATGCAGCACGCATGCTACGAACATATATATACTGTCACTTACCGAACCTGTATTTGATTGATAAATTTTGTTGCGTTCGTCATTTTCATTGATTCGCAGGGCAAACGGCGATCGCTATTGAGAATACGAAGGAAGTAGGAATGCGTGAGAGAATGCGTTCAAATTCGGAGGCGGCAGAGATGACAGACGGTGAGCAAGAGTCATTGCCTCACGATTCGTCAATGGTCCCGGTCAATCGCGACAGCGACAGCAAGAGGAAGGACGAATCGTTGACGGGGACGCATTCTCAGAATCGGTAAGTAGTACTGCTTAAACTGGCTCAACGATAAGCTGTGCCGATACGTTCGTACTTTAGAGAGCGTGTGATACAACATTCGTGTGTAACGCAACATTTCTACCGGTAGACCAATAAACGTGCTCGGTGAGTCATGGGAGTCTCACTCCACCGGGCCAATTCCGGAAATCCGGGTGAATGAGGCTGAAAGTAAATTGCAGAAACAAGCAGGCGCCAGTTCAACGGAAGAGACTGTTTCCCGTGAACACGAGGCTAATGCGTCGAAATAAAGAGTTATGGCAGGAGAACGTACTATTGAAATTCATTGTGCGGCGTTTTGTTGAAAAATTAATACTGACATAATTTATTTCCTTGTTCGTATGATAACGACATGACCCGTACATGTTTACTTCACGAGACTTACTTTAATGATATTACTTGCCTGCTTAAGTGCCTTAAACTTAACGTCTAAAGTCCGCACTCTGGAGGCTAGACTATAGTGTGACTGGGTAAAACGTGTCTTGCTTTAGACCGGTACCAAGACATGTCTTGTACACATTAAGCCGTTCAAACGTAACTTGACATCGCTTCGTTGTTTGGCAACAACATATGTGAGTATCGCATGTTTAAATAGGAATAGAGTGAGTTCTACTAATATTGTACAAGTCATGTGATATCTAGACACATCAGAGCTTTGCCTCTAAAATGCCGACTTTAGACATTATACACGTGAGGTATAGATTCGATAGTCATTATACACGGTCCTCTACAAAATGTTAAGTTAAACATGCACACTGGTACGTACATTTCGACATACACGATACACACACATACACGCACACACACTTACGAGTACTTTTACATGCATACGTCTATTATGTCTAGGCGAATACTGAGATTTCACAATAACGAAATGTGTATATGCATATTTATCGTTGCTACCCGTGATCTGCACGCAGATCCGTTATTGCCGCTGAGCGAAGACTGGCAAAGTCTGTATTACTAGCAGAGTCGATGATAATGATACTAGAATTGATATTAGTAGATCCGTGACAACGTCGATAATCTCACTGCGAATATGAATACGAAAGCAAGTTTTGAGTTCTTATTCCATATGAACGTGATATATATCCGTTGTAGTCGCAAACGAAATCGTAGATTGCGCGAGAATATCATAAATCACTGAGCATGTCGCTAAGATACACTGCGCTTTCTTCGTTGTTGATTATAAATTAATTAAGACAGTCCTTTACGCACTCGTCGCGTTCACTATTTCGATAGAAATATTTAATCTTTTTAAGTTCCCCCACGTATAAAGATGCAAAATCTTTGTTTCGGAGTGCTCGAAGTTACTTGACAGCAATTTGCGCCGACAAAATCATTCGAACGTACCGCAGTCCTCGTCGATAGCATTGCTTATCTAAACTTCAGCCACGTATTCTACCTGCTCCAAACAGCACGAGCTATTTCAAGTCGGAATTTCACTCGAACTAACGAAGCCCCGATCGTATTCAGACACTCGCTGCACCACTTTATCACCTCCTCCAACAGTATATTTCAACACGCTCGAACTTTTCCGAAACCTCGTCCAACGAGAATTATTCTAACCACACTCTCCTGCACGCCTTCCCTCCGATACGATCCTTCTCGAGATTCTGCCATGAAGCTTCTATCTCAACGGAACGCAAACCGCTCGCAGCACAAGCCCCAAACTTCCGCAACATGCTCACTGCGCACAGCACACCTGTCATCCTCATCATCCAACTTCATTTCTAACACGCGCATCTAAATCCGCACCGCGTCTAGCTACTACAGCCAAAATTCCCTCCTGATGGACACTTCGATCGCACCGAAGTCCCTCCATCTGTCTTGTTCCCCGCACTCATCCGACTCGCCTTGTCATCGGTCATTGAAGTTCGACGTGTAGATCGGTCGGCCGCTGAGGAAGCTGTTCCCGGAGCACGGGCTGGTCCTCACTTGTATGTACTTCGGCCTCTTGTTCCGCGTGCTCCAGTGCAAGTAGCTATACCACCCAGCGACGATCGCGCCCAGCGCGTTGCAGGTGGACGAGAAGATGAGCAGTATCGTGAGGATGCTTTCGACCTCCGGACAGTTGAGGTCTATGTACTTGACCGAGCCGTCCGTCGTGCTGGACACGAGGTCGCGCGGTCTGCAGACGCACGTGGCGTTGAGAACGCGTGCCGGCGAACAGTCGAGCTCCATCAGACGGGCCAGATGCATGGCGGAGGTGATGCATGCCACGACGCAGGCCACGGTCGCCGAAAGTGCCAGCAGTATGCTTATCACCTGTTGAACGAGGGAACACGGTGTACGGTGTACGATGTACGGTGTGTTTCGATTATACTCCACGTGATTGCACCAGGGAGCGCGGGGGGCATCGCGATAACGAGGGCTACGTGCTTGCATACGTTCCGGAATGTCAGCAGCTGTGATCTCTGGGTGGAATTCGCGGACTCGTGAGAGAATATTTACTTCGGGGACAACGGAAGTTTGTTTTTCAAACCGATAGTTGGAAATGGATATTGTGCATTCGAATTATATGCGCTCTGGCGTTCCTTCTTGTTCTGTTCTATTCTGTGGGCGCGACTGTGATCGCGTTTCTTGTATTAATCCGTAAAGCCTAACGGGAATTATACGTGTATATATTCGGGACATATCGTAAGTCCGATATTTTGAGGCAACCCAACTGGTACGTACTGGTTGTAATAAGAGGAATAGAAGGAATAAAGATTTTAATAGGGTTTTTTTTTTGTGGCGCTTAGTTTTGGTGTAATGTTATTGGGGTTAAGTTTTTTTAGAGACTAGTAAGAATGATGTGGGAAAAGTTTCCGTGGGAACGATTGCTTTCGTGGTTTGCTGTAAGGTGTAAGATGACGGAATGTGTTGCATACCTTTGTTATTGAAAGACAACAGCCAGGGCTCATGCTGGGATATTCCTTTTTGAAGCAACACAAGAGGCAGACACCAAAACTGCCCGAAAGTAGCAGCTGCAAGTATTCAGTTGCGTTATGCACTGTAATATGTTTTATCATATAAAATTATTTTAGTTCGATAGGATCGGTAATTTGCTGTAGTCAAGAAACATAGAAAGACCATAATTCACTATGACTGTCATCGCAACGTTCAGAAACAAGCGACGCATTCACGATCCGTAGACTTAATCCATCGGACCAAAAATTGAGATTGGATTAACTGATCAAGTCTTTGTTGTTTAACAATCAAGATTGCAATCTGTTCGAAGCCATAGTCAAGACCGAAGAATCGAACGGCGGTCGTCGTGCCGGTGAATAAGCGACAGTAAGAAACGCGTTTCGCTTCGACGAACATCCCAATACCCACTAAAAACAAGCAAGGTTCCAATCTGTTACACGGTACAATCAAGATTTTCAGACAGCGTATAACATTACAAAACAAACCTCTCTAACAACAGCTCTTATCCTTCCGCAAAAGATTAGCTCTTCCATCGAAAAAAATCGAACAATCGACACAGCAATTAAGAGTACGAAATAACCCGGTCGAAAACAATTTTCGCAGAAGAATTCTAGGGTTCAACGACCGTCCTCGTACTCACAGGCATGCCGCTCCAGTATGGATTGTCCGCAACAGGCAAATTGGGCGCCCAGAGGAGCAGCCAGAGCGCCAGGGCCGTCACGGCGATGCCCAAGATCGTTTGCAGCGCCGCCAGACATCGCGCCAGTCGATGATGATAGACGAGAGGCGGTAGAAACTTCTGCGGTCCTGAAAGCAGAGCAACAAACTTCTTTCACCGACGTATTCTTTCCGGCGCTCCCAATTCTCGCACGATTTCTCTCGTTAGCCACAATTCAAACCGCCCGATCGTCTCAACTCATCGGCTCATTAATGCTTTCATGCAAACCGCGCACCGCGCACATTTTTCGAAAGCCAGAGGAGCAACAGCAGGGCCGGTGACCCACTTGGTCGGCATCGTCCAGGTACAATCCGTTCAATTAATCGACGCCTTCCATTTGACGCGACGTATCGCAGAACGCGTCATCTAACGACGGCTTACAATCTTACTTAGCCGCGCGAACCGGTTTTCGAGTAATCGCGCGCGAAGAAACGTGATGAACGGCGCACCGATCCAGTCCCATTTTCGACACGTGAGTCAGGTGGAGAAGAAGTCAGCCTCGATCGGCGAAATTCGGCGAGCCAGAAGCGAGGCAGGCGAAGAAAACGTGGAAGTTGGTAATTGCGGACGGACTACCGACGATTATTATTATTAACTGTCAGGCAGTGGCGAGGCGTGTAGGGACCGCTTTCGGAATCGAAAGCACCGAAAATGTGTCCTCGGGAACCGACGACACGGTGGGTTAGCATAACGCTCGTCGACAAACTGGTAATCCGCATGAGGATCCGTCGACCCGCGGATCATTGCCACACGGAATTTCCCATCGTAACCGGCCGATTGTCGGTCTATACACGGTACAGTTCTGAGAAGCGTATGTAGGGCCGAAGGAAAGGAGAGTTCCCGAACGTAAACGACCTCGCTGTCCCTCCTTACATGGCATCTTGACCGAACGATCGGTCGCACGCCGTCGTCCTTGCCATATCGAATCGACAGGAAACTCGCCCACTACGAGCGTTTGCACAAGATTCGCAAGGAGCATGAGGGGGAGGGGAAGAAATGTGAGAGACGTCGCCCACCAGAGTCACCGATCACTTCGAAGACGCACACATCAACGCGGATCGTTAATGATATTACGAAACGGGCCCGCTGATGCGTGTAGGTGAATGGTTGAGAATGGTGCTATTGAGGATCTGTTAACGTCGGATGACGGACAAGCGGAGTGGGTAGCGAATCGTTTCCAGATAGGAGTCTATGAATTTGCTTGAGGCATGGGCATATCTGTTAATACCGTCAATAATTCATCGAGCGGAGAGTCTTATGGAACCGTTGACTGTTGTTGGTAAGCGACGAGCGTAGGAAACGAATTGTTCACTTTGAACGAAGACATTACAGATGCGTTACAGTGCGAAAGAGAACATAAGTGTCTTTGCTGAGGAATTAGGTGCGCTGAAGTTAGTGGTAGCCTAATTAGTAAGAATCCAAGCGTTCCTTCCTCGTTAACACGTTGCAGGTTCGACGACTCATGAATGAACTGAGCTCGCGAGGAATGAACTTGTCAGAAGTATGCTCGAAGTAAGCAGCTGTATATCTCAGGCACATATTTACGAGCAAAAAGATTCGCACGTGCGAGATCAATGGGGTCCTAGGAAGATTGACTGCATTCGAGTTAGCAACAGCTGAACTGGTGGGAGTCCGCCGAGGTTAGAGCTTTTCTCGTCGCTAATGCATTCGGGGCTCGTAGTCCTTCCACCGAATTCCCGGAAGGATCCTACAGAGATTACGCCTGGAGATGGGGGAAAATAATAATCCCCCGGGTATAAATGGCCATGACTAACAATATATAAGAAACCGCGTAAATCAACCTATGAAAGCGGGAGTAGCGCCGGGAGAATAATATTCAATTCAGTCTGAACTCTGCACAATTTTCATGTCCTGAAAACCACGGACACCCTCGAAGAACATTCTTCTATGCCAACATATGCCAATTAGACAAGGCGGAGTTGCGAAGAACGATAAAACACTCTCTACCATTTTTATGACTGGCACAAAAATCTCCTGGTGGCCTGGAAGAAAACATATGAAGCCAGCGTGAAATTACTTTCTCTCTCGTTCAGCTTATCCCCGTATACGTTCCCGAACCCTTCGCCTTCTTGCCAACCGTCTGCCTATCCGTCTCTAACCCTCTCATTCACGTTGCTAATGCATTCGAACCTCGTATTCCGCACGAACGGATTCCGGGTAGAATCCTGGAAGCATCTTGCACGAGACGGCGAAAGGAAATGATTCCCCACGACTGCCGAGGACCGACGAGCACGGCCGACCGAAGATCCTGCGCTGCGAAACGACAGAATGATGATGACGATGATTTCCACGCCGACGGAAAAGACGTGAGGCCGTAAATTCTCGCTTTACCGCTGCGCCGGCGCGGCGGCGTCTGGTTAATGACAGGATGGAAAGGCGAGAAAATACGACCGAGCAAGGCGCTCACCTTCGAACTCGATCAATCGGATCGATCGACGAAAATCTTTCGATACCACTTCAGTTCAGCGTCCAACGAAATTGATAGCTTCGATGTCGGCCGATCGCGCACGTTTCTAGTTAAATCGAGAACATTCCCAAAGCTCAATGCACCGTCTCATCTTATTCCTCTGCTATCGAAATAAACGCTCTATCAAGTATAGACATAAAAGTCGTGGCTTCTAGGTCAGTATTTGAAGGTAAACGTCGAGTTAAGTGACTTTATCATTATTCTGTCGAAGGACGAAGGTTATATCTCAACGCTTCGAAGAAGTAGGCATGCGATTAATACATGTACATACATATATCCACTTTATTCAGCGCGGTAAAGAAAACGCGAATACCTACATGCACACGTATATCTGTTCAACCCAGTTAACGGGTTGACACGAGTCAAAGTTCAACGGCTGCGGGACTCATTGATAGTAATCAGTTATAATCTCATCCGCGATTCGTAATGGAAGTATCATGATTGACGCTGCGCCGTGCGGTGCACATGTGCCGTTACGAACTTCATCGTCGACGGACGACGGGTCGCGCGCATTGTGTGCGACCCGCGGCCCGCGGCGGCCGCTTAAAGTGCGTTCGCGCGCTGCAAAAAGCGCTCAAGGATATGACATATAAAATGATGGCCAGTTTCGCGCGCTGGCAGGATATACCGCAGGAGAACCTAGCGCAATCTCCTCGCCTACCTCGCCGCAGACGAAGAAAGGAGGGAAAGAGGGCCTTATTACCCCCGGGATCACTCTCGCGTGAGCGAAGAAACGCAATCGAGTCAATTTGTCTTGGTCATTGCGTGCGGCGCACCGAAATTCTTTCGCGGACTCCGCTGCCCACCTGCGGCAGGCCGGCGAACAGTATCCCACATTACGTCGCGTAATTGCATGCCACGTTATAGATACCCATAACCACATGCACCGTAGCGCGGCTCGCGGATCGATGCCACGGTTGCATTCTGCGGCTCCATAAACTTGCACGCCGTTCACCGATATTCAACGCGACTCTGAGTGTGTATGCGGCGACCATACGGAATGTGTCCTGCGTTACGTCGAGTGTGCGCTGCGAGCGTGAATTACTCCAAGTTTGATGGCTGGCAAAAAGGTTGATAGCTAGGAATACGTTCGACACGATCGCTTCCGGGTGTCTGGATACATCGGATAGTGCTGTTTATGTAATGTCGGGCGATAATATCGAAGTTCGTTGTATGTAGAACAAGGCTGTCGACAAGGTTGTCGGCGAGATTTAAAGTTCTCTGGACGAAACAGGAGGGTATGCAGATGTGCTCGAGAATTGTAATCAGGATGCGCTCGGCATGACGATCTGTTTCAAGTCCGTCGCCGGAGATTCGTGGTAGTTTGCGAAACGATTTGTTGGACAGTAAGAATTTTGGAGTTGCGTGCAGATAGGCCTCTCGTATCTGTCTGTCAATCATTTCCCTTGTGTTACGGAACGTTTTATATGTCTACATATGCATCGCATGTGTATGTAGCTGACTTGTGTTGGCTCTGTGTGCACTCGACGAATAACGCAGGAAAGCGCGTGGGGAATGTGTCTTGCGCGGGAAAGGAAAAATTCTTTCCGTAGGAGGATGCGAGAGGTACTCGGGAGGAATTTTAAAAGAGCGACCGATCGTTGACCCAGCAGCTATGCGACGAGAGAGTTGCGCGCGTAAGGAACTATTAATACGTGCGGGCGAAAAAATCTTCATTCACTGGGTGACGAGCGTAGACGAGGGCTGCATCCGAAACGAATTCTAACTGTATCGTGCTGACACCGTCTATGTTATTCATATCACATGGACATTTATTGCCAGGATGAATTTATCGCCGAGCAGTATCGGTCACGTCTCCATATTTGCATCATGCCACGCATAATCCGAATACGGAAACAGACAGCCTGATCCACTTCATTGCAACTTCCACCACGTCCTACTTTTAGCGGGACGAGCCATCGAGGAAAGCCGCACAATAAGTTCAAAATTGCACCTGACTGAAGCTGCAAATCCGCAGTGAAACGCGGTAAGCCTGGAGTTCAACCATAGTTCAAAAACACGTTTTCAGACTCTCGTCAACTCCTATATCAGTCTCATTCGGCTGAAGCGCGCGCACACACACGAAGCCAGTCCGATATTCATTCATTGTCAGACCGGAGAACAAATGCGTCTGCGTCTATTCTGCCCATATATTTCGTCGAGGCATTGTGACTCGGAATTACGTGAAAATCTCTCGAACGTCGAAAGGTCTAACGAGGCGCGATGCTATCGACTCTTTCGCGAAAGTAGAACGATTCGCAGCACTCGGGGCGTAAGGAGAAGAATGCGGGAAGTGAATGCGTCTCGCGCCCATTGTGTGCCTCTGGCTGCATGTGTGAGTGTGTGTGTGTGTGGTCGTGCTCATTATGAGACCGGTAGGGGCGATATGATGAATACGGGAGAGGAGACGTCCCGAGAAATGCGAAACGAGACGTTTGCATCGTCCGATTTCTCGGACCCGCTCACCTCGTCCTGACCAGCTGGTTTCAGCTTAAATTGCACGTTAACTAATCTGGTATAAATTCCGTTTGGCACGAAATCGTTGCAGCTGGTATGGAATGCTCGAAATACACTGGATTCCTTCGTTCGAGTCAGTCGTGTCAAATAAATAGCAATGCAAACGCGGGGCTTTCTACGTTGCCCTCGCTTAGTGTCTTCGATGCACGTGAAGTCTATGGTACAGGTAATAGAGATGGAATATGACTCAACGAGTAGAAAGTGAGTAACATCGTTATTGAATAGGAAAAGGAAAGTAGCGAATTGACAAAGTGAAACGATTAACTAATGACGCGGCGAAAGGTGCGGTGAACGGGATCATTCTGGTGCGTTCGGACTTTCGGAGTGAGAAATTTTTTTTTTACGTGACCGCGTGCTCCAATTCGAGCCTCGATGCATCGACGTGACAGTTGTAATGGAACGCCGTATGTCCCGTTTTCTCGGTGAATTATTACCCTGGGATAATAATAAGCGAGCACAGCGGCCGTTGTTTTATACGCTGATACATTGCTTTGTCGAACTCATTGCAGTGCCACTGGCCTAGATAGGATATGCACAAATCAGCGTGTAGTTGCAACGAGGAGAAAGTAACGATATGGTAAAATCGAAAGTATCGAAGAAGTTACATAAAAGGACGAAGTGAGCCGCTAAGCCAATTGCTGCGCCGCCAGAATAAAGCACGAAGAATCGTCGTTAGTTACGTTGATAATAGACTCCGCTCGTATGTGCACCATACTTAATGCAAAATAACCATTACCCGGCAAACGCAGCCTGATGCTAATTACTGCATATATAAAATTAATCGTACGTAAAAACAAGAAATGAGTGAAGGCACTCGGCGGAACTCCAATTAAATGCTCAATCAATTACGGAAGCCGCTCCAGTTTCTACACAGCGTTTCTCACATATGATAGTACGAGAACCCAGTGTCGGCGACCACCGTTGTGACACCCGCAGAAACAAGCTGCGACAAATTCATTGTAAACCCGTTGGCCTGCGAGCCTACGTGCAACGTTACACACGCGCCTAAGTAGCGTAGACCGCGTAATGGGTGGTACGTTTTCATTATCCGACGACCCCAATGCATGAATAATCGGAGCCCGTTCTTCTTGCGCAAGACGGAACGGGCAGCGCTATAATTGAGTAATCGCATTGTCGTGAATTACTGCCGCCCACTGTAAATATCTGATATCTTTATCAGGCTGCGACGCGATTATCGCGCTGATAACGATGTGGACCGAAAATATGCTAAACGATTTGACACACCGACTGCCAGGCGAAATTCAGTAATGCTCCGTGAGAACCCGGAGTCAAGCTATGCTTCTGACATTTTAGTCGTCTCTTTTACTTTATTTTCTTCACGAGTTTCATAATTCATTTCACATTCGACCTGTCGTCGCTGAAATATGAGCGTTCTTTCGATTAGGTTCTTAGGAATCTAGAGGATCGTGAATAACACGTTTGAATCAAGACGGAGTCGAGCGAATAATAATTAATTATATACTAGTAAAGACTAAAAATATATGACAGAGACCGTAGAATGTAAAGTTAACGATAAGCCCACTGTGGTATTATCGATTTTTATGCGACGATTTTCTAGGTGAAACGATAGTCCGGTATCCATTTGTGAGTGACATGGTCTTCTGGGAAAGGTAGGTGTCATCCATTTCTGGATGAGACGTCGTTTAATGTGTTAACTGGCACGCATCGATACATCAGGCACGGAACGTAGTCGCTGACCTGCCTTAACGTGGCATGAAAATATTTAGAAAGTGGCAGCTTGTGTGCGTACACTATTTCGAGTTGATGCCGCGAGTGCCTGTATCGGCGAACGGCTCGTGAACAACTATATATTTCGATTGCAAACTTTTTCGTGAAACTCGCCTTAAAAATACGTTTCGACATTGTGGACAGAGGCAATATTCGTAGATTTCGTAAGCTCTTATCGCTGGCAATTACCAGAGTTCCCCGTTTGCAAAAACGACTTTTATCTATCTACCCGTTATGCAAATGTGTACGGTATAGAATTCAGATAACGGGTATAATGCATACTAGGCAATACATAACACATGCTATGGTTGTATAATGTTGCAATCGAAGAGAAATTATACTTGAAACGCTACACTGTTTTGTAATTACAACGATCGAGCACACTGTAGAGTGTGGAGCAAGAAAAGGTGTCGCGTGAGCAGCAGTTGGACGCTTGTTTGAGAACAGCGTTCTTCCTCGGACTGATAGCATCTAAAATGGACACTGTACACGTGCTCATGAAATGGATCTGACACCGGTGCGCCGTTGCACTTGAAATTATTCAAGGTGCACGTAGCGCTGTTGTCGCGTCGACTCTATGCAGCCGGCACACTTGTCAGCGCGAAAAGAAGATTTATCAGTCACTTTTACTCCCGTGCGCTATGTCGGTCGACAACATGTAGTCGATCACAGACACTGACCGCGGTCAATGTGAGTCACACGCTTTTTTGCACCATCAGAATAGCCACCGGGGCTGGAGGCTGGAGCAAGTGAATATTAAGTGGCCCGCCAAACGTCTTCGGTCAATGTGACTTTCATCTGTCGAAACATCGTTCGTCGACGTTGACGAATATCTTTGCATTACTCTTGGTGCACCGGGAGCACGTAAGGCACATATTGTGTACTTTGCACGCACGATTTGACGTACGGAATGAATAAAGTGTGAATGTAATGTAAATCAAGCTGGAAATTTGACATGCCTAATACGTCACGGTTTACAGATAAACGCGTGTTTAAGGCGAAGTAGAAACAATACGGAGCAGAACATCGCTGGAATTCCGCGACACCGACAGTTTTATGCCGCGGAAGGTCGTGATCATTATGGCGTGTGTCGTATAATTACGATGAATGCGAAACCCGACAGTCATTCGATACCGAATATTGTTGACATAACATTTGTAAGGAGTGTGGAAGATAAAGCACGTGACGTACAGTTAAAAAACGTAATTCGACAGCATATTGTACGCTCAATCGAATTAATTTGCACCGCAGAAGTGGTTAAGAGGAAAACCTCGATCTCCTTCCTGCTGACTAGTCAATTAATGCGGGTAATAGGATATCTGCTCTAACATGTCCTAAAACTTTGCTTTTATACCAACGTTTTCTTAAAAATCAAACAAATTATGTTAATTATACCCGAGTTCGAAAATACTCCGAATAAATTGGGTAGCTATTAAAACTCGCTTAAACAAAAATGCAAGAATATATTGTGCGTTGTAAACGTTAAAAAGTATGCTCTAAGCTGGCATGTTGAAAACTAACATCTTTCAAATCACTGACAATTAATAGTAGAATTGGACTTCCCCAGTTTATGTAGACATACGCTACAGCGCATAGAAGTATGCACACGGAATAATCACGCATCAGGCATGACATAATGGTTAGACATCCTTTCACTAACAACAAGTACCCTTCCCACGCGCAATGATAGAAATTAAAGAGGAAAAAAATGTAGACAATATAAATTGTCCGAGCAAAGCTGTAGATCCCACAGGTGCCGCGATGGCCGGAAAGACGTCCTGTGCGATTCCAGCAATCAGCTTCGAGTCGAGAAAACTTGAAACACTTCGAAGTGCGAATCCTTGCTCAGCATCCTTCCTTCGGTAATTGCGCGTAAACACATCGCGTGACCGAGGAGGCAGAAAATTGCGCGAGTCTGACTCAATGAATCGTAGACGTCGTTGTTTGTCCCGGAATAGAATTGGGGATATGACTCGGAGAGGGGGAGGCGGGCCAAATTTACGAGGAGAAAAGAGAGCGAAACGTTTACTTCAATCGCTCTTGGCACGCACGTGCCACCCACGTGCGACTTCAAAGTGAGAAAAAACGTGCTGTCGGGGTTCCCGT
This sequence comes from Priocnemis perturbator, assembly GCA_963942575.1. Taxonomy (NCBI): domain Eukaryota; kingdom Metazoa; phylum Arthropoda; class Insecta; order Hymenoptera; family Pompilidae; genus Priocnemis; species Priocnemis perturbator. Next base: position 4,113,203 of record OZ012647.1, read on the forward strand.
TTCACAGAGATTTACGACCCTGTCGATGGTAATACAATATTCGATAAGAATCGTCGAACTATGTACATATGTATGCAAACCGAACGAATGTGAACAACCGTGTAGAATATGAAACAGCCGTAAGTTACGCAATCACGTACACATCTACCGATTTGTCGAATTTGCTATAATATCGTGAATCAATTCTCCTAGTCACTTATCTTCCTGCAGCGTCCATTCTCTGCACACTTCATCAACGATAAATCATAGCTACTCCACAAGCATTGTTAATACTTTCATTATAATGCGAAAGTGCACTCGTGCTCCACGTTATCACTGTTATTACACTCGGTAATCTATAAATAAATATCAGCTATTATCACGGGCCGCTATTAACGGGCACAAGACGGCAGACGTTGATTAAATAAACATAATAGTTACGCGTATCCACGTGTGGTGATCATTTGCCACGAACGTATACGTGTTGCTCTTACAAGCAGAACGTCTCACTTCCAGATCGAACCCCTCCTACAAGGACATCTGTATAGTGGGTCTTCTTTATTAAAAAAATGTTAGTTAATAACACTTTGTCCGACTAATGTTTCAGTTTCATAATACCGAATGTTAAAAAGTAACTGACTGGAAGGTCCAAAGCAACACATCGAGAGTGATTTAGAACCGTCGAAACACAAACCTTTGACCAAATCTCAATATTTGAGAAGATATGGCGATTTTTCGGGGGCGAAAAGAACTTTTTTTGTGCAACCTTGTGTTTTGTGAAATCCTTGCGTTACTACGGCAATATGAAACGGCTGGCACAGAAAAGACGTGAGGATTTGGCAAGCGTAGTCTACGCGTTAGCCTTTCCAACTAGAAAACTGTATCGTCGATTTAACAAGTGGTCCGTTGCCGCCATTTTAATTACGCTATTGACTAACCAAAATTAAGAAACGTACGCTCACCATCGGTGAAGTCACGCTTGCGCTCTCGGCAAGTTTCAGTGTTCTCGCGTTAACTCGAGTGTCTGAATTAAAAACAAGGGATTAATGCACGCGATCACTTCGCAACTGTTCGTAGCTTCGAATCTTGTGAAATGTTCATAAATTTGTTAAGCTGCAGACACCTTTACGATAGCCATAACATTCGTAGAATCTACATCATGAATTCTACGTTTTTATGAGTGTTGTAAATGCGATAAAAAGTAACAAAATGATCTTAGAGTCAATAAAAATTAAGCTGCATCATTAACTTATATGGATATGAAACCTGATATTGACCGAGGTCAACAGTCCTGTACATTTATTTGTCCTGAATGTTTCTCAAATACAACTCCTCAATTTGAACACAGCCTACAACGACGAAAAGGGATTTGCATATAGAATAGAATGGTCGCAGACGGTCAAAGAATGACAAATATTTCCAAAAACTAACCGCCCATAAACTGTAAGTATTTACCCTAGCTTATAAAATTGTACAAGACAAATAGAAATTATATTCAGACAATCGAAAAAATAACGAGACGTTTATACGACACGATTCTTTCGTCTCGCTCGGTCGGGGAGCGAACGCGATCTAAAAAGATCGTACGATATATTTCCGGCCGGGTACTTCCGCTATCCCGCAGACTCACCATGTGCACCCACTTTAGAAGGCAGGCACGGTGGCCAGTAGACCAAGAAGCGTTTAAATCGGGGGAGGGGTACTTCCGTTAAAGCGATTCCACGACCAGCAAATATGCGTACCTACACGCATCCATACTTATAGCCGCATAACGCACACGAGAAGCCCCAACCTATGTGAGATTAGCCGCAATTAGTTGCAACTAGTGATGGGACCAACAATGAGAACCAAATTGTTTTCCAACACTTTCCTCTCTTCCCTTGTTAGTGATGCCAAGTATTGACGGGCATTACTCGATTCTATTCAAATGATTTCGAGGTATCGAATCGATTGATACTCATGAGTACGTATTGAACTTGACCCCATGACTAGTTGCAACAACCAACGCTCGCGTGCACCGCCGTTAAAGTCCGCCGATTTTCTTCACCCCGCGTCGACAATTAAATCGTTTCCTTGTGACGCTTTTTTTATGATCTCCTTGCCCGATCACTGAGGATGCATCGGCGCAGCTAGTTTTTATTGCCCAGCCGCTCTGGCCTTTAGCCGGCTGCCAATGAGATACGGAAGAAAGAGAGAGAAGGACACGGATGCGGGCCGCGAAAAAAAATAACCCAACACCCATCGCAGCGGAGGTCGGCACTGACGCGCGAGTTAATATTTGATCGGGCGAGGTAAAAACGTGCGCACGGACACGTTGCCTCGTAAAAGCGTTCCAAGGTTTATGAACTGCAGTACTCTCGCGCGCAATTTTTCTGCCCCGAAGGGAAACGCAAAAAAAGAGGTGGCAAGACACGCGCGCGGGCCATGCCTCGGAGCCGACGCCGACGACGGCGACGACGGTGGTGCGCCTTGATCCACATAGAGGCGAGTGCACGGCGCATTAAAGCGCGCCCGCGAATCGATTAGTGCACTTTGTGCGACATAATTGCGGGTCGGCGGTCGGCCGGTAAAAAGGCTAACAATAAGCGTTCTTATTAACCGTGCGCCAACATGCGCGTCCACCCGCCGCTCGCAACATCCTCTCACAATCAGCCCCGCCGACGGCTTTTCGACATCGGGTCCGATGTGTCTCTTGGCTAACGAGGGAGCGAGCGCGAGTTGCAAAATGTCGACGATCATCGAGAGTGTGTCGCGACAAATGACCCTTGCGGTCCTCGCGCGACGACGGAGATACGATTTTGTATCGCGTCCCAGTTACGCGCAACACACTCTCCGATTACTCACGGCGCAAGCTGTACGACGACGTTACGCACCTGCTTTCGATTATAAATGCATTTCGCGGCTCGTGCATTGCAAATAAGAGTGCGCGCGCGCGTTCTCCGGGAAAAAATGCTTTTCGCCCGTACATGTGCGCAAGATACGATCTGTACTCGGAAAAGCGTAATGGGGTCTAGCTTCGTCGTGCACGTAGCTAACGCGAAAGGAGGGGGCAGGTGGGTCTAGTGAGAAAGTTGGGTCGGAAGTCGGAATAAATCTGAAACTTGGGAATGCTTCTCATTGTGTGCAAATCGGGCCGCGAAGAATTTTGCGGCGTCTCGTCGGCGGAAGGGTGCGATGCGAAGAAAGTGTCGCGCCCATTAACATTCTTGTCGGCTGCGAATGGAAAGCGCGGGGAATGTGCTGGTCGCGCTTTCCGCGGCAGCGATTAACGTGTCGCTGTCGGGGATGACAAAAGGAGCATGGCGTTAGACGAATGGGATCCCAAGACAATGGAAGCCTGGCTAGGCAATGTGTGACGTGCGGGGGTCCGCGAGGAAGGTAGCTGCATGCGAAATCGTTTCAGTTCGGGGAGAAAAACGTCGTCGTGAAACATAAGGAGGGTTGATGCTATACAATTTCGAGGCAAAATCGGTGCGACCCCGCCGACGTGAAACGGCGAACACGATACCGACCGCAAGGAATGAAGTAATCAAAGCTTCGTGATTGTGGAACATGCGCTGCGCCGGTGGTGAGAAAAAAAGGCCGCTCCCGTGGCGAGGCGTGCGTCATTCGGGCCAAAACCATCGCCACGCATACCTGCCCTCGATTCGCGTTCCTATCGAATGACCGATTACTGCTCCGGACTCCGGGCTGAATCGCTCGATCGACGCGCCGATCAAAGTGATGAACGTTAATTTCGACCGCGACGAATGCAGGGAGCAGCAAAGTCACGGGTCGATTCGTCAGGTTCTTACCGCAAATGCGAAGGTCGCCCGTGACGAATAGCGAGCGATTTTGCAAAGGCACATTATATTTGTATTTGCCTTGCAACGTAGGGGGGGAGAACGACGTGGAAACGAGCACAATGCCAAAGTAATCCGGCGTTTAAGAGGTGCGAGCTGCAACGTGACACGCAGGTGCGACCGGAAATTTTCTGTTTTCCGAGAGGCGGAGAACGTTTCTGTTTATTGTCAAAATAATTGCACACCTCGCGCGTCCGCCGCCGTCGATCGATCGATCACGATCCACCCGCATCGTCCGTCGCGAAGCCTCTGCCCATCGAACCAGCCACGGTCCCACGTCGTGTCGTTTGCGCCGAGATAATGGGCCGCCGGATTGCTTCACGTGAATTTTAATCGGCGCGAATTTTCTCGGCTACCGCGGCGGCGGCGTCGCGTGAGCTCGGAAATCTAAGGTCGAACAGTTTCGCCTATTAGGGCAAACCTGTTCTCGCGGGAACGGTAGGACTTTCCAGTCGCCGACACTACGAGCCGGGCTTGTGAGAAATACTTCGCAATGACATTCGAGCCTCGATGACGCAATCGTTACGCCGAGCGATTTCGTTGGTCAACATAACTCCGCCGCGTAGAAGTGGACGGACGTCTAACTGCACTCGCGCGGAAGAAAAGTGCGCCGCACGCAGCGGCGATTTTGTTAGTTCGACCGACGCCGGGAGGCGTTCTTTCATGTGCACCGCGGCGCGTTGCACTTCACGGTTGCGGTTCCTCTTTCAACTTCAACGAATAACCGTTCAAAGCGTGTACTTAACCCGCCTCCGTATCTGTGACTCCGAATCCCCCTCTTGTCCTTCAACCTCCCGCACATGTGCATCTCTCAACGCAAGCGTAGCATGCGCGTCGAGCGAAGTTGGTCCGGTGCTAAGAGACCAAGTTCACGGAACTAGTGATGCAGAAACGGTCGCCACTGACGTTGGATAACTGTGGTTTCCAATGCATAAATAATAGGCTCGTCAAGACGAAGACGGCGAGATGCGATAACGCGACGCGATGTCACGGATTACGAGACGTTATATAAATTTGATACTATGTCGTCCTATTTGCTTCGAAGCTCGTAACGCGTCGACTGAAACGCGTAACTGTAACACGTGTCCATAATGCAATGGCATTCTACACTCTGACGCTGTGTAACAACACAGATGCAACTGGGAGGATCGTACAAATTCGTAAACACGATAGGGACGACTTTGAACGATACGACATCGCACGTCTACATGTATCGTATCGCGTCGTATTTGCCGTTAATTAAGTCAACGTCAATACCATCCGCATTCATTACGAATTCTTCCTGTACTTCTGCGCCGCGCGAGCCGTTTAACGTCAGTGTCAATACCAATTAAGCTCAAGGTAAACACATTAATACAACGAACTGCAATTATTCGGACAAAAAAAGGGGGAAAAAAAAAAAGCAGAAAAGAATAGCAGCGGCGCGAGACGGGCGACGACGAGAAGCGCTCGTAGCCTGCTAATTGCCGATCTGGGAAGTACCGAGTACGAGGTACATTCGGTTCGAGGAAACGGCTAAAGGTTTATTATCGTTGACCCTAAGACTTCTCGGAATAGTACGCGCGCCCGCGCTCCGATCGAACAACACTATGCCCAGGTATGAAGTACGGAGCGTCGAAAGGATTTGCGAAAGGTGGTCGGTCGCGTTTCGCGCAGGTACGAAAGGATCAATGGTTACTCACGATGTCCGGTCCGATGAAGAACGATCATTCGACTGTGCCTAAGGGAATTTCGGGTTGGCGTGTGACGGCCTGCTATGTGGGAGGCTGCCAGGTTAACGGGGACAGTGGTTGACAGACAATTGGCCATCGACGGCGCACGGCCTATGTCCCGCTCTCTGTCCGGTCGGCAGATTCTCCCGATATTTCCCGCGGACACTGCACCTGTTCACAAAGAAATTGGTACGTTGACAGGGACGTTCGTGGCGACGATGTAGCTGACCGCGCGCCTCGCTGTTCCTTTGTGCCGAGTAGCATGTGTGAAGCTTGTTAGCGGAGCGCGCCGTAATGTCAGATGAAAGAAGGTAATGCGAAGGTAAGTCTCGCGCTCGGGCATTGTTCGCACCCCTTTCTCATGCTCGACCCACGCGTTTACGCGCTGAAACCTCCAACCACGCTCCGTGACGGTTAAGTACTCGTCGCAGAGCTAACGAATGCTTGACCCGAGGATAATTTCATCGTGCTCGTTATCATCCTTCAATTTGCATACTATTTTCTTATATTGTAATCGAGTTACTGCGAATCCGACGTCATCCAATTAAAAGATTCAACGGGGGAAGCTGTCTTTCCTGGTGGCCAAGGTGAACACATGGAGAATCGAAGTTCGTGTTAGGCGGTCTTCGATGTCGACGTCGACCGCGAGGCCTGCGAATGTCACTCGGGGTCGTTCTATTTTCGAATCGAGCGGTTCTCTTGCGACTCTTACGTCGACGCATACGCACAACCGATTTCGATCGTGCGCCGGCGATGCGTGTCGGGCGTGTAAGAAATAGCGGAGGCAAGACCGGTAGAGGAGCAGCGTAGAATGTCGGCAGATATCAAAATGCTCGAGGAAGGTGAAGACACGCGCGTTCCGGGGACCTTTGTCCCTCGCCTTTCGAAGTGCCGACGCGTGCGATCGTAGAAAGTGAAACTTGGCAGATGGTCGTAAAATCGGGGCGCGTCCAGAAATTCCGATAGATCGTCGTTTAAAAGGCCGGCCGCCCGTTTAAGCGCGAGTCACGCTTCGTTTCGAAGCTTCGCTTACGCACGAGGAGAGCGGTGCCGATTTGGGAAAAGATAGATAGTGTCCGGCTCGTTTGGCGAGCTCAATACGGTGAGTGCATTGTAAAAGGTTCGTTCGACTCACCCATGACCTTGCCACTGTGGATCTTCGACACGTTGCCGGCGCTAACCGCGCTGCTGACTCGGTTGACGTTGTTATTATTGTGGTTACTGTTGCTCTGGGGTAACGTCGAGGTGCCATTGCTGTCGCGGACGTGACTCAGGTTGCCGACACTCATTGCTGATGTCACGCAAGGTGGCATCGTCGGCACGTCCTAGGAAAACGAAATGCCACGCTCGTTTCACGCCACTTCAATGTTTTCACTGCTCACGACTTTCTTCATTTGCCGAGTTACGGAAGCGTGACCGCTAGGGACTACTTTGTTGCAATTAATTCGTTCGCTATATGTAAGAATGTAAGGAATCGCGATTCCCGCGATGTACAATGAAGAGGCCTTTTCTTTGGTGGAGTTGCTCTGAGATATTTGATGACGTGGACTATTTTAATTGCAAATTTCCCGATGTCTCGGTGAACGCTTTGCACAAGAGAGTTGCGCTCTTTTTCAAAGTCCCATTTGTTAATGTAACCGGAACAGGTTTCCGTAAAATATCGGCCACAGCAGAAAAACATGTGTTTAATCTGAAATGCATTAACTTGATGCGTGACGTCGATTAATTTGCATTTTTAATCTATTAATCACTTGAATGACACTTGGATCGTGAGACGTCAATATTTTTTCCCGGTCAGAGTTTCTTGCTTATCATCTTATGTTATTGTCCGCCCAGCGGCTTTTTGCTAAATATCAGCTCTACAAACGATTTCGTGACGCGTGAAAAGGCTCAACAAACCACTCCGACGTCAGCGCACTTGTCACGTGAAAAAAATGCCTCCGCAAAACTGTGCGCGAGAAACGTACGCGTAGGTAACGAACAAACCCATCGCGTCGTATCGGTCAAATGATTCATTTTCCTTCATGCACGAGCACTCTAGAGAGTTCAATGCCGCGAGTTTCCTGCCCACCGGACAAGTCACTTTCACGAACCCTACTTGGCGAGTACTCGTTTTTTATGTTTTCTTGCATAATTGCTAATCCAAGTGCGTTCGCGTCTGCGGGACACATTCCACGATGCATTTTCGAAAGCAACTATGTATGTCGCACGGCCTTTACCGTCCCCATCGAACGATTGCCACAGCGGCATTGCGAGCTAGCGATAAATCCGTGCGACGAGACACGTTCGATTAAGATTTACACGGCGATCCGTCCCGCGCACCCTGATTAAGCTTTGTGCAGAGCTGATTCCGTGTGTACTCGGCGTACCTCAAATGTGCCGGGAGCAATTAAACAGGCTTCCGAAGCGACACGACGAGAGGGGTAAACACGCGCACGTGACAGTAGCGACGTACAGCGGCGGACTTACCTTAAAATTATCGTAAAAGCTCACGGGACGACTCCTAGGAGCGTACTGAATCTCGTCTTCGTTCTGCATCGTGCTTCCACCGTGCTTCCACCGTACGACAATAGGCCTAAAGGCTGCGCGCGCAGCTTATCCGGTGGTATGTCCTGACGCTTCTCCCTTTTCCACTTCCGGTGACGCTGAAAGCAGGAGCGAGAGAAACCGTTGGAAAAATTCTGCGGCACGCTCGAGCGTATTTAAAACCTGCCGCGTGCGGCGTGCGGCGTGCGCGCGGTCGCTTGGGCGACGAGGCGTGAAGGAAATTCGTACTATTTACCCGCGGTCGAGGGGGGTATGTGTAATAAGGATATCGCGGCGGAGGAATAGAAAAGGAAACGGGCCCGATTTGAATGACATTACAGTTGCGCGACATTAAATGCGTGCGACGATACTATTTATAGATCGAAACGGCGGGCGAGCGGGCGGCAGCGTGTCGAAACGTCCTGCAGAAATTCTAAGTCCACGAGGAACGCACTGTCACCGGGCGTTTTTCGGCACGACTGAATTATTCCAAGTCTCGCTGAATTATTGGCAACCCGATGCTCTTTCGATAAAGTTCAAGGAAACGTTACCTTATATCGGGCGTCATTTAAATTCCATGCCAATCGACGCTGCCGGTACTTCCCCACTCTCCTCGCCGTCCGTCGAAAGGCAAAACTCTCGCTTCCTCCCGGAAGCGCACCTGCCCGCTGTCCTTACTCGCCGCTCGCGGGCTGCCTCTCGTTATTGAATGACTCACCGCTCGATTCGAAGGCAATTTCGCAGGAGAAATTCCAGCTCTAATCTCATCCGACGTGCGGTAAGTCACGCGTCCACTTTTTCGAGGAGTGAATTTGCGCTCGAAATGGGACGTGCCAGTGTCGTGTGTGTGGGTGTGTGTGCCTGGCTACGCTGCTTGTGGCGGAGTCGATTATTTCCTGATGCTCCGCGCACGTGCTGGGCCACGTGCAGCTGTAATCCGTCAGGCCGTAGTCTGAAAAATTGATAGAAATGGTCAACCGAGGAATAGCAGTGTTTAATTCGCCACGCTGCGCCAATCGAGATTAATTGCCTCCGGAACACGGTCTGGCTCATGCGAATAACTTAGCGGACTTGTGTGCGAGCGCGTACGAGCGCAGGATTCGATCGATTTAACGTGTCGTAACAGATATGGAGAAAGTGTTTCTTTTGAATCGAGAATGCGTGCTCTTACGCATTGCGCAGACTCAGCTTGTTCAAATTGCTCGCCGCTGTAGCTGCTTTCGTTATTGCGTCCCTGCGAAACCACCGACGCTCACCATTTCCTTATTAAACGCTTTAATACGTTTTTCCCATATTACAGTCGCATAAGCGTGAGTGCGCCAACGGTACGGTCTGCGCGAGATAGTCTCGCGGTCACTCGTTTACAATAGATCGTCGCAGTGTGCGTACGGCCTATGTATACGGAGCCGCTCGCGGCCCTTTTTCAGCGGAAATTCGAGCGCTGAGGCTGGAGGTTTCACGAGCTCGCTTGCCTCTCTCGAAACATCGCGACGATCTTTTCTCGTGGGAATGCCGTGGGGGATTACGTGTCCCATTCGCGGGAACCGATTCAGGGATTGTGGTCCGACAACACGGAATGCAGGATGATGATTAAACCGTGATTCCGACATCGGACACGTACGAGCGATTTCGAAAGCCTCGCTCGAGATGCGAGGACCTGATGTTATGTGCGCGCAACTCTAACGTGCGCGCATTGTGAAAACGTTCAGTTTTTCAACAATTATGCTCCCGGCCCGTTCGCGATTGGGCAACCGTTAACGCCGTCATTATGACACTTATCAACGCCGTATCTTGCTAATGGGCTTTCATGTTCATCAGATTGCGAAGCAAAACTGCTTTCGCGGGATACTCTTTTATTACATCTCGTCCCACCTATTTCGTGCCCGCCCGATCGTCACTGTTAGGCCCCGAAACACACGCGTATAAATATACTTTCACCTTCCACGAGAATTTCGTGCGAGAGAAATCTTTGGCGCTTCGTAAATATCGTTAAACGCGTCGGCGCGCAACGATACGCGATAACGTCGCATTCCGTCGGCCGCTCGTCGATAAACAAGGACGACGATCAAGGGGACCCATCTTTGCCAAAATCAATGAAAGAGAGGCCCGAAATAAAAAAATCTGGCTATATGTCAAATTGCCACCTAACTGCATTGTCCGCTAGATGAATAACAGCCTCCAGCCAGTGGGCAAAAAACTTGACAGACAGTACGCACGCGGTACGTCAAAACACGTAAGACGGGATACTTTTGCATGACGCAATCGTGCGCATCTCTCGTTACCGAAATCTCGCGAATCGCCAGAAGCTCGTGCAAATGGAACGAGACGCGCAACAAGGTGTTCGGGCCAATCGATCACGAGGACCGATTGTTCGTGACTTTGGTCCTCGCCGCGGGACGACCTTGTTTTCGCGCGAGAAAGAGAAGCAGGGTATCAAGCTTGTCGCGTTCCTTCTCATGATCGGGAGACAGCGCGAGACAATCGATTACGTCACGATCCTCTGGCCGATCATCAGACACCGTCATGCCATTCCGCGCTCGAACCTCTGGGCCCGACCACTGTGAGCGAGGCTTTACTTTCACGACGCTGGGGTCCGATGTTAATGCCGGCTACCGTTACGCAACGCCGAGCTCGCGATACGCAACGGCGCCGTGTCAGGTTGTGGCCGTCGTGGCATACGATAACGTGACCTACCTATGGGGCCGGCTCGCGTTCGGGTTACCGGCTGGAAATAAGTCATTTCTCCATTAAGCCTCTTTATGCGGCGCTCGCAGACGCGGCAAACGGTCCGGCCGTCAGGTTTAACGAACCCGTTTGTACACAACCTGTCTGCGGTGTCGCATTGTCGTGGGCGGATTCGGTCGCAGCCCGTCCGCACGCACGTATCGCGGAGCGCACACATGCGCACGTTTCCCTAGGCTTCGACGACGCGATTGATAAGCGTGGTCCGCGCAAGTTCCTTCTCGTGGGTGGGTGACGGTTCGCAAACGGCCGAGGGAAGTCTGACTAATTTAGGTAGCGCGGGAAGAGTGTGAGGTGTACTGACGGTGGAGCAGCAAAACGCTAATGACGTTGTTAATGATAGCCGACGTGGCTGTATTGATGTGAAACGTAATGACGCAGGGTACAATGTGTACACCGCGTGATATCCTTCGGCACGCTCAGCACGCTGCGCACAACGTATCGGGTGCATTGCACTCGTAGAGTGGTGATAGTATGTAGAGACATTAAATAAGGAGAAGTAATGATGTTGATAGATGTAGCAATGAGGAACTACGAGCTACGGGTAAGAATTTTAGTTAACGGCTAGTCTCATGTGAAACAGGAAACGTGTTAAGTGGCATGACTCTCGCTGGGCAAAGACGCCGCCATTTTATATGATCGTGGCGCTTGGAAGTGGAGAGATCGAAAATTCGGCTGTCCGTGCGCAGGGCTGTCGAGTGGCTGAGCTCAAAGTTTAATAGGCGACGAGGTTCCCACGTCTCGCGTGCGTACGAGTATTTGCACAGTGGTGCGCTCGAAGCGGGCGACGGTGAATAAATGTTGCGGTGATCTCTTTCGCACTTGAACACTGGTCAATGAGTATTAGGTGTTTGACGGAATTTCACGCAAGCATTTGTTCAAACGAAACGAGACGAGTGTTAATGGTCGGTCTCGAAGCAAAATAACGGACGATCGTTTTCTGCGGACGGCGCGGCGGCGGGTCTTGAAACATTTGACAGTGTACTCATCAATCAGACGACTTTTTATATTCAACGAAGGACGCCTCGGTGTGTGGGTGTGGCTGCACCGTGGACTGGGAACCTTGAATATTCTTTCCTGCCGTCCTCTCCTACCTTCTCTTCCCGTTGATAATTACCATTTCTTATCTAACGTTATTCCACGGGCGACGCTACCTTGATCGTACGCTTAATTATAGAAGACGCACGGTGAATGTATTGCGTTCTATTTATGCGTTACGCGGTACCGTGAATCGCGGTGCCAAAGCCAGTGCCGCCAGGCCGTGAGTCCATGGAAGACTCGTAAAATTATATAACACCCACCAGCAATCTTTGTTCTACATTCCGTAAGAAAAACAAAAAACAACCACAATCATTACAGCCACAGCGTAAAGCTCGTATTATAATTCGCAAGATTCGGATCCAATTTCAGTAAGACTGAAGTGGAGCCATTCGCGGCCTCTTATCGTCACGCAATAAAATTCTTTACACTTTATAAACGGGCGCTAGATACCAGGCACACGTCGCGTCGTCGCTGGCAGGCTGCGCATTAATGAGAGCAGAGAACAGAGGCGTCCTGCTCTTTCAGCATTAAAAACCATCGTGAGAACGGCGCGCGGTCATTAGAAGAAATTACTTGCATCGCATTCGAGTTTATGGACGCTGGTATAATGACCCGTAACGAACGCAATTCGAATAATCGATTTTCCTTAAATCGGCCATTATGCGTGGAGGGGAAAAAAAGCGGACGTCGAAAATGAGCGTGCGCGTTAAATCGTCTGGTCTACTATCCAGCGATTCTTCGGCACATCCCGCATCCCGCATATTAATACATCAGCAGTTGATCAGGCCTGTTTGCGGCCTACTTCGAACGCGCCTACAATAGCAACATGTGCGCGCGAGACATAAAGGGGTACCCAGGTCCGGAAGCGAACGCGAATGATTGTTAATTAATAATGGGCACGATCAAAGAGATTACAGCAATCTGCGTTCGAAATCAAATTCAATCGACGCGCTGATTTCCGATTCTCTGCAGATATGGCACGATTTGACTTTGATGGATGCAAAATTCGGGGAGAAGATACAGAATCGCCTATCGTGCATAATGTATGATGATAACGCGCGTTACTGAACGCTATCCGTTCAACTGCTTACGCGACACGTTGTTTTAGCAACCATGAATTTCGAATTTCCTATACTCATGTGAAATATGTCACCGGTGCCACGGGCATCATCAATGTTCTTGTACGCGATTCATAATCGGCATAACTGAAATAGTTCGTACGAATTAAGTCTTGTGACACGCTTCGTTGCAGCGTAATAAGAATAAAATATCCCGCGAATGTCAGCCAATACTGAATTTAAGGATAGTTGTACATCGAAGCATTCGATTAAAAGAACATAGCCTATCCAATTTAGCACTATTTCTTCCTCACCCTCGGTGTAATTGAATTACGGCGTTCCTCTTTCTACGACTGCTGACCAGGCCGTTTATATGGAATTATACGGACAATGAAAATACTCAAACCGCCGTCATCGATTCCTTCAGCAAATTCCTGAACTCGTATCACCGTTGAACCAAGAGGGAAAAAAAGGAAACTTTGCCAATACTTAACATCTGAAATTGCTATTATACATTGCGTGCATGAGAGCGTTCCGTACGGGAGCAACTCCGGTTATCAAAGCGCAAAACGTTTGCCATGTGGAACCCATGGCCGCTTTAATTAAATTCTCCAATTACAAAACGTTCCCAGGCCTCACCACTGATGCGCCGTATGATGCTATCTCGAATGCGAATGATATACTTAACAGAGGCTCTCGTCATAAGACAGATTGATCGTCATCTTTCATGCGGCCTAGTGGTCAAAAGAAGCAATATAAGAAGCGACGATATTAATGCATTCAAATTAGGCGTGTGTGAGAGGAACGACAGCATTCAGAGTGACCATGTGCGTCTAGCCGTTATCTCATTCTGCGCGACACATGAATGAAATATAGCTCCTGACGCACACGCGTACATTATTAGCACCTCGACGAATCAGTCCGAAATAGCAGAATTTATGATGAACCATTTTTTTTTATATTTTTTTATTTCAGAACAAGTTTTCGAATAGAAACTTTATTCCTCGCTATGCGCCTGAAGTGCCATTAAGCGTTGGCACAACATACCTCGTCACGTTTTTCCGCCTAATCCTCGGACACAGTGGGCGCACTCGTGTGCTCGAAAATCCTCAGCCAGCGGAAGACTTCGATCGTGTTCAATTCCCAATTTCGATCACCAACTTTTCGTCGACCATTGACACAGTAAGAATCGTTGATCGTCGATGCGCTATGCGATGGAACGTCGCGCATCGCACGCAGCGCGACTAAACGCGATTTTTTGAAAAGGCACGATTCGACGAACCGCGACCTTGGACACAGATGGCACTTTCTTTCGCACCTCGGGTCCGCAGGTGAAAATTTCGACCCGCAACGCGACCGTTTGCCGCGTGTGCTACCGGTAGGAGCCGAACAGTCGGCGGAGTATTTGCAATTGAAAGGCGAAGAAGAACGCAATGTTGCTCCGCCGGTGTCGCGGTGACAACTGAAGGCTTACGTTCGCGCGATCCGACGAGGCAGAAGAGGGCCCCACCAAAGAGTGCTCTCCAAAGTCGAATCACCAGGTGTCAGTGGGGCCTCAAATCGCGGGTGTATCACGTCAGCAAGTGAACACACGGATTACGTGCTGACCCGCTAACGCTATCCTGGAATTCGAGACCGGTTGGACAGTATCGTTGCGTGGTAGTAGGAGTCTAGGCACACTAGGAGTGATAGCCTCTACCGAGTACTTAAACGTCGCGAATGTCGTTGTCATGTCACTTTGCGACGTGCAGATTGTCTTGCACGAGGCATACATTATATAGGCCAGTCGCTGGGCTGATTTAGAGGTTCAATTAAAGATTCAATTATATGCTGCGACCGGCCTATGCATATCGAATGACGTGTGAAATGGAAATTTGTGGTATGTGTATAGCACGTGTGGGGCGAAATTTGAAGCCGGCGACGGTGTAGAGGTGGACGGGCAGTGGGGACAAACGCTAGCGGTGGGAGCGACACCATCCAAGCCGGACATTGAACAATAAACGAGAAATACCTTCCAGTCGCGACGGGCACGAATGGGCGAAATGCAATTGAATGAACGTGCGAGCGGGACAGACAATGCGGGAGCTTCCGATTTGCGCTTTCATGACCCTTTATCCGAGTTCCACGTAATGCTCGAATTACGTCGCATGGCACGAATTCCGGGCATGTCGAGTGTCATTGCCTTCCTCATGAATTATTTACGTTCCATTTGCATTTCTCGTTTGTTGCCGTCGCGATTAACCGCACGTACAGTGAACATATTGAGACAGAACAGGATCATCACCGGTTTATGGTCTTCTTTACCGAACTCTTGACGATCGCATGCTGCCAATCTGCAACATTCAAATATTTATGGCAGACAAACGGTGTGCACGATCGTTTTCAAATCAACCATCGATCCTTTCTTGACTCATATTGGTAGTCGCTAAAATTATACGAGCATCACGGTATTACAAAACTTTCCTTCATATCAATATGAGCAGAGAGATTGGGATAAATACCAGAATAATAATGTTTCGGTTTGATCTATGAAACATATTACATGTTCCTTTTTCCCGGGAATAATTTAAAGACTTTTCCAAAAATAAGCACCTGTTTCTGATTTCTACACCGTTCGGCGAAACTAAACGGATAAAGGAAGTACATATCGTGATAGAAAAAGGGATTGAAAGAGAAGGTGCGATTGATCGTGTTCACTGATCGGCGTTCACCTTGAGCAGTTCCTTGCCGCTCTAGCTCGTTTCTTTCCATATTTTTTTCTTCTTTCTTCCGAACAGCCTGTCTCACGTAGCGTTCCACGTTCATTCAGCTACAAAATCTTTTTCTACCAAACCGCTCTCGATGAAACGAAGCTCCGCGGATTCCGACTTCCTCAGGGCGCGATCGTGCCGATTCAGTCTGCCCATACATTTCTGTATGCACGATCTAAAAAAAATCGCCGATCGTCGGAACGTGTCACACCCGCTCGGATCCGCGTTACGGATGAAATCTATTAATTACAGCAATACGTCCCTCATCGTTCATCCTCCGCACTCGGCCTATGACCTATCCGCTTCTCCCATTCCTCTATCGTTCCTCGACGCTGACAACGCACGACTATCATTAACACGTTCCGTGCCATGTGTACCACCGGTGGTACACGGTAAACTTGATCGTCAGGCCACGTGTACCACCGGTGGTACACGCCACACGCAGTCATATTTACCTACTCCTTCTTTTGTTTCGAACTGACTGACTTTTGCACTTGAACTGATCGTCAGGCCACGTGTACCACCGGTGGTACACAATGTGATAACTGCTCTAAATAAGAGAACTACTTATGTATTGATGATATAATGAAATATTGTGTGATAATATATCGATTTTTAGTCAAAATATCAAATGGCCTGAACGACAAGTCAGGCAAAAATGGCTTGGCACGGAACGTGTTAACATCGACCCTCTAATCGTTGTCAGTGGAAGCATCGTGCGAGGCTCGAGGGGCAAAGCTTTTTTCGCTGCATCAACCATTCTGATTTCACCGACTGTAGGCACGAACCCTCCCACTCGACGTCGTTCATTCATCCGCAATCGTTTCCTCTACCTTAACGGGGACACGCAACACCCACGCCTCGTTTAAAGTAAATTGCGTTTCTTTCGTTCGCGCGCGCGCGCGCGCGCTGCGCAACGAATTCCGTCTTGCCCTCCGCGTGAATTGCTCACGTGTGCTCGCGTGCCTTTTTTCGGCCGCCGGCTAGGGTCGCAGGCCCCCATGCCATGCTCCATGCCCCATGCCCCATGCCCCATGCCCCATGCCCTGCCGCGCGACGAGGCTGAAGGGAAAAAGGCAACGGCCGACGCGATGGTCGCCTGCGAATAAAACCGGTCCTCTCGAAATCGTCTAGATGGGGCCGCAACGGGGGCCCCGGGACGAGCCCCCTCGCGCTCATCGGCAAATTCCACGCTGAAGGATGCGACGGGCTCATGCCGGTTTGACACATTTACGAGCTGTAAATAATCGATAGCGGAGGAAATCTTATCGGGCGAACGGACCGTCGCGAAAGAAGTGTGCGCAATTGTGCGTCTAAACGTTGTGCCGGACTTCACGGCGACTGGGTTCTAAGAAGGATGGTCGGTGGATAACGGAGTGGTTCGTTTTCTTGGCGGATTGACATGTTGAATTGTTAGTGAGTGAGTGACGGTGATTAATTAGGGTGCGCGATCGTAGGTATACGGTGTGTGGCAGGGTAGTATCAGTCTTGATAGGTTGGCTCCATTATCTACGATTAGTGTGGTTCCATGCTGGTATCATCGAATTTTTGTGGTAATTTTTTGAAACCGATCGAACTACAGCGCGGCTGACCTTCGCAGACTCTATCCTTCCGTCTATCCGCTACTCGGAAGAATTTCTGTATTGCGAAATACGATTGATGCGTATGGAATACGAAACAGCAGGATTGACTTTTCTCTTTATTTTTTTTTAGAACGAGTAGGAATTGATTCGAATTGGTTTTCGGTTAAGAAATATTCGCAGCGTGTAGGCGGCGCAAAAAAAAAAAAAAAACGTAAGTCTACAATTTTACGGCACCAACAGCTTTGATGCCATTTCCGGATTCGTTATATGCAGTAGAATAAAAACTTATACTAATGTAACTGACGTAGATTTGTCTACCGTTCAAACGATTTCCACGTAACAGTCTAAAGGAACAGGATGTGCGCATCATTTCCACGTGCAGCAGACTTTGGAGTAAACAAAACGTACTTGGTATCCGAGATCAGCAAAAAGTAGCGGCCGATTCTAGTCTACCTTCAATTAGCACTGCCTGAAGGACAGTATGCAACTGTAAGCTACGTAGGATTCGATGAAATGTTTATTGTGCATCAGTCGAAAAACAAACGGGCCTACTTCCCGCCAGTGCGAGAATCGATTGCAAGAAGTGAAAATTGAATGTGTACGCAAAAATAGATCCCATGCTCAAATTTTATACCATTTACCAATTGCACGCATTTTCCCGCCATCAAACCTATCAGTCTCGATGTTCTCCAACTGCCCGAAGTGCTGCCAATTTCTCACTTTTTTGTAGCAATCTAACAGAAAATTATCATTCCAAACGAAAAAAAAAACACAACTTAACCAGTTCGGTAGTCATTTATAATACTAGATATGCCGGTCAAACAGGTCGAAATTGAAATGGGCAAAAATGCGTTTCGACCAGCTTCTCCGTACATATACCGACTCTTAACACGACGGTTCAGACGTGCTCGGGGAACCCCATGCGGTGGTTCTGATCCACAGCGACATAGTTAATACCAATTAACATACACCAGCGCGATATAATGTCGCACCGACAGGTATCCTTTCTATACGTCCACTTCGGAACGACGATGCGCTCCGTCAAAGATCACAGTCCGCTTTAGTTGCTGACGCAAAGACGATGTCATTGTTGACGTCTCACTCAATTATAGCGAACGATGACATTCCGGCGTATTTACTTGTTTCTAGATAAATCACATCGTCCACGTACATGGTTCAACCCCCTCTTTGCGTTACGCACGACTCTCACGGGCGAAGCTGTAAGTTGTTTGCCACGTTATGAGCGTGATAATATTTTCATTGTCCCGCACCGACTTAATTGCGATCACAACATTCATCTCCATGACGAGCGTCGTTCGAGTTCCGCGAATTATTGTAAGATGCTTGATGTTATTAGTATTATTATCCATGCAGAGAGCATGAGGCTGCGCCATGAGCAACGTTGAGTTTCGAAGCAATTTTGCTTTATCGTGGTTTGACCAGTCTCCTTTTGATCGTCCAACTTCATCGCGAATCTATGCACGCTCACGCATCATTCCCTCGCGTGACATCAACATTACAATGAGTTTAGATGAGTTGGCATTCAGGAATCCGTTGGTGATGTAATGGGTCTCCATACGGATATAATCGAAGGGCGAGGGTGCACGAGACCCCTTCGCTCTTTATCTGCGAGGCCATTCGAGACCTTTTAAGTGATTCTATCCGCTGCCTCGTCTCGTGGCGAAGTCTAAGGACCACCCTGGACGAACTTAAAATTCCGAAACACTTCGGAATCGTGACAGCATTGATGGGAGTAACGTAATGTTTCCGAGTAATGGAAGGAGCGGTTGCCGGCAGCAAGGTTGAACTGGGCGAGGCTTTAACTTCGATGATGCTTCTATTTAACAGGCGCAGAGGAACTTATTTCGTAACAATCCGAAAGAACTGTTTCTACTTTGAAAGAATGGCATGTAATTCAATTTTAACAGCAGCTTATAAAATTAATCAAAGTTCGCACCGGTTAATAGCAGGAAAACTGTGTGATGTCGTTTCTTTGACGATAGGAAGTTGTAGCATGTGTTTGCATATTAGCGTAATGAGTGTCGTTACATGCGAGGAGAAAAACGCGCGATGTATCACGCATTATTAACGCTGGTGCTATGATATATTTTCCCTGTCACTTCGTATTTCACTTTATATTGCCCTGCAAAATATGCTGTTTTAGCCAAAGTGGAGGTGCTTTCATAATGCGAAACGCACGGTTGAGACATCATCTCATCGGTATAATCACCTCTAACAGACGCGACTTCAAATTAGTCACGCATATTTTACTGCCATGCATATCTATAATGTAGTTACAACATGTATATATCCATGGAGTTGTACATATTCTACGATATTGTCATAAATGTAATTCATTGCATTAAATACAACCTCACATCCGGCTTTCCAGACGCATCGATCACGTGGGCTCTCGGAATTCTCACCCGCTAACCGACGATTCTCTCGCGATGAATCAGAAAAATACGCTTTAGAATGCAAAAGGTATTCCCGAAACTATAAGGTCAAATAGTAACCAAACACGTACGTGACGGCACGACATTCCTTTGAGGTGTGATGTTCAGACTTTACTCTCAATGCTCAATATGCTTTCACGATCGATCGCCGTATTTTACGTTATAAATTATACTTTTATCGAATGTAAAATGCACTATGCCAAACAGTGGTGGATTTATGATTTTGTCATCTGTATTCTGACATATTTGCTGCCTAGTCTCCCTAAACATAACATCTAAAATTTCATATAAAAAGTAATAACCGGTGTGCCTTCGCAAATTTATCGTTTCTGAAAATATTCCACCCTAGCTTGAACTTACAAGGAGAACATCGCATTTCGATAAGTTCGATTTAGAAGAAAAATTTTCTTCGTGGTAGCCTATTGGTAAATCCGCCGTCATTCAATACGTACATAACGCATTGTTTAGTCGAACTCATTGTCGATGAATCTACTGTATTAATCGTTGACAATAAAAAATGACGTATGATACGTGTTATGTGCTTCGCAATATGTTTCTGTAACGGGTGAGATCTATGTTGGGTAAAGTTCACTAACAAGAACGGTTAGTCATATCATAAACGACGCCATTCAAATTGAGCAATGTACAAGCGCGCAACATGAACATCGGTGTGTCGTGTGCTCGTTAAACGCACTCGGTTCGTTCCACCTCGGGATATCTGTCCTGGAATGCTCATTGAACCACAGTCACTAATTTGCCACGCTAATCAGTCGCTGTGCCAGGAAGATGCGCTTACATCCTGCCTTCCTCTCTAAATTTCTATTATTATTAATAAATTGGGATTACTGCATTCTCGAGAAGTTGGGCTCTACGTTTTCCAGCTATACCAATTTCGTTGCTATCTATCTAATCATCACTATCCTTGACTTTTACTTTTTGGCCAAAAAAATAAAGTCTTTCGATCATGCATTAAGAATGACACAGCAGAATCCGATCCAATTGCATCAATTTTTGTCGCAAAGACACTACCCTCAATATGCCGTATTCGAGGGACATGCCGTCTGCGAAAAGATAGATGTCAGATGTCACCAATTTTCAAGCGGCAGCTATGTGTTGACAGGTGGTATAGATACGAAGCAAGCGTAACCGTCCTTCGACGATTAATGCCAGTTACCTCACGTTCGCGTGAGCTCGCAATGAATCTCTGGCAATAAAAACGTCGTGGAAATATGCGGTCGAGCGTGAATGACGGTCCTCCCTATAGAATGGCGATCAAAAGGATGCGACGAAGCAAAGATCGGAAGCGAGAACTGATTCTCCTCTCTGATGCCGTTGATGCACTTCAAGCCTACGATTAGAGACCCCTCAGGAAATTACTTACGGCGATCGTCCGTTTAATCAGTCAACAACAAAGTAGAGAATAACTAAGCGGATCGCGCGTGATCATGCGCTATTATGTAGGCAAAGTTTGTTTTATGCAAATCTCGATGCGCAAGTGACACTTATCGTTAGCGACTGTCCGCGAACCTGCAGAAATATTCCTATGCTAATTTTAATAGCGCCATGTGAGAGAGTCTATTTTTTCTACCTAATTCGTGTCGACTGATTAACTTCTGATATAATTGATACGTCTTCGTGCGCGTATTCTTGATATCACTGACCTGAAATTGAACGCAATCGCACAAAGTGGTGTGACATTGCTCGTACTAGTGAAGCGGTGAACTCGTTTCTGCAAATGATGATGATTTATGGAAAATTGAGGAAATGTGTAGAGCAGCACTATGTACAGTATTAATTGCTTTCCATATCAGTTACGACGTCTCTATCGAAACGAATCGTAATGTTTACTTCTGCGCGACCCAGATTACGCTTTTAGGGCATCGCGATTGGATAACCTGTGGAAATTAGCACAAGTTCAAAAGATCCACTCACCAGCATGAATGAAGCGTATGATTTCATATATGTTGAGCCTGACGACCGTTACGCAGGTGAAGCTGCAAGGCAGATAAAGAAAAATGTTAAATTCCATAGAGGGAATTCGGGAATAAGGGGACTGTAAAGTAAATGTAGGTACTTGCACGAACCTTTGACGATATCACTTGACTTCGCGACGTCACGTGACTAGTGAAAATCCTCACACAGTTTCCTGCGAGAACGCGTCAACGACCCACTTTCTGCATCAAGACCTATGAGGTCAATGAAAGATACGCGCGTAAGCCGTATTAACACCGTCTGCATGGTTTCGTGACTTTCTACATGTATATAATGGACTCGGAAATTAAAAAGTGCCCAGATCTGGGTTATACGTTTGTGATAACCCTAAAGGATCTTAATTGGAGACACGTTGACGGTTACAGCGACACGCTACGATTTCCCCAATTACGCAAATAAAGTTATTATGGTAGCATATAACAATGGCAACAAAAAATCCTAACCAAGGAAAAGTGTACTACGCGCTGTAAAGTGCGGCAACGCGTATACATACATTACGATTAGATTCGAGTAACGCATTGGAATCACACGTTGTTCCGAGTAATTAGTTATATGCCCACAAACGGACGGACAGCTGTCTACCTCTACCGGTTGGCGCGTAACTAAGTTAGGAAGATGCAAAATCGATGGGCACGCCCGGCGTCGAATTCACAAAATCACATTCTTCTTCAATTCTTTATCGATTTTGTCGTAATGATTACTTTGATATTTACCCGGTACGTCCATATTGCAACATCCCTAATGTATCGTGCAACAGGTAAAAATCTCGTAAATTTAAGGATGCCAGTCGAATTGAATTTTCTCCTCTTTCAAATCCCAGCAAACACGCACGGCTATATAAATTAGCTGAGGTTACAGCGGCCTCATGATTTCCATATCAAAGTACAAGCAACTCCAACGCACGAATGCAACTAATATAAGTTACGTTGCTTTCGGCAAGTGCCGAAGATATCGCCACTTAATAAGAGCCCTTAAAATCCGGCGTAAATAAACTTTTATCGCATCTTCGTCCGGCCACGCGACTCTGACATTTGGCGCGTCGTTGGTAGCACTGGCGGATGCTGCGAGAATGAAAGTCAGTGCGTATTGGTGCGTATATGTGTAAATGCGAAAGGCAAGATGTGCGGCCGAACGGCTTGGTAAGTTAACCGTGCTGTTAATTACGATAATTACCCCGTGACCGCGAACGCTGGCGGAATCAGCAATAAAGCACGCTCAGGCTGCCGATTTCGTTTTTCAGCTTCTTAAGCCCGGACAATTTATGTTGCGCCTGCGAGTACAAAGACGCGGCCGGCAAACGACGTAAGGCGTCGTGGGTGAAAAGCGAGTTACAGTATAAGCCGTCGAGTAATATGGGTCCACGCGATACTCTTCCTTGTTTAGTCGAGGGCTCGCATTTCGAAGACGAGAACGAGCGAGTTTTGTGCCCAATGATGTGGGGCATGATTCCGCCTTGGCACGAGGTTAGTAGTAGGCAAACGACGCAGGTTAGGGTAGGAACAACCATTTACTCGTGCTATATTTAGGAGTGGACGACCACGTGCTTTTCTGCTAACTGTCAACAAGTATATACACGTCAATTCCGGATATGCGGCTTTACTGCATTTCGCCGGAAGATGACCAATTTGCTCGCGGCACAAAAACGTCATCCACCAAAATATCGTCGTTGTGGGTAGTTCGACGTTTGCGACCTTTGATTCTGCGAAATGTAATTGCGTCACGATCTGACAAAAAAAAATTTGTAAACAAAAACTTTGTTTAGCTTGTCTTTGAGATAACTGATGACTACGTATAATTTGTTAAAAGGACTATTTGTAGAATTTTGTCACGAATGACTGAGCTCATGGTTTTCTAGTAGTAGTAGTATGAAGTAGATGATAGTTTTTCTTTTCTTTTTTTTTATATTGCTCTCGTTAGGGTGACTACAGAAAACATAATTTATCAACCCACAATGGACGGCTGGAAAATATTAAAGAGTCAAAACTTTATTCCCTTCCACTACGTAAAGGGCAAAGGTGTATTATTGTGTGTAATGGTTACTATGAGTGGAAGGCTGGACAGACCAAACAGGATAAGAAACAGCCATACTTAATTTATGCCTCTCAAGAGGCTGATATAAAAATTGATGATCCTGGAACATGGAATACAGAGTGGTCAGAGGAAAATGGCTGGAGAGGAATTAAACTTTTAAAAATGGCTGGAATATTCAGTGCATTTAAAACTGCGGAGGTGGGAATGTTCATAAAATCCTTCAAGCATCCTTCCATCTGTATGAACTGATTACAGAGTGCAAAAAATGTAACTTATATTGCAGGGAAAGATAATACACAGCTGCACAGTAATTACTAGAGACACAAATAATGTTCTTTCCTGGTTACATCACCGTTCACCAGTAGTCCTGAACAGTGAGGAAGATGCAAAAGTACTCATTCTAAATTGAATATTTGACATACAATAAATTCTTGCATATCCACTCATGTTTTTAGCTGTTTAATGCATAGGTGACTCTTTCAATTTATGTAAATGACAGTGTATAATGTGAAACCACAATTACCAGGTGTGGCTGAACAAAAAAATTTCAGTGTCTGAAGCAGTTGACAGAATAAATAAACTCTCGTTAGTGAGTGGTACATTGAAATGGCATCCAGTGTCTACAGCTGTTAATAATGTATTGAACAAGAATGATGACTGCATCAAAGAGATAAAAATCAAGTATGTATATAATTTTAATGCAGCAACTTTGCTGCACATGAAGAATGTATGTGCTTTTAATCCCATGCAGTGGCATGCCAGACTATTGATTCACTAATTGCATTATGAACAGAGAAGAGAAAAAGAGGGGCCCTAACACTTTAATGGCTTCTTGGTTGAAAAGGGGATCTACAGAATCTGCTAAGAGGAAAAGTACAGACTTGGAAAATGACTCCACTAAAAGCAAGTCTGATGAAAGGCTTACTAAAATGCGAAAAGAGAAATAGAGTTTTGTAATATTAAAGCCCGTGGTCAGATTAACATGGTGTGTAGTAGTGGCAAACCATGGTTACAAAGTATTAATATTACAGTATTACAATACGCATAAATGTAAACTTGTGACACCTAGTTTGATGTAAATGTATTCGTACTGCAGCTGCTAAATAAACTTACAAACAATATGGGCTGTACAGTACATATAGAACACAAAACTTCAGATCAAATAGCGAAATACTACTTTAAACATACTTTGCATAAAACTTAAAATTTCTACCTACAAATAGTATATCAGGTAGGGTAAAGAAGTATTATTTTTACAAACATACAACCACTCATTATTCGTATAACTTAACCAGCATATCTTTGTAATTCAGAGAGTTTCTAATAAAACGTTTGAATCACAAGACACCGGTTAATATGCTCGGTTCTGCGGCCAACACGCAGTCACTCGAAGTGCGAAAGATCTTACAATTAATCCCGTTATCGAAAAGCAGGAGACGGCCAGCGCTGTCCGTCGAATCTTGTCTCGCTTCCCGCCCCTGCGAGCGCGCAGACGCGGCGAGGTCGATAAAGAGAAAGCAGCGTATAGCGCGAGTTCGCTCCGATTTCGTTTGGCGCTTGGCGCGTGGTCGTGGTCGTCTCGAGAGGAAGAGGGCTCTAGTTCCCCAAGATGTCAGCACCTTGCGCCGTGTTTCGCACTGACTGCAGCGGGCAGCAGCGGACAGCAGCGATCGGTGGTGGTACTGGCGGTGATTCTCGGTCCGTCGCGGTGACTCGTGTGCACTCGTGTGCACCCGCATAGCGCAGGTATACGTGCATACATCGAGCACACCGTGGTCCGCGCATTTTCGTCCTCCCGTCGCGGCGGGGGCTGCCCTTCGCAAGGATCCGTGCGTGTCAGACGAATGGCACCGCTGCTTCCAGCCTGAGAGCCGAGCTTTTCCACGGGGAACAGACGCAGGGAGGAGAGGAGGAGATCGTGCACGGCCGGGGCCCAGCCTCTTCGCGTGCCTCGTCTCGTTTTGCCGTTTTTCGAGCGTCGGAGGGACCGAGTCGCGAGCGAGCCGGACACAATGACCAACGAGGATACCCGCCAGGCGGCTATCAGCAACGTCGAGACCGAGTATCTGGAGATCAACACGAAGAGGGCTTGGGGGGTTCTGTTCGAGGTAAGAGCTCGGCCGGGCAGAGAGACACGGCCAGCGATATGTATGTACGGCGGACGAGATAGAGAGAGAAAGAGAAAGAGGTATTGCGGCCTCGTGAGAGATGTGTGCGCCGAGCGAGGACGGAATCGGACGGGAGGAAAGAGAGAATACGGATACACCGCGTCTCCTCTCCTCACTGCTCCACTATGTATGTCGAATTCGTGTTGCGCCTCTCCGTTTCCGCGAACGGAGAGATCGCGGCTGTGACGACGATGTGTCGCTTGATCGTGTCAAACAATCGGGCTCTGTCCATCAACATCATCATGTTAATGATGGTGATGTTGATGAGGAAGGACGGTAATGTAACGGGTATGCACCGTGAACCGTGTGTCAGAGGACGAGACTTTGTCGACGATTCCAGTACACCACTCATGTCGCCGACTTGCCAATTATTATTGTGGAGAAATGTCGTTTACCCATCTGTAACACTGTGCGCGCGCGTTCTGTCGCGCGTAAACGTTTTCTTAGTTCAGATTAATTAACGATGGTATTGTGTCGGTGGACGCAAACGAGGGACACGCGTGTTGTGTCTCTTGTCAGTTTCACTGATCGCTGCGATTTGATAGATCCATTGTGTGCGAGTACGGGACATGTCGATAAATATGTTGGGAAGTTACGGACGGTGTATGTTTCGCGATCGAAATTAAACGATCGAGATTTGTCGCTCTTCGTAGTCGTCGACGTCGTCGTGTGCTCACCTCCTGTGTACTCGTTCCTCAAATAGCGGTGATTTATTAGCTCCACCTTGTTTCATCGCGATAATATCGTGGACTTTCGTGATTATTTCCTGTCTTATTCATACTTACGTATGTACGTGCACGGCGCTTGCCAGAAGCTGCGAGCGATTCTCGGAGTTTACAATTATTTATGTGCATCCAGTCTACGCTGGCTTAAGCTTCTGTTGCAATGCAAACAGGAAAGGAAACCAGACATGCGTTTGCAGCAACAAAATGCATTTAATGGCGAAAAATTCATGAGAATAATCAACAATGAAGTGTCAAGGTCAATCTTTATTGAACACTAGTTGGCAAATATAGACTTTACATCATTAAATGCGATTGGCAGTGGTTTTAAGAATAGGAGAAATAGTAACAAAATTATTTTTTATTGAACCTGATTGTATTAAACCTTCGGATCAAATATGCTGCAAATTATTTGTTGATAAAGAGAATGAAAAGCATATCTACCGATGTATATCCATTGTATCGCACTGAGTCAGAAATGATTTGTTCTTTACAGCATGTACGCAATGAGTGCAGCAACTACGAATACACATGTCATGAGTCAAAGAAACCACAAAATAGAAACTATAATCGCTATGGAGATGTTGCTCCATACGATCATACCAGAATTGTCCTCAAGAGGGGTCCGTGTGACTACATTAATGCCAATCTCATAAAGGTATGTCTATACTTATAAACATAGACTATCATAACTTACAATATACCTCTGGACTTAATCAATAATGACTTCTTATGTTGATGCAATAGGTAGACCGTGCACACAGAAAGTACATACTAACCCAAGGACCACTCTCATATACTGCTGGCCACTTTTGGCTAATGGTATGGGAGCAAAATAGTAAAGCTGTATTGATGTTAAATAAGATAATTGAAAAGAATCAAGTAAAATGCCACCAATACTGGCCACTAGAAGATTCCGCAGATGCTGCAATGGTATTTTCTGATGTTGGTATAAAAGTGGAATGTGTTAGTGAAACAGAATCATCGGATTACACAACTAGAATATTACGGTATGGACAAACCTACTGATAGAAATAATATTTCTGCTGAATATGACTATGAACATTTCAATAAAATGTTAAATTTAATTTGGTTTCAGAATCACAGATTTGGTATCAAAAGAAAGTAGAGACATCTTACATTTTCACTATACGACATGGCCAGATTTCGGTGTTCCACAAAGTCCAACAGCATTTTTACGATTTTTATCAGATGTTAGGCAATCGGGTGTATTAGATCAGAATGTCGGACCACCTGTTGTACACTGTTCCGCAGGAATCGGGAGATCGGGGACTTTTTGCTTAGTAGATACCTGCCTTATATTGGTAAGGATGATCTACGAACGCTGTAGAGAATGTACAAATAATTTTATGGTTTTCTTTATTGTTACTTATCGTTTAATCATAGATCGAAGAAAATGGGTTGAATTCGGTGAATGTGCGAGGTGTGTTGTGTGAGATGAGGCGGTCTCGAATGGGATTGATACAAACAGCTGATCAGCTGCGATTCTCCTATGCAGCGATAATAGAGGGAGCGAAACAATTGCCATCCAACAACGTGGTAACTAATACCAATTCACAGTAGCACAGTGCTATTAGATACTTGCCGCAACTTGACCAGAATATATTTGACAAGTAAAGTTATATTCTCCGTTTGCACCCCTTAACTTCGTGTACCAAACAAAATCGCTCACGTTTTCCGTAACACTTTTTTTTTTTTAATAAGTTGTAGCCATTAACACATTACACTAATAGCATTGGACTGCTGTGATCGGACATGTTTGCCGACCGTTTGTAACTTTCTTCGCATCTTGCAGAATGTTGCTAACAACGAAATTGTAACAAATCACTATGACGTGGTTAACAATATTACGAACTCATCGGCGGAAGATGACGATGAGCCACCCCCATTGCCGCCTCCTCGCGGTGAATCATTAACGCGTAGCATGATGGCAGACTTAACTACTACACCGTCAGACGAAAATGGTAAAACTGTCCCGTCACGCTTAGCCGTCTACCCAGTCGTTACCAATATGTGATTCCAACTCATGCATTGACATAACAGATGAACTGGGTGGCCCACCGGACAAACCACTGCCCAGGGAGCCGTCTATTTGCACAGACCCGTGCACCGGTCCACCGCCGACGAATTCCACGTGTATCACGAACAATCTTCACGAGCAAAATTCCGACGGCGTCGCGGTGCCTAGCGAATCCACCAGCGACGGCGAGAACTCTTTCCAGACAATTAGTCCTCCGTCCAGTCCAGATGCGTAAGTGTTCTCGAAATGACTTTTTTGAACGATACACGTCGAGCGCATGTAACTGATGTATCTTATTGCTTCTCTAGAAAAAGTGAACTACGCCTGCGTAATCGAGAGAAGAAAGAACGTTTGGCGGCACAAGTGCGTGAGATGAAGCGTCGACAAAAGGAAACAGAAGAATGGCAAAAGCTCAAGAGGTCATTATTTAAGCCCCTTTCAGTAGGCATAGTCGCCGCGATCGTTGGTGGGGGTATTATTGCGTACTGCGGCTACTTGTACAAGCGTGGTTAGGGCTGCAAAATTGTTTTACGAACGTGTTGCCGCACAGACAGAATTGTCGGTGGTACTAGATGATTCATATATTCAGGAATAGTTACTTTTCAACGCGCAAGATTTTAACATCTTGATTGAGTCGGTGACTATACTCAAAGAGAGAAAGCAAAGTATAATCACGAAGAAGCATTTTTTATTACGAAGTTGGAATCAAGACTGTTAACTTCTGAAGAGGATCAATTGGCAATAAACAATCATTTCCGAATTGGCTCTGTGAAAGAGAAAGGTTAAGTCCGAAAGAAATGGAGGACTAGTAACTTATTCCAAGAGTACACACTTAACTAATGGATAGTGTGTGAACAAGAAAGAGAGAGAGAAAGAAAGAAAGGGAGGTGGCCAGAAAAAGCAAAAATAAGGGAAGAGATCTTCGATTTGTATTTTTATATTGTGATTGGCTCACTGAGTATTTAGAACACTAGACACATGTTCATTTAAAAATCATATTAGGTTCTCTTGAAAGTATCACAGTTTACAAGTAAATAGGTTATTTGATATGTGTGTTTATGAAAACGTTATGAAAATAAGAAGTATTTCCAACTGGGACTCTTGCAACGTGCTTTTTTGGTCCTGCAAATTACTGGCAATGACTATTGTTATGAATATTTCAGTTCACGTTTTCACCATGCAATTTTATGCACTCTTATTGTAACGTACTTTTTGAGAAGGGGACACAAAAGGCACGCGTGAAAGTCCGATAAGTATAATAGGCAAATGCTTTTTCATTCATACATTTACAGCATACAATATAGGCTCTCGTATATATGCAGTAAGTAATGTGGGAGCACGACATTTATATAAGAGAAGTCAATTTTTACATTGTTCTCTTTGCCATACAAACATAGACGAAAATTCGAGCAGAACATTTTGCCACTCTTACGAATCAAACGGAAGAGCTTAATTGGTATTAACGTACCGTATCATTTGTGAGAAAGCAGATTTTGTCTGTACCGTAAATTCAAGTTTCCTCGTTGATCTAACAAATAAGAATAAAGGCAGGCCATGCCTTCATGGTTTCCGACAGATAATTTATGAATAAATTAGATCTATTATTAGCAACATCCAGGGTACCAAAATCATTAGAGTTTATAAGCACCCAATTACCTTATTAGTATGTAATTGGTATATTCGTGATAGGCCTAGAAATTGTTGACAGTCTTACTGTAGCACGTATATAGGTGTTTTGACTAGTTATTCATTGGAGTTCTATTGTGCTCCAGAACGTCCTCTGCAAAATTTTAGTACAGATTAAAAGCACAACGGTTACATTTGTGTCATACCACAAGAGTTCATTGTTACACACAGTTTCAATGATATCGCACTGACTTATCGTTTCACTTGAATTTATCTTTTTAACGATATAGATACAATCTTCTATTACAATACTAATACTAATAGATAATACAGAGTACTCGGTGTTTTCGTTTTTAACGTGCTCGTGGAAATTTTCGTAAATTTTTTATTGTTAGGGGGTAGGGAAAGAATCTTTCACCTTGTAAGGTCTGACCATTCCTGGTGGCTTGATATTTCATCCGCGAATTACTTGAGACGCGACGAATAATCGATTTTCAACTTAAAAAAGGTGTGCTAGCACTGATGTGTTTCTATAGGTATAATTCTAACGTAATCTTTTCTATTTGCTTTTTAAATGACGAATCGATAAATACGTGCCAAACATTGTCGAGTTATAGGAATTTTAGTTGATTACGGAGTGTTTCTAAAGTCCCTTCTTGTCGTATTAATGAATGATGTATTTCATATAATAGCGTTAATTCCTAAAACATTAGCAACATCTATTTATATTTTTTTTTTACGTCTCAGATAGACAAATTCTCTAGACTCTAATTTTGTTTTAAGCACTTTTGTGAAAGATTGAATCTTGAGGAACATTGTGAACGAACGTTATTGAGGTAGAGTATGTTACAAAACAAAACAAAAAATACTGATTCACTGGCAACTCCACGGAATTATACACGATATGTTGGTGTTTAGAAAGACTGAGTATGGCTAGTGGCTTCTAGAACAAAAGGTATACAAAGAAGTGAATACCGTATAACGCCGTATTCTTAAGCACGATTTTTTGTATAAGTCGCAGAATTCCTCCTGAGATAAAGGCCCGTCGGATCACGTTCCAATGCAGAGACACGCAATATAATAGCGTGCACCAAATAGTTGATTCTTTAGGAACTCAACGTTCGTAGCGCAAGAAGTATATTCTTTAGTTTTCTACATCACTGCCGGTGGAACGCGATCGTTAAAGGTGATCTGAGGTACATTAAATTTGCGTTTGCGTGTTCCTTTTCAATCTACCGTGCGCGCGCTGAGTCACATCGTCACATATGTCACGCGTAATGTAGTCTTGACGTTTTCTAAGAACCGCAGTATTCTATGTTTCGTACGCTTTTTATAACTTATCCACAGTTGAGCGTAGTATTGTAACTCAAATGTTCCATAAGTATTATTCCTTTAAGTTTAAAATTGCCTTAAGAAGAATAATAATTAACGTTTGCAAGCGAGGGAGCGAGAGAGAGAGAGTAAAAGAGAAACATTGTCCATCGTAATTAATGTGTCGTGTGAAGCAAGAGAATACTGCTAACGAGTACCCGACGACGTGCTACTTGTATGGAAAGAGAACACGTGTATGAAATTAATCTTCGACTAATTCAAAGACTGATATCGAATATGAGAACAATTTCAGCTGTTTCACGCCTTTGAATTATTTGAATCGTAATATATAAGCGAAGTACTTTGTACGTTTATACGAGACCCCGCCCCCACGGAAATTTTCGACACTCCCATTGCCGTTCGTGTGAAAAAGCGAGGTGAGAACGCGTTATATAGAGATCGTCGTGCGTCCCGATTATGTGTACACCCTGTTGTCGTCGATCGTGGGAAAGCTTCCGGAAAATGATAGATATTCTCATTGAAGAACTCAAATTCACGAAGTCACGGTGCTAATTAAAAGTTCCAAAAAAACTGGTGTATGATGCGTACTCCGACTGTGCGATTGTGTGCGTGATTGTATGCGTGGGTTTATGGGTGAATTTATGCGTGGGTAAGTGGCGGCGTTACACGTTCCTCGCCGTCGTCGTAAATGCGTGCTCACAACTGTGTGTCTGCGTGTGTATGCTGCGTTTGACGTTTGAAGAGAGAACCAGCCGCGCGTCGTGTTGCGAATATGTTTTGTCGGACGAGATTTTACCGTGAGACGCGAGACTGATCGTGAGGGTAACAAAAGCAAAGCGCGCGAGGGACGACGTGCGTCAGAGCCGGGAATGAAAGAGAACCGCATGAACATGACAGTGAAAGGCAAAATAAGGATGGAAGAGCGCAAGGGCAAACGATGCATTTTTCTCAATCGTCGTACAATAGGCGTAACAAAATATTATACTGAAAACGCAGAAACATAGCTAAGTGCCTACTGGTTATTAAAGAAGCAGAAAACAAAGAGGAGAAAGAAGAAAGATGACAAAGAGAGAAGGAGCAACATTATAGGACCGCAACCAGCAACTACTGATCGGTAACTAGCATAATAAACAGTGTAATGCACCTCTCATCCCTTCGGAAGCGTAGATACGAAGAAAATGTGCCCTTCTTATCATCCGACAATATATATATATATATTATATATATAAGGAACTATGTGGTATATCTATGATTTCCGGATTGCCGAGCGATCGTACATTGTCAGGGCCATCGAACATCATGGTCAATCGATTTTACGCAATTACAACGGTCTTGAGAGTCGAAAAAATGTGTAATTCTTCGATTTCAACGAAGGAGAGAGAGAGAGAGAGACGTAAAGAAGCAAAAAAAGAACGATAAAGTGAAGGGAATCCAAGGGAAATACGAAAAGTGACTAGTTTCTTTTGCAATTCGAATGCATCGAAGAAATAAAAGCCGGGAAGGCATTACAGAGATTGTTTCTCGACGGGATGCTGGAATTTGTTTATATCGATACGCTTGGCAACCGGACTTTTATAACCGTAAGGAACAAAATATGCGCGCGCGTGCTATTGCGCAATAACAGGATCAGGAACGGAAGAGGAATCAGCAATGAAAAGACAAATAAATAGGGCAACAGTGGCGAGAGGACGCTTCTTCCTTGGATGCCACCGCACTCTGCGACTCGACTTATAGTTAACTATATTTACGGTGTATTATTGTAGAGACTATAACGTCGAATGGTATTTTAATGTATACAGCAAAAAAAAAAGCATACGAAGGGAAACGACGGGTGTGAAAGGGAAAGGAAGCGAAGAGCGTGAGATGAAAGAATAATTGCTCGGTTGCCGACGCGAGAAAGCGAAAGTAACGGAAAATAAGCGTAAAAAAGGCCTGAGGAACGCTAAAACGCGCGATGGCGTAGTTGCTATATTGCAAAATAAAAAAGGACGTCCGGCCAATGTGCGCGCGGTCGAAACGAAAAAAAAAATAAGAACCAAATTAATACCGAACGATCGATTTCGCGTGCGCGCAATGTTTTTCTACGTGACGAAAAGAGCCACCGGATTAAAGCACAGATTCTCGATCATCGCTTCGCTTCTTCATCCGTACCGTGCGACACAACAGCGAATAGCGCAGTCTTCGAACTATTGAAACAAACAAAAAAAAGAAAACAAGGCATGAGACAAGAAGGTTTGCATGCAATAAAATTTTATTTACACGAAAACACTGAGCAGAACGATCAATCACGCTCGTCGAAGAAATGTCGCGCGCATCACGTATATCCACCCCTTCAATTTGCCGCAATGGCGGGGCTCGGGTGCATATACGGATTGCGTATGTGTTACGTTCTCTTTTATCAATTGCGCCCGATGTAGCGAGAGAAAGATTTTTAGACGAGGTACCTACTGCTCTTCAAAGGCGAATCAAAGAACGAGAGTGAATACAGGAAAGGTTTTCAGTACTTTCCTGAACTTTTTTTATTCCAACCCCTCTTACCATTAATCTTTCTTTTTATCATCTGTCAGGGAAGATCGGTATATACCGGGTGCCATGCCTCGACACCGACCCTCAAATAATATCGACGTTTAAAAAGTACCGTGCGTAACCCGCGCAATAACGTGTAACTTTATTTCGTCTTACTTATGCCTACTACTCGTACTTATCTTCCCTACAACCTGAGATTGCTTTATCTGGTGATTTCTTTCAGATCTAAAAGCGAAACCACCGAATCCAGCGATACCGTGCACGAGGAGGCCGAATCTGCAAATTAACGTAAAGAAAGCGCGGCTTATTGTCGCCTCCCCTCATCCTTGTTACAAAAAACAGAACACAAAAATTATCCGTTTCACGATTCTTTACCCCTCGAGATAAAGAAGCGCATCGGCGGTATTTATTCGAGAGAAACGAAACAAAGAAAAAGAAAGTAAAAGGAGCATGAATACTTTGAACAGAGAAATAAATCATTTTGTTTAATACTGAGATTACGTTGAGCGTGTATACTTGCTTCGCAGTCTTCATTCCTCTGACAAACGAATGGAAGGTGGTGAAAAGTATTTTCAATTCACTTTGTCTCTGACCTCTCCCTGTCTCTCTTTTCTATCTTCTCGCTCGTACAACTTTCTCAGTGTTCTTCATGTACAAATGTTTAGCTGGAATGAGAATCGTGTCGCTTTGCAATTGAGGTTTTGCCTCGAACAATCTCTTGTCTTGAATACGCATACGATTTAATAAATTCATTCTGTTTGTAAAACGTAGAAGGCACATTAACGTCAGCAATGAGCAACAGAGATAGGTCGTAATCGCGACATGATATTTTGTACTTGAAACTGAAGGAAACCAAAATGATCGTACTTACATATTGGCGAGTACACGATTTGCATCGTTCAAAACCAACGGATTCCATCGACGATTGTTCGTTGTTACCTGTTCATCGGCTGCAACAACTACGACTAAAGGTAAGCAAAAAAACGACTGGGGACTACAGATCTATCAACGTCACACAAATGACAATAATAATTCGTAAAATGGTTATCTTTTCGAAGGGATTTATTACGAGCGTCTTTATACTTGAATAAAATTATTTAACTATATCTTCAACATAAAGTACCAACGTGTTAATAATTAAACAACGTTTAATAGTCATAAGACACTATTTACGTCTGGTGAACAGTATATTTCTCCTCTTGAATCCTATAAACTTCGATAGAAACACGAGGTTTTTGTCAAATTGCTTTATCTTTATTCATTGATACGGTCGATTAGGTAGTTTCACTAGACTCTTCTGCAATTTATCCTTGGATATATCAAATTCCTTTTTGTATATTCTGTGATTCTACTTAAACTCTTTTAACGCCCGTGAAGATGTGATATTTAGCGACGATTTCTTCCGAAATAAATATTAACAGGGCATCGACCTCTAAGAGAATTTGTCAAAATTGAATTTGATAGGTACGTATGCGTACATATTACGATATAAGTTTGGAAACGGAAATCTCGAGAATTACAAAAGTAGACATGGCAAAGTTGAAAGACGCAAATATAGAAGTAACAGAATCGTGAAATAATAACTAATGCGAGCAACCGCTTACTTCGGAAATTCGCGACTGCACGTTCCGAGCACTGCGTGGGTCGATTTTTCTTCCATCCGTCATACCTACCGTTTCTCTGCCTCGTTTTCGTGAGTTCACCTCGCCAATTGTAACGCGCGGTGGTCGAACAAAATTACACACTAATGGATGAAAGACAGTAAAGCAGACAATTCGTGATAGGAACAGTTAGTTATTCTTTTATCTCTCTGTGATCAACTCGTTACAAATTTTTTTCTCGTTATCGTCGACGGCGGACGCGCGGTTAACAATCATAATTCAGAAGCGTTTAAATATCAAAGTTTCGTGTA
Source organism: Priocnemis perturbator (assembly GCA_963942575.1). Taxonomy (NCBI): domain Eukaryota; kingdom Metazoa; phylum Arthropoda; class Insecta; order Hymenoptera; family Pompilidae; genus Priocnemis; species Priocnemis perturbator. Next base: position 4,149,242 of record OZ012647.1, read on the forward strand.
GCGTATAAACGGTGGACTACAAAAAACGCATCTCCTCCTCCTCATTCTAATTCACAAACAACGCGTGCAAAACCCCGTCGTCTCTCGCGTTCGACGTTGCTTTCGGACGTTTTCATCTCTCATCTCTCCCATGTTTTCCTTTTTACAGTCGTATTATATACATATCGATTAAACGTGTAAGTTATTGCGGATGATCGACGTACAAGGATACCATATTACGTGCAGAGGATGGTAAATCAGGTACAATCAATGTCAAGATGTGTCAGGTATAAAAAAAATCGCAAGATTTAAAAAACTGTAATTATTATTAATCGTAATAATATGATTATTGACAATGACGCGGCTATGTGCACATTAAAACACCTTATCCATATCTTACAAGACCAGCTTTCTTGTACACTATATACAGTAACTAAATATCATATTACTCATTTGCATTATAATAAAACTATGTATATATATAATATTAAATTCATCGTTATTGTTATTATTAGCACTATCGTTTATTATGTGTAAGAAACAATTAAAAATTAACCAAATATTTTATCGTTTAATTCTGTACAATATAGGCTCTTAAAACTTTGCTTATCACTGAAAAAATGTACAGTACAGTGTAAGGTATGAAGTATGCGGTTTGGAAAATCTTACATTCAAAGAGGTTCGCAAAACGTTTTTTTTTACTCTCCTTTTAATACGGCTATGTCTGGTGTTTCTGACACAAACACAAGTTTGTTGCGAGACGTACGACGTGTGTTGTGTGGTCTTTTTCTACTTAACAAAGCACAAGAATTTTGTGACCGAATCAAGAGGAAATCAGGTCTTTCGTCAGTGGATTAATTTGACTTGATATCGATTTTTTTGCCAAATACATGTATGTAACTCTGAGAAACGAAACGAGCAACTAAAGATTACTTATCTTTGATTTGATCCTCGTATACGTGTCATGAAGAAAGAATATAATTAAAAAGATAAACGCACTTGCTCATCCTTGATTCTCTCACTTGCATTCTCACACTACCTTTCTTTCTCTCTCTTTCATTTCTTTACTTTCACTCTTACTCTCACCCTGTCTTCTTCACTTTTTCTATTTATTTCACACATTCTCGCTCATATTCCCTGCTAGCTCGTTCTCTTATCTTGTTTCGTCGAATTGAAAGGTGCGCAGGATCGCGCAAAAAATGAGCTCTCCCTTAACAATGATACATGCGCAAACGGTAAATGGAAGATTATTTATCCGATTACGAGGGCTTACGTGGGAGGCGCGATCAATTTATTTCGATACATTTTTTTTCATTCTTTTTACACAGCAACGTAGTGAGATATTCCAATTTGACATCGCGTAGTAGGATTTCTATATCGATTCCTAATCGAAACGAATATGCACGAATTTCACAAAAGAAATGGTCGAAAAGCGAAAATCGAGAGTCTACCTTTTCTGCTTTTACCTCCCCTCCCCCCATGTCTCTCTCTCACTCTCTCTATTGCTCGCCAATGATAGGAAGAGCGTGCCTGAGAAGATTATCAATCAATGGAACTTGGACCGATCGCGTCGATTGGTAAGCTAGAAAAATAAATTCGGTGGAAGGATAACCTGAAAGCCGTTATCGACGCTATCTTGCAGTTTTTGTTAACAAATATGTGCATCATCGAAAGAGGGTAAACGTAAGACCAGTTGGAAGATAGGATCGCATATGTCAACACAGCCATGATGTACGCTTCATAGTTCATACCGATCACAAAAATTTTTCCGGGTTAACAGATATGGATATATACAATTGATCGCCGTCTTATCCTGAAATGCGGCGTCGTAAGCACTACACGTTACGAGACCGGAGATGAAGAGATTTTTCGCTTTCGTTATTACCGTTCGCCTGTGACTCCGCTAATCACCCGTTCGCATTGCTACGAATTGTTTCATATTAAGCATGTATCCAGTTCACTGTGGCACGACTTTCGTAAACATCGACTGACCGCGCTGCCCGAATCTTATCGTTATCGTTATCCAACGCATAGTCGGCGCACAATTTTAAAGTGCACCGACTTTCGACATACGGATATGCATAATGTCAAACGTATTGGCGCAACGTGCTGCACTCCTGCCCATTCGGTGTCCCCATTTTACAAACTGTTACATTCGCCGGCGATAACGAGAACCGATCGTTCTCATAAAAATCTTAAAATCGTCGTCATCTCCAGTCTCGCACTACGCGTGAACATAAAAATGATAAAAATTCCCTCGCACTACGGACGTGCACAAATTTTCCGATTGCCTCTTTTGTTTCCCTTTTCTCTCTGTCTCTTGCTGTTCCTTTTCTTTGTGGGGGGGGGGATTCGAAATGTCAATAATCGTAATAATCCTGTCACGTTTAATACCGGTACAAAATGGCACGACCGTTTCATCAACCATGAGTATTTTTTTCACATACGCATATAACTCAGCTCCCAGCCCCGCGGCGAAGGGAAAGGGTGGAGCAAATAAAAAGGGGTTTACAGTTTCTTAAAAATTGTTTAAAACGTTTCTCGGAGCCATTTCTCGTAAATAAATAGTGTTCTTTTCTTTTCTTTACACCTGTTATAAATAAATATACATGCTAACCACAGCAGAGTTGCAACGTGCTGAGAAACGAATAAAAAAAAAAAAAAAAATAGAAAGAAAGGTATGATATAACTATATACGATAGCCTTATAAAAGAGTATGACTTTATAACAAATTATATCGTAACCGTATTTATACATATAAAAGTGATAAAAAATTTGAAACTTAATTTACTGACTCAATTGTTATTTTAAACAGATTTCCTCGCGCGGACGAGCTTTTGACGCCAAGCTGGCATATATGTGTATTGTGTGTACGTTGTTCTCAGGATCAGTAGTAGCGGTGTAGTAATTAGGAGTTCTTTTGAGAGCAATGCGTCATTTTGTATAGTCTGCAGGTTGTAGGATCACGAAGAAAGGATTACCTGTGTCTTTTGGCAGATTACAATTTTCTATGTCAAAAACGAAATCGCTGTAAACTCTCCTAGAAATTATGATATAATAAGAAAAGAAAATTATGAATGAAAGAAATCGTATCCTTTTCTCATTAATGTTTTCTGGTTAATATGCAGTTTTTTTTTACGTTAATTAATAGTCTTCGGAAATATATTCACGTTTTATTAAAATTTATTATAGCTAATGTTTAAAAATCACGTCTTAAGCGGTGATTTAAGAAATATGTTTGTACAGTGTAATTTTACGTTCTGGCGTCTGCTAAGGTATCGATCGTTACTCTTATAACGGGTACCAGCACTCATCCACCCACAAATGCCACATTTACTCGTTACTCTCACCCTCCTCTCTCGATTTCGTTTTTCTTTACAGAGACTCGGCGTATTGCATCGTGACAGCATTTTATCTTGGAGTCACATCGATCATCTAAGAAACATCCGCGAGTGTCGCGCAGCGCTTACTAAAAAAGAAAACCACGATTTGCGAATATGGCTCTTCGTCGACCGGTTTCGTTTCGGCCGCATTACTCGTAATTCGGCGTCATCAACCTTGGTGAACGCCGGTAGCCGATAAATTGTCCAAAAACGTTTTTCTCGAAGACGTTCACCTTACGGACGCGTCGGTTATTCTCGACGGACGTGTAATCGCGTAAACCAACACCCCCCCCCCCCCTTCCCCGATTAGCCCCGTTACTATAAAATTAGTGATATGATACATCGAAATCCTGCAAATTAACGTAACGATTCTCATATGACCAATTTGACTGCGAGACATACACAAGTACAGTACATAGACGGAACGAAGGACACCTTAGCGACCTCGCCGATACCTCACATCTGAAATGCACATGCTAATAATTATAGTGAATTTTGGGCACTTTGTGACATTTCACTTCACCCTCAGATCATTTACATACAATTAATAATTTATATTACACACTTACAATGTCTCTAGTGAGTCTCTGTCTCAACATTGAATAATATACATATATGAATATTATATATATACACTCACTCATATATATATAATATATATATATATATTATATATATATACATCCTCTAGAAAGAACCGTTAATTACTGTATTATACAATTCATTAATTATCACCTAACTTGGCATCCTTGTGGGAGCGGCGCAGGCGGACATCCTGACGTGTTGTGGGTCGCGGACTGAGGCAGCATGGGGATATTATCGTCCTCTTTGGAAGATTGTTTCTCCGAGACGTTGACGCTCTTCGGATCGGCGGACGGCAACTCGTCGGGCGCGGGCAACGAGACTGAGTTCACCACCGCACTACAACTCGTGTCATCACTCGCACTACTTGCCACTGGATCCTTGAGTTCGTAGCCCTCCTGACATCGGGTCAGTTTTAACCTGATCGGGGTGACTTTGGCGGCACGCACGTTTCTAAGGACAGCGGTACTGGCGTTCGGATCCGTCGGCTGTTTCTCATCCGTACCACTGTCCATAGGATAAACGACCTCCTCCTTGGAGGGCTCAGGCGGCGGGGGTCCTACCCGACTGTCGTAGCTGCCGTCCTTACCGCCTAGTTCGATGCCGCTACCACAGCCAACTCCCCCACCGCCTCCGCTCCCTCGATCATCGTCCTCGGCAACGACCAGAGTCGGCGTGTCGTTGGACACGTCGTTCGCAGAAGAATTGTTACCCTTGCCCAGCCGTATGATCAGCTTGGGCGGCGCGGCACCTCCCTCCAGGATCTGCACCCGACCTTCCTTCTTGCTCTGCCGCTTCTTTCGCTTCCCGTTCTTGTCCTTCTTGCTCTTCACCTTCGGCTTCTCGTCGTTGTCGAAGCCGGCCATGATCATCCGCCGGAACTTCATACTCTCCCGGCGGAGCTCCTCGATGCTCGGCGTGCTGGGTATGCTACTGAGCCGCTTCTTCGGCGGTCTTATCCTACTTCGGTCGTCTTGCACGTTGCCCATGTCCTGGCCCATTATACTGTTGCCGATCTTGATCTTCAGCTTCGGCGGGCCGCTACTGTTGGTCGTGACCGTCGTCGCCGTTGGCCTCGCTTGCCTCCCTCGCCTCCTGTCGACGTTACCCACCACGAGACCTCGCCTCCTGTCGGAGCCACCCTCCTCGTCGGGCACGTCCAAGAAGCCGCTGCCTCCACGCTCTTTCCGGCGCTTTTTCTCCATGTTCGCGTCGACGACGGCTTTGTAGTCTTCCCTCGTTGGTATACTGGTCATCGAGGCTACGGCTTTCGGGATCGTAATGACCGTTCGGTTGATGGGCGGTATGATGATGGGTGCGGAGGTGACGTTGCCGCAGCTGGGATCGTCCATGTTCATGTCCTGCGAGCAGTACTGCCGCAACAGCTCCTTCTTGCGCATTCGACGCAGGTTCGAGGTACCCGAGGCTACGGAGGCACTAGTGGCGGCTGGTGTGATGATGACGGGAGCCTGTTGCGCCAGCGGCGGCACGGACGACGCGGGCACGTAGTTCGCGTCCAGAAACGGACCTTTGATCTTCACCTTCAGCTGGTTCCTCGAGTCCGACAGCGAGACCTTCTGATTCGTGTCGTTGAAGTTCGACGAGGAGGCATCGATCGTCGGGTTGCTGAAGCTCGGCTTAGAGCAGGGCTCCGGCTGCTGTTTGCTCGCGATCAGAGCCGAATGCAGTTCCTTCTCAAGATCCTCGTCGATGTCCGGCAAGGTGGGATCCGCGGGCACACCGGCGGCGAATGAGCCGAGCAAATGATTACCGTATGACTGAGCGGGAAGGGTTGAACTGGACGCGTCCGCGTTCGAGTTGTACGTTCGCATGTCGACGGGACCAGGAAGCAGGGGTAACACGGTGCCGGCGTAGGCCTGTCCGATGTTGCTTTCAGACTCGGCGATTGTCGAACTGTCATGCGTTGCCGGTGACATGAGCCTCTTGTCGTCGATATACTTCTTGTGCATCGTCGGACTGGACAGGTGCGACTGAATGCCGTCGTTGGCGATGCCGAGGCCTTCTCTCTTCTCGCTGATGTCCGTCGACTTCTTCCTTTCGCGCATCGTCCGAAGGTCCGCGATGTTGGTCTCGTTCGTCGAGTCCTCATCGGAGTCGAAGTCGTACACGGTGCCGACGAGCTTATTCTGAATAGAGTCGTCGTTGTGCATCGCGTTCGACATCGCCGTGACGAGGGCCAGCGACGAGGTCTGGTTACTCCTACCTCTCCCCCGTCCGCGTCCTCGACCCCGACCTCTGTAGCCGGAGTGCTGAGATCCTTTGGCCCCTCTTCCTCGTCCGCGATTACTGGCCACTGCTTTCGTGGCTTCCTGCCGAGGAGACTTTCCGGGAGACTTACCCTGAAGAGATGTAACCCTCGCGGATGTCCGCGTCGGCTTCGACGGCGACTTCTTGCCTGACTGAGGCGCCTTGTCTGCCAGCACCTCGGGTAGATTTTCGACCACAGTCTCATTTACCTGAGTCTCCGGCAAGGCGTTCATGAACGGTATGGGCAAAGCCGGTGAGTTTACTTGCGGTTGTAATTGTTGCTGTTGTTGCGCAAGCTGTGACGGATGCTGTGGCGGATGCTGCTGCTGCTGTTGTTGCTGTTGTTGTTGCTGCTGCTGTTCCAGTTCCGGAGGTTGTTGCACCTGCTGTTGCGGCGGTGGAGGTGGCGTGGGCATTTTAGACGGTGAGACCATCGCAGCGGTGAGCGCCATATTGTGCGACGAGGACGTGAAGGCGGCCGTGCACGGTGACGATTGCATGTTCAGTGAATCATCCAGGGGTTTGGGTACGTGCGGTAGTAGTGACTGAGGGGTAGGAAACGGTGCGCCGAAAGGAGGCGGGAACATAGCAGTCCCTGGAGACGCATACGGCAAAGGTGCTGTACAGGACTGCGGTGGGAATAACGAGACAGGTCCTGCGTAAGAGCTGGACTCGGTGTACGAATGGTACGGACCAGCGTCCATTGAGCAAGGAGGGAATGGAATGGGTGCGACGTTCTTATATGGTGGAATAGCGGTATGATCCTCCGCAGAGGAAGCTGACGTGATGGAGGATGATGTTGACCGTCTGGACGGCAGTACTTGACTTTCCGCCCACCGAGTGTCCGGCCGAGATCCGTTCAGGTCGTTGTACGGCGAGCCAGTCTGTGTATAGTCCTGCCTCATGTCCGACGAGATTTCCTCCTTCTCCAGCACCCGGTCCATCTCGCTTCCCTGGTCGTCCTCGGAGTTTGGAAGTCCTATCAGATGCCTGTTCACCATTTCCATCGGCGTGATCTCGTCGACAATCTGCGTCGGTATGCCTGCTACTTGCTGGTCTATCATCGCAATCGATTGTACTCGCGTTTCTGGATGTGACTCGATGTGCTGCGCGGTGCGTACCATCGAGTGAGCCTGCTGCAAAAGATATTGCTCCTGAATGTTCATGTTCAGTTGTGTATGAACCAGAGCGTCCGGATTCGCCTCAGGCATGACGTTTGCAATGTCATTCTGGAACTGATGACTGGCATAACGGTGATTCTGGTTGTCCATCAACGTATTTAGGTGTACGTCGTTTGGATTGAAGTTCTCCATACTAGGTGGTACCCAACGCTCGTCCGCTTCCGCTCTATCCAATTTAGCGCGCTCAACCACCGCGACCTTACTAGTCTCCAACTCCTCGTTGCTGTACGGCACATAGTGTTCGCTGTTGTTCGGATAACAAGACTTACGCTTCTCTTCGATCGCGTGATTTTTACAAGTAAGGTCCTCGGTTATCGGTATGAGCTCGACGTTGTTTTTCACCTCCGCCGTAGGAACATGTTCTGGCTCCAATACTTTCACCTCTTTCTCCTGCACCAATAGCTGCGGAGGTTGTTCGACGATCTTCTCCGATATTTGCTGCACTTCCTCCTTCTTGATCTCGTCTTCAACGGGCACTGGTTCTAACTCGAACTGACTAGAATTCGACTTCTTCGACAATTCCATACGAAGCTTCTCTACCAGGTGCAATGTTTCGCGCGCACTATCCTCTTTCGAGTCCTCCTTGAACCAAAGCTCGTTGTTGAATGAGAATGACAGAGGCGCAGCTCTTTCTTCTGCGTCACGTGGTATGCTGAAACCGTCGTCGTTGACCATATCGTCGGTCAGTATATCCTGATCGAAGTCAAACAGCTCCGACACGCTTGGATCTTTGCTACCGTGCTGAGGTGAGAATATTGACCGATTGATAGACCTTCTTCTCTTTTGGTTCTCCTTCTCCAGACTATCGGCGTGTGTGATCTTCTCAGGAATTGGTTTAGAGAAAGAGATGTCACTGGTTTCCTTGGATATTTCTTCCAACGGTCCTCTGATGTCGTTTGGTTCCATGATGGGTAGACTTTCGTTCTTTTGTTCCGTCTTCTCCGCCTTCTTTTTCCTGTCCAAAGATTTATCAGCCGGCACCTCTACGATGTCTTTCTTTATTTCCTCCTCCGATTTGGTCTTCGTTACGATAACCTCGATCTCGCTCATGTGATTCTTATGATCCTCTGTCTTGATCTCGTCCATTACGACTACCTTCTCCTCCACTACTTCCTTCTCCTTAATCTCCTCACTGGGCACATTCTTCTCCACTTTGACCTCCAAGCTCTTCGACTTCGATAACTTATCGAGATGTTCGCGTTTCTCTAGCAACTTATCCAACCCTCTCAACGATTTCTTTGGACTGTCTCTTTCGGCTCGTCTCTGCTTCATTTCCTCTTCCAACGTATTAATCGCATTCTTATTACTTGTCTTCTTAACCTTCTTATCGTCTGTCTTCGGAATACTCTCGTTGACCTTTAAAGGTTCCACTGGGACGGTCTTGGCGCTTTCTTTGTTGTCTTTACTATCCTTACTATCCTTGTCCATCTCCTTCACCGGCTTTTCGGTCAGCTTCTTCTCTACTTTCTTGATGGAAGCCGTTTCTTTATTATTCTTCTCGTCCTTCGGGGGAATTTCATTTGATTTTCGTTTACGAGCTTCTGACTTTGTTCTTGATCCTGCATTGGCATCTTCTTTAACCTTGGAGGATGATTGTTGGGGCTGTTTAACAGTTTGGTTTGATTTCTTAACAGACTTGGCCCCAGGTATATTTCGCGACCCATCATTATCTCGAGGCCCACAAGGTATACTTTGGTTAGATGGTGGTTGGGACTGCAGTGGAGTTGATTTTTTAGACGTATCTCTTTGATCTGACTTCTTGGCTGGTTGTTGTTGCTGGTGGTGGTGGTGGTGGTGGTGGTGGTGTTGTTGGTGTTGTTGTTGTTGTTGCTGTTGTGGTTGAGGTGTTGGTGGAGGGGGTGGTGTTGGTGAATGTGGTTGTTGTTGTTGTTCTTTGGACACTGAGGTTCTACTTGATTCTTCTCTTTCAGTAAGCGGCGGCTGAAACTCTGGTCCATGCCGCCCGTCGGAAGTTTTAAGCTTCTTATCGGGCAGCTTCTTGAGTTTCCGCCCCGCGAACTGTTTCTTTTCTGGTTCCACAATCTCCTCCACGACCTTACTCACTTGCCGTTTACTAACAGTCTTACACTTCGTTTGATTACCGCTGTCACTTTCGGAGGACGTCGACGAGAACGTTTGTTCCTTACTCGTACTAGATACCTGTTGCGCAGGACTCTTCGATTCCTCGGAATCGCTACTACTATCGGACGAACTGCTACAACTACTGCTGCTGCTACTATCGCTATTGCTGGACAATACTGACGAGCTTTTGCTCTCCGTGATTTTCCTCGGTGGCTTCTTCGGCGCCTCCTCTTTCTTAGGTGGTGGCGGCGGTGGCGGTGGTGGTGGTAGCGGTAGTGGTGGTGGTGCAACTTCCTCTTTCTTAGGTGACTCGTCCTTCTTGATCTCCTTCTTCTTTCCACTCTCCGGCGACTCCTTCTTTGGCTTAACGTCTAAAGGCTCCACGTCGGGTTGAGCAGTCTTCGTACCCATTCCACTCTTTATGTGCTCCGCCGCCTTCTTCGCCGCCTGTCTCTGCGGCACGTAAGCAAGAATCTCAGAACCGTCGCCGAACTCCTTGTCGAAGTCGTAAACATCATTGTTCTTCGCGTCCTTCGACGTCTTGTTGTCCTTCTGCTTCTTCCCGGATGGTTTCTCCTTAACCGGCTTCAATGGTTTAGGTTCCTCCCCGGGCGATTTGACGAATTCCACTGGTTCAGTCACTGTGTTATCCTTTTTACCCTGTGATCGCTGCATGATCTCTGACGCCTTCTTCGCTGCTTGTCTCTGCGGCACTATGAGAGCAGACGGTATGTACTCTTTCTTCTTGCTGCTCTTAACATTCTCCTTATTCTTCGCAGAGTCGTCCGCGTGATACTCCTGCCGTCCGTCTTTGCATGCAAAGGACTTCTGAGAATTCTTCGATATGTCCGCAGCCGAGAATTCTTTCACAGCAGCCTTCGTTATAAGTACAGCTGAGTGAGAGGCATGCTCCTGCGAGTCTGAGTCGGTATCGGAGTATATAGCGGAAGCTGCCGACCGGTCGAGATGCTTCGCCGTTGAGGTACTCAATGGTAAAAGCTCGTCACTATCACTACCCGACCCACTACCCAGTTCTTTCTCCATGTGCTGCAACGTGCGAGATCTATTGTTAACGGTATCCAACTTATCACTTTCACTACTCTCACGGTGTATCGACCGGGGCCGATCCGGTGCGCCGGCCTTTTTCGTTTTCCTCCTGGCTGTCTTCGTTTTAGGCGAATTTGCTTCGTCCTCCGTACTCGACTGGCTCTCGAGCTTCAGATTCTTCGACTTGCTTGAGCATTTAGTAGAACCCTTTATGACAGGCTTCACGTCCGTCTCACTGCTACTCATCGAAGACAGGTCGCTGCCGTAAAGGCTCTTTCTTCTCACGGAACCGTTGAAATACAGCTTCCTGTTCGAGGCACCGTTAAAGTCAGGCTGCACTTTCTTCTCGTCGCTCGAGACAGGTGTGGGCGATTTGTTCCCAGCGATTCTGGCGATTATCGTATCAAAGTCGTGTGTATGGTCCTCAGAATCGGGATGAGAGTACAAACGGTCGTATATCGACGGACCGTGGTTTGCTTCCACAACCGCAGCAGCTGCGGCAGGCGGCAACGGCGGTCCCGACATGACCAGGGCCTGCTTGTGAAACGTTTGTTCACGTAGTCTTAAGAAGGTGCGACAGAGCTTCTCCCGTCTACCAACCATATAGCACAAATTTCTAACGCGCTCTAAGTCCTGTCGTAATTGTACAAAGGTACGCATTTTCTCTAAGTCAGCCGCTTGACCTTGTGCACGTGCACCAGCACTTGAAAGTTCCCCGCATCGAGGCGCTAATAACGGTTTATTATGTCCAGCCTAAAAAAATATCCGTCGATGTTAAATGACAGTTAAGTTAGATAGCCTATGAAGCCATAAAAATAATTTTGCACAAGACACGAAATATAAAAATATAATTGTACACTTATACATGCATGTTACAGTTTACGAATGCTAAAGTGCTTAATATTGGCGATATGATAAACAGACTTACTCTTCTCTTCAATTTCCAATAATTATAAATGTACACAATGCCTTCTGGATCTATGTCCAATTGTTGCGATGCGATATCTTTCAAACTGACGTGTTTATCAAACTCCGCTTCGATTTCCTGTAACCTGGCGTATTGAAAATTAATTTAGCGCAGGTCGAGGTAAAGTTCAATGTTGTCATATGCATACACCTATGCAGTGTATTGGGCAACACAGCTCTGCACAAAATTACAGTAAATGAGAGAAAATTGATTTTGCACGTACTTTGCAGCACGCGCTTGATTTTTTTCTTCGGAAGTCATATCCTTTCGTTTCCTTCTTCTAGACTCTCCATCTTCCGAATCAGAACCACCCTTTCCGCCGCCACTTCCTAAACTACCTCCTACGCCAACTTTGTCTTTAGTATTTGTTCTACTGTGCTTTTGGCAATACGACTGCAAAGAACGACATGACGATAAGATTATAGCAAATTGACGGACAAATGGTATTAGCTTTACTGTAATACTGAATTTGATTCGATGCATAAATTCTACCCACCCTTAACTTTACGCCATCATCAGCCATCTCATCTTCAATAATCGCTTTCATTTCAAGGCCATACTTAAAAGCACACGTAACGTGGTACGCTGTTTTACACGTCTTTATGCTGCACTGTATGCAAGCACCAACGCGTTCACGACATAACACGCATATAAGAGCCCACCGACTTTGCTGAAATTCACAATTTAAAAAGATATAGACCACATCCTTTTTCTACGTTTCTACGTAACTACTTTGATAGATCTTGGCGTGATTATTTTTCTAATAATGTTCTATAGCGATAATCATAGTATCCATATAAAGTGGGCAATTACTCCATAGACTTCAGCGATTAAGCTTTCGCAACCTTATACGAGTACGACGTAGCGTGACAGTAGAGCATTATTTACCGGAATACTGGATATCTTCGTTATCGGTTCCATTCTTTCCACACAGCCGATGCTAACTTCTGGAATCCACAGTGCACAGGAAACATGCGCCCACTTTTGACCACTACGCGTACACTTCATTGCACCTCCCTTGTTCGGGCATAACACACAATCCGGACGTTGGCTTAGCGAACACGTTCTACACAACCATGAGCCATCAGGTATTGATGTAATGCCATAACACGCTTGATGCACGCATATGTTGCAACAGTCACAGAACACCATCTCGTTGCCCTCTTCCGAATCAGGCTACAGAATTACGTTAATTACGAATTAAAACCCTAAACACCTGCCGATGCACGTTATGTAACGAGAATCAGGTCATTATTACACTATTATGTATGTATCAATTTTCTAGTTTACACAAAGAGGTGGCTAGCACTTACAGATCTGCAAACATCACAGATAACGTTCTCGTCATACTCAATGCCAAGGCCTTCTTCATTTTTAACAATTGTTTGTATTCTTTCCCAACATCGAACTTCTAATTCCTCCACTACACGCTCGAGCTGTGATTCCGTTATTGGTAACTGACCAGCCTGCAATTGTAAATGATGCACATTGCAGATCTCAGTGGTCAACTAAAGTGCAATAAGCGTATTCGCATTTAACTACGACCTCCCAACTTAAGAATAATATAATCATAAGTAGACAGCGTCGTATTACCTGTGCTCTTTCGCCGTTTAAAACATCCAACCAAGCAATGTCAGTATCATCAAGGTCATACGCACAAGCTTTATCCGCCCGTGCCGGAGTAGTGCTCAAATGATGGTCTTCAGAGTTGAAATAATCGTCGCGAGATATTCTTATGAATTTTTTTGGTCTGCCGACGAAATTTTGGTGTTACTCCATGGAAAAGCAATTGACACCGCTGCGATGCTGGACGCAGGTAGGATAGAATGAAAGATATACTTACAACTTGAATTCACCATGCATCTTTAAGGGTGACGTTGGTGTGACCGTGACCGTCGGTTCGGGAAGAGAATCTGGATTAACGGGTACTTGAACACCTCTCTCCCACTCCTGCTTCCACTGATCAGTTATAACCCAATATTCGTTCGGACTTAACGGCTCACTATCCGGCAATTTCATCGCACTGATCAGGTCTTTACGGAACAACTCTGCTGGGGCTTCTGCCGCCGACCGATTGTATATGCTCGAAATCTTGATGTCGCTGACCGGTCGGGGGGTCCAGGATGCCCCTCCTTGACTGGACGACGCCATCGTTTCCTCCTCTTCTGAGGGCCCCAGGGTTGCTGCCAACGTCGATGAACCAGTGGCAGCTGGGCCCAATCTGCATTTGCGCCTCTTAATCGCGCCTGGGCAAGACGCCAAATCATTGTCGTTTCTGTTGATTCTCTTGCCTCGTTGTGCCATTCTACTATGCCAAATGAGCTAGTGGTACGTGGCACATGCAGGTGAGCTGCGCACACCCTGGGAAACAATCACATTGTAGGTATTAATGTCACTGTAGTCACGCAGCTTCTAAAGGTAGTACGCATATGGTCTGCAGCAATACTCACTACATAGTTGTCCATATATTTATTATCTGGAAAGCAGACTTCCTTTAGAGCTGTAACAGAAAGAAAGAACGTGACTGCAAGTAGGCACGCTGTCAGTGTGGGATGACATTTGGAGAAATGTGGTACAAAGGATTCACGTAATCATAGAAATAGTTTCACTGTCAATAACTTAATTATGGCACTATTAATACATGAGCAACATGCAATTGTAGGATTATAAATCACTGCACTGTTAGTCACTGAGCTTCTGGTATACCGTATCTCAATATGCCACAAGTAGATTTTGACAGCAAAATTGACATTGGACAGTATCCGAGTAATAAAGGTTTGTTACTGTTCACAGCAGGTTGTCCAGCTCTGCATTACATTAATATGTAACACACATACTTGACAATCATAAATTCTCATCTATACACTACTGCAACATTCCTGTTTAGTAAATGCATTCTATAAAATTCATTCGGTTAATCCTGTCACATAATATTGTAAGCTTTGAAAACTGTCTAATCATCTCTGAGTATATACAGGAAAGGTGAATGGACAACAATGGGGTATGTTAACCACAACACGTCTATGTAAGCGATCAAAAAGTGCACGGATATAATGGACATACTAAATGACTTGAAACCATAAGAAGCACAGGGCAATATATCCCCCTCATCTAACTGAACAAATATAAGTGACAAAACACATGGTAACAACAAAAGGGACCTCGTAAGGATAATGCCCTACATTATGATACCGATGATTAACAAGAGAACAAAATGACATAGGCAGTATTCACTTGATTGTACACTTTGTATGTCAAAGGTTGTGGTTACCAAGGAGGTAGTGCGCCGAGACTGGAATGAGATTTCAATCGCGCACAGCCAGTCCGGTTAAGTGACGTCACCTTTAGAACCCCACCATTCAAGTTTTAGATGCATAGTTCACGGCGTATAAAATGTCACTGTTAATCGAAATTCAGCATTCGTTGTAAGTGGTTGCTTTAGAGACAGCGACGTTTGCCACTATATATCCCTGATTGCTGGCTGAGCACAATTCCACACTCCTGTCTCAGCTGTAGAAAGAAAAGAGGTTATAAAAAACGGAATTCCACAGGGAGAACCGTGTACCACGGAGTTTCGGTGGCGATAAACTAACAATCTGCGACCTCGGACCGGCTCGAATAGCGAGAATTCGTCGGCGAAACGGGAAAACTGACGAAAATCGTAAAAGGTTGCTCCCATCCTAAAGATCATGTAAACATTGACACGGAGCTATCCCGTGCGTTTAAACGGAAAATAAATTGAAACTGGTCTCACTCACTGCGCGGATAGACGATCGAGCGAGCCGAGGACAGCATTAAATCGCATGATACACAGAAAATTATGGGAAACAGTGTATTCGCACGGAGAAAATGCTCACGGCTCCATTACGCTGCTGCTGCTGCTGCTCCTGCTGCCCAACAACATTGACAATACAGATGGCAGCACCCTCGCGCACAGTTCACACAAGTCTCCACACACACTCGGAAAACCATTAAATACCTTATTATTGATCTATTAGTCGAATATATTTTCGCGCGCACGGGCGCACGTGATTTCGGAAAATGAGAAATGCGGACGGAACGATGCCGGCCGTAGCGGAGGAATTTTTCGAGTCGCCGCAAACCCGACAGAGATAAGTGCGTACACCTCTGTCACAGCAGCCTAACCAACATGTCCTCATTAGCGATTCCAGTAGCATATAGCCAGTTCGTACTCACTTTGCGACAATCCTATGTCTCCTGGCTATTTTCAAAAATCATCCGTACAACTCTGACCGGTTACATTTAATCGCGAAATGCACCAAATCAATAATATATTTACATAAAAGTGGATACTGGCGTTTGGCGCCATCATGCCTGAAAAAATAACTGTGGAAGTACGATGTCACGTGACCGACCCAGCGAGATCTCGCGATTTGCCTTCACGGATTATGGATTACAGTGAGATTGGAGGTCAACAGGTACATGTGGTTTATACGCCCCCTCCTGGAACCTGCGAATTCTTCCTGCGCTGGTGCAATCGACGACGCTCATTCAAACTTTACTGATAACGATACCTTTTTCATTATCATTTTCAGATATCAACGTCCCCCCCCCTCCTCCGCTCACGAAGCATCGGACGTACGCTCGATATGTATATTTACGGGCTCTTCATTCATCGCCTTCCTTTTTTCGTCGACAGTCAAATCTTCTTTCAAATTTTAGTCCCAGTCGACCGAGCCTCATCTCGGGCTGTCGGACGGAATGCGATAAGTCACTAATTAGGCGCTTTTCGAACCAGTCGTAAGCTTACTGCAAACATCTCTTAACATTCGCCCCCGTACACTAGACATCATACTTGCACTCGGAAATATATTTGTAGTGTTAGTTTATGATGTCTCGATGTGCGGGAAACAGAGTGAAAGATATGCTTATTTTGAACTATGGCTACATGGAACTTGTCTACCTGTGCTGCACATAATCTATCACTGTATATATATACCTGTAATACACGTTCTGCAAGAATTTTTACGATGAATGATTTCGGTGCGTAATAATGATCACCTGTTGTCTCTACATATGTTAACCACAGGAATTTTGAACATTGTATATGATGTACGAATAAAATTTTGAACAAATGTCGTTATTGACGGATAAATTCCGATAAAGGGCTTCGGAACGATGCATTTTTCGAGAATCCATTCAAAATAAGTTCCCCGCCACGGTAATACGGTATGTGCACCGTAAAAAGCCCGCTTTCCAATAGCAATTCTTAGATTCGATACCCGTTATCTGAAAGATGAAGGTCCGCGTCCGCAACGGCAGGACTTCTTTAATAGGCGGACTTTTATCTACAATATTTACACGTTCGATGCACCTAACCTGCAATTTTGCGGCTCATTGTTTTGATTTCCACGAATAACTTAGTACGCCGAACATGCGGCACGTAAGGATTCTGAAAGACAGAATGCTCGCGCAATAATTACTCATGTCAATCCTTAGCTCGTGAAACACCGATTATAGGTTTTACGGATTTTCTTTTTATAGTCAGTGAATAAGTAATAAAAATGGAACAGGTAACAATTATATGAAACTGGTCTGTAGTGTGTATAATGAAATTGATGGTGTTGTTTGTAATACATTTATAGTTGAATCGTAATACATTTATATTTACTATGTTGATTTTTCCGCGATGATTTATTATTGACTTTGGTTTCTTGACATTGCCATGTTTCAGTCTTGCTTGCATGATTTTTCTTTGATTTGTAGGACTTAAAAGCCAAAATTGATCAGGCTTGCCGCACGGCTGAGGAGTTTACAAAACTGTACTATGACAGTTTAGATAAGAGAAGATATGTGAGTAAACAACAATTACTGCTATATTTAATGCCTCCCTAATTGGACAATATTAACATTGTTTTGTTGCAGTTAATTTCACGACTGTACTTGGACACTGCTACACTAATTTGGAATGGAAACGGTATAGAAGGGAAGGACAATATACAAAAATTTTGGACTGATCTTCCACCTTCGGATCATTCAATTTTTACGCTAGATGCACAACCAATTACCAGTGCGTATTGCATATGATAGGATTATATTGAAGAAACATTATCTGTTCATTTAATGCTTAAACTTTATTGCCCCTATTTGACAATCTCTGGAGCGACTATAAATATTTACCTTGCAATAGCTAATCGTTATGATAATTTATTAAATGTTTATAAAAGAAAGTGTAGTTTCATTCATATGGTTAGATTATATCCCTGACAAAGATGTACATGCAACATTAAAAGATCCTTTGTGAATATAGTTTTAATTGGATGTGTTCAAACAGGTCCAGAGGTAGCTAATCAATTAACATTCCTTGTGAAAGTTGGTGGACAAGTAAAATATGAAGGCAAAAACTTTAAGCCATTCAACCAAAGCTTCTTGATAACGGCTATGGGTGACAAGTGGAAAATTGTGAATGATTGTTTTCGTGCACAAGAAGCTATAGAGAATGTGGCGTAGTAATGTAAGTATTGGGTTAACATGAATTTGTAAAAATTTTGTATGGAAAATAAAAAGAAACAATTTTACAAAACTAAACATGTTTTAAACATAAAGTGGGAAATATACAAATGTGTAATATATCTCTGATTGCACAAATGTGTTTACAGCACCATGTCAACTCAAAACACTTTGATTTAGCAATTATTTTTATTTTCATTTTAAATCTTATATCAATGTATAAAGCAATATTAAAATTTTGTATTAGTGAATCAGTACGTTGGTCAATTCTTTAGGACTGTAATTTTACATCAACGAATGGAAAATAAATACAAGTATAAATAGACATAAAATTACTATAATACATATTATATAAAACATTGATTTTCGTATCTCTTTCAATAATACAACTTTTTGTTCAAATAAATGATCGATGACTAAAATTTAATCATACATTTATTATGTTTTCCATTGAGCATGATTCTCCTGATGATAAGAAAAAGAAGGTGAAAGGTGGATTAGTTTATCACAGGTACAAATGATATAATAGAACTGGGAGGTTGGACCAAAAATGACCTTTTTACATTAAGATTATTTATGAGTCGAATGTACTAATAGCCATAACATGTAATATAGGCAGTGTTGTACGATGTAGCTCATTGGTGACTATTATTTCCATTTCTGTTGCATTCCCCGTAGGTTTTAAGCACAAGCTTTAGAAAAGGTAAGCTTGAAAACGTCCATAAAATAATGTAATCCATACTTTGATAAAAAATTGATACCATTTGTCTCCTTCATTAATTTGATTATGTATAGTATGATACTCTTGACTCCATTCATAAAAAGTTCATTGCAGTCGACGCGATCATATTACGGTGTTAGCTTGCGTTAGACTCCATTGTACTTATAGCATAAATACTTAGTAACATAAATATTAAATGCATAGATCAAATGCAAATTGTGTGCATCACGTATGCAAATATCAAAATCGTGCGCGCTTACGCTTGTATTTTCCTTTTTTTTTTTTTGTTTTGCATAGGTAACATTTCCATTAATTTGTTTCTATAAAGTGATGTAAAACGCGTAAAAAGTTAATCTTCTCATGCCTCTCTACGTACACGCCACGCAATTTTACGATGAATAAGAAAATAACGATATCGTACGGATGTTTTCAAACATATTTTTCCACTGCTGTGCTTTGGAAGAACATTCCCACGTTCTTATGTATAGAAAGAAGCACACAACACATAAAAATTTGATTAATTACACACGATTTGCTCTTTCTGGATAATTTACGTAGGCATACGATTAGTACAGTTGTCATCCAACTTATTCTATACAAATACAAAATCGTTATATTGTCCCACAGTACACATAAGATGACTTAATATTAAATTTTGTATTTATAGTGTAGTCTACGAGTTCGCATGTAATATACTAAGCATGATGTGTATAAAATTACATGTTGAATGAAATGATGTACGATACGAAAGCGACTTAAGGAAGAATTAGTGTCTATGTCCTTTTAATGGCTTTTTATCTGAATTGCCTTTATGCACCACTAATATTCCAATTGCTGCTAAGATTGCGGTTATCTATTTATATTATTACTATAATCACCACATTTACTATCATATATTAGATCATTGTATGTATCTCCAATGCAGAAATTTAATCATGCAAGATAAATACTTTTTAAGGCCATACGTGCCAGGCCAATACGAAATTGTATTAATGAAATTATACGTTGAAAGTGATGAGTGATACTCAGGCTTGAGATATAAATACATGCGCAAAACTTAAATTACGGAGCTCCTAACAAGTTTACGTCAAGATGAGTATGTGCTTAAGAGAACTGATAATGGGATATAATAGCGATGCTTTTTTTACATAACTTTGGAAAGTCTCCCGAGAAATGTAATTGTACGCTTGCACAAAAATGAATCTTGGTGAGACTTGTTCAGAATAATTATTTAACATTTCATTAAACGCAATCGTTACGACCCAAATAGACTTCGTTCGTCGACAGACCTTACTAATGACTTAGATATATATTTATATATATTTATATATACTATACGCTTTCGATTCGAGGACAAAAGTTACCTCTGCATTCGTCAGAAATATAAGAAAACTTGAAAGGTTGCTTTTGATTCAACGCCACTCGCCGAGTAGCTTTATCTCTGCACAGTATTTATTACGTCCTTTATCGTGTTTTGAACATCACTTAGTAGTCTTGTGTTTTCGGTAATATTACGAGTACCAGCTGCTCTCAACTGTCTTGCTTGCAGTTCGAGTCTACTGAGCAAATCGCGAAATTGAAATCTCGCGTGAGGTGCGATCGCCGTGTCTGTAAGGTTAACGCACATACCATGGAGCAGTCCCACCTTATCGGACAACTGAAGCCAGCTTGCCATTATTATAGTCGGGCTGCCCTTCAGATTCGAAATGCTATTCTCGATTACAGTCGATATTTCCATTATACTGTGCTTCGCTCCCTTCGAGTCAGCTGTCTGCTTGTTCGCATCTTCATCAGTCTGCGACGAGGTTTTATTACAATTAGGAGTAGCGTATATTGAGGAACCAAAATGTTTGCTGGATGGTACCAGCGGCTTTATTGGCTTCGCCGGAACTATCGGCTTCTCCACTTCGGAGGACCCTGTCGGAGGCCATATTCTTGAGTCTCCCTTACTGGTCGAGCTGCGCGTCGACGCGCCACTATGGTCCTCCGGCGAGTCCTCACTCGCGTCGCCAATATCCTGCTTACTTATTCCCCTTACACTTAACTTAGGACTAAGCGGCTGATTATCGCAAGAAGCCTCTTTGTTCTCCCACAACTTCTTTAAGCTGCTAATGCTCCCCGTACTTCGACGTTTGTCGTCCATTTGGTCGTCCGCGTTCACGTCCGACGACTCCGACACGTTGTTACCGACGTCGTCGAAACGTTTGTTCTTGTCGTCTAAAAGCTTCTCCTTATCCACGTTATCCACTTTCCGCAGTCTTGCCTTAAAATCAATTATCTGACTGTCCGCGTGATCCTCCTTCTGCGGATTGTTTCGACTCTTATCGACTTTCTTTAATTTAAAGCTCACATTGCCTGCGTTCACTACGCCCTCCGCAACGGGCGACGATATCTGAGTCTCCTTATGACTTCCATGTTTATCAGGCACACTTTGTAAGGTCACGTGATGTTCCTGTATATTGCTAGACGTGTCGATGCTCTTCAACGAAGAAATCGCATATTCACTTTGCACAGTATGCTTGCCCGCGTCCATGCTAAAGCTGGCACATAGTTCGGATAATAGCTGCGAAGCTGGATCGAGCGGCGCAGACGGTATGTTGTTGGCAGTGCCGCTCTTCTTCAGCGAGCCGCCGTGCTTCATGTCCGCGCTCTGCTTGATTTCGTTGATTAATTTTAATTCTAACATCTCCTTCATCCCCGGCTTCGACTCGAAGGTGTCGGCCGCGTTTGCGATGGCGATTGGAGGAGGTGGAGGCGGAGGCGGCGGCGGTGCTTCTTCCGGAGGAGAGCCTAGCTCTCCGGAATCTCTCTTTACACTAACCAGCGTTTCCTTCGGCTTATAAACTAGTTTCTTATCGTCTACGGATTTACTTATATTGCAGTGTGTTTCGTTGGAGGTCTCCGTGCGTCTTAAGTTCACGCCAAATCTCGAGCTAGCTTCCTTCACCGAAGGCTCGGCATTTTTCACATCGTTCTTGTCGTCGTGCTCGTCGTTTGACTCCTCCTTCGACTTCCAGTCGTTCTTCATTTTCCGCACACTGACCGGCGAGTTAACGTTCTTAGTGTGAGCCATGTCACCACTGGACGAGCCGATCATGGGAGGCGGTAGATCGCATTGGTCGACGGAGATGAAAGCTTCGTCGGGGGGCGGCGGCAGGTCTACCGGAGGCGGCGGGAACTCGAGGTCGGCCAAAGTGGGCTGAACCGACCTCGAGGGACTCGCAGTCCGGAAGTTCGAGTTGCTCGGCGCGCGGAACGTTCTAAGACCGATGTTCTCCGTGTTGTTCTTTCGCATCGCAACCGCCCTGCTGCGCGGCGAGTTTGGCGGCTGATAGGTGTTGACGACTCCGCTCGACGAGTTGCTCCGCGTCATCTGAGGCTGATTGCGCAGATTGTTCTGGCGGGGCGAGAGCGACCGATGCTGCGGCGTGTCCGTCGCGTTCGCAACTTCGTGCTGCTCGACAGTGGCCGATAGCGGCGACGAGGCTGGAGCACTGTCCTGACTGGCAGGCATCCCACTTTGCCGGAGGGACTCCAAGTAGGCGCCGATTCTCGCACCCTTCGGCAGCGTGCCGTACCGATGTATGGCTCTTTTAACATTTTGCACCTCCAATGCACCCACATGGACCAGCTGAAAGGAATGATCTAATAAGCCGCCCGACCCTCATTACTTCTGCAAAGATGATTCAAGCAGTGCTAAATGCATTTACCGTTAGAAATTATTTCTGGATATCTATACGTAATACTCGTTCGTATGTACACGAAGAAGAACACTTAAATTTGCACAGTAAAAAGAAAAGCAACACAAACGGTATGCTATTAAACATTATACAATCTTAAATCCTGGACGCGCAATGCAAGATCATTGTACCTTCTGAGGCAGTACCTCCTTAGATGGGTAAGGTCGTGTTTTTATTTGTTTCTGATTGCATGGTAAGTTGGAAACAGGTTCTGGTGAAGTTGATGGTTGAGGAACAAAATTGGGTTCAGCAGTCCCCTGGGACCCGTCTCCATCGTCGTCCAAATCGCAACCTCCTGCAGTAATTGACTGTGAAGCCATTGTCACGAGATCTCGCGTGATACCTGAGTTGCCATTTAATAAACAAAGTGTGCTGTATACAATCTATATCTAAAATATTTCTGCAGCGAGAAAGCATGACTTCATATGCAAATGGAATCCTCTAACTGTATAAATCCATAACATAGAATGCATGTGCAGTTGACGACCTTAAGTTCCTCCATTTTGTACACGCATTTGATCGATTTACTTCAGGGTCATTCTCCTTGCTTTTAAATAACTTTTATCAACTTAAAATAAGAAAAATCTGACATGAATTGTTCAATACAATATATATATATATCATCGTAAGGGCATAAATTGTCACCTATATTTGTTTGCTTATCAGTATGCCTATAGAGATAGCTCAGATGGAAGACCTATAGTGAAGTCCTGAACCATGTTTAGTGGGACAGGTATATGTATACACATATGTTTCTAACGCACATATATGTACAGACATATAAGCATTAGTAAACTCACGTAACACTGCTTGAACATATTGAAATTTTACAAATACAATTTGTCAAATGATAAAAGAAAGGAACGGCATCATTACAAGCAATATAGTTTGGAGACGGATTGTCTGATAAAAAGAACAAAAGTGTGAAAATACAATCAATAAATGAAAATTAATTTGTTCTACAGCTTTTCTTTACAAATGAAAATGAAAAGTGCCATGCAGAGACGGATGAATATTGCCCGCATTATTTAATTTACGAACGATACAGAATAGATATCACGTTAATATCGGCCTTTTGAATACTCACAAGTGAGAATCAAAATTTTCATCTACAATGTACAATTTATGCCAGATGCAAAGGATCAACGTAAATATTAATGTAAAGTCTATACTCAAAAATTAGTTTGCCAAAAGTATTCTGCACGTTATATGTAACATTCAAGTACATACTGGACCAAGGAGAATGACCCCACATTCATAAAGCTATACACCACTGTAAGTAATGCATAATAAAAACCATATTAAATGAAACTAACGAAATCAATTAAAGCAGCACGTGCATACATCATTACACTTAATTGATATAGTGGAATACCTTCAAAAATCTTATCAATACCATTTAGATCTGTGCCATCATCTATTGGCATGGCGCTAACTTCAACATTTTGCTGATCTTGTTCCTGGTAGGCCGAATCGCGGAAGGAACTGCACGATGATAACAGGCTGTAATAAAACACACATGATATATCGTTATTAAAGTGAACTCAGATAAACTATTCGTGGCAACGACAATAAACCCGCCGGTGTCGTATTCGAATAAAAAATTTACCTAGTGCGTTTAGGAGGGGCTGGAGCCTGTTTGCCTTTTTTGTTCGTCGACCGTCGCATTTGTACAATGTTACTGTTAGCTTTACTTGACACGCCGCCCATGAAAGTACTCAGTTTCGCCACAGAACTCGCACCGTCTGGAAAACGTCAATATTCAACCGTCTGTAAGCGTGAATGGTCGCAGTTAACCAGCGCATTTTGTTTATTGTCTGGCAGCAACGCACGGTGTAATATCTATTACCATGCCCCCTTGTAAGACAGTTAAGTCAGATAGACGGAGGAGCGAAGACGAAGGGAATAAAAAAATTAGCTATAGTGCAGCGATACCGTTTATTTCTTTTCCCGTTTATTAACTGTTCCGAATCAGATATAAGTGACAAGTTATACGATGCGAAATATTCAACGGTTAATATTACCTTGCGTTATACCTGACGAAGATAATTGTTCCGATACAAGTACAAGTCCGTGTATATTCCCGGTACTCCCAGTTTGCGACTTCTTATAAGACAGTACTGGAATTTCTCCACCACCCTGAAGCTGCTTTTCTACCTCTAAAGAAAACATTCGTTTGAATTAAAGAATATGCGTTGATCTTGTGTAAGAAATCATTCAATACGTGTAATAATGAAATGAGTATTAATAGTACCCTCAGTGATACTTGACTCCTGAAACATATTCTCTAGAGAATGGTGTATTTCTTTAAACGTTGGTCTCTCTAAAGCTGACCATTGCCAGCACTGACGCATCAATTCGTACACTTTAGGTGGACATCCAGGTGGACACTCCATTCTATATCCTTTCTCCAACATATGATAAACGTCCGTCAAATCGACTCCTGGATACGGAGACATGCCGTACGTTGCTATTTCCCATAATAAGATGCCAAATGCCCATACATCGGACTAAAATGACGCAACATTAATCATTTCGTTCCATCGACAACGTAAAGTTGATTTCTTAAGAGCATAATATCAAAACCTTTGTAGAAAATTTATTATATGCTAATCCCTCTGGTGCTGTCCATTTTATAGGAAATTTAGCACCAGCATGAGCGGTGTATGTATCGTCTCTCATGAGTCTTGCCAAGCCAAAGTCGGCTACTTTGACAAGATGATTTTCACCGACCAGACAATTACGAGCAGCCAAATCTCTGTATTGGCAAAGTATGTCAAGTTTTAGTCTGGTCACAAAACAGCGAGTCTGAGTGATTTAATCGAATTACACCATTGAGTTTCGTACCGATGAATGAAATTTCTGCTTTCTAAGTAACTCATGCCACTCGCAATTTGCGTTGCCATATGCATCAGAACGACCGCGTTGATTTGATGTTTGCTTTCGTTGCGCAAATAATCGAGGAGATTTCCTTTACTCATAAATTCAGTAATAATATAAAATGGCGGCTCCCGTGTGCAAACCCCTAATAATTGAACTAAATTTCTGTGCTTCATCTCTTTCATTATGGCAGCTTCTTCCAAGAAATCCTTGAGGGCCATGGTATCTTCCTGCAAACGATCAGCGATAAAAAAAATCAGCTTGTAGAGCATACGTTGTTTAAGAAATGCATATACGTTCATTCATACTTTTAGCGTTTTTACAGCAACTGTCATGTTGTATCTCTTCCACACAGCTTCGTATACATCCCCGTACTGTCCTCCTCCCAATTTATGTCTCATCACAATGTCGGTCCGATTTATTTCCCATTCATCTGGTTCTAAAGAGACATATCAAATCTTCATGTTAAACTAGCATTATAAAGATAGGCGAACAAAAGCGATAATTATTATTGATCTCGCACGCATCGTTACATGTTCGCTCATTGTATGAAATATTCAAACATAAAATCACCTGGGCTTAATGGGAAAACTGTAGGCTTGTTATGCTTTGGTGCAGGATAAAGCAACTGTGTGATAAGACCATCGGCTAGCATGGAGTGATGATGTACCAATTCGGCCAATGTATTGAATTTGCTTTCCGTCGTTACGAACATCTATGAAATATGAATCACATATATTGCTTGACCCTTCTGTTTTCACTTAAGAACAAACCTTTCCTTCGCTGTCTTCGTTGATCCTGTAATGATATACTCTGCCTTCATATCTCAGTGAAATACTACGCTGACCTGGACTACTTTCAGATTCCCGAACGAGAAAACTGCCGTTTATACCCGAACTGAGCAGGTACTCAGCTGCATTTCTAGATATTCTTCCATGGTACCATGAATGCTTTTCCAGCGAATTAACAGGAGTTACATAATTCGATGGGACCCAGCCTACTTGACCAGTGCTCGAATGTGCTTCACACCATTCCCCACTTTTATTGTAGCTTAAGATACGAACCTGTTCACCTATATATTAACACACAGTACTGTATACGTAAAGTTTTCAAAAATATCAAGGCAATTCAAAATACAAGAAACTTATAAACTGTCACAGTTGCAGGAACTTTGTCTACATACCCTTTTTTAAACTAAGTTGGTTCTCCCCACCTGCCTGAAAATCATAGAGTGCCACAAATAATTGAGGATCATCTTCTTCCTGTGCCAGAAGATTTTCTTTACTGGTCCACCTATTTGACACAAACAATATAAAAATATAACTTGCTAGATTTATAAGAATTTTAAAGTTTTCCCCAATTAACAACCCTTTTCCAAATTAATGAAATAAGTTGTACCAGGAAGTTATGATTTTGTATTAGTAAATGATAAAGATGGAACAACATATAAAACAGATGAAGATTAATCTCAGATTACTATTTATGCATATTGCACATTAAGACAAAAAAGTACATATATAACATTAACCTGTTTGCAGCTTCAAGAAGCCCAGTGGATACACTGGCATGCTGCTGAATATTTGCTTGCTGCGAAAGGGCCTGAACGCTAGAACCACTAGGAGGATCACCTTCTGGCAGCGCTGGAATGTGAGGTAGAGGTCGACTTTGCAAAAGTGCCTCTGCAAGAAAACAAAGGGTTCAGCCTCTTTATTCAATAGGAGCATTACATAAGACATCAATGGTTACTGATAGAATAATGTGGGAAATAATTCATTAACACCGTATGTGAATTGCCTTAGGATGTAATTATAATATTGAATTAGAGGAAGCAGCCCCTATGAACCTACACATGTACTGATATACCCAAATCATGTACATTCACGGTACATATAGATATGTAAATTATACTAGGTGTAACAGAGAGACCCTGATGAATATGAGGGTAAAATTCACTTGAACAGAGTGTCAATGTCACTCAAATCAAGCAGGTCTGTTCTGTCGAAATTACACATTATTAATATTTACACGTAATCGCAAGGGTCGAGGTTGACGGGAGAGGGGGGAAAAAACGAAAAAAAGCAACGTCGATGGAATAAATATTCGCCGTAGCAAGACGTACGCGGGGAGAGCGAGAGACCGAAAATGATTTTTCGATTCACCGGAATCCGGTGCAGAATATGTGCATACGATGCACGGCACTAGGGGACCCACTGGTGCACCTTAATATCCGACACATCGTGCAGAAACGTCGTTAGAGATTTTCTCGGGAAGCGACGACGGCCCATTCGGCAGCGTCGTGCGACCTATTCGCGAATTGCAACGGGGGGGGAAGCGTGAGAATTCGCAAACAGACAGGATACGCTTGTCAGAAGTGTGTGTCTACAAAAAAGAATGTAAGTGCAGAGAGAGAGGAAATAGGATATTGATAACAAGGGAGTGCGTCTCACCGCTGTGCTCGGTGAATATGTTGGATCCTATCGCGCGAGACTCCTTCAGGTTTCTCGGCTGCTTCCGCGTCTGTCGCACGGTAGACCCGGCAGGAATTACTCTGTCCTTAGTCTGTTGAGCACCCATAGTTTCCCAATTACCATGCCCTTATATTCCCCCCGGCTGCGCGTATGCCGAGGCCTCGCAGGTCCGTTTCGCACACTCACTTCGACCGCGCGCCGTCCGATTCTCACATCATACGTTCCTGTCAAAACTTGAACGCGGGGCTCCTTCGAATCACAAATCACTGTGACGGCCCCCCTATTCACATTTTTACATGTCAATTACGCTCGCTACTCCTCGCCATATTTGACAGCTTTGACGTCGATTATTTAGTTTGTCGGTGCATTGCTGTGGGGCAGCACGAATGAGGGTCGGTTTACATCGGTTTACATGCGAACAATATGCCACTCTCACCGCTCTCACGTTGGCCAGCTTCGCTTTCCGTCGGAGAGGGAGTTCGCGACGTTGCGCGATCAAGATTTTTTTCGTCGCTCCATTTCTGTTGTTGCGGAGGGATGGCCTGTTCGCGGAAATTACGGGAAAATTAATTGCAGGCAATTAATGTTCGGATACATAGGACAGTCGCAGGCCGTCGAACGTAAATTTGTATTTCGGCGTCGCGGCTCGCGTCGAACTCGCGCAACACGGAAACGTAATTGGTCGATCGGACTCGTGGCACTTGGCGCGCTCGTTCAAGATCCTCGCCCAAGAGTGCGGCGAGGATTCTTGAGCTCGCGCGATCTCGCCAATGTTTCTAATCGCCCTCGCGATAAACAGTATCTTATGCCGTGCGATAGCTTTCGCACCACGGATACGCCTCCGCAATCATGCACGACAAAGCGACAAAGCGAGGAGAGAAACAGAGGAAAGAAGAGAGAGGTGAGCGATAAGCGAGCACGATTTC
The DNA here is from genome assembly GCA_963942575.1 of Priocnemis perturbator. Lineage (NCBI taxonomy): Eukaryota > Metazoa > Arthropoda > Insecta > Hymenoptera > Pompilidae > Priocnemis > Priocnemis perturbator. The sequence continues at coordinate 4,177,937 of OZ012647.1, forward strand.
CCCTCTACATGAGAACGCGCGACCCGTGGCCGGATGCAACAAAATTCAAGTCCTCCGGCCGCCATGTTGTTGTGTCACGTGACGAGGGAGCAGTGAGGTGAATGCGCCGGGTCAAATTCGCCGAGAGAACAGTCAAAAATTCAAGCGTATTTAATTAGCACAGTAGTTGAAAGCGCCTCCGAAAATGGACCCACGTAAACTGACGTACGTGCTGCGCGCCACGATTGACCCGACCCAACAGAAGCAGGCGGAGGAACAGCTGAATCAGGTATAGCGGGAGGAAAAACGTGCTCTAAATGCCCCCGGACACTCCGATCAGAACATGTGGCTTCGCCTTCTCCCCTGGAGCACCTTTTTTTTTTTTCCCTCATGCGGCCACGATTTTCACATCATGCCTCATGCCTGCCCTTCCTCGTCCCGGCGCGCCTCCTTCGTCGCACGCTCGTCGTCTCGGGACGCGACGGCGGTCGCGAGGGCCTCGCTGCTGGGAAAAAAGACCTCGCGACTCCTCGGGCGAACTTTTTTCCGGAGCCCCCGAAGTCACGTACGGGACAGTCCGTCTTGCCGCAGCGAGTTTCCTCCGAACGGCCGACGAGGCCTGTCGCGCCGAGCGATCGACGTCCCCGCACGCGATTTCCAGCGGGACGATCTACCCGCTCTCATGCCATTTCGCTGACATTTTTTCCGTCTCGCTAACCTCTCTTTTTCGTCGGACACGTCTCGTGCTCCACGGCCCATCGGCGATGGATTTTTTTTTTTCCGCCAATGTCAGCGGTGGCATAGATTTCTAAAATGAATGCCGCACCGTACTGACCGTCTCAAGGTCGAACGTATGTGCGAAGATGGTTACAAAGTTCCAATGAGAGGATATATATATGTCGTCGTGTACTATACATGTCCTTGGTTTCTGTGGATTGATTTAGGGTATTTTAACCCGTGTTTTTTTGTTATTCGTCCCGTTGTCGATTTTTTTTTTGTGCTTGTGAAGGATAAGCCTAAGTTGCCTGTATTTATGGGATTCTGTCAATTGACACTGGCGTTATGAACTGTTTCGTTTCAGATACACAAAATTATCGGATTTGCACCTACTCTCCTTCAAGTAGTAATGTCATCTGAAGTTGATATGCCTGTCAGACAAGCTGGTAAATATATTAAAATATTTCTGCCGAAGTCATTCGCTTCGAACATCTTATGACATCTGACAGAAGCATGTAAAACATAGTGGATTTAAATTTTCTTATATAACGCATCGGTATGCGCTAACATCCACATAACAAACACACCATTCTTGCTCATTTACATCAATCTTATAAAATTTATCTCAGTTTATCAATGAAAAATGTCCTTCTTTGTAGGAGTTATATATCTCAAAAATTTAATCACAACAAATTGGGCTGATAGGGAACCTGAGAATGGACCTGTAGAATTTAGTATTCATGAACAAGACCGTGCTATGATAAGAGATGCAATAGTAGACGCTGTTGTACATGCACCTGAACTTATTAGGTAAGTAAATATCCACTGGATTATGGGTAAAGACACAGAGTGATTGATACAACATAGACTTCTCTTCTTCGACTCAGAGTACAATTAGCAGTGTGCATCAGCAATATAGTGAAGCATGATTTCCCTGGAAGATGGACACAGATCGTGGACAAAATTACGATATACCTACAAAACCCTGATGCATCCTGTTGGTCAGGTGTACTGCTCGCCCTATATCAGCTTGTTAAAAATTTTGAGTGAGTTTTCTCACTGATGGAAATCTGTTTTTCAATAGTATCTTTTATTTTCAATGGTTAATTTACTAAAAACATTGCAGATATAAAAAGGCAGAGGAAAGGGGTCCGTTGAATGAAGCAATGAACCTTCTGTTCCCCATGATCTATCAGTTGATGTTACGCTTGTTGCCTGACCCATCTGAGCAGTCAGTGTTGCTGCAAAAACAGATATTGAAGATTTTCTTTGCTCTTACACAGGTATACAGATATATGAAAGAAATTTATGTACACCGCTCGGTCAGACATTTTATACTGGTTTGTTTTACAGTACACACTTCCCCTTGATCTCATCTCTAAAGAGGTATTTTCACAATGGATGGATGTGGTTAGGCAAGTTGCCGACAGACCAGTGCCTCCGAGTAAGCCGGATTTACATGACGATGAACGTGCGGAATTACCATGGTGGAAATGTAAAAAGTGGGCTCTACACATTCTCCAAAGAATATTTGAAAGGTACTTGCAATGGAAGATGTGCTCATGATACCCTTGCGACGACCGTCTGGTTTATTTTACACTTAATGTTAATATTTGTGTCTTAGATATGGAAGCCCAGGAAATGTAACCAAAGAATACAAGGAGTTTTCCGAGTGGTACTTGCAAACGTTCAGCGGAGGTATACTTGAGGTGTTATTGAAAATACTGGATCAGTACAGGAGAAAAATTTATGTTTCGCCAAGAGTGGTACAACAGTCGATTAATTATATCAACCTAGGGTAAGTTTCATTTAAACAGTGATATCGTTAATGTCACGTCACCATGAACTAATACTATTTCTGCGCTTTGTATAACTTCACAGTATTAGCCATGCATTTTCGTGGAAGTTCTTGAAACCGCATATGTTTGAAATAATACGCGATGTATTGTTCCCAATTCTGTCCTACTCTGCGGCTGACGAGGAACTTTGGAATAGTGACCCGTATGAATATATCAGAGTGAAATTCGGTAAATCGCTGTTTCTGGCTAAGAAGTTCAATTACACTGGCTGATGAAATCTAAAACAAACTTTCAACCGTTTCTTCTTTGAATCGACAGATATTTTCGAGGACTTTGTGTCGCCTGTGACGGCTGCACAGTCTTTGTTACATTCAGCGTGTAGAAAGCGGAAGGGCATGCTTCAGAAAACTATGCAATTTTGCATGGAAGTATTGACTAGTCCGAATGCTGATCCACGACAAAAAGATGGTGCCCTTCACATGGTATGTATAAACAAAAGGAAAAAGACATGTCAAAGTATTCTAAAAACTATTTTTTTGCTTAGGTTGGAAGTTTAGCAGACGTATTATTAAAGAAGAAAATCTACAGGGATCAGATGGACAAGATGCTGTTACAATATGTATTTCCCGAATTTAATAGTCCCCACGGACACATGCGAGCGAGAGTAAGTCCAAACAAACATATTCTCTGAAAAAATTACATGCTGCTGTTTTGGCTTACTATTTATGATATTCGTGTCAACGTTCACAGGCTTGCTGGGTCCTTCACTACTTCTCAGAAATTAGGTTTAAGCAGGAACAGATTTTGGTAGAAGCAATTAGATTGACCACAAATGCCCTTCTAACGGACCAAGATTTGCCAGTTAAAGTCGAAGCTGCTATCGCTCTTCAGATGCTCTTGTCTGCACAAGAAAAAGCGCAAAAATATATTGAACCGCTGATAAAACAGATCACCTTAGAATTGTTGAGCATTATCAGAGAAACGGAGAATGATGATTTAACGAGCGTTATGCAGAAAATTGTTTGTACATACACTGAACAACTTATGCCAATTGCTGTTGAGATTTGTCAGCATCTGGTATGTAAAACCGCAGTCGGTTGCTTAACTGTTTATTATGTCGAAAGTGAAACTGTCAATTATGTACGTTTTTATTTTAGGCTGCGACATTCAGTCAAGTGCTTGAAACCGATGAAGGAAGCGATGAGAAAGCAATAACTGCAATGGGCCTTTTGAATACAATAGAGACACTTTTATCGGTAATGGAAGATCAGCCTCAATTAATGGCACAGTTGCAACCGACCGTCCTGCAAGTAGTAGCTCATATTTTTGGCCAAAGCGTTATGGGTACGTTTTATTTATTGCGTGTTATATATCAGTAATTCAAAGTGTATATGCATCGAACCCACGCAAAGGACATGACTTTATTAAAGAATTCTACGAGGAGGCACTGTCGTTAGTTTACGACCTAACGGGCAAAACAATTTCCGAAGACATGTGGAAGGTTTTGGAACTTATGTACCAGCTCTTCCAGAAGGATGGTTTCGACTATTTCACTGACATGATGCCCGCTTTACATAACTACATTACCGTTGACACACCAGCCTTTTTATCAAATTCAAATCATATTCTAGCTATGTTTAATATGTGCAAAACTGTAAGTATTCGCCGATGTTGTTATAAAGACAAACCCATAGAAATGCTTTGATAAAGAAAACTTACCGGTTTAAGTGACGGATAATGTGTAACATATTTTATGTAGATATTAACCGGTGATGCTGGTGAAGATCCAGAATGTCATGCTGCCAAATTATTAGAGGTCATAATCTTGCAATGCAAGGGCCACATAGACCAGGTAGGTGCACATGTAGGATGGCGTTTCCATAACATGTTAGATGATCTGAGGAGACATGAAATAATCGACAAACACTTGTTTCAGTGCATACCGTCGCTGGTGCAATTAGTGTTAGAACGTCTTATGCGTGAAGTTAAAACATCTGAATTGAGGACAATGTGTCTTCAAGTGGTCATAGCAGCTTTATATTACAATCCTGCGCTATGCCTCGAAACTATGGAAAGATTACAGGGCAACTTTGGACAATCATCCGACCCAATAGCATCGTATTTTATTAAGCAATGGATACACGACACAGACTGTTTTCTGGGGTATGACCACATCTTATGTCTTTAAACACTGTTCGAATGAGTATGTTGACAAGACTGTGTTTAATTGCAGGTTGCATGATAGAAAATTATGTGTCCTTGGATTGTGTACGTTAATTAGTATGGGCCCGGCTAGGCCACCCGCAGTGAATGAATGTGCGCAACAAATAATTCCATCATTAATCTTGTTATTTAACGGCTTGAAACGAGCATACGCAGCTAAGGTCGGAGACGGAGAGGAAGAGGAAAACGAAGAGGAGGAAAGTGACATAGATGAAGGTGCGTGTATTTGATAAAGTATGCATGACCGGTAATGAATGAACGTTTCCTGCGTTCGCAGAAGTCCTATCCTCCGATGAAGACGAGATTGACGATGCTAGTCAAGAATATCTTGAAAAGTTACAAGAGAAGGTGACACGCTCATCAGCGCAGCACGGATATAACGTTAAAGCGTCAATACAAGACGGTCATGGAGATCACAGATCTGACGTAGACGATGACGACGATTCTGATTACGATGCTAACGAAGAGACTGCTCTGGAAAGTTATGGCACACCTCTAGACTCCGATAATAATAATCAGGATGAATACGTTGTTTTCAAAGAAGTGATGCAAAGTAAGTGCATTGATATCGTAGATTGGCTGCTCATTCTTCAATGCAGAATATTCGATCAATACGGTCGTACATATAACATGAGACACTACTGCGTTTTACATCTTTACGTATGTGCTCCGTATTTCAGCCATCGAAAGAACTGACACAGCGTGGTACGCGGCATTGACGAGTCATCTGACCTCCGAGCAGCAGAAGGCTCTGCAAGAAATCATACTGTTGGCAGATCAGCGTAAGGCTGCCTTAGAAAGCAAAAGAATCGAACAGAGCGGTGGTAAGTGACCTTCTGTTATATCGTCTTTAATGAATGGTTTATGGAAAATCGATCGATCTAAGTTAAATTGTTGAAGTATTTAAAAAGTATACATTGGTGGTAAAAGGCAGACGAATGCCGTTAAGCATTACCATTCATAACACACACCTTTTGCAGGGTATGCGTTCCACTCTCAGACTGTACCCACATCATTTAATTTTGGCGGGACGCCGTTAAGCCGATAAGGACTCTTAACCGTTTTTATTTTAGATTAAGTAAGTAAACAAATTATGAAGCATCTGAATCGAAACATTTGTAGTACGCGATTATTACATGAACACTCTGAAGACATTGTGCATTTCCTATTTACTATTTTTGTGTAAACTAATTGTACATTCTTAAGGCAATCGGAAAAAGTCTTATCTCTAATATGATGCTAACATTTTCATCTCCATGAGATCATCCTTGTGTATGCTGTTGTTTTAGTTGTCCAGAGACTCTAGTATCTTTAATTCTCTGTCGCATGACAACATGTACTCTTTTATATACATTCGATATGAATGCTACTCAATTTGATTTGTTGGGAAAGTTACTTCTTGTCCAGCAAACTATATAATGTACATTTTCTTAACAAATTAAAATTATTTTATTTAGCTTTAACTTGGGAAGTACCTCCAGTTTAGAAAATGATAAATGTGATTTGCTGGACACATATCTAAATAAATCGTAATATGTACCAGTCTTATATCTTGTCTGTAGCTAAAACTGTTTTTTTAGCACATACACGTTTACTTTATACGATGTTTGTTAAAAGAACTGTGTTAAATTTGTTGGTGTAAAAAAATATATTGAGGGGATACTTTGAGTATACACTTAAAACTACGTTACTTGATTTTATAGCAGCAGCTTCGAATTGGTAAATCTTGTAATTGTTTATTGATTGGTTACATTATCGATTGATCGCGACGAGAAAACTGGTTCTTTGAATAGAAGAAAATGTAAAAGAGAAAAAAAGGTGTAAGGCTTCAAAGTTACCGACAAACGTTCTTGAAAAATAATAATCGAAATAAGTGTCATTCTCTCCTTAAGCTCTCTCGCTTAAAGGTACACACTTCGTTCTTGGATACATATTCAACTCTGATAAATATTCTGCAGCTATGAATCACTTTGCGTAAATCCCAGCACAGCTTACTTTCGTTTGGAAAAAAAGTAAAAAGAAAAAAAAAATAAAGTTTCATCATTTGATCCTGAGTAATATGTACCGAAAGATGACCGAATAGAGACTAAATTTTATTGAAATTAAACTTCACTCCTAATAACGAATAGTGTGTATAATTAACACGATTTCGAGGTAGTCCCAGAATTGTATACCTCATGATTCTGTTGATAAACTTTATATCGAAAAAGACTCTGCAGAACAGTATAAAGGAAAACCGAAAAGCAAAAAAAATACTTCTCTCATGAAATATCATAAGTATATAATAAATTCTCAGAACTGAATATCAGAGCCCAAAATGATAAAGGCGTACAAAGAAGAGGTGTTCTGTGCTGTGGGTAGTGAAATGATTAACTGCACAACGGCTTTTTCATTGAAGCACGCGGGGAGAGCATATACGTCAATTGAGTGTTAGTTCAGAGAATTTTGCAACATGTCGTCACTTTTTGTCCGTTTGAATATATCACGAGTTTTTACGGTAGCTGATCGAACTGCAAGAAACGCAAAGCGACCTTTGACTCTTTTTTGACGATTCTGTAGGCTCATACATTTTCCACGTAAGGTCTATCTATGCAACAGGGTGCGTGCAAAAACGAACTCGAGAGTCATTGAAATCACGTTGAGAAATTAAATTTTACTGAAAGAAAATGTTCTCGCTACATCTTAGACTTATATTAATAAATTGCGCATTCAGTGACATCGAAGAACATTCACGAAATACACAGATGGCTAATATATTGAAATGGCAGAGTATGAAAATTTAGCGTCGCGCATTTGAATTTCTTACAAACAATTGCATGGTTTCGTGTCATATGAACCTGCTATTATCGAGACTAGAATAAACGTCTTGAGGAATAACAGATACCGATTGCGTTAGTAAGGCGAACTGCGTACTAATTTGCTCAAAGATTTCGGTAACGTTAAAATTATACATAATAATTATAATACGATTTGCGTAAAGAATTTTGAAGTTACATAACGCAGAACGAAATTGCAGCGTGTAATTTTGTACCTTGAATCATTGCTATACGCATACATTTTTTCAAATTTTATACATATATATATATATATTTCTATATATATATTTCAATATATATACATATATATATATATATATTTCTTTGTTATGTAATCAAAGGTGATTTGTAAATTGAGTCTTAACAAATATATGTCAGTGGTCTGAGTGGCAATGGAACATAATTTGAATAACTACCGGTGAACCATTTGCAAGGCTAGATAATAATAGAATGTTTGAAGTAAGCAAGCAAAGTACATCACGTACTATTAAGTAATAGTCTCTGACACCTATGTTTGCATACGTTATTTTTTTTTATATTTACGTATATAAGTGATTAATTAGAATAAACGCTACTTTCTCTCTCTCTCTCTTTCTCTTTGTAGCTAAGCCTTTGTTCAGCTCTGCAGTACCCTGCTTTTAGAATACCTTCACCTGGAAAGTTGGGAACTGATTTCTTGCAGTAGTTATTTTCGAGAAAATACAAACAAACAACACGATCGAATAATAGTAATCTGTGATGTATTGACTATATTGTAAAACTCACCATAACGTTTCACGACGTGTCACAATCATTGAGTACAACGCGTTTCCAGATCTGCTACATTCAAAAGTATTTGCCATTTTCATTCGGTACATTCAACAAATGTTTGCTTCATACGTATACTGGGTTTTTGTCCGCAATTCAGGAAAGAAATTTATTCGGTTAGGCGTTATTATATCAGAAAGTTTTAAAAGTGCCTTGAAACGTTCACGCAGATGGGACCTAAATTAAAGAATACAGCGAAAGAAAGCTGTAGGTCGGGTTGAGGCCAGGACACTTCTCTAGATTATAAGTTCTATAAGTACTGTATTAAAGCATAATAAATTAAATAATAATGTGTAGATAATGCAGATCGTTCCTTTGTTCTCTTTAGGGATTAACTATCTTTGTTACAAGTATTTACCAATCAGTCATTTTTATATTCTGAATATTTAAATTATAAATAATATCCTAGATACGGTGGGTTCTACAAACGACACACACCGTACGTATGTTTAAGTCCTTGACCTTATATAAAAAAAACGGCGAGAGGTAAGATATAACTGTGTCGGTGCTTCAATATGTCGCTAAGAATCTTTCGAACAATCTCGTTAGCAAATGAAAAACGTGCAGTCGACACAACTCGATTCGTCATTTATACAACCGGAATATTTATTTTCGATGTCGATAATAGATAGCCGTCGGATTTTAACTTATACATATAGACATGTTAAATACGTTGATCCTATTTCAGGAACGCAAACTCATGTGATCACAATATATGAATCGTAGGATTTACAAGTACAAGCACTTAAATTTGTAGATTAAGTGGTTTAACTATGTCTTAAGTATGAAAGACCCATCATATTATCAAACTTTATTAAAAGAACGGAATTGTGTAAGTTTTCCAATTGAGGATAAGTTCCATTTTTAAAGTACGAATAAAATTGTAAATAAGAATAAACTAGAAATAATAGCAGATGCATTACTACTTGGAGAATAAATTTTCGCTTCAGTTTACTCGCACGTCACAGTTACATTTAGATATGTATGGGTGTATATAAGATTATTTCCTTGCATATAATTTCTCGAATAATCTGTAAAAGGTTTTACGGAGCGTTCCGCTTGTTGAAACCCCATCCCCAAATTTGTTCGAAACCGTGAAACAGCGGAAGAGAATTCCTCCTATGTGCTTAGACTTTTAGAAAAATTTGTAGCAATTGTCCTTTATGAACGCTAGAATAAACATGAATTCAACCGAACAACAATGTTATTACAAATCTTAGTTATGCTACCTCGATAACGAACAAACAGGAAAGAAGTAAGAATGGCCATATAATGCGGCACAGATGTAACACACGACAAGTTTCAGTAAAGTTACGTTACGCACATTCTATAATACATACATTTCTTTCAGATTTTGATATTCCACATATATGTCTTATTGTTAGCTCCTTTCAAATTTACGCTTGACGCTACTTCTATGTACAAATTCAAAACTGAGAGTCCGGTTGAAACGTCTTTTATTAATTGTAAACTAATTCAAATCAGCTTTCAATAACACAGTTTTTATCATGATTGTACAGCACTTTGTACATTGTAGATATCATTGTAATAACAATCTTTATTTGTACGTTTAAAATAACTGAAAATTATACACTACCGATTTCTCTGATACGGTAAAGTGAAATACGTTTCGTGGCATATCGATGATACGACCCCTCTACGTGCATTAGTTAAAATGCATACATCCTTACATTGGATTTTATAATGCCGAACAAAGCATATTGTTGTTTCATAACAGCCTTATATTCCACTTTCAGTCGATACATAAGTTAAGTTGCTTGTACATAGCTTAAAAACTAAAAGTTAATCTTGATAGGTGTTGGATGTCATTAAATCACCATTGAGAGTGGGCATCGAAACTTCGAACAATTTAATACGTAGTTCAATTTTAATAGATTCTTGAAATTCACGCGTCTACACATAGTTTCATAGATGATGTATAAATTTTGCATCCAGAACGATTCAGTGTAGTTAACAAATATCTATAGCAAGCTTACATCGCAACACCTATCGCAATTCCAACCATTAATGTAATCGATCTATATCGCTCTATGTCCTCCAACAGCATTTTGAATTCACTAAAATAATGCCATGGCCAGTAAATATTTTGGTTTCACAGAAAATTAGTAAACTGTGTATATTAAACATTTTAGTAGGTTTATTAACCAAAAGCATAAAATACTTATTGGATTAAATGTATACAGGCCTGGCAAGAGACATAAAGAAAGTAAACATGTATAAAGTAGTTACACGAATGAAAATAAGGACATTGAGATGCCCTATTTTCATCCCATGTTTCAGGATCTCCCCTTCCCTAGCGAGTCCCTGATGAAGCATATACAGCACGGATGACGAGGCACTGTATCACTTGAGACACCGTTCAAAATAAAATGATCCTACGTATCCTCCTCTCAGAGCCTTCGCTACGTTTTGTTCAAATGCTCTTCTGTTGTTCTGTAAAACTTCTGCTGCATCTTTGTTTAATGGATCTTCTGGATTTGGTTCCTGAAATGTACAGATTGTCATATGTAAATGCTTCATTCACTGCACAATACTAATTTTTGTTCATATTGATATTGGCTAAGAATGCAATATGATGTTGTCAAACGTACTAGGAAAAGATACTGAAGACCATAAACAATGGAATTGATCGTCAGAACAGGCTTCCAATCTTCTCTCAGAATATTGAGACACACATTACCGTCCAAGTCAATGTTGGGATGGTAAACCTGAGTCTCGCATTTGACTTTTGGCGGTTCGTGTGGATAATTGGGTCCAACTTTGAAACTAAATACAAATCTACCGCCCCTATAAAATCCCTGCAAGAGAAATGACAGTTAGACAGATGACGCAAAGCTTCCCTCCTAGGACAGAAGTCTGTTTGACATAAGGCTGCACAAGGGATCATAACAATGTGCTTTCAATGAGAAACAACAATTGCGTAGCAGACATTGGAAATCTATTGATAGTTTGACGGATCGTAGCTGTTTGACGTACCTCGTCCGGGCAAATAATTAATTTAAAAGTCAGTAAATCATCAGGATCAGGAAACTCTGTACCGCATGTTTTTGGCAGATTCAGTTCGTTTATGTCTGAAAACGAGATTGAGCGACTCGATTATTGACGAAATCAGAACTGTCTCGTACTTATAATTTGGCAGGATGCCGAGTCGAACCTTTCGTAATTCTCAACTGAGCCGCTGATGCCTTTTTCTGATTTCCAGCCTTGGGTGATTCGCCATCTTTTTTCGCTTGTTTCAACGAAAATAATTTGATCATGTTAAATTACACGCTCGTCTGTGTTATGGGAAGGCATACAAATACTTTTAATTCAATTATGATTCACAAAGGGAACAAAATATACGAAAAACCTATAATTTTTTTGACAGAGAAGATCAACTGCTCTCGGACATGAAGACCTCGGAACTAATGTCACGTGGACGGCTACCGATGATGATCGCGCTAAAGTCACGGCGACAGGCGGCAATAGAGATTCATGATTTATACGGAATACGCATACGGAATGATTCGGAGTCGAGAGGGACTATGAGTAAAGGTTTCCTCTCATGAATATTAATTTCATCATTTAATAAATACGTTCGCTTTTTAAACATATCTCTTCGCACCCACGACGATCTACTCTGTCTATATACAGTAACATAGAATCCCAATGACACGGACAATCCTTATCCACGAAATCGACAGTACACAGAAAAATTTTACCACAAACGGTTGACAAAAGCTATATAGTAGATAATATCCTGATATATCCTATTTTCATATAAGAACGATACACGTTAATTATAATATCGTCAAGTTATTGCATATATGCCATATCATTGGCTATTACGAACAATAGAAAAGAGTACAAATGTATTTATTGCACGTGAACCTTCTGAAGCGTGTTTTACTTCATAGACCTTATATACATGGCCTGCGCACTCCCAATCCCGGCAATGCACAAGAGTTGAAGCCAACATGCGAAACCTTTGTAATAGATAATAGCATAGTGCCTTTGCTTCGGAATAATTAAACATACAACAGGGCCGGCCCTAGGCGGTAGGCAAGGTAGACAACTGCCTACGGCGGCAAAATTTAGGGGCGGCAAAACATGAAACTGAATCACAAAAAAAAACTTAAAAAATATATTCCGATTACCTGAATCTATTACTATATTTTGAAATGCACAGCAGACAAGAATAGATAAGCTTCTGGGTAGTGAGTATTTGTATACGCAAGTATACAAATAAAGTTCTGGGTAGTGGGTATTTGTTACGCGACCACGCGACGCGAAGTGAAAAATGCGCACCCGCCGCTGACAGGATTTAACAAGCTTTTCTTACCATTTTATAAAAGAGAATCAGATTTAAAACATGCCTTATTTATGCAATAATGTCCGCCGGGTCCATTTGGATTGTGGTAGTGATACAGTTTATGTACCATTTACAGTGTAAAGTGTAGAGGAAGTGAAAAGTGCTTTTTAGAGGTAAGTTAGTATTGTTTGTTGTACCTGCATCTTTAATATTCTAAGTTCACTCAACGATTTTTTCAACCGCATTGGCTTTTTGTGTATTTAAGTATGTTTAATTGCGATTTTCTGAGGAACTATTAAACCGATTTCTATACAACTTTTTGCTGTACATCCTCAATGATGATATCAACTTCAAACAAAAAAGATGGTTTAAGGGTTGGACAATTCCTACTTTTTAAATAAAAAATAAAAAATGTACTATTGTACTTGACAGTGCGCGGGTCAAACTTCTCTTATGTATAAAAAAAAACTCTATAGCTAAGTACCTGCAATTTTTAAAGTGTGCGCTAGGAATATTTTTCTGACAAATGAATATTTTTAGCAAATTTTCGTTATTTTTAATTGTTTTGCAGACATTTTCGCCCGTTTTACTGATCATTATACGGAAAGCGTTGTGTTTCCACTAGTTATAATATATATAAAGGTTTCTTTTTTAACAAAAATTGCAGTTTATTTTTAGTCTTTTTTATGGATATTGAGGGATCATTTATTAGCAAAGCAATGGGGGACACTCCCTAATGGGGGACGAACGGTCACTCTATCCAAAGAATGTGAAAAATTTTAACCTAAGATTCCTTGTTAGTAAAATGTTCGTGATTTCTGATATACAGGGTTAAACTATATTTTTAAAAGTTACTATTTCTCTGTAAATTATAAACTATTGCCTCGATTGAGCTAAAAAGTTTGATGCAGGCGTATCTCAAAATGGTAAATCATATTTTAAAACTAGTTTAGTAAACTATCCTCGGTGTTTTAATACGGTGCTATAACAGAAATAAAAAAATTTTATAATTATAAAAATCATATATCAATTTTAGTGACATATTATTTATATGTTTAATTCCAAACAAACTAAACATGGGTAGGTATAATCGCTTTCGAGATATTTTTTAAGTAATAAAAAAGGGTGATCGATGTCCATAATTTTTATTTTTTTTTATTTTGTAAGAATAGCGTTGGGAGGGGTGTCACGTTCAGAGGAAAACTGCCTTAGTATCCACTAGACGTGGTTTTCAAAAAAGACAGTGTATATTTTAGCAAAGACGCGTATGCGATTACAGACGGGCAAGTACTGATGACTAATCGGCACTCGTCCGAAATCTGTTCCGAGAAATGCGTTACGAAAAATGCACCTTAGCAACGCGTTGTTTTGTTGTCACCAAGGAGATATTACAAGGTAGGCGCCTGGCCCAGCTCGCGTAACGCATGACACCGGTGGCACGCGAAAGATCTTTACAATTTTTTATTTGTACAATCAAAAATAGTAGAATTGTACAGAGGTGTTTCCTGTTGTTGTTATTTTTTGTCCTAACTATACTATCGTGAAATCTACAACAGAAAGCCCTAAGAAAAAGTTGAGTATAAGGAAGTTTGTTAATGGTAAGTTTTCATTTTTATAGCTTTCTTTGTTGAGGAATTCTATTCTGAAAGTAACTGAACTTATACAGGGTATTTCATTCAATATAATGACGCGCTATACTATCGTGAAATCTATAACAGATACAAAGAAATGTTAGATGCGGAAGTTGGCTGGTTTTCTGGAAAGTTTATTATTACTAGGTTTTTATTTTTACAGGGTGTCCCACAGAGTATGTATTGCTATTAACTTTGAAATTTTAAATAGGACAACTTTTTGGGTGGTTGCTCTGTGGTATATTCGAAACGTATAACATTTTTTTTTAAATTCCAATATTTTGATCCAAGGCATCTCAGGTTATTTTTCACTATTCTTTAGAAGATACCCTGCATATTCGGTTTTGATTGTTCGATTAACCTTATCCAATTAACTTTTAGTTTTAAAATGTCTGACGGAAGAAAAAGACTATCTGGTAGTCAATATAAAAAGAAGAGGTTGGGAAAGCAAACCGAGCTTCAAAAGCAATGAGGAGCGTTGCGTAGCTTCTTAAGAGATGCAAGTAGTTCCAAACGAAGCGAAGAACTAAGCGATTGTCGAGATCTAGACACTACTATCAATACTGATTTGGATTATCAAGTCGACGGCAACATTAATGATGAAAATGCGAGTTGTTCCAGACAGGAACAGAGCTCAACAAGTTTCGAGGCAATGGATACTACCACGGAAAACGAAGGAGGCCTCAACCAAACTCTGTCATTAGACCCAGGATTATGGCCCGATGTTATAAGCGACTCAGATCGAACATTTTTAGTTAGAAAAGGTCCATTACCTCCTTTATTCGGTACTATAACAGAATTTTAAAAAATGGAGAACACGTGTCGAGAGATTGGCTGGTATATTCACTGTCAGAAGATTCTGTGTTCTGTTTTTGTTGCAAACTTTTTGGAAATTCAAAATTGAGTTCGTTTTTAAATCGGGGTTATAGAAACTGGAAAAATATTGGTGACATATTAAGAAAGCATGAAGACTCGAAAACTCATGTAAATAATTTGAAATTATGGATAGAGCTGAAACGAAGGTTGGAAACTTGTCAGACAGTAGATTCAGCTGCACAAAGATTAATTAATTCTGAAATTAAATATTGGCATGAAGTAATTTTACGCATAATTTCAGTTATTAAATTGCTTGGTGAAAGTTCTCTAGCCTTTCGGGGTACAAGCGACAAGCTTTATGAACATAATAACGGAAATTTCTTGAAGTTAATTCAGTTGTTAGCTGAATTTGACCCAATAATGGAGAAACATGTTCGTAAAATCCTTAATAATGAAGAAAAGACAGCAACATATTTAGGAAAAAACATTCAGAACGAAATTATTGGACTGTTACATAATAACATAAAGTCTTATATTGTACAAGAAGTTAAAAAAGCGAAATATTATTCGGTTATTCTTGATTGTACTCCCGATGCGAGTAAGGTTGAACAGATGACATTTGTACTAAGATTTGTTTCCATTGATAAATCAGAAGCGGGATTTGAATGCAATATTAAGGAACATTTTCTGGGCTTCTTCCTATTGAAAGATCCACTGGTAAGGAATTATCTCAAGTTTTATTAGAAGAGTTGGAGAATAATGGATTAAAATTGGAAAATATGAGAGGTCAAGGTTACGACAATGGATCGAATATGAGAGGTGACAAATTGGGAGTACAATCAAGAATTAAAACTTTAAATCCCAGAGCATTTTACGTGCCTTGCAGCAGCCATTCATTAAACTTAGTTATTAACGATATGACAAAATCTTCTTTGGAGGCAGCGAATTTTTTTAATATAGTTCAAAAGTTATATACATTTTTTGCATCGTCGACTTTTCGGTGGGCGATATTAAGAAAACACCTTAAAACAGTTACACTGAAACCATTGAGCGACACTCGTTGGGAAAGTCGTATAGATTCCCTAAAACCTTTGCGTTTTGAAATAGAAAACATTCACGATGCTTTATTAAGTATTTATGAAAATGTCGAAATCGATAATATGATTCGAGATGAGGCCAGTGGTTTATTGATCAGAATAAAGCAATTTAAGTTTTTATGTTCGATCGTCATTTGGCACAAAATTTTGAATCATATTAATCCGATAAGTAAGCTACTTCAATCAAAAGATTTCGATTTATCCAAAGCCACTCATTTATTAAATATGTCATTAAATTTTTTTAAACAACTAAGATCGGATGACTTAGCTACCGAAAACTTAGCTACCGAAATAGACGTAGAAAAAAACTTTGAACTAACTACACCACGTCATCGTGTTCGACCTAAAAAACGACAATTTTCATATGAAAGTGTAGACGAACCTATACAAAATTCAAAAGAAAAATAGAAAATAAATTTTTTTTTCTTTACTATAGAGGCAATTATTGCACTAGAGCTGCGATTCAATTTATTGAATAGTCATAACGACTCTTTTGAGTTTTTATATGATGTCCACAAACTCAAAGACATGTGTAAAAATGAATTACTGGTACATTGTAAAGATCTGGAAAAGGTCTTAACAGATGGTGATTCATCCGATATTAACGCTTTAGAATTGGCTGACGAAATAGACCTCGTTTCTTCACTTTTACAAAAGAAAGAAGATCCCGTTGACGTTCTTAAACTCATTACCTCCCTTAACATTGGGCCAAATTTAAGCATTGCTTTAAGAATCTTGCTAACCTTACCCATAACTGTTGCTACCGGCGAAAGATCTTTTTCTAAACTAAAGATAATAAAAAACTATTTGAGAAGCATGTCTACTCAAAATCGTGTTAATGGGTTAGCAATGTCGGCCATTGAACATGAACTAAGCAATAAATTAGATCTGAAAGAAATTATTCGCGATTTTGCAGAAAAAAAAGTTCGAAAAAGATTATTTTAATTTAGGTTTAAACTTTTTATATTGTACTATTAGTCTCTATTCTTTGTTGTTTTAAAAGTATTGTTTGTTCTAGTTTTAGTTTCAAAGTTTGAGTTTTTAATAAAAACAAATTTCGAATATATTGTATGAGTGTTATTGTCTTAATTCAATTAGATACGACCGTATTTTTCGGGTTATCATGTTTTTTTATAAATCTGTTTTCTTTCAATTTTAAAGTTTTTGAAGATTGGGGGCGGCATTTTCGGGGTTTGCCTACGGCGGCAAAAACGCTAGAGCCGGCCCTGCATACAATTAGATCCACTGGTCGTTTACGTGTATTGCTTTCTTATTTTAAGAAGTTTTGAATTTCCCGCGTCGCCTTAATATCTTCGGTACGATGGCGCCTCCAAAAAAAACGGAGAAACGCACAAACTAGTCATTGGACAGCAGTCGGTATCTTTTTAAGGGGTACAGAAATCGACATTACCGACTGTTGCCCAATGTCTAGTTTGAGCATTTCTCCGTTCTTTTTTTGCGGCGCCACGATGCCGAAGATATTAGAGTGACGGGGGAAATTCAAATTTTTCTTTGAAAATGAACACTAAACTGCACTAAACTGGCTTTTTAGTTTTTTAGGGGCCGATTTTGTCACGTCTGAGTAAACTGTCAGGTGGCTACCTAATAGATAAATTTGTAATTAACATTGTCCTTTAGACCATATAACATGGGAAGGACAGAAAATGGTTGTTTCTCTCTTGTCTCTCCTTTTTGCAGCGTAACACATAAGGATGTGCGCATGCTCCACGCGGGAACATAATGAGCATATATGTGCGGATTATGCGCAATACCTTCATATGCTAGGCTGCAAAAGAATGACAGAGAGAAACAACCATCTTCTGTCCGTCCCATGTTGATTTCATCTCTTGCAATCTGTTGCCCCAGCGTGCAGTCCGTGTACATAAAGTCTGTTTTACTTCGATCATTTAAAATTCATTGAAATCTATAATATCTAGATACTAGATCATTGATCATCCGCCATCTTGGAAGCGTTTCCGTGGCAACCACCGGAGGAATGTCAAAACAAATGTTTAGGTGTACAGTAGAACGAGTTGACATTGTTGGAAATAGAAGCGTAATTAACAAAATAAGTTTGAAAGAATGAGAGCGCATCCGGCGTGGGTTGATAAAGTGCAAGATAAGTCTGAGCAATGGTAAATAGTAATGAAAAACGTTCAGATCGCCTTTCGTTGTTTTTGATTATTTTGCGCTATTATTTTCATACTTCGTAGTTCATTAGTTCAGTAAACGTAAAGATGGAAATGTTTATAATACGAGAGTTGCTTCGAATTTGATATTATAAAGTTTGGTAGATAATGCACCAAAAATAATTAATGTGAGATTAACAATATTTCAGTATATATGATTTATGCTTTAATCCTGATGGATCTCAGTTAGTGGTAGCTGCTGGTAATCAAGTGCTAGTATACGAAACCAGTGATGGTGCTTTAATTCAACCATTGAAAGGTACTCAACACAAACTAGGACTTTGAGTCATGATACGTTTATTTTAACATTCAATATAATACGTAATTTACTTCACATGAATTCGATATAAATAGTAATGTAACAAATATCTGCTGCAAGTTCTTGTAATATTAATGTGCAGGTCATAAAGATACAGTGTACTGTGTATGTTATGCAAGCGATGGTAAGAAATTTGCATCTGGCAGCGCAGACAAAAGTGTGATAATATGGACATCTAAATTAGAAGGCATATTGAAATATTCGTAAGTAATATTTTTATAAATGATGTAAGTCAATATAAATGATCTTCTTACGAAATTGTTTTGTTAATTATTCAGGCATAATGAAGCAGTACAATCAATGCAATTTAATCCTGTATCACATCAACTGCTCAGTTGTTCCTTGTCAGATATTGCACTGTGGTCCGCAGAACAGAAAGCGGTTCAGAAACATAAATCTGGAGGCAGAGTTAATTGTTGTGCATGGACAAAAGATGGACAATATTTGGCTATTGGTTTAGCAAGCGGATATGTCTCCATAAGAAGCAAGGTTTCTTTAGACTCATTACCTACAAAGCACAACACCATATTATATTGTTATATTATTGCTAGGTCAATTATGTATGCTAGGTCAATACTTAAAATCTGTTATGTTTTTAGAATGGAGAAGAAAGAATACGCATTGAGAAGCAAAGTGGGGTACCAATTTGGAGTTTGTCATGGAGTCCTGTTCGGTATGTACATATTTTGTATAATACTTAAGGATTGTAGCCATACTGTATTCTGACTGTGTCTGCAGTGATGACTCAACGGACATTCTTTGCATTGCTGACTGGAACGGAAGCATATCATTTTATACAATTGGAGGCAAAGCAGTGGGCAGGGATAGGAATTTTAATTTTATCCCATTAAAAGTAACTTACTTTCCTGAAGGCCAATACATTCTCGTTTCTGGAAGCAATAAACAATGTATACTAATGACTCATGATGGAATACAACTCACATCCATCGGCAATTCGTTTACATCGTGGGTGTGGAGCTGTGCTGTTCATCCAGCGGCTTCTCACGTTGTAAGAATTATAGGCGTTTTTAACGACAATTACGATATTGGGCAGTTTTTGTGATATTTATACTGTTTAATGCCTTAGGCAGTCGGTTGTCAGGATGGTACAATAACATACATGCAGTTGTCTATGCACATTGTTCATGGATTATATGCAGACAGATATGCATATCGCGAAAATATGACTGACGTGATAATACAACATTTAATGACTAATCAAAAAGTTCGAATTAAATGTAAAGATCTAGTAAGTATAGCTACTGTATTACTCATGTCATTTCCAGACTGTAAAGAGTACGTCCTGTTTAGGTATGTCGAATAGCACTGTATCAGAGCAGGCTTGCTGTGCAATTACCTGAGAGGGTAATAATTTATGAACCTTCGAACAATAACAGCGACGGAATGCATTATCGAATACGCGAAAAATTGAATCAGGCCCTTAATTGTAATATGCTCGTTGTGACGACAAATCATTTAGTCTTGTGCCTTGAGCGACGGCTACAAAGTGTATCTTTTACTGGAACTGTTCAGAGAGAATGGATCCTTGATGGGCTTATCAGTTATATCAAGTTGGCGGGTGGTCCTGCTGGACAGGAATGCTTGATAGCAGGTTGATATCATTTTAATCGAATTAATTACTGCATTATTGGAATATGTACATAAGGAGCATTGTACACAAATTCTTTTAGGTTTAAAAACGGGGCACGTAATGAAGATATATCTTGATAATCCATTTCCCGCCCACCTCGCAAAAGTCGATGGGCCAGTTAGATGTTTAGATATTAGCTCTTTAAAGGAAAAAATGGCAGTAGTCACCGAAACCGGGGTTCTTTCTGTCTTTGATTTGTATACCGAAGAGAAATTACAGGAGATTCAAGACGTCACCAGCGTATCCTTTAACAGTGCCTTTGAGGATATAATGTGCTTTTCGGGCACCAATTATCTTGCGATTAAGGTTGCAAATTTTGCAGAGTACAGACAAAAGTTCTCGGGCTTTGTGGTAGGCCACAATGGCTCGAAGGTGTATTGCTTGAATGGTTCTTCCATTGTTACTCTTGAGGTCAGTAAACAGTATTGCTTCGAATAAACCAACTTAGTGCACGTTACATCGTACACATCATTTGATAAAAAAAATATGAAATGATTGTCAAAATTTCAGGTACCCTTATCGTTATTTATGTACCAATATTTAGACATCGGACTCTTTAAAGAAGCTTACGATATAGCATGTTTGGGCGTAGCCGAGTCGGATTGGCTCGCATTGGGGATTGCATCTCTAGATAACTTGGAATTGAATATCGCATACTCCGCTTTCGCTCGAATAAAGAAATTGCGTTACATCGAGATTGTCTCGGAGGTTGAAGAAAAATTGAAGTCCGGCGAGTGGGGGCGTGAAGCTTGCATGGCTACTGCAGCTGCTGCCATGGGAAGACTCCGAGATGCGGCAAGATTGTATCAGAAGGCGGGCTTGCAACAGTATGCCTTGGACATGTACTCCGACTTAAGAATGTTTGATATCGCTCAGGAATTCATTGCCAGCGGCAACACTCAGGTACTCTTTCATAACAGTACTAACACTAACCCTTGTACAATACAACAAGAGAAGCTATCCATTGCTAGGTTCTCATTCTTATACATTTAGAACGGTATGAATACTAATATGATAAAATACAAATGAATATCCTTTTTTCTCAGGATCGTACTGTATTATTGCGGAAGCGAGCAGAGTGGGCAAAAAGTTTAGGAGAACCGCGCGCTGCCGCAGAGATGTTCCTTTCCGCAGGAGACGTGCATCGAGCGATAAAAATAATCGCCGAGTACGGTTGGATCGACATGCTCATAAAAGTGGGTAGACAGCTGGACAAAGCCGACAGAGAGAATCTCTCGATGATCGCCAAGAAATTGAAGCAATTGGGGGCGACTCACGGCGCGGCTGAGGTTTTCAGCCGACTGGGCGATGATCCCGATGTTGCTGATGTTCTCGTGGACGCGCAAGCCTGGCCGGAGGCGTTTGAACTGGCTGAAAGGAATCCTAAATTAAAATCGCGCGTATATGGACCTTATGCGAGATGGTTGGCCGAGACAGGACGATTTTCAGAGGCTCAGGAAGGTGACAAAACAAATCAACACAATCCATACTGTACGTTTGTATATCGATTGCCAATGGATTGAATCAGCGTTTCAGATGGCTGGCCAACCTGAGGAATCGATACACGTTCTCACTATGTTGGCGAATAATGCCGTGGAAGAGAGACGATTCCGCGACGCTTCATATTTCTTTTGGCTGCTATCGCAGCTGTCTTTAAATTTGGCGAAGAACGCAGAGGAGATAAAAGAAATGTACCTCTCCTATTACGACAAAGCTGACATTTATTATGCGTATCATGAAGTGCACAAATACCTGGTAAATCAACTTAAATCGCAATGCATAGGTGAAAGAATATGAAGAACGACGTAGTTTCTTGAAAGTGTTTGTATTGTGATATTTATAGGAGCTTATTCTATTTTAGGAAGAACCATTCACGTCTTTGATGCCCGAGGCATTGTTCAACATATCTCGATTTTTACTCATGAAGACGCAAGGCATGCACTTGCAAGGAGTGTCAAGACTGACAATAATGTACACACTAGTGAAACAGGCTCGAATCTTAGGAGCCAATAAATTGGTCACTCAATTATTGGAACAACTACGAGGGATGAGAATTCCTGACAAATTGCTCGCACAAGTGGAAACTTCAACGTTAGCGGCCCGAGCCTATCCATATAGAGATCCAGAAGAATTATTACCACTGTGTTATAAATGTTCGACGTTTAATCTACTTCTGCCGGCGAATAATTCTAACGGATCGAGTTGTGCGCAATGTGGCCTTAAATTTCAACATTCTTTCGTTATGTTCGGTAATTAATGACCAGCAAGTATTAAGAGAGAAATGACAAATTGTACCTGTAATATACTAATGTCCAGTGCTTTTGTAGAAATTTTGCCGTTGGTTGAATTTGAACTAGAAGAGGACATTACTGATGCGGAAGCGGAAAAACTGATTGAAGAACCATTGCCCTCGGCTGGGAGCCCTACTAATGAAGATCAACTGACTATTACGTCGAGTGAAGCTGATCTTTTTACTGCTCGTCTAATAAGATATGAGGTTTATATACAAATTTTATTTTCTATTTTAAGTGTGTGTAATGTTCTAATCAACTTTATGTTACATAGAGTAAAACCGGTAATTCCACAATAACGGTAGGACGAGGTGTGTTGAAAAGCATGGATCCTTCGACAGTATTAATTATTAAATGGCCGAAACCATTTAAAACAAAGTATTTTCGAAATCTGTTGCCAGATCTTCAAGTTACTTCGTGTAAATCTTGTTTAAAGGTAACGTATTAACGCTTGAAGAAATTGTAACCTCAGTGATATCACGCTGTCGTTGATTCTATATTTAACGTATTTTTACAGTTATTCCATTCAGATGATTACGAGTTAGCGTTACTGCGTCATGGACACTGCCCCTTTTGCAGAATTTCAAACGCAACGACAGTTCAAAGTTTCTAGAACACGAAACGGTAGACCTGGCCTAACAGTACATCGACTGTTTTACCTTTCCATGACAAATCTTTTGCAATACCAGCTAAGTTGATCCGTCCAACACAATTCCATAGTGTCTCAGTTATATATTACCCATGTTGTTACATATTTGTAAAGAAGTTTGTAAAATTTTGTTGAAGATATAGACATACGTCATTTTAAACAATCGTTCTAATCCATCTTTACCACCTTTATTCACGGATTCTTCGATAGTGCGCTATTTCTTGAATTTTTACAATGATGACTGATAAGCAAGAAATGTGCGTTACAGTTCTCCTACAGTTATATCGCATAGCAGGAAATCAGTTTGAAATTCACGAGGACTTACTAATTGGTCTGATTATTCAGGTAAACATGTTCCGTTATGCGGACCTTAGATGAACGAAAAGGCCATCTCGCGCGACAGTTGCATTCTCCAACATGTTGGGAATACTATTAGCTACTATTCTTGCAGTTGTCACCTGTATATCTGGTCAGGATTCTGATTACACCCTGGGGGATAATAGCATTTCGAATGTCGTATCGCGTTCGTCTAATTCAAATCGACATGGAAAATGTAAGTTTTTCTTCTACGTTAGAGAAACATTTTTTGTATAATTTTTCCAGACGCTTGCGCGATCATTTGCTTCATGATATCCCTCAGGTTGTTGCCAATGTGATTGATATTGAAATAATTTTGTTATATGTCGTTTACCATATACTCGACTATGCATCGTCATAAATGAAATAATGTTAAACGGTGTGTTATTTTGTGTGCGCAGTTTTCCCATTCTTCAGTGTTGTGCGTTTTGCAAATTCTCAGTGTTTAGCGAATAATAACTTTAATGGTACATGCTTTACACGACGAGAATGTTTAAACTATGGTGGTACACCCTCTGGAACATGTGCTAATAGGCTTGGTATATGCTGTGTCTGTAAGTAGACCAATACGTTACGACCCGTAAACAATTCATAGTTGCGTTAAAAAAAAAATTAAACAATTGCATTGAGTATGACACTGTACTGCAGGTTAAGCCGTATTTTAATCTATGTACCAATAATTGTGTTTTAGTTCAGAAATCATGTGGATCTACCACAAATATGAATAATACATATTTCACAAATCCAGAATACCCGACAACGTACGATGGAAGTGAGCGATGTACAATAACAGTGAATCGCTGCAATGATAATATATGCCAGGTATCACGATACTAACAATTTAACATCATTTGTACAGTATACATCTACAAAACATCCTCAATGTCCGTATTATTCTAGTTGCGCCTGGATTTCTTAGATCTCAGCCTCTCTCAGCCTAATGTAACTGGATCTTGCGACCAAGACTTACTTTTAGTGTACGGCGCGTCATCTCAAGTGCCGCGTTTATGTGGAGAAAATACGAATCAGCACGGTAAGTTTTGTTCAAAATATACTCACATTATTGAGATAGAAAGCCTGCAGTAAGAATATCCTCGTACATTTTCAGTCTACGTAGATTTCAATGGAGCATCCCCGATTAAAATTTCCGTTGACACAAGTTCTGACGTTACATTTAAACGACGTTGGAACATAAGAATCCAACAGATAGCGTGCGACTCACCGTGGAAAGGTATTAAACGTTCTACAGTTAAGAAAAGTCAACAGTCGAATTTATTGTATTCCTTGACATCATCTATTCAACCTAGAATATATGGCATTATAAAACTATTTAATGATTTTAATACTACGTTTTAGCTCCCAGTGGATGTCTGCAATATCACAAGGCTGCGTCCGGCACCGTTACAAGTTTCAATTACGGTACAGGAATAAATCCGCGCGGAAGTGATACAGGTAACATAATACGCGCGTATCGACTTGATCGAAATAACTGCTATAATGTAAATGTAACGTTTCAGTACCTGCAAGAGGAACTCGACAAATAACTAATTTAATGTATGGCGTATGTATCAGAATGGCAATAGGATATTGCAGTATTGAATGGTCACAAACTGACATTAATTCTTTCACTGTATCTGGTGATACCAGTGGAGTGGATCCGAGCATAATAGGTATAGCAGATAGAGTCAATACGTAAGAGTGAAACGTTACCTAAACGAGTAATATTGCAGGTACTGATTTGGTGGCACTGTCGGGCTTGGACTGCACGAGAAACTTTGTCATTGTACCGAATCCGAGTGTAAATGGAATTCCTGTTAATGCTGATCGATTTTGTGGCAATGCCTTTACAACCAAATCATGTACGTTCATTGTTGAAAAGAAAATTCACGACACAAGCAATCACATGTAACAGATTAACGTCATTAAAGATATTGATTTTATATTTCAGCGAACTTGAAACCGTTTGTCCTGTACGTGCTGACGAATAGCGATGAGCTCCTAGACAACCAGAACAGGGGTTTTATGCTAGCATATCGTCAATTACCTTGTGCCGTGTAAATTTAATGGAATCTAAAATAAATAACTAATATAATCTATAAGATTTTCAAAAACACCGACCCGACAATGCCTTTGTTGTGTGAATATTTATTGTGCATCTTTCACCGAACAGGAATGAAAAGCGTACACGTTTGGTGTGATACTTAACATTTTTTCCTGCAAATAACTGTCTCCGTATCGTTGTTTATTAATGCAATGATTTATACAGTCAATAAATGCATCAGGCGTTTATATACACATTACCGGCGTGCGAATCAACTTTTTCCTTCATAGCGTTGTACCAAATATCAATCTTTGTTTGCTCTAATAAATCTTTGAAAGCAGTACAACCCTCGATACTCTTTAAGACACCGTATACTGCTAGATCCGACAGATCAGGACTCTGTCCGCCCATGAACGGTGTACCACGTGCGTTAATCTGTTTCATCCAATAATTTGCGTCGTCATATAAGGACTGACGAGCATTCTCTTTTAGACGATGCTTCTTTTTGAGGCGTTTTGCTATAAGCCACATAGCAAACGCTCCTACATTGATCATTACCATCTGCTCCCACCATGGAAAGTGTTCTTCCCATTTCCCAGTCTATCATGTACAAAGAGTTCATTATAATTTATTTCACCACATAGGGGAGAATAAAGAATGTACATATGTACTTACTTTAGAAAACCATTTAAATGTTTCCAGCGATTCACTTAATGTTCTATATACATTTGGAGAAAGAGTATGCACCAGGGTCTCATCTGCCCACCTCCGCCACTTACGTTCTTCGCTATTTTTAAATTTGTATTAGTATAAACACTTTTGTAAGACTGGGATCTGATGTATACTTACACTATATCATTCATTGATTTTCCTTTTGGAACTCGCTGATGATACATCAGGAAATACTTATTGATAATCTCATGCTTGAAATTTCCTTCCTCATCACGTACTGCTATTTTAGGGTAATATTCTACTAATTCATCTAAGCCATGTGCAGTGTCATTAATATATGAAGCAAGAAGTGATACAATCACAGAACTATCATTTAAAGGCTGGTATCCATCATCTACTTTTGCAAGTAGAATTGGAACTTTCTTATAAGACGACCATGATATTTCTCTGCGAAGTACAGCATCTACTTCGACAACGTCGTATGAGATGCCATAATAATCTAGAAGTACTCGCACCTGAAATACAGAACAAATGATTCAAACTCGACTTGTGTAAATAGAACAACATTTCTATATCACATACCTTGCAACAGAACGGGCATGTTTGATATTGAAAAAGCGTAAGTTTTAAGCCAGTTTTATCGACTGTCGAAACAACCTGTCAAAGAAGAAATACGTACTTTGAACTATGACCAAAGAGTAAGGTTAGATATGAAAATATTAGCGTTACAACAATACAAAATACGTTAAACTTTACCTGTCTCGACGGCGTAACAACCGGTTTATACTTCAACTTTGCCGTATCCACTTCCTTACCGATCAACAATTCTTGCTCCCTCGCTATGCGAATTTTGTTATAAGAATAGACTGCACCTATCGACCCACCGATGGCCGCACCGATTAAACCGATTTTCAGTATTCCCTTTGCTCTCGGTTGCTGTACTATCGTACATAACGAGCGTATGCGGTCATTTTTCAGACGAACGGTCTGTGTCCTTAAATATCTACAACTGCGCGAAAACCGGGACAACACAAACAACGCGGCCATTTTTGCATTTTATTGAGAGTGCAATGCGAAGATAGGCTATCACGTCGCGACATCTGATCTGATCTGATCACATCTGATCTCCTTTCTGCATGGGCTGATTTACAAATATTCCCTAGCTGGCATCGCCGTCTTCAACGGCGGACTCACGCAACATTTTCAAATGTACACGTTAAAAACAGTAAAATGGAAAATTGTTGTTTTATTGAGAAAACTGGTCAACATAAAAAACAATACATCGAACTGTACACATGTATTTTTAAAAACTTACACGTATTAAACGTATTTAGACAATTTCCCTCCGTGTTCAAGCGTTCCTCACCGATCCTTTTACGATTTTAACGTCGTCAATCGGACGGTCGTTTTTGTCTGTTTCAACCAGTCCAACCCGTTTCACTATTGCCATACCAGTCTGTACTCTACCTGTTTTTAGTAAGACAGCAAGAATTTCTCTTTAAAATTACCGACAGTACGGCCAAACTAAATTGCAGTCTTAAGTCTACAATTGAATTATTATAGATCGTCGATTACGTAATCATTGTTGCATCAAAGTTGTGCCAACTTCGCGACATGCAATATTTTTACATACCAAAAACAAGTGAGCCCATATCTGATCTTACCAAAAATAGTATGCTTTCCGTCCAACCATTGAGTGGGTGCTAATGTAATAAAAAATTGTGAACCATTTGTATCTGGTCCAGAGTTGGCCATAGACAAAATACCAGCACCTGAAACAATTTTGTTCAATTATACAAATTAACATCCTTAATCATGAAACTTAGTCCTTGCAAATACACAGAAGAACGTGGCTAACATTCATCTGCCAATTTCTACATTTTGTAAATGAGCTTGTGTTTACCTGTGTGTTTTAAGTCATCATGGATTTCATCGTCAAAACATTCCCCATAGATTGACATACCACCTTTTCCTGTGCCAGTAGGATCTCCACCTAAGTTTCACATTTTGTATTGCTAATTCTTAATATGCTTATGGTAGTACTTGATCCTTAACATCAGGAGCATAAGTGTTAGGACTTGAAAAAAGAGAGATACCTTGAATCATAAAGTCCCTAATGACTCTATGGAATTTTGTACCATTGTAATAACCACGCCGAGCGAGTTCAGCAAAGTTTCTACACGTAATTGGAGCGTGTTTCCAATATAATTCAATGACCACCTCACCCATTCTACAACATTAATGCTCAAATTGTAGAAAGAAGTTCATTACTGAAGCCTATAATTATTTTAGCTATACAACTTACGTAGTTTCAAGAGCGACAAAAGGTGGTTGCCAGTGCTTGTCCGGTATACCCGATATATTTGCAAGTGCCATGATATATTTTATAAAAGAGCAATCCTTTCAAACGTTCTGAAACGACCCCACATTAATTCTTCAAAACTTCTTTTATACAAAAATAATCATATAAGCGTCAATTTGCGTAGCCATCTACCGTACACAACTATTTTTCCAATTACGTTCGCCGTATAACATATCTACACACCAAACATAAGACCGTTCAAAGTTTAAAAAACATACTATCAATTACCTTGGACACGATCAATCAGTGCTCAACATTTATGTAATAAATATAACAAAACGTTAGACGACCTATGTGTCGCCGACTTGCACGGCATTCGTACTTCCCAAATGTTGATGTCCTCTTCATCGTGGGTGAAACAGCTGTTTCCGGTGCGGAATCGCCATCTGCAGCGGTTTAGAAGTTGACCAAAATTGACACGTTAAGATCATAACGTAACGCTCCGTCGAAAATGCTACCGAAGGGCATTAAACGTACTTTGTAGGCGACAGGATAAATGTGGACGGTTGCGTTCGACGTTCGTGCGTGTGTTTACGATTTCTTAAGTCTTCTGGCACGAGCACAGTACAGAGCGTCGGCCAGAACGACTTAACCTCCGAGGAAATATGTTTTCACCGAGAGATTTAGAAAAGGCAGATTATATCAGTTTGAATATTCATGATAGTGCATCCTTTGCACGGGGAACGTCGCGTAGTCTCTGGAGGGTAAGTTACAGTTTCTGCGCTTTACCGATTCCACTGTCAATATAATTCACAATATGTAGTGCTGTATTTCATTGTTGCTTCCATTTGAAATTGCATTTAGGATCGTTCGACTAATCGTCGTTGCATTTGTTTCAGCAATGGAATCAATTGTCGAGATTTCAACGAAATATTCTGTATTTTGCTGTCATTACAGTTTTGCTTGTAATATTCTACTTGTTGCCTGGCGAGACCAAAAACAGTGTCCTGGACAATGACTCTGACTACAATAACATAGAAGTGATACAGGAGACGCTTAGATATGAAAAGGTTGATCACTGCCTCTGATTATAATTTGTCTTTACTTAATTGAGTTGTATTAAACATTGTGGTATACAAAATGTTGAATAAAATATATTGTTCTGTCATTTTAGGCAGTAGACGATATTGTTGTAGATAATGCAGATCAGGGAGGTGGTGCTGGCGGTGGTGAAGTGATAGAAGAACCTGAATTTCAACCAGAAATAAATCAGGTAGACGATGACCAAATTGGAGAGCCACCGCAACCAAAGCCAAATGCTCTTAAATTTAATGGTAAGATGTCATACAGTAATTGAGTAAACATAATTACAGATTTCTACCAAGGATCAGATATTATATGAATGATTCAATGTGTTGTTGTGATGGTATATAGGTTTTTTAACAGAAGAGTTTAATTTGATAGAATGACTCTATGTACACATGTACATTTATCATTTTCAGGTCCACAGAATAGTAGACAAAGAGCAGTTATAGCTGCATTTAAGCATTCATGGGATGGCTACAAAAAGTATGCTTGGGGTCACGATAATGTTAAGCCAATGTCAAGAAGGTACCATGAATGGTTTGGCTTAGGTCTTACTATTGTGGACTCATTGGATACTATGTACATAATGGGGTTAAATGATGGTAAGAATATAATAGCTCATAGCCTTACTGTCATATTATATTAAGTTTATTTATTATTATTTCAGAATTCACAGAAGCAAGAGCTTGGATTGAAAATAATCTAGTGTTCACTATGAATAGAGACGTTAATTTATTTGAAGTAACAATAAGGGTTTTAGGCGGATTGTTAGCTGCGTATCACCTGTCTGGTGATAAACTTTTTTTAAATAAAGCTGTAAGTTATGCTCAAAAGGATATGTATGTAAATGTTTACGTATACCCGTAGCAATACTGGATCTGTATGACAATTTAGGTAGACTTGGGTGATCGTATGATGCCAGCTTTCTCTACCCGGTCTGGTGTTCCTTTTTCCGACGTAAACTTAGGTACTAGGAGTGCACATAGCCCGAAATGGGGCCCCGATAGTAGTACGAGCGAAGTAACTTCGATTCAACTAGAATTTCGTGATCTTAGTCGTAGTACGGGACAGCGTAGATTCGAGGTAATACCATTAACCGTAAAAAACGTTTTGTTTCATTACATCGTCTTTTATAAAACCAATCCACAGGATGCCGCAGCAAAAGTTTCGGAACACGTGCATCAATTGGAGAAGTACGATGGTCTAGTTCCGATATTTATCAATGCAAATACTGGACAATTTAGAGAGTATGCGACGATCACGCTTGGAGCTCGTGGAGATAGTTATTACGAATATCTCCTAAAACAGTGGTTGCAAACGGGAAGAACAATTGATTAGTCAGTATTTACATTTATCGTATATCAAAAGTGAAACTGAAAGAAAGAATATTTCATTAACGCTATTTGTGCTTCATGCTTTAGCTTGCGAGATGACTATCTGTTAGGTATTTCCGGTACCCAGAAGCATCTTTTAAAGTACACGGCTGTTAATAAATATCTTTTTATCGCTGAACTGGTTGGAGCGAATAAGGAAATAAGACCAAAAATGGTAATTTCATTCGTTTTAGAAACATTTAATATCACTTCACCTTTATGTAAAAGATAAGCATTAATACCTGGTGTCCTTAATTGAAAGAAATTAACTGAAGTAAATATCTAAGTATCTTTTACTATATGTTACTGTTATTTATAACTATTTGCATCTACTTTTAGGACCATCTGACATGTTACTTAGGTGGGACATTAGCTTTGGGTGTTCATCACGGCTTATTACAAGAGCATATGAATCTGGCTAATGAACTTGTTAAAACATGTTATCAGACGTACGCTATTCAACCAACATTCCTTGCACCAGAAATAACGTACTTTAATATTCAGGTAAGCTTAGATAAATAATACTGCGTTTTATTGAAACATAGCTCACGTGGTATTAGTATAACGAATATCGTATCGATATTTACAGAAGTCGGAGGATGAGAACCAAATGGACATGTACGTTAAAACGACTGACGCCCATAATTTGTTGCGACCCGAGTTTATAGAAAGTCTTTTTTACATGTGGTACCTTACGGGAAACAAAACTTTCCAAGACTGGGGATGGCAAATATTTCAAGTAAGTCATTCGTTCACTCGTATACTTCGATAAATGGAATTTTATCCTTTGTCGGCGTCATAACCGCGTTGTCTTATGTTGCTACAGGCATTTGAAAACTATACCAAAGTTGAAAATGGATACACGAGTATCGGTAATGTTCGAAACACTCAAAATACCCGTCAACAGGATATGACAGAAAGCTTTTGGTTTGGTGAAACTCTGAAGTATCTATACTTATTGTTCGACGATACCAGGCAACTAATAGATCTGGACAAATGGATATTTAATTCTGAAGGTCATCCGCTACCAATATACGAATCATAACAAGACGTAAATGTAAAAGTATACTTATTATATTTGAGGCTGCATGTCAATAGTCCACTGCTGAATATATTTTTAGAGGCCAGTCAATAGGATTTCGATGATATTTCTGTAATAAAAATCTTTTTACCTACGGAATCATATGCATTATCATGTGCATCAATTCAATTCTAATATTTGCTACCACGTTCAGTAGTAGCGATTTTCGATTATAAGCATATTGTACAACCGTTTCATGTATACTTTATAACGCTGTTATACTCGAAGCATACTTGTTAGTCATGCATATTATGCCGCTTGTATTTCGCAGGATACATCGATGGCATACATAAAAACTGCATCCTATGGTCTCACGCAATATTCCTATCAATGTTCATTACGGTTAAAATAACGTAGGATTCGTTTCATGCGTGTTAAGACAGTATGCCGATACGATGGGATGCATAGTGACAAATGCCTAACGATAGCAGATATATTACAGCATTAAAAGTAAAGTGCAAAGGTTGCTGTAAAGCGGTGTCCAACGATTTTAAGTGTTACTATGAGCAGCAATGCAATTAAGTAAATTTTACTCAGCTATGAGATTTTTTCCAATTTTGTATGTATTTAAATTTGTTTTTATATGTTTGTTTCTGTAAGGTAGAGGGAAATTAAGGTATTATAAAGCTTAACAAGACACGGCGATATTCGCTTCTCGAACCGGTTATTCTAAATAATAATATATCACAGACCAGTGGTTTGAATAAAAATTACGACTGCATCATTGTACAATTATTCCAAATTTATAGTAAACGATACTAGTATACTATACGTTAACGTCATAATTTACCCGACAATCTTACTTTAGTTAAGTTATATAAAATAATACTGTTATGTTATGAATGAATGCACAACGTTGCATAACGTGCGATTATATGCGAAAGAAGACACTTTTGTTATTAGACCTTAGTCTTTTTATTATTGCACTGCAATACGTTCTGCTGCGAATCAGCTACCCCAATCGCAATTTCTCTTAATTTTATCCAAAAATATGGAATGGTTTATTGAGTGTTACATGAAATTTGCATTTAACGAAATCAGTGATGTACTTATACACTTTGAAAATCCTTCCATATTCGCTCAGTAAATTCCTACAACGAAGCAGAATTGTTGGCTTCGACACGCTGAGGTACCTAGAGATTTTGTATAGCGCAATTTCATATCCAAGCAGGATAGAATATTGTGTCTTGTAATTAGGGCTTACGGGTTTTGAATCTGATCGCAGACATTATCCCTTTCCCAAGCCTCTAGCACATGATCAGTAATCATACATTAATCGGAAATTACCATAGTTCGTGATATATAGTAAACATAATCTAGTCGTCATCTATTTGTACAGTACGCTCTATACACGGTTTTATTTCTTATCACGACATAGCATTATTATTAGACCGATACTCATGCATACGACACTTGGAAATGGACTTAGTTTGAACTTCCTTCTGTTTTTTTTCTGCTGTTTGCGACATAAACATTTACAGCATCGTCATAAAAACAAAGAAAACGATACGAACGCTATTCACGCAGTTACGTTGAAGAATTCACAACTACTAAGCATAGTGTTATGATAAATTTTATACGCAGATGCAAATTCTATTATAAGGTTCACCAAATCAAATGATAATCGACGAAAACTGTTAGGTCAATGCGAATGGAAGTGCATTGTATAAAATTGTTGATAGATTGTGAGCATCATACAACCTTGATGATTGGAGAAGTAATGTGATTGTAAAATAGTAGATCGTAATCTTAGAAGCTCAATTTCTACCAATAGAAAATGTCGAAATTAAGGTTGATAAATATAAAAAAAAGGAAGCAATTTATTCACAATCATAGGCGATTATATGGCACCTTTAACAGTAGTACCACTTGTAAAATTGTATTTTTACTGATTTTATTTGTACATAATGAAATTTATGACATATACATATATATTGTAAAAACATGTTGAGACATGAATTCAAACCCATCTTACTCTGATATTATTGCTCTCAGTTTTAACGAATGTATTTTATTTGTAATCATGTCTCGATGTATATTTAAAACAACACGAATAGGTAAATGAAATTACTGCAGCATTATAAAACAAATTGCACTTTAATCTTCTTTCTACATAGTCAAAATACTCTACTATATTCTATTATCCAACACATTGAAATATCTATGTTAACAGTACTAAAAAAAAACTGTTCTTACACGATCTTCTGTTTGGAATAAATGTATCCTTGTATAAACATTTAACTACTGCCTTGTTCCTATGCTTAACTAATATATTGATAAGTGGATTACGATAATTGCAATATTCTGGAATGTAACTTTAAGCACGTACTATGAGTTTATTTTAAGCGTTTCGATAAAAAAATGCGAGAATCAGATAAATCTCTCAATTCCGTATAGTGATAAAGATTACATTTCCATATCCGCCACAAGTAAATTTGTTTTTACAAAGAAATTCATGCTTCTTTATAAATACTTATGTTTTATTCCTTGTTTGTCATGGAAGCGGTTAGTTTCAATACATGCTTATGCCTTCTAAAATATTCGTAAGTTAAACAACCTTAAAAATTAATGACTCAATTCTGGAAAGC
This sequence comes from Priocnemis perturbator, assembly GCA_963942575.1. Lineage (NCBI taxonomy): Eukaryota > Metazoa > Arthropoda > Insecta > Hymenoptera > Pompilidae > Priocnemis > Priocnemis perturbator. Next base: position 4,212,733 of record OZ012647.1, read on the forward strand.
CTCTTGTATAATTGACACTTGAGTTTTGATTTAGTCTTTGCAGTGTATAATGATGATCCGAAATTAATACAAACGTTTATGTCGCACTGCGCACGAATGCATCGAGTGTGTCCAAAATGTTGATATTTGGACCTTTAAATCAGTGCTCGTCTTGCTGTGTGCATTATAACGCCCTATGATGCAAAAGAATATGGTTTGGTAATGAATCCATAAAAATTGATAGAACAGAGAAATGGCATCTGATCAACGTTCGATACCTTCCTCAAGACACAATTCAAATTTGTTCACTGAAAAAAGAATACCAGGCCGAAGTACAGATGATAGTATAGTTGAAATAAAATTGATGGCTGTTACATGAATTTCGTTGATCGCAAGCGTAGTACTTAAAACAAATATAACTCGGCGCATTATTCTACGTGAATTTGAACGTATCATACAACCGTATCTAACGAAACAAAACGGAATAATATTGACGTTTATGGGAATTTTCTGATTTCCCCTCCTCACTAAAAAATACTATTCTAAAATCAACACGCGCGCTTTTCAAACGTCTATGGAAATGATATTGACGAAAAAGAGAATCAAAACGATTACTGGCACGGTACTAACCTATCGACGAATTGCATACTGCATATGCGTGGACGTATTTCAGATTGACAATCATTTTTTCCTATACAAAATCAATTTCGCGACAAACGTCACCGTATAATTTGTCCTCGACACAATTATTCCGCATCCGTTAAAGAGACCCGCGCGAAATTTCGTTCACGCTCGTCGACGTTTGGCTCGGAAAGTTGGGGGGGGGGGGGGGGGGGGGGGGGAGTAAATCCGTCAAAAACATCATTTACATTCCTAAAATGTATAGAAAATACTTTACGCGTCCGTTGCGCGTCAATTTCATCTACGAGAATCGACAATTCAAACTTTCCTCCGCGATCGTCGCGGAACACGCGTGTGCGCGAACATATCATAGCTACGTTCTTCATTGTCAGATCGCGATGGTTAAACGAACGACGCGCGGGATTCGAAGTCGCAGTCGGTGGGGCTTTAGCGCAGTGATGTAAAGCCACACAGGATCACAGCTACCGTGTAATATCAGTTCGTTGGTAAACTCATTTATGTGCGTATGACGTTTTTCGTGCGCACGTATATACGTACATATACCCCGTGCATGCGTGATTCGCGGAATAATTAATTCTAATATCTTCCGCGGAGACTGCACGCACGCACGCACGCACGCACCGCAGCCAGACGCACGCATACGCACATTGAAAATGACAAACTGTACGTACCTCGCGCACGGGAACACGTGTATTGTACATAGAGTGGATGTCGCATTTAAGGTGATCTCCAGGACGAATCGCTCGCGCACCGTCGTACGCGCGACGCATCGAGAATAGATGGACTAACAATAAGCGACGAACGGGGGGGACTTTGTCGGGCGAGAATGAGGAAAAAGGCACGGAGAGATGGGAACACACACGAACGACGCACGCGGTCGCTCGTGCGCGCACGTGGCCCACGCACGGCTAATTACTCTCACAATATCGTGCACTCGCAGCACTGTTGCGTGAAGTATATGCAGTTGACGACGCACGACTCCTCCTCGCGCTCGTTGATCGATTTCCTGCTGGTGCTCACGTCGAAGCCGTTCCTCTCGATCTTCGGCTGCGGCTCGGGAACCGGAAGTGTCTTCTTTACGATCGGCACCACCTCCTCGATCGCCTCTGCGTCGCCCTCGGGGCTGACCGGCTTGCTGGCGAGAGGCGTCGTCGGCGAGATTTTCCCGTGTCGGGCTTCGTCCGGCATGTCAAAGCCTATCGTCGCGACCGACGCCGTTAAAGGGGGTGGCGGGTCGCCCGACATCATCACGCTGAAACACACATCAAGCGATCCCGGTCAATTTTTGCAATCACCCGCCTCTTGCGCCCGTCGACAGTCGTGCATTGTACGCGCGCCAAATAGAAACACTTGGAACGATGATCTAGGAAATGATCAGTGGGTTTGGAGTAAGTTGTTGCGTAAATAAAGCAGGTAATGAGAATGATGTGACTTTACTGTCACGTCGGGTATTCAAATTTTAAAGACATTGTAATTGTATAGATGAGGGGGGGGACTGGAACCCTCGATCATGCGACTCGCAGCACGACATAATACCAATTCGGCTACAACGCTTCGATTAATTGTATAGATGAATATGTCAGGCCAAGCGTATATAATGATATTTAGGTGCAAATACGGCGTTCCGTTGTAATTAAATGGAGCTAAGAAATCAGCACACAGTAAAGATAGTTAGCTGTCGCGTACGTTCGAATACATTTCAATTAATCGCACATGTTGAGTGGCAATTAAAACTGTCCTCAGAACATTTCGACACCGATAAGAGCTAAAGAGATAATTCGTTTTTCATCGGTACAATCCGCTTAACCGCAGGGCAACATACATACACGGACGGTTGAATACGTTTTTCAATGCAGATTGAATCAAAAGTGTATTTGTATTCATGGAAAGATAATTTGACACATCAAAATTAATTAGGTATGCAGAACTAATTGTGAGCCTTTTCACGCGCAGCTCGGTAGTTGAGGTAGGAAAAGACGGCAATAAAACTTGATCAATTTTTTGCGTTACACACGAGGGTCTTTGAAGGAGTCTGTGGATTCTGGCCGCAGGTGAACGAGAAAAAAGCGCGGTAAACGAGCGTTGATCTCTGCGGTTACCGATCGACAAGCGTTCCGAATTCGCTTATTATATTGAAAGTCGCGCAACGTGACTCGGGGCGTGTCGCGAAAGCATTACGAGTCGCGTGCAAACGAAATCAGAAAGGAACAGTTTCTTCGTCTAAACCTAGCATCAAGAACTAAATATATTCGACGAACTTTCGTAGACATTTTTCGCCAAAAATCACGTTTAAAAGAAATCTCCATCTTGCGTTCAGGGTGAACATTACAAGAAGTCGCGTGTATAATTGTGAGTCGTTCTACTCGACTGCCATACTTGGTATTAACCGTCTCAAGGATATATTGTGTCTGTTATTTGGCGCCGATTCTCTCGAAAGAATGAATGTACCGACATATTGTTAATTTTATTCCAAGAAACAGTTTCACGAATAATTCGTGCTTTAACCGTAATATTACGTTTTGAATGCCGAATGTCGGTGCCTTTGCCCCGAAGAACATGTCCATATCCGAACCAGTACTAATATCATATTCTAATCATTGCATCGCAACACATTTTAACGAAAACCCGTCTTCAGTTTATAAATTATTCGTTGGCCGACACAGTATGTGTACTGATGCACAGTATCTGCATAGCAAACGTTCCTTCGGAGCGCGGCATTCGCCATGACGGCGACCCTTGACTCCGGCAATTAACCGCGACAACCCGGGCGCGAGAGAAATTCGGATCATTCGCATGCAAAACCGCGTTAATTGCTTCTGGCGTGCCAGCACCAGTTGCTGTTCCTCGGCAGAACGGGACGGGCCGAGATGGCGGGGGAGATTGCGACAATTGATTCTAAACACAGCCGCCAAGCATGTGCACCAGCATGTGAGTGCACGTGTAAATACTGATCGAAGCTATTATGTCCAGAAGACGACTTCCAAAGAAGACGATTAGCCGGGCGTAATGTGTGAAATGACAATGATGGCGAATCGAAGATCCCGAATGTTTTAACCGTATTAGACACGACGATCGTAGAACGTACAAACCACGTGCAGTGCTGTTACAGGTTTGATAGTACAGCCGAGACATTGGATATTGTAGAGAAACAGACAATGACGGGTGAATTTAGTTAGCGGAATGTTAAAGTGAATAGTTCATTAAACGTTCGGGAGATAATCAGTGTCCGATATATTCAATGATCCTATTTACGATTGTTTGTAGTAGGAAAATTCGTCCTTTATATTGCTTTTGGTTTCCGATAGAAAAGGTTGCGTCTTAGGAGCACGTAACTTGACAGGAAGCAAACGTACCACTTCACCTTCCTGATAGGAAACATTCTGGCCTTTTCTTCTGGCGTCAAGTCCAAATAAAACGGCGTGTGTTCAGTCATCTCTTCCAAGCTTATACAGCCCGCAGTAACGTCTTCGCGAGTCATGAAAAATGGTCTGCCCGTCACTGATAAGTCGCGAGAATCTACTTTCGACGTCCGACTCGCTCGCACGGAGACACTTTACGCGTAAACTGTAATTTAAACTCGTCGCGCCATGCGAGGTCCATGATCCTGAGACTGCGCCATGTTGTTTCGATTGCAAAGGAACGAATCAATGTCTTCGCTACCGGTATCCTCGGAAGAATAGAGATCCTGTTAGATTCGTTGCTGTTTAGCTAATGACACCTTGATGGAAGAGCCTTTTAAAACGTTGCACACTTGAAGAACAAAGGAAACTGTTAAACAGCTGACAGGACGACATTTTACACCTTGTTCTTCGCATAAAATAATATACTACGAGAAATCTCGCACAGACAAAAATAATAACGTGCCAATGAATTCTGCCGGCTGTTCAATATGTGAAGCATTTTTCAAAAACTCAGCATCAGTCGTGTGTCTAGTTTCAAAAGGTTGCTCCTCGGTCGGTGCCGGTGGCTGTGAAAGTTTTCCCGCGTCGTCAGACGTATAATTTCTTGCAAATGAAAGTGGCGACGGATTTTTGGTCGTGCTGCTTTGTATTATCTTTTTCTCCTTCAACGCGACGTTCAACGGCGACAGTCTGTCGTGTCCGTACGCGAAATGAAATTTTAGATTAACCCTTTCGCCGCGGCAGAGTTAAGCCGAACGATATCAATTACTTATTAGTACACAGTACCCTGTAAAAACGTGTTCAAATCGATTGCTTCTCCAATCAATAAAATTTCCTACTACTCTACTCTTGTAAATCCACCTACATCTAATTATACGTACACATCACAATCTGTTGCCACATATCGCTTCAATCGTCAGTACCCAGAAATAGTTTTGCGTCGTGCGAAAAAAAACGTCTCGTCTCATCGTGAACCTGAAGAGAGTCCGAATGAAAAAAGTGCAGACCATGGAGCGCGTGTCAGATTTTTGCCGTATCTGGGACAGGAGAAACGACGTCGCGGCGAGCGGGCGTATCGTTTTAATTCCCGAGGCACGATCTTGTAATACAATCGCGAGCGAAGATCGTCCGGCGAACTCGCTGAGCTGGTGTATTTCGACGCGGGCGGCTTTCGCACACGTAACCAGCGGACGCGCGGGATGCAAAAGGGAAAGGCGGCATATGAAGGGTCCTTTCTCGCGTTTCTATCGATCGTCGACGCGACGCGAGGTGGTATGGTCTTCTGTTCTCAGTATAGATGAAATCATCCTCGTTCGATGCTTCGCTTTCGGAGGGCTTTGTTCTTGCGCCACGATTAACGATAGATTATGACATGTGCGATGGATATATCGATAAAAGGGGAGATTGTTATACATAATAATGGCGAGGCGATGGTCCCGGGATATCTAATCAATAACGTTTCTGATATCGCTCACTCTGTTAAGCCAGGTGTGATTGTTACACCATTGTATATTCTTAGAAGTATTTCCCCGTTTGACAAATGGAGAACGATCGCTTCTAGCGACGCAATCTCCGCACATCTGGACGTCCGTGTTACCTCCTACGCTTGTAGTTGTCAAACTGATTCTGAAATTCGATTGCTTATTTCATCGATAATCACGACTAGCATGAGCTGGTTATTTTGGACAGTCTACCCAGTGATATTTTTGCAATATTCATTTCGTCAGTGAGTTTAAGAGTGACGAGTGACTGTACAAGCAAAGCGACATACGACCCTGTCATCGTAACGTTTTCACGAGCGCCGACAGTTGTAAATTTGACGGTACCAAATGTTTCGTTGACACCTTTCCCTTTCCCGGAAAGGCATTCACCCGCTTCCCGCGAACGACTGCTACGTCACGTTCTCGTTATTACCGTAATAAACCACGTGTCCCACATGTTCCGACAATCCATATTCTAAATGCCATTATTTCGCCGTACAATACCAAACAAGCGCTACTACGATCCAAGCGACATCAAGATAAAAATCTAACAATACCCGACGTTTAGTATCAATCTTTCGCGTGAACTCGTAAAACCTGAAACGTTGAAAATGGACAGAAAGCGTCAAATTAATAGTACGCCGCACGGCTTACCCAATAACTCAAAACAACGTCACGGTTCGCGAACCCGCCTTCATAATTATAGCCACGGCATAATTCAGTTACATTTTTCGCAACTCGCTAATCACACGCTTCGCCGCCCCTGTCACAATAGCGCGTTTGTGGTATCGAGAAAATGACATCCCCCCTTCCCTCATCTCATACGAATGATATCCGCAGATGGCACTTTATTTTCCCTATCCTTTCCGAGAGATCGTTCTGAGAATGGCGCACTCATCTGTCTTTAACACGATAATCGAACGGTTATTGCTCGAGAAACGTATGCACATATGCGAAGTCGTGGTTCAGCGACCTGTTGGCGGCGTATAACGACACATGCCAGACACCGGTCACGAAGGATGACAACGCCGACGCGACATGCAGAACGACGATGAGGTGCGTTGCATAATCGTAGGCCAGCGATTATGGCCCAATTCCGTGGATCTCGAGCACGTGGAGAGGAGCTTGTTGAACGGCTCAAACTCTCTCTCGCGCGCGTGCACACACCGACATTCCGCGACACTAATCGAGGCTAATAAACGTCAACTGGTTAGGAGAAGCGACGCGGTGTGCACATTTGAATGCACGATTTCGATCCGCCGCCTAATTGATTCTCAAACGGCCCGAGCACAACGTGGCTTTCTGCGAGCGTAACCCGTTCGAGCGGTCCGTGCAGGGTAGTACATAGAACAAATGCGATGCTTCGATGATATTCCCTGGAATCTGTCGTCAAGCTCGTTTCGCTGTCTTTCGTTACGCGCGGACTCTATGAATTTGACGGTCAGCCCGACTGACGCGCGACATTCCCTTCCTGACACCGGAATTCCGCGCAATTACCAGACGTATTAACGACAGCAACGCACATGATCGTCTCTGTTTTAAGCAGCGTCGCCTATTTAACGTTTCACGATTAATGTCAAGGCGAGCGACTTAGCTAACTTCCATCATCCTTCGAACTTCTCCAACTTCCACGAGCCGTCGGGCGCACAGATCGAGGCTGCGCGCTCACAGCGCCTCGTAAAAGTTTTTCGCCCGGTGCCTTTGATGTGGGTAGAAGCGAGTGCGGTATGTTTTCGCTAAGAAGTCGCGCATTCTCTCTGACACATTGTCTAGCATCCCTAAAGCAGCACAATGGGCACCCCTCGGACGCGCACAGGGTACCGGGCACGGATCGGAGTCACACATCGTTATAGGCGGGGATCGAAAAGTGCAGCTGCTGCTGCTGCTGCATGCTCGGCCATCCAGCAGCTGAATTATTCTGTCCTATGTGTGTCGAACCGGTGGATGCGGGGAAAATCAATATGTCGAGTGTGTAACGAGATCTGTATGTCATAATCGGGTAATTCGACGATCGTTGCAGATTATCCCGAGTTGGGGATAAGTGGTTGTTGACAAACTCGACACTGGCGCGAGTGTGCATCGAATGACGATGCGGGAAAAAAATGTTAGATACAGATGGGGGCAAGCTAACGGCATTATATCGACACGACCCAGGAAGTCTGTCGCACGCGTGTGTGGAATTTATATCGGATAACCTGTCCTGGTGCATGTGAGAAAATGTTGTTTTTTCCCGTTGGTACTGACGACAGTGACGACGTGGCGCCAGACGTGACGAACCATTTTTTAAATCTTTCGTCTCTTAACACATTGAATTTAATCAATTTGATAATAGAACGGTGTTAATAATCGATTTATTTAAATCGTAAAGAATTTAATATAGAAATATGAACGGACGCGGGTTTCAGTCAAATTGTGCCGCACTTTTCCACGCGGACTGACAGTGGCGGAATGATTGTGGCCATTCTCGATGCTTCGAAGAATGAATAATGGTCCGACCAATTGCGCGCCATTCGTCAATCTTTAGTCGCTGAATCACGGCCTTGAGAGATCTTTGACTGCGAACTGACTGAGAGCAAACTTTAGTCGAATCACTTTACAAGTACTACGCTTCGAGTGTGCTCCCCGTCTGAACGCGTGAAATCTACATTTGTAAGGCATAGTACGCGTGGAAGAGAAATCAATTCCTCGAAAACCTTTTACCTTCGCGGAGAAATTTGAATATTCCGACGTTAAGCAAGCTCGAGACATTCATTTCGACTAAAACGTTGAAAAAGTTTCCTGATGTCTCTTCACATTTCTTAATATTACAACACGATTGCGAGGTGGAATCAATGACTAGAATCGCAAACTAGGAGGAAAAAAACGCGGCACAATCTATGGTTCGAGGAGATAACGATTGAAACTGGCGAATGCGAGTATGCTGTCGGTAACTGGCAGACAGCGTACGTAACACTGACAGCAGCCTCTTCACCGAGAAACAACTTGATGAATTACGTACGGTACTACTTCGTCAAGAAAAATTAGCGCAGCGTTATCCGGATAGCAGTCGTTTGCGCGTAAAGAATCGCGATAAATCGTCAGCAGCAGCGGACGACCAGAAATCCGCGGAAAAGAGTACACGCTCAACCGCACACCGATTCCACTCAAAAGCCATCGTTTCAATCTTGAAACCTTACTTGATCCTCACTACAAACAGCACTAAAACCAAACGTCCTCTACTGCCGCACTAGCTCTATAAACTCCGACTATCTCCGTTTGTCACGTCGAATTACGCTGGTGTCTCGCGTGAAACGAGAAAATACGCGGGAAATTACGGTCACGAGGCATCAGTGTCGCAAGCCGCAATCAAACACCATCCTCGTTCGTCGAAAATCGTCATGTGTCGTGCAGTGTCCTGTGCGCGCGGCGCGCGAACTTTTCGTCCCGTTCGAAGAGCAACGTCAGAGTTCCCGCGCTCCGTTTGTCGATGCGCGTAAACGTCAGGCGCGATGGTCGGAAAATAATTCGTTGCCACATGGAGTCGCGAGCCGGTCGTGTAACCGTCGGCGGTTGCCGTTAAACTGTTCGTCCTAACCCCTAAAACCACTCTCCCACCCTCCGGTGTGCTTTTCACGTGGCCGCAGGGCCGTACGTCAGGTCGGTGCCCCGGCGTGGGCGCCGGCAGACTTCGTCCACGCACACGTGTGCACGCACACACGAGCGTCATGCATATATATACGCGTGACGTACGTACGCTCGTCGCGTAAAGGCGAACGATACTTTGTTCACCTTTACGTGATCTCAGGGGCGTCTGAAGAATGCGTGCCGATATACAGGGTGTCGTGAAACACGCGAGAACGGGGAGTGCGAGGGAGTCGGTGACGTTTCGTGGGAAAACGAGTCGAATGAGTGGAATGAAGTCTTTTGTATAATGGTTTTTCGTGGCTGGAAAAAACGGCGTCGATGATTGATCATGTGTTCGGTATATTATTATTCTTTCAGACCGTTTGTTTCAGAGCAGAGAAATGATGTAATAAGAGTCGCCGAATCGGAAGGACTCAACATTTATAATGTGAGAAATTACGACAATGGCAATTCTAAGCGCGCACATGACTCAGGCCCTCGAAAGATCCTCGTGTCTAACGTGAAAACGGGATCAGCTGTCGAAATCGATTTAATCCTCAAAACGAAACGTAATCTCATTGTGATGAAATTTATTCATGATTCGTCTTCGACGCGAAGATTTTATCTGGCGCACGATGGGCGAGGCCCGGACGAATGTTTTCCAACGGTTTATAAGACGCGGCACCGTGTGTGGCCGATACAGTACTGCTAGGATGTGAATTTTGTGGACGAACGGAGGTCAGGTATGTCGAGGAGGCAGAAGGAGAAGAAGGACTTGACCGGCAGGAGACGTGGGCGAGCCAATGGAATTGCAAAGATATGTAAAACCGGCCAATCAGACTGAGAACGTCAGTATGCAGGCGGGGGTGGGTCATGGGAAAGAAGTGCATAGGAGTCTGAACTCGTCGAGGCGGGAACGTCTGGAAATTTATCCGACGATTAACCATTCCTACATACACTCGCGCCCTTTGCTTCGGTGCGGAATATTATTGGCCGGTTGGCATCGCGCGTCTTAACGTTGTTGCGTAATAAAATGATCATTTCACCGTTCAGACGAATTCTAACTTTCACGAGCGCGCATTGTACAGTGCTGACTCGCGTTACGACTACTTAAATATGTTTTGATAGGTGTACTAAAGTTAATACAAGGTACTACATGGTGCTGTCGGGGATGAACATTTTGAAAAAGTAGTATACATGATTACGGTTTAAATGAACAGGAGGAGTTATTTTGTTAAGACATTCTTTTACCAGATTTATGGCAAAAGTAAAAGTTCCATCAATAATGGATATTCAGTGCAAGAATATTCGGTACGCCATGCCAACCGCGTTGAACCGTCTCAGAAATTATCGTTCTGATGAACGTTTCCAGTGAATCTTAGCTGACGTAGTACGTAGAGCGGTGTAGAATTCTTGAACCTGCGTATAACCTTCCCGTGGAGCTCGACTCGCCCTTAATGAGGCCTTTGCCCGAGCGAAACTAATTACCGGTGTGCGCGCATTCTCGCGCCTTGATATCTGCCATTTAATAAGCCCCACTCGATGGCAACATCTTCAACTAGTGGCAGATCAGACATTAACCCTTCACTGTCGAATGTGCTCAAACGAAAACATCGACCATATTCTTTGCAAATGAAGCAATCTTAAAAATGGAATGTTAGCATATTGTTACATCACTCTAAACATGTAAAAATGCCCCAAAATACTGCGGAGAGTATAGCAAACCCGCGTGCTGTAATTTAATGGTCTATAACTCCATAGGATTAACTTTTGATCGTGATCATCGAGGATCATGTGATCATTACGCAATAACATGTCAGCTCAAAGTACGAAATGCATCGCTTTGTCCCCTGGTAACCTTCGTCGCAATAATGTGCAAGGTCCTGTTGTGCACGATCTCTCACGATAACCGTCATGCACCTTGCGTTCTTTCAAAAACAAAGAGTATTCAAGTTTTATCAAAATGTCATTAATTAGTGATGTTTGTCATTTTTATTGATCCGTCTGAGAGCCAAAGTGGCAAGGAAAGTGATTCATTAAGAAAGTTATGTTCTTCGACCCGTACACTTTACACAAGTGTACACCTAACTGCAGTCCTTCGTTCCGTATATATATACATATACTTGTGATGCAGAAACAACAAGTCGTACCTAGTAACCCGCACTTGGGTCTGCAATTGAGAAGAAGGTCAATGTCGTGCTTCCTATTTACGTAAGAATGCGTTTGTTGGGGAAAGCCTTGAACGCGGCCACATCTGCTCATTCTTAACAGATTTCGTCCATTGTCTCGTCATGTGAATGACCTTCCTTCGATCGCATAGTATTCCCATTCAAATGGACATGTCGGGACGGACGTGTTTGAGCAACGGTAATCCAGAGCACATGCTGTGACATTTTGCGAGCAGAGTAACGTTCATATACATATATACGCAACGCATGTAAGTTGTCCGAATCAACGGCAGATGTCGAGCAGGACTTATATCTTCGTACTTGCGTATACGACGCTTGCATATTCATTTCAATACCTTCGACGTATTTCTACCTCAATGCGGTATACTCTTGCTCTTAATTGCAGTGCTTGTGGCGCCTAGAAATTCGCTCTTGTAATCTATACGTCAAGGCGTACGCTTATGTTGCACATCGCGTACGTCGTACCACATTAATTTCCAACGTTCAGCAAAATTTTTGCTCAATAAGATCTTGATGTTGGCGGCAATTTTGGTATGAGAGTCAAACAGGATGAGCATTGCTTCGTCATATTTCCACAACGTTCTTATATGTAATATAAGTCGACGGAATCGCGGCATAAGGTATGGATTACTGCCTGCGGACATAAGCGCATAAAAGATTTTACGACGTAGGGGAATTCATTCATCGGTCGGAAATTGTCATTAAACCGTAATTTTCCGTCCGCAATCGTCGCGCAGTAGAATGTGGTCAAAGAGGGAACGACATTTTCCACAGGTCACAGGTGTGAAGTAAGGTTGGATGTTGGAGGGAAACTTGGTATTTCCCGGTGGAATTAATTTTTACGATGCATGAAAGTTTGTCTCGTCGGCATGAGTATAATGGTGGTAATCTCGGAGATATATTGCAATTTAGTAGACGCAACGTCGACGAGGTCGATGCTCTCTCTTATTGTTCTGCCCACGATCGCAATTGGATGATGAATTATTTAAAGGCAAATTGCGCCGTGGCACAATTAATAACGTCAATTTACTTTTCATTTAAAGACGCGTGTGCCACTATTGGGATTATTTTTTACTCCGTCAGTTTCGCGGAACAGCACTATGTGCCTCGGCACCGTGTACTCCATTTAGCGGAACTTTTTTGCACCTCCGTTTCCGAGGAAGGAATCAATGCTGACTCGTTGGGAAGTAGGTAAGGACGGGAATCAATTAAAACAGCCAGTCGTTGAACGAGTTCCTTAAATTCGATTTCAACACTTTTTTTTCGTCATCATGACAGGATGCTTGTTCCAATTCATTCCGTTGAATTGATGCACTATATCTATATCGTTCAGCGAATTTACCGCCTCGCATTCAGCTGTAGTCGATTATAATGTTCTTCCCCTACTCGTGAAAAATATATAATGTTCTGCAAAAAGCTTTAATATTTTATCTCATCCGTCTATTTCCGCTAAGAACGTTAAAATACACTTGCCATCGAGTATCATGTCGTGTTCAACGAAATTCACACTTACTTCATCTACACGATCCCACTCATGCAGTAAAGTTTAATGCAAGGAAAATAATTAGAAGATTCCTCTAGTGAAGGACGTACCTCAAGTAATAAAGCATCGACGTTCTGCGAGGCATTGCGCTGTATACGCACTGGAGGCCGTACTTTCTTTTTTTTCGAAAACCAACACCAACTATAAAAATCGAAGAGTTTAGTCCACGAACAATAGTCCTCTTTAACGTTCGCTCCGTCCGACCGAATGAAACGAAATGAGGTGACGCTTGAAGCGCATAGCTGACTGACCGTCCTTAGAACAATTTGCATTTGATGTGATACATCCTCGCCGAACAGCGGTGAGCGAGTATCAATGATCGCCTATTTGCAGGGGAACGTAACCAAATCGTGCACCAGCTCCTAACTTGGACCACCTGATTCATATTTAATAGTGGGGTTACTCTCATTTATTGCTTTATCTTTTGCATCTACGTAAATTATGCATATAATCGCACCCGGTCGGAAGTCATTTCGATACACAATAGAAAATAGCTAAACATAGCCCCACTATCGAAGACAAGTAGAGAGGTCAAACTTAAGAATCTGCACGAATTCACGTGCGGTGCAGAGACAGGTGTAAACAACTCACAGCCGTGAGTTTTAGACCGTACAACGAGACGCAATGACACAGTTTGCTTGATAAACCTGTTTGACCAAACAACGACTGTAGTGTTACGCGATTTCGGTTATGCCTGCTCGTCTGTCCTCGGAGTAACACAAGCAGCATACGTTCGAATAGAAGCGCGGGCAAGTGTGCTTTCAATTTGCTCGAAATCGTATTATTGTTCGTTGACTCGCGGCGAGACGTTGGCGCTAGAGCCATGCGATTACTTCGTCAATAAGGTAAGTGGATATTTTACGAGGAGAGAAAGTAGCCGCTGACATCTCGTGATCGATATCGCTTCGACACAGTTTCGAAATCAATGGACTAGCGGCTGATTGGTTTTAGTTACAATCCAAGGTGACACGCGCGAACGAAGATAAACCCTCTACTCGTGCTCGTTAATCATTATGTACGGGATCGGAGGGAGGTAGGGGAAGGGGTAAATATAGTAGTACGTACTCCTGGTCTATACGGCTTGTTTCATGATTGCGAGCCACTTTATCTCCTTGCGGCTACGAAGAGCAGGTCACTTATTTAATTGACTTGCCGTACAGCCACTACTGTGTACGAGAAGATTCTATTATACGTGCTCGTATCGCACCCTGATTAATAAATATGCCGTAACGCCGACACGTTACTCGATTAGTCGCAAACGTGGTAATGGTACGTTCGCCTTTCCTGCGATCTGCTGGATATATGAAACGCTCGACACTGTACGGTACAAGTCTCGCCGTCATTAATTGTTCGAATTATCCGAGGACGCGGAATTTAATTATTGCGCACTCTTTCCAACTTGGCGTCTTTGATCCTTGAAGAGCTAAGACAGTGATCGCGCTTAACTACTTTTCTGGCAATTTTCTCGAGAACAAAGCTTTATCGACAAAAATTGTTTTACGCATTTTCGAATAATTTCCTCGAAACAATACCGCCTCTTTCCAGTTGCACAATCAATGACGCGATGCTCTGTATACGCTAGAACGAGGACATATCATACATCAATATAACGACACTGTACTCCGTCTTAAACTCGACTCTATTCATTAGTACTATGTATTGCTAAACATTCACAATCGAAGCCACTGCGCAACATACCAAGCATCGCGCGAAATAAATTAGATATCATCGAAAGCGAGAAACCGACACCCGGGTATAGTTCTATTGTCGTTCACCTCAGACCTGTACGACAACTACAAATGTAATCCGTACAGCACCTGTATCACGGCCAGAACTCTCTCCACAGTATTACCCGACGCTATATAGTTCCACATTATAAAAACGGGTTTAAATGATAAAACTGATCGAATCATGTGCGTAGTGGAGCTCCGCCATCGGTCGTCGAAAGATCTTCGCTCGAAGAACTGCGCGAAGGGCATAAATCCTACGAACTAAGGGTGGAAGATGCAGCGGGATCTAGGGACGGAGAACAGAGCTCGGATCGCAGGTAGTCTGAACGCGGGAAGAAAGGGACGCTTAACCTCGAAACCGCCCGAAGCCGGTCGTTCGACTTACTTGTATGTGCCGCGCCGCGGCAACGGATTTTTAAAGCGCATCGCTGCACTTCCGTCGGTGCCACCGACAACGCCACGAAGCGGAGAATGAAGCCGGGCGCACTCTCGTTACACTCAAGGGCTTCCCGGCGTTCGCGCACAGCCGTGATTCCCGATAGAGACAGAGACAAAACTGATTGTCAGCGATATGACATCTCTCGACCGATCTCGATGAACGTGCGAGTGGGAGTGACCACACGAATATACACGTGAATACGCCGAAGGACCCGGTGTAGTGAACAAGTGAAGGGCAGAGCGGGGTGGTCGGCCAGGCAGGAACCTGATCTGTCGATCGAGCTTCGCACTGATTTTCAAACGAGGCTGCATGCTTTTGTTGGATCAAGGCGACGTGCACGAAGGTTTCGATCCTTTGCATTCGGAGGATAATTTTTAGATGGGAAAGATGATTTTGCACTTGCTGTCTAGCCGATGAAGAAATGTGTGGAAATCGCGGCAGTGTGGGTGTTTTCGTTCTATAAGAATTTTTAATGTTTTTCTACGGTGACATTACGGTGAATGGTGAATGGTGAAAATGTTTTTGTATGCTATAACCAGGTTCAATCAGGCTTGGCATCAGTTTCTAACGCTTAGAATACGTACTTCACTGTGCAAAAGATTGTTGCTCCTATACAATTGACAATAAATATGCTCAATGAAGTCTATGACGATAAGAAAGCGTGTTCAAGCGTATTAATCAAGTTCTATATCTCATCAATGAAAATATATCGCTTACACCGTTTTGATAAATATTCTCCTCGTTGTCTTTGACCACCGTATCAACACGAGTAATCCGTCATTGCAAATGCATTAGCTTGTTATAGAATTTCTAACGATAAAGTACTGCCTTCGTGAATAGATGGTCGGAAGGACTCGTGGTCATTCGTTGTGCCGGACGCCAGTTTCAAACAAATGGGTCGGTCAGTCATCGTTGTGCAAATTAGTCTAATCCAATTAATGGAACGGTACACGTAGGTAGTCAAAATTTTCCAGTTAAATCTAGCATTGAAGTTCACGCTGCCCAATAAAATTTCTTACAAATGAACGCCCCACAAAAGGCCTCAGATCAAAGGAACAAAATCGTCGTCGGGGAAAGTTCGCTCACCGGTTCGTTTGCTGTTTCTTCTTGTTCTTGTGCATCCAACGTCTGATGTGATGTTTCTTCGTGTTAGCCTCCTTCTTCGGGCGACCATGTCGGCCGTGGTGCGAATTCGAAGAGAACATTTCGTACGTCCGTCCGTTCGTGCGTTAAACCAGCAAATGCACTGTTCCCATTCGAACACGCAGCATGGATAGGTAAAGTGACTTTTAGCACGTCGCAGCACCGGAGCAGTCACGTAATCGCATAGAAGTTGAATTCACAAATACGATGGAAAGCGCCAACGCGACTGAAGCAATGAGCTTTTATCATCAATCGTGAAATCAGCGTTGCAGCACGCGGTCAACGATTTGCGGAGGTTAATTTCCCACGCGCACGCAGTTGTGTCTTTCGACGTGTTCGACGCAAACGGACACTATTTGTACGATATCGGGGAAATTAATAAACAAACCAGCGCCGGCTCGACGCGACTGTGCGCGCATAATTATTACGTGCGCACACCCGCGGGGCGCCCTGCGAGCCAGAAATTTTGTTCGCGTCAGCGCGCACTGCTCCGAATTTTGTTGCCGTCGTTGGTTTTTGTCGCGACACCTGCTGTACGGGATTCGCGGGGCGTGAGTTTACGTACGGCGAAAGAGAAAACAAGAGAGGTATTGCGCGGGCATAATAGCCGCACTGTCGGCTTTCACAAGGAGGTTATTGTCTTTCGGGACCGCAGACTGCCTGCTGTATGAGAAACTGAGCACATGAAAATGCGGAACTTCGTATGCGCGTGATTTCTATTGTGGGGCCGAGTCGTCAAGTTCACGTCTGTCACGTTGAAAGGTCTTCGGCTAACTTCAATCGGCGTGAAACGTGTGTCGAGTAAATGAGAGCCGGCTCTTCCTTCTGTTTCTGAGACCCGGAGTGAACTCTCGTGAACTTTCACAATGGACGCTATCTTCGAAATACATCTGAAGGAGCCTTGGTTAGGCACGCGTAAGGAAGCAAGCTGTATTCACCGAATAAAGCCTGAAGTCATTCTCGGACGCGAAGGCAAGTGAAGCATCATTGCTCACGATCAACGTTTTCTTCAGCACATTCACACGGCAGGATTGAAGATTTACTCATGAACAAAGAGTCATCTAATATGCGTCACCTAGTACGCATCTACTTTTCAATCTATGCATACACGCTTTCAGTTCCCGTAGAAGCCGATACGCTGTACTATAGAAAGAATCCTGCGGCGAGAGGCATACGAAATGAACACTGTCATTGAAGGCATCGGGCGATCCCTCGTTTAGATTGCGGTTTAAATCTAATATATGAATAATATATCGGACGTAGTAAAACGCGTACGGTACGCCGCTCAGGTACATTATTTAACGCAACGGCCTCGAACAGGATCACGGGCACATCGTCTTACGTTTCGTTAACAAAACGAAAGGCCTCTATTTCGTTCCAGGTTGCTTCATGCCGCGAGAACGGCTCTCGCCACCTTCCTTCCCCTCGAATCACAAGGTCTGCGATCTCGCATTACGACGTACCGATAAGGTTAACGAGTACTCTCCTGATGTCGACACGATGTTACAGAGGTTATATGGGTCACACATTGTGGAGCCCGCTATCGTGCGGCGATGGCGAACATTAAAGGGTACATACACTCTTCCCACATTGTTTCACTCTGTATCATACGCGAAGCCGACCACACGCAATGCGAGCCAATATGCTGCTAACCCGCGAACTAATATGCTCCCAATGGAGCTCTGCTTTCTCAACGCCGTACATATGCGCCGTTAAACGTTAATCGCACGGAATATTGTACATTGTACGGTATTACGAGCAGCGGTGCGAGCGTAGAAGAACACACCGTCCCGACTCGTTAATATCAAGGCTCACATTCCGATACGACCTTTCGAGACGATTTCACTTCTCACTTTCCCGTCACTGTGCCTCCGTTACTTATCGACGAATATCGTGGGACGTCGCGGAGAGACTCCGAGCCCCGAGTGTACGCGCGGATCAGTTTTGCGGCGAATTTCGTTGAGACGTCGCCGTGAAACGTTCGCCGTACGTGCAAACTCGCGCAAAACGATGCGAATACTGACCGGCCAGATGGTAGTCGGAACAGGGAGAGAGGAAGGGAATTTCCTGCCACGACGTGTTGTGCATTTATCCGTGTGTGGTAAAGCACCGTATATACAGTCGATGACATCAGGCTTTACGCGTGACGTAAATCCTCAGCGCGTTAGAAGTTGCAGTTTAAGAGTAGGAGGCGCGGCTGTTGGTCTCATTGCACTCCATAAACAAGAGAGTGAACGCGAAGATTTGTCGCACGTTCACTCGCTGCTGCACTGGCTGATAGGGATTATTCTGGGGCGAGGATTTATGCGCAAGGCTTGGCCTCGTGACGCGTGCCTGATAATGAGACTACTCTCCGAGAGTTGAAGTAGCTCGCTGAGAGTGCCGTCAGACGAGTGTGCACGAATTTCTTTCACTCCCGATATTTTTTCTTCCATTGTCAGTACAAGGATTTGGTACTTTGGAAATCAAAATTTGTTCCATGTGCAGAAGACATCTGTCATAATATTATATTTTCTTCGATTTTCCGTGTGCACCCCGTTCGTGAGAGATTCGAATTCTCAGAAACAGGTTTGTCGAAATTCCAATGCGGTTGACATACAAATGCTAATGCTTGGTCTGGACTCACCGTTATTTTATTTGTATGTGTTACATGCCAGTTTGTCCGTCATGTGCAGCACACACCTTTAGTACAGGTACCGTTCTTGGCAGCGTGTGAAAGAACCGAACCACTGCATGGTTTTGAACCATGGATTGCCACGTTTGGACGTCAATAGAACATTTCTTGGTATAATCGCGATCCTGTCTCCAAGCCAGACGACTCGGTCCGGTTATGCATCTTGCCAAGGTCAAGGTCAACTGGTTGCTCCTTTAGACAAGAATCGGCTCGCATGTTGACCTCTGCTCTCCGCGGCCCGAACTTCTACTTCCATCGATCTTCAATAGTTTGGGGCCGTTGAAATTCTCCGTGAAGTTCGACGCGCCGCAGTTCTAGTATTCTCATTTAAATTCTGCTGGCACGTTACAATTGCTCGCTTCATAGACAGATGTATATGTATAACTGAATAGGTTCGTTATATTATAAGTCTTCTCACAATCAGTTCAAAGGTATAGACTCTATCTTATGTCTACATTGTCTAACATCGTAAGCCCACACTGTGATATAGATATATAGTTTATCGAAAGTTGTCATTCAACACTGCTTTAATGACGTCCGAGTAACAGCCAGTATAAGTTTACTAAAAAATTTAACATCATCGATAATGATGTCTCGTTTCCAGCTTTTTAGACTTCGTTGGAGGATTCTCTTTCTTTGTTAAAAGTAAAAATGCATCTATATGTTTGTGAGTGAACGTGTACTTGTCCCGAGCAAACGTCGTGCCTGAACAAATGATAGTGGGTTGAAGTCAATTATGGAAGAGGCAGTGGGCCCCGACGACAAAGCGGACAAACGGACTAATGCTACTTCGCGGAGGACAGGAAGCAAAATTGTTCAGCGCCGGCATACGAGACGAGAAGATAGTAGAGATATAAGGGAAGATGTAGCGACATGGTTAGTTTCAATATCGGAAGCAGGAACTTCTTCTGTCATGCATCTCGACGGTGCCTGGGCTGTCCTGTGCAAAGGACAAAACTCAAGATGAACGCGTCGACTGCGACGACAAAATCAGTCACGATTCGTTTTAGTCTATGGGAAACAAATGCTTTTTACGTTTAATGAAGTGGTTTCTGATTTTGTTCGATTGTTATAATCTATTTCTTACATTCTATATGTGATGAAAAAAAATCACCTGTTCCGAATATTCCCTTATTAATGCTAAATTAAATATGCCGTTACTGAGGTATAAATAACGAATTTTTAGACGAAACTATATCGGTTACCCAGATGTCGATACAGTGGCGTATAACATGTTAAAAGCTGAAGACTATTCTCGATATCGAGTAGACCTAGGCGCTTGACGATATCGTAATGCAATTATTTCTGACACCTACACGCATCGCTGGTTAAAGATAACGCGGCACGGAAAGTGACAGGGCAATGGTGTAGTCTTAATTACCAAATAGAGCATCGCATTGGCGTAACACCGTGGCACTCTTTTACGAATAGCAACTCTTACAAGTCTTACATGCTATGTCTAATTGCCATATGACTGAAATGTTTGGCCTTATTTTTTCATGTGAACAATCGAAGAAGCTTAGGCCAGAACACTATTTATGCACTATTTTTACTTATCAAAGCATCTGTAAAGCAACGTATATAAGTTGCTACAGATATGGCAACGTTACAAATACGAGAAAATGTAAAATAAGCTGTCGCTTATGGCTCGTGCGAAACCCGTCCCGAGAAACGGGTCGTTCTGTAAGTGGACGTGAAAATGTATCTACTTTTTAGCCCACGTGCGTCATCATTTCCGAATAAGGAACGATGCCACAACCGAGTAGATTTGCCCTTCAAATTCGCATTTCCACGAGACGATCACAAGGGACATTCTATATATTGACGTCTTTCTCCCGTGAGCTTTTTTAATTGATTTATTGTCTAACGACGATCGCGATTTCGTATTAGAAGTTTCGGGAAAGACACGTTTACGTTTTACCGAAGGGTACGTTCCCTTCTTAGCGCAAGTCGCGCCTCTTTTTGAGTGCATGTAAACGCAGCCGATATGAAACCGGTTCCTCAAGCAGTGAGAGAATAGGAAGAAAAAAATACTCGAAACTCCTGTGCCAACGTCTCTTAAGTATTGCCTTACAAATTACAATGGCGGGTTATTCGCTTTTGGTATCCAGCTTAAAGCCACCCAAATTATCCAAAATCAGCAGAGGCAGTGGCACGAAAATAGTATCAGAATATTCTGAAAAATCTCCTGGTTCGCCGGATCAATTGCAGAAGAAGTCAGATGCTTACTATGGTACGGAAAGCAGCGACTGGCATCAGTGAAGCGGAAAATTAATTAAAAATGAACACACCGACGCAGTCTGTAGAATGTGCGATGTTAAAGTCCCTTTTATACGGGAACACATTACGTCCACTACGATTTGAGCAGCGATCCGTTTAATCGAAATGTTTCGCTTCGTACAGATCACTGGTCCTCTTGTCCTTACTGCTACAGACGAATTACTGCGTAACCATGACACTCGGCATTAGATGGACGACTGCAGGTAGATAGGAGCTGTTTTAAAACGTTACGCGATACAGAGATACTTTTAACGTAATGCGAGACTATCATTTAGTAGAGTTTCATTGCTCGCCTAAGTTCACCGAACCGATCAGGTTTAGACAGATGCCTGCGCTAGACACGTCGAGCGTGTATAACTATAGAATTTCTATCGTTCCACAATCGGTGTACAGTACACGTTACATTAAAATTCAAGGTCGATCGGATACACACGTGGCTGGATTAAATGACTGCGTGGAGAGATCATCGTATCAGAATGACTGACAAGAGAACTTATTGAGCGATATGTGAACGTCTTACTAGCGGCCGGACGCTCAACGCTGAACGTTCCTCTTAACTGGCTGTGTAGCAAGATGTATCCCGTTGACATAATTCTTCCCACGAAGCGTGAACGCTTCTTACAAGCACCATAACTTCCGTCGAAATGACAAAAGCGCTCTCGCCGTTTTTAGTCCGTTGGTTCGTCAAACGCCGCCGTGTTGAGTTACTCGCGGTGACTCCTTTTTTACGAGTTACACGACACCTTGAAACTCGCTACGGGCTCGAGATATCAAGTTCAAAGGAGAGAAGTCGGAATATTTGAAACCTGGGGCACATGCCGAGCGGAACGACGAATATCATGACGAGTGTCAATCAGACCGCAACGCCGTACGCTTCTGATCGTCGTAGCTCTTCGTAGGTTCAATTTCATTCGATAAATCAATGATACCATCAACGGGCACACTTCATCGCCGGGTGGATAGGATAGCGGACTGATTTATTGGGAGCTATGAATCGTGCATAGAAGATGAATCGGTAGATTCTCGTTATACGATTTTGACATCGATCGAAAGATTCGTCGGTAGAGTACAATAATATGTATAATTCATTGTCAAAGATTCTGCAATTTCGTGTCCCACGGATCACGTACTTTGTATAAACGTCTACACTACGATATTCGCGAAGTTGAGTATCGGACAAGAAACCGGCTAACCAACCTAGTGGACAAAATAATTTCAATGCGAATCAAACGCTGCAATAATTAAATTTGAAGAAGAAAGCACTTATGATCGATCGAAACACAATTGTCCGATTGTCACACATTGTCGACCGGCTGAAGTCTACGTCATGCAATCGTGGAAACAATTCGCCACGTTGTACACTGACGCTGGTTACCGGCGTTATCGCCGATGAAAACATAGGAATCAGTAAATAAACATCTGCTGCTCTGGGACCGAGTGCATGACGCAAAGGCGGAATCTTGCATACAACGCGACGAACAAAATGCATGCATGCACGTTGTGCACGAAGCTGCACACGATTGTACACGTTTTGAGACACGTCGTACATGCCATATAATACGCGGATCAGATCGTGACTGGCTCACCTGTCGGACGTGCTCGGAATCTCCTCGCTGTACACATCGGCGTGGGTGATTATCGTGGAATCCTTCATCTCCTCGCCGACAGTCGCCGCACATTACCAATAAACGGGATGAGACCAGAAAAGGCACACTCGATCTCTGCCACACACGCGCGACGTTCAGATCTTCCAATGCTCACTGACGCTCTCCACAATTCCTTGTCACGTGTTCGTCACTATCTTCTCTTGCTTCACTTTGTGCATGTTGTGCACTCCGTTCTCACTGACATTGTCTGATGCTGGCCCGACTCATTATCGTTGATTGCACATTTCACACTCCCGTCGTTACTCCTAAGACAGTTTATGAACCCAATTCGCTTACTATATCTCCTTGCCTTTCGCTGTCGCTTCCTCAGTCGGTCGATTATTCATTACTGACAATCAGCTCGGTCCAATTGCACTTATTGTCGCGCTCGGGAAGTCAACGGCTAAAACGTCGTTCGGATTGTCACAGAGATTTTTGCGAAACTGTGCAAAAGTGTCGCGCGATATGCAGACAGTCACGTGTCACAAATGTTGTTCCCGTATCCCGTGCAATGGTTAGAATCCAGTCATAATTAGCTTCCGGCGTCTTCTAAAACACAAACCTTAGACGCTCGATTCTCTCGTTCAACGGATTGTTGCCGCTTGTACAATCTTGTCAAAAGTACTGGTCACGAGGTATATAAAAGAAAAATCACAGTATGTCGACACGGTCAATGGACAGCGTGTCTCGTCTTGCTACTTCGTGCTCACGATTGTAGCAGAGTCTGTAGCAGAGTCTGCGGCAGAGCGAACCTAACCTCTCCCCCCTCGCCTAATCGACTGCTCCGAAGCGACTGGTTGCGTTCGCGGTTGCTCGAACTCACGGAACCCCTCGAATCTCTCTCGTCTACACACGACGCCGCTTCATCCCTCTCTCTCTTCCTCGCTCTCTCCTCCTTCGTTTTCTCCCCCTTTGTTCGCTTGACTCACGCTTGCCATCTTTCCTTCGTCGGAAGAACTGCCGGTTGCCGGATCCTCGCTGGGCCAACGTTTCCCCGACTACGATGGCACCTGGGGTACCTAGAAAAAGTTCTCGGAACTGTAGGCAAAAACGCTTCGCTTCTCTGGATTACAATAGTTCGACTTACGATCCGACGACCGCACCGTTTGTGCGAGTGCGATGCGCATTTGATTTGCAGTTTTGACCATCTCTTTGGCTGACTTTGTACTTCGTTATTTTTCATTCTTGACTCTTGCAATAATGTCACTTTTACAGGCCGCGGAACGATTAGTGGACGGGTGGTGTCGCTACAGTGCAGTCCGCGAGAAGAAGTCAAATCAGGAACTTATGCATGATATTGTTATAAACGCATAATTAATGTGCCACATGATTCACGTAGTACTGTTCGAAGGGCCTAAACATTCACTCCGTCGCGTCCTTATCCTGCGATAAATTCTCGTGAAAACCTTGTGATTTTTTCGAAGCACATGCAAAATAAGTGCCTATTTCGTGAAAAGAGTGTCCCTTTAACGCGAGTGCTTATTAGTGAAGCGTAAAGTCAATCAAAACGAAAGTATGGTAAGGAAACAGTTTGATAGAATTCAACGGCGTCGTTTTGGTCGAATCGAGGCGCGCGAAGTTGGCAACGTACGCGAAGTTTGAACATTGTGGGGAAAAGTGAGAAAGTTCAAAGTGAACAATAAGTGACGGTTCCACAGTGATTGCATATTCGCGCGTGGAATGAGTTATCAAAGGAAGACTGCTTTCGTTTTGCGAATATGTGAACGGAAAATGTTCGGATTTCACGGACACGCGATTTCGACACTTACGTACGTTCGAATACCACATACGCGAACGTTAAATACGGCCGAGCGAAAGAATTTCACGCGGACTCGGAAGTGCAGAATAAGGGCAACGCATGGACGGAGCTTAGAAATTCGGAAATATGCGGCACGAAACATCGTAGGGATAAAAAGTGCGAAACATGGTGACGCGATCGGCCGTGGATAATGTTGAAGCACGCGAACGTTAGATACGATCGAACAAAACGAGATATTCACGGCGACAGCAAGTGCGGACTAACGTGACGCGAGCGGAGGTTAGGTTAACATTATCGAATTACACGCACGTCAGACACGACAGAGTGAAACGAAATTTCATAATGTCAGAGAGTGCGGAGTGAAGTGACGCGATCGGACGTGAAAAATGTCGAAACGCGCGGCGGTCGGCTACGACGAACTGAAACAATGTTTCGCGGCGGTAGAAAGTGCGGAACAACGCGACGCGACCGGAGGTTCGAAATTGGAGTGTTGCATCCATTCGTGCTCTCTTTTCCTGTTGACGGATGTCTCCTTTATGGGAGTCTGTTCCCTTCGTGCGCGGTACAGTATGTGACTCTTGAAAATTGAAGCGCCTCAATTCACTCCGCGCAGTCGAACACGTACGCTCCCAACAGGCGGCTTGTCAACAAAGGGCCCCTTACGAATCCGAATACCATATGAGGGGCCTGAGGGGGCCCGCACACTGACGCACACGGGCGCAAGTGCATGCACACTCGACGAATTTCATCCCGAGTGGCCAGAATCGTAGAAATGACCTCCACGCAGCCAGTTCCGGTAAGCGAAACATTTAATTAGTAAGGCGCTACCTTGTAATGGAAGGCGTCCGATGTCTTTTTGTTTTTAGTATGTAGGTGTCAGTTCTGTGATATATTTTCAATACAAGGCGCATTAACCGTTTTACATACGCTCGCCTACATGACACTTTGCATGTGCTTCAAAGAAATAGTTTTCACTCTACTGCAGCGTATGCGGCCCGTTATCATCACTTTACTTTGTCTATCTTCACAATGTCAAACGTGAATCGAACAAATAATGTTTCATGACTAATTTATTTCACCTTGACGCAAAACGATCATCGCATTCTTCCACAATTTGGTCACGCTATCTGAATTCATGAGCGATGATCGATTCGTTGCAGCGTAGATGATAGTACAATAGCCTATAGCTTGAAAGCCATGATCAATGTTTCTTTGTCGAACAATAACGACTTATGACGTATTTGTGACCAATATGTGTCCATAGCTCAGTGTTGGAAGTTATTCTTGCACCAAAATGTATACTTCTCGAGGGCGAGCTACTCTAACAATTAATCAATTTTACATGGAAAATTACACGTGCGATTTTGAAGCTACTTTCCGTCGAATAGAAATCGTCGTACAGTAAAAGATCCTGCTATTATTTCCCATCTATTTTCCACGTAGAATCACCCCTTCTCAGCTGTACAATGAATTAGAGAACGCTCAGTACGGGAAGAGGGTGGCAGTCCTATTTTTGTGACACATCATCCCTACAGCTAGGGAGAGGGTATCTGGCTAAAACCAGGGGTACTAATGGAGCCTACTGCTTCTCAGAGCACAGGCTTATAAGACACTTCTCCGTGTAGTGCGAGGCGTACGATTAGCGCATTCGCGTCATGGTTCTTTGTCTTGCATGCTTGTGAAATTCATACTCTCTCGACCGATGAAATTGTCTTCCATCTCACGCGTGAATTAATTAGTATGACACGTTTACAATTCGTTTATTTAAGAAATCTTTCCCCTGCTTTCGGTTCTACAAGTATCGCGCGTATTTTGTCTTCCTTTTTTGCATGTATACAGTACACTGTTTTCTGACTCCTGAATTATTCAATTGTATATGTACACGGAAAAATAAATGCACGAGATTGCGTTGTCGTTGTGATATTTGTCGAGCAGCTACATTTTGGCATGGTCCCTCAGTTAGTGCGGTCTACAGATTTGCATGGTGAACAATAACATCACCGACCGTCATTATTATCAATATGACTTGTTAAGCTCGTAAGCAAAACTCCTTCCCGAGCGGACGTACTTAACCCTCGATCGACGGATCTTCTGCGAGTCTCGCGGGCAACGTGTTTTTGCTTAGTCATTCATGGCCCACAGTAAATAGTTCGTTGCACATGCATGAAAACAGGTTTTTCTTCTTCAAGGTTGTTGCAACTTAGCCCACCTCTAGAGCATTTTTCCTATGTATAATGATTTGGGGAAAACTCATCATTTGTGACTTACATACAAACGATACTCGTTATGCATGTATATAACATGTGTATGAGAAATTCGGAGAAATTAAGTTAATCATAATATTTTGTTTTATGTCGTTTTAAGTAATGAAATAAATGACTAATACGATTATTCTGATTCTTCTCTTAGAATATTTTCATAATCACTGGCACATTTAGCGTTTTTAACGCACTTTTCAGACACTATCCTGTAACAGCCGATTGATTTTAAACAATTACCAATTATGCTTGCACTAAACTTTGCTGGGCTGTCGTGTGAACAAATTACGTATTTAACGTAGTATCAGTCATCGCCGATTACTCATACGTACGTGTATACATATGCGTTCACGTACGTATTGCGGGTTGCTAGTAGACAGGCGACATTGTGAATTTCAAGCTTCACGTCTTAAGAAGTTTGTGTTCTGAATGATTTACTGGCCGCAATCCGTTGAAACCTTGACGTATTTACGTGTACACGCAGAGCACGGAGCTTGTCTTCGATTTCTGTCTTCTGTTTGCTGTAGAAGTAAACCTTAATTTCAATGCAAATGCAAGTCTTTTATGTAGTTGACATTCGCTTGGATCCACCGTTTCTTGTTCTGCATGATATCGACTGTATCGTATGCCACTTATCTATACGCAACAGACTCAATATTAGGGTTCGTACACGTTGGTATTACTTGTCGTTGATAATATCCAGTTTAATTGCAGCATTTCTCGTCCAAGCATGATTCTTCGGAACTTTAGAAAATGATAAGAATGACAAGGCTGTTATGTCTACCATGACGTAATAAATTGTTGCTTTTTACTGCGAAACCAGTCAGTATACGTGACGGTGTTACGACAGCTATAAACGTCTTCACAATCACATGCACATAGACAATTAATTTTCTGTTAATAATTAATATTAATGACAGAGACGTTATGCCGTTGAGGGATAAAATTTCGATGGAGAATTTCAGTTAATGGGTCATTAATAAAATAAAAATAGTTTATTTATTTAAATAATAAAAGTAACAGTACCGGAGACAGATTTATGCTAACCGCAAACAAGGCACAATTTTCACAACACACTGGATTCAAGCATTAGAACTACTTTTTCTCTTTCTTCAACGTCTTTGCCTTTTCTTCTTTCAGCATATGCTCCGTTTTACTCACAAACGAGTAAATGTCATCGGCCATAAGATCAGGCTCCTCGAATGCAGGGAAATGTCCGCCACGAGGCATGTGGGTAGCTTGGATCATGTTCTTGTATCTTTCGCGCAGCAGAGATTCTGGTGTAAATATTAGCTCATTCGGAAAGAATACGCAGCCCGTCGGCACCAGAATTGGCATTCTAAAATGTAATGTTTGTTATTAGCGTATATTTCAGACAAACAGTGTCTGAACAGCAAATCCGATAATGAACAAGGTGGGCAAGGAATTTGAAAATAACGCGTTATGTACATACACCCGCTGTGTTGAATTATCATACATATTGTCAATGTCAGACATTAACTTTTTTCATTTTTCTTCACCGATTGTCCGTGACGTTAGACAATATAGCTATACTCATTTGCACGCGTACGAGCCGTACACTTATAGAATAAGGAATTTATGTCCACACAATTTCCATGCACTTACTCTTCTATCTTCGCCGCGATGTACTCTTTAGTAAATCGCTCGGCATAGATGCGCATACTCGTGGTCATCGAGTTAGTGACCCAGTACACCATTATGTTATCGAGAAGTTCGTCCAGGGTGAAGTTTTCTTGTAGACCTCCGTCTGGTCGTTCTCTATATTTCATATTCGTCCATGTACTGAATTTTTCCAGTAGATACGCTGCCGTAGCAACGGGCGAAGACGATACGGCAGTACCTTTTTAGAAGACAATCACAAAGCATGACAGATCGTTCGTGGAAGAAATGCGTGTGTCGGTGTTTAACGCACTCATTTAACGCGTGTACGTGTAATGAAATGACGTACCAATTGTGTCTGGTTTCGTAGCTTGTATGTGCATATAGCCCGATTCTACCATAATCTTGTTGAAGGAACGTCCCAGTGGATATATTCTATCGTAATGTTCTTTCTCCACTAGGAGAGACGGGAAGATACCTCCGACCATCATCCAAAATTGGGCACTCCTCGAAGACACAACACACATGTTCGAATGTGCCCCAATCACTCTGTAGAAAAAAATGGAGTCACATTGAAGCATCATTCATCATTGATTCTGATCGAATTCAGCTCGACTTAGTCTGAGATTCAATAAAGTAGCGAAAAATTTACTTGTCTGGATAAAGAGTGGCCATGGCACCCGTGATGCTCGAACCCCAGTCGCCTCCTTCGACGTAGTATTTTTGGAAACCCAGTCTCGTCATGAGATTCTTAAAGATGACACCTATCTAAAATCACAAAACAGTTCCGCGATGCAGTAAAGGTTCTCGATCTTCGACTCTGGTATATTCACGTGGACTAGCATAATTCTCACTATTTTCAGTGCTACCTCAACAGTTAACACAGTATTGACTCCTAGCTTTCTCAATTCTGCTGCAAGCTCACTTTCTTGTTTTTACGCAGATCGACGGATAACTAAGCAATTTATAGTGCACTACTTTCACATTAAGGAGCGCAATTTAGCATTTCCAGCACGTCACGCCATGATCAGCGATAGCGTGGCAACAAGAAACGAGAAACAAGATGTAGGCTGTGTGACTAAGTCAGAAATGCTGTGTAGCATCGATTGATCGCTACAATTCTGAGCGAAAGGAAATGCTCAGTGGCAGATGTATATAGTTGGCTATACATAGTTCGGAAAAGCACATGTGTACACGGATCGACACGCTGTCGAGCATTACCTGTGCCGGAGCCAATCCGGTACGAACCGCGCCATCGGAAAATCCATATCCTGGCAGTGAGGGAGCGATCACTTCGAACACGAAGTTCTGATCCTTGCGCGGCGTCGTCAATATCGGTATAATCTTCTGGAATTCGACTATCGATCCCGGCCATCCGTGGGCGATGAGCATGGGTATGACCTTGATCTTGCTATCCTTCGGAAGAT
Source organism: Priocnemis perturbator (assembly GCA_963942575.1). Classification (NCBI taxonomy): domain Eukaryota; kingdom Metazoa; phylum Arthropoda; class Insecta; order Hymenoptera; family Pompilidae; genus Priocnemis; species Priocnemis perturbator. The sequence goes on from OZ012647.1 coordinate 4,242,547, forward strand.
TTTTCGGCTTCACATGGTAGAAGTGTATGTCGAGACCTGCAGGTTTAACAATAATTTAGTTTAACAATATGAACGTAATTATGTAGTGAAATATTGTCTGCGGTATACTCGTTTTCGTATTGTGCTCCGTTTAGATAGACTGAAGCGATCTCTCGTAACGTTAATCACGCGGATATCGTTGTGCTCGGATTTCAAGCGTCGAGTTACAAGTGCTCCTTTCGCGTGCTCGCAATCGTTTTTGACATTTATATATTCGCTACGCTTTGCGGGCGTAGAGTGAGCTTTTTATTAAGTCTGCGTACCTTGAATGTTCGTCTTGAACTGAGGGTACTTATTTAGGAGAGCCTGTCGTTCAGTCCAGTTGTACTGCGTCCGCCAGTAGTTCAGAATAGTTTTAAGATGGGTAGTAGAAATTCCGTACGTCCATCCGACATTTTCGAGCGGCTCAACGAGCGGTCTCGCGTCGTCGAGACGGGAGTTTAAATCATCGATAACCTTATGAATACAACATTCGTTCGATGTAGACATTAATCCAAATTCTTGCCATTAATTGTAAGCTATCTGTCATCTGAACGCAAATTGCAGAGTAAAATACGTTTTGCCGTGGATGGAAAAAGAGGATCATAACGTTTCTGCTATCTCAAAACATGTATCAGCGATTGAAAGTATAAATGTTTCTATTTTGGTGCCAATGCCCGATACTATGCACTTATCGTTCCTTCGAACCTTGGAACATGTATAGAAACTATACACTCGATCACGCGCGTGCAATTCTTACAGACTATCGACTGTTTGCTGTGACGTATTGATAACGGTAACCGACAATCGGCAAAATACAACAATAAATTAAAATCGGATCGACCACAAGTCACCCCGAACAAACTTTGAAGCGCTGCCGGCGAGCCGGCATCAAAGCCTTCCGATCGAAAGTAGCGATCAATACAGTCCTAACAGACGGCACCCATTAAAGAGACGAAGAAAAAAAACAGCGTACAAAAGCTGACGCTTAAACTGCTCTCTCACCGTTTGCGGAATGTTAATCTTGAACGGACGTATCTCCTTGGACGCATCCCTATTCTTCTCGGGTCCCCAGAAGGTGTCGGGCAAGTTCGGTACTTCCAACACAGGTTGGTTGCTACACATGAAACGATTTATCTCAACCGTCACCGCGCCGCACCAGCGTCTATTAGATAATATGCTCGGCGAGAGGCCTTGGCGCTACTCACAGTAGATAAATTGCGGCAATGGAGCTGAGCAATAGGACGATCAGGGCGGCGATCCACATGTTGCCCGCGCGGCGTTCTACGGACGAATGCCGAGCGAGCACAGGGCGAGTGAGAATGCCAGGCACGTATCGAGTGTGCGCCGTCTTCTTCAAGCGCAGGGGTTACGTTTACGTGCTACGTGTCGTTTAAAGTCCACGGCTGGGCTCGGCTCACTTTGAGCGTCACTGCCGGCAGGAGGATCGGCAACATTCATTAACTACTTTCACAGGCGTAGACAGGACCGGTGCTCGGGCTTGTCCAGCTAATTCCGTCGCGATCTGAATGGCGAGCGCGCGTAAGTCCAACTTTTTCGAGACGATACCGGATCGTATGTGTATGCACGTTGGCGTGGATTGTCTTTCGTCGATTGCGCTGCGAACACGTCTGGACTGTCGATTGTTGGGGACGACTAACGGGTTCGTCGCTTTCTCTGGCGTAGATAGGCGTCGCGCGTCGGTGTTCAGACTGTTCGGTTCTCGCTGTTGCGATTTCAATGGTAACGATTGCGTGAACTAAGTTTTCTTCAGGGGACTAGTTTTTATCGATTGCGCTGTATGCATGTCTGACGATGATTGTCAGTTAACGACGACTTGCAATTCTTTTACTGGCTTGGATAGCACCTATGTTCAGGCTTGTTCGGCTGTTTTCGTTCGCGACTTGAATGGCAAGGATCAGGTAAACTGAACTTTTTTTAGACGATACTCTACGTACGCTAACAGATTGCCATTTATCGATTACGCTGTGAAAACGTATGACGACGAATGTTGAGTTAGCGACGATTAAGGATTCATAACTTTCAGTGACGTAGACGGAACTTGAGCGTTTATAGCGGTGGTATCGTTCTTCTGGGTGGTATGTCTTGTCTAGAGACGGCTGGCCAGTGAGATTGTTTGACAATCGTCTCACCGTACAACGGATGCGTGCGTTTATTACTTTCACTAACACACAGATAGGTCCGATGCGCGATGTCTGAAACGGTTGGCTCCGGTTAAGCCCAGGAACGAGCGAATTCTCTTCTAGGTTTCCTGCGAGATCTGGTCTTTGAGAACGTGTTTCTCTTTCATCCTGAATAGGTTACAGAAGTGGCACTTATTGCGTGCATGTGTATTTTAAGATACATGCGATCGTAGTTTTGCTGAGTTCGTGCATGTCCACGCGTATAGTTAGACTTATAAGCTCGTATGTATACTTGTATACTACTGTTAGCCGTATGAAGTGACATCATTCAATTGTATTTGTCGGGCGCGGCGACGGTATTGTCACTTGGTAGCTCTTTTTTATCTTCCAGTCCATTTTATGTATAAATTTGCGGGATATTCCATTTTTAACGCTTCCAGCTTTAGAATATATGTATAGCACGATGCAAACGAGAACCGTTTTCCTCAATAACATCGTTACCAGTAACCATTCTTGGCGCTGTCGGTCTGATTCGTCACCTTCTATTAAACTGTAATTATGTCGTAATTGTACCGACTCATTTTCTACCGATCATGTTGACTCTGCAAAAATACCATCATCTCACGCTGCGTATCCGTGTGTTCTTTTCCGTTCGCGTTTCAAGTTGCCAGAAAGATATGCACAGTGTTTTATAAGGGCACACGTGTTCCAGTTCAAATGTTCTCGGGTATAAAGGGTTAAATCGTAAAATATTGTGTCAGCTATTAGGTGTCGATGAAATTTTTGCGTTCAAAGGCACCTCGCAATTGAGCTGTTTTTATGGCAGTGGTTCTCAAATAACCGTAGCAACGAGGTCAACGATTAGATATCAGATATCGACAAAAAAAGTGATATCATTAAATGTTTGTCGGATGTATTCGAGGTGTTTTGTAACTATTCAATAATCGCCGAAATTCGAAAAGCGACAAGAATCAGTAGAAGAACTACATAAATAATTTACAATTATACAAGTAGTAGATATTTGTCTAGGTAATAAAAATGTAGCTTCTGTTGTTTGAGACTTAATTTAGTCCGGTAGCCTCAGTTTGAATTATTTTTGGTGTGCCTTAATGCCTATGTATTCAGATAAATACAGAGAATAATTTGCATTTTTGAAGCGCATGCTTTTATTGTAGTTTCTAAACGTTACATGCATCTCATTAGATGTTTTACTTCATCACGATATGAATGAGTTTTCTGATAAAAAGCTTTTTGCCTTCTCCCATATTTACTGCACCATTGAACATCTAAACAAACGTTCGAATACCATTCATCCTTGTTTACGTACTTGCTCAATCATTCCATATGCATATAACCGTGGTTACATTTTTTAACTCTCATTGCAATCCTCGTAGCCATGAAAGATAATTTAATCATGTGTTTGCCGACGCAGCAGAAATATTCATGCAATAATTATGACACGACTAAATATAATCTCTCGCTCCTTTCAATGATTGTCGTATGAATTACGATTATGCATTTACCAAATTCAGCCTATTGGAATACGAATAACGATATGCATGTTCTTATTTTCGATCGTATACTTGTGCTAGAACGTTCCGCTTGTCCGATGAAAAACTTCATGTTTGCTATTTGTTTTGTTTGCGCAGAATTTTGATCTGCAAGACACTCCCTTCCCAAAGTAAATGAGCTTCATCGGCATCGAAACTTACGGACGAGGTTATTAAGATCGTACGATATTCAATTTTGCTTACTGCATTCTTATATGCCCACTGTGTTTTCACCTGCATCCTCCAAATAAGTGCATCGACCTTTAACCGGTTTTCGGCTGGATGTGGCACGGCATAAAAGTAACGCGAAAGTTTCTGTACATGAAATCCAAATAATATTTGTCCCGTCGCCGTCACAGTAATTAATGAAATTTCCGATAAATTTCTTCATTTTTTGAAAACTTTCCTTCATTCGCGTGTTTATGGCTCATGGGGAATGCAGTAATCATTGTAAATTCATTCGCGAGAACATATCTCAATATAAAATTCCCAGTTTTAGATAGAATATGGCTTATTATATAATATTTTACATTTGAATCGCAATCAGTGTCATTATACTCTGGGCAATTATAAGCGACCGATTCAAAATACTTTTGTGCAAAACTATATTATATTACAAAGTGTATGGAGTGTGCACTAACGAATGAAGTACATTTTACACGGCATGATATACCGAAGTTACTCTCACTTACGAGTGGATCCTTATCAGGTAGACGAAACTGTTCTCGCGTCCGGACCGACATAAACGTGAAGGCGCGAGCTTATCAGGCGCTTATTTATTAGTCTGCAATTTCTACTTTCTCTGCCCCCTTCTCTATCTATTCGTCTCTCATAGTCTTGACTACCGGATTGCCGCAATATTATTTAGCATTTTGCGACTAAACGGACATTCGCAAGTCATTCTCATCTTACTTTAATTAAAATCTCACAAAAATTCTTTAATATAATTAGATCCGCTGATAAGCACTCGTTTGTTGAAAAATCGAATTTTATTATATCGCGATTATCACAAGTGGCGGTGGCGTAAAGATAGTGTGGCGTGCAGATGTGGGCTACTGATAGAGACGTTTCAAAATTGAACATAAGCTTTTTTTAATTTTTTGATCAATGTTTGCTACTTACCGAATCCGCGATGTCATGCGATGAAGGATACCCTTTTCATTGTTTACGGACTTTATCACGAGATGATGGTACGGTAATTTCAATGACGCCGATGTAGACGTCGAGGCGCCTGATGATAGTCGACCAGAATTGCGTATCGGCTTCCGAGTAACATGCAGACGGGCGCAGTCGGCTGCAGTAGCAGCACCACATGCGAGGTAGATGGATGGTATGCAGTATGCGAACGCACAGTTAAATAGACACAAGTGAAGAAACTGAAGAATCTACGATTATGCTGATCTTTCCGATAAAAGTTCAAATGCAGAGGCTTGATACATTTCCGTCGTAATAATAAAAATCGTGATCGTGCGTGAAAAATATAACAACTAGATCAACTAAGAAGATAAGAAACGTGGTTGCTGTGTTAGGATTGTATATCGGTAACTGTTACAAAAAGTGTACATACAAAGATATGGCAACGACATGATTTCACCGTGCCATTAATTCATTCGCGAAATTTAAACTTGTACTTCAGGATCTACTTTAGACTGTTGAGTCAATTTGAAATATGTGAATACGTGGTTCGTGTGAATAGTATTTGACAGATGGAAGTAGATGATTAGCACGAGACGGCTATGAAGAGTGAGATGAGGTACAACGATAGGATTCAATTAAAACAATAACAAATACATATATTTCTCGAAATGTGATACAGTAGGTTTTTTGTGTTGGTGGTCGTATTCATCTTTTCTCACATGTTTTTCATTTTCGCTTAATGGATCGGATGATGATTCATCATGGACGCGGCGATGTCTTCTATCTCTTTTTATTATCATTCTCATTCTATTTGGAGCAAAGCCGGCGGTCGCGTCTACCGCACTGCTAAAATCTCTACTATTTTTATTTATTACTATCTTCGGATTGTGGTGTATAGCAACCATGCTATCGCGCTTCTTATAGGCCAATAATTGTGCCGAGATCCACGGCCGTGCCGTTCGTACAAATTGCATCATTAATGGCGATGAAAAGTAACTGGGGTCAAAAGGAGAGGATCACATTTAAAATACGCTAAGCAGTCTCGACGGTTTCGAGCGCCGTTTCTTTCCTTTCTAAGAATACCCTTAAAAGATCGCGATATACAAATATACTTTTATCGTGCGCAGTGGACCGCGAGCCCGCGGGGGGCCGCTGATCAATTTTGAACGGCATAGGTACAGAATATTACATCGCAAGCGCGGAATTTTTTGCAGCTTCGAACACGTCGTAGGAACGGCATGAGAACCGAACGTTCGTCAATTTTAAGTACTTCATTGCCATTAACAATAATGAATGTACTGTTTACGGGCGAAGAACAATTTTCTTGCATAGGGTTAAGTCTGAATCGGCTTATTCCTAACGATAACGATAACGATTTACGGCTTATTCCTAACAATAAAACAATTTTCCCCTCGATCGAATCGATTATTGTCGTCATCCGTAATGCTCTTTTCCCGCATCTGTCTCGATAATTCCTCGTGGATCTCGCTCAGCACCACGTAATTCTCTATCTATACAGCATTTTTCTGCCATGATACGCAAGGCGTTAGTGACAAAGTATCACCGAGCGATTCCGCACATTATTTGTAGAAATCACTTATTGATGACACAGAAGTATACGCATGATTCGCCGAAATTTGTTGCGCCGTTACAAAGCCGCTCTCCGTTTCGTAATTGATGTCTCTGACTCTACCATTCTGTAAACAACGAATTCAGATGGCGCTAACAAAATGAATTGCACTTCAATACACACCGTGTAATATCAATTGGTAACTTGCGGGGGAGAAAAGAATACGTGTCCGTCTAGCAGAAACTGAGTAGCACGAACGAAAATTTGCTTGTTCGGGTAAAATGAAAGTTCCGCATGCGTATAAAAGATTTCGTCGCGCAACTTCGATTAAAAACGTCAATCGGCTCGATTAAAAGGAGTACATGCGAAATCGCTCGTTAATCATATTCGAGCCGTTGGTCGAGAACTAGTTCGAACTACGTGACATCGATTCGTCCTTCTACAGTAGAACCGTAGAACGCGCTGATACCTCGATATAGAAAAACGAAAGGTACGACGGTAAAGTAAGCAGCTATAAAAAGTACAATCGCAACAACATTTCTCCATAATTATCTCCCGTCTTGGTACAGACTCGTGATTTCCCGTACGCCCACTCGTGTCATGAAAGTATTAAAAAGCGTGCGGCGCTCCACGATATAATTGTCAACGAATTCGCGAAGCAAACCGCAGGAGGCCGCTGGTTCGATGCCTCGCGCGGATCTCACGCGCCATAATCGTATCGCAATTTTGCCTGAACATTTTGTTGCCCGTATTAAAAAGCGCTCGTGTCGGTTCTCACGATCACTATCCCCCATTCGCGGTCGAAGAAAATAAACATCTAAAAACTTAAAAAGAAGAAGGCTCTAGTGCACAGGAGCAGCCACCTTATACTTAAAGCACGACCGTGTGTGATCCGTTCGTGATTGTTACATATCTCTCACATCGACGTCGCGGTCAATCAAGTAACAGTAGGCCTGTTCGTTTGAAAAACGAAGCTGTGTCGTCGAAACGACTCGCTAAAACGATCTTCCTCCTCGCGAGTGGCAAAGTTAAAAATGTTCAGTGTGTCGGCCTGTTGCTATAGAATACATTACGTCTGAGAGTTCGGGGGCGTCTTTCCGCGTTCGTACGCACTACGTGACTACGTCGACGGAAGATTCGCCCAAGCTTTCTGCTTTTCCTACACTTATCTTCTTGTTTTCGTCTATCGGCGTCGTGGACGCGTCAACGTTCCGCAGAAGCGTTCGACAAAATGTGATTTCAAAACGAACATGCCCCGTGTTTCACGTCAACCAACGACGACCGACTAGCAGGCGATGATTTTAAACAAAAAAAAAAAGAAAGAAAAAAAAAGACGGAAAAAAGAAACGAGAAAAAAAAATAGACGTCGCGACGCTTTCCGCGCACCCGGAGTGCCTCGCACGATTATGTAACTCTATGTATATATGCTAAAAAGAGAGAGGAAAGAAGTGATGAAAACGAAAGATTACTTCATCTACCTTACGATAAAAACAACTAGAATCACTTGTGTACCATCACCACGTGGGATACGCTACAGTAATTAACACCATTCTCGGCCGAGAACCAGGACCTAGCCCGTGCGCAGAAAAGCGTCGTTCTCCCAGAATATATCCTTCCATCGTCGCGTTATCGTCATTAATCCCGGCCGGACCTCGCCCCTACGCTCGGGTCCGCCGTGCCTTCACCGTTCTCGTTCCATTCTCTGCCTTTCATTCTCCCTCTTTCTCTTCCCAATCTGGCTGCGCTCCTCACGACCCTATATACCCCATCACAACCGCTTCTCTTCACTTTGACTATATAAGCGCGCATGATTCGATTCGGTGATTCGACTAGAGAACCATTCTACTCTCACGGGCAATGCGTGTCTCGCGTTGAACAACTTCGATTAAAAAGGCATCTTAATTAATTCGTTCGTTCGCGCGTGCTCAATCGTCCCGCGCGCACATAACAATCGGCGATTCTATGTACAGTGTGTAAATCGAGTCGTACGAAAAGACCGTTGCGACGATGAAAATTTCTCGAAAATCCCGCTGACGACGGCCGGGAAGTCGTCGGGATGCCGCGAGGCCGCGCGCTTCCCGCCCCCCGGGACGCATGACAATTTTTAACGATTCAGGCGCCACGCACTCGCCGCGATTGGATAGAACTTTGAAAAAACCTCCGTTTTGGTCGCGCACAAAAATAACGCGATGAAGTTGGCTGTGCAGTAGCGCTCGTTACTGCACGCACTCGAGGTAACTGTTCGCGGTGATCGCGACTAGGCGCGAATTCTTGTACAACGTTGATTCTCACTCTTGTGATTTGACAGAGAAGACATTGAGCAAGGAGCGAAACAGGGAAATGGGAAATCTGTGTGTCTGTGGGTGTGTGTGTGTGTGTGAAAGAGAGACAGAGAATGAGAGGGGTAGAAGATAGAAAAGTAGAGAAATAAAGGCAGAGAGTGAGACAGACTAAGAAAGAGCGAGAGAGAAAGAGAGCAGAGACGGACAGGTAGAGAAGACAGGAGAACGCAAAGTAGAGAGGAGAATACTAAGTGTGGGCCGTGGACCCACGTTTATAGACGACCCACTTCATCTAACTTTTTTTTTTTGATCGAATTGCAGTAGCAGTCGCGTCTCGTTGTGGGATATCAGAGGCTTAACGTATTTATCAGCGATTGGCTCGAGCGCATTGGCGTGAGCTTCCTTTACACATTAACCCGTGTGTATTATGTATTGTTGTGATCTCTATGTACGTGTACATGTTGGTTGCGTGACGTACTCTTACATATCCGTCTTCCATAAGCTCGCGGAAAGCGCGTCTACGCGTGTGTTGTCTACATGTCACCATGTGCGCGAAGAATATATGTGTATGTATCGATGTATGGATTTGCGTGTACGCTTTATGGGTCCGTGCCATCGAAATTTTGGCGCTTTCCTCTTGGACGATAAAAAAATTCGACCGCCTCCTTTCCGCAGCGTCGTCCCGTTTCGCGATCGGCGTCGCGGGGCCGACCCACGCGCGCGCGCGCTAGTTTCCTTAATCTAAGCACCAAAATGAAAGAGTACCGATCGACCCGACTCGACCCGACCCGACCCGCCACATACCTTCGCCGCTCGATCGGATACGGGGGGGACGCTCGAAAAGGAAGCGAGAAGGCACCGTGTCTCGCATCGCGCTCAACAAAATTGACGCGTTTCCCCGTTTCACTCGTCTCCCGTACACAACGTTTGTCCAACGTGTCCTTGCGTATTGACTCGCCTGTCTCTACGCACGTGTACGCATGTATGTATACATGTGTGTGTGTGTGTGTTTGTGTTCGGTGTATGCGTGTGTTACAGGGTGTACTCTCCTTCGTTAGACGTAGATCAGGTATATATATCTCTCTCTAGTATTGTTCATACTATAATATATGATATATCGATATCATTTATATATATATCTATATATATAATCTAACTATACATATAACTATGTACAAGTGAGGATCTGGTGAAGGGGTGTGGGGAGGGGAAACAACGGGGATGGACGGGATTCGGGAAGGGAAGGAGGTTGATTTTGGTTGGCGGGAGGCTCGCGAGAGGCTCGCGAGCAGCTCGTGAGGGGGCATGGGAAGGGGTGGGATTGTGTGGTTGCTTGTTTTCTGCTGTTGTGGCTGATGTCGGTGAGGGGGATGGTCTTCGTTTGACGTGCTCCTTCCTTTCCCTTTCATCCGGAGGCGAAAACCTAAGTGCTGCGACTATAAAGTGAGGAAGGAGCCGGCACACAACACGCGCTCGTGTCTGTATTTCCGTCTGTCTGCCGCGCTGAGCTGCTGCATGGCCGATAACGGTGTTAGACGTCCGTGTATTTGCTCAGCTTGTCGCGCAGCAGCATGTTCTCGTTCTTTAACCGGTCCAGCTCCTGCCGCAGACCCATGTTCTGCAAGCAGAAATCGAGGGGCGTGATGAAAAATCGTGCAAGCCACACGTACTCGCGTTTTCTAAGAGCTCGCCCGAGCACGCCTGCTAGCGCGTCGTGAGAGCGTCTCAGAGGGTGCAGATAAATAGTCATGAGTGGATCTTAGGATTTCTGATATTCTCGCATGGCTAACAGAGCCGTTCTTATTCTTCGTTTTATCGTACATGTAATTTAGTGCATTGAGCTTCGACGAAATCGTTTGGTCTTTCTATTTGAGGGGAGAGGATGGTTGAGAACGATAGGAGACGTTCGATCAAGATCTATGTCGAAGTCGAAGAATTTGATGGGTTTACTGATATTTCGACGTGCAGTAACGAAGGGACAGATTGGATGGGTCTGATGTCTTATTGTCATTCGATTCGTCTGGTTATCCGAGATGGAGCCGCGTGAATTCTAGCGGACGTGCTATTACGTCCCGAGGGTTGATTTCGAGATCCAATGTCGTGCAAAGCTCACCTCTTTTTCGAGGAAGCCGGCCCTGAGAGCTATCTGGTTCTCCTTCATGCGACGTGCGTCTCGTGACCGTTTCGCTGCCATGTTGTTCTTCCTACGACGCGCCCAGTATTTGTCATCCTTCAAGTCATCCGGAACGAACTGCGGCCGCAAAGAGAAACAGAGACGATCGAGGTGAGTTACGTGCGATAGTTTTCATCGATTGGGCTCACGAGTTAGATGAGATTCGTTTCAACCATCGAATAGCTTCCGATTTCACCGACAAGACTCTGACGTTTCATTTCATTTGACTACTCTTAACTGTTAGTCCGATCAAATGCTTAATGTTTGATGGAACATTGACATTATTACGAAACACATACAAATACATGTATCTCGCAAGAGAAATGTCCCACTCTGAGATCGAATTTTCGGAGATGGAACGCAGCATATTGCGACACCCCCGTCCGGCAATGGATCGTGTTTTCACCCCGGTACTAAAACAATTATTCATGCAATTTTTCCAATAAATAAGGTCCACGAAACGGAATGTCCGGTATTTGACATGCCTGGAGGATGTAACAATATACTGGGGTCCACTTCCAAAAGTTAGATCTGAAAGTAAGACGTTCTCCTTGCCAGCTGACTCGCAACGCAACTGCCGACGTTCATCGATCTCAATACATACAAAACGATCACGTTCTACGTTAGTACTCCCCCAACAATAGCATCCAGAAGCGCCCCGTTCAAACGTAATATGCAAAGCATACACTTAAAAGCCGACGCCGCATATTGTTCAATTTTTGCCGGATGTCCGAAACAATATTGAACGCCTCACCTGCTTCCGTGATTTCTTGATCATCGGTTGGGGTTTGAGCTCCTCGTCAGAGAAGGCCCGGGTGCGTGGATCGAAGTCTCGCCCCGATGAGGCCATCGAGAGCGCTACAAGAGACAAGCCATATTGTATTCGTGACGAGTCCTCGGAATCTGTCGCGCGCAAGGGGAACAATCGACACAACGTCGACGTTAGTCTAGTTCTGATGTTATCGTGAGAGAGAGAGAGAGAGAAATAGAGATAGAAAAAAAGCGGCACCGTCGCGTAGCCGATCCTGAAGATATCCGTTGAATCTACCCTATCTTCCGACCTCTGTCCCCGCCGAGCGCGAGCTCGAGGGGCGTTCCCTTATAATTGCCGTCTGAAACGTTAATCGACTGTATCGCTATAACACAACATCGTATGTAGATACTAAACCAAATAGCAGCGACGGCGTCGCACTATACCAATGATCTCGGGTAGAATTCGAAAAAAAAAAAGAAAAAAGAAAAAAAAAGAAACAACTACTATCACATTCACTCTCAGCACGATCGACTTCTTGCGAATTCGACATAACAAAGTCGTTGGCGAGACACAGAATCGACCGAACGAAAGGAACTGCAAAGACGCGTCCAGGGGACGAGTCTCGTCGACCCCCTTAGTCTCTCGACGAAGCTAGCAACGAGAGACGGATAGGTTCGAGTGGGCACGTCTTTGCAGCATTTTCAGGATCGACGACGTCGACGGACCATGCCGGTGGGCGGTTGTCTACTCACTGGAATCCGCGGGCGAGGGAGGGTTTAGGGTGTCGGGTGAGCAGCAGTCGCTCGGCGAGGGTGACCTCTCGCGCTTGGTAACCGGTTCAAGGTGGAGACCGGCCGGTCCCTGATGGCCCGGCGCCTCGGTGCTGTTCATCTTGTGCAGTTGGCCACCCTGCATCGTGCCCTGCCCGCCGCCGGCCACTCCGTCGACGGGGATGCCGTTTTCGGAGAGAAACTCGTCGAGGTCCACGTACTGCGAGCAGAAATCGAGCGTCGTCGGTTGAGAATCGACGTTCGGCTGTCCGGGGGGCGTTGTGAAGACGTGGTTGTGACACTGGGCCCAATCAGCGGGTAAATGATCGGAATCGTGTGTTGCGAGGGGTTGGTAGTTAGTTCGTTATCGGCCGATGATGTCGGGTGAGCGGACACGTGGCGGCAGGAGTGACATGACACGTCGAGCGTGACGCAACCGCGATCCACGTGCAGTTTTTGCCTTACCCGTAAACGAGCTCGGATCGTCGGCATGCTTTTAGAGCGTTCAGGGGCAAAGTACGAAGTGGCGCGAGTAAGGCGGTCGTGAATTTTCGCTTCGAACGCGACGCGGACACGGACACGGCGACGGTTCGGTGTGCGCGGCTGCTTACTATCCATGACGAGCTGTACATATATGCGGATATTTGTTTTCGGGATCGCGAAAATGATATGCGGAGAAATCTTTTTGTTTTTCTTTCTTTCTTTTCCCAATATACCGTCGTTATTGTGACAATGAAAGGTGTTGATTATGCGGCGAATATGTGATCGCGAGAATTTATCGAGCCCACTTTGCACGCCAATCCCGGTCGACGTGCGAGATCGATAATCGTTAAGCGCCGATAGCTCACTGAAGGATGCCTGGCATCGTTTATTCGCTCAATTCCGCGCGGTCGTCGTCGGCAAAAAGTCAAGGTTCACCGCGAAGCAAGAAGTGTCAATGAGGAATCAAGGTTCCGTAACTGTGTGGGTTCAACTACGTTCGTGCATTGCCGAGCGTTCAGCGTGCGAAGAGCAAGGGAAAAGCAGCGAATCGCCGAAGTAGATTCTTCGATCAAAGAGCGCGTCTCTTTTTCAACAGATAATAGCCGCTTACGTAGTGCTCTGCATAATATTAGCTCACCTCGATGAAATTAAGAAAAAAGGATGGCAGAGCGAGACGAGTAACTGTTACAAAAAAAAAAAACAGATTGTGCGAGAAGTGAAACGATGCGTTGCACGGGATTATATGCGTATTTGATATGATTCGTAGTTATTTATTGGCTTATTACTTATTATATGACTTTATTTGCACAAACTATTACTAGCCCCGTTAATTTCAAAAATAGATCAAATTCAATGGTAAAATATAAGTGCACAACGTGTTAATTGAAAGATATCATGCGTTACACAGAGTCAGAGGTAAACTTGATTGGAAAAACATGCGATAGAGATTGATCTTTCCTGCGTTCGCCGTTCAAATATCTAGGATCAAACGAGAGGGTTTCGACGCTTCCCGCGAACAAAAATGCCCGACACGTTCGTCTAATTCGCGCGCTCGACCATCTGGCGAACTCGTGAAATATTCCAATTGAAATTCGGATGACGAAGCGCTCGCGCGCGCTCGGTGAAAGTTGCGAATGACGACGATAGTGGCGAAAGGTGTGCGCCGCGAGAACTGACTGAGTAGTACAGCTGACGCGACGAGCAAAGATATTAGCGCCTTGCTCGGGGCACCGCGGTGCATAAGCGCGAGTCCACGCAACCGACACTTTCCGTAAATCGTAAGTCGTAAAAGTCGCGTGTATCAAACGATCCGAACGGCACAAATGTGCGCCGACCGTCATCCGGTCGCGGAAAATTTCACGCGACGCACAAATGCCGCGATAAGACTGGAAGCGTCGAAAAATTATTCGGCATCGAAATGCAAACAAAGGCGCATTCTGGCGGAACGCTCGGCGTGAGAGTGTAAGATTACGATTGAAATAAAACGCTTTGTCCAGAGTTCGTGATTTATCGCCAGACAGCGCGCTGAAGTAAAGGTTGAGAACGACGAAGGGAGAAGTAGAGAGAACGGTGGAGAGAGAGAGAGAGAGAGAGAGAGAGAGGACGGGTGCGAGGCGCGGCGCGAGGGACGGCGGCAAGAAAACGAGCGGAGAGAAAAAAGAAGGGCCAAAAACTTCCTCGATTCCGACGAGGCAGAACGGAGAAAGTCGCCTCCGCCGTCGCGGTTGCACACCAGCTTAACATTCGGTTTCCCGGTTTCTCGATCCAGGAAGGCGAATTACGACGGAGTAGGCGTTACAACGAGGCGATGCATTGGTGGTCCGCCAGCACCGCCACGGCCGTAATTTTCCATTCTACTACGTACCCGCGTGTACGCAGGTGCTTCCGGCTCAAACGGTCTACGCCGATTCCGACTACTTCGAATCACAGAGTTCGGTCAAATTCTCTGTACATTTCACGCTATGCCTATTCGGCGCACTCCTTTCTCTCGGAACCGACCTCGACTGTCTTCTTAATCCGAACTGTGTACTCTCCCGTTCTCGCGGCACCGTAAATGACTTCGTGAACTGGGTAAAGTCTCGTTTGCACAATTTGGCAGCGGTTCGCTAAATCTTCTTTGAACTTCGGAGTATTTCCATAAAGAGCAGTTCGCTGCGATCAGCGCACTGTGCGTACGCTATCGGTTAAGACTGATTTTATCATCGATCCCCAACCGCGTTATTTTTTTACCGCGCACCGACGATTCTTTTTTCCACGCGGAATCAAGCGATTATCGCTCTGCTCCGACTCGCGGAACGCTCGCAAGTACGTCATGGATTATAGCGGTGAAAGTGATCGTACGTCGCGGGTCGCGCGCGGATATTGTCGAGCGATACGTTCCGACGTTGGCCGCTTTACGATCGGCGTGGGTGCAGATGGACGACAGACACGCGAGACGTTTCACGATGAGTGATAAATCGAAGGATGCCGGCGAGTTTGATATTGAAGCGATAGACAGCACACACGCACACACATGGGACATTCGAAATAATTAGTCGTTATCGTTCTCGTCATTGATGGGATGAGGCTGAGCCATGTACATAGGCTTACCGTGCCGCGTCTTAATACATACATGGTTTAATACCTTCAGGTCGGCATCGTAGGGCAGAGTCTTGTCCCATAGATTTGGACCAAGGAAGGCGGCCTGCGCTTCCACGTTGCCCCAAAGCTCTCCGTCGGCGTCCTTCTTTTCCTCCGGTCCATCCTTGCCTTGTTTGCCTGCGCATACAGTAAGTTTCAGATAAGCAACATGTTCGGACAGGCTCGCGACAAATGTAATGCTCGATGAGAGAGAAAAACTTGAGGAATAATCGACAAGCGTCGGTCACTTGGCCAATTAGCGCTCCCGAATCGCATTTTAGACCTTAGCGTCTCGAAGAGTATATTTCCAGAAGTGAACAGTGCGCACCGTGACTCATCTTACGGAAAGTACGGATCCATTGACACGCTACCATAAAAGCTTCCTTTTATTTTTTGTCCCCCCCCTGAAAAGATCGAACGGTTTTTTTTTGCGCCACCTTTTTTACATAGCCACGAATCGGTACCTCGCGGGCATTAACGCTCGTCGCATCCCAATCGATACGTACGGACTGCGGCGGCAGTCGACGTCGGGTTAAGAACGTGTTCGCGGGAAAAAAAGCGGGGTCAGCGCGTTGGACGCGGAGATTTTATAATCGTCGTTATTCATGAACCGATGCGGCAAACATCCTGTTACTTCATTCAGCCTGCATCGGCCGCCCGTCCAGTTTCCTGAATCGTGGCCGGAGTCCTTGACCGTTAAAGAGGGTCCTCTCCTTTAGCAGTCGAAGGAATTTCTCAAGCGCGCGGATTCTCAACGAGCTCCTCTCGCCTGCCGCGTCCATTTCCTCCCGCCCGTTAAGTCGTTCTAGGATCCTCTTCATCGGCAATTGTGACCTCGTCCACTCGCGAACGCGGAACACTCCGACCACTCTCTTTTTCTCCGTCTTGTTCTTTGTTTCTCTCCCTCCCTCTCTCTCTCTCTCTCTCTCTCTCTCTCTCTCTCTCTCTACCTCTCTATCACTCTTTCCCCTCGTCTCGCGTCTTCTTCACTTTCCACGCTCGACTTCTGCCGATGAAATTCTCTCTCCATCTTTCACTCGGCCTCGCTCTTCCGCGCGCACGCGCGATCAGAAGCCGCGGGCATCAAAAATTACCTCGCAGCGGGACGAGAGGAAGAAAAAGAATAGAGCGCACGGGTCCGAGTAGGTGGCCTTGGAGATGCTCGCCCAAAAATAGTGAGCTAGTCGAGGCCTTCGGCGTAGCCGTGCTCGCTTCTTCGTTTCTTTCACGTTCATCCGCTATTGCACCTCTTCCTGCATCTTCCTTCATTTTCCCTTCGACCTCTCTCTCTCTCTCTCTCTCTTTATCCGATTCTGCTCGCGACGACGGTATACTATACACGCCGAAGTGCGCAAGATGAATATTCGTTCTCGCAGTCATCCGGTAGAAACGATGAATCCGAGGACGAAGTGAGAAGAGCAAAGCGCGGCTGATTGTCAAAAAGTTCGCAGGACATGACGCTGCTTTAATTTATCGAGTGCGAGAGGACTGCGGGGAGCTGAATTAGTATACCACGTGTCCGCCATTTACAGCCATGCGAGAGTGCACGCGCCGCTGTTGCGTACTGGTCGCAGCTTTCTTCCTGCAAACACAGCCGCGGATTGTGATTACAATTGACTTTTGTCACTTTCGACAATGTCCTGTCCCACGCGTTACGGTAGTCGACGGTAACGCGGCGACTACGGCAGCGGCCTAAATTAATTACACGCGCTTCGTATACGCATCGATTTCGCATTCGGAATTCAAGGTCCGTCACAGGAAGTTTGTACGCGTTTCGTGTCGAGTCCGCGCGCCCGGTCGCGGAATTTGTCGCAGACTTTGTCTATGCTCGCGTGTCGCTACTCCGACGATCGAGCTGGGTCGCGGAGAACGGTCGGTCGACTGTCAAGGCTATGAGAGCGTGCCTTGTCACGCCACAATGTTAGTTACCGAGAGATCGAATGGAAATAACAGAGGATGATCATGACGATAATGATAATGGTAATGATGATGATCATGATGATGATGAAGAAGATGATGATGATGATGGTAATGACGATCGTTACGACGCTGCCTAGTAGCAGATAGCCACTATAGGTAGTTACTTAGCAGGTATCGAACGACAGGATCGCTTCAAGGACCTCTTACCGTGATGGCACAATGAGCAAGAACTTTGATACGGCCTGCCTGCTTAGTAGGTGCGCGGTAGAAAATGTAGGAAAATTGACCTTCGTGAAAACTGGAGGCGAGGTTCGAGATTGTGCCGTGGCCCTTTTTAGTTATTCGTGCTTCGTACTTTGTCTCGAAAATTTCCACTATTCTGTTATTCCATTCGACGCCCGAGACTATTTTCCACAACATTCGCACTCTTCACTTTCAATTTCACGCGACGCCTATAAACGGTTCTAATTGCCAGCAAATATAGTTAAAAGCGAAAAAAACATAGCACAATTTATTATATCAATAAAAATGCATTTCGTTGAGAATCACATAAATCTACTGTGCTTCGGATAATAATCTCAGTGCCTCACGTCCTTCTCAAGAACCGACGTTCCAATCAAACGACACCGAGTTTGCGTTTCCTATCCCAGTAAGTACGCGGTTAATGGCACGAACGAAAGCATTACACGCGTAATTCGCGCACGTAATGGCTCGCCGGCGTTTCATCTTATAAAGCCCCAATGTAACGACCTATTATCGTCGTTCATCCTCGCGCGTTCGATCGTTCGGGCGCGTAGGGGCGCGCGGACTTTCCATTTAGAATTCATACGACTGACGAGCGTCTCATTAGCGTGCCGACTTTTTGAGCCCCGACTTCGGCGTCGGCACGGGTGCTTGTCTTTTTCCTATCACGCGTTTTTACGCGTCGGCCTGATGTGTTCGACGTTACGCGAACGTACAACCGCGCCGGGCAAGGCGGATCGAGAGCATTGTGAACGCAGCCTTGAATTCGCGGGCGCGACTGCAATGAGAGGCTGAATAGAGCATAGAGCGTCGGCGCACCAGAAATTGCGATTACTCTTCCGAACGAAACGTTACTGGGCACAAAACAATTTTGCCCGACGACAGGAAGGGATAGGCTGGCATAAAAAAGCGAACGGTCGTCAAATTTGTTGGAGAATTTTCCTTAAATCTCCGTTAGCGTTAGATTGACAATTCAATTTTCGTCATTATTCCTTGAATGTGTCGTTAAACGTCTTCATACGGTCGCCGATATAATAAGATTCAACGGAATTTCATCGGAGCCGCAGCGTAATAATACACCGCGGCTACTGTCCACTTTTTATAGATTTCAAGTACACGTCTCTTACCAACCTCGGCTCGACTGCGAAACAGTCTGAAAAGGGTTGCGACGCGCGAACTTTGAGCATGTAAATCGAGCCGACACATGCATAGAGATCCGTGCGGAACGGAGCGTGCAGCAGTAAACAAGCCCCGTCGAAAACTTTCGTTTAGCCACAAATAGAATTTATTCCGGCGCGCATCTCTTATCGAATCGCTCGCATCGCAATCGTCGAGGCGATACGGATGACAAAAATGACGCTCGTCCGATTTGACCGAGGAAAGGAAAGAGTCGACCGACCGCATCTTGCGCCGTTCGCGTTTCGTACTCTCGAGGTCATGGTCCGAGCGCGACCAATCGTTGCGCTTTGGACTGAGAGGCGCTAGGATGTATGAAATCCGACGAGGTCGCGTAGGTGGAGACAAGTTTCGCGTTGCGAGCGCGGACGAGTGGCGAGGGGAGAACGGCGCGGAAATGCATCTCTTAGTGAATGAATGGATAAAATCAGGAAGCCCCCTTTCCTCCCCTTCATGTTATCGGGCCTCCGGCCCACTAGTCGCTGTCTATTCTCTGTTCTTCTCTCGTTCCCCTTTTGCGTGTCGCCTCTCTTCCTCTCTCACTGTCTGTCTATCTTGCCCTCTTTCTCTCCTTCTCTCTCTCTCTCTCTCTCTCTATGGTAATGCCGCCTCGCAACACGAGATTAGTTCCGCAGAGAGCCGGTCGACGAGCAGCCTTGAACCAAATTACGGGCTGCCGTTGTTTAGTTGTTTAGCCACTGTACTGCACAGAAATCTCGACGCTGGAAACAGCGCTCAAGATTGCTGCCCGCGTGCTGCGCGATATATCGCGAATGTCTAGTTTTCGGACGCAACGTTCACTGCCAAAGTCAAACGCGCACACGTTGTCTGTGCGAGTACACGCGTTTACGACATGCTATTGAAATCGGTACTTCCTGCATTATTGCATTTGCACTATTTAGACTCGCAGAATGTCTGCTTTCGTTCGCAATACTCCCGTGTCAAAAGTGGAACGTACGTTTGTGAGTGTTATCTATTCTATTGGCCGTCTCAAGGGATTCTCATTAGAAAGAACTTCTGTACCAGCTTGTCGAATGACTCGTTAGCGCGTTATCACTACATCGCGAACATGTGTTCCAAAAGCATGCATATCCGCACTTCCAGCGTGCTTCGCGACGCGAACTGGAGAATTATCTCTACGCAGCGATCATGCGGGCGCTCGAACGCTGTCCGCGCATACGTGTCAATAAATAACGCGGTACATACTCCGAATTACACAAAGTCCGCTTTATCGCGTAACACGGCACGCGAGTAGCAGATATTAATTGGGGCTATCAGATTTGACCCGAGATTGGCACGGTGCCGGGGAAAGGGTGGCTAGTTCTGGCCGCCAGCGTCGAATGGTTCGCAATCGCACTTGCCTCCGCCCACGCACACCCTCAGTACGCTCCACCTGGTCCGCATTTCGTTAAACACATTCGAGAGACACACGGCGCAAAGATACCGACGCTCACGTCCGCAACATCCACATCCACGACAAGAAGCTGCCTATATGCACACACGCACGTAGACGCGAGGGAAAGAAGTCTCTTGATTTCCCGCTGAACGAGAAGCACGAGAAGCACGAGAAGCACGAGAAGCGTCTGCCTAACCAGCCGCGGAAGAAGATCCGGCCGTCGTCGACGTAAGAGCACTTTAAAAACGCCCGGCCGAGATTCATTGCTTCGTCGACGGCGCGTTCCAGTGGAAATGACGATAGGGGCGTGGTCGCGGTGCTTCGGAAGCGCACGCTGCCGCGTGCATGTAGGTCCGCGGAGGCTTTACGAGAAAACGACACTTTTATTTCTCCCCGCCCGTATCGAGACGCTCGTTACGTTCTCGTCCGCGAGGAGTGCGCCGGATAAGGCGAGTACATGCGGCCACGGCAAAAGTAGGTATCTAAGTCGCACGAGTTCCTGCCCTGGGTGGCGGCCGACGTTTAGGGTCGACTTGGCGAGGCGGCGTAACGAAAGCGGAAGTACGGCAAAGGGCATTTCACGTGACGGCCAGTCCTGACTCCTGCGTCCGCGTCTCTCCGTCCCCCAGGCCCCAGGGTCCGTGCGGCGATTTCCGTTAGCGGCAGAACCAGTTCTGCGTCCGCCTCTCTCCTTATCACAGAAGCGTCCCGTCCCTTTTTGCTCTCTCCTCGCGCTCTTCTCTTTTTCCACCTTCACTCATCGTCACCTCTCTTTTTTTACCCCTCTTCATTCTTTTCTCCTTTGCCTTCCTGGCACTCTTTTTGCGTCTCCGCTCCTTCCTCGTTCGTTTTAGCTTCCTTCCCTGTACACGACTCGCTTTACGTAATCGACGACACGCGAGGGTCTACCTGTTCAGTGGAGAGCACGCGAGGGGGTGGCTTCGGGTGCTCAGCCCCCTTCCTCCTCTCGTCCCTTCGGAAGGAATGTGCTCCGGGTAGATTGTTTCGAGTATACTCCCGGCACGCTCGGAAGGTTCGATAATAACTGTGGTCTTCTGCTTAGTAAGTGGATCCGTTCAACGGATCGTTTATGCCCCGCTGTCGTACGCCGGCGCGAGCGTAGCGTTTTGTGAGACCGAAGCTTTCCGCAGGTCGCGCCGCCTCGGGCGCGTCGGATCCGCGATCGACAGGATAGGTTTTCGATGGTGGTCTGACAAAAATCGTTGTACGAAAATAGGCTCCGCCGGCGCCGCGGAGAAGAAACGGGAACGCGTAAGGCACGCGCGCCGCGCTAGACATTTCGTAGGGAACAACCGCGTGTTCCGTTCTCCAACCTAGCCGCCCGGCGCGCAAAGCTTCATTTAATAACCGTCGCTTACATTCACAATACCCAAGGTTCACGAACTAATCGTCAAATCCCTCGCGAATGAATCAATACAAAAGAATCCGCGAACAATGCCTGCATATTTCACAAAGCGCAGTTTTGAGGACGAGGCCGCTGGGAGAGAAAAACGATCCGACTCATACAACTAAAAGGCATCATAACGAGGTTGACACCGGTCCGGTCCGTTCGTCGCGCGCCGCTCGCTCGCCGACTCTTTATCGTCGAACGCGGCCGTTTCGGTGAGAAAAATTGATCGTCGTTCCGGAAAGACTCGCACGGACTCGCGTTTGCGCGGCCGTGCGCACTCCTTCTCGAAATGACTATGTTGTCTAGTCGTTGGTGCGGGCATAAAGTTGTCGTAAACCAACCGCGGTTTACAGCGACCGCAAAGTGATCGTTTGGGGGGAGAAACCCGCGGGAACTGGTGGAGGGGGAGGGCTGTCGTTCGTTTTTGCGGACCGATTTTTCCCCGACACAATGACGGGCCTGCGGCGTCGGCGATGAGACTCTTCTCGATTAATCGAATCTGCGGCAACAATGGACGGCGCATGGGTTAGGCAGAAGCCTCTCGCGTACCTAACCCACATGCGCGCATTGTACCCGGCACGTACAACGACTTCTGCCCCTTTTCGCCGGCCGATCGAGCGTCCGAAATAGATGGCGAGCAAGGCCACAGGAAATCATCTTCAAACAAATGCGATTGTTTATCCGTCGGCGCGATGGCACGGATCCACTGTTGCCGATCTATTTCCGCGATTCCGTTTGCGGGCTAGGCCCTGGCCGAAGAGTCCTTTCGAATGCTTCGCGATTTTTAGCGTCCTCTTGCGTTCTTTAGGATGAGCGCTTCGATTTGGGATTGATATTTTTCCTCATTACTTGAAATATTTAATAATCCGGTCTGTGAGGTTTTTGAATTACGAATGTAATTAAATGGGACGGGCACTGAGAGAACGCATCGGTTTACGCGAGATTGCTAAGGAGCGAACTAGTATCTCGTGGAGATTGAGCGTTCGAAGTAAGTGATCGGAAGAACGAAGGAGAATGGGAGAGTGGAAGGTAAGAAGATCAGGATTCACTTTCGTCCGAGGTTCGCACGACCGACGCAAATGCAATTCTATATGCGTGTCCTTCGGCACGGGCTCCCACTGCGTCTGTCTATGTGAAACACGGACAGCCAATGTTTTATGAGCTTCAGAGTTGAACGAGCGACCTCTTAAGAAATCGTCCCGAACGGGCAAACACATTTTATGCCTTTCTCAAAACATCATTATCCTACGTCTTTCGGTTCGAAATAATGCGTTTGTGGTACCGACCACTTTTGCATCAACTATCATCCGCAATTTCGGTTATCGGAAATAATGCCGTCCCAGCACAACATTATATAACGCCGATCCTACGACCTGGAATTGCCGAAATGCCTGAGTACCGACGGTGGCACAATTGTTGCTTGCGATCCGCAGACTCGACCATCACGCGACACAAGCAAGGTACCGAAGAAACGAGTCGCACGTCTCCCTTCATTCTCCTTGAAAACAACGAGCGTCCGCGAGAGGTATTGAATACGCGGAACGTCCGAAGGATGATAGAGAACGAGAGAGGAAGAGAATCTTGACTTACGACCTGTAAATCTCAAAACGTTGTCGGTGCCCCGATGATTTGTGCGTGCGGTAAGCCGCCATCATCCTTTTTGACGAACGGCCCGTAACCTGCATTAACTTAGATTCTATTAGCCGCGAGGGCCTTCGGTAATTGTGGTATACACGCATACGTCAGCGAACATGCGCGCCGACGAGGCATATGCGGACGCACGCATACGCGCCCGCGCAGTACGTAACAACATTGCAATCTGCCGGTGGCAAAAATGGCAGAGATGAAAACTTCCCCGTCGGCGTCTCGTTATATTGCATAAATTGCGCCCGAGATTGTTGCTCGATCCTCCTCGTGCCTGTTTGTTCGGCGCCCACTTAGAATAATAATATGTATATTGAATGCAATAATCGAGCGGCGATATTGCGAGATGAACCCCGTTCACCGTCCGACATCGATCGCATCCACCCTTTTTCGCATATCCGACGCGATTCCTCAGCCCTTGTCCAGCGCGCCGCAAATTGTATTCGTTAGTGACCCACTTAAGGTAATAGCACGTGTGCGCGCGGTCTCTGACGAGCATCGCTTAAGGAAGAATTGGACAGACGTAGGAAAATCAGAAGTTCTTGAAATTTTCAGGGATGATGCATTATAGAAATTCGAAGATAATAACTTAATAATTTAGCACGGTCTCTTATGGAGAAATCACAATTGAAGCTCTTTTATCGTCGGATTTAGCAGTTGTACACTCAATGTGAAAAATGTTGTGTTGTGTTAGCGAATAATGGTAATTTTTACGATAAATATTATTTGAAATGAAAAGTCAATCTATTAAAGTGCGAATTACATATTATTCTTCCATTTGTCCATGTTAAACATTTACTACGTTATTCCTCCTTAATTTTAATTGAACGTTTTACGCAGCCGCGGGCGCACCTTTGCACTCCGCAAATTCGTTACATGTTATGTTATTAACGTTGCAATTTATCCAGCGGGAAATTCACCCTCGCTACACGTACATCAGTCTTTTCCACTGGTTTCCCGGGGACTTGCCAGCCGACACGTTACGATGTGTTCGCCGCGAAGAGTTTATTAATATCTACAAATGGTAGCGTTTAGAGTTCACGTTCGTCTATCGTGATCGCACTATTTTTCGCCGCGGACTCTTTGCAGCAACTGCATTATCTGCAGCGTAGAAATGCGCGCCACGCGCGAGAGAGCGAAATTATTGCATTGGAGGCGGGAAACGCGAGGCGCATCGTTCGCTATCGACAAAATCGGAGTCTAATATGACGATATGTTAGGCAGCTCGCGAATGCGCAGCGCGTCCGGCACTAACTTCCACTTATCTTCCACACGCCGTCTTCTAATCTTTCGTAGACAGACCCATTCTCCTTGCATCTCCACGCAAGACGGTAAATAAACAAACATCGGGCGGGCGCGCGCCCGTGAAAGTTATTCGAAACGCATCGAAGTGCAGCGAGGAAGGAGGGACGAGACTGTATATACTCTCGAAAATCACGGATAGGATCTTCCGACTTCTTCGCTCGCTCGATTGTACGCTCTCCGTCGCGTAAAGAACCGGCGCGCTTTACGTAACGTCTGGCTTAGCACCTGTTGAAAAGAAATAGCCGAGCGAGAGAGGGTGAATGAGGAAAAAATTTATGTGAGAGACTGGAGAGAGGGAGAGAGGGAGAAAGAGAGGCGAAAGAAATAAATAAGCGCGCCGAGTGCTTCCCTGGGATTGCCGGAAGCGGGCCGCGTTTCTTTTCCCAAAACACTTTCTCTTTTCAAGTACGCTCTAATTAGGCCGGTCGTCGTTAATTATAAACGCACACGTCGGGCTTCGGGCATAATCGTTGTGCGAAAGTGCGAAGGTGCGAGAGACGGACGAGGGATCATCTCGTTGGACTGCTTTTGCAACGAGCTTAACGACACTCGCCGACGCAACGGCGTTACATTGTGACACGGTACCTGCCGCGCGAGTTTGCGATCAAGCATTTCCAGCGTACGCGCGAACGGCGGTGATCAATTGGATGCTCGTGGCATTTTGCAAACCACCCGCTCTCTCTCTCTCTCTCTCTCTCTCTCGCTCACGGCGCGTTTCTGGTCTCTCGTTCGCCCGCATCGGAACGAAGAGCCGAGCGTGTGTGCACGCGGCATGCACCTTAGCTCATACACGGGCGGGCTACTCCGCTCATAATGAACGGCGCCGTTAAACTATTTTTAATTGTTACGATCGAGCGCGAGCGCCATTCACCGCGCGCCATTATAAAATATCAGCTATTTGCCGATTATTATTCCGTTAATGTGGCGTGCCGTCACAATGTGTCCGTGACGTAACGTCGTAACGCGGTTATTGGCTACTTTTCACGGACGATAAACATTTGCCCAGTGACGCTTCACCGAGGCGAATCGAAATGCCTCACGATATCCTCGTGAGAACGCCGCACACATAGGAGGCGCGCGTAATTAAGAGGACTGCAGGAGTTATTTTATTGCGAATACAAAACACGTCGTATTGTCGAGATTAGGTGTCCGTATTTGAGATTGACATCGTGCAGTGGAACGTATCTCTTTCTTCCGACCGACCGACAGAAAACTGTTGCTCTGCCCGGGCGAAGCTAGCGAGCGAATGTCAGGAAGTTTATAGGATCGATCTCGGTCGCGTCCGCGTCAATTAAATTGCTTGCTCGCGGTCGCATTCGAATTAGCATCATCCAGCCAACGATCCACCCTTTGCTAATTGTAATCGTATTCCCGCTTTAACGGAAATTCGCTCACCTCAAGAGAGTTTCCTCTTTCGCCTATATTGTTAGTTTCGAGCGGCGCACAATAGTGCATACGTTTATCGGCCTTATCTTCAAAGCATTGCTTCGAGAGACGCCTTGTGAAAATGCAGGGAAGAGTTATGGGCTGGAAGTCGTATATTTCCTTGGGTTTCCACCGCACACGCGTGTATATCCACTTCGCTATCTCTCTGCTTCTTAGCGACCTCATTGTCCATATCGCCGGCGCGTTTTTAACATCCAACTTTGCCGTTCGTATTTAAACGTCTTTACCGTTCGTTCGCGGCACTTTTCCGCGAGTTCCGACGCTCGCACGGTCTTCCCTCGCGACATATTCACTCGCGAAGCATGTTGCGTTCGTCAGCATTTCTTTTTTCGCCTCCGTTAATGACATTCCGTTTTCTTATCCCGAGAATCTTGAATACGATTTGAATGTCTTGTTCGTAGAATGTGAGTGTTTGCTTTCACTGTTACGGAAAATTTTAAATGTTTCAGAATTGTTTGTCGGTGTGAAGTAGCTTTCGGTAACAATGTAGTAAATAATTGATCAGGTTTAGATTTATAATTCAGTTTCAGAGTAGTACAAACGTATTTCGATACTTTCAGATACCTACACGGGGAATATTTCCCTAAACGCCTAAAGCGGCTCGTACCTCCAATAACACCATGTTACCTTTTGGTCGAAGTTCCGTGTGTGAAATGTGTGCGTTAAAAAATTCATTTGCCCGTAGTTCCTGCGACGTTCAAAAGAACTACGCCACTTTGAACGATCTGCGCTAAATATAGGCCGATTAGCATTTCTACGATACACATATCGAACAGCACGCTGCTTCTATCGTATGTTTAGTGACATTGCCGTGTACTCAGGTGCCAAGGCAAGGACGCGCGAATATCAGCGATCAAGACGATACGTGCAGAATTGACACATGCCGCCGAAGTCCTAGATCAGGATGATTAACGATCAATTTCGTCGTTTCAACGTGCTACATCAGAGCCCACGTAGGCGTCTCATTCGAAAGTTCTGCCCACGTTGCGTCGTTAATTTCATTAATCGTAAGTCTTCCGCTCGGACCGCACGGTACAACAAACTGTACACTCCGAACGAAACTCACAATCAGCCACTTTTCTTTCGTTCGTCGCTATACGCGCGGGCGTCTCATTCGATCAGCGCGAAAAAAAAAAAAAAGAATGCGGCGGCGGCAATGTTCAGAGAGCGTGGAACAAAATACGTATTCCATCTGCACCGATCTGCTCCACGACGGTGTCCAACCAAGGACACCGCGCCGAAGGCATAACTTTTCACCGGGCACCGTTAGCGCGCGCAGCCACGATATTTTTGCCTCGTCAAAGGGAGCGCATATTTCAGTCGTTCCCACGAGAGCCAAAGTGTCGTATCAATGAGTCCCACTGAATATTTTTTCCTTGCCGAGCGTCAACGTTCAACCTTCGTCATTCACCTCGCACATTTTTCCGTCGCATAATGAATCGTGGAAGTCGCGCGCGCGCGGTCGGATGTAGGGATTGGGAAAAAATGATAGGTAAGACCGGTGGCCCGATCGGGACGGGTCGTGCTGTGTCGCGCAACAAGAGTGTACGCACGCGCACATGTCGCGGGTATATCGCGATTACAAGTTACGAGCTCGCATATAACGGGCTGAAACGCAGCGAGCCACGAAGTCGTCCTTGGCCGCTCCTCCGACAGCCTCCAGACCTCCTGGGAATCATTTCCTACTCCTAGCATACAAACGGACTCGTGTACAAATGCGCGCGAGAGGCGAGAGGACGTTACAGGAGCGTGCACGTTTCCATGCGCGTCCGTGTGGCCGCGTAGGTGTGGACACGTGAGCGCATATAAATACTGAAGTTGAATTGCGAGCTTCCTACTACGAACAACTCTTCCTACCCCGCGATCGAAAACAATATATTTACTTCGCTCCACGACGCTCAGCTAACGCTTGCCTTCCGCAGAGATACGATTCTCAGTTTCGACTGGCTCGAGTCGCTCATGATTTACCGAACTCCGCATATTGTACAGTTTAATAACAGGCGAGCGTGTCGCGAACATTTATTAGAGTCCGATGAGCAGAGTACAAACGCGTACTCACGGCGACATCCGCAAGTGGCGATGGATAAGTGTAAGTTCGAAGAAGGACACGGAAAGCCTGATTGCGAGTACCGTGTCTGCGAGTGAAACAATCGTTCTTAGCCAGTACGAACACTATCGAACGTCGACATTGTGTGTTGGCAAGGATCGCGTGTGAATGCAGAAATCCGTATGCATACGCGCGCGCATAATTACTGAGCTGCAAATAGGCCCGCCCAAGAAAACAGACACAAGTGCGCACATTCTCTCTCTCTCATTCTTTCTTTTCTCGTGCATCACGGTAATTTAATGCCTCGGTGTGAGTCCCGCTTAAGTCGCGCACTATTATCACACACGTACATGCGCCACGCTAGTCCTGGGACTGTTCTACACGCAGACGAGCGCGCCGGGGACCCACGGAGTTCGCGGAGGGATTATTACTTCCCTGCGGAGGGATTTTGCGCGCACAAGTGTGCACGTGTTAATCGCTTGCATTTAACGGCGAGTACTTACGGTACATAAGCGCGAAATAATCCCCGAAGCATGCGAAATGGGAAACTGCAAAGGGCCCCCTTTCACGCTCCGATATTTATTGGCAGCATATATTGTTGCTAATGTAGGCTTCACGCGGCTCGATATGAGTAATATAATTATTTCGGAATGTAATAATCCTCGCTTCAAATTCAAATTCCGTTGAGTTCGAGCGTATAATCACTATAGTGCCTCGACTTGGGGTGATGAGTAGCATTCTCAGCACGCTCAAACGAAAATGTTGAAAGAAATAAATACTGAGGCCTGAGGCTGCGAGATTTTTATAAGAACTTTTGGTCGAGTACCGAGAAATTCTGACGTACATGTATTAGAAGATATTTAGGTAGATTCGGAAGTTATTAATACCGTAATTATCAAGGAGCTCGTTAATTATATTTCGCTCGTCCAATTCCGATGGATATTAATTCCATCGCCGTTTATGTCATTAATGTTTATTGTTATTTAAATGTGGTAAAGATTGCTGAAAATTGCTCAGAGGGCCTCCTATAATCATCTGTTCGCCAGTCCTGTATGCGTCTCGTGTTCAAGTACACACACACATATACATGCACGCATGTGCTTTCATATTCATACGAGCGCGGGTATTCGATATTTATACCTTCGAGGTAATACGATCGATAAGAGGAAAAAGAAAAGGAAACTGAATGGCGCGTATACTGGTGATTGTCGATTTAAATGTGAATGTAATGACGGCTTGTACGTGTGCGCCGATGTAATTAGCGAACGTGGAGGACGCATATCGATGTCTTTGCGAGCTGATACACGTACGTAAAACGTGCATACGTGTGCTCGCTCGTGTTCATTCGCAAGTAGAATGTTCAGATTGGATAGTGTCGACTCCTGCTAACGATCATCGTCATTAGGATCTCGATAATTTCGTTTCATTTGTTTTTCAAATTTTCTTTTAAATCGATGCAAGCGTCGCACGCGAAGAATCTCCGTCATTACGTGGCAAATTGAACGAGGCTGTAGCACGTGAATTTAACGTAGCTATGATTTCGTACACCACCATACTGTGCCAGTTCATGAGACTAGAGGTTAATACGATTTTTTTCATCGATTTCGTATTTCACGGTTGTTAAAAATAAACATGTCCAATATTACGAAACTCTGAACGAGCAGATGAATATGTAATGGCAACTTCGCGCAGAAGAATAAGCGCTATATAATTAAAAGCACTACATTGTGTATAACCTGATGTGCGTTGCATATAGCGCGCGTTCCTTTTCAGAATCCGATGATGGAGCGTGTCATTAATTACTCTGTAACGATGTTTCTGCTATGCTAGCTCGAGTTGCGCTCGTTTTTCATCGTTTCCGCGAATCGACCGATGCGCGTCGAACTGACAGACCGTGATCCCGATAAAAGAGAGCAACAGGTACGCAGGATACAGTGAAACAGAAAAGCCAAGCGGATAAATGTCTCGAATTGATCCTACACAATATACGTCCTCAAAATCATCTCACCGTTGCTATAAACAAGTAACAACTTCGCCCCCGCCAAACGTGTAAAAGAATTGAATTTTAAATCTTCTCCACTATTCATTATAATCCTACTATCACGAACGCGACAACATTTAAGTAACAAATGACACATAATTATCTCGCGCAGTTTCCTTCAAGCATCAAGCCAGACTTTAATACACTGCGACGTTATGTTCTGCGGACTGCTAATAACACTTTATAATACACACGAACAAAAAAAAAATGTTACCCTATTCCGCACCAAGTTCCACGCCGAAGTTGCCCGATTCTGGACGCCAAGAAGTTATGCTCCGGTTCCGCACAATTGCCGACTACCCAAATCGAGCCGCTCTAATTATCCATTTCACCCAAGAACGTCCGAGACAATTCTTGACGCGCGCGCATTGGCAACGCCCGCTAATTTATTCGCCGAACGATTTCGCCGGCAAATAAGCAACGTCGGGCAGCGATTTCGAATGGGTCAACGCGGCCGCGTGCGTGTAATCACTTCTCCGCCAGACCGTGCGCCGTATCATTACCCGCCTTCGACTGTTCTATAAATACGAAAAAAAAAAAAAAACATTCCCTCTTAATTACTTCCGCCTGCAACGGTGACTGGAGAGGATCGGTCACCTCCTAACCTCGTTAGTTCTCGATCGTGAGATCGGCGTCGAGCAACGGGTGGTGCGCGCGGAGAGAGAGAGAGAGAGAGAGAGAGAGAGGACTCTATCGTGCCTCGCGAAGTGCTCGTTCAGCGAGAGTGAAAGAGGATTTCGCTTTCGTTGGGAATGCCTCTTCTTTTCGTTCCCTCAATTACGCACGGTAAGGAGGAAGAGGCGAACGTCCCTCGTCGCGTTGCTTGCGTCGCTGTCGCTGGCAGTGGTTACGGCCGCAAATGGCGGTGCAATGTCCGGCTTGGATGGTACTGGTCTTCCTATGAATGGCCGTCGCTAAGAAGATGGACTGTGAATTTGTTCTCTCGAGCCTTTTCGATTCTTTACAAAAATTCGGACGTTTTCGTTCTAACGTTGCTTGGGGTCCAACGGATCAGGCTAGTTCTGGTATGAATGACTCTCACTGGTTACGTTACAGTCGTTGCACGAACAGTGGCATTGTTTCGCACTTGTTCTTTGGAACCTTGTTCACTTTTTTCGTTTTTCGGTGTTCGGGATATTGATGAGAAGCGGAGCCTCTGAAGTGGGTGCGATAAAACGTCGGCGGGAAAAATTGAAAGGCATGCTGCCGAAATACCCAGATAGGATCTCTCAAATGTCGACACCTATAATATACAACCCATTCGCGCGTCGTAAGAGTAACATTCGCTTTCAGCGCAAGCATAAATACGGCGCTGACGGTCGTAAATTTCGTTTATGAATTATCGTATTCCTAAGACATAATCTTCGCGGCGCCCTGCATCGCGGCAGTTCGAACTACATCAAAATATGGAACACTCCGCTCTCCACGAATTACCACCCCCCCTATCTCAAAAAAAAAAAAAAAAAAAAAAAAAAAACCAATTAAAATAAAAAACGTGCCAGATATATTTATACGTCATTATGCTCAAGGTGCCCGCGTCAGTGCGAGGGCAAATGAAGAGAATAGCGGCTCGGTGGAGGAATGGAGCATGTGCGGTAAGAGGGTTACACTCTTACACCATCGAAGCTGCACATTGTACCGGGCAACACTGCGGTAGCAGAGCTGCGTGAATGTGTGCGTGTGTGTGTGAGTGCTGTGCCGCTGAACGTCGTCCTCGTCGTCTTTGCTCTGCCTCTCGGCGTTTGCTGCTCGTTTCCCCGTTACCCGGTGACCCACTCCACTTGAGTCCACGTGACAGCATAAGCACGGACACACACATACACATACTGCATATAGAGAACCGGGAGACAGAGCGCGGTACCCTGCTGACGTGCGGGGAGGGACACGCAGGCAGACACTGGCGTCGTTGCACAAAAAACAGTGAGAGTGCAACGCGATGCATCCTGCATGCACGCGAGTGTACGTGTGAGGCTTTGGATCATAGAGACGCGTGACGTGTGTCGAGGCTCGACGGTATGCGTGGACAAGCATGACGTGCGTGGCACTTCCATGTGCCCGCGTGCGCCTATGTCACTCTTTGTCCTGACAATATATGTACAGCGGACGCACACTACGCCGAGAGTGAGCCGCGTTCTCATACATAAACATCCCTACTGTCTCCCTCGTGGCAACTATTTCGGACCTGCCCTATCTTCCGTGTGGGATCTCGTTGAAGCGCGACCACGGTGCGTTTCGTTTTCGGGGTGTTACGCGACTTTTTGGCCTTTCGGCTTGCCGTGTGCGTTGCCGGTAGCTGGTGAAGTTCGTAAGTCAGCCACGTGATCGCTGTGCGTTTCTAAACTGAGCGTGTCGGATAATATTTTGGTTCAACAGACGTTGCGCGCGGGTGATAATTCTCGCGGCAAACCTTTTGGCCGGATTCTGCTGTCCGACTCTGCACTCTTCTCGAGCGCGGACGGCGAAAAGGCGCGTACTTCGGAGGTGTCGCAATTTTCAAAACCTGCCGACTGAAGTGGCGCGTTCGTTTTTTTCGCAGCCGCATTACCGCCGAGCGTGTTGCATTATGCGCGGCGTACGATTCCGATGCGGATACTTTCTCCCGCGACTTTTGCCACCCAGAACTCGTTCCGCGCCTTGTTCCGAGCTAGCTTCAGGAAGGATTAATCTTGGCGACCGAAGCACCGATGGCGTCTGGCAAGGATTAATTATTAATTTCATTTGGCGCAGCACGATATACTCGATATATTTTCGTGTTTGTTGTTTTACTCGCAAGTCGGTGAATGCAACAGTAGATGGATGCATGAGCGGAGATTCTTCGTCCCGTGTTCTCGCGATATTACGCGTGCGTTCCTCTCGAGAAGAAGTAAAAATTCACACGGATACGGATGCCTCGCGGTCTTTACTCTCTCACCTGCGAGTGCTTAGAAAGCGAACGTGCCTCCGTGCCTAGCGAAAGGAACGACTCCAGACTCCACCTCGCCGATTCAAACTCGAGAGCTCAATGAACGAGCATCCTGAAATCGCGACTGAAATTGCGTCAGGCTGAAAAGAATGAATGCAGGCTTTGAAATCGATAGATTAAAAAATTCAAATAGCTCCAAGATGTATGATTTTTATTGGACGACGATCAAACCGATTGCAATGGATGAACCTGCCTGGCCCAGGCGTTTCATATACTTCGATACGAAAATTGTTCACGGTACGCAGAGAAACTTTGCATACCCGTAGACGATTGCCGATAGGTTATCGGAACGCATCGACAAGTTCATCTTTCTCCCGATGACGATCCATTCTTGGCCGTTTAGAATCAATCGTTCGAGTGCAACGTACGCGGTCGTTGGCCAGAAGTCGACCGAGTGAGCGTAGGTGCCGTTTCCAGAGGCAGACGGCCGAGGAGAAACAGAAAATTGTTCACCTTCGGGGCGCAGTCGGCGCGAGCTCGATAATCACGAAACGGCACGAGTTCGATACACGCGACGAAAGACGAGCCACCGATGCACTTCCGGCTGCTTGACCCTCGTCACTTCCTAGGGGAAATCGAATTCACGATGTTCGTGCGAGAATTCAAATGCGATGTCAATTATATTTGAAAGGTCGAATTAGATATGCAGTCGTTCGTTTGTCTCAACGTCAGTTCAGTCTCGCTCCACATTTTCTTTTCTTTTTTCAGTAAGTAGTACAAGTTTCAAGTACAGGCATATCAGTGCCGGATTAGCCATATAGCAGAAGTAGCAAATGCTACGGGCCCCGCGCTAGTGATGCCAGAAACCGAAAAAGCAGCAACAGCACGCCGAGTGTGTGCGTGCCGTGTCTGTGAGCGTCTTTCGCGACGTTCAACTATGACGATTTTTGAGAAGGATGGCACTGTGCTCTGTCTCCTTTCCACCAACGTCGCACCGCGTATGCTTCTTTCCGATGCCGAGTTTGAGCTAGGTCCGAGCACGATCATAATAGCGAGCGATAGTGAAATGCGTAGAAAAGAGACAGAGCATAGTGCCATCCTTCTCAATAATCGTCACAGTTGAACGTCGCGAAAGACGCTCACAGACACGGCACGCACACACTCGGCGTGCTGCTTTTTCGCTTTCTGGCATCACTGCAAGGGCCCCTTGATAAAATTTGCTACAGGCCCGGCGCTGGCTTAACCCGGCACTGAGGCATATACAAACGATAGATTTCGGCAGCGCAGGCAACTTATATGCATTCAGAACGCACGACTGCTGCGGAGGTAAAGCGCGCCTCGTTGCTCGCCTCGTTATTACGGAAATTATGTCCGACTGCACGTAATTACGAGTCGGCCAGCGACAGAAACGAGTCCGTCGACAACGTCACATCCGACGTAAACGTCGAGGGCCTGTCGTGTAATTGGCGACGTTGCGAACGCAAATAATGGCATTATTTCTCGATTACCTGAGCTACGTACGCAGGGGCGAGGGGTGGGAGGTTGGTGGGAGAGAATTCCTCACAGACGCGCCATTCTTCCGAGCAGGAAAACTTTTCCGCGACGGTTTTCCGATATTCACCTTCGTTTGCATTTCATGCGACTTTTTCATACTTGCATCGTGAATGCTGCGATACTTTATGCACAATATACGACCGGGCGACTTACGGTTCACACACGGAGCCGGTGAAAGTGAACCTATCGCGATCTCAATATAACGCGCGAGGAAGCGAATTGTTGCAATGCAATTTCCAAACCGGTAATTAAAGCCGGCCAATGACCCCGCGCTCGCGGGCCCGAAAATAATCGCCGATTGGCTGGAGATAATTAAATCGGCGCGGGCGGAGTAATTGTTGCGAGAGACGTAATCGATTCGTAATCCTGAACTCATCGGATTCGTATGCTTCGCGTTACTCGATTGCGGAATATCGCGGCCCAATTTGGGCTGGCTCACTAGATTCACCGACAAACGCTTTAGACGGTGAAAGTATACGACGCTTCTAGTTTGCATTACGTATGTACATTGCCCGCTCTATTTTTACCTTTATGTATTTACATTTACAGCATCCACGTGCAATGCACGGAGTGGAAGGTCGAGCCATCAAAACTGTACCATAAACCTGTCCGTGCGAAACAATTCACGCTCGGTCAGTTTTGTCCTCGATTATTCGCTCCTTCTTCGTGGCTAGGTGTTTCTTTACGGATCGCATGCCCGGGGGCCGAATGTGAGTTGCAGCTTTAAGAGTTTGGGTGGCCGCCAAGTTGAGGTAAAGGAGCGAAAATTCGGCGGTGGAAAAAGTAGGCTAAACATGGACCCAGTTTGGAACGGCAGGTGAACATACCGGGTTGAAAGGTAAAAGTCTAGATGTTATATTATCGCAATATAATTATAATTCTCCGATAACCCGCTTGATTCTACTTATGCCGTACCTAACAAAATAACATACAAAGTCAGAGTGGTTTACGATCAGATAAATTCGCTTTCAATTCATAGAACGAACAGAACATGAAATACGCGTGAAAGTGTCGCATTCGACGTCGTAGACCGAGAAAAGTGGCTGTGAAAAGGTGTCAATTTTTAAATACAACATCATTATTTTCGTTTGCACTAACTCAAATTAATGACGGGATAAATAAATTCGTGCGTTGCGAGCTTGCCAGCGGACGTGGGCACAGAAAAGTAACGTATCGCGACATTTTCCGTGAAAGTGTCTCATACCCGAAACTTCATTCGTCCGCTTTCTATCGTGCGCTGTACAAGGAAGCGGCAATGTAAAGACGTAAACGGATAGCACCGACGCTTTATAAGAAGTCGTCGTCACGGATCGATCTCGTACGACCGTACGAACTGAGTAAATTTGATCCCACAGACGGGAATCGATGTAAGATCGCGGCGAGACAAGTGAATTTGCATGGGCCAGACGGTACCGCCACGACACTTTTTCTGAAAGCGTCTCTCGTGCACCAGAATCCATGTCACTGCCGCACACAAGCAAATCTCGCCGGCGAGCACGAGAGACAAATAATTCCCTGCGCCGCGCCGTCGTTCCGACGTAATGATTAATAAAATTCTTACCGGTCGCCGGTTCACCGTGAAAGCGTCTCGCGCGTAAAGCTCCATTCCTGCGCGTAGTGCCATATGGCATACCTGAGCAGAGTGACGGAGGCAACGAGACCGAAACACGGTCTCTTTTTTCTTTTCCCCCAACAAGCCACCTAGCACCGTTCGAGCTAAATCCAATGAACGCCAAACGTCAAGCGTACCCTAATCGTCGTGTTATATCGGCGCGATGGGCTTAGTCGATAAAGGCATTCCGCTCGATTTACGAATCCTCGTCGTCTTCGGGTGACGCGCGCGCTTTCATCTGATAGTCTGACGCGGATGGAGGAGAGGCGCGCGGAATACAGAAGTGGGAGTGCATAGGCGGTGGCAGGACCGGGGGGCATACTTTATCGCCGATAGAAATCTCGGATCAGCGACACGGTGGCGCGTTATCGCCGCAGAAAATTTAATGCGACGCCGAGATAGGGGTCACGCAGGCCCGGCCTGGACATGGGCTGGGCTGGGCGCTGCGTACCACCGGGCTACGGACTACGGCTACGGGCACGCACACATCGTTACGGACAATCACCGTGCCGGGCCCCGTGTTACCCGATAGACCGGCACTTCTTCTTCGCTTCCTGATCCCCTGTAACAGGCTCCGCGCACCACGGTGTGTTTATGCGTTACGCACAAGCGTGTCTGGCGCACGCAACGAAATCGTTTCCGCGAGCTCCGCGCTCGCGTTCTACGAGCCCGCGGAAAAAGCAGCGTGTCTTTGGGGTGGGGGGAAGGAACGAGAGAGAGAGAGAGAGAGAGAGAGAGAGAGAGAGGGGTCGATTCTCTTCTTCCTGGCCGAGCCTGATCCCCTTTCTCTACTCTCCTCCTCCTACGTCTGACCGTCTCCTTTTCCCTCTCCGCGTCTCTCTCAGACCGTTTCGCCTCTTTCTCTTTTCTCTTCTCTTTCCCAGCTTTCCTCTCTTTCTCTCCTTATTACCGTTTCACGCTCTCGCTCAAACGATTCTCTCCCTTGTCTGTTTCGCTCGGTCCCTCGGAACGTTTTAATAAATTGTACCCTCTCCCTCGGCGAGCGCGGATTTCTCTTTCATCCGCAATCTGATTTCTCTGCGCTCACGCACGGCCGTCTACTATGTACACACGCGCGCCCGCGTCAAGTGCGAATGGATCGACCTAGCGCAGGTGCGTAGAGGCAAATTAATTTCCAGCGAGCTCGGCGAGAAGGCGAGGAATTGCACGACACGCCTCGCTTGTCTGGTACGAAGCGCGTGTATATAATGCGATGCTTGCAGGAAAATGTAACGACGGAAAACTGTCCGGAACAGTGAATCCGTAGGCACGTCGAAGAGATAAGTTTAATGAAATTAATGTATGTATCTGAAATGTGATTTTGCATTCTATTTATAATTGACCTAAAGTTTTGAGCAGTCGATTAGAAACGGCTTCATTCCGTCAATTCCTTCTACGCGTCGTTATTAAGTAACATACTGTTTACTTTTACTACATTCCACGTGTATACGGTCATCCCGTGATTATGGCTTTCGCGTGCGAAACGTCAATCCCTCAAAGTACTCATCTTCGCACGGGATTCAACAGTCAACATTCGCAATGTTTGCGCCATTTGAAACTATTAGCATCTACGACGACGTTCTGCATGCCTTCTCAAGACATCGGAATTCGGGACGAACCCAACTACGCGAGTCGCTACCAAAGGATCACTCGGGAAGAGACGATCGTCCAACGGGGAACGAAAGTCAATTTCAAAGGAGAACTAGAGAAAGAATGAGCCAGCAGAAGAACGGCCGCGATTGAAACGGAATGCCATGGAACGCGAGAGTTCGCCGGACAGGAAAAAGCTACAGAGACTTACCGAGGCACCGACGAATGCGGTGCGCGAAAAAAGGCGCGCGAAAGAAAGTGCGAAACGGAGAGACGGCGGCGGGGGGAAAAAAGGGGACGGGAAGAAAATGGACGGATTCTCGGGTTTGCTTTAATGCGCGCAAAAATCTGCTCGAGCCGAGCAGAGTTCTTTTCGCGTGCCCCGGTATACGACACAATGCTCGGAGCCCCGTGTCGTGGCACCGACTCGCGGAGACGTGGCCTGGCCTGGCAGCAAGTGAAAGTTGCTCAGGCCACTTTCCCCTTGGGGGAACGAGCGATCGCTCAGCTGGCTTCCGGGCTCGCGATCCAGCCATACTTAAATGCCAGAGATCCACCGCCCCGGATCAGCCGAACCGTGAGCAAGAGTGGCAGGCGATAATCGCGTCGAAAAGAATGAAAATGAAAATAGCAGCGACGACGATAATGGACGTGAAATTTTGTCGGCCAGCTTGCGTATCATGATTCGCGGATGTTGTCCGTAATGAACTGGATTCGCAACGTCGACTATATTCGGCGATGTGCAATTTCGTAGGTAGTTCCTATCTCGACGCGGACGGTCTATCGTCGATTTTATGTGCGCACAGAAAACTCTCGCCCACGTACCGTTTGCCGTCGGTAGAACTGTTTAGTTGTGCAGTTTAAGGCCCGACGTGTGGGGAAATATTTATGCCGTAGTCAGCGGTTTTCAATGGGTTTCACAGCGCGGCGAAAGAGTTAATGAAACCGTAGGCCGTCCCGCCGGCAATGATAACTCGTCGAACGACGGCACTCGCCTAAGGAAGTCCTTGGTGATAGCTTTCGAAACGGCCGACGCGAGCGTTCGTTCCATTGACCGGAATAGGCGAGATGTTGTCGAGAGGAACGAGAGTGCTGACCCAAATCGCCGCGTAATTGCGTGGCAAACGTGTGAACCTGGAATTGCGCGAGAGCTATTAGTGTAACTGCGAATTTAATGTGCGGCCCGCTCTGAAAGTAGCGAGGAGGCTGGTCCGGCGGATTAATTAACGTGACTAGATTTCGATTTGATCCTGAGCGCGTCCGTTTAATTGAAGTTAGGTGAATTCCAGGAGAATCGAGTCGGTTCGGTATATGTATGCTATAAAACACTGACGAAGTCATAATTTGCTCATGTCCATCCTACCACGGAATTATATATTTTTGCCGAAATCCAGGAAAGAAATCGCAGAGCAGCATGAAAAAGTAGGCGATGAAAGAGAAAACACGACGGCAATCACTCCGAGTAAAATGTAACGCACTCAGACAAATGACACGCTTCGCACACCTCACCCACGGCTCATCAAACGTACGTTTCGGCATCGAATGATAGGTTTAAAGTGTTCACCAAGGCGGTACGGGACGAACCGGAAGCGATTCAAAGGCGCGTGCGCGTGCGCGCCTGTGCGAAGGAACGAAGAGGCGGAGGTGGAGTGCCTGCCCTCGGCGGACTTGTAATTTTCAGCAAAATTACGCGTCCGCGGGAAATGATCTGTAAAATTATGGCCGCCGCTTCCTGAGCGCGCACGACTCCAAGAGTCGCGGGGCACACACGCAGTATAATGCGAGTACGACACGCGAATAGGTGGGACCAGCGGAGACTCGTGTGCGTGTCTGTGCGCGCACGTGCGCACTATCGTTCGACATACATGTATACATATAATATACACATAAAGGCTCAGTGGCGAATTCCATCGTCCGTCTAAATCCTATCGATTTGCAGAATTGATGCATGCAGACGTGATAAACGACGAGATCGCGGGAGCGTTTTGCAGGACTTTTCCTGCAGACCCGGTGTTAGCTTGACGCGCAGCAGACGCGTGGCTGATGATCGTGAAGGGTCGGCTGGTCCTGCAGCGATCGTTAACGTGAGACCTCGCGAACGACCAGCCGCGATACGCTCGACGAGGCTGATTATTTTTCTGCTGATTGTCAGCCGCGGGAAATTCGAGCCACTTTTGCTGTTATTATGGATTATCGGCGCTGGGCGTTGCGCATACGATCTCTAGAATTCTGCACCGACAATGTTGCTTTACCGGTAGACGTAGTTCGGCAGATCGATATCTATCGGAACACTTTTGCTGCGATCCTCACGAGATAGGGTTTCAAGAGGCGGATACGATTATTCTATCGTTTGCTCTGCACGACGAAATTCACGATACAGTTTTATTATAGGTTATCGTTCGACGTTAGACGTTATTAGGAAGTGGTGTACCGAGGCGGAATGAGCGTTCTGCAAATTTATATTGTCTCTTTTGCTTGTGCGATGTCTGGTGTCTCTTAAGTGCCAGCTTCGAAACTATTTTGGATGTCATTAACGGTACGATGAAAATGCGATGTTGATAGTGCGTGACAGCGGTACATACTTT
The DNA here is from genome assembly GCA_963942575.1 of Priocnemis perturbator. Lineage (NCBI taxonomy): Eukaryota > Metazoa > Arthropoda > Insecta > Hymenoptera > Pompilidae > Priocnemis > Priocnemis perturbator. The sequence continues at coordinate 4,282,919 of OZ012647.1, forward strand.
GTGAAATCTTCCGCGAGCATACTTCGACGATTGCGAAATGCGGTCGGGAATGTTACCTTATTAATTCTACATCATGAAATGCTGTACAGATACGGCTTTATTACAGGCTCCAGTGCATGCTGCACTATCATTGGCATACCCAAGAAAGATGCAAAGTATAGCGAGCAATGAATCCCCTGCTCACAATGTGGCTTTCTCGCTGCGGATAGCCTACGCGGAAGACTTGTAGGAGACTTTTTTCCAGTATCGTTATGGCTTTCTTTCCAGTACGTACTACATCCATCACTGTGCCCACAAGTCATTACTCATTTTATTAACGTACATCCAAACATGGGCAACGTTCTTACACGCGCGCGAGTACGTCAAAACAAAGAATCCATTCGGTACAGATATATCGGCCCTAAAAAGCGGGCCCGATCCCATTACCCCGTCACAGTTTTCCAATCTCTGCATCATAATCATCATCATCATCCCGTCGCAACACACGTCATACAGTCCACTTCTACCGTTGGAAAAACAGTTCAGAAGCTGCCAGGAATTTCCCCTCATGGCTACCGTGCACTCCCTTCCGCGTCTGCATCGTGCTATTATACACACTAAAGTTTCTTCGCCGCCGAGTCGAGGAAGCGATATTCTAAGGAGGCGAGCGCGGGCGCGTTCTCTCATTAATCCCGCAACGCGAAATGCGGTCAAGCGCATTGTCGCAGGTCAGTTCTTCTGCGTCACTTTCGCCCGACGTCTTTCCTCGCGCCTCGTTACCTAACAATTACGTGGCCACGGCACGGTAGCGCGTCGTAATATCGATAATAATCGAGCTGCGAGCGGCGAGATCGAGGCTCGGCTGAAAAAGGTACGGTTGCCGGCGGTGTACGTGAATGGGATCGGCGTCGAATAAAATAGGTGATAGCCGACGGAGACGACCTATTGCGTCAGGAGCGCGCGAACCTGTCAGGCTCGCAGAAAAACATCGTTTACAATTGCGGATGCTGAGCGCGGAGAGACGCGGGACGAAATGTCATGCGTGCCGGAATATGGAGTGACTTTCCGCTTTCTAAACGGGTACGGTGGGCGAGCGAGAGGGAGGCGCTGGGGGCCAATGATTAACGCGATTACGGGCGAGGAAGGTGCGAGGAAAGCTCTTAGAATCTTATTATGTAAGGCGTGCGTCGGGGTCGATGAATATTCGTGTCTTCGTTGAGCGTGATAAAATTGACGGGAATAACGGTGGACGCCGAAAGTGGATGGAATTTGTGATAGGGATAAGAAGAATCGTGTCGATGTTTGGCTGAAGGATAACGACGCTAGCGGTGAGTGTAGCTGTAGCTTGAAGTGAGTCACGGTATCATGACGCCGAGCGTTAACCCGTTTACGGTCCCCGTAACCGAGGCTCGCCATTAGGCAAACGAATAACAATCGCTCGCGGCAAGGGTCAGGTGCGTTGCAGTCGCTTCGTTCACGTTGCGCACTGTCAAGGACGAGGCACCCGGTCCTATTCGTTGGCCTTTCGAAACCGTTCACCAGGAAGCGATATCCCGCTGTCCGACACCGTAGCAATGCATTGGCGGACTTTGACAAAGCGTTGACTCGGGATGTCCATTTTCGCGGGGGCGGAAGTCGACACGGCGAAGACGACGAGACAATGCCGGAAGTCGGGATGCGAAGCTTATTCTTCGCGAGCAGTGAAACCTTGTCGCGCGATTAGGAATGCCTTTCGTTCTTCAGTTCCGCGTCTCGAAATCGAATTTTGCGAGAGGTGCGTGACACAATCGTCGGCGCGAAAAAGGCGATTGTCAGTGGCTTATGGAGGCCGGGACACGCGGCGGCAAGGTACGGTATTTATGTAAAAGCTGGAAAGATTGTGGCGACGGGGATAAGTCGAGAGTTACGCAGTAATTGCACAGATGATTGAAGTTACGCAGCACCTAACGGTTTAACATTACCTAAAAGGATTGCGAGGTATTACGTGTGCGCATGCAACGGCCACGTTACATTGCCAAGGACGAGTCGGCGGTTCTGCGATATCGAAGGACACGAGCTGCCTTTCGATTCCAGTTGGCGCAGGCTAACGGATACTACGGTGAGCCTCTTTGTGCGACAGGTATGACGGACAGTCCGCGATCGGATCGACAATTACTTCTAGTCTCTCAATGCAAATCATTTTTCTTCGATTACAGCAGACTCGCATTATCTTGAATTGATCCAGTATCGATACGTACTGGCACGTTTTATGGGAACGCAAGGGTACGCTTGAGGACGCGAGACTATCAATGTCGCTGTATAAGATATACGAGTGACATTGTGTTGTGTTTTTGTTATTTTGTACAACTGTCACAGTAAAATGTGGGACATTTATAGGTGAATGAATGTAATACACTAGTATTTCATTTTTACGAACAAATCGTAGTGCCGGCGACGCTCGGCTTATCAACCTTCCGACGTGCGCGCTCGTTGTCTGCTCGGTCGTTTATTTAACCTGTCGCTCGCGAGCACAGAAATCGCGGCCGCTCGCTAAAAATAGAGCGGGCAGAAAAATTCGCGGCATCACGGCGAACAAAATCCCCTCGGCCGCCGCGTCGGTACCGTCAAAATAACTCCGATTGTCGGTACCATCCATTATCGCGTACTCGCGCGTATTAACCCAATTACGCGCGCGCGCGCCGTTTATCTTGACATTCGCAACGTTATCGTCAGCGAGACACTCGTCTTTCGGAATCGCTCAACGCGATCGACAAACAAATCCGAGTCGACCGCGGGACCGAATTTTTTCCGTTCGATCGGCGAAACTTTCTACGCCGCGCGTCCGCTCGCCTCGAAGAAGAAGGAAGTGCTGGAGAAGAAAAGAAAGAAACAAAAAAGGACGCATGGATTTCCAGCGGAAAACGATCGAGACGCGGCAAAGCGCGATGTGTCAGGCAGCGCGCGCGCTTTAAAAGTTAGATCGGGGTGACGTAAGCGGCGCTACGGTGAGCCAGTGAGTTAGTGGAAACGGTTCAGTGCCTGGTCAGACAAGAGGAAAGATCAGTCACGCGAGTGGAAACGCCCAGGATCGGTTGAGACTGCGGAAGTACGGACGTCTGTTTGCGTTTTCCCTCTCCGTCGAGGCCTTTCTCTCTCCCCTCCCTCGCTCCGCTCCGCTCCCCCCTCCTCACCCTCCCTCACTCTCCTTCCTTCACTTTTACCCTCTTTCACCCTGCCTCCCCATTTCTCCGATTCCGTCTCTTTCCGGCACCTCGCACGTTCCTTATTTCGCCGAGCCTCCTTTCCTGTCGCCGTCTCCCTCGCGCACCCCCGTGCGCCTCGTGGGCCAGACACAAAGCGGGAGAACGACCCCGACAACCTGTGGCTTCTTCCCAGGGAGACATCGGATTGTGCTCGCGCGCAGGACAGTTGACAAGCGAAGGAAGGCACTTCCCGTTGTCGTGCGCCGCCACTGCGCCGACGCGAGTACCAAGTCGCGCGCTTGCCGGAAGGAAAAATTTCATAATCCGCGCCGCCTTCCCACGGGCCGCGGCGAGAGTGAGACAGACCGAGCAGGCAGGCCACGGTAATCCATCTCTGCGACGCGACGCTCTGTTTTTTCGCGTAATCACCGAGTTCCCGCGAACTGGCACGATCGCGCACTTTCGACGGCGTCGTTCGCGGCGATTAACCGAGTGAATCTTACCGTCGGCTTCCGCGTGCTTCCGTTCCGCGTTCGGAGCGCTCTTCTTATCTTTCAGGACCAGACGAGAAGCTGGTTAGGAGACTGTGAGATCAAATGAATTTGATCAGTCTCGACACTTTTGACAGTTCACTCGGCGGCGAGCGAAAGAGCTTGCGATAAGTCTGTTTTACCGTGCGCCCGTTATTTACGAGTGGCCATGCCTGATTAGTCGAGGTCGATAACACGCACCCCGCGCGCTAATTCAACGTGTCGAGCAACGGTCGATTGTAAATTAATTCATTCGTGGCGAGAAACTTTGCCTGCGCGAATGACGGTGGCCGAGGTGTCTCCACGGCCGGTGCGTGCATTACACCTGATCGATCGGTATCGGCAGCACGTGGCTCGATATACATATAATAACACGACGCGGGCGCTTTCGAACTTTCACGACGGCTCTGGCGATTCGCAAAAACGAGAATAAAATTGCGCACGCCGAGGAATGGGACCTGCGCTTATGTAACGCAGAACGAAAGTCCGTGCATGTCGCGTCGGCGCGAAGCTTTGCGCGCCGCGAAAAGTTCATTATCTCGTGCTTGATCTGACTGACAATGAGAGCTGTCTACGATTCATGTCGCTTTCAAGACACCTGATCTTACCGACAGCAACTTCAACTCGTAGCCATATTCACAATGATTTCACTTTTCGGGGCATGAAAGTAAAGCATTTTCCGTGCATGCATATACGTACACGTTTATATACTGTTATGTCTGCCCACGCAGTTCCGCTTATCGTACATATGAAACATTTATCGTATGAATGTTAAACTTCTCCGAAATCGACAGTGTCGCGAAACACTTGCACCGCTCTCACGGATGAGATCTAAATTGCATCGCGACACATATTGATCGTTGACTTTTCACGTTCAACTGCTTCGAACTATTTGAGGGAAATGCAAGCGGGTCTGCATATACACAGTTCAACGGACAGTTAATCGCACGTACCAATCCGCGTGCCTCTTTAGCTACTGTGTATCCATGCTATATCTCCAGAGATAAATACATAAACACTTAGCCAACTGTGGCAATCGGTAAAAGAAAACTTGTCCGATAGGTAGATAAATAGGTAGCCAGATAACGATCGTTTTCGTACCAAACCTATATTACTTCAAGGTATGATATGCAATTAAACGTTTTTGCGGCGAACAAAGCTTGAACGAGTTATCTATTAGTTAACACGATTGGAAAAAGGGGACGGAAGGCTACGAGGGGAAGGGAAGAAGGACGGTGCTGCGGGCTGACTTGAAGGCGGATGATCTTCTTAACGACAAGATGTAATACACGGCGCAGTGTGTCGAGGCACACCGGCCCCCGAACATCGTATCCCACCTTTATGCCTACACACTCGCAAATAAACAGGCTGCGTAATGATCACTCTGTTCTCGTTCTTTCGACTCACTGGCGACATTGTTTTCTTGGAAGTGTCATAGGTCGTCCATACGTACAACAGCCCCCCGCCCTTCTCTCCACCATTTCCGTAATTAACCGTTTCTAATTAAGGATATAGCGAGGAAAAGAACGTCGTCATTTTTCGCACACTTTGCGACCTGCGTCCTTTTTGGCAAGCTTTAATTGAATACTCGCAATCGTTGCCGAAGCGAGCTAGTATTTAATTTAATTTAATTTATGACATTGGGAATTCGAAACGACAGAAAGAGAGAGAGAGAGAGAGAAAAGAGAAATAAGATCATCCTGAAAAATGGATGACACAGACTTCTCTTTCTCGAAGATCTCATCTTCTACGTATAAACGACGAGTACACTTTCGTCTGTATTTTATGGCTTCGCAACCGATAACCGCGTGCTTACTGATTATTTGATTGATCTTTAACCTTTAGATGGTCGTATTTCGAACATTGAATGTTCCTTACAACGCTTCTAGTTTTTGCCCGAGGTAGTATTTATAACCCATCCTTCGAAAATATTAAAACTTGAACTTTAAAAAAAACCACAGATAGACGATGAAAGCTCACAAAATATGAATCCCTCTGTCCACCCTCGCGAGACATCGTTGAATTTCACGCGGCACTCAATGTGTCAAACGAGGATCAACGGAGGATTAGCGCGCCAAAGAAACGGTGTCACAGAAAGAAACGGAAAGTAGTCCCGTTTGAAGCGTGTCAGTACGTCGAGAGTGGCGAGCGCTACAGAACGCTCGTTACAATGCTCGTTGACTCCAACGAAGTTGACCTAGTCAGGCACTCGCTGGCTGTCTAATCTAAAATTAATTCCTAACAGCTGCTAGGCCGGCTGATACGCGCGTATGTGGCGCAGATACGAGCTTACTCTGCCGTCCTTTATTATTCTCACGGTTCCTCAAGGCCGCATTCCAATCTCATCCCTTACCGGACCCTACGAAGTTGTTACTTTGGCACCAATCCCAAATGGGTACGATGCTCAGCAATCGACACGTCCAGTAAAATCAGTTAAATATTTGCCTCGAAGAACAGTCCAGTAAACTAAAATCCTTCGTTTCTCACTGTGCCGATCTCGAAAGACTCTCTTCTATCTCAGACTCATTATAAAATTCGAATAAAAGTCCCGATAAAATATTAAAGTAATAATAAGTGCTGTAAGCTCCACAACACCGTTACATATTATTGAGATCATTTTAACCTCAGCTAGATCGGTTGAAATTAACTTAGAATATAATAGATGTCGAACAATTCACACCAGATGGTTATGTATCGAGCTGAATCGATAGCTGGTGCCGATTACTGAGTAATTCAGACTACTCGATTTTCGCCGCATAGGCGAGGAAAATGTTCCCGACGAAAGTTACGAGGCGGGGGAAGAAGGGGCACGATCGCGAGCACAGTGTGTACTCCGAACGTGACGGGCGGAAGGAGCGAAAGGAGGAAGTGCGGGACCCGCAACATAGCCGCTAATTAGCCCGCCTTTTATTGCGCCGTCTTGCTCGCGGTAAGTGCTAATTGATTTCGTCAGCAAAAAAGCCGCTCGCGAAACGTTATCGAGCGACGCACCAACGCGGATAACATTCCTACCGTCGCTCATATTCATCTCACTTTTTCCCTTTACTGCTCCCTTTTATCGTTTCAGCGGAGGCGAATGTGTGCGAGGGGTCTTTCCCTTTAGGCTCCATTGATCATGAAACACTCGCACGCGGTCAGCGATCGTGAGTGAGAGCAATTTCGACGGGCGCCGAATACAGGAGAGGCAGGAGTGTGTGAACATTTTGAGTTTGCGGTTAGCTAAGCTTCGGTATTTTGCCTTGCTTCTGTATCTGCTGCGTTTCACTTATTTTCATGCTGGTAGGAGATCGTTCATTTTCGATGCATGAATTAGGCGCACGTTTTTTAGTATGTTCTAAATATGCACAGGACGTGTACGACATCTTCGCTACAATGATTTCTCTTAACTTTATGATTTCTTATATTTGTCTTTTTTTTTTCATCGAAACGTTTTTTGTAGCAACAAGATATATATATGTGTGTATATACATACTCTTTTAAGAAAGTGAACCAGATGTAAAAAAGTAACTGACTATATCTGGCCGATCTCGCAGACACGTCAAAACTACGTCCGGGAGGTAACGAGTCAAAACGTCTGAACCGTGCGAAAACAAAAACGAACAAAGAAGCCACTGATTTTTGTCAGGGGATCAAAGGAGAGAATAGGCACGGCGAAAGCGAGACGATCGATCGATCGATCGATCAGCGCCGTGAATCGCGATGCCCATTGGCGTTGTTCGAATATTCCGCCTCGATGTATTTAACGCGTCGAACTCAACGCACGAACTTTGTTTCGGCACAACTTTCTTCCAGTCTCTCCTTCCTAGGATCGTATTCCGTCATCCGCGCTTTCATCGTTCGCTCTTTGCTCTTCGACATTTTCTCCATCGATATACTACTTCCGCCTATCTGACGATGGCTGAAATGAGTACAGTGACTCAGTAGTTCCAAGTTCGTTTACATCAAACGTCTCGTCCTCCTTCGGTTTTTGACGTAAATGAATTCGAAAATATAGAACAATTGAAGCCTTTGCCCAAACAATGGTCTTGGCAGTAAAAAAGTCACCTTTCGACATGTATGATTATATCCTTTGCTGCGGTTCAACTAGCATATCATATCAGAGCAAACAACAGCAAGCCATTGCTGCTCCCGTAAAATTAGCAAATTGTACCCTGGACTCGTTTCTCGGCCGAACGCCTCAATAATAATTGAATACAAATTACAGTGAAACTCAGCAATCTTCTCGCGCCACACTCCTATATTAATACCAACAACTTCGTCGTCCGCAACCAAGCATACAAAATACCTACACGCTCCATATATAAATACGCGTCCCAACATTCGACTTCCGCGTGCGCGGCCGAAAGGAGTCGAATGAAACCGCGAGTAGCCGCAGTTCAATTGTACTTTTACGTTTTCCGCCGCGATATATGTATAGCTTTCGGCCCTAAGGATCCGGCAACTTCTCCGCTCGCTCTTCTAAGCACACCTCCGCGCCGTTTCCCTCCGTCGATCGCGATAACCGGCGGTTGCGTTATCAGGAAAGAGCGTCCAGCGTCAGATGCGCGCGCGCGCGGGCGTTTCAAGCGCACAGCAGAAGAACAAATGCGCGTGTCGATGCGTGTTCTACGCGTTGCGCGAGACACACACAGGCAGCGTGCAGAACTGACATTTGGATGGCCTCCTTTCTCCGCGCGGCACGTGGGCTCGTACTTTTCGGCCGGGCGCACGAGAAAGTGGCCGTTAGACGCGCGACGTCCAAGCCCAACGAAACAGAAATGGCTCGAGCCCGAATGGAATCTCTTCCCGATCCGCGCGATCGTAGCCGACGAAAATCCGGAAGCCGGCGAGGCGGGGAATTAATCCGCGCTGCTGATATGCGGACTCACTGAAGCGTTAAGTGTTTCTTAATAACTGCCTTTGAGCTAATTGAATCGGAATGGCTGATTCCGACGACACGGGGAACTAAATTACGTTCTTTATCGACCGCGAATGGGGTTTGTACGTAAAGTCCAGAGCGCGCGCGGCTGCTGTAATTTATCTCGTGGCGAGTGCGACGTTTATGTCGGCGAGTGGAAACGCGATCCGGCGCGGGAACAGGTTCCGGTAAGGCGTCACTCTTGCACAGGTCTCGAATGATTGAGCGCCGCGCAATGGTGATCGCTGGACGTTTTGACGTAGGAACGAATTTCGTCGAACGATTCGAGCGCTCTCGCGCGCGCAGTCTTGTACAATATAGCGGCTCTCTTGCGTCAGAATCACGTATCGTTCGATGATATCTTTTCATTTCCTCGCGCTCTCTTAAAGTCGCCTGTCTCGCACGACAATAACTAAGCGCAATTAATGCCGGACTTCGATCATCGAAGGAGGATTTTTTTTCCTCGCGACCGACTTACGAATCCTACGAACTGCAAATAGGTCGTACGCTCGGTTTTACGAGCGTCGGCGAATTCATGTATGCGAAGAATACCCTTGTACGGCGATACGAGCTTTACGACGCGTTTATCAGTCAAGTATACGGATGACACTTCGACGGCCGACGGCAAAAGAAATTTCCGCGAGACGGAGATCCAAGCGATCGTTATCAAGAACATAGCTCGAACAGAGACACAAGATTTTTCGGCGAGTCCGCTGGAGCCGGAAACCCGCACCCGCACCTGTCGGAGAAGCGAAAATCCGGCAGCATGGCGTGGCAGAGATTTCGCGAAAATAACCGCTCGCATTCCGGTCGGTCTCGGTAAAGGATAGGAGGCCCTAAATTAACCGAGGAGCACGGCTAGGCCGAACGAGCGAATAAGTGATGGCCTACTTTGTTACCTTCCAGCCGGTACGTACGCGGCGCGGACCAGTACCGTTACGGAGCCAGATGAGAACGAGAGTGAGAAAAGAAGAAACTTGATCGCGGCCGAGAAGGAGGAACAATGGAGACGCCGCGTTATTATCACTGGCCAGAAATTCGCCCAATTCTTCCCGTTACCCTCGCATCCTTCACGGCCGGCGCGTCCAATTATAACGAAGTACACCCTAATTCTCTCGTCGCCTCGGCAGCATAGATAGGGGAGTGGGGAGGTAAAATATGTCGTAACTGGTGCAAAGGGTGGCTGGCGATGATCGTCGAGTGGACAAAGAACGAGGGTTCAAGAAGCTGGAGGAGGCTCGGGGCGAGGAGGAGTGATCGAGAGGTGAGACGAAGGGAGTACGAAAGCAGGCATCGCTGACGGAAATAATTGGCACATCTTAATTATCCGCCTCGTAAGGCGCGTCCAATTAAAGGTGTCTCGACGCGGCCGAATCAAATCAATTAAAATCGACGTTATATATAGAGGTGGGCACATAAAAATGTGTACGTGCACGTTCGGCCTCGTCTGCGTGCGTGCCGATAGACAGAGCGCCTGCCTGTTCAGTCTCTTCTTGAGCGCGCCGAACGAACGATCGTGCCCCGGGTAAAAGAAGCGACGGTAATTGTCAATTATCGTCGCTGTAAATTACATATCCCGGATGGGCGCGAGGCCAGATAAGAGGCCGATTATCGGCGGAAGGTAATTGGTGGCGGCCGGCCGAGTGCTGGCGAATATAATGCGCTTAGGAGCCGCGAAAACCGCGCGACGAAAGGAACGTGGCTTTGCGGGAAATTGTCAGTTTTCTTCGAGCTCGCCAGGAACATTCGGCACAACCTCCTCTATCGGCGTTTCATAATTGTACGTTTAGTCGGACTTTTGTAACACTAATGGCTCGGACGCAACTCTAACGCTTAGCTCAGACGCAATCTCTGATTAATGCGATATAATTACAGACTGCACGGCCACGAGAAAACTCTCACCAATTACAATCGTATACTGACGCGCGTACGTACCGCGGGTACGTGCTGCCGAAAAGGAAGAAGATAAGACTGCCTTTTGGGGCAGCGTTCGCTGAAGCGCATTAATACTTTCGACGGACTGGCGTCGATTACGAGAGGAAAAAAACCGCGTCGGGCATCGCTCGGCGGGGACAACAGTTCGCGTGTAATCCTCGAGCAATTAACTCGACTTCATTACGAGGACGAAAGTGGCGCGCGCTCCCGTCGAAGTCGAAAGTCGCCTTCGACTGCCTTTTGTTTTGTTTAATCCTCGGGCGCCGCGCTCGCCGCGCATGATAATTAATGAAGGAAGTGAGATCAATCGGGTGGCCGGTGGCGCGACTTTCGAGCGATATGGAGCAGCAGGAAGAAGGAATTGAAACTGGATCCGGGTGTCGTGCAGGAAGTCTCGCGCGCGTTTTACACCCCGACTGAGAGACCAGACCGAGTTTCCCCGCCATTCTTTTCTGGCCGATTGACATCGTCGCCGGGTCGGCCTGATCGCAACGTGCGGCGAGAAAAGAACGTCATTCGTTAAATTCACGCCTTTTTATCGTGTCCGGTTACATTCAAAACCGACTCGCTAGCTTCGGAGCATTCGAGTTTGTTGTCAACGATTTCTAGATTGTCTTAATGTTACACGTATATTAAAAATATTGAAAAATTCAAAAGGTGTACCACTTTGAAGGGCGGGTGTATTGAAACGCTGGGATCCATTCCTCAAAGTTCGATGTGGAAGTCAGACGTGCTCCTTGTTAGTTAGACATTTTTCTCTACGTTTTTTCTACACGAGATTTCCGGTATACCCGTTTCAGCTTCCGCGGTTACGTTGCGCCGACGCGGAATTGAGATTTCCTGGACTCGCGTTTTCGGTCGTCTTATTTTACCGGTCTAACGATCCTGTCGCGTTAAAATCATACTTCTTACAGTCAAGAGCGGGCAGATTCCGACGAGACCGGAATGTGGAAAGTGGCGAATACGATCGTCCATTCCCATCGCTATTCGACGCACTCCCGCGTGCCTCTTCAAATGTGAAGAAGTGTGGCGGACAAGGTTGCATAGGTGTGCGCGCGTTACCCTCGATTTCGGCGCTTTTCACAAGACCAGCCCTGATCACCATTTACATTCCGAGAGTCTCGAGAAATCGAGCGAGTCCCGATCTTCATTAGTTGAAATCGTTCCTGATAACGAATGGCGCCACCGAACGAACATAACTCACTCGGGACTAGAGTCGGGAGCCGTTTCAACTCGTTCCGCCGTAATCGATACACGCGACTTTTCCATTTGCAACAACGATACCCCGCACTCGCCGAGTGCACTTCCAAGGTGACGGGACTTTTTAGTATTTTACGCCTGACTCACCGGTGCACGGCTTTATCAGATCTGATTTTTTCTTTGTCTGCGACGTTATACAGGGTTCCTTGATTTGGGACGGCCGGTTCGATAGTCTACCTATTTAGAATAGCAAGTGCGACGTGATTTCTTTTTCGCCTACGTCTCGTGTGACACGGACAAATTAATGAGTGTAGCGACGTCGATTCGTCGTGGTCTAAATATTCCGTGCCGTCCGCTAAGAAACGTCAAGTATTCACAGTTCCCGCATTGCTTAAAAGTTATCTACTAATGCGCGCGCGCGCGCGCGCTCGCTCGACGAGCAGCGACGACGAGTTCCTACGAGGACACGTTGCTCTTGGCAGCCGAATGTACAACTTCGCCAGTTACGAGATCCCGTCCAAACAACTCTCGTTGACGTGTCCCGCGAGCCTGTAATTACGATGATTGCAACGCGCAGATTCGCGACACGTCGAATTGTGCCGAAAGAGATGATCACTCTTATGATACGAATGATAATCATCATTTGCCCTCCCTCCTCCTACCCTCTCGAGCGAGTACGAGGCGACCGAGCGCGATCCGGCTAGGAAGTCGCGTGCCACATAACTTTCACTTTCACCAAAACAACGAGGACGCGAGCCGGTACAAACTGCGTACGGCCCTGAACGAGTTTCGCACATTTTATCCGTGCGCCGACGTACACGTATGTGCGTAAAATGTGCATAAAGTTCAATCGCGGCTCACCTTTCTCTCCCTTCTTTCGGCCGACAGGGACTGTTCCCTTCTGGAATAAAAAGGAAAAGAAAAAAAAAGGAAGCTCAACCGCCACCCGAGGTCTTTTCACCGTCGCCAAGTCGAAAGAGAAATTTCGGATCGTTATTCGGGTTACCGCGGCGCGAGAGTCTTTGACTCGGGCCGTCGAGGATGTGCGAAAGGGAGACTATAATTGAGAAAGTAAGAGTCAAAGCCGATCCAATCAATCTGTCAACTTATCGATTAACGAACGGACGGTGGCCGCTCTTGTTTCGCACGGCCGATTAGTCGCGCGACTAATTCAAGTGATTTTTAATGCCAAGCATTGGTACAATGTTGAGCCGTACGTTTCGAAGCGGCGTACTTCTGTTCAGCTGTGGAAATATGCGTTTTGATATGCCGCGGAAGTGTATATAAATACGAAGGAGAGTTAAATGCTTCGCGGAGTGAAAGCAACGCGCTGATGTACATATATAGCTTGTTAAGTATACCTTAAAGTACACTAGTTAGTAGCACGTGGGCTGTCGCGTGTTTGATGAAAATAATCGCGCCTGCATAGGCTGAACGTACAGAACACGTGAACTACTGAACTTCGAAAGGAAGTCTGAGAATAAAATGATCGTACGCGAATTCTGTCAAAGTTCGAAGCTTCGTACAAAACTTCTTTCCGTGCGTTCTTCGAAATCTCGACGACGACAACCGTGTAGTACCGATACTCTCGGTGCCCGCGAGACATTCGACGAAAGAAAGTCAATTTCTGGATAACGCCAGGACCAGGACGGCGACTCGAGTGAGTCGGACGGCCGTGCACGGGAGTCGTGCAGTCATTTCGACCGATGGAGAGTGACGAGCGTGGTTGACAGAGTGTCGGGGCAGAATTTGAGGACTCGTGAAAGCGAAATTTCGCAACGGTGCCCGGCTCGTTTCCAGAAAGAGCCGCGGTCCGTGTCATTTTCTCCTTGCCTTCACTTTTTTTTTCATCTCTCTCTTTGTCCGTACCTCTTGCTCACAATTAGCACACGGTTCTTTCTACCTTTCTCGCCTTGTCTGCCCGTCGCCTCGCCGCGTCTGTCGGTGTCGCGACTAGGATTGTTCGATTCCAATTCGAATATCTTTGCTATCCGATGTTTTTTTAAGAATCGATTCTTTTGACCCAAAAAATTGATTCTTTCAAAATCGATTCTTTGAATTCAATTTTTTCAGAGATTCAAACATCCCCGGTCGCGACGCGCACGATTTGCCGTTCCTGTTGACGGCAACGTTTATTTGCACGTCACTGCGCAATAAGCCGCTCGAGTTTCGCTAGAGACGCGTGCTTCCTAGATGAAATCGCGAGTCCGGTCAACTTCCCTTTCCTCGTATTTTTCCGCCGCGTTTCCGCGACAGATGCGATTTTGCTAATGGCGAGGACGTTTGCCAAGCAGGTGTCATCCTGAGAGGGGAAAATGTCGATTTGATCGAAGACGCGTATTCCGACGCGGCGTCCGCTGTAATCTACGGTGAGGCGAGTAAACGCGCGTATCCGCTTCGCGCTGACAGATTATTCAAAGGCGGCAGAATAATTCAGTTAAAACTTTCAGAAGCCAAAAAAATCCAACAGAAACTTCCGTACGACGGATTAACTGTGGGTAACGTCCACGATAATTCCCACGCACAGATGTAACATCGATCATACTGGCAACGTGACTTTGTACAAGCGCTCCGGAATCGGCTCTATAGCTTGCAATTAAATATTGCCCTGCACCACTGTTCTGCAAATAATTCGATTCTAAGACATGAAAAAAGCGCTTCGGTCGTTGAAGGATTCAAACAATCGGTATACCTGCACGGTCGTCGTGTCGCGGAGAATTTCCACTCGCCTCAAGGAAGTATGCGGACTTTTAGATAGCGGCGTGCAATGACACGCACGCGACTAACGACGCACTCGAGCGCATATTTAAGCTCGTTCGACGTTTAAAGCCAGCTCCTGCCCCGCCATCTCCTTTGCATCAGGTTCGGGGTATCTGATCGGTCAGCCGTTCCGGCTCCGCGTTCAGGAAGCGCGTGGACATCGATAAGCAAATGGTAGTTATAATAAATTATTAACTTCAATCGCAGGGTAGTCGTGCGGCGCGACGGGGAAACCTTGGATCGCGCAGCCCGGTCTTGAGAATTTATCGTTGATTTATAACACGCTCGGGGAACTAGTTTCACGGACCGGTCAGGTTGAATGCCGTTTTTATTCCGGCCGACCGATTTGCCGATCGCCCATGATACCTGTCGGCCTAATGAGATCAAAGTTTCTGCTAACTTTTGTGTCCCTCCTATCCGTCAGCCGGCTCGCCTTCACCTTTCGACGTCGAAAATTGCTACTACAATGTACAATACCTGTTTGTCGACAGTACAGTGTTTGGAAATACGTGTGCCGAACGACCATTGTTCCAATTATTCGGTAATGCCTAGCGATTGTTCGTGACGCGACGTGCATTGCCGCATTTCGTTATCTACCAGCTACGGCAACGCTGAAGTCGCACCGATACTTATTCCGGTTAAACCGTGAAACGTTATCGCTGTCAACCAGCCACTGACCTAGGTGGACCGAAAGTAAAGTGAGCATTTCCAAGGAGAGCGGATGTCCTTCAAATTTATTCTCCCCACAATGACTAGCACGTGAAACTAGTAACCAGGACCGATTTTCAAGCAACCTCCTGGGAACATTAGGCCTGCCTCACATTTGACTACCCATTACGGTACATAACTACTTTAACCTTAATCGTCCTTCCACGTTTAAAAACTCTCCGGAGTATCCGCGTTTCTGGCATTCCGGATGACACAGTAGACGGCATCTCTTTCCGGCCGCGCAAACGACTTTTCCCACGAACTTTCCCTTCGAAAGGGTGCGCCCGACGATATTCGTGTTCGCCTGGCAAAAGGCAACCGGCCGCCGGATCTTTCTTGCCGCGCAGGTATGCGTCTTTCCGTCGCTAATATCGCCTTCTCATTGCTGCCTTTCTTCCAAGGCGCGTGTCGATCATCATTATTTTGCGCGACAAAGTGGTCAGCGCGCGCCTACTCGCACGCTCGCGCTTACGCTTACGCTTCTGCTGGGGTGAGGCGACAAACGAAGCCGCTGGAAAAATTCCTCGAAGGTGAAACTTCCTGCGACGTAAGAAATCGAGTAACCGGTTTCGCCAGGGTGCGCGTAATCGCGTATGAGGGCTTATGACGGTGGGACGAAAGAAAGGAGGAAAAAGCGATCTCTTCAGATTCAATGTATTGTTCTTTTTTTTTTATTAATTAGGTATGTGAAATTGCTTGAAGCTTCAATTGAGGTTATTAGTGAGTGTGAGATATTCTATTTTGTTGGACGGTGCAAGTCACTCATTGTTAGCGCATGCACTGATGTTTCGACGTTTGCTTTCGGTTGTATGTTTGGAACTACATGTGACTCCGACGCGTCTGTTTCGTTAGGAAAGGGGAATCATACAATTCGGTAGATTTCCGTAGATTTTCTTGACCCCACTGACGTTATTCCGAGCTGATATACGGAGACGCGTGCGTTTGATTTCGCACTTGCAGCGGTCGAAAAACTAGACGGCACATCATTAATTTCGTCCTGATTATTAATTAATTCCGCACGCGACGGTGTACATTACCGGGATCAATCGGTTCAAGACGGGAGTTGTATTCGAGCTGTACTCCGCTGTTGCTTTACGACAGCACAGATTCGCAGATTAATCGCGTCGTGAAAAGGCGCGCGAAAACGTTCGACTTCATCAATCATTTCGCTCAGCTTCGGATCTTGCACACTCGATCGCGCATACTCTGTGACCGATGCCGTCTAAGGGTCAACACTGTCGTCGCTGCGCGCGCGCGATCGACGGCAGTAGATCACGAAGGTGATCGAGTGAAGGGAGCGTGGCAGTGGCATTGGCGACCGAAGAAATCGGCTTCCACGTACGACGACGGACGTAATCACGAATAATTGTATGACGAGGTGGCGAGCTGTCACCTTCGCATGGCGATACATAACGGAAGAATTCTCTCGGCATCGGTAGAGCGCGATGTGGAAATCTGCGACACACAGAAGGCATTTCACGCGAACACATGAATTTGCTCATAAGCGCAAATTGTATAAACGATACAAACGTCGTGCACGCATTCGAAAAGTGATGCTTCAAACTGTATACGAAGTTCGTAATCGCATAAGGACAATCAAATGCCGAGAATAGTATCCTTACATAACTTCGCATAACTTTCATTGCTGCATCCGTGTAATGAAGTTTGACTAGTTTGAAGAGTTTTCATTATTTTTTTTTTCTTTTTCGTAGCAACTCCTGACGTTTTCATTATCCTGTGTTGAGTATACGGACTCTGTAGGCGTTGCGGTGAGTTTGAAGGGAATGCAGCAGCGATTGGTGAAGATTGACTTTACCTTCGCGATCGACCGACGGCTTACGTCAGCGCGAATGAAGTGAAGTTTTACTACACGCGCGAAGACAGAGAATTACGCGTCGAAGTAAATAACGAGGGATGTAATTTCTCGCTCCCGCGGAAAGTCGTAATGCCGTGTAATCGGCTACCGCGCGAAGATGATGGGTGTGAATTTGCGCAAGACGCACGAGCTACCGCTTATTTACGGTTCAAAAGGACGAATCTCTTCTTCCTTTTCGTTTCGCTGGAAACTGGCGTTAGCGCGCGGAGACGACGTCGTATCTACAGTTTTTCCATACCTCGCGCATAATTAAGAATGACACAAGAGCGGCTGTATTAAACGAACGTTTTCCTTTCCGTTATCACGGTACATTTCCGCGATTGCCGGCTGTCGCCGTCGCAATCGCGATCAGTGATTTTTGAGCATCTCAATACATAGTCTGAAAACGGTTAAAAGTACACCAAATGTATGTGTACGAATTAAAGTGGTTTCGCGGCGTGCACGATCGAGCACGTGCAGTGACGAAAAATCGGCTCGCAAGCGATCGAGAAGCACGGCTCGCTTCACTCTGTCGCGAGTCGAAGTGTTTATTGCCGTTTAAACGGCACCGTTAACGCCATTAAATCAATGCCTACGCCGCTTGTCGCGGCGACAAGCGCTAATAAGCCGTCTGACATACGCGGCTCGTAACTTGCCGCACAATCGATATCGTAAAATTTCATTTCGCTCTGCTGACAATAATTATATTCATCGATTTGCCGATAACACTGTCTCGTCGGCGCGTCTGACGGATCGGGGCGACGTGAGTGAGTGCGTGGAGAGAATGGTCGCGAACCCTGTCACATCGGGAGCGTTTGTCGGAGATGAAGGGGAGGATATCGTGAGCGCGATCGATTTTCGAACTGACGCGATTCCGCCACCGTTCGACAAAACTCGTTTATTAACACGCCATTCGATTACCGTCAACGGCTCAATTTTCCTGTCCCTCCCGTGCACTGCTCGCACGCAGCTCTTAATACCAATGTCCCGCACGCGTCCCGTTCACTTTCATTAGCGTGACGTCGAAGGCGAACGTTACGCAGACCGTTACTGTTATTACTCGCGAAAAAATGATATCCGCTTATCGGCGGGTCTTAATTCGAAATGATTTCAAATATTTAGTAGCGTACGGAAAAGTGGCTCGCATGCGGTTTTATTTAGAAAGGAAAAGGTCGTGAACGAACAAAATCGAGAACGAAAAATTAAAAACGAAAATCGTGGAATATTCTAATATAGCATGATTCCTCGCCAAATATGTGTTCTTCGAATATTTATCTATGTATGGGACGATAGACGAATTAGACGACGTTAGTGCTAAATACATGTTATTCGTCGGGTTATTTCAGAGTGTGTATTATTAAATGTATACGACAGATGATCAGATTTTCGTTCATCACCTACAACGATTAGCTTCAACTACTACCCGTTTCTGTTACCGTTTCACAATTTTATTTATTAAGTGATCACTTATCGTAAATGACTTAATTTACTTCTACCTCCTGCGAGCTGCCAACGCGCGCCTTCTAATACAAATGTCAAACACATTTATCTTGGCTTTTCATCGGTGCGCTATTGATCGCGGCTAGAACGTTTCGCACTGTTTCGCTAATACGACAGCCGATTTACGATGATTATTTTCGCTTCGCATCGGACAAGTCCGTCCTTCCTTGCCATTATCAATGGCAACTATGACGCTCGAGTCGTCATTTCGTACGGGCGCGTGTCGTTTATTCTTCCAACGTGTGAAATGTAAATATAGAATCCCCCAGTGACATTAAAGAACAACTACATAACGGCGCGAAATCGTTGATCATATTAATCAAATAATTACGCGCACTTTAATCTACAACAAATTGCACACACTCTGAACCGATCTTTTAACTATAAGCACGAATTAAATTCTATCTTTATTCGCGCGCTATTGAATGTCAACGACATCGTCGACACTGCTTTTTTCATCACGCCGAAAATGAAGCCGCGAACAAAAAACGTGACATTATTTGAACGCATTTTCCGAAAGAAGACACAGCAACCTCGCGAATCGCTTGGCGCTCTTTATGATATTGCGCTTATAGAGCGGTCGTAGTCTGCTAACGAGAAATTTTGTTTTTCATGCTCAGTGTGGTCCGCGCCGCGGAAACGTCATGCCCGCTTCGGTCTAAAACCCGGAAGACAGTTGTTGCGCCGCGATTCCCGTCGTCTTCGTTTGTAAGACGACGAGGAGGACGTCGTTGTAGTTGTCGTTCCTCTCGACGGGTCTCGAGGTGCGCCGTCGGAGAAAGTAATCACGGGCCCACGCCACGCTTGGGAACAGACACCTTGTCTTCCAGCAGCGACTCTCATTCTACGATGCTAGACACTTTTTTTCAGGAACGGTCCTCCTAGTATCGGAATTCGCCAATTCGTCCGTCGCTACATCATTTTAAACGACTGTTCGAAGCGTTAATGTTTCGATTTGGGTATCCTTGTAACTGACAGCTGTAGTAGATGACTGCTTATTTTGCATTCAGAATTATTGATGTATTCGGACAATTGTCAGGGTTTTAGACGCAGTTTAGTTTAGAGGATAGATGAGAATGTGAGGTAGGGGGATAGTTTATAGGCTCGGAATCGGGTAGATTGATTGCAAGTTACTGCATAGGGAGCGGCACACGAAACTCTACGTATCTGGACCAAAGTTTGTTTGTGTAACGATTTCGCTTCAAAGTTCCACCCAGCGAACGTTGGAAAAGCGATACGCCGCGCAGTGGGAGGAAAGTCCGAATGAACCGTTTCCGAACAATAATCCGCGCGCTTTCTCGTGCCTCAAGACAAATCGTCGGCTTCCGGATCGACGTCACAATTATTTCGGCGGTCGCGTGCAGCCGAATTAGATAATCATCCCACGGGCGCAATCTGTCGCCAATTATTATTGAATAACACGCCGGCAGCTGAACGAAATGCACATCAACGCTGGACGCCGGTTGAGAGCATCTTTTATTGGCGTGCCTCGGCGAATGTAAATCGTCCGTGGTAAGAGACCACGACGCGGATAGTACACATCCGCGCTAACAGCTATTACGCTCGTGTAATGACTAACGACTTCTTCTTCTCCTCTTTTTGCACCGCTCGCGCTCGCGCGTATGTAATTACTCCCGTGAACCGGGAAATGTAACACTTTCCTTCTAGCTTCCTTCTGCGTGCGCGCGCGCGCGCGCGCGCACACGGATCGACGAAAACACCGTCGTGCACCTAGAGTGGCGAGCGTTTTAATATCTACTACCCACGATCCTGCGAGGCGAAGCGAACGGACCTCGACGGCTGTAAGAAAATTTGTTCAAGGAAGCACGATAGTGCAAAGCGATAGGTGGCGTCGTATAAGAATAATTATGATACTTCTTCCTTGGCTATTGGGCAGACAGAAATTGTTCTAGAAAATGGCTCTCGCTTTATTACGACAGAAAATGTAGCAGTAAATTAGATGGCTCTACACTTATGGCCGGCAGCCTGCGTGTGTCGTGCCGCCTGGACAGAAATCGGCGGACACAACCACGGCTCGTACGTCCACCGACGTCGGCGCACCTATCCGATCGTTGTGTCGCGACAATAAAACACTTACGTACCGTTAACGCAGCGATCGAACGCTCGCGGTTCCGTTTATGGTCCATCATGCGCACTTTAATCGACCCGTCTATTAATCGCGCGCCTGATAATTACGTTCCGTGCTCGGCGCAAGTTCAACTATCGATCGCGAGGGACGAAAGTAGGTTTTCTAAGAGCGAGAAGCAGTCAAGAAACCTGTGGCACGGAAAGTGAACTGTATAAAAAGGATTTCAGCCGTACTTTACCTTTGTAGATAATAATTAACTCTGTACGCTCGTTTCCACGCTTCACGTTATTGTCTGCGCAACTCGCGATCCCGACTGTTCGTTCGACTGCGAAGAACTGCGTGTGTATATAAGAATCATGGTCGGAACGATGTTATCACGGCGATTCCGCGGCTCGACGGTAGATAACGCGCTTCCGATAATTTCCACGATTCATCCATTCCGCTCACGTCCGCGCAGGTAAAGATTGGTATCGTCATGATCGCAGCTCTCATTATTGCAGACCGGCGTGCTCCGTGGACGTGCAGCGAGCGACGTTAATAGAGACCGTCGGGTACCACCACACAACTCGCCAGGAAGTCACGACGCAAATGTTTCCCGACGGTTTTTCCGTCGACGAGCGAGTAATCGACTCAACCCGTTCACGTTCGACGCGTCTTTCGAGACTGCGATTTCCGTCAGTCGAGGGACTTTACGCAGAAATTACACGCACATTGACCGATCGTATTAATAATTTTTTCCACGAATAATCAGACTCTCGTGACATATACAAATATTTGGCGCAGAGCCGATAAAGAAATCGTGTAAATGTCGACAACAAGAAACAATGCCGTCTCACTACTCTCTTTCCTCGGAATCAATCGAGCAGCGACGAGTGGAGTTAAAATTTTCGGTAATTTATAGTTATCCCGCAATTAAGCGCGGAGGAAAGCGAGAGCGAAATCGGTGCAGCGATTGTGCATACACGTGAATGCCGCGAAGCGCTTGCGCTTCCACGGGCTCGGAACACGCGCGCAGGTGCATTCAGCTGTCAGCCGACGCCGACGGAGAAGCTGGCAGTCGTTCGAGGAGTGCACGCTCGCCTCGCCTCGTCTCCTTCTCTTCCTTCTACGCCGCGGCGTCGCGAAAGTGAAAACGACCGGAGGACGTCGAACGGCCCCGAGAGAGAGAGAGAGAGAAGTGGAACCTCAACTGACAACGAGAGAGCGTCCAGTTTTCCGAATGCCCAACTTCGCAGGATCAATTCTGTGCTTGTCATCTGGCCGACTTTAGAACGCGAACTATCGAGAAGTCGAAACTAACTTGTTCCATATTGTGCTTTAACGATTGCTCATTTTTTATTTAGCTTATTTTCCGTTTTTTTTTTTTGCGTCACTTTTATGCATCGATGTGGTGTTAAGTTTTAATAAAGGTCGGACAAAATTGCAGAAAACTGCGATTAGTTATAAATTGAACATCAGCCGTCATTATATAGCGAAATATGAAGCATGTCATTTCGATGCTGGAGAGAGTAGTCCTTCTGTTACCTCTCTTCTTTTTATCAGCGTAATATTATGCCGCCGAAAAACGGCAATTATTTTCCATGGACGCGGTCACGCGATTCCCGAAGTCCAGTTTTCGATGCGAGAAAGGTGCATCGGTGTACGGTGACGGTCAAGTCGTTTGCTTTGTTTCGCACGTTTTATACTCCCCTTCATTTAAATATGCAAAGTTGGTCGGTTCTCACGTGCGACTTTAATCGCCTTTCAGCCAGAGCCAGGTTGATAATGCATGATAGCTGAATTTTCGGTAGATAATGAGTTTTACAGAAACGATTTTTCCACCCCATGCCTCTCTTTGATCGACAACGTAATAATAAGAAATTTACACGAATCGCAACAAAGAATATTTGCTCGTACGTTTAATGATCCCACGAGTGTTTAGAGAATCTGTAAGAGCAAAGTACGAATTCGGTGGCAAAAATTTTGGGTTTATTCGTGCAGCGCTGTTTGCATCCTCGATCGGTCGCAGATTAAAAGTCAAGTCCAGCGAGAGTTTTGAATCGACGAGTGAGAGAGACGCGCCGTCGTTGTTGTTATTACGACTATACTTATAACAAGTACGAGAAAAGTTTATCACCGAGGTCTAGGAGGAGGCCCGCGTTATCATGTCGTCGGGTCGTCTGATAACATGGCCGCCTATTTATGTCTCAACATTGCCGTCGTATTGACGTTGCATATGGCCAATGCGTGCACCCAATCTTCGGGATACAGCCCCCCTCCCCCTCCTCCTCTCCTCCCACCTCTTTCTCTCCCCTTGAATTCCAAACGAAATTTTTCCGTGTTCTTTGATCTTCTCGCATTTAGAAGAAGATAATCGGGATCAATCGGGCCGCGCAAATTATGCGAGAAAGCATCTGCGAATCTTCGTTTCTCTGTCAATTAACGCCATTCTACTATGATCAAATATCAATATTTGTCAGCACGCTTCATTTAATGTACTCCAGTATAGAATTTAGGATAGTTAGTGACGTGCATGCCCGACGCTTCAACTGCTTCGACGCCTCTAATCGAGGCACTGACAAGCGGCGAATGAATCGATCAAATTCATCGAGGCACGCAGTCAACGAATACTCGTAATGCGATTATCGTTTTAGTTTGACTTTCGGTTCATGAAAAATAGTATTTTTCGGCATTATCAGTGGCGTGATTATCCGCGGTATCACATTCAAGTACACATTAAACAAACGTCATTCGATCGCGAATGAATCGATCGAATTAATCGACCTACTTCGTATCAACGCACCTACATTCTGAAACACCCCGTTTCATGTCAAACATCGTGTCACCGGCTCGTAATCTTCGTACGGAACACTGAACACACGTTTCGACATTTCCGTCGACTCTAAAATTTACAAGCAAGACCGCGTCTCGTTCCGCAAGCCTGACCGAGTCGAGCAAATTCGAGCAACGTCGAACTTGATTAGTCGCTGCGTGCAATTTGACATACGGTGCCAGTGTAATTATTGGCCTAGCGTGTGGGCTTCACGCATCGCTAAATTCCGCGTTAGTCGGGGTCGAGGAACTTTTCCAATTACTTTCCCGCGACGTTCGTTTAAAAATACGGATTATCGTGGTCAAATAAAGCGTGACGCGGCCTAACAATTAGCGGAGAAATCATCAGTTGGATCCGTACTTACGTAACCGCTTACGATTTTTACTTATGGTCTCATTCTCGCTGAGAATTGATTACTTCCTCAGCGAGCGTGTCTTTCTCTCTCGCTGTGCAAACGCGTGCGCGTCTCTGTCATTGTAGCTTACCTGAAACAGAACAAGGACGACTCTTTAGAGAAGTAATTAGGTTTGATCGAACGATTGAGGAGATTATTACATTTTTGGTTTGGTTTCCTCACAAAGTCTACTGTATTTACACTGCGGAAAGAGTATAGGTTAATGTTGGCAGAAGCGAGAGTTATTCGAGCCAGCGTCGGCTGAATTGAATCGTGCAAGCTTTCAGATTTGATTTTACGATAATGCCAATACGGGAGCTATAAATGTGACGTAAAACAAAATGCAACATTGTGCGGAAGATGTAGCCGCAGGAACAGGTTCCATTTTGACCGTTAGCATCATTATGTTGAAGGTGGCCGTAATGGATCTCTTTACATCGCTTTTAACATTCAATATTCACGCGCGAAACATTTTCTCGCCCGATCACTTATGCCGCCCCGATTATTATTCCGCGTAGACACAAAAAGGCGAACTTAGGTGGACCGGTTCTGCTTTCCAGGCAGGTGTTCTTGCAAAAAAAATTATCTCGATTTTTCTGCTACCCCTTATGTGGGATTGCATGGATTTTCGGCGTAGGTGTATATGAACAGAAAATCTTTATTTAACGAAAAACGAACAATGCCTTACAATTGTCGGCGAAAGACTGCCTTCTTCCTCGCGTCGACGCGCCTCACTCCGCTCCGCTCATTCCGCGAAAACAAAAGCGCTCACACATACATGTCTCTCACCTCGTACACATACATGTCTCTCACCTCGTACACACACGCCTCAGCCGCACGCACAACCAGCCAAGGCCTGCACGTCCAAACCCTACACTCGGCCATCCTGCAATATACATCTGTCCTCAGATGGAGTGTTCTCAACATCGGTTTCACACTCACTTTCTTCGCTCGACAATCCATCTCTTACTACATTGCTTAACCAGGGTTTCATATACTCGGCGCACGTGGATGTTGTGTGCGGTCCCTCGTGCTCACCAACCTTAGCGACTACATATCTATCATTACGCAAAACTTTCGTTATTTTATACGGTCCCAAGAATTTAGGGTACAATTTGAGTCCTGGCCCAAACTGCGCTCGCTTGATTGCAACCAGCATTCCTACACTATAGATATTTGGCGGTTGACGCTTCTTATCAAAATTAGCCTTGTTCTCTAATTGTACCTTTGTGATTGCTTCCCTCGCTTGCCCTCTTATTCTATCACGCTCTTCTTGAAATATATTAAGTCCTTCACTCTCTATTATATTTCTAACATTCGCGTCCTCTTTCAGCCTCATTTCAATACCCAAAAGAATCTTAAATGGTGAGAATCCCGTGCTTCTACTTGGCGTGCTGTTCAAATAAAGTTGTGCCACTCTAATATGTTTAAACCAATTTTCAGGTATAGGCGAAGATAATTTTGATAACAGCGGTATCAAGGTTCTGTTGAGTCTCTCCACTTGGCCATTACCTCTTGGAACGCCGGTAGTAATCAAAACATGCTCAATTTTTTCTCTACTGCAATAATCGGTAAATAAATGCGAGGTAAACGCGGAACCTCTATCAGACACAATTCGCCGTGGATTTCCAAAAACAGCTGCCTGTTGTTCTAGACGGCGCAATACCTCCTCCGCAGTGGTAGACTTAACCGGGTAAAGCCATACAAATTTACTAAAGGCGTCAATAACAGCAAATATGTGGCGATAACTTTTCTTTGTCGAAGGTAGCGGACCCAGATGATCGATGTGATAGGCATCTAAAGGAACATCGCCTTTCGGAATAGAATGTAGAAACCCTTCCTGTTTGCCCTGTTTTTTCTCTACTAAAATGCATTGTAAACAATTTTGGACTATTCTAGATATTTTTTCTTTAGCTTTAGGAAACCAAAACTCTTTTCGTATTAATTTTTCTGTCTTCCCGCTTGCAAAATGTCCGCGTTCATGTGCTTGTCTTATAACCGTTTCTTCCATTTCCTTCGGTACTACAATTAACAGTTCATCATCAATTTCCTTATACAAGATGTCGTTCTTTACAATGTATCCCGTTATAGTCTTATTATTCACAGCCTGGATCGTCTTTTTTATATGTGCATCGTTTGCCTGCGCTGCATGAAGTCTCGCCAAAACACTAGTATGCTCTTCCTCAATTAACATAGTTGTCGGCAACGGATACCTGCTCAGTGCGTCCACGTGACCCATTTGCTTTCCTGGGCGATGTTCTATTACATAGTCATACTCTTGCAACATTAATGCCCATCTGGCGATTCTGACACTCAAATCTCTCTTTTTCATTGTACATTCAAAAGCTCGGCAATCTGTTACCAACTTAAACTTAATACCTAATAAATAAATCCTAAATTTCTTAAGTGCCTTAACTATAGCAAGTACTTCCAGCTCATAACTTGGATATTTTGTTTCTGCTTGTGTGGGCGTGCCGCTGGCATAATATACCGGGTGAAACGCGCGACCCTGATTATCTCTTTGCATTAGCACCGCGCCGTATCCGTGAATCGAAGCATCGGTATGCAGCTCCGTTTCCGCAGTGACACTGTATAACCTCAACACTGGTTTACTCACTAATTCTAACTTTAAATTGTTGAACGCTTCTTCTTCATCTTTTCCAAATTGAAACTTAACTTCCGTCTTCAATAAGTTCGTCAATGGTCGGGCGAGTTTCGAATATTGAAATACAAATTTCCGAAAATAGCCAGCGAGGCCCAAAAAACTTTGCACTGCTTTTAAACAAGTCGGTTGCGGAAAATTCTGAACAGCTGATATCTTGCGATCGGAAGGCCTAACGTGACCGTCCTCCACAATGTGTCCCAAATACTCTACGCTACTTTGCAAAAACTTAGACTTTTCCCAGTTTATAACAAGACCATACTCGCTAGCTATTCGTAGAACGTCACGCAATTTCTGTACACCTTCCTTAATGTCGACTGAGGGTATGATCAAATCGTCTATGTAGACCTGTATCGCGTTCTTTGCAATTAGTTCTTTGAAAATCGCGTTAATAAACCTCTGGAAAGTTGCTGGCGCATTGCAAAGGCCAAAAGGAACTCTCAGAAATTCATAATGCCCGTTTGGCACAATAAAGGCAGTATACTTAATGCTATCCGGTTCTATTGGCGTATGAAAAAATCCGTTTTTAAGGTCTATTGTGCTATAAATCTTTGCCTTTTGTAGCTGATCCAGATTATCTTCAATTAGAGGTAATGGATAACGATCCTTAATTACTTTTTCATTAACTTTTCTATAATCCACACAAATTCTCGTGCGCCCGTCCTTTTTTTTAACTAAAACTATTGGACTTGCATACTCGGAATCCGACGTTCTGATCACTCCCTCATTTAGCCATTCCTGTATCTGTGTATCTACCTCTTCTTTTTCGCTCGGAGACAGTCTTCGCGCTCTTTGATATATCGGAACTTCGTCCTTCATAACAATACGCATCTTCACCCCGACCTCACGCGTTTTAATTGGCTTGTAGTTCTCTATCATTTCCTTGAGTTCAGATGCAATTTCTGGATTACTCACGCACAACTCGCTATTATTGTCGCGCTCATTAGAAACATCGATCTTGTATATTTCCGGAACATTATTCGATTTTGCAATATGTACGTTTCCCTTTCTAAATGTCACATCTAATTTCCGCAAAAAGTCGTTTCCGATCAGTAAGCCGTGACGTATCATAGAGTTTGCTACCACATGTAAGGTGATGTCAAAGGAATTACCATCTATAGCTACCCTTGTGCTTGTCCGCCCGAGCGTTGAATTGCTGCTGCCTCCCACGCCGCGAAATTGCAAAGCCGATCTTTCTAATGCAGGTGCCCCTATACTTACATATTCGTCGCTGCGAATGAGACTAATATCGCTGCCAGTATCTATAAGTGCTGTTAACTTATTGTCCTTTATAACAACGTCTTTCGTACACTTTTCAGCCTCGGCACACGTTGTGTAACAATTTTTTTCTTGCGTCTCCTTCTTTGGGCATAAGGCTGCAATGTGTCCAAACTCCCCACAGGCAAAACACTTTCTGCCTTTGCTTCCGTCCGGACACTCATGGCTGGCATGAAAATTACTGCCGCAATTAAAACAATGTTGGCGCTCCTTCGGCTGCGTCGTCTCCACTCTCCTCTGCCCCGTGTCGTTTCGAGATCTGGGTCTGCTGCTCGCCTTCATTTCTTCGTAGGTTATCAGTCTTTCCTTCAAATCCCTAATGCTTCTGGCGCGGAATAATACGGCTTTATTTATTGCGTCATCAGGGATTCCTTGAATTATATATTGAATGGTGGACTGGACATCCACGTCAGCCTGCGATGCAATCTCGAGCATCTTATACAGGTATTGCTGGTACGATTCGTCAACTGCTTTTTTTCTATATGCTAGTTCCCGATGGATCTGTCTAGCGTTTACCTTTGGCATAAATTCTTTGCTTAGGGCCTTCTTGAACCGCTTCCATGACTCCGAGCAGTCCGTGTAGTCGATAAAAATTCGTGCCGATCCGCGCAACTGTCGCTTCGCATACACAATCCTTTGAATCTCCGACCATTCACATAAGCCAGCAAGCTCTTCAAATTCATCGAGCCACTTTTTGACGCTCATCTTGTCGTCGCCGCTGAACGTCCTCATCGACTCACTGACGTCCCTGAATGTTAACAAAGATTTCTGGTCTCGTCGGTGCCGGCCTCTCCGAACCCTGACCTCCCCGCTGCTCTCGCTATCGGTACTGTTTCCGTCATCTGTGGTTTCTTCCTCTTTGTCGCTAGGTTTAGGTACCATCGTTTCATTCATACTTTCAAACGCGTCATCTTCATCACTTTCTTCGTCGTTTCTTTCGCCGCTCTTGCGACCATCGTGGCTGGATCGGGCCGTCTGTAGGCGCTCAACCAGCTCGGCTTTTTTCCCTGTAATCTTCAACTTTAATTTCTTTAATTCTTCCTTGAGTACTTTCACTGTCGTGGCGCTCGTGACTGCGTCACTCCTTGATGCAGTGTTCATGGCGGCACTCGCAACTACGTCACTACCCGACGCCTCGTTCGTAGCCATTATCCTCTTTCCGTTCGATAAACGCCCAAAACCGAATACACTAGATACGTTTAAAACGTATTTCGCGATTAATCCAATCCCGGACGAGCCCCCAAATTGTGGGATTGCATGGATTTTCGGCGTAGGTGTATATGAACAGAAAATCTTTATTTAACGAAAAACGAACAATGCCTTACAATTGTCGGCGAAAGACTGCCTTCTTCCTCGCGTCGACGCGCCTCACTCCGCTCCGCTCATTCCGCGAAAACAAAAGCGCTCACACATACATGTCTCTCACCTCGTACACATACATGTCTCTCACCTCGTACACACACGCCTCAGCCGCACGCACAACCAGCCAAGGCCTGCACGTCCAAACCCTACACTTATGATCGAACGTAAGCGAGATGCTTCAGGAGCGTTCGCTCGCCTGAAAAACAGCGCCCCAAGAAATTTTGCAAAATCGTCGAAGAAGCAGAGAAAGGCTTCCCTAATCGTTCACTATTTTTACATTATAAAATGAAACTCTTTGTTACTGAGTTGGGAATGCACGCGCTATTAAAAATTGACCGTTGGTTAATAAATCAATTTCATTGTATGTGTACACAGACATTTGTAATAGTCATTTAACGACGACGATCGTGTATTAATGCATGCCGCACGGTAATTGCCTCGAAAATAAGATTTATCTTCGACACGAATTTCAATTAGATCACCGGTTGAAACGTTGTCACAACTCGTTAGATACCGAATTGATCATTCGGATTTTCAGTAAACGACAGTCGTGAAGAATTCCCAATCCAATGAGTGATAAATTATATGGTGTGCGGAACTGGTTCTCATAAATCACAAACTCAAATGCATGCCAACGTAATGGACAGATACGTTGAAATATCTGGAAACGCCATTTAATAACTATTTCTCTAAATGTTCGCAACGCCGTGACTGGCTCAACAAACAAGCCAAAAGTTCCAGTTCTTAACATCGAATACATTACAAATTATGTAAAATCAAGCGCTCCACGCCGCGCATAGTATCCCCATTCTTGGGAACGAGATTGATGGTTCAAAGATGAGAATTCATTGACGATGGGTCCGTCAGAGTTTGCAGCTTTCAATATGACTTTTACTTATCCGGCAAACCAGGATCCGTTGATACCCACGTTGAAATCATCTCTTGTTTAGACATGTCCGGTCAACTGAATGTTTACATGCACACGCTGATAATGAACAGATCGCCAAATGTGCTGATAGCGCGTCATCACCATCACCCAGAACTGCCACTGATAACATGCGTTACTAGTCAACATAATGCGAAGACTCTAAGGATGATTGCACTACGGACTACGCGCAACCAGATAAATTTCCCATTCCCACACATTAACGAACACAAACGTATCGTCTTCTTCCTTCCCGCACGATCCCCCAAAAATTTGCAAGCAGACGAGAACTTATCTATCCAACATTAAAATTCCACTATCAACTTCGCATTTCATTTACCTTTGAATCAATTTGCGTACCTCGCATATGCCGTACACATATGAATATTTACGCACCAGACGCAATGCCCTGGGCTTCACTTTCCAAAGTTCGATTTAGAAGTAGGACATTCTGCTTGTTGATCGATCAGAAGATCGACCCGCGAAATTTCGGAATCGACACCGATTTGTCTGACAATTTCTTGGCAGCCACCTTCGTCAGAGCGAGCGCGGCACAATGTAGCTTCCCAGCCGCACGGCACGGGATCCTTGTATCCATTAAGAATGCGGCGGGCGCGTTCGTTGAAGGCAGGAGAGAAGACTCGGCCGAGCCATTAATCGGCAATCGCAAAAAGGAGCGAGCAAAAGGAATTGAATCGCGGCGTTGGCGGCGCTCGAGGATGAATTATCGTAACAAGTTCCGCCGTCGCGTCGATTCGTTCCCTTTGCTTCCCTTTCTCGCCACGCGAATCGTTCCCTCGAATAATAATCGCATCCGTCATGGTACAATTAGTCGTGCCGCTAAGGAGGGACGATAATTTGTCGCGAAGACGAACACGTCGACGACGAGAACGACAACGACGACGTTTGCGCGATTGCATGACTGATACAATGAATCGAGTGTTCGTTATCATAGAATCCGGACAGCGCGATCGTCGTATTATGCGCGTAAGCGAGGATTTCTTTCCGCTTTGTGCTCGTGAGCAATTCGTCGCGTTGCACGCTCGCGCGGGTTTATAAAGTTCATAAAGTTCATAAAAGTCATACGGTATAGGGAACGTATCGTGAGGTATACGATTTTCATGTTAGAGCAATATATGCGTATTTATATCTACGAATGTATCTCCAGTATATTAGAAATCTAAATTACTTCCTTCTTACAGCCAAATGTTTGATCAAAGTATTTGTACTATGTTCCACGCATCTCAATTCCTCCTGCACGCTGTGTCCCTTCGCAGATTTCGACGCGTATCGCAGTTTTCAGCGATGCTATCCGAGGTAGTTAGGTCGTTTGTTTACGGTCGTCCGATCCCGCGGCAAGTGGAAAAAGACAAATCGGCAGGGCTGCGTGCCGCGGTGGAAAGAAGAGAATCCCGTGCATAGACACGTGTCCGCGCGTCCATCGATAAGGCAGCGTCTTATTACTTGTTATTTAGGGTCCGCGAGTTTGTTAAGGATGACGCGAGATTTATGATAATGAAACTGTCGAATACCTAATAACTCACGCTGCGGCGGCCATTAGTTTTGCGCTCGAGTACACACACTGTCTAAGGGGCATTGTTAGCCGAACGGTGTGCCATGTTTTAAAAGTTGGTCGGATCAATTTCGAGACGGTAGAACGAAATCTGGAGAAGATATCGATAACGAACCGAAGCGTCGAGGCGTGCCAGCCGCGATGACACGAGTATTATAGTTTACTGACCGATACTTTTAGTTTCACTAGCTCACGAACGTATCTTTCTGATTCACGTATAATTCGAGCGGCTCATTTCATGGCGTAAGTCGAATTACATACAAAAATTGTGTAGCGTGTATACTACGGATACGATTCAGAGTGTGAAGTTGTCGCTTATGACAAATCCACAAACTAGTCGTGCGATGCGTCAGGAAGCTGCACTTATTACAGCGTTTCCACACTATCTTCGCTCGGTTAGGAAAGCGTTCACAATATTGACACAGACATTCGACGCAGAGACGTGCACTCGCAAACATTTTAATTAAACCGCGCCGCTTCTAAACGCTTCGAATCAGGAGGCACTTTATGCATTTACGGCCTCCACGTGTACCTCGATTCTCGGCACACGTACGCACGCTCCAGAAACGTTTTCCATCGAAGGCGATCGATCGATCAGCACGCGCGCAACGAAATCCAATTTCGCGAATCCACTGCAGTCTCGTCAGGCTGCGGAACGATAATGTATGAACTCAAAAGTTCCCAGCGAGCGTTCACGCGCACGTGCTCTGATGCTTACAAGAGAAAACAGCAGGACGGTGGGGGGGGGGGACTTGGATTGCGTTACAATTTTGAAAGGTACTTTGGGACGAAGAATAAAGGTGTACGTGCTCGGTTCGTCACGTTGCATGTCGTATAAAAAGAATATAAAACACTTCAAATCGTGAAAATGTAATAACAATAAGAGAAAAATCATGAAAATACGATTTGATTCAAATCTATGATATAATCATGACCAGCCCGAATTGTCTTCCGACGAATTTATATTCGACTTTCAAATCAACTATTTTCGTAAACGAAGGTTTGGGAGCGAAAACTTCGAAATACGCATTTGCTCGATTTTTTTCCCGAAAACGTCCCAAAGTTTAAATGAGATACGTGTTCCCTTGATCGTGGCCTTTTCATGAGAGCGTGGCAAAGACATTGCGATCTCGTATGTTGCTGACATATAAATGCGAAGCAGAAGAGCGCGCTCGCGTGGGTCATTCGACGTAAAATGCATTTCAACAACGAAGAACGCGCACGCGAGCTTGAGCTGGTTATATGTACGTATTGAATGAACGCAGCAGCAATTACAAAGGCTACGCGTTCATCAACGGTGTCTATTAATGATGGGAAAATGGTTCGCGATAGCCGTTTCTTATGATCTTATGTGCACGTTACATTCATTTTATACGTACGATAGACATTATGTTCAATAGTGGGATGGTAGTGCAGTAGTAATGCAATAAACAATATATGACGAAAAATTAAAGTACACTAGAGTGAATAGCAATTAAGCTGGAACGTAATTACCGAATTGTTATGCAATCTTTTTGTGTGTCGCATGGCACACGTTCTCTGTAATAGACGCGAGACGTAAATGTCAGAAATGCACCGCACATATGGGTTCACACAGCCAACGGAAGCGTGGAAAGAAACAACGGAGGAGATTGAGGCAAAATGGAAAATGGAAAGTAAAGTGGAGGGTAAATATAGCAATGGGCAAAAAGGGTTAGACGTGGAAGTAGACCCGCGCGTCGGAAGAAGTACCTCAAGCAGTTCGTGGTCTTGCTTTTTAGAGGCAGACGGGCTCGCGTGCTTCTGGGTTCGCTGCGCATTTAACGACGAGTACAAACGTGGAAAAAAAATATTCTCCAACGAACAGCGAACGAGAAATGAGACGGCGCGCTTATCTTCGAGCACGAAACAATGGTACAGATCGAATAGATTGGGTAATGGAAACGTCGAATGTCATTCGTGCGAGAGATTCTACAGTAATAAGCATGAATGAAAATACAGCCTTCCACATTCGACAACGGCGTCCACTGTTAAGCTGTATATATTTTCTCCATTATCAAGTTCAAAAAAATGAGCATTACCATACTGTTAACGTCGGACTCAAGATCGAATTGAGTTACAACAAAACAGAAGTATGTCAAACTCATTTGTGACCAAAATCTGTTTCTCACAACGAGAAACCTCGTGGCCACAATTACCAATTAATTCAAACAATGGACGCTCCAGCAAATCATATCGCCCGCCATTGACGTCTCTCCGTAAACATACGACGCCCGTGTGAATCCATTCGTATGCACGTGCCACGTGGACTGCTGGTTAGCATCCTGACGTTCGTAAGTCGCATGTGCGTTCACGTGGCTACGTAACCCGGAGCCGGATATGTAAGACGGCTCGAGAGAGTGTCAGTTCACGTACGGCTTCGTTTAGGCTGCGGATTAAAGCGTGGCCTTCGAGAAGGTCAGGTTACGGTCAGTGTGCCACGGTCTTCGGGAAAACGCTAACACATTGCGACACGGCGAACATTGAAATACCATCTCAACGGCGCGGCGGATAGATTCAATGGACGTGCTGACGTGCGCGACGAAAAAGTTCGGATCGATTGAAAGTTCAGCGTTGTATTATGCTTTCTCTGGCTTCGAACGAGCCAGTCGAATAATTTGTGCGTACTAGAGGATTTTTTCGTGGTCCTGGACTTGATTCTATAGTACTGAGGCTGAATGATTTATAGTTGGACGCGATTAAACGGATTGAATTTATCGTTGGTCATGAATTTTAATGGATGTATAAACAATTTGAGTTATTTCTCTTGGAAGAATTTGTCCTATTGCTGTCATGTTATGGTGTGTTTTTAAGTCTTCGTCAATAGTTGATTGTATTTAATTGGTTTTTTTCGTGTATAAGTTCGACGCGTCTGTTTAAAAAGAGTCCGCGAACACGAGGCTGTACTATAAGAAGTCACAATGAGAGTACAGCCGGGCTTCACCGACTAGTCATCTGCATTAACACAGGTCAAGGAGTCTCCCTCTCCCTCTCACACGCACACACGTGACCCTGCTTCTCTTTCTCCAATCGGAAGAGAACATTTAGGTCAAAAACAAAGTTGAGTCTGGATTCTAATTCGAGGTGTGCCAGAAATAGCCGCGATATCGGTCGATCATAATACTCTTACCCTCCGCTCAGCGAAATCATGGTCATCCGTCGTACGTGTCCGGATTGCCGATCGGCAAGAAACGAAAAGAGGATAACGAGTACGAAGTGAAATCAGGCGGTGCATTAAAACGCGCCGGCAACATCGAAACAAACCCGTCCGCGTCCTGTTCAACGTACCCATCCTTCGAAAACCTCCTCTTCTAACAAAACCTTCTAATCATCGGCGCCCGGCACCAACAGCAATCCTCTCATTTTCGTTCATTCAGTATACAAAAACTTGATATCAGACCAATTATCATACCCTCCGCCATCGACTTCAATTATGTTCGTATGCTCAATTTCGACGGTAACTCGACGGTAATGAAGTAGTGCAAACAGTGAGTGAACGGTAAGATCGACATTAGCCTTATTCATGCTCGATTCCGAACAAGCCGTTCGGCTTAATTCTCCTCGGCGGCAAGGGAGCTCGATTGCATTGGCGAATATTAACGGACGCATCCACGGATTCGAAGAAACGAGCAGCGGCATGTAACGTGTAACGGTCAATTCAGTGGTACACGCGAAAGGGCATCGGGAGATGATTTCTTGCCGATCGTTCGATCGCGGCGTGACTTTCATCGTACGCTAAGGCAGATACGCTCTCTCGGATGAATTCTAAACTCGGTTCGCCGTCGGAACGGTACTCCCGCCAAGGTCGGCGAGCGATAACTCGAGCGAACACACGTAAGGTCGTAGGTCGCCGCTCAACTTAACTCGGTAACTCGCGATCGCCCGGCCGAAGATGCGCTTTAATGTCGACAAGGTCGACGACTCTGCGTCACAAAGACGCCAGCTTTCGCGGCTGATCGTTCCGCGACGAACGGCCGTGCGCATTGTATCGGTTCGTCGACAAAACAAACCTATTATGTATTCTAGAGCTCCAGCGACGGAAGTGTCGTTTCGCGAGGATTCGCGCGATCAAAGTCCTTGTGTCAAGCCGTGTTTCGCGTGGCGTGGGGCGGGATTTTGGTGAAAATATTGGAAGGACGAAAATTGGCTGAATGATTGAGAAATATAATTATTATGATCTGATCTGTTACGTTGTATTATTAATATGTAGGGCGTGTGATATGGAAGGCGTCGATGCAGTGTTGGCTGTTTTGTTGGTAGGAATAATTATTGTGTCCCCGGAGTAACTATCGTCGATGGGAAAGAAGGTCTGTCGACGATCGTGTGCAACAATTATTTTAATGACCCGATCATTTTAATCTATGGAATCATTACGACGATCTTTTTCCTACGACTTTCCGGTCGTAAACAAACCTAAGTACGTTTCGTTCGCGTACTCAGCGCGATCTACGAGAGCGCGGCACGGCGTAAAATTGTTCAATCGTGATTCGTGAAACGCTGTAGAGTGTAGACGCTTGAGAATGTCTTCCGCCTTTGCATCAGTATGGATTATTTTTTTGTGAACAGACGCGTCGCGACATAAATCGTCGGCGGGCACGGGCGAACTGAGCGAAAGCGGGAAAACGATTCTCGAATCCGATTCGGAACATTGTTCTGCGAAGGCAAACAGAACGCGGCATAAATCGGCATAGAATACGTAGAGCGAGTGATAATGTCTTGCCGATCGGAACACGTATAACTCTCTGCAACTAAATATACAGCGCTGGATAAACCGTTTGTGAAATAAGCGAGGCGGCAGCGATGAAAATATCTTCCCAAATGAAAGCCGTACAATTCGCCCCAATCAAATACACAATGCAAGAGTAAGCGTCGTAGAACGCGTAAATGTTTTCTCAATTAAGCTCCATATAATTCTTCGTAAGCAAATACACGACGCAAGATGAAGGGTCGTAGAAATCATTGCGATCAAATACATTGCTTGAGAAGCCAATACATGTACGACGCAAATGAACTATGGTAGACCATACGAATATTCGTAGAAATCGAAATACAGTTCCATTAAAAATCGATAGAACTCTTTGCAACCGGACTTATACATGATGCAAACGGTAGAACGTGCAAACAAAATCGTAAACATTCGCGTACATCGAGCAGAGCACGTTGCTCCGTGAACTCTAACGAGCCGCAGGAAATTGTGCGAACTTGTTTACATGGGGGAAATGAAGTAACAATGTCACATGCTGTGCAAAGAAGAAGGACCTTGTGGTTGATCGAGATAGAAAGCCGTCTGAAATTCAACGGGACCCATCGTTATCAGCCGACAAACGTTTGTCCTCGATCCGAGACAGCCGAAACTAAGGTGACATAAGCCGCGCAAACGCAGACAAATAGTGAACCGATAAGGTGTCACTAGAGTCGACAATTAATCGCGTTGACGTAGCTGCGACCTTGACGACGAAAGTATCGGATCGGCCAATCGAGGGCTTCTCACATTATCTCGCACGAATTTTCGCGCGACGAGCCGGGTGACACGTGTGAACTCAGCGGGAGCGCGAATTTAGGTTTCACTTATCGTATATTATATTATATAATACCGTGCACTGCCAGATGTCGCGGCGCGCGTACTCTATACAATAAACACGGAATGCGCATTTACGTTCGCTCGCTCGGGAAGCTAAGAACGGCTTTTGAGAAATTGTACGTAGTGCGTTAAATGTCGCGACACGATGGAAGGGTGAACGAATCAAACCTCGTCTAACTTTCTCAAAATCTTATTTCACGTAACGCGCCATCAGGTAGTAATAAACACCAGCTACCCATCGCGCTACAAACTATCTCGAAATAATGAACAAAATTTGTTGTGTTCCTCAGCGCAGGATTGTCGAATTTCGCAACAGGCAGTCTATGTGGCAAGCTGTATGTCTGCCATAAACTCTGGACCGTACGTCGGAGTCGACATGGTAACAAGCCACGTCGGCCGTGTCCTCGCATTGTGAACGGTACGGTCGAAAAGAGGCCTATTTTCGTGCGATGACACCGATACGAAGTAGTGCCTCGTCATCGGATGACAGTAATGACAACGGTGCTACTCTATTGCGCAGGACGAGGATAGGCCAGTCTCTGCCCATCCCTTTCATTGTGGACCTTAAAGCGCTCTGCTGACCCATTGTATCGGACAATTCAATACTCAACCACATATACACGTATCTACGTTCGCCAGCGCATTGTCACTAGATTGGACGGTGTCAGATCTAGCGCAATCGCTTAGCTCTACCGAGTCTTCAGATATTCCGAACTGCTTGCACAGCGTATGAAATAGCAAAGGTGATGATGGGCTGTCTCGAAATGCGGCGTTAAGTGCATCAAAAGTCTGATGAGCTTTCATTATTCAATTCAAAGTGGCAAAACGAGTCGTAATGTGAAGCACGTGTACGATATCTGATAATACATACTACGCGACGATTGAAACGTTGACTTTACTACTTGTTTCGCGTTTTACCATACTGTTGGTTTATGCTGTTAGTAACTGCATTAACGGTAATCAAACTCACGTCCATGGATGTATATCGCAGTAGATGTACACGTTATGCTAACTGTGAGTTGAATAAAAGGGAGAATAATTGTATTTTGTGTATTAAAGACGAATGTTCAGCCAAGGATTGACAGTATGCCTGTCGGAAACTGTGTAAGCACCTACGATAGCGCACGCGTTTACACACGATGGATGTACAGTTGCAACGAGTGCACGAGGTCGTTCCACATGTGGCGGCAGAGCGTGTGCTTGAAAGTGTAAGTGTGCGTGAGCGCGTAAGAGAGCGAGCGAGCGAGCTCGTCTGCAGAACGATAGGCGCAACTACTTGCAGCTAAATAAGGAGTTAAGTGACTTCATCTGGCCAGGCAACGTGCCGCCGTTGGCCGGCGTGGAAATGCGAAAAAATGAGGAAAGTGAGACGTTCGCAACTTTCGTGCGCTTGGATTCCTTGAGTTACTGTAACTTTTTTTCTCTCTCCGTGGCTGCACTTTATACAGCGAGTCGGAGAGGTGTTAAAGTTTTGCAGATATCCAAGATCTATGGAATGCTAGTGCTTATATAATATATGATGAATCTTACGAAAGAGGTCGATTGTACAATATCCCACGTCGATCCGATAAATTCGATTCTCTCACAATTAGACATATCCCAGAACGGAACAGACCGAATTATGATCCCAGGCTTGTTGCGCATCGGAACGAACGCGTGGAGCGTCGTATTTTCGCCTGACAGCGAAATCCGGCATGCTGCAAGATCGTCGAGGGATTGAAAACTCGACGATTGGACCGGAATAATTGGCGAGTCGCTTCGCGGAAGACACGTGCCAGGCGATTTATGAGAACCTGTCAGGGACCAGGAAAGTCCGAGCGCAGTGTCGCGAGAGAGGCGGCCGGCCATCGTCGGCCGAACAATTAAATGCGAACGGCGCACGGATGATCATTTAATCCACTAATTCGAAGCGACGGACATACGACCAACGTGGCACGAGAATCGACGGGTTCGGCGCACGCATTTCGCACTTTCCATTGCCCATTAAGTTTTCCTTTCCTACGGACGGCTGGTCAAGATGAATGAATCGAGCGAGGCGAGCGAGAGAGAAGCGAGAAAAGAGAAGGATACGTGGCGTGAGCATGTGCCCGGTGAGCGGGAGAGGAAACGGGCGGGAGAAAGGGACGGGGTTAAACAGTTGGAGAGAAATAGACGTAGGCAAAGAGAACGATGGGAGAGAATGAAACAGAGGAACGGATGGTTACAATGACGGAGAGAGAGAGAGGAGATAGATAGATGTACGGTGAAAAAAAGAGGAAAGATAGATGAACAGAGGGACGATGTATGTGTACGCTTGCATACTACGTGGACACAGAGTGGGAACGAGAGAAAGACAGCGAGAGAGAAAGAGGAAGAGAGGAGTTGAAATACGTGGGAGGATGCAAATGCGAAGAGCCTTGAGTCGATTCCGCAGTAACTAGGATAGGCGCATAGGTGAATTCGCACGTCCGCACACGAACGCCGGGGCATGATTCATTCAAGCACCATGTTCGACTAGCTCGACCCGCCCGGTTAGCAAGTACGTTTTGCCGCAGACGGCAAAGAGTTGACGGATCGCGGACGATGCGCGCGACGAACGTTCGTCGTTCGTGTCTCGTCGGCGGAACGCGACGTCTCCCTTAATCGGCCGCGCATTGCATCATCGTAGCGTGATTGAAAACTCACTCCGTCCGACTTAACAGAAGGAAGGAAAGATAGAGGCGGGGTGGGGGGGCAGAAATCAGCAATTTATGAGTTAATTGTTACGGAAGAGACGCGCAACGCGTACGGTCGTGAAACGTTCTGCGAAACAATAAATAATCGAAAGGCGTGCGCGCGCGAGAGAGAGAAATTGCTCGATGATCATCTCCGAGTCCCGTGCTTCGTTCAATATCAAGGCCGAGCGAGCGTGTAAATAAATATCGTCGGCGCCTTCGCCAGAGAAAATAGAAAATTCCGTCTGCCCGCGGCCACGGCCTTTAAGGCGGATGACAAAACGATCGCATAAGCAAAATAGAGCGGGTGACGTAAAGAAATTAACTGACGCGCGCGAGAGAGAGAGAGAGAGAGAGAGAGAAAGAGAGAAAAAGAGAAAAGGCGACGAGAGGGAAAGTCTTTTTCTCGCGGCAACCGTCGACGCGTCTCGTGGCCGGATCGTTGTGCAGTAGTTACAGGCCGAATGTAAGCTGGCTGATGTAAGCAACAGGTGGGCGTTTCTACTTCGAGAACTCTTCTCCCGCCTCATCGCACCGAGCGTTATTACTTTCTCCCTCTCGCTCGCATCCTTCCTCGTGTTCCGTTCGGTTCCGCAAGCCTTTCCGCTCTTCTGCGATTTTCTCGTCAGCTCAGTTCCGAAAAAACCGCCGAAAAAAAGAAGTACTTTCCGCGCTGGCGGAAGACGCAGCAAACGCTGGTCGTTCTGTCGCGGGCGTTAAGACGTTTCTTAACATTCATGCACCATTGTGCCCCGCTCACATAATGGCGGAAGGAGCGAGCGTCACGTCATACATTGACACCGGCGTCTAGGAATTTGGGAGGCAAATAGCAGGTAGCCCCGATACGCGTTTTGTCTCTTTTTCGCGGCGACAAAAGGCGTCGGGAGGAGCGGTAAAGAAGCACGAAAGAAGGACGGCCGCATATTTTTAAAATGTTGCGGACACGAGCGAAGGTCTAAATAGACGCGCCGGCGTCTCGGTGAGCCGACAAAGCTACGCTAAATATATACGCCTGGCCCGCAATTCTTCTACAAGGACTTTCGACCTCGGACCAGAGCTCCTCGCTTATCGGAGCAATTAAGACGCGATACGGCGGGAAAGACTTTCGATTTGCCAGATAGCGGGCGATGCTTGACGAAAAGTAGAACGCTCGAGGGCCGGGTTAGGTAGTCATCGTTGGCTAAAGGTAAAAAATCGTCACGACGGTTTGTAAGAAAGGTGTGTTTTGTTCTTTGCCATTCCGAAATATCGTTATTACGAATCGTAGACGGGATGAGCTTCAGTTTCTGGTAAACGTGGATCCGAGGCGTTTCGGAAATAGGCCCGCCGTTTATCGATAGATAAAAAGTGTTACTGCGTTGATTAAGTTAATTTTGGCAGTACAGTGGCGTGAACGCACTTTCAGCGTAGCGAATTTAGTCCGATTATCGCCAACAAACAGTGTGTCACCTAGAAATTACGGTGGCCTATAAATGGTTAACCCATTGACTTGCATGGTAGGAAGCGAGGGGAACTTGACCACCATGCTTGACCGTATTCAGCTCTTTCACTCTTCCGTACTGTTACGAGGCGCAATTAAAGCGTCGTGCACAGTTGGAAAGCGGAAAATTTGCCAGGCTCGGGCAACGGTTGACAAGCATAAACCTATTAATAAAAAGTTGTCGAATATGAGAAAACGATCCGTGCGGCGTGTTCCGCGCGAAGATGCCTGGACGGCGTGGCGTTTAAAGCCTGACACCAGTCAGTCGGTCGGCCGCACTGACCTCATTTCGGCATATCCGAACCTGCGACAATGCCTCGCGATCGACAC
Organism: Priocnemis perturbator; assembly: GCA_963942575.1. NCBI lineage: Eukaryota > Metazoa > Arthropoda > Insecta > Hymenoptera > Pompilidae > Priocnemis > Priocnemis perturbator. The sequence continues at coordinate 4,324,662 of OZ012647.1, forward strand.
CGCTCACGCGAGCCACCGCCGTCCACTAAGAATATCCACCCGTTGGCCAGCGAAACCGTAAAAGATCGGCACTGATCGCTAATAAAATAACAGACCGCCCATAAGAAATCCTTGGCCCGACGGGTATCGATCTCGTGGTAGCGCGATGAAGGGGTCAAACCGGGTGTCAGAAATCTTTGAAAGCGGATCTCTCAGACAGACCTACGGCAGATCGGACCGACGACGCGGGCGGTCGGCGAGCGCTCGTCCTCCTACCGTTCATGTAGACGTGATGCTGCCTCCAGAGGTGCTGATACTGCGTCCATCGCGAGCTGGTACTGTCGTCGTGGATGGGCGGAAGTGGCGCGTGCACCACCTGATGACCGTGCGACGTGGGCGGCAGGGGTGGCGCGGGCTGCTGCTGCTGTTGCTGCTGCTGCTGCTGCTGCTGCTGCTGGGGCTGCTGCTGATGAGCGGGCGCCACTACGATGTGCGGATGCGGGGGTGCCACCGTGGGCTGGTGCTGCTGCGGATGATGCGACTGATGCAGCATCCCAGGTAACGGTGGCGGCGCCAATTGCTGGTACTCCATAGCGCAGCTCATCCGTTTGTCTCACGCGCGCATTTAATTCTGTCACCTCACTTTCTGCGTGACCAGTGTCCGAGCGGGACGAGTCCGCGGCGAAGCGGAGAAAGTACTTGCTCCTCGGGCTCGCAACCTCGATGCGGCCGCACGCCAACTCCGCTTGGGTTCCCCGGTCACGAGAGCGTGTGTGTTCGCGGGTCGGGAGCAATGAACGACGGACGAAACTCACGAAACACTTCCGGGAACGAGTGGGACTGCTCTTGTCCGTGCTCAACACACTGTATTCCTGGGAGAAACTGGAGATTACGGACGCGCGCGCGGGCACACTGTTTTCCGAACGTAACTAAGGACGAGGATCACTCCTTTCGTTCCCTCTCTCCCTTCCGTCACCGAGTCTCTTTTTCTAGCTCCGATTTATTAACTTCTAATGACGTCGTCGCCACTTGTTGACATGCGGAGCGAACGCGGAAGATCGACACTCCGCGGCCGCCTATAGTAGTACCGTCCCTCGCGACCGAGCTCGTGCGTCAAACGGCACCGCTCGGCGATCTGGGAATCCGCCGTAATTATGACTCGGACGTTCCGCGACTGGACGGTATCGTCCTTGAATCTTCCTCGACGCCACGAGACCCGCTCGTTCCCCTGCCACGTGATTAGCCAGCGATCGATCTTCTTCCACCTCCGTCTTCTCTCGCGAGACGGAGCGAGCGCGTGTCCTGTCTGTCGTCGGCTCCGACGTTCGCGGCACAACTTCGATCCGCAGGATCCTCGACTCCTCGACGACGCACCCGTTCTTCTCCTTCCGCGCACTGTGTCACTTGGACGTTTCTCGTCGACCGACAAAACGAGCACTCTCGACGAAAATGAGTCACCACTGGATCGCCGACGAACGACGAACGACGAACGACGAGCGGCGAAGGACGGATCGCGACGACGAGGCGGACGAGTAGAGAGATCGAAATAGACGAGGAGGGCAGAAAGAAGAGAGAGAAAGAGAGAGAAAGAGAGAGCTTGACAGGTTGTTTCCGGGAAGTGTCTGGCCGTTCCGACTGGCGAGAATCCTCGGCGTGTCCTCCTCCTGAGCGTCAGGGGTGGATTATGTCGAAGGACGCAGGATGGACTCCTGTCAACGATAACCAGGTACGTGCACACGCCGAGAGCACACGGTGCCGTCGTCGTGTGGCGACTGTCAAAATCAGCGGTTGTCGGCGTCTATCCGTCGGCGCTGGCCGCCGATTGGACCGTCGTCTGCCGGAAGCGGCACTCCTATTGGTCCCCACGGCCAGCCACCACGGGAGAGCACCGGCGTGCGGTGGGGAGGAGTACGGCCGAGCGCGCCTCGACGTCGTCCTGGACGGGGCGAGAAAGAGCGGGATGATGAGAGAGAAAGGTGAGACAGGTAGATGGATGTGAGGAAAGAGAGAGAGAGAGAGAGAGGACAAAGAAAAAGAGGGGAAAACGCGGAAGGATCTCAGAGAGAGACAGAACGAGACGAGGGGAGAGGGAGGAGAAAAGAGAGGGAAACTCGTGCGTGTCTCGAACGTGCGGCGTCCGGAAAGACACTGAGTCCACGAGTGTGCCATCGCCGCGACGCTCCGCTAGCGAACCTGCCTGTCTCTCTTCGACGCACGCACGCCGTGTACGGAGCTCTCTATCGTGCCCTCCCCTCTTTTCCGCGCTCAACGCTATCTTCGTTCCCCTCGTGTCGCTCCGTCTAACATCCGCTTTTTTCCCGCCCCCACCTCCCACCACACGCCCCCTCCTTTAATGTATGTCTCTCTCGCTAGTTCTGTCTCCGTCGGTCGCCATGTACTACTACTACTACTACTACCACCGACACTGCATTTACTGAGTCTACGCTTCTTCTATCTTTCCGCGTCTCTCTCTCTCTCTCCCTTTCATTCTAGCTCGTTCGCTGTCTTCGTCCGTCTTCTTTGTCTATGCAAGCATCTCACTTCTTCCCCTTCCTAGAGCCGTCGCTCCCTCTCTACACCTCTCGAAGCAGCTCTTTCTCTCCGATCGCACGTGTGCGTGCGTGCATGTAGGCATCTCTCTATCTCCGCCTTCCTCACTCGCTGTCTCGCTCATTGCCAGGCGAGCGCGGCAGATTGGAGTCGCTCCCGCGAAAAAGGGCTTCCGCGTTTAGACCCGCAGACCCTTTCGGCCACTCCGAAACGGTACTTCTGTTCCCATGCCATCCTTTCCCGCTCTTCCTCATTGCCGCGCTCGGAATCGAGAACTGGTGCTCCATATCGATCGTTAAGGAAGTTTTCAAACGGAACGGTGAAGCGCAGTATCGGTTTCCCTTGTCGCGTAACTTCCGCTAAAAATCTCGCCGCTGACACGACTTCGAAGCTGAGCACTTTCGCTGACGCGCGTCACGAAGTTTTGGCCTTTCTCTTGCATCGCATCCGGCGCTCCATGACGAGCAGGACTTCTCCTTAACCCTTAACCAGTACCGTACACCCAGATAAAGTACGCGACACATAGAAAGTCGGATCAAAATGAACCTAGGTCACTCCACGCAACTGGAGCACACACTCCCTCTGTCCCAAGTTTCCGTTTCACGTACGCTCAAAAGTCACCGACATACATAGACGTCTAACGGTCAAACCGTGCCGCGTTAATTTGACCGAAGTAGATAAAAAAAAAACATAACGTAGCTCGGTTCCATGCTCGAGTCGTGGCCCGATCGCGGATTTGCGCCGAGACCGCGATAAATCGTTCGCTCGGCGTGCGTCAGACTTCTGAGGAAGCGTGACGGCGGAATTTCGTCCCGCTCGCCGTCGAAGGTCCTGGCCAGGGCGAAGTCGGTAGCTACGTCGCGAGCCTAATGGGAATCATACGTCTAGCGGTACGGCGGCAGTGCGCTGAATTAGATCGGCCCGGAGCCGGGGGCCCGAAAAAAGAAACGTGGAAAAAAGCCGCTCGCCCGGCGTCGCGCGTCCTCGTTTCCGACCCACGACGGATCGACCCACTTCCTGGTGCGTGCTTCGATCGGCCGATCCGTGAAATTAACGGTAACGGCGCGCGGCCGTGCTCGCCGGGTAAAATCGAAAGTGGCGAAATGCCGTGCGGCGTCGCGGCGATGGAGAGGGCAGCGGGCAGCGGGAGCGACGGAGGAGGAAGGCGAGGTCGAAGAAGAGGAAGAAGAAGAAGTAGAAGAAGCAGTAGAAGGGGGCATATCCGCGGAGAGAGACGGTGCCTCGCTCGCAATCAGATGGAGGGGCAGCGTTTGCTGGCGAGGAGAGGGGGAGCCTTGGCGGAAGGAAAGACGCCGCGAAGATAAAGGTAATGCACGCTCCTGAGACCGGGAAATACGTATGCGCGATGCTAATTTCCAGCGGACCGACTCCGCTCAACCGCCGCCCGAAATCCGGAGTGCCGAACTTTCACGACGTTCCCGCGCAACGAAGCTGTCGCACGCCTTTGTCCGTTGCGAGACGGAACACGTCGCGACGCTCGGGTTTACGCAACTTTCGCGGCGGGAAAAAGAAATTTCCGCGAGGACTCCTGCCTACCTTCTTCCGCCGCGCATCCTGGACGATCGGCCTGACGCCGGAGGAAGCGTGCGAGCGACAGGAAGCCGGCGGATTAATGAGAACGGTGGGGCAGATTTGAAGCGAAAGCATCTTTTGTTCGAGCCGAGGGAAGCCGTCCGCCTCCGCCTCGCCGAAGGATTTCGCGGAGGCTGACTGGCGAGCGACGCGGAGGAGAGAAGAGTGAAGGCACCGCGGCGATATCTCTCTCGTGGAAGGGATATAAGGCCCTGAATCACCGAAACCGGTCCGGGATATACACCGTAGTAGACACGTTGCCTCTCCGCGCCGCCTTGCGAACGCGGAAACCACGAGGAGCCAGCAGCCAGGCAAAAGCAGCCAGGCAGGCAGCCTCGTGCGAGTCACGGAAAGATTCCTTTCTCCTCCTTCGTCGTCGTCGTCGTCCTCCTCATCCCGTCCCTTTTTTCCGCCTCTCCTCGCTTCTCTTACTGCCTACTTCTCTCTTTCGGTTTCTGTCACTTCACTAGGTGGTCCCTCTTCGACTCCCCCCCCCCCCCCCCCCCCTCCTCGTCTCTGACCCTCTCGCTTTCTTCTTCCGCGATCAGTCTTCTCTCCCCGTCGTTGCTCCTTTTTGGCGCTCTCGCTCGTGCCCCGTTAAATCCCTCGAGACGATCTTTTTGTACACCGAGCGCACGCACGCTCCGCGACGCGAACGATGTACTGATGCTCTTTTTCGTTCCGACGTTGTGTGTGGATTTGTAGTTTTTCGTACCGACGATACCGTTAAGTTACTAGACACTGTTGGTAGTTGAGCGTTAGATCAATGACGATAATCGTCATTTTATGTATCGTTGTTAATGTGGTATTAAAGAGGATACTGATAATGGGGGGCAACAGATTTGATGTAAGATGTTGTTATTGAAGGTGGACATGGAAGCGTTATATTATTGTTTAATGGGAACAACTGTTGTAATTGTTCACTGTATCTTGGGACACGAAAGGCTAGAGAGTGTGGCTTGATTAATGTCAACCCCTGCATGCATAATTGCTTTCACAGCCGGAACGCATACAAACGTAAACATTACCTTCATCTTCATATCACAGCTGTCTTATACATTCGAAACGCGTCATACCGCATCACGTTGTTCGTGCAATATTTCGAACGCTGCAGTAATAATTTCAAGGTACCGTAGTAATTATGCGGCACTTGCTAAATAATAATTTTCAACCCCTTCATCCTCGAAAACGTTGACAACTGCCACCTGATGAACAATATTCATATACAGCGATTAATTTCTGCACCTATGCCTCCAATTACAGTTTTGTTAATTTCGACCGTGCCCACGAGTATCTAAATTTCAGATCCATAATTTGAGAGCACCCTGTGGACGATCACCGTTAGATTCGTGTTCCGACGAAAAACGTGGGAGCCAGCATGAAAGTGGTAACATCTTTCGGAATGAGCGTGTCCGAGTCTTAACGACCTTCTCCACTGTCCGCGCAAGTAGTCCGATCATAACCGTCCGTATCCCCTGAATTGGCGCCTGTTTCATACGGGACACAGCGCGTACGTTTGGCCCGACGCGCTCGGAGACCTTAACGCAGGCACGAACGCTTCGGTTTCCTGGCTAAAGGTTAACCGGGAACCAGTGGCGGCAGTGCGCGAAAGGAGGATCAGGCAACCTGTTGATCCTGGCCCCTTTCACTCCTCGACGATCGACGCGGCTCCGTCGTCGAGCGAGCAGGAAGAAGACGGTTGGCCCCGCTCGAGAGTGATTTACAGGAGAGTCGATTCCCGACGCTTTGATGTCGTTTGGCCGGCCGAAATCGGACGGATAAAAGTCAGGATGACCAGTTTGCGCATCTCGCCGCCGCGCCGTAGCCGCTTTGATGATCGCGCCAATCGTTCGCGACGTGTCGATATTTACGGCCGATTGACATGCGAGAATCTTTTTATGCGCGCACGATCAACGAGAATTCGGGGAAAATATGCTGCGGGATAATGTGTGACGGTAGTCTGATTACGTACGAAGAGTGTTTGATTTTGTATTTGCGTTGTTAAGTATTTTCATCGTTGGAATGTTGTCGGAGGGATCTCTTTCGGGTGAACGATCGATTCGTAATCCTGCGTAGGAATGAAAATAAGTTCCTGAACGTATGGTGTTCAGGATGAAGACTCTACAGACGGCCGATGCTTTATGGAGTGTGGACGCTTAAAGATAACTTCTTAACACCGACGCGCACGCAACGCTTAGATGCATCACTTTAGCGCGTCGAGTTATCGCAAATTAGTAATGTAAATTATCCCAGATTCCGTAGATAATAAATACGAAAGCGTGTCAAGCCTCCATTTAACCTCGGATCACTAGACGCGTTTCTGGAAGTAGTAAAATTAGCCGAGACCCTCGTATATTTTACGATCAAAGAGAAATTCGATCTTTTTTCCATTTACCAAAAGCCGTCAGCTGTGTTCGCTAAATAAATAACTTCCGTCAAATTTAGTCATATGTATGCATCCCGTACACATACAAGACTGGATATATTTGTTATATCCTTCGACTTTTATACATCTGATACGATGTTACCTAAAAATTAATAAAATTTAATGAAATAAATTAATTCAATAACAACACAACTTTGACCGTTCCAAGTCTTCGACGCCAACAACTTCGCTCGCTTAATTTTCGGAAGATCCAGCTGTGCAAGGTTCACAAACCAGTAAAGCTTAGTACGAGCAGCATAACTTTACGCGATTCAACAAGGGCGCTCTTAATAACGAAAGCGTTAAAGACGTTCGAGAACCGCTCGCTCGCGATGTGTTAAGCTGAATTAACGTTTGTCATGGTTACGCGCGAACTGTCGTTTCCGCGAAGACGCCGGGACGGGCGAAGCGAGTTTCTCAAGCGTGTCACGTCCACCGAGCTTTGAGCCGCAATTAATTGGCCCCTCTTAATCACGGCCGTAATAGTCGTAAAGTCGAAGAATGGTAGTCAAACTGCACGATCTCTCCCGGTTGCCCACTTTCCGACCTCGTCGAGCGACAATCTTCCGATGTAAATCTTTTCGGTTATAATGCGAGTCGTATGGGCGCATGTCGACACGCCTGAAATTGAACGTTAATTATCGTCATCGTGCGCTAACCGTTTATGCGCGGCCGGCACATACGCCAGGGACCATAACGTACGAATTATGTAACTGGCTTTTCTTTAAGTGAAATGTATGTTTACGAGCAGCGGATGTAAGCTGCGATACGCTCTTTTCGGTGCACATCGACCAAGTGGCCGGTACTCAGTCTTTATGCGCTTACGTGGCACTTGATGTGCTTGGGGAAGTTTTTAGGAATCGCATTTTTACAGCAGCATACAGCATTTCATTTGCAACATCCGCAATACCGTACTCGCATCGAGAACACGCGAGACAGGCACCAGAATTTCTTTCTAGCCCGAAACTTTTCCACCGTCCTCATCGGCTCCGCGATTTCCGGGCAAAATTGTACAACAAAGGAAACCCCTTCTCCAATTCTCACGTATGTCCACGGTATCCCCACGAAGGTGAGGCCAAATTCTGGGTTAGCCGTTGCGCGGCACACATTTGGAATATCGGTCGAGGTTACGGGCGAGAAGCACGAAGTTTGCCGGCTGGAACCGGTGTGGCGGCCGTGATTGGACGCGCGTCCCGGCCCGCGGTATTTGGCAGTGCCAGTGGAAGCGGTCTAACGTTCACGTTAGACGTGGCGGGGGCCAAGAGGTGGGCCCCGTCTAACGGACGGCGCGCTCACCTGAGAAAGAAAGCGTGGTCCCATTTTTCGGGCCCGCTCCGCTTTTCGTGGTCGAGTTGAGTCGCACGAAAATCAGAGCCGGGCGAGCGACGTGGACGGCGAAGGTGGAGGGGAGGAGGAAACGAGAGGCCTGAGAGACGGCGCGCACACGGCACGCCGAGAAAAGTGGTCGGGCAAAAAGAGGGCGAGAGCGGATCGCCGGACCGATTCTGGATTCGTGATGGCCGGGGAACAACGGGCCCATAAGGCAACAATTTCACTAGGAGGAGAAAGTGCGCGAGCCGAAAGTCGTCGTTTTCACGTCTGGCCCGGTCCTCGGCCGACCGGTTGCGGTTGTCTCCCTTCTCTCTCGCCGCGCACTCGCCGTTTCTTTCTCCCCGCGTGTCGTTTTCTTGCCGAAAAGACGCGCCGCGCGGACCGCAGTCGAATCTCGGCGGCGATCTCTCGGCTCGTCGTGCTGAGTTTTACGTTTGCGTATCAGTATTGGGATCGGAATAAATGATTGCATTGCATACTTAAATAACATCTTGAACGAACCAAATAATATTAACCCTTTGCGGTCGGCAGATTTCGCTTTCGGGAGTACCAGCAGGTCGGAGCAAATCTAGCGTTTCGCAGTTACTTTTCCGTACAGGATTCAAAGTCAATATATGGATATTAAAACACACAGAATTTGTTGAAACGGATTTGTCGTGTTTAATACTACTTATAATACGTAAAAATACAAAATTTTTAATCTCTGTAATGTTCTAAAGAATGGTATTTTGCGAAACAATCACCGATATGAAGTCCCGGCTTTCGTGTACAAGTATCGCAGTACGTGTGTGTTTGTCGTCTTTTTCCTGGAGTTTTCCTGTCGGAACATACTGCACAGTCTTTCTTGCTCCCTGAACGAATTATATGTAACTGATTATTTACGACTTAAAAATGTCCCTGCTACGGGGACACCGACTTCTACGACGATTTAAAAATGTCCCCGCTACGGGGACACCGACTTCTACGACGATTTAAAAATGTCCCCGCTACGGGTACACCGACCGCAAAGGGTTAACCATGACTCTCTCTCTCTCTCTCTCTCTCTATCGCTTTCTCCCTTCGTACTCTCTCCCCCTTGAATCTCCGTCCTCTTCCTTCCCGTTCGCCCTCGACACAAGCTTTCATATCCACTCCACCCCTCCGTCGTGCCGCTGAACGGAGCGCAGGTGGGCTCCGGAGCCCTTCGCTCGCAGAATCTAGCGAACGATCGCGGAAGTTTCGTACGTGCGCTTCGATGCTCCACGGAGCGCGACGTCGGCGTCGGCGTCGGCGGGGCAGACTCATGCGCGGGCTATCAATTCGAACGATAATGAGTACGTGCCCGGTAGTGCGCCTCTCGCGCTTACGCCGTAGCTCGAGGAGGCCGCAGAAGCGGCCGCCCGGTGCCGCCTCCGACGGATGCGAAATTATTGCCGGGATTCGTTCGCGTCCCCGTCACGTAGACCGCTCGCATCCGCATATGCGAGAGGTCGCGATCGCCTCGAGTCGGCGCGCGCGGTGCTTATTTACCGAAAGGCAATAATTAATACACGCACCATTCGTCGGCTTCCATCGTTCGCCCGGCTAGAACGTTTACCGGTTTCGTTCGGTGCGTCCATACGACCGCCGGCCGAAGGTGCTTGCCCGACGGAGCGAGCGTCGTGGCTGCGAGGAAGATGGTCTGCTGCTAGCCGCTGGTGTCAACGGCTAAAAAGCGGCTGGCACAGGGCGTGCAGGCGTTTCAAGAGACTTGTACGCGTGTAGGTACACGCTCATGGGCGTTCGTTAAAATATTGATTTTATGTATTCAGTATTTCGCTAGTTGAAGCAAGTGATCGGCGAAGACTTTCAATTGGGATGTTTTGGTATGTTTTGGCACTGGCGGGAATGCTTTTCGGGAATTATGTTTTGTAATGCTTTGTAGATATTTCTTTTATGATGTAAGATGGAGCTGTTTGTTTATGCAATGTGGAAATTAGTTTCGCGTCGAATGTGGGTGATAGGTTCATCATTGTTCTGCGGAGCCAGGACAAATGTTTGAGGTAAGAAAGGATGAATGTGCGAGGGTGTACGGTGAAACAGTGGAAACGGTCGTTCAAGGCGGGATTATGACGTCAAGGCATAAGTATACGCGTACTACGAACGACGCGAGGCGTGTCTAAAGGTGCAAAACGTTTGTTGAAAGTGAAGCCTATTTCTCGGAGTGGATACACGTACGTGACGGTCTCTTTCATGGTTCAATGGATTATTATTACAGCGAGAGAGGGAAAGACTTCTGAAGTAACAGTAACCTTCTTTTGTTGCAAGTGTTTACAATCCCGTATCTTCCGAGTTCATCGATATTACGTCGGAGCCCGTCATTGAATTTCGAGTAGAGAAACAAAGTGTACAGAAGTACTTCTTACTCCACATGACTCATTCACCGAATTACGTATTAATTGCGTCAAATAAAAGTATTTGATTGTGTCCTAATAGTTGATCTTAAATGCGACTGGAGTTATATTTTTTGGACACCAGCGAGCGATAAAGTAAATTTATAATAAAGTCCATCGAAAACGTAAATGAGCAAAAGTCTTAATTATTTAATTACATCAGCGACCACTCGCGATGAAAGTATACAATGCATCGTCATCGATACCGAATCAATGGGTAACGACCGGCGTCGCTTCATTGATCGGCGATTATTATTTGTTCGACTTGTCGTTTATCATTTTATTTGCCCGAATCGACACGCTGCACGGCACGTGCTTCGTCGGTAGACGCGACTCTTTTACGATCGACAGCCGAGCAAGCAGAAGTCGCTTTTATAATCTACAACATAAACGTTCCGCGACGCAGTGGCAACATCTGTTCGTCAGCTGTTAATTGCTCGACTTGAATCGTCCACAGATCAAAGGAATGGAGAGACACGCGTAGTGCGGCCTGAAGAATGTCCGACAGCGTTTGCTCGCGCGACAATAATAATCGATCCGTCAACATCGGCCACGTTCTGTCAATCGAATTTCCTGACTCCGACGTACAGCCAGCTAGGAGCGCACGCGTCTCGTTCATTAGTTTCATCCCGCGGAAAAGACGCGAACTCACGTCGGCGAAGGCCATTAAAATCGCACATACGATGCTTTAATCGTCGACCTGCTCTCCGATGCACTACTGCACACGAGTGTGAAACGTCCGATTTTTTGCTTCGGGATCCGTCGGACGCGACAATATTGAAGTGGAGCGACTTTCATGGAGAATGGAAATAGAATTTACGATGTACAGACAGTGAGTAGGCAGTGGGCCGTGCGGCGGAACATATAATTACTGGGTTATCGTTACACAAAGTTAGAAACAACCTTCAACGCCGTCCGCTTTACTCACAAATTAGTACGCAAATTATGAAATACTTTGCTACATGCAAATCCGCGAGCTACTCCAAATTCAAACGCTATCAGAGAATCGTGCATAAAAAGCTTCAAATGTCAACTGGTTTATTTCATTGCTTATTAATTGAACATACGTAAACCTATAATTAGCGGCGGAGAACGTGCGCTCGCCTGTCAATGTGCTCACAATATCACTGGAGTCAGCCTGTCACTGAAGACAACGCTCCATTTTGCTAGCCAAACAACTGCGTTCATGGAAATTGATTCAAGACCCGCGACGCTCAATGTTCCATCCTCGATCTTGACTCTGCAGACCTTATCCCGCGATACTTTTCCACTGTCGTTTTTGTCTTAAAAGCGTGCCGACGCTGGCTAACAGTTTCTCTAATTCTGATCGCAAGCATTTCCTGCCTTCATACTTGTACGTTTAACATTTCTCATTGATGCCAGGGTGGGAGTCGTAGGAGGTCGATCATGTATATTGTAACAATTACGCACATCTTGTATACCGTTTTGTATTTCTGTTTCTAAGTATGTACATCGTTAATTTAGCAAATTATCAAGGATCGCTGACTCTGATCACGGGGAACATTATTAACAACGCGTTAACTCATTAGGTGTTCATCTATGAAACGTAATTAGTATTGATTTTCGCTCACATCGGTGTGGTTAGTTTTGCAACCCTGTATTCACTCAATGATGCACACTCCGATGGGTTCGGAAAAATGCTGAACGTGTGCGCGCAATTAGAATGTCGATCGATTACGCTTGCACGTGTACATCACACGCGCTCCTGCGTTTTTCCATTACCCCGGCAATTAATTAGCCTGAGTTTGTATCCGAGACCACCGTCGATACCGGGCCCGTTGCTTTGCTACATCGGTTTCCAAACCGTGAGTACGTGCTCCCTGCAGGGCGTGAGAAAGTTTCGAGAGAAACGTTATGGGTGTACAGCTGATAAAATTAAGGATGCCAAAGTGAACGTTAATTCAGATCTGCAAAATATCCACAAATCTTTAGAGTTCATTTTACTTCTGTAACGGACTCATTTGTACAGTTTCCGCTTTTTAGCCGAATTTCATGATCAATGCCTTTTCCATTCCATTTCCAGAAACTTACGTTTCAATCATCAAAAAATCACCTTTTCATATGCACGTATCGAGTGCTTAGTTTGATGTTTAATTAATCATAAGCAACGTCGAACGCGTAGCCATGTACAGCGTGTATCGAGAAAACGCGCAAGCCCACAACATTCCACCCTCTCTCCAGATTCTCTTAATCGCACACCCTCCCTGCGTTTAGTCCCCCATCACTACGGAAACCATTCAAACGCAATCGTTACGCGAGTAAAACGGAACACGTGACGGTTAATTGTTAATTAACGTTTTATTGTGAAAAGTCGCTTTTTGATGAGATTAAATCGAGCGCGCCGCGCATCCCGCCCGACGTTCGCTGGAAGAATCAACGCGAACGCCGACTAATAAGGGCGCCCAATTACGTTCTTCCCCACGGTCGGATTTCAATCTGATTACCGACGTGTGCGTGAGCCATTGATCGGAGATCAATTATCGAAAGTCGGTCATCCCCTGCTACCGAGCCGACGCATGCGAAATGATTATGTATTATACAAAGTGCGCATCCCGTTGCACGGCGAATAATTGGATCGGATTGGAAGCTGGCGCGTTACTTTCGGCGAATGCGTCCTGCTCGAGCTGCCCATAACGCGCGTGTAATCGTGTATCCCTATTGTGACCAGGCGCACGTTAGCGGGCAGGTGTCGAATTCCATTGATGTCGCGGCGCAACGTGCACGACAGTAGAAGGCGCGTGGCAAGGCCCGTGTTGCGTTATGGAGTCGGTACAAGTTACGACGCAATCAACGTTCCCGAATTCACCTGCCTTGGGGAACATCGATACTTGGAACTGAGGCGAACTTTTCATTTGCGCCATTCTGTGCTTAGGCGGTGGAGGTGGAGCGACGCTGTATAGACTGTTTTCAATGAAAAAACACTGCTCTGTATGAGAATGCGGAATGCTCGGCGCTGGTGCCGCTGGAAAGGTCTCGGTGGGCGTGTCGATTGAACTCCGTGGGTCGGAGTGATCGACAGGAACTGAACTGACTTGGTTAATGCGTTCGCGAAACTCTCGTTCCGTAAGACACGGGCCGTTTGGCGAACGCGTTTTCTTAAGAGCCCCAATTATGCCAGGCTAAACGTCTCGTGAGTATCGCTTCGTTATCTCAACGAATGAAGGTCCAACAGCTGGAGGACCAAGTTCGCTGCTTCGTCGAAACAAAAATCTCTCGCAAGCCGCCGGGCCGGCCGGGCGACACCTGTAATTAGCGGCAGTCTGCGGTCATCCGCAAAGTGACATTGATGGTACGCAAACGTACGTCGCTTGAGTGTACCGTAAACTGGGCTCTCCTCGCGGACGTAGAATTATTACACATTGCAAGGTTGACCGCCGCGGGTCACGATCGCGGATTTTTTATCGATGCAAATCCTTTTTCCCGCGCACGCGCGCGCGCGCTGGCCTCAGCCATTCAGAACGTGCGTCGAGGTGTGAACGTTACGAGACTCTAGGCTCCGAGTTCCGCGTTGCCGCGATGATGACTGCGAGGCGAAGAAGAAGGCGCGAACTGATGGCGTGCCTTTATAAGGAAGGTCGCTTAATCATTGCGCCGGCAACGGCAGGAGGACTTGGTCGCACGGGACCGAGCCACACTGCTCGCGCGAGCTGTGCTACGCGCGGCCGGGAGAAAAAAGGCGGCTTGGCTTATCAGTGTCGATTGTCTCGTTACGACGAGTTCTGTCAAACGTGAAAGCAATTGTGCCTTGAATATCATTGTCCTGGTTACTCGAGGCGACGCGTGCGTACTGGACCCGCCGATTCGTTCCTTTCGATGCGGATGCGCACGTGCGCGTGCGTACGATCGCGATCGGACGCTTCGACGGCACCGAAAAATCGTTCCTGTTCGCGGCGGGCCCCGGGATATTCGCGCGGACGATCGGGCTCGCCGCGAATTTCAGGCGAGGCACACTCTGAAAACAACTTTCTAACGGATTCATGCGATCGCTATCGGCGCCGGAGATGTATCGCGCCGCGTTACGTGATGTTACGTTAGAAGATAAATGCGCGTGGACGCGATGACTGGTTTCTGCTTTTGGAACGAGGCATTCTTTTAACCTGACACGCCGGAGATCGTATCTGCCGTCGCCGATGCGCGGGCTTCAATGAAAGTGAAGACGTATCCGCGTGACGTTCTTAGGAAAGCACTCGTGCATCTAATTTACATTTATCGAAAGTCAACGTCCGCCTCTCTCGTTTTCCCTCTTATATTCGAATTTACACACAACCGCGCTCACGACGTGCACAAGAAGTTAGCACATTTCAAAGGCACTCTTCTGGAACATGGGCACTCGGTTAAGAAGGTTTAAATCTGAACAGCGCGACGACACTCGCCCGTACACCTTCTTACGGTTTCGTACGATTTGATCCGGGACCGGCCGACTAATAAAGTACCACCTCGCCCGGGGACAGCCGGCATTACGTGGAATTACTTCACGTTACGTTAGATTGAAAGACGAAGGATGCGCGCTGCCCTGACGACTGGTTTCTCCGTTTGCCGCGGCCGCGTCCGTTCGAACATGACACGCCGTCGGACGTCGTCATCCGACTGCTTCTCAACGGCGTCGCTCGTGATTTAAAGGATCGTTAATTAGAATATTTTCAAAGAGCGCCTCGGAACGGCAGGTGCTAGCCTCGGGCTGTTTGCGTTACGATATAATTGATCATAATGGCAGCACGATAATACCTGTCCGACGGTTGTCTCGTCGGACGCGCACTTTATTTCATCCGACGTACCCTCACTACCCCTCTACTGCACCTCGTCGGTCGTGCACAATTCGCATGACTTTCTCGCCTTGCGATCAACTGTGAACGACGGGGTGTGACGGGCGGCCGAAGAATTTATTAAGCGTCGCGCATTCTTTCGTTACAGCTTTGATTCGTACAGAGAGATGGACGTGTGAATGGTGGGGATGTGAACGAAGGGATGTGTGGAAAGCAAACATTTCAATCGGAGTGCTCGGTCTAAGCGCGTCAGATTAAGTTTGTCGGACCAATTAATTCGAAAGGGTAGAACTTGTTTTTTTTTTGCGTTTATTCGTGAAGTCTTCATATTTAACGGGATGCGTATAAGATGGAAATGAGGAGAAGGTTGTTTTTATGGGAGCGATTTATACGGAAAAGAACGACCTCAATCGAAAACGATATCGGATAGCATGTATACGTGCGCTTTCTCGATAATTTCCGCCTTGACTTTGAACCGGTTAAGTTACGAGAGTCAGAGAAAAGTATTTTAAATATTTCGCGCGCGACGTACGGCGAGGAAGGAAAGGAAAAGTTGGGCTGCCGACAATTTACGGCGGTGATTTTTGAAAAGTTTTCTCTCGTAACTCTATCCTCAATTACTTCTGATATCAGGATCGATTCAATTTATCCGTCTCACTGAACCGTTCGTACCACCACGTAATTGCATAAACCTTGCCCACTTAAAGTAAATTACAGTAATCGTTGAATATAACTTTCAATTATAGTGAAATAAGTTAATTACAGTAATGTAATGACACAAAGTATACAAAATACACCATATAATTTGTTTTAAGTTTAAACTAAGTTTTTCAACTCCTTATCTATCGAAAAAGAGATGTAAGAAAGGTCTGTCCCTATTCAGACACCTGTTTTTTCCTTTATTCCGGACATCGTAAACTGTGCAATTACGAAGAACCGCGTCATTCAAACAATTTATATCTCTTTTGATCGAAATTGCAGGTTGCAGCAAAGAATTCAACATTCACCATGGTCCACGAGTCTACTCTTAATATGCAAAGCACGAGCAACAGTATTGCCCTGGAGACTGGCCTTAAGGTCCGTAACGGCAGTGTGGTGACCTCGAGCGTAGGAGAGCGACGGGATAAGGTGGCTCGAGGAGAGGATTGCAAAGGTGAGAATGGGAAAATGGAAGGCAAAGGGAGGAGGTGGATCAGGGTACTCCCGAGAGTATTCACAAGTACTCACGAGGTATGCGGCGAGAGAGAGAGAGAGAGAGAGAGATGAAAAACGGATGTGCATGCGTACGGTTAAATCAACTTTCGTCGAGCGCAAAGTTGAAGGTTGAAAAGATTATAGAAATAAACAATATTCATTCGCATTACGACTGGCGTTACACTGCCTCACGTTACGCATATTACCATAATACTTATCTCTGTTACACAGTGATTCTATGAATAATCAAGCCATTTTACAACTAAAACCGATTGAGGAAGTAACCGTTGAACCAAGAACAGCGAACAGTGACATTAAATTTTCGAAAACTACAGTCGATTACAGTGAATCGTAAAAGCGGTCGATAAACACACTGGACCTCCAGTGTTGTTTAAATCACGCCAACGATCTCGCAGAATAGTTTTCATAGTTCCTCTCATGTGGACAGTGTCCGCGATCCCGAATCAAGCAGACATGCTCCACATCTATAATTTACCCTTCGATTATACTTGACCCTTAGCCTGCGGTCGGACTCTGCGGAGGCACGAGGGACGATCTTCGGCAATCAACGTCTAATGCCACTTCCATTTTATTGGGGGCTACCCCTTTTTGCCGCTCGGGGAAGTTAATAGTAACGCTGCCGCGAGGGGAAGGGTCGAGCCAGGGGCTCGTGCACGGCACCGAGGCGAAGCACGTTATCTTTGGAAATTTGCTCAATTAATGACGGCCGATCCGATAATTGCTCCTCTACCTACCTAGTCGTTCGCTCAAATGTTTAATACCATCGCACGGATACCGATCCATTCTATTATCTGCATGAAACCCTACACGAAGGAGGCTTTCGGAAAGCGATCACGGCGGACACACGCGAAAATCGAGTATCCCTCGTAAATTGTTTAGCCCGCGTCGAGCGAGCTTTGCTTCCTGAATTCCGGGACGTGGGCTGCGGTAAACACAATACGTAGCGACCGTATACGAGACACCGAACAGTGATGATGAAATTTACTTAAACAGCGCCAAACAGCACGATCGTCGTAACTTCGGGGCATCCAGACTATTTCAGAGATCACGTCATACGCAGATGTAAAATATTCCGAAAGAATCAAGAAAATGTGATACTTGTCTCGATTTATCGCGACACATTCGATCCGTTTACAGCAGCGAGCGAGGCGCGCGACGGGCGCCTAAGCTTCTCGAATGTCCCGTTTCGCGGATTCGACGCTGCCGCATCCTGCAGAATATTCTGCCGCCTCTCGCAAGAGCCGTCGACGTGCACCGTTCGATGAGCTTCCAGCCTCCGTGCGTCCAGCGTCACCGATATCTGGTTCTATCGTCAACCGTCGTCGCGCCGGTACATTTTATCTCGCGAGATGTGGCAATGGCGTGTTACGGCCTAGCGTGCCTGACGGTATGGAAGGATAATCCCATGCGGTCGACGCCGGGTTTCAAGTTTCGCGCTGGGATACGAGTCGAGGGAGGGAGAGGTGGGGTGGTCGGTGCGAGAAGGTGAAGTAGGAAAAATTGCGGGAGCCGATAGAGGAGGTGGGTGGAGACGGCCTGAGCGCCCCTCGCGACGCGGTACTCGCAGCGCAGTGCTCGGAAAAAGCGCACGAAAGTGGCAAAAACTCGCGAAATTCCGTTGAACGCGTCCTTCGGTATCCTTCTTCGAGGATTAAACGAGGCGCGGCTGTGCGCAGACGCGTGGGCGCGCGAGCGTGCGTGCAACCAGGTGTATGTAACTGTGGTATAATTGACGATCGAAGGATGTCACTTGCTGGGACTGGGTTTAATTGCACTCGCACGTGTCATTAAGTGCAGTTGCTTCTGAATGTTATTTATGTTAATGCGCTTCCACGTTTGTGGGGACGGCTGAGACCATTGCTTGGGATTAGAGAGAATAAAATATATAGAAGGTTTATGTTATGTCTCTGCTTATTCGGGATAATATTAATTCCAACTTTTATTTTAGGACCCGCTGGCACTTAATTCAAGCCTTCTGCGCCCGGTACGTCCGTCGGTCGATTTTTTTTCCTGACGATACTTTTCGCGGCCAATTTTATGAAATCAGTGCACGGAACTGTGCGCATGTCATAACCGGACTCAATAAAGCGGATGCCAGTGGCAGGCCGTGAAGCTGTGCAAACATCGGTCGGCCGTCGGTGGCTGGCGGTCGTGTGGCACGAACGTCGTTGCGCACAAAACGGGCTCACAATGGCACTGCGCAAACATCCATTTTTCTCGGCCGAACGATCGCTTTGATACCGAAATTATTATTGCCCGCGATCCGCTCTAACCGTGTAAACCGTCACTGGCCCGCGTACGATCTCAGAACTCCACGGTGTGCCTTCCGCTTTTATTCTTCTCCTGCACGAACTCTCTTCAATATGTGTACACGACCGATCGCAACAGCATATTCGTTTTTTGTCCTACGAGTCATGTTTGAAGTGTAAAATTGGTATCTTAATGACGTTACGCACAGGCGGTGGAAGAGGACAATTATGTATATTTCTCACCGGTGCAAGCTTTACGTTTTAGAACGAAGCATGAACTAATTCTACCGAAATAGAATGCTATTAGGCGTTAAGCGAACGCACGGGGGCCAGTAATAGAAATTGGAAAGTGAACGCGTCAGCTTGAAGCGGCCGCTCTGTCATTCGATTAACTAGTAACTAGTATGACGGAACGCAACGTGTCACGCTCGGTTACAAACGCTCCTCTTTTTCTTTTTACGCGAACGAACGGCTTTACCCGGGCGTAAAAGCGTGATTCATAACAACGCCTCGCTGCAGCGTCCGTCAGACTTTCTCACGTCTGGGACACTTGGTCGAAACTTAAACTCCGATTTAATTATCCTCGCGCGACGTTAAGAAAATCGCTTGATAGCCGGCCGCGAATTAACATTCACCCCGGCTTCCGCGTTTTCATTGAGACCCCGCCAATTTCCGCGTGTCGCCGCGGCGATAAGCGATTTATTAATCGTCCCCGCGCTTTCTCGCGCTTTTGTTTGTCCGCCGCGCGATAAACGGGCAAAGTGGCCTGACGCCTTTCGAATCGGCCTTGTTTTTCTCCGTTTCCAACTCGAACCGCATAATACGCGCGGCCGGATGTTACTCGCCTGTCAGGGAGTTGCAGCTGATGCCGGAAAATATGCACTCGCCCGCTGGCGTGTGTGACACGCGATAAAGCTAATGGACGTCAGTCCGGGCGTAAGCTGTAATCACGACGATCCGATTTTCTCATCTAACGAGCTCGACACTAACTGAAGTCAGATCGTTGGTTTGTTCCAAGTGTCCACGTGTCGTCGACGGCCGGTCGTTCGAACCGCGAACAGATTCTGATGGGGCGCAAGAAAGTAATAACGGTACGAGTCGTGTGGAAATTCCGAGAGGAATATGTTGACATTGAAAATGGCCCGCTAGCGTGCTCTTACCTTCGCTGACCTGCTTCTTGCATCGATTTTTGTGCGAAACGAAAACTGCGGGACGTTATTGAGAAGCGCATATTTTGTTTGTCATTGTCGTATCGTTTATAAAATTTCTTCCAGTTCGTACTTTGGGAAAGAGGCTTCTTTATTCGTTGAGAAAATGGCATAAATCAGTTTTCATCCAACTAGTATTTTAGTACCGAAGCACTGGGGGGGGGGGGGGGGGGGGGTGTAACAATATGATGACTCATTTCTCAAAGTTCGATCTGAAAGTGGGACGTTCTCCTTGCGAAACGATTAAAACTACGAACGATTCCAAGGCATTTACAAGTAGATGCACACGAGGCATCCATCTCTTTCCCTCGGTACTCTCTGTGGTCATCGTAACGTGAGCAGGTATGAAGACATGACAGGACGTGACGTCACAAGGACGGAGCACTATCCTCCCCTCCATTTCATCTTACCGCCTCCTCT
Source organism: Priocnemis perturbator (assembly GCA_963942575.1). Classification (NCBI taxonomy): domain Eukaryota; kingdom Metazoa; phylum Arthropoda; class Insecta; order Hymenoptera; family Pompilidae; genus Priocnemis; species Priocnemis perturbator. The sequence goes on from OZ012647.1 coordinate 4,344,828, forward strand.
GCGCCCCTCTTTGCCCGCCTCTTTTGCATCGCAAAAATATCCCACACGCATCTAACCGAGCGTGAGTCCGTCGTTTCCACCTGCACGATATTTATCCGTACGCGTACTTCTTTCATGGAGTGGCATACGTCATGTACGCATATGCGTATGCACCTCTGTCCATAACTATGTAACTATGCGCCCATGGTATCGAGTGTGCAAATATATATAAGCACACAGGTACGTATCGCTTCATACCAATATACATATGTATGCAGGTTCACATATCCGGACGTGTATGTACAGGCATGTATGCAGCTATGCATATGCGGTCATGTATGCATAGATATGTCACGTATAAATGCCCGTGTATAGGTATCTACACGTATACGCTCGTATGCAAAATGTATGAACACCTCCTATGCAGGTATATATTAAAGCCGCGCGTATACGGACACGTGTGCGTGTGATGTCTGCGTCTACGCCCGTGCTGGAGATACCGAGCCACGCGGGGAGACTTTTTAACGCAGAAAACGCGTACAGTTCGCACGAATAACGTATAGACCGCGATGGATCGTGGGACTACGGAGAGCGAGCGTTCGGAAAAATGCCGGCGCAAACCCGGCGAGGCTCGTCTTTCATCTCGCGGAATTCATGCAATTACATGCAAATTATCCTCGTACGAGGATCAGTCACGTGTTGCGCAATTGTTGCGTCGCTTTACCGGTAGAACCGTTCCGTGACCCGCGGTAAGAGGCGAAAAAGTGGGGAAAAACGGTGCAAAGAGGATCGGAAAGAAGCGATTAAGAATTGACTTCGTTAAAACTGCTCGTACATCGCGTCGGATTCAGACTGAAGGTACTCTGGGCACTTCGTGTTTAGTCTGTCTATCATCGCCTATTTCATAATGACCTACTGCAATACGAACAACGTACGCCAAAATTGATCTTTGAAAACGTTTCCCAGACCAATATGTCATTTGGCTTCACTTTCTCCAAAATCGCGTTATACAAGAATAGCAGCAATTCTACATTTTAACGTAAACGTATGTGTTCGCCTGTCGTTATAGATTTTTTTCATAGACAAACCAAAAATTGTCCCTCGAACCGCCAGTGAGTCCATTCCTAACATCCCACAGGAGTTCTGTATTTGCCGTGCTCGATGAAAAATCGTTCGAATCGCACCGTCCCTCCAGACTCAGCAGAACCTATCGCACGCGCGACAGCCCTGAACATCGCGAACGGCTTAACGTTTCGTGCGTCGCGATGGAAGCGTGCTAATTGCGTCGACTGTACACAATCGAACGCGATACCTTGTTTATCGGCCACCTTTGTCACACGCTGCGGCGCGATAATGCGCTAAACGCGGAAAATGCTCGCCGGTGCGGTGGAAGAAAAAAGAGCCGCGAGCGTGTCGCGCCTTTCGACGGGGTCACTCGGACGATCAATTAAGAGGCAACGTTTGCGTGCCTGCGTATATCCGAGAGTTGGCGCGATCGTTAGCGGAGAACGGCGTACAACGTTCAACTTCGATGCTACGAGGTCTCGCGGTATAATTCTTCACGCCTTGTCTGCTCAGTGCTCTTTCCTTATAACAACGTCCGATGTTACGTACGATATATGAGACTAATCAACAAAATGTGGAACATCGTTGACGGTGAAATTCTCTGCATGCGAATCACGATTGGGGGAAAGAACAGAAACTTTAATGACGTTCCTGTGCACGGTAAAAATTGCCCGTTATTCGACCAATTGTATTTTAAGCAAAGACAAAATGGGACATAATGTATTCAGTTGCCGGCGAGGTATATGGTGCTGACAGTAATACGCGGTCCCGCATATTACGTTTTTAGGTCTCCGTCACAACGAACTTCTCACGTGCTACCCACCCCTATCTTATCCGCGTATCGTAATGCAATCCCGAGGATACGAACGCAGAAACGGTTCAGGTCGTCCAGGCGAGGCGAGTCGCAGCATCCAATCCGAAGAGTGTACCGGTTATAAGAGAAAGAAAGGACGAGATGAGAGGCATGCGATGCACCGCAACGCTGTACATAGAATATGCACACGCACATACATTCGCGCGCCACTCGCACGCATCTGCGCGACGCGTAATTAATAGCTTCGCGACTTATAAATTATTGACGATGAACCGCGCTGAATTAATGTGCATATTCATGACTGTGTATATGCGCGATCGTGAGGGAGCGCGCGCACCCTCGGAACGGACGACTTCTCGACTTATTCGCGTCGTCGGGAAACGGAAGGGAAGAAACACGCACGAAGTATGACATGATCGAAAGCGATCGAGATTTATGGGACGACGGGTACGCGCTGCGTTGTCCAAGTCGAAACGACGTGCGCGCGAGAAGGACAGGCGAAGTCAGTCGGAGAGAATGCAGGATCCTGAGAGTACTGGGAATGCAAATGAAGGAAGTAAGGATGAGCGAGAGGGACGAGTGTACGCGTCGAAAGATCTATGCAGGATGAAATAACGTGTGACGAGCTTAATGGGCGCGATGGGGTAATGTAATGATGATCGAGCGGTTAGAGTGTATGGAGTGAGAATCTGTTGATGACATTGTCGAACATAGGTCTCTTATTATATGGAATAATCAGAGCTGAATTATCGGAAAAATATCGGGACGCGAAGGGCAAGTCTGCTGATAAATGACGTCTCGCGTCTCGTCGAAAGCTCTGACAACGTCGAGGTCTATTAATTCGTAACTGCAAGTTAAGATTCGTAAAACTGCGTTTGAACTTTGAACCGATCCGATGACGCATTGCGCGAGGCAACGACGACATTAGCCGGGAGCACGATTATTAGTGATGGAAAAATGTGAGAAAAAGGGCGTGGATCGAACGCGAGATGGCGATACGTGTGGACCGATTGCGATGCACCCATCGTGAGTTGCGTGCTTTTCTCCATCATGCAGATCCGCACGGTGTGTCGGCCGCACGGCAAAACACGTCCGGCGTCGATCGCTAAGTGGCGGCGTGAAAAAATGGGAGCGTTAATCGGTTAGTTCTTCTTCCGACGCCCGCCGTATTTATAGGCACGCGTGAGTCATTGACGATCGTTAGACGAGTATCGATACTTCAGGCGCTAACAATAAGCGACGTTCCGCGATCCATGCGCAGCGCCATCCGTCGATCGGTCGCGGAATATAAATCATTCGATCCTTAATTCTTTTCATGAGTTACGAATACGTCACCTTACGCCGCCATGGAACATTTTCTCGCTAATTCGCTTCCTTTAAAGTGCGCGTGTAAATTCGTAAATAGTTGAAATTGTAATATGATTACGGGAATGTGCGTTCGTGTCGGGTGCGTACTGTTTTATCTTTCGACAATCACAGACGTACAGAGTTCGCAATGAATTTCCTACGATACATGGAAGGGTCTCGTCTTAACATTTATCTGTGTACCACGATGATGAATTGAAAAACTTAAGTGTCAACGTAAAGGAAACAAAAATCTTACACCAGTTGCATTTAAAATCCTAAAGATATTCGACGATAATAATCATCGTCCATTCGATTTACGATATATGGCAACATGTTCGCTGCCTTAAACTACTATTCCCTTGTCAGCACGATTTCGTGTGACGCGACGCTGTCATAAAGATGTAAGGCGTCGCAGGGATGCGACTTGCATTCAGCTAGACGCTCGCACTGTGATCTAATTAGACACTACGTACGGGTGCCTAAACTACTACTACGGCCGTCGCCTTTGCAAGATGTAATTTGTCGTCTCTCAGTGTCAAGAAAACTCGCCTGGCATCTTGCTCACACATTGCGCACTATGCAGTTTACCTATCATCTGCTCACCGCTTCCGTATTTTTTGTTAGACGACGCACAGGTATGCGAGGGACATTTCCGAGAATATGAATGCAACTCCCGATTAACATAGCATACACTTCTATGAATTATTTAACAATTCAATTATTGTTCATCGATAGACAATCGCCGATACTAAGTCTCCGTAATGAAAGTCCGGAAATCGGTTCATGAGTCGAACTCGTTATATATTGACAGTTTTCTATGCTGCACGCAATGTATCAATTCTCAGAGTCGACGAAAACTTTCGTGACACCGGGATCGATCGACGCACGCTACTTGTTATCTCTATAGCGCTACGTGAGGGCGTTAGTAAAGCGTGAAACAGAAACGCAGTCGAAGAAAACCATGCAAAATGGAGGACACGTCTCACTGTCGTCTTCGTTTCAAATAAACAGGATAATTAGAGACAAAACAAGGAAAACGTAACAAAACCAGTTAACGAAACTAACCGTCGATCCTTTCGTGGATCTTTCGTAGGGGGAGGATGCGAAACAAATAGAAAAAAAAAAAACAAGAATGAGCTGTCGATGGTCACTTACCCTTCAGAGAGGATGTTATCATGGGGTCACCTGAAAACGATACAAGTACAGTATTTCGTGAGCGTCATGGTATGAAATGGCTGTAGAAAGATAGATCGATGAAGAAACAGATGGATAGATAGATAGACTGATAGACAGAGAAATACGGAAAAATGGAAGACAAACGGAAAATAATCGTACTATCTGTCGCTACGTCCAAAACTAATGGCGCTGAATGATAGTGAAATGGAGGAGAGCGTATGTGCGAATAAACGAAGATAATGAAGTGTCGCGGATGTTCCGTTGTAAAGAACAAACTCGGCGTCACCTAAATCATCGTATCCTCGATTTTCGATCACCTAGAACGGCAAACTAAGCGGAACTATAACTTTAAATTCAGTATTGTCTCGAAATCAGATCCCATCACAATTTCATTACAGTCCACCGAAATGCAAATGACTTAATTCGGTATGAGGAGGAATCTGACGTCGTTCGGCTGTCGCGTCGAAACGTTTCCCACGATCGTCAGTCTCAGCAGTTTACGGAATCGGCGCCAACGTCCGTCGCGGCGTCTTGCACGCGAGGACGGAACGACTTTTAGCCTCGGGTGTTGAGATCCATTGAAGGGCAGCCATGAATCAACACCTTGCCCTCGCCTTGCCGCTGACAATATAGGGCCGGACTGCCCTAGAGGCGGTCCCTGTAAATTATGCGACGGCCGCTCCGCAAAACTCGGCCTTTTGCAGGAATGGGCCGTGTCGCCTCTCGATTACCGTCATTTCGTGCGTTTCTCGCGATGCAATTACGTGTACAATGTTCACCATGGATCGTCGCTCACCAGTCGCACGGGACTCGAAAAATTTCTCCTGCAGACTTCTTCATCCGACGTAGGCTGTGATTTGGGACGTGCGCGGTACCTACGTGAATTTTGCAAGGTTGATGTATAAAGACATTGGCGAAAAGTAGGGTGTGGATAAGCTCTAGCTCACGGCGTTTCATGTCTTCATCGTCGGGCGACGTGTTGTGACGTATTGCGACGTGTATGTTTTATCACTGAAGCTAACTGCGATATTTCAATTTCTGATGAACATCGTATAGGCGGGTTGCAACGTTGCTTCTGACCATTTAGCTGGAATTGTTCTTTCGAATTGGCCTCTTGGTCGGAACGAGCATTTCAATTTACTCAAGTGTATTCTTTAGTAAGGGTATTCATTTATTGCTCAATACGCGGAACAGTAATAGTTACTGTACGGTGACGCGCGTATGCTTTACGAGGTACGGATATGTGTTTAAATTATTCACGCATATCATAAAGCAAATTGATAGGAAGACATCGCGAAGAGGAAGAGAGAGAGAGAGAGAGAGAGACGTCTGATATTAAGTACGTGATGGGAACTAACAGTGGTAACGGAAATAGCATCATCTAATATCAACGTTATGCAGTAATAATTGATCTGGGAACTGTGTCGATACGTTCATTGAAATAAGATCCATCCTGCATTGAAAGCATTGCTATACAAGGCAAGTTTGTAAGTACCCTTGCGTAATAATTCTCGTCAGTCAAAAATGAATAGTTATTAAAATATTTGAATTACTTGCGCGCGGAAGTACCTACCTAAAACGTTTCGACATGAGTTTCATTCGCGTACGGCGTACTCTTAACGAATAAAGAAACGGTCGGGGGTAATGAGCCTTAAAGTGTACGATGCTCATGACGAAGCAATCTCATAAAAGAAATTGCAAAGTTCGCTCAAGTTTTACGTTTGTGTACGCGCAAGGACGTACGCTCGTTGCGTAATTCCTTTCAACGGTTATTTCTGCTCGTCCCGGGACTGAAATAAGTGTCGATCCATTACGGAATTCCGGTACCGTGTGTTCGTTATTGCCGAGCCGCCATTAAAATCTCGCTAAAATATTGCGACGAGTAATTAGGGCAAATTCGATGAGGCATCTTAGGTTCCATTTCTTGGCCACACACGTCGGTCAATTTTCAACAAGACGTGCTTGCTGTGGCATTTAATCATTTCTCAGTATTGTTTTCCGTTTGTCAGTCGAACGCTGGTGTTCTTGGAAGAGTGCACCGTGAAAGTATCATCTTGGAATCATATTTGATTCGTATTGAAATTGCGCCACTGATCGCTGTAATCATTCTACTACTCGCATGTTTTAGCAACTATACTCGAGAACAGTAATTACTACGATTGGGTTTCCAATATTGAAACTCTTTTTAAACGCAAAAAAGTAAATTTCATCTACGAAATAATACCTCTGCATCGCTCTAAGTCATCCGAGCAAAACTCACCACAGGAACGCAACAGCATGCTCAACAGCACAATCACCACTGAACCGAAATCTAACCCCCCCGTCTGAAAATCTTTATCCGTCGACTTTCATACGTACTCTCTTCCGAAAGAAAAAAGCTAGTCATTCAAAAATTCGACTCCGCCGCCCACGCGCATTGTACTGGCCCAACAAAGGTCCTGATTCTCAGTTGCTTTAAAGCATCGTCCTTGCGAAGAGCTCCCGATACCAAGGCAGTAGCGTCCACAACGTTAATTACCGTTGAACACACGTGGTGCATGTCACCGGAACACCGCTCCTCCCCCCCTCGTGAGAAAATCTTTGTCCCTCAACTTTCGGACGCATTCCCACCTCGAAAGGAAAAGGCCGTCCGTTGAGAAACAAAAGTCCACAAAAAACAAAAAAACTCGTCTCAGCCGCCCACGCGCATTCTATTCGCTGAGCGGCGGTCCTCCCTCTCGGTCGTTTTAAATCATCGTCCTTGCAAAAATCACGATAGTAGGGTGATGCAGGTCCGACCTTAAGGTCGACGGAACGTACGTACGCCGAGAGCCGAGGGCAGGGCCGTGCCCGTAGGCGCGTGGGCCCGGGTGGGCAGGGCCCCCGGGGTCAGGGATCACCGTGCGGCGCAGAAAAGAACGGGAAAATGTTCCTCCCGCGAGAGATACTCTATCTCCTCGCATAATGCGCAAGTGGGAGGCTACGTGCACGGGCGTGCGCGCGAGCGGCCCGCGCAGCCGCGAGGTGAGCTGACGTACTGTGTACGTGTTCGTGCACGGACGCACACGTTTATGTATACAGGGTGTTTCCAAAATGGATCGTCCGAGTTTCGCACCGCACCCCGTATGTCTCGGGCCGGAAACTATTCGTGGCGAGTACTCGGTGCTGGAGAATGAAGATGGAGTGGTCAGAGAATATGAGTCGAACTTTTGTAGCGATGGACGACTGTCAAACGAGGACTGTCCAACCTTTTGTCATCCTTCAGACGAATCCGAGATGATGCCAAAGTCTCATGTCTTCTTATCTACGGCCACGGAATCTGCCTCGGTGCGGAAGGTAACAGCACTGTTTGAACTTTTGGCGGCCTATTTTAGAATCACCCTGTACATGTGTACGTTTGCACGAGATGTTTCTCGGCAGCCTCCGCAAAAGAAGGGCCCTCTTTGTCTTGCTCCTCTTCCCTCCACGACCCTCCTCCCTTTATTGGGCTTTGTTTTACCTCGCCTTCACCGGAGGTGGATTACGATTCGTTGCGCACTGCTCGTCGCCGCGTGATCTTCTTCGACACACTCTCTCTCTCTCTCTTTCACTCTTTGCGTAAAATCTGTCCACATGTGTGCGAGTTCCCGAGAAAATATATGGTTTTATTTTTTCTTCGAGTCTGATCCGACTATCGAGATACATCGTTGACGTTTTCCTCGTCGGACAATGTGAATAGTTCTTCCTTATCTCCCTCGCTCGTTTCAAACGCTTATTCTTCTTTGGAAACTTGCCCAGTCTCTGCGGCGCGTAGCGTGGTACTTTACACGTGAGTATGCGATGGAAAGAAGACCGGCCGAAACTGTTATGTGTGGGGCCACAGTGAAGTTATAAAGTTCCTTCGGAACACGCTTCTATGCGTCCTAAAAGGTAGCCGCACGCATCCGCCGACAAGATGGTAAAATAATAAGTGCCAATCTTTCACAGTGCTCCGATTCGTGACTGCCACGCGTCGGATATAATCTTATACGCAATTAATATTTAATACCCTTCTTGCTCACTCTCCAGAGAACTTAATTAGAAATGGCGTCGAGGAAACAGAAAGTGCATCAAAGATTAAACTACATATACCCAACTCGATCGAGATTGACTTACAAATAATCTCACTATCCACTTACACAGACAGCATTTTTAAGCAATTCATTACTGCCTAACGTAAGCGGCACTAGATATACGCCGACGATATTAGAACTAATTGCTTCCTGAGCTTTGACTTTCATACGGCGCATACAGATATGCCGTGCGCCCTGTCCCGTTCACATTGCCGAAGTTTGCGGAGACAGATCGCGTCACGGCGATACTATCGCAGATATAAATTGACGCCAGCGCAGCGGGCGAGAAAAGTCGCGTCGAATCGAGTTCTGGTCTAATTGAGAGCTGAAAGTGATCGTGCGTTATCGAGGCACCCGTCAGCGATCGCCCGTTACCGGCACTGCGATGCCAGTGCAAACCGTTTGCTCGATATCTCCCGGTAAATCGCGGCAGCGATCGTGGGATGAAAAATTGCTCGATTTGCGGTGTAACTGGCGCCAGCGAACATCGGTTACTCTGCCTGATCGATGTACGTTTGTATAAGTAGGTGGAAAAGGCGAAAATACGTGAAAATTGTAAGTGTCTACGTAGATAAGAATGTTCGCACTCAGAAACCATAGGCAGCTCAAATTCTTGTTGAATACTCGCGATGATTCCCCTATCTCGTAAAACGTTGTCTGATTTGACTATGATTTTGGGATGATTCGATGAAATGCATTCGCGACACGCTGCAAGCTGCAACCTGCGCGATTTTAGCGGACAATGTGCGTTTTCTGTAACGGATCGGCAAATTTATAGATACATAGTGATACGCACGTATAAATCACAAAAGTGCACGATTGATGGTGGTTGCGTTGGAAAGTGAGGGGCAATGAAAACCTTGTTGAATATTTTTCTTGACGTTTTCGTGCAGTTGCCGTATTTCAAATTTATTACAGTCCCAAACTCCTTTGACTAATTATATTCCTCATGTGTCCAACTTGACTTGTTCAGAAAACGTGTTTCTTTCGCAAACATCATTAGAAGGGCAAGAGCATTGCAAAATGTCTCTTAGTTAACACGCATATGCAACGTAAAGGTTGGCATAAATTTGGTTTCGTTAACGTTAAGGATACGTGCTTATCGGCGTGCAGTGTTAGCAGTTTTTCAACTGGCAATAAGTTGCAAATGTTGCCAGTAGCCATTTAATGAGAAATCCGCCTTCTCGAAGTACGTTCAATCACGCGGATGGATACGTTCGAGTACTTGATGCGATAGCTCTGACTTATAATGCATTTTCTTGCATGGGTACGTAAACGTGTCATATTGAAAAGGGGTGGGTAACTATAGTCCCATAAAACAGTCGGAACGATGGTGCGTGCTATAATTTGTCCCCTTCCATAGCTTGTTCCTTTCAACTCTCTTCATCGCACCCAATGAGTCACGTTAATTATTTCAATCATGCATTTTCTAAACGAAACCCTTCATAACCATACGTTTTGCTTTTATCGTTAACAATGGCAACACGCAAAGGCTCACAACAATCACTATAATTAACGTTTTTAACGGGACTATCTCTGAACATACTCATGGCAATATATTCTACCGTTTCCTAGTTTATGTTAATTACTAGAACATAATTCTTACAGATTCATCTCAGCGTATAGTGTCATGATTGTTGGAAAATTATTCTTTCGAATTCTCGCATCCTTGATGCTTCCCATGGACATCACAAGCGAAATAAGGACAGCGATAGAGGGTTCGAAATCATTATAGCAAGAATTGAACGTTTGCATCGTACCTGATTAATAGAGAGATCAACGTCACGTAATTCTCGCGACTGACGAAGTAAACGAGCAAGATTTCACAAACAGAAATATGTGTTCGTTGTACTTGTTGCGATAACAAACTTACTGAATTCGAATTAGAATTCGTATAAGAGACATGAAACAATTGTCACGATTGATGGTGATAGAGAAAACCAGTTACCCTTAACAGGCCCATCCACTTTGCATCCCTCATTCTTTCTCTGCCGTTCACGGCTACTGTCCAAGGTAATCGGCCGTTCCTTCATTCGGCCCATCTCCACACGCCATGCGAGCGTGCATAAACTCATATAACAATCGCGTAAAGCTCAGCGAAACGGCCACTTACGAATCGCCGGCCTCGTTTAACGAACAAGATCGTTTCGCGAGTCGACCGAGCGATATCTCGTTCTCATTTCGTTTCAGGTTCACGAATCGGACGCGGGAATCTTACAGCACATTCGAGACGTGGAGCCGCGTGGGCTGAGATCCGGCAGATTTGCTCGCACGGAGCTGACTCATAATTCCTCATTCTCCGAATCACTCTGCCCATCCACTTCGCGGCTTCTGTCAATCTCGTTTGCGCGACAATTGGGTGTATTTACGGCTTGTAAGATTATTTCGAAACACTCGATTTCGGAAAACTTCAAGAATTCTGGAATATTTGAATATATTGCGATTTTTGCTATTTCTCGGATATTAAAGATAATTAGTATTTCATCACAAATTTGTAATACCTGGTCGAATACGTAAACCGAGGGTTTGCGCGGTGCAAATTGTTACGTAACTGCATTCCTACTTTGGTGCGCAAGCGGAAGGTGCCAGTTGACGGCTTCAGACGTACGCGCGAAACGAGTGATTTCGAATAGATCAGTTCAAGCGACGCAAGTCGAGGAGCATGTACGCCGCCGTAAGAACCGCCTCTATCGATCCTCCGAATTCCCGTTGCCATTTTCACCTGCCGACGATATCGTACAACGCGTCGGACGCGGAGTAGCCGGTTGGGTAAATGAAACGAGCCGTTGAACACGACGTCCCGCAATTAAGGACGAAGTTATATCCCGCCCGTTCGTGCAGCGTGCACGCCCGAACGCTGTACGCGAACGGCCGCCATCTTGTTTGCACGCGTGGGACCACGAGCGGCCCACGAAACTGTACGAATTCAAATAAATCAAGACACGCCGCGTACCGGCTTCCGTCGTCGAGGGCAAGGGGTCCCAAACTAGGCAGGAGGTCCTCGTACATCAATTTTGTCCGCGCGATTCGCCGCGGAAAAAGGTGACTATGAAAATACGGAGCGTGGACATGTTTCGTGGACAAATATCGAGTGGCCGCGATTTTTCATGTAACTCCGAAGCTGCGTCTTTGGCGCCGGTGTCGAAAGAAGACCGCGAATCGTTTGCGCGAACTTCGTGAGGTCGAAGCGCAAAGTGGACTCGTGCGGAACTAATCAGAATAAGTTTTAACAGCCTCTCGATCGTATGTATCATTATCATTACTGGACACGGATTGTTCATAGAACGCAATAAAGTGAGTGGCGTAAAATGGGTATACAAGGATGGACGCGCATGTTTTACGATCGGTAGTAAGTCCTCATTAGAGTATCATAGGAAAAGAGGTATGAAAGGTAAACCGGCGAGAATACGCGTCAAGCGAATTGCGGCAGGAGGCGGGGCGTTGATCGTAAAATAATTCCTCGCGTCCTATCGTGCACAAGGCGACTGAATAATGTTATTAATTATAACGCCCCGGAGCGCGCATTATTATCTCCAATCCGCCCAGTTTTTGTACGCACGCTCAGAGGGCAAGTGTCGCGGATAGAAAACTTGTTACCGGCCTTAGTATGCCGCGCTGTACACGTCCGTACGCGCATATACGTGCACTCTGACACGTGCGTATATTCATCCAGGTGGCATATCGTAATTGTCCTTGAAAGAGCGAAGCCGAGCAAACTCCGCCTCTCTATTCGATTTCCATAAGTGACAGCCACCCCACACTTCTCCCACCACATCCCCGCCAATACCGCGACGTTCATCGAACACGTTGTCGTCGAAGCACATCGTTCAATATTTTCCACACTAGACCTCAAAATCCTGACACGGCAACAGTATGAAACGGCAATAAGGTACAACGATAAAATCAGAACGACGAACAAACAGTCACAGTACACGTACAACCAGGACGCCTAACATCAACGCATACGTAAGTTGATTATCATAAGTTGCAAAACGACTGTGCTTAACACAAACGCATACGCCTACTCGGCATCAGAGTGATGAACCGACGACGACCAGCAGATAACTGAAACGAGCGAGTATAAGTCAAGCGCGGCGCTCCGGCGGAAGCGACTGCGAGAAGGAAGAGGGTTGTCGGGGAACGTGCGAAGGAATTCGCGGCCGAACAAGGGATGAGACGTAGCGCGTGTATCACGCTTGGCAGCGCATAAAATCGCGACAGACACGTGAGGACGAAAGCTGTTGACAAATCGCATTGCGCATTCTTCACGCCGACGCAGCGCGCGATCGCAATCGGCCGGACCGATCTTCGAGCGCTCAAGGAATTTCCGCTCGCGCGAGGGATCGCGCAAAAATTCCGCCCGCAGTCGGAACGGGATGGTGCTGGTCGAGGCTACGATTATGATCTTCGAGACTCGAGGTGCCCGTCGAAATACGAAGTCTGCGTCAAGTGGTCAGCGTGCGCAGTTTGCCAGAACGATTATGAAGCGGAGCAGGATGAATCTGTCGGTGGTTCTTGTGTACATGCCCTTTTCATAAGTGATGGATTCAAATGGGAATTAAGTAGTGGTGTAGACAAATGTTTTCTGTAATTGCGTCTTGGTCGTGCAGACGTAAAGAACAATTTTCGTCGGCGGATGCGTCGTTTGTTTAGACTGGTTCAGCGTTAATGTAACTGGTTTTTTTGTTAAGTAATGTTCGCGTATCAAGGAAACCGTGTAGGTATTGGATGCGTATGAAAACGTTGTACTTATTGTTAGCGCGATCAGTGCGGAAAAAGATGACCGTCCATTTCGACATATTTTCCTTGTTTGTTACTTTGTTCTTTTCCTTACCACTATTAAGTCATGAAAATTGCTAACATCGCCCATTCGCCTGACACATATCGCGAGAATTTTTCAGCACACGTGCAAGAATTTCACCGGCAGCCAGTCGGAGAAGTTACCCATTCATTAGCGATTATTATGAACTTACAGAAGCAACGCGATCTTATCTCTCGCGGAATCTTATGAACTTTTAGCGCCACAAAAATGCACCATTAACGCAATCATTCATGTTTAGACGGTGCATAATTCTTGACAAACGTTTTGTAAAAGTTCTGCCACGCTTAATAGAGCACACGCTATCCATAGATAAACAGACTTTTTTTGCCACCACCACATAAGTATTTGATCCAGTTACCACACGAGATATTTAAGAAGTAACACACGCTTTAACGGTGCTTATAATCGCGGTGTTATACGTAGGGCGTTGGATAGCGGATCACGTCTATGAAATTAATGATCCGCGCAAGACTGACCGGTCAATAGGCATCGATCGATTGGAACGTACGCTCACCTCGAGATTTTTATATAAATCTGACGAGTTTTACTTTTCCCGATAAAGTATGAGGCCCGATAAATAAGCAAATTAACGAATGTTCACGAACGGTTTCGTAACCCTCGGACGGCCACGGTGGGTCCATTTTTCGGTGCCAGGAGATAGGCAACCGTGTCTACACTGGAGTGACTTTACCGGCTTACCGGCATACCCATGTATACGGATTGCAGCTCGCCAGGCTGGGGTGTAAATAGACCCGGCGTGGTCCGCTCTGTCGCGCTTATATTCGTCGGTCGTCCGAGAGGAAAGTAAACGGATACTGATAAATCGGTCTTATAGCTAGGTAGTAATTACACGCCGTGACTTCTAATCACTTTAATCGTAATAAGACTATGTAGATATGCGTGACTATGACCATTCCGTCGGCTCTGACCGGGCAACGCCAATTACGTGACACACAGTACATGAAACTCGTCGCCCGGTCTCTGCACAGGTCGCATATGAAATGTCGCAATGGCGAACTGTTGGAATTTGACTACCTCAAATGTGATTGCATTATTATGAGATGACCCGTCGCGTTCGAGCCTGTCAAGTTAGAATGCAAATACGCATGTAGTTCGAGACATGTCTGATGAAGTAATAAAGAAAACATGGAATTGTTGCTCCTTTTATGAATCGATAGATTTACCTGTCAAATTACCGAAAATAGTTTTACGACATTTGTTTTAAACTAATAGTGAAGTATCTTACGATATCGGAACAATAATCTTTGCTTTAATTTGATTTAATTACGTTCAATCATAAGCATTGTGTCTGAACTAAGGATATTCAGAAATAACTACAAGAGGGTTTCGCCTAGTTCACATACGTGAAGGACTGGCAGCATGTGACATCTGTTAGACGATGCATATCAAAGAGATAGCGTCGGATAAATTGCAAGTTATCTTCGCGCATCATCATACCCTACGACACAATGACAACGGTCATTTAATTTCATTAACACAGGAAACATAAAGAACGCTCAAGAAAACTGACCTGAAAATTTTCCATTGTGTTCAGACCGCAAAAGAAGGTAGGCAGTATATCTTATATTGTTTCGATCCATGAACAAACTGACTCTGGTGAACCAAGCCTTGTTTATTAATCGAATTTTGTTATTAGTTTAGTTGAACCCTTCTACTCTAACGATACGCAAACGTTATGAAACCTTTCATTATTGCGGAAATCTATTGAATATTTTCTGCGTTACGTATCGGTAATTGAGCGAGTTACCGCGTTTGTGAATCGAAATTCGATGTTCTTTAAACTGCACAAAATGTTGGATTTTCAGAGAAACATCACGTAACGATGCAATGGGCCTTTAAGGAGCCTCGAGAAGGGAAAGAATAAGGAGAAATCTCCTTCTTTTCCCTTCAGTCGGCCTCCTCAGCCTTGATGCTCGAATCAACACGAGAGTCCAGATCGATGAGACAGAATCGATCGACAATCGCTTCCTTCTACGAAACCCGTTCTCTTCTGCGCCTGCCGTTTGAAGATGCGCACGCGATCAAAATCGTTTGACGAGTTGTGCGCAAAAAAAAATCGGCAGGCCCCAGACGATCGAAATTAAGAGTGAATTTCTTAATGCCGGATAACGACGCGCGAGAGGCTTTTATTAACAACCTCGGCTCCGAACCGTTTACGATTTTCCCCGTATTAATGTCAGGGTCAGAGAGCCACTTTATCGGATTGAGAGATTGCAAATTCGGCTTCCGGACGAGGCAAATCTTCTTGCCTCCAGCAAAACCGTTTTAAAACGGAATGGCTCTAGCAACTACGACTCCTCGCTGATTAGCTTCGTTATTCCGAAAAAACGTACGCCCTCGAGACTTACTTCTATCGTCGTGCGACACAATAAACACTGCTGTCGAATACCAAAATATCAATAAACCACCTGTGCCATTCAGCCTACGCATTTGCGGAGTCCCGCGTACTGGTTCGCGCAAACGACTCGCGACGATCAGTGTGTCGAACCACACCATCCCCATGACGGCAAGAAATTCGCCCGACGCAAGGCCTTCTCGAAGCTGTGAGACGTCGGTCCCCTACGACCGCGATCTGCCCGCAGCAGCTGGCGCGTTTGCCGCGAAAAACTGCGAGCCTGGTTCGCGGAAAAGAGGCGGACGAAGGAGCGAGAACGAGGCGGAGAGCGGGGCGTAACGAAGTCGCAGAAGAAGCGGAGGATGCGGAGGAGGCGACGTCGGAGTATAAGAAGAGGCGATTCGCGAAGGAGAAACGGCGAGCGCACGCGAGACAGAAGGAGAGAGAGAGAGAGAGAGAGAGAGAGAAAAGGCGGCTGAAGAAGAAGCGGAAGGGGGTGGAAGGAGGAAAGCGATTACTCGGCGACTCGCATCCTGTGCGCTTATGCTTAGAAATAAACAGCGGCCGAGCTGCGTTATCCTGGAACATTGCATTATCCTCGGCAGCGAGATGGAACGCCTCGGACGGCCGTCCTTGAGCGCGGAAACGCGCTCGAGGATCTTGCACGGATCGTGCCTCGCGCGCGCCCTCTCCTCGCGGCACGATCCAGTCGCCGGATCGTCAGCTGGAAATCCCGACGACCGATCGCCTCGCCAGACCCCCTCGTTATTAATTAGTAAGTTCGCAAGATTGCCAGCTACCGTGCGAGCCTGTACGGAGCGCAACTTTCAACAGGCAGTTGACGGAAGTGTGCGGCGAGAGATGTGGAACGAATGATTGCAATGCGTGTGATGCGGAAAAATGTGAGAGTAGCGTTAACAATTATTTGTTCGGCAAAGCCGAACTATGTATTCTTTCGTCGTTGACAGGCGCAGTCCGAATGTATGTACGCGTATAAGGTGTGCGCTTCCGCTTGGCTGGTGGCGAGAATCAAAGTTCACGCCGTCTACTTTCCGAAGAATCGTCAGAAGTTCGAGCGAACTTGTAAACAGTGACGCGCGCGGCGTCTTACGGTCAGCACGAATTCGGTGCATGTATCATTCTAGGCTGTAGAATTGGAAACTATAGTCAATGGCGACCTTTTTCACGGTGTCGGCTATTAAAACTTTTTGCGCGCCAATAAAAACCGGTGTCTTCCACACGTACGCGTGTATGCCGCAGAATTCGTCCGTTCGCGACGCGTGACATTAGTCAGGTGATCGACACATTTTTTTCCTCGCCCGGTGGAAAACTACGTGTCCCGCGCATACGCATATTGCGATACGAAAATGGTGGACCGGCGAGCGCGAGGCCGATGAAAAATCAGCGCGATAACGAGTGACGCTCGTCGGCGTAAAAAGTACAAATCTCGACCAATTAATTTGTCCGGGGATCGACGTAATCCGCGCTTCAAATGTATAACAACATCACAAGGCGACGGATAATAATACGCACGCCCACGCGGAATTGGATTTAAATAATTAGCGCGCGCTCTCGTAATTGGGGGTCGATGCGTGAAGAGTAAAAATGCCAGAGCCGGACGACTCGACTTCCTACCACACCTTTCCGCACCCCCCTCCCTCTCCTCCTACCCTGTCGCACATTCATCACGTCGCGCAGAAATCGTTCGAGAAATATCTGCAATGCAAAATTGGTGCATGTTTTCTGTTTCGTGGAAAAAAGGGATGTCATTTTTTTTTGCAAATCGCGACACTTAAAATGCGACGCAAATTGCACCGCGCGCTGTCGCCTCGTGCGTGTTCTAGCATTTTATTTGCGGCCGACCGGCAAACTGGTCGCTACGACCAGTCGCAAACACGAAATTCATTATACCCACTCGGAAATGACGGGACAAAAAAAGTCGTTGCGGGCGATCATTGTGCAATCGTTTCGTAAGAATTGAGGACGGTACGAATGTTTCGCGAAATTTGGGGTATTTTTAAGATGTCATGTGTGTCAAGGTATACCGCCTTATAGTCATAGTGTGACATATACCTCAAAACATGAGTGAAGACTAATACATTATAACATGGTTGTCCTATTTGCCAGCGCATTCTGTTAAAAATGTGAGTTATCAGTTTCATTTCTCTGCAGAAACTAAGTATTGCCCGCAGTTTACTCAAAGCACCCCGGCCAACCCTCCATTTTCCACTTTCTATCCTCGAAAGTGCAATGAAGTGGTTTCGTAACAGTGTATAACACTGTCCCGAGGAACGTAAAATTCGCCGTCTCCATTCGTATTTCGAAAAGCTGCATTTGTCAATACGAAACTACCATACTCTCCCGTATCACTTCGTTCGGCTCCATTTCGTATGTTCGCAGACACTCCGAACCGTCCGCGTCCACTGTGTCGAAATAAAAAGCGTAACGTAAGAATGCACATACGAAGCGTGGATACGCGCGCAGTGAAAGGATTCCCTGTCCGCGTAAATCGCGAGCTATTAGATACGGGTTCCGTGTAGAGGGCTACTCGGCATGATGAACGTCGCTGTTTATTTCGAACGTCTCCGGGATTATCGCGAATTTCCATCAGGAAAAGTAACGTCGGAGTAAATGCGAATTCCGCGAGGCGCTCGTGTAAAACGATCTGCGCGAATCGAGATTGCTGTTCGTTTTTCTATAATCCATTCTTCCCGCTACTTCAGACCAGCTTCTTATTATATCCGATTCGTTATTCACTCTGAGAAAAAAAAAGATTGAAATATGTATAAATTTAATTCGCAGTAATTCTATGCGATATTGTTTGTAGCGCGTATCTATGACGAAAGACGTGTAAGAAGAGTGGAAGGATGAAATATGTCTAACTTCTGTATACGTTCTGTGTGCGTCATAGTCTCCATACTCGTAACGTGACTTAAAGCAAAACAGTGTATATACGTGTATTGTATGAAAAATGAATTACAGGATACAGTAAAATGCATGTATGTCCAAACTAGTAGTTTGATACGTCGTCAATTCCTCTCGCCAAAACATTTATTCCGATCAAAACACGCGACTCGCAAGAATTCCATCCGATGTTCCGGCGTAGCAAAACAACAGATTACTATTACTCCCTCGAAAGTTACCGGTAGCGTGTACCTGATCGATAAGCATGTACGTTACAGCTATTCAGCACTCGCACTTGCTGTCCCGCGCGTCGTTCCTTAGATTAATGTCCTCGCAGCCGATCGTCGATAATGATATTTATCGAATTCTGTTGCAATGCAAATAGCGGGAATACATCGGGTTCGACTGTACATACCGCGAGTACACTGATAAACGCGATTACGCATGGTTATATAAATTACGTGCTGACGGTTTTCAGGTCGATTGTAACTTTCGCCACCGCGATACTCGTTACTCGCGATTCAGATACTCTCGCTTAATGTGTGCGCGGCTAACGGTCTAATATATATTCATCCACCGTGCCTGGTTCTGCTGACAGGTTAACTATCACGGCGGCCTAATTGGCTGTCGAATATCTCGTGGCGATTTGTTTTGGTTGAAAAGAGACGTTCGCGGTGGCACAGTAAGCAGCAAGTGCATCGTGGTTATGTATACTCCATAGCGTTTCCATGTTTTTGAAGGATTTATCTAGAGAGTGTTGTAGACGAATCGTTAGGAGTTATGAGTACAGGTAGAATGTGGAGTGAAATGTATGAGGAATAAATTGGCCAATATAACGCTTGCTAATATGATTCCAGAAGTGCGATATAGTTGAAAGTTTCACTATGTTGATTTATCTTGAGAAGCGTAAATGTTGCTAAAGCCGATATTTAGAAAGATTCACATTAATTCGCGTGCCGGTCGTACGTGTTTTCCGCGTCGATTTTAAAACCTTGTTTAATTATGTATTAGCACTCGGCGGTGAATCGAGGCGACAAGGTGAACGTGCAAAGTGGGCAAGAACGACGATGGTAGTGTCTACAGAAGATGAAAAATGGAACGTGCCACGCTGTATATGTAGCAATTTGATTGGCACTAACTTATTACGCGGCTGATTGAGCCTAGGACTTTCTATTTCCTGGCGAACGAAATGATTTAGCAGAAAAACCTTTTATAGTCTCCCATTCCCGACAGGTTGGCCGAAGTATACACATACAGGGAGCAGAGTTCAGACGATCGGTATGGCGCATCGTTCCACGATAATCACTATAATCAGCCGCAATCTCGCGGGGGAATAATAACCGCGAAGAGATTCTTTGTAACCGGTGACGCATACCAATGACGTCACAGATGCTACCGTGACGTGTGGCTTTACAATTAGTTCGGCCAATTTAGACAGACGATTTTTATTTTCATCTCGTACGGTTCGTGTACCGGCATTAACGAATCAGAGGCCTGTGCTTATCTGTCGTTGACATTGAGATGATTGAGAAATTGATGTTATCGGAGTGACGGACGGTCGTCAAAAATTAGGAGATTAATTGCGCCACGTAATTGTGGCTTTTCCAATAATATCGCTTTACTTCTGCAAAATGCGATGTCGGCGTATATGTAGATGTGTAATCGTATTCAAACACAATGCACGCACGGCGAAATTTATCTTGACATACTTGTAACATTTGTAATTTGTAACGCATCATATGAAGGAGCAGTGTATTATCGAGCCTGTTCGGGCACTTTTACCAGATATTGAAGCAAAGATTATTTTGAATAAAAGTTTGAAAATTTCAACAAATTCGCATTGGTCGTTGACAGTAACTGTGTCACACAATCATGTACCGTACCGCATATCTGACAAAAACAACAAGAATAAATATTGCGAAACTTCTTCATGAGTACGACGAATGTTCACCTTGTCAGGCCAACGTGAAGCGGCCACTTTCGTCCGAGATTTGAGATTCGCACAGCGGGCGATTCGCTTTGTCCGCGACTTAAAAGTATTCGCCCGCGTGGGCGTATACGCTGGACCATTTTCGCGCAATTCCGCCATCGCCAAACTATCCGCTTGCCTGGATATGAATAAATGCGCAATATAAGAGTGTACACCGCGGGAAAGGATGCGCGAGCGATGAAAGGATTGCCGCCTATGTAAATCGGCAGCGATTAGATACGGTTTCCTTGTCGAGCGCCACTCGGCATGATGGACGTCGCTGTTTATTTCGACCATCGGCCTCGCGCGGCATTACCGCGCATTTCCATGGCAGAAAAATAACGCCGTATCCGAGGCGCTACGAGTTGCGCGGCCACTCTTCTCGTCCCATTTCGGTTATCGGCGGGACCGTTTTATGCGAATCTTGCCAAAGGATTGTCCGCCGCTTCTTTCGAATATGATTAAGATGAGAGCTTTCCTCGGTACATCGATCGAACCTGCAGCGCAGCGTGCTATTTGACGGCAGGGTGCCAGACGCTGTGACTCCTCGAAGTCAGCCATATAATCTAAATCGTTCAATTCGTACTAACCACGCGAGATTTTTGGTTGTATCATTAAAATCGAAGTTGTGTCTCAAGTCCCGAGTCAATCGATGTTCCACACGATTTATTCCTATCTATCCGATTTCAACGACGCACGACATCGAACTTTGCATGAACATAACATTGCGTATACTCCTGACGTAAGAAAGTGTCAGGACAAAAAATTCAGATCAGTCAAGTGTGATCCAGTGACAGCCGTCAGCCCTCGGCGTCTGCGGAGTTACGCGCTGTTTTCCTTCTTTATAATTACGCGCGCACAATTAACTGGAGTCATCGAGTCCAAAGGTGGCGCCCGGGAAGCAGCGACTCACGACTTTCCGCGAAGGAGAGCGAGTCGCAGCGATCACGGGACGTCGGCTAAGTCACATGAGAGGATGCAATTTATATGGAAGCCCGCTTTGCGTAACCGGAACTCGCGTTCGCGAAACAGGACGGCGCGACGAGGGAAGAGAATCGGTCGCGGGGAAATACGCTCTCCCTCTCAACCCTCGACCAACCCTCGCCCGGCCGCCAGAATGTCGTCTACGGCACGTCACGAAGGGGAATGACGAGCAAGAGGAGCGACTGAATTATTCATGGGAAGAATCTGTTGCTTTCATACGACCAAGCGGGCCCGATTTATTTAACGAAAGGATAGACAGATAAAACGGAGATACCGGCCGAACAAATCGCCCCGCCGAATGACGCGATTCGATTCAGACGAGAGAACGGGCTCTAACCGAGGCGCGCTATACGAGTCTCGCTCGAACGTAGGAAGACGCATTCCGACGGTTTCCAATGGTCACGAAATCGTCGCTGATAACGCTTTCGAGTAGACGAACGTGATACGGCACTAAGTGCGCGAGCTTTTCGTTACCGCGTCGATGTAAGTTGCGACCCGTGAAATATGATTCGCTACGAATCGGCCAGGAGTATCGGCCTGTGGCGCACCGAATTCAGTCACGAAAATCGATGGAGACCGAAGACGCTCCGCGGCCACTTAATGCATCCTAATGCCTTTTCCGTGCTACTCGCCATTGAATTGATTATCCTGATCGCGAGCGCCGCTTCGACGTTCCTCCGGCTCTGCTTCCGTCGGATTTCGGGAAGGACAAACGGTGTCGCGGGACTGGAAGTGGTGAAACGCGATTCTCCGGGGTATAAGCGGGGTACGTAAGAGGATGCCATTATAATCTGGATGATATTCGGAATCCTCCATGTTGGCGGACGTGGGTGAGAGGGGCTGAAGAAAGTAGGAGAAGGAGGAGGAGGAGGAGGAGGAATGTGGAAATAGAGCGGGGGTGAAGAAGGTGGGCAACGTTGACCGACGGTATTAATCCTTCCGCCGGGATCGACCCATTTGGTGATTGACATCGCGTGACGACGATCGACCACCGTGCTTATATAATTTTGCACGAAATCCTCCGGGGCTGCCGGCAGGATAATGGCGGGTAGCCAGAAGCGGGGTTGGATCGGTCGGAACTCGGAGCACGGTACGCAGGACGGGACGAAAGTGATGCGAAGTTGTGCTTCTCGTATATAAACTGCCGACAATTTCATTTTTTCACCTCGCTTAATACGATTAATGTGTTATTTGGTCAAAGTTCGGTACGCATCATCATTTTCTCTACCGACGAAAAGACGATTCTATGGGGACGACTGCATGTTTCCGCTTATAGTTAGCTAGAAATCGCAGGACATATTTGATTTCGTTAAGCTCGCACATCGCGTTTCAGTTTAATCACCTACCGAAAACATGCAATTCTGGTTATAGGTGAGCAGATATAATTGCAACCATCAGCACGGTTTGCATGCAGAACGGACGTGCAAGTGATCGTACACGATATCCTTCAAAGGCATCCGTCAGTAAACGCCAGTCACATGACCGCGTGCTGCTGTCGAATGCAGACCCAGTGTATCGTTAAACTGCCCTCTTAATTCGCTTTGTTTCCCCAATCTCAAATAAGAAAGTACAATCGGCCGCTTACGCTCGTTCGAGTAATCGACTTAACCGATTAAGAGTCCCGCCCCATAGCGCAATTAATCAGCCGGAATAAACGATCGGGTACGGCAGACGGGGCTTGCGGTAGTCCAGAATAACGCCCCCCCCCCCCCCAAATCCTCCAAATTAGACATTTCGACCACACATCGAGTCATATATTTACACAATTATAGACGAAAAATAACAAGAGGCTTCAATACGGAAAGTGCCATGAAAACCACCCTTCATCTCCCACTCCCATCACCATCAGAATATACTCGTCAACTGTCATCCTTATCATCATCTATCCAAAAATCCTGAGAACTTCAATCATGAATTTCGTTGAACGACAGCCTCCGCCGTGAAAACCCAGAAAGGCCAATCCTGTTTATTGTAAACATCTCAACAAAGCTGGCATAGTGGAGGGTGGCACAAGACACATCGTGATCGGTTACCTGGTCCTTCGTAAGCGACCGTTCTTCTGAGGCCTGCCTGTCCTCTCATGGGGTGGTACTGCTGCTGTTGATGTAGGGGTGGTGGCTGGGTGGATTGCAGTTGAATTTGTTGCTGCTGTTGCTCTTGCTGCTGTTGCTCTTGCTGCTGCTGCTGCTGTTGTTGCTGCTGCTGCTGCTGTTGTTGCTGCTGCTGCTGGGAGGCAGGATAGTGGGAGGGTACATTCACTGTAGAGCCGGCGGGAGGTGGTTGTTGGAACTGGTCGCCCTGGTACTGATGGGTGTACTGAGGGTGGCGGTGCTGATGCTGGGGATGATGAGGGTGGTGATGCTGGACATAGTGATGGTGGGGCCGGGAGTCTGGGTGGGGGTAGAGGGTGCACCAAGTGTAATATTGTTGCCACGAGGTGGCGGCATTCGCACCTGCTGCCACCCCTTGCACCTCCTCACTCTCCATTCGGGGCCAACCACGGGAATCCGTGCTCCGTTCCGGGCTACTCCTCTCCGACGAATCCAGCGATTCTCTTTTCCGACACACGCACACACAGGCCCACACGCGCACGCAAGCACACACACACGCGCGCGCACTATGTTTCCCTCTCTGACCTATGCCAAGGGCACTACCACCTTAGGAAGTCGCGCACTCTGTGGACAGAATGGTTCACCAAACGGTCCGGGCCATTCCTGAGCCACGTGCGAAGTGAGCCTCTCTTCTCGAGGAGCTTTTCTTCTGATGCCGAGCTCTAATATGTACCCTTTCGGCGAGAGTAGATCTTCCGCAGGGAACTCACCCCGGTCTCCTCGCTTCCTGTTCCGCGTCTGAAGGCGCTCAGTTGTCCTTACGACCGTGTACCCCGCATTTTTCCTTCCTATTCACTCACGAATATGTTGTCTGCGACGGAACTTTGTATTAACTGATGAACGGGACGACAAGCCCGCGACGGGGAAATATTATTTCTCACAGTGTACTGTCCGTTATTGTACGGGTCACATTGTTACACGGTCCGACTATTATGTCTTCCATCATTGTCACAAATGTCTGACACTGTCGAAACTGTCGGAACTGGTGCAGCTTGGTGTCGAAGTAACACTGTTCAATGATTCACGAAAATCCTTCTCCTGACAAAGTCTAACGATTGCGTCGGGAGCGAATGAGCCGAGAAAGACCTAAGTAGAAATGGAACTGACTATAAATCGGACGTCGACGTCGAACAACATGTAATCGCCACATTTTGTTAACTACAGACGACGAAATACTTTCAAGAGATTATCTGAAAACTGTAACAGCTGCAAAGTTGCTTACTGAACATCTTGACTGACTTGACCACACCGTACAATAAGTGTTGACTTATTTACCTCGAAATGAGATAGCCGTTTCAAGTGAAACCGTACGGTGTCCCGGGCGACCTCAACAATCAGTTTGTTTCGCGGGCGTCAAACTACGTTCCGCGATCACCACTTTGTGCACAAAGTTTCATCCGACGGATTGAATCAACGAGAACATAGGGACTGGTGCCGACAGGCGATGTAACCAACGACGGGACATGGTTAACAGTTGTATTGCATATTTAGTATTTTGTTGGTCTCCAAGGTAGCCTTGCCGACGACATGTAACTGTTCAAAGAACATTACGACAGAATGCTTCTTGCGATTTCATGATATATAAATAGTGATCAGCAGATGCGAGACTGGTTGAAAGTAGTTACATCGGTATTTCTTTAATTACTCTAGAATAAACGGCCTTGTTACACAGACGCTGACAGACGACAGAGTATACACTATGATATACCTTCATTTTCAAGCAAGCGCGTCGAACGTTTTCATTACTAACGATCCTTCGGAATCTCTAACGCAGACAGATTTCTCATCCGCTTGATTCCCCGAAGCAACTTCAAAGCCCGCGAGAAATGATTGAATTTTGAGCAACCGTCGGGCCGCATCATACCGTGCAATACTCTCTCCTCGCTCGTCTCGTCGACATTATAGATCCATGAAATCGCAGCGCGCCGATGTCGATGCGGCGACCGAAAGTGCCGGGAAACAGTTGTGCACGCGTAACCGTAAAAACACAGCCATCACCGATCGAACAGACTTAATTCTCGCCACTCTACATCTCGCCGCCGTCATCTCATCGTCAATCCAATAATCACCTAAATCCAAGGCTGTCTAACACAAAAGTTGAACGCGGCCGGCGCGCAGGCGGGAGAGATCGCGAGGAATAAATCCGGAAACGCTGGCGGCGGCGGCGGCGGGGTCCGGTATCGAGTAATAATGCCGCGCACACGCCTTCCGTTATTAGTACAGCCAACTCCTCTCTCGCAAACGGTCCGCGTCGAGTCGAGTCGCGCGCGTTGTCACGATGCCGAGCGCGTACGTAGCGGAGTGTGTCGGGCGCGGGCGGGGGAGCGGGAGGTGTAAAGCCTTATATGAGAACAAACGGCAGTCGCGAGACAATCGTCGAAGTCAAGGTCGTACGACGTACGGCGAATTGGCGCGGTCGCAGCTGCCTAGACGCAGGGCGAGGAACGAATTCGGCGAACGATCTCCGGTCCGTTGAGTGTCGAGCGATCGCACGCGCAGAGTCCGATGAGGCTCGGCGATGACTGAGAGGCACGGCACTTTCCTCTCTTCTCCGCCTCGAGGGCACAAAGAGGGTTGAAGGCACGGGGAAGCGTCGGCGAGAGCGGAGGGCGATGTCGGGGGATGTGCCTCGGTCCACGTGCACCAGGAGGCACGTTTCTCGGTCACGTGTACGCCTACAACCCCACCAGAAGCGCAGCTAGAGAGTGCTCCAGTTAACTTCCGAGACCCGGGGGGCTACATACACAACGTAGCCCGCAACAATGTCCGGCCGAGCCAGCATGGATGCTGTTGTCAGCCCTTTCTCGTTCACGCCAATTTCCGTTATCGGCTACAGGCTACAGCCTCACACTCCGCTCTCTACTACGCCCCCGCCACTGGACACGCGGCACATACCTTTCGTCTTTCGTAGGGGCGAGCTCACGTTACACGTATCTGTCCACCTGTGCAACCTGTCCACCCCCTCTCTCTCTCTCTCTCTCTCTCTCTCTCTCTCTCTCTCTGCTGGTCGCCGCGTATTTATAGACGACAAATTTAATTTGCCGCCGCGAATATTCCGAGCGTCTTCGAGCTGCTGTTGTGAGAGTGTTATTATCGAGTGTACGAGGCATGCGATTCTAAATTCGTTTGGCCGCGCGGTCGCACCCGCCTGTCGCTTGACCCATGCGACCCGCGAACTCGCCGATGCAATGATGCTGTAAATCGGTATGTTTAGAATCGGGCGGGTTATTATTAACCGCACCTGCGGTGTCGTTGTAACGCGTATCGAGTGCATTTGGACGGTTCAGGATTAATATTGGCTGTCGTGTTTTATTCGATATCGAAAGAGATAGGAATGCTTTCAGAAAGTATTGTCGTGATGATTCTAATGAAATAGCGAACTTTGTATTAAAATCTTTAATCGACAGCCATGAATGTGTAGCAGGATACAATGTGAATCCGAACTCGAGCATTCGACGTTATATCTCTGTACAAATATGTAGACAGACACGTGCGCAGCTTATAGACTATATAGGCGGTGCAAGAGGAAAGGGTTTCGAATTCCGTCGCTTTCCATGTAACCCCGGCAGCTCATCGATAAAACATCGATTTCGGTTTTCCGTCGTCGATCCGCCAGCGAGATAGGAATGCTTAGTGCCTAAGTAGAGTGGGAGGCTCTCCAAGCCGCTTCGCATGATCGAAGGCGATACGGTTTGTAGATTGAAGAATAATTCCTGCCGCCCTCGGAACACTGGCGGTAGGAAAGTTTCCTCCGTGGGCGTCTGCGAATAGATTAAATCCATCGACGTCCCGTTATGTCAAATAATTGATCAATTCATTCATGTCACCCGGGACCGCAGAGATTTATAAATGAATACCCACGCCCACCTGCAAACGTAAAAATGTTTCGTCAAATGCACGAGTCTACGTTTGGTTCGTGCGCTGGTCAGGTGAAAGCAGCGGTGCTATTCAATAAAGCACCGAGTAAGATGACGTTGTCAATCAATATCCTGTCTCGCACACATCATTTTTTCAATCCTGTTTAAGTATGGATTATTGTGATCGTCCGGCTCGCTGTGCAACTGGAGGGTTTCATTTGTAACGTCATGGCACTGAATACGATGCTCTTTCTGCCACACACGCTTCCCCGATCACTTTATTTGATTACCATTCAACACATAGAGCGATGAGTGACGTCCATCCTCCGAACAATAACGTAAAACGTACACGAGGAAACGTTGACAACGATGACAATAAATATGAAAGTTAACGCGACAATGTATGCAGTGTAAATTCGGACGGTTCGGACAGCGAACGATGTCGTAGGATTTATGAATTCTATAACACAGGACAATGTTCCATAACGTCAGCGGGTTCCCAGCAAATGACAAGGTTCTGCACGAAGGTTCACTAGGCTCATGCAAATCACGGTGTCACGTATCAATTTAGTGCGTCATACTCACCGGGATTATAACGTGTGTTTCGCGTGAACGATCACGTCGGCCATTATCTTATTTCATTGCTTTACATGTGCAGGGCCCCTTATAAATGTCATTAGAGTATTACGCGCCGATAATGCTAGGTCCGAAAGCGGCGCGCCGCGTTAAGCGATTATATTGTATAAATTAAGGTTTAAAATGAAATCGAGAAAATGCTGCTCGCTCCGATTTGCCTTGGCATAATGACCAACAGTTGCGTATCGCCGATCGTTATCTGCGTGGATCGATGAAGTATAGCCTTTCTCGAATTAAGAGTTCGACCAAAAAAAAAACTAGTGCTCAACGATGACGTAGAGATGAAAAAAATTGAGACAGAAACCGAACGGTGTCACGAAGTTCAGCTATAATGCGCAAGCGATTGCTCGGTAATAAGCGCGTGTAATATGATCGTTTGACGTGTTGCTCGATTATATTCGGAGTGGACCGCGTCTGTCAGCATCATTAATATAATACACGCAGTTATTTCATTCATAACCATGTGCCATGTGCTTACATGTTAATATTAAGCCGCAACGCATGATCGAAATTGTATCTGACGATGAGCCAGTGACAAACTTCCAGCGATCGTGAGAGCAACTTAGCGAGTGGTATTGCGCAATCGACGAAAGTGCTGATTTTCATGCCGTCGACGTATGCACATAGTTTGCCACTTCGTTTATACGTTTCCGCGTGCGTATTGGGATCAACGAATCGATCAGGTTACGTGGAAGATAATTTCGGGGCGCGCAGACGCTTCATTTAGACGAGCGCGTCGTGAGTCACGTAAATTTTCCGTTTCGCAAGACTCGCTTCTGGCCGATCAACTTGCAAACGAAATTCGAAAGATTGAATGGGGAACGGCACGGACAGCGGCCGGCAGCCGATGGCTCATGAATTTGCAGATGCCACGGCCGGATAGGTTGCTGTCGATTTATTTTCAGCGGAGGTGAGAGCAGGGCGTCGCTCGCTAGCCTCGAGAGACAACGAAATGCGCGGACGACAACATTTTCAGAAGAAACCGAAGGAAAGAGCGATTCGTTCGTAACAGGCAAGAATGCACGTGACGAAGAAAGTTGCTGTAACCTGAGAACATGATGAAAAACACCAAAGGGCTGCTAACGACAAGTTGTCACAGTATTGAGACGGCGTTGAAATGAAGGTACTCGGGCGCAGAAAGAGAGGACAGAGAAGAAAGTAGGAAACCGTATAATAATGTAGGATTGATGGAATGAACGTGTGTGTAGTGAGTGCATGTGGCCTGAGTACAACTGTGCGTGCGTGTGTGTGTGACTGTCGGGAACGTAGGAGGCGATGCTTGGCGTGCGTGCTGAATGCGGGAAGCGGGGAAGGGAACACGATGCGCGACGCGGAGGAAAAAAAGAAGGCAGTCTGAGAAAAGATGCGAGTGAGAAGAGAGGAATGAAAGAAAGAACGAACGGACGAAGGAACGAGAAAACGTGTATACGAAACGACTGTGTAATTTTTATTTGTCATCAATATATTTTCATTTGTGTGTTAAACTCATTTTCGCGAAAACCGCGGAGTTGTCCACTTCTCTAAACTGAATCCCACAACTTTTGGGGGCTCGTCCGGGATTCAATTGAGTGGATAGCGCGATCGCGGTGAACCGGGAAGGTGAGTGCGCGGCATCATGAGTGCAACCGAAGGCGATCTCAACGAGACCATACGCGCTCGGCAACCAGCGAAGCCGATGAGCAAGACCGACTTGCAGAACAAATTGAAGGAGATGAGTCTAAAAGTAACAGGAAATAAAGCGGAGTTGCAACAGCGTCTCGAGGAGGCTACGGCGACGACGAGAGACAACGAGGGTGATGAGGACGAAGGCTCCGGCTTCGAGAGTATCGACGACAACACCGAAAGCGAGGAATCCGAGCAGGAACCCCGCAGGAGAAATGGAAACACGTCGCGACAGACACAGCATTTGCCCACATTCAAGGACGTTGCGGAATCGCTCAGCACGTTCAGCGGGGATGAGAAGAAGTGCGTTAAGAGGTGGATCGACGACTTCGAAGACGTTGCGGAATTGTGTCAGTGGTCGGACGTGCAGCGAATGATTTACGCTAAAAGTTTGTTGCGAGGATCGGCGAAAATTTATGTAAGCTATGAACGGTGCGCTAAAACGTGGTCCAAATTAAAAAAGGCGTTAAAAGCGGAATTCGCGGAAAATGTGAACAGTCACGATGTGCATGTGCGGCTGTGTGAAAGGAAAAAGGGGCCCAACGAACCTTTCCACGAGTACATTTACGCGATGTTGGAGATTGCGGCGCAAGCGGATTTGAGCAAAGCGTCGGTGATTGACTATATTGTCGACGGGGTAGAAGACGAGGAAGTCTATAAGACAGTTTTATACGGCGCGCGGTCGATTAGGGAATTGAAGGACAAATTTAAAACGTACGAGAAACTGCGAGCGAACCTACAAAGTAAGTGCAAGCGCAAAATTACAGACGAAAGGGGTGGGACGGCCGCGGGGAGCGGGAGGGGACGCATAGAGGCGCAACCGAAGCGTTGTTTTTACTGCGGCGCGAGGGGTCACGAAAGTAACGCGTGCCCGACGAAAGACAAAGGAGTAAAGTGTTTTCGATGTGGTCAGCATGGTCATTTCGCGTCAAAATGTACCGAAAACGCAGCGGCGGCGGAGACGACCCAAGTCAGCATGACCAGCGCGAGTACCGAGAAGTATTGTAAGGATGTTTTTATAGGCGGCAGTAAGATAAAGGCATTGATCGACACCGGTAGCGATCTCACATTGCTAAGTGAGCGACAATACAGTAAGATAGGAGCGCCTCCGCTTAGTGCTAAGAAACGGAATTTTAGCGGCGTAGGTTCTGTGAACCACACTACTTTAGGGCAAGCGCAAACAATCGTTGAGATTGACGGGGAGAAACACGACATGGTCGTGCACGTTGTATCGGACGCGGTATTGCCACACGACATGCTGATAGGGACGGATCTCCTGCGAAATACAGAACTACGAATTGTAAAAGGGAACATAACGATTACTAAGGTCCTAGACGATAAGTGCGATGTACCCGAGGTTTTTCGAATAAACGCGATAGACGATACCACGCTCGACCTGTCTCATATCGAGAATACAGTTTATCGGGCAGAGGTGGGTGAAATGATCGAAGCTTACAAACCGGGAGAAATAAAAGACATTGGGGTTAAAATGAGCATAGTTTTGAAGGATGATATTCCGGTTTACCACCGCGCCAGACGATTATCGGTTAAAGAAAAGGAGGAAGTGGATTCCCAAATCTGCGAGTGGTTAGAGGAGGGCATTATTAGACCATCCAATTCGGACTACGCTAGCGCTATTGTTTTAGTGAAGAAGAAAGATGGTACGAACCGAATATGCGTAGATTATAGGAAGCTGAACGAGAAAATTGTTAAGATGCGATTCCCGTTGCCGCTAATCGAAGAGCAAGTAGACAAGTTACAGGAGGCGAAAGTGTATACGACTCTGGATTTAAAACAAGGATTCTTTCATGTGCCGGTAGAGGAGGACTCGGTAAAGTACACCGCTTTTATAGTGCCGGATGGCCACTTCGAGTTTCTCCGCGTGCCCTTCGGCCTGTGTACGTCACCTTCGGTATTCCAGAAATATATCATATCGGTATTTAGAAATCTCATCGCGGCCAAAATTCTCTTAGTATATATGGACGACTTAGTAATACCGGCCGCGAATTTTGAGGAGGCGCTGAATCGACTGAAGGCGGTGTTAGAAGTGTCGCTCGACCATGGGTTGATTATAAATTGGAAGAAATGTAGGTTTCTACAAACGCGAGTAAATTACTTGGGGTATATCATTGAGAACGGTCTTGTGAAACCCTCGACGGAGAAAACCAATGCGGTGAGACATTTCCCTGCCCCATCGAACGTGTCGGCAGTACGGAGTTTTCTAGGTCTTACAACCTATTTTCGGAAATTCATACCTCGGTACGCTTATATTGCAAAGCCTTTATCGGACTTACTGAGGGACGGGGTAGAATTTAAATTCGGGAAAGAACAACGAGAAGCGTTCGAAAGGCTAAAAGTAGCACTAAGCAATGAGCCGGTTCTACATTTATATAGGATCAATGCCGACACTGAGCTACATACGGACGCCTCTTCTTTGGGCTACGGGGCCATACTACTCCAGAGGGACAGTGAGGACTGGAGGTACCATCCGGTATATTTCGCGAGCGGCAGAACGACTCCGGCTGAGGAAAAGTACGCCAGCTACGAGCTGGAAGTGTTAGCCGTGGTGAAAGCGGTAAAAAAATTTAGGGCATATCTTATCGGAATTCCATTCAAAATTGTCACCGATTGCAAAGCCTTTGCTTTGACCATGAATAAAAAGGACATATGCCCGCGCGTGGCCCGATGGGCGTTATTGCTACAAGATTTTGATTATTCGGTAGTACACAGGTCGGGAAGTGGTATGAAACACGCCGACGCGTTGAGTCGTCATCCTCTTCCCGCCGCTATGTTAATAGACGAGCACGATACGGTGCTTTTGAAATTGAAAAGAGCTCAGATGGAAGACGCGGAGCTGTCGCGTAGGAGAGAACTGTTGGAAGAAGGGAAGGCGGACGGATACGCGATAGAAAATGACATTCTCTGTAAAGAATTGGGGGGCGAACGTCTAATTGTAGTCCCGAGGCTCATGCAAAACACTATTGTTCGACGCATGCACGAGCAGGGGCACTTTGGTGTGGCGAAAACCGAGGCGCTAGTCAAGCGGGAATATTGGTTCGACAATATGCGCGACCGAATCGTCGAGGTCATCCAGAATTGTATTGATTGTATTTTAGCGGAGCGAAAGTCGGGAAAACAGGAAGGATTACTCCACCCAATAGATAAAGGGGAAGTACCGATCGACACCTACCATATAGATCATCTGGGGCCTATGGCGTCGACCAAGAAATCATATGCGCACATTCTTGTTATCGTAGACTCTTTTTCTAAATTCGTCTGGTTGTATCCCGCGAAATCGACAACCACGTCCGAAACGTTGAGTCACCTGAGGAAACAAGCCCTAGTATTCGGAAACCCGAGGAGGATCGTATCCGACCGCGGAACCGCTTTTACTTCCCATGAATTCGAGGAGTATTGCGTAGATGAAGAGATCCAACACGTCAAGATATCTACTGGGATCCCCAGAGGAAACGGCCAAGTAGAGCGTGTCAACCGCATATTAATCCCGATTCTGTCCAAGTTGGCCGCCCCGAATCCGAATGAATGGCATAAGCACGTGGGTGCTGCTCAGAGGTACTTGAATCATGTGCCCAGCCGGAGTACCGGGATGTCACCGTTCTACCTATTGTTTGGAACGCACATGCGAAACAAGGACGACCCGCAGATGAAAGAGATTATCGAAAAGGAGGCAGCGACACGATTTCAGGAAGAACGTCAAGATGTACGACATCGGGCGAGGGTGGCTATCCAGAAGGTCCAGGAAGAGAACCGACGAAGCTACAACAAGAAGCGGAAGGAGCCGAGGGTGTACGGAGAGGGTGATATCGTGGCTATACGTCGCACGCAATTTGGTCCCGGTCTGAAATTTGCGTCGAAATTCTTGGGTCCTTATCGGGTAGCAAGAGTCTTACGATACGATCGTTATATTGTAGAGAAAGTCGGTGAGCACGAGGGCCCTCGCCGGACATCCACTTCGGCGGACCACATGAAAGGGTGGGCGGATGCAGGCGTAGAAAATAGCGGAATAGATTAAGTTTAGATTATGTTTGTGAGATCATCTGGGGTCAGATGAGAGTCAGGACGGCCGATTGTAGGATTGATGGAATGAACGTGTGTGTAGTGAGTGCATGTGGCCTGAGTACAACTGTGCGTGCGTGTGTGTGTGACTGTCGGGAACGTAGGAGGCGATGCTTGGCGTGCGTGCTGAATGCGGGAAGCGGGGAAGGGAACACGATGCGCGACGCGGAGGAAAAAAAGAAGGCAGTCTGAGAAAAGATGCGAGTGAGAAGAGAGGAATGAAAGAAAGAACGAACGGACGAAGGAACGAGAAAACGTGTATACGAAACGACTGTGTAATTTTTATTTGTCATCAATATATTTTCATTTGTGTGTTAAACTCATTTTCGCGAAAACCGCGGAGTTGTCCACTTCTCTAAACTGAATCCCACAATAAGCCAAAGAATAAGCGTCAATAAAACGTACTCCTCCTCCACTCAATTAACAAAGTATATGAAGTACGTATATACTTCCCCCAAATTAATCTCGGTTATTCGTGCGCAATCTCAAAAGACAGGCCGATCTGAAGAGGAATGAGGAACAGAAGAAAATAGTCTGCAGCGGGCAGTGGGTGAGCGGAAAAGGTCGTCCTGCACGATCTACTGGGTCCTAGGTCGGCCGGGAGGAAAGGAAGCGGAGAAGGAGGCCCGAAAGCAGCGCTGCTGCGTAACGCGTTTCCCTGTGTCCGCACTCGCCGTACACACGTATAGACAATATATATCCGGCCCGATGATCCGCGCATCAGATTACTTTGATATACGGCTGTTTATCGGCAAACACGTTGGGTTGTCGCAGGTCAGGTCAATCCAGTTCAACGTACTCGTTCCTGTCTTTTAAACTTCTCTCACTCGAGCGTCTACTTCTTCCCTCTCTCTCCCCCCAACCCCCCCTCTCTTTCCTTCGTCCTCTGCACCTTCCCACCTCGCTCGCTCTTTCTCCTTTTCTTAGGGCTTCATAACCCTATTCCTATTTCCCTCTTTCTCACTTTAGCGCGGGCTCCGCATTAACATCGGAGCGAGTATTTGCGTCGCGCGCGTCTTTCGTGGTTCTTTCAGCGGTACCCTCCGAAGCCGTTCACCCGTTGACAAAGTCACGTTTATGATGTAAACGTCGCGCGGACGCGAACGCGGACGTTTCGCTGCTACCAGCCCGGCACGGTCTACTTTGCCTTCTTCTATACCGCTTCAATTATCATTTCAAATAACACTATGTAAGAGATTTTTGTACTTGCCGCCGATATAATGCGTGAGGAATGTACTTGACTCGGGCGGTGCCCGTTATGTAGACGAAGCGGCAATAATGCGTAGGACCGGCAGTTCGACGATAGATCCCGTGTTGTACAGGTGTATAGTGTAAAGCAAAAATATAGTCAGTCTTCAAAGAATTTATACCTAATCTCATACCTTCACACCGCCCGCATCCATACCATCCCAGCACATCATTACAACTAAAATAACCCATAAAATCGTGCCATCCGTCGCAACCGTTGAAAGAATTTACCTGCACCTACTTAAAAGCACCTTATGACCCCCGACACAATACTAAAACGATGCCGGCCGGGATCGCTCAAAGTCAAACGCGAGGATTGATCAGTCGATCGACTTCGCAGTTTGATCTGATCCACCACGCATGGTCCTCGACGGCTAAGGGATTATCAAACGTCGTCGTAACCGCGCCGTTATCTCTGCGCATGCATCTTCATTCCACCCCGGTTCAGGATTTACAGGGCGCCGGGACGGTGTGCAGACTGCAGAGACGAGGAAGGTGAGATTGCGAGGCGCGGAGAGAAGGCGAGGAGGAGACGAGAAGGATCGGCTGGAATCGGTGGTGTGCCGGAGAAAGGGGGTGAGGTGAGGCAGGAAACGAAGCACCGAGGAGAGTGTCGGAGAGATAGAAGGATGGCGACGGGCGAAAGAATGCGATAGAAAAGAAGGTGAAGCGAAAAGCAACAACAACAACAAAAAAAAAAGAAGGAAAACGGAGAGGGAGTCGGTGGTGTGGATAAAGACGTCGTCGACACGTTTCGCCGTCACGCGTTGCGTGGGGTAATGGTGCGCCTGCTTTGCATACCCGCTTGTATACCTTGGCCGTGGGGCAAGAAGGTAAATGCACGGAAGAGAAACGGTGTGAAGTCGCGAGGGACGTGAGGAAGTGGGAACGGCGAGGGTTGCATGTCGTGGTGAGAGAGGACCGAGCACTGGCGGATATGATTATGAGTGAGGAACACTTGGGAAGTTCATTTAACTTGAGCCGGCGATGAGAGAACAGCGGGTACGATGTGCGATGCGTGATTAATGAACGCGTTGCTTCTTGCGTATTTTTAAGTCATATTGGTAATAGAAGATTTGAGATAATTAGAAACGTTTTGTTAGGGAGGCGGTGCGAATGATTTGTCAGACATAGCGGTTAAGGTAATGCGGGTACGTAGGTGCGTGGAACTATCCTGTCGTATCAATGTCGCCTCACGTGCAAGCAGAGAAAAGCAGAACGTGAGTGCGCGGGAAATCAGGTAAGGACCCTTTGCCTCGCCACCCTGCCGCCTGCTTCGTTATCTCTTCGTAAACCTCTCTCGACCCTCTCCACCGCAAATTTCTCACTATCGCACGAAATTACGTTCAACCGTGTTCACACGCGCTGTCTCATTTCGACACTTCATATGCATCCGTATTCATCATAATTCAGCCGCACGATAAACGTACTCACTGTATCGTACACTGTACACGATTACATGAAACAAACATCTCCCATTCCCATGTACAAAGAATAACTTCTAACTACGTATCATCGTCCTTTCAGTCGAGAAACTATGAAAGCACCGCTATCACCCCAAAACGACGGACCCCACAGCCACAGCTGGCGGAACAGACGAGTGACCGGCAGCGGCCGAAAGCCGAAACAAAAGTAATATAAGCCCTGCGAATGTGCCTCTCATGCGTGGAGCTTCAGGTGCGCCGCTCGACCGGGAGACACAATTTATATTTTAATCTTCTACTCGGCCGGCCAGGATGTTTTTATCTGTCGGATAGCAGGCGATGCCCCATCTCCTCGTGGCCGACGTAGGAGAAAGAAATGGAAGCGGCGTGCATCATATGGACGGACTCCGACGATGATCTCGCCGAACTAGGCCAACCGTTGCCTGCCATTCGAATATGGGCGCCGGTCGAGCGGCAAATACAAGGGGTGCAGGCGACGTCCATCGACGGATACTCTCAGCTGCGATTGATGGGCGAGAGCGCTGCCAGGACGGAGAGAACGAGGCCCGTCTGCAGGTGGCAGGCGCGGAAAAATTAGATAGGACTTAATTGCGTATCGTTTCACGCGCCCGCTTTATTTGCACTCATCCCTCGTGTTACGCGCTCGCCTTCGATCCTACGGCTACGTCCGTGACGATAGGTGCGTGTGAACATGCATATGTGTGTGCGTATGTATGTATGCATGTGTTATCGGTTTAATCGTCAGTTCTTCTTATTGCGTCAGGAATAGATGTCCGGATAATCGAATTCATGCGAAAGGGAAACATTCGATAATACGGTAATTAAACCCGGTGAGTGTAAATAGAGCAGGTCATTATTGCTAATCGGCATGACTCGGGAATATCTTGATTTACGATTCTTGCGACTTAACTAACGCACTGCGAGCAGTTCTTTCAACGTGCCAGCGGGTCGGGCTCGACCACTTTGTTGATGCGCCGGTTCGATGACCCGCCTCAGCTGTCTCCGTAGAGACGTGCATTGTTTTTCGACGGGTCACTCGCGGCGGCATTCACGCGCCGCCGATCGTTGGCGTGGGTGGACGCGTCTCCCGCGAGGGGAGAGGAAAGGGAGAATGACGATCGGGCGGAGATGAGCAGAGATCGATTATAACGGGAGTGAGGTAGTACACCTGTGAACGGCATTACGGCAAGTTTGTACACAACAGAAATATACAGTTCAAACCGCAGTATTACGTTCATTACATTGAGTGAGACCCCAAAACCGGAAAAAGACAGCCAGCTTCCCAATCGGAAAGTGGGTGACAGGCCGAAAACGAACGGAAACAGTTTCTGAGGCCTGATACACACTTCATCAATTATCGGACAGAGCACCAGGACAAGCGTGATAAGCAAATACGGTGCTGGTCGGCATTACCTGAAGACGCGAATCGGGTTATGCATTTTTCGTCAGCAGGTGCCCATCCTAATCGTAAATGGATTTAAGTCAGACAGGTTATACATATTATGACCGCTTCATCCACTTGTCCCGGAGCGCAGGAACTCTCCTACCGCTGAATACATCGGCACAGGGTGGATCCGTAAACGTTACAAGGATGCGCACTACAAATTTCCATTTCAAATTCGCTACCCTCGCTCTCAAAAACTGCGCCTTCACTCTCAATTCCCATTTCATATTTTCAATCCTTATTAACCAAACTCTTAAGCCAGCAGCGACGACCGTTTACGAGCCACGACTCATTGCCAGTGGTACCGAAATAATTGGACACCACAATTGCCCACGGCAATTATATTCAAGATAAATTTGCAACTCAAGCTCCGAACTGAAATCAGAGCCCACGCTCACCGCGCACATAATGACCAATAAGCTAGGGTTCCATGAACCACTACACGAGCGCGCGGCTTGTCTCTAGCCAATGATTCTCTCTCTCTCTCTCTCTCTCTAATTGAAAAACTTAACGACCCCCCCTCCCTCGCCGGAAGCGAGATCAATGAAGACCCGGGCGAGTCGGGGAACTAATAAAGAGACAAGAAATTCTTCCTCCCTCTTGCGCAACACCTCCTTCCGAAGGTGACTAATAAAGAACGCTCCCGCACCTACTTGGGTTGACGTCCGCTTTGCATTTAATAGTTCGCTGGCTCTCCTTCGCCGAGTAAAGGAGAGAGAAGTTGCCTCTCGCGTTCAGCCACCCCCCCCCCCCCTCTCCCACTTGGAGCGCTACCCCTTTCCGTGAAGAGAAGCCACCCTCCGACGCAACTTGTATTCGTCGCAGTGGCTTGGTCACGTGGCGCGCCACGTGAGTCGCCGTGCCAAACGGGTCAGGCACGTGGACCGTCTGTTTCCGATATCGAGCCGCGCCGTATATCCGAGATATTTCCGAGTGTTCGGAACGCAGATGTCGCCTTTCCATTACTCCGCCGGGCTCCTCCAATTATGTATATTCACGGTTCGCTTCGCGACGTTTTTAACACCGGCGCGATGTATAAATTGGACGGACAGACGAAACGACTGTTGCAGCGCGGAGGAGGGAGCTCTCTTTTCGTTTCAGAATCCGAGGGACGGGGGGCGAGGGGATGATCGGGGTGTTACGACGTATTATGCAATTTGTAATAAAGGGGTCTGCGATCATCTACCGCGTCGCGAAGAGGCTAGAGGGAATAAATTGAATGTAGCAAGAAATGTGAGTTGCGGATGGATGTGGGTGACTGGGAAGAAAAATGACTTTGCGACGAGGGTAATGAGTGGTGAGCGAATCGTAACGTGCTTGGATCGAACTTGAGGAAAGACGGGATTACAGGAACGTCATGGTGACGTCCCAAGAATTGTGCGTAGGAGGCTTTATGCGTTGTAGTGTCTATAGTCTATTCTATACTATTGCGGTAATGTTACGCGAGCACGAACTGCGGTTACGGGGCTGCGTACGAGAAATTTAATTTCTCGCGCCACCGTATCGACGCGATGTTCGACGTTTTATGGAAACAGTTAAGAATAGGCAACTGCCGGCGCAGTTGGCTCGCCACTGCGCGAAGGTTAATCCCCGGACATGACATCATCGGTAATCGGTTCCTTTTTTTCCTTTATTTTTTTCACACGCGTGAGAAAATGACTTCACAATGGACGCGATTCGAACGATACACTCACGAGGCCTGATCTAATTAAACTTTCGCTTGCGACGCGATGCGAGGCAAAAACAAACACGCATAGTGCATAAACCTACGAAACACATATCGTCAGTTTGAATCATTTCCAACGGCTTGTATGCACTTACTTTGAGATAGACGTGTGTACTCCCCTGAAATTAATCCCCGCGAACTGGTCAGATAAACTAAGTTTATCCTTTACTCGTCTATACTTGAATCATCTATATTCGGAAAAAACCCAGGGTACGGTAACGAACGTATCTGTATTTATAAGCGTGCACCGTCCACGTTCATGATGCTAAACTAAAACGAGAGCGTGTACACGCGTTACGTGCCGGTGTTGACGTCGAACGCACTAAATATATCGCGTACAGATGAAAACGATTTGACGAACGCGAAAGCCGGTAAGAATGGAAACGTTGGGCTAAAAAAAAAAAACGGCACGCCAGCTATCCGTCTCGCTCCCTCCTCTTCTCACTCCTACTCTTCATTGTTCAGCCCGTTCGCTGTCCATGAGCCGGTGCGTGCTCGTCGGTCATACCGTCGCGCATTCGACAGGAATGTAAAAATGCATCGTGAATGCCGCAAGGACACCGGACACGATGCACACACAACGAGCGCGATCTAATCCACGTGACACTTTCCCACTTGGTTAGTCATAGTCCTATCGTGAAAAGTACGTAGTGGTTATAGACATGTTAATCGGATGCGTATTCTGGAGCCATTGGCGCTCGCTTTAGAAGAGATATTCGCGAGCGGGCCACAAATGTCTGAGACCATTGTCCATGTTGGACGTAGTTATGTCGATGATTCTTTGATAGCGATCGGTCACAATAGATTAGCTCGTGTTTGCGCGGCATCGTGTCAGTGTATCGGTGTATGCGCGCCTTGGTATCAGAATAATGCAACAGCGCCTTCGTCACAACGTATTATTTATGTTAAGCAAAGTATTAACGAGCAAGAGTGCGCGTCGACAGAAGAAAGGTTGGTAAGTAGACGCTTTCACGTACACTTTTTATCGTGTGCTTCGTTTTTCAAAGAAAAACGCACACGTACGTTTCTCGACCGATCGGAACGTTAAAACCGGATAAGTACTGAACGAGATCGATCTTGCGCGTAACGAGATAAATATTCTAATTCCTAATCATCTATTTTCCTACATTACAATTGCCAGGATTCAAGAGAGCCTTGGTTAACCGGCCGAAATTGACACCGATGTGGATCACACAATGACCGGCCGGGCCCGTTGCTGCTGTATTTTAATTAATCGCTGCGACGATTACGCGGTCACGTATGCATGTACGTGTACGAGAGAAAGTGCAAGGGAGTAGGGTGGAAGGAAAGCGAGATCTGGCAGCGAACGCAGAAGACATGTGCGCGACCAGAGGAGGGGTTGAAAATGAAGGGGCGCGGGACGCAAACGAGAAGCTATAGAGCGAAAGGTGAAAAAATGGGATAGTGGAATGAAATAGAAGAAGTCGAGAGGTCGCGTATATACGCGTATACGTATATAGAGGAGGATGGAAGCGGCGAGTGACAGAAAGAGGCAGAGAGGACTAGAAGAAGGGAGCAGGGTGGCAGAGGGAGAAGAAACGTGGCCGGGAAACGCAATTATCGTAGAACAATGCGAAGGCGATACACGCCCACTCTTCCCTCGCGGCATCATGAACGACGTCGTCGTTGCGTAAGACGCAGGCATCTCATTCAATCGCGCGTTTCATGAATGCTGAACTAAAACCATCACTTAGCCGCGATATGCACAAGTAAGAATGCGTCGGCCGCAGCTAACGCGGGGAAATTCGAATAAGGGCGGACGAGATAGGGAGAAGTAGCCAATTTTATAAATATAAATAGAGAAATGATGGCCTAAGTAATATTAAAAGCCATACACGCGAACTGAAAATCTATTCAATGATTTTTCTGGCGAATGTAACGCATCGACTTGTTACTTCTAATGCAGCCTATTTGTGGTATTTCTAGCAATGGTGAATATAATCGATGCAAGTGTGGTATATATTTTCTTATTGAACGAATCGGCACCTTTTAGAATTGTTCGGTCGGCGGTAAAAATGGATGGGTATGTGTTCACCGGTAGACGGATTACGCTTTCGAACATTTCTTTAGCAAACTCATTAGTTGCTTGGAAAAAATCATCGTTACATCATCGGACGCTTGGAAAGGCGCAATTTCTCTTCTTTAATTAATGTGTCATATTTGAAAGAGTTTGCAGCTGCAATGGAAACGCAATTAAAAACACTGCCACTGCAGCGCAGATATCTCTAATTAACAGTTCCACATAGATACGCTTTTCATTAGGCGTTAAAGCGTTTCTACGGAGAATCCGTAATATTTCGTACGAGAAACTTCGATCGCCGAGTGTTATCAATGACGAACAGCCAATTTAGACGCCGCACAACCGTCAATGTACTTTATTCAGTCATACGAACATGGAAGAACCGTTAATGATGCGAAAATGAATAATTAACGTCCGATAAAATATGCGTCATAAATACACGACGAGTCCGCGCATTGCGCGCGATCAGACGGATTTACTACGGCACTACTCTGTGCCCCGGTACGTTTCCGTCGGACGGAGCGCGTAGCAGATTTCTGGCTCCGCGAAGCGTTTAAAGGCCAGAAGGCTGACGATCTTTATATACTTCGTAGCAAACGAAACGTGAAGCTGCGCGCCTTTCGCTTCCGGTTCACCGATCTCTCCACATTCGTTAAGTTGCCTTCTCTCTGTTCCCGACATTTATGCGGCCGAGGCACTTTCGCCGCGGCTCGGCGGCAAAGTTGCGCGCCCGGCACCCGCCAGATTCATGCTTCCGCGGCAATAATAACGACGACAGCAAAACGGCAACCGATCGCGATGCGCCGGATCAAAATACATCCACACATAGTCGCCACGAATCGTCCTGGTGATAGCCAATAAACTGCTGGCCATTTCGTTTTTTTTCCGCCCGATCCTATGGAACGTCAATCCAACTGGCTTGCATGCTAACAGAATTGCGTCGTGTTAATTTAAGGTTTGAATGTGAAGCGAGGGGAAGATTCCATTTTATCGCAAATATTCCGATTTAGCCAATGAGTTGTCGGAGGACGGTTAATGATCGGGAGAGTGTATTAGATATGTCATTTTTGCTTCGAATCCGACGCACGTTGCTGTGCGAATCATAGAAGATCCGAATTAAGGACAGATTTTCGTGAAACTGTGTAGAACATAATGCCGTCCGTCTTGTCGTCCTGATATCGACCGAAATGTCAGTCGGCCCTCGATGACCGTACGACGCAATTTCATCGAAATACGGCCAGCGTCTTCAACTCGCATTCAACTCAATACTGCATATTTCATATAGTCGAGCCTCGTTCAGTGCATGCAGCTGAATGTACGTCGAGCCGTGCAGCGAGCACGCGTAAAAACGGTCACGCTCATTATACAACTTATTATACACCGTGTTTACGTCAAGATGGACGCCATCAAAATCTGACCGTACGATTATGGTAAACGTCTTTCCCCGCCAGAGCGAGTCGTTCCACGGGCCGTGCATCCTTCTCGTTGCACCTCAATTTCGCAGGGCTAGGCGAAGATCGAAAATTCATAAGGCATCTTCGTTCTCATTCATGAAAGACCGCGATTTTTCCCC
The DNA here is from genome assembly GCA_963942575.1 of Priocnemis perturbator. Lineage (NCBI taxonomy): Eukaryota > Metazoa > Arthropoda > Insecta > Hymenoptera > Pompilidae > Priocnemis > Priocnemis perturbator. Next base: position 4,388,134 of record OZ012647.1, read on the forward strand.
TTGTCGACGGCCGATTGCACTGGCGACGTCGTCATAGCCGCCGTCGCGGCCTCATCGTTTCGCGTTGACGGAAAAATTATAATGCTACGAAATTGCACACAGCGCACGACGCATCCAGCGTACGAGACGGCTGGAAATTTCATATTACGCCAAGAAAATCTTGTTACACCGAACCGGTAATTAACCCTTGTAAATGAATTCTATTGTGCGCCGCATGCACGCTCGATATACAGATACCATCATCCATTTTACGTTGTTTAGCACAGTGTTCCGTACTGAAACCTATTCGCAAGATTAATAATTAAACGTTTACACACGCGCCTTAATAAAAATCTGCGTCGGTACAAGCATGACTGGAACATTTCCCCATATCTGAAGTGCGTTACAAGAATGTCAAACCATGATCAGTGCTCCCCCATAAACGATTACAATTTCGATAGTCTCCGAAAACATGCTTCCCATTCACTTCCATTCACGAACAACACAATTTCTGCCCTCGTTCCGTGCACCGTTGTCGGCATCATCGTCAACATGGTTGTCCCGACGTTTATGGTTCTCTAATCTCTCCTTGACCGTCATTGTTCCCCGGTACGGTGCGCGGACTCGCGTGTCGACAAGGTCGAAAATGCTCACAATACGCGGCCCAACAAGTTAATGACGATCGGAACACGGCGCGCAGAAATAATTTTTCTCGAAGCTGCGTCACGGTTATTCACCGTCACCCATAGTCTACTCCTGCCCCTTCCTCCGCATCCTCCTCTCTTTCCTCCCTTCCCTCCTCACCCCTTCCCCACTAACCAGTCCCAGCGCCTACTTCAATTAACGTTTATCTCCCAATTAACGCTTTTTATCGTGACGAACTTCGTCGTTTACGGTCAGCGTGGTGCCGTCTCTCCACTTCATACGGATCATGTGTGCGAGTTCGGTATCGGTCCGCCAAGGATCGTTATCAGTACGCCGAATGCCAGATTCGTTTTTCTAGAGATACGCCATCTTTTTATTTTTCGCACACAACTTATTAGCCAAGCGCAGGTGACGCTAAAAGAAGCGCACCCCGACGTGCGTAGATAGCGCTCCGCCCACTAAGTCTCATCCTTGCTTGGCCGAGCTATGCACACAATGCGTGTACATTTGTACAAAGTCCAGCGAAGTTCGTTCGTGCCGAAAGTCGAAAGCGCGCAACGTCGCGACGAGATATTCTCACGAGTCCACTAATCGCGGCCGCTCACTCGCCGATATCATCCGCGACGGTTCGAGGGAATTTGCGACATCCGCAATCGGCATGACTTGCCCGCGCGGTCAATCTAAACATCCCGGAGAACGTATTACAGCGGCGAATGTCCCTTTCCTCGCGCGTCGTGCTCGCTGCACGCGCCCGTCGAGCCAAGAGGGAACGCACACGTATGCGCCGGCGGCTCGTCTACGTGGGAAAGTGTTGTCAGTGGATCGGTTCGCTTGAGTGCGTGCATCGTGTCCGGTGTCCTTGCACATTCGCGAGGTTCCATTCGACGTTCGTTTTGTTTCATGGAAGCTGATGAAAAAAAAAAAGAAAAAAAGAAAGAAAACAGAGTCGCGCGGTCACGGAAAAACGAGAGAACAGGTAGTTTACGCGCCGCTTTGTTCGCTAGCGCGCTGTGGGCTGGTGGGTGGATGGGGGAGGGCTGTTTTTGTACGCGTCGAGATCTACACGTATGTCAACAGTGGGTTCGCGTACGTGCCGTACGTTTTATGAGAGCGAGCATCGTTGACCAAATGGTAGAAATGGTTCCTGGTGTGGAATTGTTCGTGGTTCGTAGCTGGCGATGTAACGATGTTAAGGATGGAGTCGACGCCATCGAATTATAATAAAACCGTAATGAGATATTGGGTAAGAAGAAAGCCGGATTGTACTTAAAACTCCTTGGGTGTGTGACGTTTGAAAGAGTGAGGCTACGTACTGGCCTGAATACTCTTACGTCGGGCGTGTAATTGATTTGTTCCAATATACGTACCTAATAAATCTAGCTTCTCATAGTAACATACGTGCGCACATAGCGTGCTCCTTATCGGATTTGCAGGACGCGTACATGAGTTAACAAGACCGAGGGAAGCCATAAAGTAATATAAAAATAACGTGCGCAGCACTAACAAGAAGAATGTCTGTCGTCCAGATCAGACTTTGGGAAACGGATCCCAGCATATAGTTACACCTCTCCAGGCATGTAAAATACCAACGGCAGTCCGTACCGTAGAGCGTAGACTTTTCTTACTTATTGAGAAAATTGTATAAATCACTTTTCGCGCGACTAATGTTTCCGTACCATAACATCGATTATTAAGAAGTGACCGATTGAAAGTTCAAAAGTATCTCCTCGGGGGTGACATTAGAACCGTGGAAAATGATAAATGTGTTCGAGATATGGTCGGAAAATGGTGAAAAAGTTCCAAATTTTGTTTTGCCCCGGACCTATACCACTCGGAGCACGCTGCAATACTGAACTTCCAATAATTTCGAAGATATGACGATTTTTCTGAGGCGGAAAAATCTCGAACGGATATGCAGTACCAACAAACTTCAATCTCGCACCGTTCTTTCATCCCTTCTCAAGCTGACTTCACGTAATTCGATGTATCGCCACTCGCCCGCAGTAAGAAGTTATGAAACGCGAAACATTCGAACCGAACGTCTGTACCATGAAATTCAAAGATAACAAGGCTTAAGAGCGAATGTAGCATCCGCTGGATATTCGCCGTCGTTTCCGTCGTTCCACGCCTGAATCCTCTGGAAATCTCTTTGCTTTATGGTTCCGCTTCTCGTAAAGCACCCGCGATGCTCGCGGAATGCTTACGGCCATTTCTAACGCTCTAAGTGAATCTTGGAATAAGCTGTGTTTTACGGTCCTCACAGTCCAACGGAACGAGATAATAGACGGAATATTAAACCGTCACGAGGTGTTTACGAAGAAAACACGAGCGTCGGTATATCGCCGCATTATATTCTATTAATATCGTCTCGTCACGTTTCGTTCCAGCCTGCGATTCTGTAATTATTTGAATCGTCTGGCGTTGAGAGATGTTGCCGATGATCGAGTTCCTGTGTTATCCTGAGTTATCTTTTTACTCGTGTTTACCCTCCGATATACTTCGAGTCGCGGAAAATCCGCGTTACGAGATTTGCACGCATGAATTAATGTGACGGAGCATTGAATTGGAATCCTCATGGTCGTTAAATTAAAGTTACTCAGGAGAAGATCATCTCACTTCGACTGAGTTAAGTGCAAGGTACGTCTTCCTAAAGAATAGTTAAGACAATGTTGCCCAATTAATAGTATAACTTTATGGAATACGTGTCTTAACTGACTTGAAGGTTATGATTTATTTGCAAGGAGATTAAGAATGCCGGAATTATACATAGGAGTATTCAGATCTATTATTGACGAATTTCCTACGTATGATAAGTGTACCGATGTAGCACCGCCTGGCGATTACCTAAATTATTCTCAATGTACGAAATTTGTCTATAGAATGTAAGAGTATGTAGAACTGTTTTCATATCATGGTCAAATGCATCATTGCGTTCCATAAAAATGTTAGGTTAGAGGTTACTAATCAAACCTCTTGCCCGCGCATCAATACTATTATCAAAGAAACGTAGGAATATTTTTCGGCAGAAATAATATCTAGCCCTCCTCGTTGAAGCAGTTATGGCAATTTTATATCAATTAAACGACACTTTCGGTGTGCTCTGGAGTGCTCTTGCCACGCTTCGAGTAATTGAAATGAAAAAATCAACTTACAAGTAGCTGACTTCATTCCAACGATCCCTCCATCTTTTCCACTCCCGTCTCCATACCAGCGCTCCTGCAATTTGCCCCTTCAATGACTCGACTCACTTTTATTCACAATTTCACCGTAAACACTTTGATAAAATAACGTCCTCCTGCGAAAATTGCCGCACAAACCGCGAGACGATACACAGCGCGTCCGTCTCGCTTTGAACCACCCTGCCATCTATCGTAATTTTTTCACCTCAAGCCATGCAGCCGCATACGCATCGTTTGTACTATCAAACGATGAATCCACCGGCCGAATTTCCAATTTCGCAGTCAGCAGCAACATTTTATACACTGATCGATGCTAAGCACGAAATTGCTTCGCAGCCTCAGAAATTCTCTTTTTCCCTCGGCAACATTCTTATTTCTGCTAAAATACATATTGTGGAATTAAGTCAAGTCCCCTACGTAACCTCGATAGGAAATGATCAGTGAACAATTATGTCTTCGCATACCTTTAATGAGTGCCTCTCGCATGATTTCGATGAATATGATGGCATTTTTATCGGCACGTCCGAACGATTTTACGCAGTCGGTGCCGAAATAAAGTGGCGCATTTATCTTGCACGTAGCAAACCCGGCGCATCGGCCTCGAGTTTCCGTTTCCGATGGTGCCGCGAATTTCCGTGAACCGGTGCCAGATGCCAGCAGGGTCTGAGCCTGTACGTGCTGCTCTCTGCAGGACGTCGCTCCAACGTCGTTCTCTTCGGCGAATCTTTCCCATTCCCGACGCGCCATGCTTCAAACTCGTCACTCGTCTCTCCTCTCTCTCTCTCCCTCTCCCCCCTTTACCCTTTCTCTCACGCGCGAATAAACGGCAGCAAAGTTCGCGCAAACACGAAACGGACAGCACCTGATTTAACGTATTCTGTATAATTATAGCTACGGCCGTTCGGGCGGTGTGCGCTTCATTGATTCTTTGATCCGTCGTTTATTACTTCCGCGAAACTTTCCCTGCGTCGACAAAAATACAGCGGTATAGGTAAACGTAAAGGTCGTCGGACGGTAGAAGTTGACACATTTCTATTTACATGTTGGTAAGATTTTATTCCTTCAAAGACACTTTCTCCCGACCTGCAACGAAGCCACGTTAACGTCGAGGATTAATTTAAGATTTAAGCATAGCGCCGAATGGCCGAGCTTCTGCATTCATCTTTTTCCTCCCACAATCCGCATCCCTCTCGTCGATCGAACGGCGAAAACATTTCAGTCGTGCGAATAACTAGAAAACGATAATAAGCTGCCGAAATGTGCCGCGCGAGATAGGCCAGTTGCAGCTGTCTCGTTGCGCCGCGAAAATAATTAGCCGCTTACGGTGGCTTATCCGCGCGCAACATATTTAGGGTAGCTGGCTCCAGGAAAATGAACACGGACGATTATAAGCCTAATGGCACAGGCCCATAAACATTTGCAACCGCAACAGAGTTGCGCCGCTCAGTTCCGCGTTCTCCCGCGAAAAACTGCGCTTACCACCCACGCATTCGAGGGAAGCCTTGCACAATACTCGGGCTATCGCTTATGTCATATCACCCGGCAAGCGTAAGTGCCGCGTTTACGAGCGATCCGCACTTTAGATAGCAAGCATTGATTGAAAGTTCTCCGTCGGACGTGCGTGTGGCGCCTTGAACGGACAGTTTAACGGACGTATGAAAGAAGGCGTACAATGTTGCCTTGCGCCTTCAGGAAGGAGAAGGGCAAGGAAAAAATCAAAACTGAACGTTTTGTTAGTTCACGCGTGAAATGCACTCTCATCGATCGACACCCCGGCTCCCGGGCAAGGGAATTTTTTGCAACGCGAAACTACGTTATCAGAGTCGGATCGGCAGCCGTGACGTGAAATTACTGTCGCTACTTCATCTCCATCTAAATTGCTGATTCTCGATTACCTGGTGCATAAGTGCGATCTAATGGCAATATAAATAATTTTCTTTCCATTAGCCGCGTCGAGTGCGTGCGCGTGTGAGTGGTCCCGAGGCATCGGGCACGTGTGTGCGCACACGATCGCTGACACTGGGAGCTCATTGTGAGGTAATAATTTAGCTAATCCGATCGAAATGGCGGGCGGGACGGAAGAATTTCTCAATTTCCGCTGGTCCGGGCGTCCCCTCTGTTCTCTGATTTATTGCCGGCCGACGTGCGCAATCGTTTGTAACCTTACGTTTCGCTTCCGTCAACGTAAACGTTCTCTTCTATGGTTTCCACTTGTTCCAACCCTTTCACTTAAATCCATAAATGCTACCGACCGATTTCCATGCTGCAACTACTACTGCGGCCCGTTACGAGTTGTACAACAAACAGCAGAATTCGAACGTAATTCTGTGAATCTCGAAACGCGGTCTAACGGAAATACCTCTCAATTACGATGATTTATAGTCATGTTTCACCGTTCGAACACAATTTACGACAGGTAGTCGGCAGCACTTAGGCATTAAGATCGTTTAAAAAAGTGAGACACATTTTTATCTAACAACTCTATTAATTTCTCAACGCGACCGCAGACGTATCAACGTAACATAACCAGCATACCGGAAAGAACTTTTCAGTAAGCGCTTAGCGTCCGCATGAAAACTTTTTAAATTTCCTACGATCGCCGGTTACATTGACCCGTGCACGATTCCCGCAATGCGTCGCGTCAATCAACCCAGCCACGTATGTATCGCCAATTTACTTATACCACTTATGTCACCTCAAATTGCATGGCGTGCTTCGCGATAATGTCACTATCTACACCCTTGCCTCATTCTCGCTATACCTCGGCGCGTGTACCTCCGTCGTCTCTCGTTGTTCATCAGCTGATCGAAGGAGCATATTCGCACGGTTCAAACTATCAGCGTGTAGGGGTGGAAGGAGACCACCAATAGCGGCTCAGGGCCGCGACAGCTTCGACAGCGTAAAAAGTATGGAATTTATGATAAGTGCGCGTGCCACGTCGATCTCATTTTAATGTGATTGATTGGGCGTAAACGAAGCGTGTAATTCCATCGCGGCGCGAGTTAGCACACCAGTTTTTGCACCCTGGTCGATTAATGTCATTGACAAGATCGTTTATAGCATTCAAAGTGGATCGGAAGTTTTATCTCACGTACGACGGGTCCTAGACGTTGAAATAATTCGAAATTCGTTGGTGGTACATTGATAGCAACTATGAATGTTATATCAAAAATGAGTCTCACAGAAAACCTAACATAAACCAAATATTATTATTGTTCCAAAGAGAGATGAATTTACTTCCATCATTTAAATGTACATCAAATATAGTTATAAAAATCACCCTTACCTTCGTTTCAGTTTCAGTAAATTATCATAGTAGCAGCATTATGAACATAACTCATTGTTTAACAACATAAATCACCGAATTACGCCAGCCGTCACGGCATTGAAAATAAGTTTTGCACTCTAGACTCGGCAATACTCAGTCCATGAAGTGGAAAGAGATGTCACGATAGCGCTCCAATGATCGCAACCTTGCCCTATATTTGTTTTTTTGTTTCTTTCTTATTCGCCTCTAATTGCGGCGTTATAGTGACACGGTAGAATTACGAATGCCCCCGTTTAAGCGTGGCTCAGCCCAATTCCGCTCGTTTCGATTAACGCCCGTAACGAAACCCTCGCTTATGTTCCGTACCTTTTATCGTTCTGAAGATCGGACTCGCGTGACATTTTCCGGCCGTAAAGTTCGTTAATGGGAGGGTGAGTGCGCGCGTTTACGACTGTCGCGCGACACCTGACGGCAATCCTTCACCTCCGACCTCATAAAGTTTCGCATAGAATCGCACGTCTGACCGCGTAGGCGAGGAATTTGAAATGGCCAGACACAATAAGGTGGCTCGTCGGCGATGACTGAATCGCATCCGCTGCTGGAACGGGTCTCATCGCAAATTTCATATCCGGCCACTTTCGACACGCTCATTCCAATCGCTCGTCGAACAGCGTCGCCTTCGAGGGCTTTTCAATGATTTTTTCGACGCTGCGTCCGACCGACTACGCCGAACACAACTATATACACTCGCTCGCGCTTATTAAAGGAGTAACTAGCGGGAACTTTTTCAATCTCTCTGATGCTTTACCACCAGATGCCGATGAAACTTTCGTCAGGGAACTTACGCTGTTCGTCTATAAATTCGACCTCGAAATTAGTCGAACTTTCTTCCGCGAACTCGGCGGAAAGAAGTGGGTACGCGGCAGGCTTTTGCGGCCGATCGAAGCAGGCATTGCCGGCGGGTAAATAAGCGACGGATTAATTAACACATTCGGCTGATTAATTAACGCAGAACGGTGGCGGGACGCGTGCCATTTTTCTTCTTAATCACTTGGCACGGGCTGGTCAGTGATCCATACTGCTAAACTGACCGCCGTAGAACTTGCCAGCGGATCGGAAACAGATTGCGTTCGAGGCTCAAAGAAGTCGTTAGTTTCACTCGTTCTCTCTGACAGAGAAGGGGGCTGAAGATTCAGACGGAGAGTGCAAGAGAACCTGCCAGCTTTATCCGATTCTTTTTTCTAAACATATTCTCAAATACGAAATACATTCATGTAGCAACTGTTTCTCTGGGAGTTGGTTATTTTTGAACTTTACAAAGCGCAAGTAAATCGACGGAAGAAAGGAATTATAATAACGGACAATGCAGTGCGCAAACGCGTTTTAACGTCAACGATCGGATCGGCAAAGAAGGCACAGGGATGTGAAGAGATATAGAAGCAGAGAAAGTGATGAATGAATATGGCCGAACAATGATAAAGCGGACGACTGCATGGCATGAACTTTATGCGCGCTATCGACGCGTTAATTACTGAATAAATTAGCGTTCGTATGCGACTCTAATTGAACGAAGCCGCGACAGTCATTATGCGTCAAAAACGATTCGTGATCCGCTAATCTACCGATGCTCGAACAAAGTTCACGTTTGTGGATTTACTGGCTTGAGAATTATTGCCTTTTTTATGGTTCTGATTCAAAATCAGGGGAGTGATTCGTATTCCTACTCAGATCTTAAATTAGACCGAAACGGAAGCACACGAAGAAGATAAAAGTCGACAAATGAAGCCGAGATACTTGAAGCTCTATCGAATCTCATGCGGTAATAAAATTGTCAAAGAACTGAGATAGATAGTCTTTGAATAACTAACGACTTCTTTGACGATAATTTTCATAATGCATGCATCGATCAGTATTCAGCGAGCCATTAATCAATATTATGTACTTTATCGTCTCACCTACGAATGCATTGCGACTCTAGGGATTTTTTTATTACGGCATGTCCGCCGCCTTTTAATATAGACATCGAATACATTTAAAAAGAGTTATATAAAGAGATAAGCAGAATGCAGTCGATACGAGAGCACGTCAGAACTGATAAACATCACGGTAAATGACGTGTAACGTGTAGGTACATATTATTACTGAAATCATATATTATTAATGTTATTACATAAGTGACGCTATTCACTTCATAACTCAGAAGCGTTCGATTACCAGACCCCTGTTTATTAGTCAATTTCTATAGACTGGCCCATCGATCGTGGAACACCCTCCGCGTCAACATCAAAGTACAACCAAACATTTACCGTGTCGCCATGAAGTCTGTGCTACCATGAAGAAAACATAGACGTAAGCGGTTGTAAGCGTGACAGCCCACCAATCAAAGTGTTGTTATTCACGCCACAGCCGGAAGGGCTTGTTACAAACAGCTTCATACCGCCAGTTCCAGTCTTTTAAAAACTGCGCTCATTTCATCGCAGCATTGGCTTCACGCGACAATGTCGCGAAAGACGAAGAGACCAGCAGCTCCGTCGCAAGGAACTGCGTATCGTCGTTCGGAAAGGAGCACGGCTTCGCACGCAACAGGTGGCCTTTGCCAGACGTCAGGCCGTCCTCGTCCGCGGAAACTTTGACAATACCGTCGAGGCTCCAATGGGCTGTGAATTCCATAAAATCAGGTCGTTCCTCGTTCGCGAGGCTGCCGACCTCACTCTGGCCAACCGGCCGCGTGTCCGCCCGAAATTCGCGGCCGTTCTCCGTGATCGGCGCTCGACGCCTGCAGATCATCTACAAGAAAGCGGATTGGGAAGAAGAGCCGAGCTTTTTCCACGATCCCGATAAAATCTCCCGGCGTCCGTTAGTTGGCGAGATGCGATGGGAGGATGATGAAAAAATTCGCAGCGAGAGTCGTTAGTCACGTGAAAATCGCGTGACTCTCTCTCTCTCTCTCTCTCTCTGTGTCAAGTCAGATTTCGATCTACCCTCGCATAGATCCATAGTATGCCGACTGAGGTCTCCCTCCCTTGCCGATCCTTGCTCCGACGCCTACTCATTCCCGTCCTCGTCCTCCTGCGGCACAGATTAAAGTGCACGCGTAATCGTGGATGCAACAGGTTGTCATCGTTTAACTTGACGCCATACCTGATCCGTCGCCGTTGTTGAGACGATAATCGCGATAAATTGCAGCGCCTGCAATACCTCTATGCGGTGACCGTACTTGCGACACGTGCCCGTTTACCTGCTACCCCGACACGCTACGCGCGTAACTTCGACCGACCCGCACCGATCTGATAAACGTAATTTGCCGTCTATGCTGCCCAAGATATCGCTCGCATCTCCTTTATTTATGTAACGGTGCACTTTTCACTTTGTCGGCTCGAACAACTCATTACTGCCGCTTGATTCGACCGGTGAATGGGATAATTGCTGACGAGTTAGTTTACGTCCCGATGATTGTGAAACGATCGGCGCCCGTTACAGAGACTTACGGGTTTATTTGATATTACATGGGATTGCGTGGTGCGAAGTGGGTTACGAAAATCGAATTACGATTGAGTCAATCAATCGTCTCGTTGCCTCCAATTTTCTTCGCGTACAGCGGTATCAGCGAATTGGTTTAGCGATTAATTCGATTATTCAGGAAAAGCTCTTTGGGCCTCGACCACCTCTCGTTATGATCGTTTTACTCAATGTCGTTTAGTTTTCTAAATGTTTGAGTTTCGACAATGCGAAGCTCACCCTCTGTATTTTTCTCACACGCACTCTCTCCCCCTCTCTTTCTTTCCCTTTACACACACGCATACCGTCTGTCACGCGTAACATATAATTGACACTCGTCTTTCCAAACGAGACATGCAGCTTTATCCTCGATTAATCACTCCTGTTAACGCGTCGAGAGGAATTGACCGGACGAAAGGAGAAAGAGTGAAAGAGATAGCAGTGAGGAAAGAAAAAAAACATTGATTTCCTCGACATAATGGTGATGCACTGCCGTTCCTCTCGACGTGGATTTATACGATCGTTTATTTCACACTTATCTCTGCCGGCGGACTTGTCGCGATCATGAATTTCCGATCTGTTAAACGGCACCGACGCGCACCTGGACGACGTTGTTCGTCGTGGCAAAATTATGATACCGCGATAATTGATGGCCGCACGCAAAGCGCCGAGTGCGATCAACCGTGACTTTTAAGGACCACGTTTGACACTCGAGAGATAACGGGTGCGTGTGTCGGGGTCATTCCCAATTTTCGGGCAAGGTATTCCTATGAACGATATTTAACACACATTTATTGCGGGTGTACGCGTGCAGGGTGTCCGATTTAAGTTGACCATCTTAGATATCTCCGTTGTTTTTGACGATAAGAAGGAGTGCCTCAAGAAGAAGTTGGTTCTGTCGGGAGCAGAAATACTCGTACTGAACCAACATTTTTTCAGCGTCATGATATTCGACGTTGCAAGGTCGGCGATGTTTTTCAAAGGAACCACAATAACTTCACAGGAAAAACGTTGGTTGCCGTAGGGTAGCATTTTGAATCTTCCAGCCACAATGATTGCCATTCAACGAGCCATTCTGTCGGCCGATAATGGCAAGGTTTTGTAACGGGCGTGGCTTCGTTATGGCATGTGGTATCGTGTAATCGACTATTTTAACGCACCTCGCATGGTCAACGCGCCAGTCGAATCGATGGACGTTTTTTGCACCGCTCTCCGGATAAAACCCCGCTAGGCAAGGGTGCCATAAAGCCATTAAGACTTTTGCAACGTTCGGCGAACCGCGGACTAATTGATCCCGGCTCGTGTACAGGTTTCCGAATAAACAATCCGCGCATGGCTCGACGATTTATGCGCACGGCTTCGCGCGCGCAGATTTACGAGCGCCAGTTTCCGCGCGGCTGGCGTAGCGTTTCGGATGAAATTTCTTTGACGCCTCGTTCGATCTCCACCAGCACCACCGTGCTGATACATTACGCAAATTAAGCGCCAATTATGCCGGCCCCGTGGGAAAGCATCGCGCGGCGGATTTGTCGATTTTGCTTTTATGCCGTGGAACTCGAGCGCGAATGAGGCGAGGAGGAAAGCTGGCTTGTACGTCTTCTATATGAAGATTGTTAAACAATGAACAAGTACGTCTACGTCGGACGTTATAATGCGCGTCGAAACGCTCGCGCGACTCCGGCGTTACCGGTGCCAGTTCGAAGAATCGGAAGAATTCGCAGTACGCGTCGAATATCTGCCTTATCCCGTGAGGAGTGGCCGTGTAATAAATCGCGCGCCAAAGACACGCAGCGTCGTTATCGCTCGACTCTTTATCGTCGTCAGGCAGCTCCGGCGTTATCTGCGGGGCATCTGGAAGGAGGGACATTTTTGAATACGTGCCGCGTCTGAACTGTCCCAGCTAAACGGAGCGCGGATGCATGTGTCATGAACTGATCGATCGTTTATGATCTACCCGCTCGACTCAAGCGGGCAAAGCCGATCGATAAGGAAGCGATCTTTCGATCGGAATTCCTCGTTGCGGGTTTCCAGCGTACGGAACGAGGCAATCGTAGAAAGTAGTTGTGAGCCAGACTGAATTTCATCTGTCGCTGATTATTATCGATCGTCGATATCGGTGGATCGGATCTGTTCGTGTAGGTACGTAAGTGCGCGATGAGGTAGAGAAAATAAGTCTTGTGACGATGAGGTGACGATTGGATGTGAAGTCATTCATGAAAATGAGTTAGTAATGCGAGACTTTAAATAGAATCTTCTTGAGGTCGCGTTATTTAACGTAATGAATGAAGCAAAGAGCGCGCTTGATGGAGTTCATGAAACAATGCACCGTTACATCGGTAGCTACTGTACAGATTGAGTAGTTTTGTCAGGCAGACTATTTTTTTACGTGTGAATGAAGTAGCTGCATTCAGTTGTATATTTGCAATAAATTCAATGTAAATATTAACGTACTGTATACCCGAAGGGATATGCTTCGAAGGGGTTGTGTTAATAGTGTCGCAATTAATTGAAACGAAAGTATTACCAACAGTCGCCTAGGCGTGTACGTTGCGAAAACAAAGATCTTACTGCATTTTGCTCATAATCGTTAACGTTATCTAGCTCTCCCATCAACAATCATCACTCAAGCCATTATCTTCGCGCATATACCGTCGTAATTGCAGCATTGGCGCCGTTAACCTTTGCAGCGTAATTTACTACCTCACTGCATCAACATACACTGTTTCCATCAAATATATTCCCCAACAATTTTATAAAAAAAAAAAATATATATAAACAACCGCACCCAAACACGTACAATTTCACTTAAAATTCGTCCCAAACTAGAAAAAGCTTAGTGTACAGAAGCACGTGTTACCCTACTCTCCATTCGCGGATCATGATTTTAGCCACCGTCAAGCCCGTCTGCCAAATATTACTAACGTCACGCCAAGTTTCGCTTAAAATTCGTTTCGAGAGACAAACAGCTCATTACTCGGGTACCGGGAATCGGTGTCGCAAGCCACGTGACGCGAACGGAGAGAGCCAGAGAGCCGACTTCGCGAGAGGGCCTTTCGTTTTCGTCAGATTTTCCCCGTCGCCAGCGCACACTCATGTACATGCTCGTTCGATTTTATCGTCCCGCACGCACGTGACTTTTCAAGGTAAAGCGACAACGACGACGACAACGGCGAGGTATGTAGGTAAACATGCCGTCTCCCGCAGTCCTAAATGCCCGCAGGTCTCGAAAGTCTCACTTCTTCTCATGGAAATGCGTACTAGTACGCGGCGTACGGGTACTCAATGAACGCGGTCATGAGACGAATTGAATGACGAGTGCGCGCGCGTATGCGCACTTTTATTAAAGTACTTCGGTATTTACCAGAATAGTTGATTGTTTTTTGTTAGTTGATAAATATAAAACCAAGCCGAAATTAAAGGTGGATATGTAAAGATAACGGAAGAAATTGGATATTGTATTATGATAGAATCGAATCTATGCCTAAACGTGAATATATTCTGTGGTCTACTGTTCGTATCTCAGCGTTCAGGCAGAAATAGTTTTCCTAAAGGAAGTTATTTACTTTGCACGTGCTGCGATGCGATTTTAAATAAACCTACGGCGTTGAAGTTATTGCTTATAATAATATTGATATTAAATCAAAACTTGTCTATGCTTCAAGCGGTAGTTATCGTGGGCGTCTATTTGGGCTTGCATAACAAATTGCCGATTACGAAATTGGCGTAATCGAGCGGTAATAATTGACACGTACGCGAAGCACGAGACGTAATCCTGTCGAAATAACTTCCAGAGATTACTCAATTAAGTGCACTCGTATCGTGGGTGTACCTTCTAAGAAAGATTGTGCCGCGATATAGAAAGTAGACGCTTATTTTAAAGCGTGTTCGATGTTCCCGTTAGACTTTGCGTGGACGGCGCCATTCAACAACCCTCCGTTTCTCAGGCGCAAAGAACTAGATAAGATATAAGCTACGAAAAAGATTTCGTCGACGATAAAAGTACCTATTACATCGATTATCTCACTATGTTTTCATCGAAGAGGAATGACGACAGTTGGCCGATGCTTGTTTGGATCGTCACCGATGCTGTCAACTTACCTGAAACAGAGAAGCAAGGAATTTCATTATAATCAAGCTAGCGGAACATTTTATACATACGCGTATCGCATATAATAACGCATTAAAGAAACAATAGATTGTAATCGTGTATAGACGTGTGTATACACGTATTAATGTTTCGACTGAGCCGTTTGGGAAAAATCTGGAAAAGAAACCAGTTTTCGCAGAGAGGATACTGACTGTGTAAGTGGAAGAGTGAAAGATAATGGTAACACTTGAAAGTTGCAAGGCATAAATACGTATTCAGGTCTCTGGTTTGAAGGGTTAGTGCAGCGTCCAACTTATTATTAAATGGTGTCAGCCCCACTACCCACGACCGTATTCGCTAGACATTTAACCCATCTGCTACGTAGGCTGTTCCTCGGAACTCCCATTGCAACACGTACAAATATTACAAATACAGCATTTATTCCGTATAATCTAAGTCTCGTAATAAGATAAAGTCTTACGAACGACTGACATCAAGGAAATATTTCACGGTCTGTCACGGCAACGGAGACTGTTCACGAATTCGCGTTTTCAACTACTGTTTTATGCCTCCCTGACGACCGATCATCATGCCTTTGAAGCACAGCGGAGAATGCAATTAACGAAACTCTTTACATCAAGGTCGATCGTTCATTCGGAACACAATTCTCATACGCATTGACGCTGATTGTTTTTTTTTTTTCACGTCGAGTGTTCACGTGATCGTATACCTTCAGTCGATTAAACGGTAGAACGCAGGAAGAGCGTGACGTAATAATGTGGAAAAAAGGTACTTCACCTTCGAGCGTCACGTCTAAGTGTTCTTTCGCGCTCGTCGATGACCGATGACCCTCTTATAATGCTTCTGGACAAACCTTGCGCGCGGGATCCTTGTGTCGTGGATGCACGCAGGCAAATAAATTGCTGGCGGCCAAAGGACAGTTTCAGAATGTCCTTCCGTCGAACAGACCGTTCAATCGGAACCGTCGTATAGCAGTGAGGAATATAGTCGTACAGTGCGATATCTGATATTGCTGTTTCACGCAACAGATTGAAAATACAATACGTAATTTCCTTCATTGCAAACGCTGGGCAATAGCCGAGAGACGATGAAAAGGTAACGATCCAACAATCCACCATAGAGCCCAGAAACGGACATCTCAATATGCACACGCGCATAAATATATGCACACGTTTCCAGGCCGCAGCGAGCGCACTCATCTCGGCAAATTCGAAATGTCAGCCGTTACACGGTCTAACAATAATCGCGCAAGGGAAGTACGAAATGTTTAATAACGTAGAGCGCGCCGCGCACAAAGACTGTCAACCTCAACGGACGCCACCCACCCCCTCATCGCAGCGAAACTCGAAACATCTGTCCTCATCCCGTAAATCCGGAGCTCATAATAAACCGTAAAAACAACGAAACGAGAACATAATCCAGTGAAAGCACCGGCCGCCGTGCTTTAATGCGAAAGCTCGGGAGGATTAGCATGGCGACCGAGCTGCTGTGCGCGCGCGCGTATATTCGTCGGAATAGGAAAAGCGGTCAGGGGAAAGTTTTGGCGTTTGTTTGATCTCTCGCGGAATGGCAGAAAGGGAACGTCGGCCGCGCTTCGATCGGACCGCGAATCAAAGAGGCGGAAGAAGTGGAGGACTATATTTACGGAGGCACGAGAGGACAAGTCCGTGACGTCACGGTCCAAAGGTCCGACGACGCACTCCTCCTGGTGCCATTTCGTGCTATTTTCTTTCCGCTCGACCAGATGAGGGAGTAGGAGGGAGGGACTTTAAGTCAGTCCTTAAAGCACGTCTCTCACTATAAATAGGGAGAGCGGGAGGAGAACAGAGGAAGAGGAAGAACGGCGGAGGAAAGTGAGAAAGAGGGAAGGACAGGAGGACAGGGAAGCTGGCAATGAATGTTCCGGGAAAAAAGAATCGAAGAGCCCAGGATACCGATCTTAACCCCTTGCGACGCGACGTCCGGCTGTATTCGACGTCGAACAATTATTTAAAATAAATACCGTATAACGGATGCGTCGTTGCATTAGGATTAAGAGAATGCTAAAATGCATGAACGTTGACCTGTACGACAGTGCGCGGACACGACAAAATGTCTTCTTAATTCCGATCCCAAAACCCTCGTCAATCCTTCCGTCCTCGCGTCCGCCTCATTCGAATCCACGCGCACGATAAAAAATATCAGCACCAGCACTCGCCGTGTGAACTTTGACGCGCGGTACACTCTCTCTCCACTCGCGCCGAACTCAGTTCGCGAAAATCGTCGCTTGAGTCATCGGCCACTTTTTCCCCCGTCTTCCCGACAGGCACGCTCCAGATTTTCTGCTGAACTTTGACGTTCGTCGGTATCGTTTTGCGACGGGCGCGCGGCCTCCCGAACGCCGTCATCAGAAGACGTTGATAGGATTGCGAAGACGAGTGCCGACGATGCTCGTGCGTGATCGTGATCCTTGACTCATCAGACGCCGTGCAGACGTTCGATTCCGACATAATTTATTCGCATTACCGGCACCGGCCGACGTTTTACTTTGATTACAGACGCGATTGTGGGGGACGGCGATATTGGAAGGGAACGAAGTCCAAAGAAGAGCCAGACGGAGCACCGGAGAGAATGGAATGGAAAGCAGCGATTAAAGTGATGCGGGTAGTCACAAGTCCGAACCTGACGTTATCGCCAAGATCTCGTCCACCGTGCCCCGATACCACACCCTGCTGCCGTCGATTCTCGTTAGCAATACCTAGGAAAGTCAACTTCCGACGCAACGTGCCAGTTCTAAATCCAATCGCATATCGACGAAAAACGTCGTTCCGAAACAATGAAGCAGATAGCACTAGGCTCCACAATAACCGTTTCAACCGTTCGACGACACGTACTCACTATACTTCGGGTTAACTGTTTCTTTGACACACTACTGTGAAAGTGTATACTGTTGCAGAGAAAAGTTGCTTAAATACAGAGCGCCATTGAAAACGCGCTTATTATAGAACCTCGCGTTATGCGTTCGAGTCTTTTGTACTGGAGCGCTGCACTGCGCTGTAAAACTTTGATAAAATGCACGCGCATCGCGTATTACGGTCAGCTTGCATTCAGCGTCGGATGATATGAATTTCCTTTATTCGAAGGAGCTTCGAGATTAGTTGTGTGCGAAATGAGTCGTCCGCGAAGTTTATGCGTTCTTCGCCGTCGGTACACGTGAGGCCTATAAATAATATTCGAACATACGGCAGATCGCCGATGAGGACGCGTGCCTATGCGAGGGCTATAGATAAACTGCTGCCGCGAGACTGCTTCGAATCCATCCATTTCACCGTAGAGTAGCTCCGCTCCCATTCAAATTTCCCACTCAACCGACGTGGCGCACTGTAAAACTCCCACGTCACTGCGCGCCACTTCCGAAATCCGTTCGGAGTAGCATAAGAGAATTATATCGACGGGTCCGGGCGCTGTGCAGGCGCAGAAGCAGGAATCGATATGGGAGAAGGCGAGTTTCTTAAAGAATAGCAAATTCGGTGATTTCGGGATGGGAGCGAAGAGCGAGCGTGTTGAGTGTGGCTAGTGAAGTTAACAGGGAAAAGGTATTGATTCGGAATACGGAACGACCAGTTCGATAGTCGCGAGCTCGCGAATGTTTACGACGTACGGTACTCATTATTTCGAAATGCACACTACTGATCAGGATCGTGTTATTTTTATATCCGCCTCATCCCTTTCTCGTATTTATTTCTATTATTTTCCACCGCGTGGCACGTAACATGCGCCACCGAAAGTGGAAGCTTCGTTTTGGCCAACTACAATTCCGCGACGACGGCCGCTCGTCTGGATGTACTCCAGGATGCCTTAAAGCCGAAGTAACAGTGTCAAAATACACGGGACGCTGCCAAACTTGATCGCGGCTTCGCCGTAATATCGAGGGGAAAGAAGCATGTATCTTCGTCGCTGGAACAGCAATGAACTTGGCAAATATCGACAAGTCACGGCAGATCGATTTGACGAAGGCGCGGCGGTCTTCGCCAATTCGCTTTTATGTGTCGAAACTCGAAACAAAAAGAAGAAAAAAAAGAATCTCGCAACGATCGTCCCTTGGATACCGTCAATGTTACTCGATATCAGACGGTCCGAAATTGTGCGTGCCGCCGGATCGTACGAACCGGCTCGAATTAGGGAAAAAAAAAGTGGAAACCATCAAATTGGACGCAGCGGGAGGCTTCATATCCGGAAAGCTTAGAAAATGATGTGACCGAGCAAATTACCGCCGAGAATACTCGACACACGGCCGAACTCAGCGCAACCGCCGAACCCTTTGTGAACCGTCCGTTTTGCCGAAGGATCGATCATTCCGAGCTTCCCCGGCAGATGAATCTGGCCAGCGAGAGCTTAACTTGGAAAGTGGTCTCGAGCCCCGCAGTTCCCACTGTCAAAACGACCCTTCACCTAGGTACACTCCCTGCAAGTAAGGATTTGCGCCGAGAAGGAAAGCAGTTTTAACGTAACGCTTCGAGAGATTCAAACTTTATTCGGTCCAAGTCGAATGACATGATTGAACGTTCAAACGAATTCTACTAGACGTTGTGTTTCACAAAAATCAAATTGAACATCTCACTGAACAAGAATACTTCTCGGTCATGCGAACGTTCAATGCAAATGTCTGAGACAAATGTGAGTGCAACGTGTGATATTTATGGTTGCAACGACACGTGCGTTCATTAGATCATCGCCATGGCTGCAAGGAGAACGCCGAAGATCGAGCGGCTCGTCGTGAATGCGATTCGTCGACTACAGGACGCACAGGGCTCGACATGCCGAGAAATTACTAACTACATATCCCAGGAGTATGATGTAACCGGTCCGGCAATCAAGAAGCAAGTGAACCTCGCCCTTCGACGTGGCGTGTCCTATGGGATTCTTCAACAAAGGAAAGGGTAGCGTATCGTCACACTGCGGACCTTGTTTATCGATTTCGATTCTAGCGGCATTCAGATAGGTAGCATTGCTTGCTTTTTCTTTGGGTACGTTTAATATCGTGTCCCATGTTGAACGACGCGAATGCTGCACGAGAAGAATGCTGCTCGTTTGGGAAATAACTGGCGTGTTTGATGCAATCAATAGCGGGCGCGTGGCTACCGGCAGATCACGCTTTTCGGGGGTCTGACGAGATTACGAAAATCGGGCTTATCAATGTCAACGATAACGATGACGGGGTCAAGAATAAAGCGCAAAAGATCAGCCGCTAGCAGTAGCGGACGCGTGACCCACATTTCCGAAAAATATTTTGATCTCCACAAACCGTCGGTCGGTCGGTCGGTCGTTCGTTATTTTTGCGCGAGAGTCTCGAAAAGGCTTTTAACGAAACGTGCTGCGCGCAAGTGTTCGGTAAGAGGAAATGTCCGGAATTGTTGCCATTCTGTGTCAGCAATGACCGTATCGATGTGTTCCTTAAATAAAATTCGACCAGAAAAGTACATTCCGCTGTGCGAGAATGGAAGCCGCAAAGAAAACATAGATATACTGGCAGCCTGAGCGGAAGTTAATTTCCATTCTCGAGCACCACTGCAGATAAATTGCCATCTGTAGAACGATCGAATCGCGTTTCACGCGTCATACGCTTTTCCATTGTAGAAGGGAGGGTTTTGAACGAAGTCGGAAACGACCTCGTGAGGAATACTGAATAAACTTAGATTTCACTGGGTTGGATTTAGTAGAAGCTTATCGTATTTCCAGTAAATTCCCTAAAATCGTTAAGCCTTAGTGTTTATCGATAAAACCCTGCATGTCCTCACGTGTACGGTTTAAAATGAACACGTAAACTCCGAAAAAAATGTAATTCGATGTAAAATGATTTGCTTAAACAAAGTGACTGAGACAATGTTGACAACTGTCTACACTACAATCCTATACTATGTTAAGCTACACAGGCAAAAGATTAGTCTCCCCACGGTTACACGCCTCCACAAGTGCCAAACAAATCTGTTTACTACGCATCATTGGCACTTACCAACTTCGAAGATATATACATTATCCATATAAAACACACATCCTACACGCGACATCAGCGTTAACGTTTCCGTTTACCGATCGCTACGATAATCTCCAGCAAAGGATGCACGAAACAACTACATAATAAACCCATAATACAATTTCCCAGACATACAATCTTTCCATTAACTGTGCCACAACTGCCGACGAAAAACTATAAACCTCCGATTGAATGGTTTCAGAGGTTACTACACCTACAATCAAGACCTCACCAACAAGCAACCCATGGAAGAAGATCGACTGGCCGAATGCGTCGGCCGAGGCAGAAGGCGCGCCCGGAGGAGGAGTCGCGGCAAGTGCAAGTCGCGTTCTCGAAGACGAGCGCACAGGAGTAAGTGCAAAAAGCGTAGCTCGCGGTCGCGGAGGTCGAGTCGCCGGAAGTGCTCGCGATCCCACAGGCGGAAGAGATGCAGCTCGAAGGGCAGAAGGAAGAGCAGCAGGAGACGTAGGAGCAGGGGCAGGGGCAGGGGCAGAAAGTGTCGTGGCATGGACATCGACAGCCTGGAGAAAAATCCGAAGATGGAGGGCGAGCTGTCGGGGCACGCGAATCGAAGTGCGGCGTCCAGTGTCTCCGGAAGCTCCGATGAACGGCAGTTGGACGAGCCTATTCAGGAAACGCAGACGGCCGATCATTTGGAAAACTGCGAAGATTAGCCGCGTCGGCGATCGACACAATATCAGCACACATTCAGAGACTGAGCGCCACGAAATCCATCGGGGTCCAAAATATACGGAATTCAATGTTTGTGCGTCCTGTCCAGGGTCGATTGTCAATGGTTTCGTCGAAAGGGATGGATATGCACTGACGCGGTGCCGGAGTAGTGACGACTGCTTCAGAACGGTAATTGGAATACTGCTGAACGACGAGTGGTTGGGAACGATGATCGGATCAATGCCGGCATCGTCGGCAAGAGCAAGAAACCGAATGTGGACGTCGGGAATAATACATAGTGGGTGAGTTTGGACAGCACTCTTGGTACGGTGGAATACTGATAAAGCGTCTGAAATTGATCACGCGTGTGTGCGGTATGCGATATTCGCGCATGCCTTCATGTACATACGCGTTCATCTCGAAAATTTAGCATCAACATTTTTTTCTTGCGCATCAAAATTCTCAAAGAGAACGTATAAAAGATTGCATACAAAATGACAGCAGATTCGAAAAGACTATACGAGGGCCAGGGGTATCTATTAAAATTTGGTCAAACGTCTTATTCGAAAGTGAAGATCTATGAAAGAAAGCGCGCACACAACGTCCTGCACTTTCGGTTCATAATGATCTCTCGAAAAAGAAATCTAGCAAAATTCGCGTCGAAAATCCTGGCACCTCCTTGCCAGTATTATCTCATACTGCGCTCCAGACCAGTCCAGTGCAACTGGACCAGCATTCGGCCGGGACAAAAGGGTCCGAGGAATGTCCGCCGGGCTTCATCGAACAGCATAATTGGCCGCTTTACTAATAGTTCGCTCGCGTTTATACGGCCGCGGATATTATACGACCATTGCATGCCCACATCGGGTCGGTCGCATTAGAACAGAGCGTCACATAATGGCCGGTCGTGAATCTAAACGGAAGCGAGGCACGAGAAGCGGTCGCCGCTAACGCAGTTCCTCAAATTAGCTTTATTGACTAAACGCAACCGGCGCAATTCGCGGTCCCCTGATCGGCCGATAGATTCGAGACTCTTTCGCGGCCGATAAGATAAATCGGCCGACATGCCCGACGACGTCGCGCGGCCGAACAACAGGTAATGATACTTTACGCGAGCGCGACGTTCGATTGATTAACGGCGACCAGTCGAAACGGACCGAGGCCAATTTTTCATGCGACGCTTTTTCTCC
Organism: Priocnemis perturbator; assembly: GCA_963942575.1. Classification (NCBI taxonomy): domain Eukaryota; kingdom Metazoa; phylum Arthropoda; class Insecta; order Hymenoptera; family Pompilidae; genus Priocnemis; species Priocnemis perturbator. Next base: position 4,410,686 of record OZ012647.1, read on the forward strand.
TGCCAGAGTTCTCTTCCATTTTACGGTGTCGGTTTCCTATAAATAACGAGCGGGCATACGTCACCGACGTAATTCGATTTTCTTAGACTCCGAATAGAATTCTGATTATTCGAGAGCGATTCCGTTTCCGCGTTCAAATGTAAAATTTGCTGGCTCGCTGATGCTTCGAAGCCGGTCGAGCCTTTTAAGTAACATTGAAATAGGATTTAACTGACTTTCCAATAAGAACGTTACCAACATCATCCTCTTTTCTGTTCGCAGCTGACCGACCCCAAATTACGATCTGGCGTGCGACAAGGAATTCGTCAGATTTCATATGATACACGTACTTTTTACATATTATATACTGCTTATACACAAATTTTGTATGGATTATTACGTATTTCAATATATATTTCTACGTGATATTTCGGCGGCGTCCTTTTTATAGCAATTTTGATGTACCGATCAAATAAAATAAAAGAAAGGGTTACGTTATTCAAGTTGAGTAATCTGTAAAGCTTTATTACTACTGAGGGACGCGGGCGCAGGCGGGTTGAATTTCGTCGTCGACAGAATAGAGCTTACAGCTGCTATGCGGTAGCATGTGTGACGCGTCAAATACATTACATATGTTCCGTCGAATGGGGTTAAGTTACTTCTACCCAATGTTTGCGAAGATGTAATAGTCAAACATGCCTCCAAGATCGCATACGGTCTCTGATCAAAATCTCACGATCCTCTAGACTCCATAAACTCAGTTTCTACAAGCATAGACCGCTTTATGATCTACACGAGAAACGAATACGTTATGAAAAGTTAAGAGTAGGAACGAGCCGCGATAATCCATGAGGTTCGCATTAGCCGTGAGCTACATTAACTTACGGCCAGCAGCTCCTTTCTACATCCTACACTTCACTCCTGACCATCTTTCACACACATTTCCCCAAAACCTTCTCTCTTATAATAAAACGCACGTGAATACGGTACCCAGCACGAATGATCAGAATGCCGACTTGGCAGAGTCGCGGGCAACGGTCAAGAGTGAAAAATAGATGCACGACACCTCTGTCACTACATCCTGACAAATAACACAATAAAAAAAAAAAAAAAAAAAACTGAGAATCCGAAAAAAGCCTACACTCTCCAACCGAAGCATTCATCAGCGCTCTCGTCGCAGCTCGAAGAATTCCTTCGCAAAACGTCTCTCCGCACGTTTTTCTCCGGCGTCGCGGGTGACGTTCTCCGAGAAACGAACATCGCGATCTAGTCCCGCCTCCCCCGGTCAACGTCTCCTCCTCGAACTCGAACGAGAAATTCGAGCCCCCTGAGAAACTCGCAATGTGCCACGGACCCCCTGACTTCGTCGCTGTCAGTTGATGACGACGGCCCTGGGCTCGGCCTTGTCGGCTAATGATAGTCCCGCTAATGATGCGCTCGCGCATACGTGCACACGGACACCCGCCCGCGTCACAGTTATATGTGCCTTTGAGCGCGAGCGCACACGGACGGACACGTAGCGAACCCCTACTCGCGCGACTGTCTCGCTTAGCAACTCCTCCGGGCCTAGAACTAGAAGCTAGACGAACTAAGCCGCCAGAAGCTCGTTTGCCTGCGGTCTTGCCAACCGCACACCATAAGCCTATATGCGTACGTGTGGGCACAATAAGGACGCGGCGTAAATCAACGAAAGCGTCGCGTCGGCGTCACGTGCTCACATGAATGGGGAAGCAGGAAAATCGTAATCTGCCGGTGGGGTTTCATTCGGTGCGCGCGCGCGTCGCGGCGCTCTGTGCGGCGGATTAATTGAAATGTTGCCGGTTTGATGGTTTAGGAAGTTTTCATTGGAGACGCGCGCTTTTGCCTCAGGTCGCCGCGCTCGAGTGGTGTTAATAAAATGTACCTGAGCGAACGGTGGCGCACTGGTGGATGCGTGGATTCAGCGGATTCGTTGATAATGCGGTGGCCGCAGGCCGTGTTGCTGCGGAGGGTGAATGACGAAATTCGCTCGAAGGAAATGTCTCGTTTTCGGTCGAAATTTATCAATTCGGTTAATTCGGGACTCGATGTGTGCGGCGCGGACTTCTTTTGCTCCCCTTGACGTCGATACCTGCCCGGCCACGTCCGTCGGTCGTTTTTGCTTCGTGATAGGTCGGGAATAAATGCGTGGGCGATCGAAAATCGCTGGCGAAGAACGGGAAAGGGAATTTTGTGAAGTCGCTTCCGGTGCCGGGGGCGCGTCCTAATTTCGGCGCTGTGAAAACAATCGAGCGGCCGCGCGCGTGTGTGCGTGACGCGTCTATGTCTATGAATAATTTCTAGACCCCCGGGGAGAGCGGAACAATTTATCGGTATCTGTACCAATTTGTTCCGAACAAGCGCGGCGCCGATGCGCGAATACTTTCGCGGCAGCTTTATTCGCCCGTCGAGACGAAATTCCGGCCAGATTTTCGTGCCCGCACTCGCGCCGTACAAGAAAGTTCGCGTATCTCGAGGAAGTCCTTTTCACGCCAGAAATGTAAAAGACAGAAATTCGATAGTGCAGTCAGTATCAAGGTCTTGCGCTAAAATAAATTAATTTGACTTCTCTTTAGGAATTACGATCTGTGCCACCGCAAAACCCGTCGAAAACTTTATCGACATCCGTCAAAAATGGAAGCGAATCTTTATTTTATGTTCACAAGAAATTTGTACGGCATAATACGTACAAGGGCACTGGAATATGAATAGTACGTTCAATGTGAAAGGATAAGTTATTCAAGATGAGCTCCATCGACATTTCTTACGCCGTTATCAGCAACATCTGTTCCTCTTCGAGGACGGAAAACGCATATGTATCACTCATCGTTTCGGCCGGTCTCCAGAACGAGGTTGAGCAGATGAACGCATCCAATAGGATTGAATTCGAACGTGAGTTGGATTTAAAGGCGGGGGCAATGATTCCGACTGACATCGAAAAATCGATCTTTGAGGCAGGAAATGCGGTCGTCACAAGCAACTGGCGAAATGCGAAATAGAAACCAATATCAATATATGCAAGATGTACAGATTATTTCTCGATTCAACGAGTAACATCAAACGCTCCGTATAAGAGAACATGTTCATCGGAAACAAATAACGCAATTCATCGTGTGCAAATATTTTGCACGACCAAAATAATGTCATATCAATAACTATACCCTATACGAATTGTTACCTTTTTCTGATCGTATCTCTATTAATTGTAAGTCAGCTTCGATCTCGCTCTCGCGCTTGGATCTTTCGACAACTTTGAATTCGCGGATAAGCGAACGATTCGGAGGAGATGTTTTAGACGGCGAGCGGCAATACAGAACATTGAAAAATGTGGATTTGGTTAACAACGGGCGACAGCCGAACGTGACGCTTGGCGAAAAAGCATTTCTGTGTCGCATTTTCAAGCGAACCGGTCGACGCGCCGTATCACTGGGACAACGACGATTGCACGCGACTCGTTGATTATTTACCGGCAGATTATGCGTCGGCGATCGCTGAGCGAAGCATGATTTACGATCGTGCAAATGCATTCGTCGAAGTCACGAGGAAACGTCGACGGAATCGCTTTAAAGACTTGCCGCAAGGCGAGCATACGCAAGGACGTGCCGTTTACGCTCACTGGGTACAACTGTATCTGTGCATGTATGTGTATACGTACATGGGCACGTATAGGGACGCCCGCGTGGCGCCGATTCTCGGGCGTGCGCACTTTCGTCGCGCGCAAATTCAAACTGACCTCGCGAGAAGTGTTGAACATTTATGTGTGAAAAAATCACACAAACCGATACTATCTTGATTTTGTATAATACTAAGCCACGTGCCGTTGCGTACTTCTTTCGTTTAATAAATGGAGTACATCGTGCGTTGAAGTGCATGGTTTAATAAGTGGAGTACAAGTTTTGTCACCGTTCATTATTGATGAGTGGACAAGAAATATTACGAAGATATTTCAGTTCGACGAGTACGAGTAAGGCGTGGTGTCTTTGCGCTGATCCTCTTACTTATAGAACGACGTCCGTTCGAATGACGTGGAAAGCAAGGTATCCGCAGAATGCCGCGGTAAACTGTAGAATTGATTAGTCCCATGCAGCCTGACAGTGTGCGTATCACGTAGAACGCTTTCTTGGTAGAACGACGTACTTCACATTTCCTTTGAAACGATAAAGTTCCTCTTAAGCAACAGTAAGGCGACAATCAGCGCGGACTCTCGTTTTCATTAAATGAGTAATTCATAGTTATTCGAAGTGAACGGTCGTCAGACGTTACCACTGCCGATAATCAGATTCTCATGTTTCAGTAAACAGATTCGCGCTACGGCATTAGTTGTACATTTTAATATTCCCGATCAATTATGCGCGTCATCGTCACAACTGCCAAACCAATCATCGACATTCATACCACGATCCATCCACCATCGACCGCAATACATATTCACCCTATCCCAACTAACCCCGCGCGCGGATATTCGCGTTTCGCGCACGTCAGCGAGGAACAATCGTCGCGCGACCCGTCGCCCATCGCGTCGCGCCCACGTTTTTTTTTTTTGACAAAAAGTTTTCTTCGCAGAAGCGCACCCGGGCTTTCCGACGCAGCAACGGGTCCGCGGCGGCTGCTTGTCGCGGGGCCAACTTATGAATGCCGGCTTTTGAGGAAGTCACGAGGAAAGGCGTCGATCCGCGCGACGCCCACAGTAGCCGAGTCGCCGAGTCTGGATCGAGAATACACGCGGATGCGCGAACTTCGGCGACAGGAATACTCGCGCGGGCACCGCTCACATCTGTCTCGTTTTTCTTGCGAGCATAGATGGATGCGTGGAGGATCGCCTCGTGACCAAGTGCGCGCGATCCGCCGGCTCGTGTGACGCCAGTCTCGTCGTCGAACGAATATACGTACCCACGCATCTTGACGTACTGCGCGTTTGCGGCCGGCCGTTCGACCTTGCCGGCCTCATCACACGATGCCGGACGATCTTTCGGCATCGCGAATTCTGCGCTGCTCGCTGGAACGATGTACCTCTCCTCTTGAGGATGCAGGAACTTTCGACTTTCGAAGTTAGCGGTGAGTGAAAAAGCGATCTTCGCAGAATTCGAGTGATCGATCGAGATTCTACGCGTCTGCGGCACGCCGCTCGATCTTGCCTTATGATGCCAGTCGAGATGATGCTGGAGCATCGCGAATTGTGCGGCGCACAAATGAAAATCCGGGGGAAATGATGTGCCTGTTGTTTGGAGGAAACAGAAAGTTTCGGCATGTCGCGTCGAAGATCGGCCTAGCGGGAGAAAGGTATTGTCAGCGTATTTTCTACCTTGGGTGGAACAGTGAAGTGGCCGGCCAATTTTCACGGCGTTTTCACGTATTCTTGGACACATATTTCAAGCGATTGCGCGTGATGCGATTGCGTATTTTGCCGACACATGCTCGTATAAGGAATCGTCAAAAACTGTCAATTATAGTTACGCCGATCAGCATTGAGCAAGAAATATGATCAAATATACTTTAAATGCCACCAGCGATCTGCGTGGAACCTTTAGAAATATTACTGTTCACTGCGCTTACAAACATCTGTGATGTCAGTGCGACCACAAACAAACATTCTTTTATTTAAGACCTCTGGCATTACTCCAGTATCTATCAGCATTTTTGCAGATACGAAAAATATCGCCAATACCGACAACTATTTCCACGCTCCGCGCAACCGTTATGGCAGAAAAACTCACGATCGATTTTTATGCCAATCGAAAAGATAATTCCGGCGTGAGGGATATAAATGGACATAAACTGAACGACGGAAATATACGGATGCACTGAACGAGCGCGCCAAACGTTCCGTGATACTCATGACCCGCGTGTCCTGTGTATCTGATTACCAACTCGTGCAGTTTCAATATGACTACATAGAACGGTACCCACGCACTCGGAGTTGCTCTTTGCGGCTTGTACTCTGACCTTCCCGGATCATTTATGTGGTCATTGCAAAATGCATAGGTTCCGCGCGGTTATTACGACTGTCGAGGAAAAGCACTGGCTGATCACATGACCGGACATTTAAAAAACCTACGAAATTAGTATACACTCTAAATAGTAGCAATGACCCTCTATGAACGAGGCATTATGTTCAAAGACCTGTCGCGTCCAATTTCGCGTGAACAGATTTTTCCGCCCAAAAGACGCTCATCAAGCACGGGGATTATGACGGATTCTACAACACTCGTACGAAACAGCGTGTACTCATGCGAGCATGTGCAAATAACGCAATACACACACGCCCACCATATACCGTAGCCACCTAAGCGCGTACAAACAGCCCAATACGCGCATACAAAGTGCTCCGGCCATGTGATCACGTGCAAATAGACATTCATGCAAACGAACGCACACGACTGCTGGCAGGCACAGGCAGTCGTGCAATCGGGCACGCGCAAATTTTGACACACGCACGAGTCGAGCATACATCGGAAGCACGCGCATCTGTAGCTGCGACCGACGACGTCGATGAAGCAGTGACTCACACCCACATTCTGACGCGCATCACGTGCGTGCACGTATCTTTGGCTCGCGCAATTGCGCACGCAGGTGAGCGCGCGCGGACGGTAACGAGCGATGATGCACTTAGAAGCCGCACGCTTTTTATAGTTGGCGCCGCTCCAGCGGGAATATTATTCCTGCTGACTTCTTCGTAATGCGCGTATAGCAAAACGTAAAGCCGGCTAGTTTATTCCCTTTCCACCCTCCCAACCCTGTTCAGCCCGGCCGCGTCACCAAGCCCTCTCTTCCTTCTTCCGCGAACTTCCCTCGGCAGTCGTCCGTGCGTCGATCTTTTTCCCCTCGCACGAAACTCGAGGCCGTATTTCTTCCCTCGTCCTCTCCGTCCTCGCCCGCGCCCGCTTTTATTCCCGGCTCGACGCGCCGGCGGGGGTGAGAGCTATTTTTCGGCACCCCGGACGACATTGTTTTTCGCGGGACGTTTTTGCAGGTCGGGAAACTTGTTTTCGTACGTACCGACCGCGGCGCGGTGCAACGACACCTGTATCGATTTCGGCGCCGATCGTTTGTGATGAATTCGTCAAGGGGCACGTTTCTGGGGAATTGCTCTTCGAAATAGTCGAGCGGCCGGTCGATTTGATTACTCGGACTGGAGAACGCGTGGTTGGTGAGGGACGCGAGTGACATTCGTGGACAGACGAAAAGCGGGTTTTGACGAGAGATAGAGTTCCGCTTGCAAAAGTTTAGTCATTGAATTTATTTCACCTTTAGCGAACTCCGCCGTTCCACCCGCCTATGCACGGAATTTGTCGTCTGACGCAAATGCCGAGATCGAATGAGAAAGAGAGAGAGAGAGCCATTGATTTCCGATATATCATACGCCATAACCTTAGACAGATTCCAATATTCCTTTCGATCAACGTTTGAAGTTCGATATATTTATTGCGACGCTTGTTTGCCAAGCTCAAACCTTTACTCTGTATATATAACCCGTCGTCAACCCTATACCTATCTTCGCATTCTAGTTCTACTACACTACCTCTGCAATACGAAGCACCGACGGTTCTAATTGCTTGTTAAGTATATCAAAGCTCATAACATAAAAATGCTAACCATCATAACTGTGCTTTTAAATGCTTAATAAGCGAATAGTTCGAAGTAAGCACAAATGTGATGATTGTGCCGATCAAAATTTGTGCAATCTTTGGGCCGACGGAACTTCCTTCGAACCCACACCATCAGGCCATCACCTGCGACAACCTTACCGCGGAAGCCATATGCATTTCGAGTCGCGGTACTTCGAGGCTTCGTGTCATTGCACACGTATGCATCCATTCAATTGCATTAACCGGCGTGCCGCTTTTCATGCCCCGTCCGACTGATAAGAGTAAGTCGACGCGTCGCGTGCAACGTGATAGTGAAAAATCTCGAGATCGCGACCGACGTATGCGAAGTATGCGCTCTCGGCGAAGAATTTATCGATTGCACATTTCAAATCCAAAGATTAAGGAACGAAGAAAAAAGGCGTCCTGCTAGCGTACATTTTTATTGCTCGCGCGCTTATTCTTCACAGTGCTAACCCCTGATCCGTATTTGTGCGTCTAAAATTATGCAAAATCTTATCCGCGCGTTGGATACATCGTCTCGTAAAGACGAATTGTTACTTCAAAACGAACCAGAACGCGCAACAATAATTTGGCTTTAAAATTCAAACGACAATCCGAATTTCAAATCAAACTTCGATAACTCTTATCTCCACGTAAAATGGTACTAAAAGTGCAACGACCCCTAACATTTCAATTCCAGCTCCTAGTAGTTCCAACAAACCTCTCCAATTGCAAAAGCGGATAAAGCCATTTTAATGAAATACAATACTCCTTTGCCATTTTCTGTTCAGCAGCATTATAAGAGTGCAGGCCAACTAGGACTGTTCTAATGCACTTGATACCGAGACTGTGCTCGGAGGTCAATAACCGTGCTAAGCCGTAACGCACACACACACATATGCATACATACGCGACGATTCGTTACTTTATTACCAGCGGGCAACGTCGATTAATTGACGGTGGCGCTCGGGCCAAATGAATGGACTTACGATAATGGGCCACACGTGTTAACGGGCTCGCAACGATGATGCAGTATCGACGGTCAACGACGACCCGGCGTGTCTTTACAAGAGCCGTTATTATTCTCGCCGTTCAAACTGCAGCCTTAAATCACCGCGGCCGACTATCTTATCGCGGCGCCCTTTTACACGCCCGTAAATACCGTTGTAACCCACCACCGTCACCAACACCGACGCGTCACCGTCTTCGTCGTCGTCGTGTCGTCGGCCGCGCACAAAAGTGCTCGACGCGGTTGGAGTAAGTAGCGAGGAACGCGAATGACACGAGGCTGGCGAGAAGAAGATGAAGAAGTCGTGAGCCGGGGAGCTCGCGAGATCGTAAATAATTCGAGCTGGCACAGTAATGATTAAGCAACTTAAACGAGATAAGACCGGTTTTGACGTAACCGACTACTCGTCATCGTACGCATGGCTCGGCGCGACGATAAAGCGGACGACCGAGCGAAGCAAGAGGACGCCGGCAAATAAATAATGAGGGGAGCCCGAACGCCGTACTTCTAGATCTTCGTACTTCCCCGATTCATCGTGGCGTGCGCGCGCGCGCGCGTGCTAATTTTCGAGGCGTTTCCGCGTATATAGCGTAGCCGTGACCCAAATTTCCGTGTCGTCTTGTCAAAATCGTCGCCTGTCACGTTTTAGACGACGTCGGTGGTGCGATGCGGTTGCAGGGTTCGCGCGATGCGCGGTGCGTTTATTGCGGAATCTATGAACAGTTTATGTGGCAGGCATTGATTTATGCGAACCGCGCGTAATTGTGGTGTAGAACGTAATAAGGAGCGGAGAATTTGAAAACATAATATTTAAACGCAACTTCACGGTTAGAACGGGTTTCGCGATAACGAACTGCGGCACACGGAACTAGAAAGGATTTTACGAGTCCAAAACACAGATATTTCTGTAATCGCCATTTACGCTTTACGAGAATATTGAAGTCTTAAAAGCCTGGCATTCGGACGATTGTGCGAGTTGATGACTATGATTGCGGTGATCCGTAACAACATAACACCGGCCTATATTTAAGTCGTTCCATCGGCATGAATCCTGAACCATAAAAACAAACTTTTACGTTCGATCTGAGAATCTCGAATACATCCCTGATTTACAAGCCCTCAGGAGCGAAAAACATATGTGGTCACTATCTAAGAACTCGAAAAAGTTGCTTCACCTACATCATTCCTAGTAATACCAGTTTCAAGTAAAAGATTTAGTTGAACCAAATTAGTGTTGCAATACGACTGCACATCGTCTGAGAAAAAATATGATACTATCGAAGGAAAGAAAAGAGTAAATACCTGAGAAAATATAAGTTGGAACTTATTGTACGCGTCTCTGTCCGTACGCATGCTAAACAGACGACAATTCCCAGATAATCCGGCGTTAAATAAATCAAGCCGACGCGGTACCTGTATCCCATTAATTCCCCGTGACAGTTTATCAGATACGTACGCGTCATTATGATGCACGCACCAGCCATGTCATGTCATCGGTTGTCTCGAGACAGTCTACGAGACAACACAGTGCATCAATTTCCTCGAATTCGTACTCGAAACTCGATGCGGCTGACAAACGATTCCGCCGGAATGCGTAGAACACATGCGATAAACGCGTTATGTCGGACGTCATTGGTATTGCTCTTATCCACGGGTTATGAAGTGCTCCACTTTTATCGTGTCGTTAAAACCGATAAGTCGAGAGATCAATTTTGTTCCGTATTCGAAACGTTATCCAAAAAAAAAACAAGTGTGATAACTTAAGAATTGTAAACTGTAAGAATGTCGAAGCTCACAAAATGATGATTTTCGAAAACGTTGCGATCGCGAAATCGTGAATTAAAAGGCACGAGCCGAAACAAACGGTAGCGAGACAAAAAGTAAATTACCCGAAAAACGATAATCGAGGAAACCTAAGCCGAAAAATGCGAGCCCACACTCGATTCCTGACGTCACACTCGGAACATCGTCCCCGGCGAATGTGAAAGCGAAACAGCATCAGCCGGACCGAAGAACCGTCGGCGAAATCAGAATTCGTTCGATACACGTAGACGACAATAAGGAAGGTACCCTGCGTAACTGTAGGCCGATGATAACGGCGTCCCTTTCCGATCGGTGCCAAGGTTTAAAGGTCCCAGCACGATCGTTCGCTGTCGTCCCTAAGAGCACCTCATTTTCGTCGGTCGCGGAGGAAACGTGCGAAAGGGCAGGCCAGCGCTAGCGGCGGGCAAAAAGGATGAAGTTTGGGGGGGGTAGAACGAGCGAGACAAAAGGCGCGAGCGTACGAGCAAGACGTAGGCACCGCGAAAGGGATGAAGAAAGGATGCCACTCGGAGATACTGAAACAGAATGAGCTGGGGTAGAGAAAGGGCAAAGAAGAAGGGATGGGAAAGAATAAAGGGAAAAGACGGGAACAGAGCGCGACCGTTTCGCCGCAAACCCGAAAATATCCATGTCGACCGGTATGTTGAAACCTGGCATAAGTTCTGGCGGTCTGCCAGTGGAGTGGTACTCGGTTGGAGGCCACGCCAGGCCAGAGGCGATCGGCCTCGCTAGTCTGAACGTCTACTAGAAGACAAGGAGAGAGAGAGAGAGAGAGAGAGAGAGAGAGGGAGAGAAAGAAAAAGATCGTTTGGACCCGCCGAAGTTGAGGACCGCTCGAATGACATCGATCGGAGCCACCGGTCGACTCTATGGCGCGTTTTAGAGCCGCATGTGCGAAAACGGTACCCGACGCGCCGTGTTTTATAACTAGAACATGTTCCGCGTCAGTGAGCCGAACTGGGGTCCAGGGTGATAGTGCTTTGAATATCATGGTTCTCGATAGTGTTACGTTTGGAATTGATAGTTTCGGCGGTATCGCGCGATGTTCGACTTACTTTGCTTCCGTATTGATGGTTCGAGTAGATGGAAAAGTTAAATGGACTCCTTACCGGAAGGTCAAAGGGAGGGAACCAGGTTTGTCGGAGGTTGATATGAATAAATAGTACTTGTGAATCAAGATATATATGTATATATATATAAGCAATAACAATATATAATTCCCGGCATAAATATGAATTTTCAATACGGAGAAAAACTAAAAAACCGCAACTTAGAATAAAAATGTTATTCGAAACCTTTACCACCATGTGCTTCGTTTGTCATTAAAATTAGCTCACAAACCGATAAAAAAAAATAATCAATCATCTCGATATATAGAAGCTCGTTCAAAAAAATAAATCCGCCACATGAGCAAAAAGCAATAAAAAGAGAAACTGAAAATGAATTAGGAGCTTTGATGCCGTGAAGTTCAAGAGCACTCGAACGCGATAAATCGAGATACTCGTTCACTTGCTACGGCGTATTTAGAGCCCACATGGTACGGGAAACACGTGAGGCGATACAGAATCGCGCGAAATGCCGTTTTGTTCGCTAAATATATCATGGTAGTGTAACCGTGCCACGCCGTAATGTAATATTAAGCTCGAGACGGCATTATTACGCTGCGCTATGTAGGGTGCATATCAAATCAGCTCCTCCATCTTTCTTTGCCGGCACGTGTCAGCGAAGACCAAGGTTAATTTTGGTGTTGCGAACGTAGCTCGGAATGTGAATGACGAACTCTAAGAATTTTGTTAAGCTACTCATTTGTGGATTTTTTTATATTAACCTCAGTAACAAGAATTATTTGAACATTAAAAAAATGTAAAACTGTTCATGAGATATTCGTCGAAGCCAGCTGTGATGTTTTAAATGGTACCGTAAAGATAGTATTTGTCACAGCAAAAGCACGAAATTTATTAATTGTACTTTCTAAATGTTTTCAATAGGAAAATGTGTGGTGTCGATTAAAACCACTCACAACTCATATATTCGAAAAGTTAGTCTTAGAATAACGATAAACTTTTACGGCACACTTTACGAGGAAAGCGGACCGAATTCTAACGACGTGTGCCATTCTCACCGATTCATAAATATAGAGCCAGTTTAGGATCCATTACGCAGTAACATGGTATTACAACGGGTACCGTAGTATTATGTTGTAATAGGGGTATCTTAAATCAGCTCGGATCAGGGCAGACCTTGTCGGTTCGGAGCGCTCGTTTAAAAGCTAAAAAGAAAACGTGTTCGAACCCTGTGAAATTGGTCGGCCGGTCCAATTGTGCACTGAGAACAGTGTTGAACCAATTTGGCACAGTGTAAGTAATTATGTCATTACCTCGTTATAGCTCAGTGCTATAATTCTGTCCATTGTGTAAATATAGCACTGTAATGGCGCACTCCTATGCCGTTCCCGTTATACAGCCGCGGACGTTCCAAAACTTACTCCCATACGGTAATTAATATTCCTTTTTCTATATTGCCGTACCTAAAAATTGAGTGCCCGAATTAAATTACTGGAAGCCTTATAACTTTGCATGCTTCATATTTGCCTTATAACTTTGCATGCATCTATTTGTACTTCACTGTGCCGAAGTAGGTGCGCCGATAAATTCAATGCACGAAAAGTTTTGCGCAGCCGAACAATTCCGTGCCATGCTTCTCAGCAGCTTCGCCAGTGGCTGGTATGAATATTTAGACGCGACGGTACTTCGAAAATCTTCGCTTCGTATCTTAACTAATTATAAAACCCATCGATGTTTTTCTTCACAAACTCTCGCCACCCGCTCAAGTTTCCATATACATAAACCTGACGCAGGACATATATTTTGCGACAGAACAAATGTCCAGCATCGCAAAGCCATTAACTCGATTGCATGCGTCGATCGCAATAAATCCAGGAACAACCGCCGCTTGTCAAAATATTTTCCCCAACCGTACCTGCCCGACCCCTTTTCGCGAGCGTCCTTAAGCGTCCATTGAAACGACTTACAAGCACAATGAACATCACGGCTCCCAACAGAGAAGTCTCTTTCGACGCCCGACGCGAATTTAATTGCAACCGATTGTATCGCGCCGCTTTGTATGCCCGACGCTCGGCGAAGTTAAAGGAGAGGAGAGCCGTCTGATTTCCCGTTGCAAAGTGGACTAACGCAAAATCGACTAACAAAAGTTCCGCCGCCAGTCGGGGGCGGCTCATTGTGCGACTACGGTACTTTCCTCGACCGTCGTCGCCGAAAACGATTTTCGCCGTCCTCGTCGCGCGGAATACATGAAACTTAAACAGGCGCTATTTGTGCATCCTCCTGGGAAAGGGTGTAACGCGTTAACCTTCTCCGAGCGGATCGCGCGTGTCTTATATATTACGTTGTTATACGTGTCAAGAGTGGCAATTATTTTCGATGTTATATGGGAACTGCATACAGCAATAAAACTTGCGTTTTACGCATTATCGACATAGAGCACGATTCATGCACATTGCCAGATAGTAAGTGATGGGAACTCGTAGTGAGATTGATAATGGCATTGCGGAAATACAGTGGAAATGTTAAGCTTACAGTCGGCTTGTTAGTACTATTCTTCTGTATTGCGAGAGATGCAGTGCTAGAACGTGGCAATTGTATTTCGTTTTTAAGCATCCAGATCGTTTGAAAATCTGTGGAGTGCGTGCTAATGACTGCTAACTGTCGGAAATCATTAGTATCAGCGCGAAGTGGTGTTTCACGGCGCTTAAAGTAGGTATCTAGGAAGTCTTAAAGCCCGCATAGTCAGGCTTGAGAATCGTCGCTATAACCTCCGTCGATTGCTTCGAGTTCGGGTCAAGTGAGAATGATTGAGGCGTCTTCGACGCGGGTAATAATTATTAATCCGCAAATGACCGATGGTGACACGTGATATGTATACGGCACGTACAACTGCGCTTCTTCAATCGCAGTCGTTCTCCGATGCTCGTCGTCGATGTCGGTGCATGCTTCTACGCCGCTCGATTTCTATAAGCCATCATGCCGGCTATCAAGAAAGGTGTACAGCTATATAGAGTAGGTTAAGCATATATTTGAACATCCCATTTCCCCGTGATTACCTCGCAGAAGTTCGGAAACTAAAATTCTTTCAATGAAACGGTTAATGAAATGGAATGTGTAAACTCCAGCTTCGTCTTTCCGAGTTCGAGACGCTTCTTCGTTAAGATTCTTATGATTTACTTAAAGGCACTTAAGCCGTCTACATTGAGCAACGTAGCGATGATGAAAGTACACAGACTGCAAAAATGATTATGTTTTAAAGATTTTTGTAGTGTGTTGAAGATCAATCGTTTCTAAATCAGAAAGCGCGGTTAATTTATTTATAAGCAAAAATTGATAAATCGTGCTTCATGACTTACATGCGACATTTGTGGTAGCATTGCAAGGTAAGTTTAAAGGAATATGGCGTTGCCGAGCGACCCGCAGGCGCGTTGGAAATAATCTTCCAAGCCACCATCATCATCTGTGTTAGACGTTGTACATCAATTCCGTCCTTATCGCGTCGCTATTAACATGAAGAATTCATAGTCATTCGTTCATATACGTTTGCCCTGATTATGGATACAGTACAGTTTCCATCCCATAAACCAACAGCGCTACCGTCATTTCTTGTGCTCGATACATTTTCTCAATGGTAATTTCGCTAATTTACATGTAATCCTACGCTTAACGATCCTCGCTAAGCATCCGTCTGCTTAAACCTCCCATAACATAACAACATTTAATAATGTTAGACACTGATACACTCAGTAACTGGATCACAACCTGAGTCTATACAAGTTTCGAACAGCTAATATTATCGCAATCACGATAACGTCATACAAAGCAGATGATAACAAGATAGGTACCGCAGCAGTAGACTTCAAGTTTCATAGCACTC
This sequence comes from Priocnemis perturbator, assembly GCA_963942575.1. Taxonomy (NCBI): domain Eukaryota; kingdom Metazoa; phylum Arthropoda; class Insecta; order Hymenoptera; family Pompilidae; genus Priocnemis; species Priocnemis perturbator. Next base: position 4,426,043 of record OZ012647.1, read on the forward strand.
TTTCAACAATAGGTACCGCAACCAGAATTTTTCGACTGCTAAGGGTCATACATATCAATCCATATTACCGATGTTCCCTTCCAAGAATGCGTATTCATCGTTCCTTTACCAAGGTATCCATGCTTTTAATATTCTCGTGATTTTCCTATAATCGTAATTTTAAACTGTCCAATACGCGCGTACCTGCCGCATTATATTGAAAAACTCATACAACGTTGGTCCGATCGCGCCTCGAAATAGACATGCCTTCTAATTGTAAGTCACGACTTTCCATCGACGCGCGCCATCGATCCGGCGAAACAAAATAATTGACCTTTACCTTGATCCCTGGCCGACGCGAACGATTTCGAGCAACTTGGAGGACTAACGTCCGACAAATGGCCGACGGCGCGAGCCAACTTGGAACGGTCGAAAAGCACCTGGCCCACCATAAAGCTCGCGTTGGCACGGCCGCGATTATGGCCCATCGCCGCGAGATGCACGACGCTGAAGGGATCCATTGTGACGACCGAGCCAAAGATAACAATCGAGAGGTTCGGCGTACGAAGACGTAGGCCGATTTCAACTTTTCTTCTCGACGCGGTCGCAGCTCGGAAACGAGTCGGTTCTACACCTTCATAAACCTTGTTTCAACGAATCGTAATCGTACAAATAATGCATTTTTATTGCGAATTGTTTTATGGGCGCATACATGCGAAATAGTAGAGTGGTACTAGCGAGGAGGTTACGTGTTGACGGAATTTTTCTTCAGTTTGCGTGCTTTGATGCGATATTTGAAGGTTCACCGAAATTCGTTTTCTGTCTGCCGAAGTTTCGCTCACCGATCGTGCGCTGTATTATAGTTTGGATCGTTCGGTCATCACGGACGTTTTCTATGAAACTTACAATTAGCTTCGTCGATTTGCTTTAAGGGAGCGAGAATGCGCCGACATTCGGCGCTGACTTTGGCTTTGGTGCACTTTGTTGTTGTTTGTACAGGGCAAAGGAGGCTCGCCAATGAGAGCGGAGGAAAATAGCGACCACTGAACGAACGACATGCGCTAATGATAACAAAAGGAAATAGTATTGGCGCGGGTGACGGACATTCGCTATGCACGTGCCTTGGTCTTCGATAACTGGTCTAGTTATTTATAATACCAATTATTTGCACCCGGTTTATCGATCCCAATTAATTCGCTTCCATTTCACGATTCCACAATCTTCCTTCTTTTGGGCTGTTACACAGAAAAATGTATTTTGTATTTCTGATTTATTTCTTCATGGAGAATACTGTGTTTCCGAACTCGGTTTTACGATTTTATATCAAACTACAGTCCAGATTGTGTACTGGACGTACATAGGTTGACCAGATTTATCTACGTAAATGTTGGACGGACCCGTATGCGTCTAAAAACACTGATATATAATACTGATATTATAAATAGGGGAAATTTTTGTAGTAGTAAATAAACTTTAATATCTTCTGTTATGCTGGACAGGGTGGCAAAAAAAGCTGGATGTCTGGTGACTCTATATAGTCATACATAGACTGCCGGTGACGAAAGAGTGTCGAGTGTCGACGGAAGGGACGCCGGACCGACAGAAAAGCGCGAATTGTGGAACACTGTTAATAAGTCACTGTCGCCTCTCGTTTATCCGTGACGAACGGTGAAAATTCTGGCCACTGGCTAACGAGCACTTATAATAGCAACGGTCGACGGAGACGAACGGTAGAGAATGAAGTGTTGACGCACCGTTGCCTCGCTCCTTACAAAAGTAAGCAATGTTAATTGCGCCGAGCGACGGTGTCAACTAGGATTGAATGAGAAGCTCCACATTTAACGTCACGTCCCGATGAACGGAATTTTTCGATGTCAATGAACAAGTTGTGCCGTCCGGTGCAAACCTAACGCATGCCTTGAAATATCGTTTTCAATCAAATGATCGTTTTCAATCGAATGCTCTTCCATGATTGCAGGCGATTTTTGTCAGAGTTTATTCTCTGCTCCCTTTTGTGGCAGTGGCAAAGCTTTATCAACACTGACGTAATATCGTTGACCGTTGCGCGTTGCATTGGGAAAGCAATGCGTTAACGAAGAAATCTCACAGTAATAACAACGTCGTATCGCACTTGTTTGATAACAACGCAGTATACAGTCCGGTAAAGTTGCGTAAAATAATGGAAATTCGTTGTAAGTGATTCAGCTCGACGGCTCATCCCGTATGCCGTATGTTCAGAAAGAGTTGCGCGACTCAAGACGCAAACCGAACGTGCCGTTTTTTCGAACGACCCACCGTGAATCAGTGGCGACGATTTTTGAGCGAGCGAAGAAAAGACGGCGAAACGTAGGACTTTCCTAAAATCGTCCTCCCAGCAGTGTTTTCTCATCTTTCAGCCTGTCTATCAAGCGGATTGACGCGGGTACTGCCCCTGGCGCGGCCGAAAATACACGAAGCAGGAAGAAGAAGCAGAAGATGCCCGGCGAGGTGGAAAGAGTCACACGTTTGTCGTCGTATTCTCCGCATGAAAACTCGCCTCGTGTAGGTATACGACAGACAAGATGCGTACAATCTGCGCGGAAAGTCACGGGCGAGCGTAATTCGTTGCACGAAATAAACGCTCACAACATTTCAACGTCCGCGACGATCTAACTGACAACGAGACCCATTAACACATCGGTTGCTTCGAGTTTTGTTGTTTGCAAGAAGGACATCGCACGAAATAACGAATATTTATTATAAAAGATTAAACAAAAATTCACACTTTGCAGACGACGGTTCGTATTATTTCCGTTTTTTAATATACAAGACATAACCGTTGAAATATTGACGCCACCAGTTTTGTGACTGAAACAGAACTCGACGTTAATTGTTTAGCAAGCCCATGCACGATTTATGATTTATCTGACGAGCACGAAACTTCGGGCGAGCCCTGTTTAATAATCAAGTGAAGCGACTGGCGTTCTCGACGAAATGAACGAATTCCATCGCTTCCGTGACATTTAAGTACACCCCCCCGGTATCTGGAACGTCACAGGAACGGCAATTCCTTAATTCGTCGCGAAACTTGCCGCATCGTCGGCCAACTGTTAATTCGCCTCGTCTCCGGCCCTAAGTTTCGTCTGCGCGAAGGCTTTCGTATTAATTGTGCGGACGATAGGGAGCGCGGGTATTTCATGCATTACCTAATTGAACCAACCTTCCCACGGAAGAAAAGCCGCAAAACCGCGACGAGTCTCTCTCTCTCTCTCTCTCTCTCTCTCACTCTACCGCCCGATAATGGAGTTTTTCGGCTGTCGGGAAAATGAAGTGAGACACTTGTCGCTCGGAAACGACGGAATCGATTGAGCGGGCAATTTCGATCGTGGGAGAAAAAGTTATGACGGCCGACAGCTGACGTGGCCGTTTTCGAAGGCGCGTCGTTGTAATAATATGTCGCGGACGGATCACGAAATTGTTCTCGTTCCGTGCCGAACGTCTTGACGGCGCGTGCACAGTTGTCCATAAACCTTTCGCTACGAACGGTAGGTATGTTACTGTCGTTGTTAAAGGCTCAGACCGTTTTTGCTCGTACGGATGACTTAATCTGATGCACGGCTTCGTTGACTGTATGAATGTCATGCAGTTGGAAGGAAGTATGCGTGTATTTATTTTGTCTAGTATCCATTGTTGTTTTTTTAACCGAGTTATTAACAGCGACGAAAACGATGTTAGTTTTATGATGAAGATAGAAAGATAAATTCATCGGAGGATGATTAACGGCGCGACGAAAAATGACGATTTTATGCCGAGCTGCAACGTGTTCGCGCAGAAGTGAAATTACACTTCATGGTGCCCCTGAGCCATTATTGGACAAGGGCGTCCTGTCAAACGACGCACTCTTGAAGTTTAATGGTGAAACAAAGCGGAAAATACGTGCTTGAACGTGCACCCATTTAGATGATTGATGATACTCGAAATAGCCCTCGGAACACTTTACGCCAGTATGATATTTTCATACGAATGTTCGACACGCTGCACCCTTTTTACTCTTCCAATGACAAAGCTGTGCACCGTACGAACAATTCGCCCGGAACACTTACAATTACGCCGATTGTTCCCGGCTTCTCGGGTCTCTCCTGCACAATAATTCAGCATTACGTTACTTACGACGCTACGAACATTCGGCACCCGCCCGTGCCGCGCATTCTGAGTTTCTTCAGAAAATTCACTACTGACATATTATAGCCTTGATCTCGTCTCCGTTGTTTACATGCACAGCAAGCCAATGGAAGTCTGCAGGTACGCAAACGTCTCGTCGTCAAAGGCACCGATAGACAAGAAATGCGCCGAATTCGCGAATTTTCCGAACGACAGGAATTCGAAGATACCACCCTATTTCTGTTAGGAGGGAATATTTTACTACGAGGTACTATGCCAGATGGCAGCTACATATAACTGTCACGACTAGTCGGGGATACTATTTTAAGGCTTCCCACCACTAACCAGAATCCAGTGTATTGGAACGTATAGCCATTTATTTGTGCCGCCCGAAGATGCTCTCGGACGCGGGACAACGAATTTACGACATAAACACGACGACGCCGACTAAATGTGCAATTATCGCGGTATGCGGCCGTTCATTATAACCGCCCAACCATCGACGCCCGCGAAACTGACACGGAATCGTGTACGACGCGCCCTTTTTTTCGCGTCCCCTCCGCGAACGACGTGATCGCGATCAAGCACGGTCAGTTTTACATGACACCGTTTCCCGTAACTGATTGTGAGCCGCACGCGCGACAAACGATGACTGAATTAATGCGAACGCTCCCTGCTGCCCGATCCAGCGTTTCACGCATTCCGCATGATCCGGTACAGAAATTATTATCCGTCGGCATCCGTGCGCGCCGGATATCGAGCCAATTATTACGCTCCACACTCTCGGTCGAACGTTTAAAAGTGTTCTCGAAAAAATAGAGGAGAGAAAAAAACAACGCCGAGAAAAGAGCTCCGGAGGACGTCGATCGATTTTCCGGATCGTTGTTGTCGCACGCGCCAAGCTTGTTACTGCGGATATTGTTAGCGAGAATTGATCAGTCGTAAGCGTATTATCCGTCGATCGGACCAACGGCAACGAGCCGAGCGTGCGCGATGCATGGTATTGTGAGTCCTCCCTCGCACCGCCGACGCCGCGAAAATTGATCGTCGGCCGCGGACGTGCATCGGAATCAGTAATTACGGCGAAAAGAGAGCAATGAGTCGTCCTCCCTCTTGCGCAGAATCAATTTTCCTTTCGAAACCGGAGCGGCAGCTCGCAGCACCGCGCGCGCGATAACAATGTTGTTAGGCGCTGATAACCGAGCTACAGCCTAGTATCGATCGTCGAGGGAAAGTGAATGAAAAATGTAACGCCGCTAAGCATGCGACTTCTTGGCGTCGAACGATCGTCATCGCTTCTGCCCGCCCACAGCTCCGCTGCTTACCGGGTTGCCGGCTCCGAGTCAATATGACGTCCCGCGGCACTCGGCAGTGACCATCGTCGATATCGGAGCAGATCGTTGATACGGGATTTCGCGTTTACAGAGCGCGCGTGGAAGCCTCCTTCCACGTCTGGATAACTAGGGTGAATCGTCTGCGAGGGAAAGAAATTGTCAGGGAAAGTTCGCGGTTGTCAAGATTGCTTCCTATGTTTGTAACAGCTTGTACGCCGCGATCACTACAGGCTGTTGAATTCTTTGGATGTTACTATTCTACTACCTATTGCTTATTGTATGCGTTATGGATTATTGTGTAGGATATGCTGGTAGTTAGGAGGCGATAAATGAAGCCGTGATTATTGAATTGATTATTATGAACGTTTGAAATGAAAGTTTCGAACAGAATTTATTTGCAGAATACGTTTCTGTTCTTATTGTGGGCGTTCTTTGGAGGATGCAGTGCTATAGACTGTCTAGACTTGCAAGAAATTTGTTGATCGATGCTAAGAGCATGCAACATTGTAGCCTGTAGAATGCGCAAGACGTCCGTTTAACTGACAGAAGACTAAATCAGCGATGCTTGTGACGGCCAACAGATCTAGCGTGGCCCGGCATACGTCCAGGATGGCAAAAGTATGCTGATGAGAAATTCTTGGCTTCCGACCGCAAACGGTTAGGTTAACAGATTGGATACGACTCGGGAGGAACTTCATGTCTTTCAAAATGGATATTGAAGTACGGTCTCCACATAATATGTTGATTGGTAACTACCTTATATTATACTTTCAAACACTTTATAGAATTTTCTTTCCCTACCCATGTGCAATATATCGCGAATCCGAAAGATAAAGAACAAATATTTATATACGTACGTATAACTAATCGCAGAGATAAGTTGCGATCTTTTGGAACGAAGGAACGCGAAGGAATTCAAAGTTTTAAAGTTAAATGTACTGAAGAGTTGATCAAACTCCACTCGATGATCGTCGCGCGTCAGAAAAAAAGTCTCGGAGACTCAGGTTATCGCAGTGACAACCAACAAATTCAGCTTGTCAGCCGCCAATTATTATTCGTCTCGTGTTCGTGTAATCGGCGTCTCACGTTTAGCGGTTCGTAATTATCGATGAAAACGTGCGATAACGTTGTGACACCATCGGAGATCACGACACAGATTTAACTGTTTCCGGCGAGCAAACTATCGGGCGAAGTGCTAATTATGATAATAACGATCCTTCCCCGATGACTGGCTGGGCTTTTCGGCTTCGAAACTAAAAGAGCGTCAGTTGGCCGTCACTAAACAAATTACGGAATAGGTGCTCGAGTAACGTGAGTACAATAATGCACGACCGCTAAGTTGAAGTTACACGGAAGTGGCAAGAATTCGACGCGTCTCATTTCTTCGTGGCGTACATCTGTGAATAAGGAAAGAAGCTGAAGGAGATTAGCGTACTTAACGCCGTTGATAGAAAGTCTCAATCGATACTACATATTGCTTCAGATTTGCAATAAAGCGTTGTAACTAATAATAATCTGTAAAATTGATTATCGAGACAAAATTAATGTACATGCTCAACGCACTTTTTTGTGCTGAACGTAAGAATGCAATGTGTAAGCGTCGGCGTCGCTCGCACTTCCGCATTGACGGTGAAAAATCATTTCCTCTCGCGCCGTATATCATCCGTAAAAAAAGAAAGCAACGGGGTGTGTACAAAGATTCGGGACGCGGGCGCACTAAATAACGGCGGCCGGCGCGTTCGAATCGGCATTTATGGGCCGATAAAGCGCGCGGGACGGGGTTAAGTAGAAAAATTTCTTCTAACTGGGTCGCCCCCTCTTCACGATCCACGGACGAGAATTCCACGAGATCGGGATCGATGCCGATCGCGGCGATCGGTGAATCATTGCGCAATTTAGCGCAATCGATGTGTGTTTGCAATCGGTGCCCTCGCTACCTTCGGTCCCATTATCTCGATTATCGATTGTTTATCGCCACCGCATCGAGCCGGCCACCCGGCCACTCTCGCACATAATTCTTTCACCCGTTTCGCTCCGGGCGAACGCCATTAATAGACGCGGCGCGCGGCGAGGCTGGCGAGAGCAAAAATACGCGTCTCCTTTGAATGAAACCACCTACGAGTCAGTCGGCGCGATCGAATCATTGCTCGGTGTTACCCGATTTTTGTTTTCTTCCCAAGACACGTTATTGCGCACTTGAATGATGCGTTGGTTTCGTTGAACATTACGCGTGCAATCGATTTTTATGATTCTGCAGAGGATTATGTCTCTCTTCACCCATCGGTTAAGAAGAAGACAAATAATTGGTAGTGCCAAAGATAATTGACATGAGCGGATAGATTAATATGTCTCGCTGTATGAGAAATCGGGCCGATAGATTGATCATCGACTTTAGCCGAATTCCCGGTGCGAAATGAGCCATTTCCTTCGCCAAGAATGTCGAGCATGTAGAATCCAAGGCCAATCGCGCGTAGAGCGGCGCGAGAAAATACATCACGACCACTTGAACTTCTGGTTCGTCGCTTCCCGAACGAATCGAATGAAAGAACCCCTTCGACCGGGAAGCCACCCGTGCGTCCCAGAATTAAATTTCTTAGGCAGGTGCCGGCACTTCGTCCCCTCTCTTTCATCGGCGAATAACGAGACACGCGACTTCTTTCAACGTTCTGCCGGATATTCCGGAGGATATCTGTATTTTAAATGAACCACGAGGTGCATACGAAATGGGAGCGTCGTGCGTACTCGCGCCAACATAAATATTCTCTACGCGCCAATCACGTGCGACGCCGACAAATTAACGGTTCTAAATTCATAGTTCCGTCCGTAATGATCGTTTAATGAGCGGCGTTAAACACGAGGAGTGAATCGTCCGCGATATTGCTTCTTCTTGTCGGTGGACTGACGAGAATGGCAAAGCATATGATATTTAATATCGATGCGGACGTAGTTATTTGTAATCACAGAGGTGCATCGTAATCGTCGGATGCGGTTTAATTAGTAAAATAAATTAAATTATATTTAACGCGTGGTAAATGGCACCAGTAATGCGAATTTGTAAAAGAAAAATAAGAGTAATCCGTGGTTAAGCTACAATTAGGACAATAAAGAACATTTGCTGGCTAAGTGAAGCTAGCTTAATTAAGGTTCAAATGAAAACGCACTTTCCGAGTTTATTTTCATTCGATTAGCAGCGCGAAACAGTCGATGTAGGAAGCGGTCGCGTTATTTCTTTGATTATACGCACGCCGACTGGGAAATGGAATTATCCGTCGGTCAGTGGTGCGGCTGTGCCTAATAAAGCCCCGAAACGAAAGTTTTCCGTCCCACTTCGTACGTTTCTGCTTCGTGCCCGGCCAAGGCAACGTCGCCGTTTACGAGATAGTGCAACGAACGAGCGAAACTGAGAGCAAACAAAGCGAATTATCAGCATAACGGACCGAATAATGCTCTTTCTGGAGAACTAAGCGTGTTTCTGCTAGGCAACCGACATTTCATGTTTCGCACACACACTAAGTGGAAATCGTTAGAAACGGTAATGTCCGTACGGAGCAAAACATGTCTCCCAAGACTTACTCTAAACTGTAAGTGAAACATGCTTTCGAGATAGAGATTAATTTCGTTCATGCGGTAAATTTGTGCTAACACAGAGATTGCTGAAAATAATAAAACGCGTGTAGGTAAGCGTTAACCAACGGACCATTAGGTAGCGGAGCTTTAATTTAACCGAGTTACGGTAAACGAGAGTTCGATAATATCCACACGGTGCCACGTTCGCGTCCTGTCCCGGTCGAAATTCGTTAGCGGGCTCAATAATCCGACGTTGAGTCGCGGTCTCGCGGGCGAATTCGTGGAAATCCCTGCAATTGGCGAGCACGTGCGAGCGATCAGCTGACAACGAGACTCGTACTCGCGGCGAAGCGCACGTCGTATCGTCCGGGGGATGAAAAAGTGAGCAAAAGACAGAGAAAGAAAGAGAGAGAAAGGTGCGGAGTGACTCTCCGCATTATAGAATATACCTACGGCGGGCTTATATTGCATTATGCAGAGGCGTGCACCAAGACGGGTGCACAGGGAGAGAGCGCCGGCACGAGGCAAACAGCTACTCGTATTTGTGCCGATCAATATGAGGGGTATAAACGAGAGCATTGGGAGGAGGCCAGAGAGCCAGGAGGCCTCAGACTTTCCAATTCGGCCAATTACGCCGTGTAATGGCTTCCCTCTCTTTCTACCCCCTTCGTTCTACCACCCTCTTTCTCCTCGTCTTTTTCCATTTCATCTTCCTCCCCGCTGCTCATTTCGATCCGTACTTCTTCGCTTTGTCGCCGCACTTCGCGCCCCTACGCTGCTCCGCGCTGACAGCTGACATTCATGAATAGAGTCGGCGCGACCCCGGGTGCGGGCGAAAAGTTGGCCCGCTGATGGGATCGCGCGAAAAAGCGAATTTAATTTCTGCGAATCTGGCGCCGCGTGCACCGAAATTTGTGATCACGCATGAACCGTGCTCAACGAATTTAAAGGTACCCCAATGCTCGTATCGCATCAGGCGTCTTGCTCCGTTCGACAATTATCGTCGCATACAATCTTACAAATTTCTAACGGAGAGTCCCTCAAAGAAAATACGAAAAGAATAATAAATCCACGACAAGAAAGATTGCACTTTACATCGCTTTCTTATTACATTTCAAAAATATCTTCGTCTCGTGCCGAAAGACCTTCATTCACCGCAGCCGTCCCCCCTCGTGCCGACCAAAGCCTGGCCACGTCGTGTCTCGAAAATTGCCGGCGACAGATCGCGGCAGGCGGAAAGTCTGCTTCGACGGGGGAGGAGAAAAAGTGAAATTCGCTCGGCCGAGAGGGCAGACCTGCGTCTAGACAATCGGATGTCACGCGACAGAGACTTGCATCGATTCCGTCGGCCGCGTGCCGCGTCGCTCGCGCATCCAGGACATCAGGAGCAGCGCGGCTACGAAGGGAGCGCGCGTTTCAAAGGTGCGAAGTCGCGGCTGCCGAGTGTCACGGGACTGTGACGAGTAATTGACGGTAATTGAGGAGCGCCGCTGTCAGGGCCGAATTTAGCCAATCAATTTGCCGTGCCCGCGAGCTTATACGAACGCGAGACGCGGCTAATTGAGGAGCGGCTATGTCGCGCTGCTCGACGATATGAACGCGATGGCACGTTTCTTTCCCATTGTCTCTCGCCCACCCGCGCTCTCGGCTTTCCCGGGCGTGCCGAATTCATTTAGCGGACAATTTTGTGCAGCTTCGTTAAGCGTTCGACGATGCGAGCTCCGGCCGATACGATTCGTTTCCTTTTTTTCGAGGCGCTTTTTTCGCAATCTGTTTCAGTGCGTCGTGTACAGTGATTGTGTGTCTGCCTAGTGTAGAATATTATGTGGAGAGTCCGTATGCTATCCGAAGAAAGATAACGAATCTAGTTAGTAGCGGACGAAACAACGTGTGCCATCGGAACACGTACCAAGCGGCGTTTCGTTATTGCCACGTGTTATTTGCATATTCATTCATACCGCTGGCGTCTGTTTATCTACGTCAGTCACCTACTTCTTCTCTGGCATGTACCTGGCCATTATATCTTCGTTTTTTCTCCTGCCAGTTAGCATCGTTGGAAGGAGAAGAAGGCATCGGTCGACGGGATCGTCGTCAAACATTCAACCAGTTCTGCTGTTCTCCTTGGAATTCACCGGATTGTACCCTATCGACGATCGCGACTTTATGACGTTGGCATTAACGAAAGCGAATTGTAACTAGCTGAAATAAATTTCTGACTCGAGGTAGTACGATTTAATCATGTTGGCATTGGCTAAAAGTCATCGCGTTTCACTATAATTAACTTGAACTCTGAGTTTAGAACTGAGCGATATTAGATCGATGATGGTATTCAAACTTTATTCACTTCAAACTGTATTCCCTTTATACATTTCAACCAACGAAGAGTTGAGTGAATAAAACTAATTGTGGGTCATCTGAAAATATTAGGAGAATAGCGAGGCTAGAGAAGCAATATTTATTCTAAATCTTCACCCACCCATCCTTATTCAGGCAGGTTGTCGACATTTTGACACTTCGGCCCGCTCCTAATTGTTCTTTTGTGTGTACATTGCGTTCGTCATAGGCTTCGTAAATAAGAGTTTCGTTCTCTCCTGCACCACGGTGTAAATTGGGAACAGTTTTGTTTTCTACTTAGAAAATGCCCTCAAGCATGTGTAGACGAACGTGGGCTATTGCAATGGATGAAATACACCTCCATGTTAATATGTCATTTTTTATACTAGAATCGACGCTTACGTTACAAAGCTACTTTTCTCTATCGTAACATATAATTTGCTTGCGTCACCGTGACCGGAATGCTCTTTGAACTTGAATAACTCAGCGACTGAACACGATTCTTATCTCATTCTCATTGTGAGTGAATTTATTTGTCCGTTCGGCTCAATGGAAAAACAATCCTACATTACTACCGTACAACGTTTGTCGATCACTTCTCAAAATGTCCACAGCTCTACTTTATCGGCACTATTGCGCGACGGAAAATTAAAAGAATCTCACATTAATCTGACATCTGACTATCAGGCCAAATGCATCGCGCAACACATCGTATCCTGCGTGATAACGATAATGCTTGGTAGTTGATCTTCAGCCCGACAAATAACATCGGCTTAGTCAATACAACATTTCAGCCGATCAAGGAGATAAAATTTGAAAATCTCGAAAGTGGCAGACGGAATGCAATTAAAATCGACGCGTCTCAAGAACTTTGGCTCGCTTAAGATATTCACAGTCATGAAAAATGAAGAGACAATGAGCATAAATATTGTCTCCAAGCTTGTCGCGCGTGTAACGAAAGCATACTTCAGCATTCGACGATGCAGAAAAATGATAATTTCAAAATATGACGCTACATGGGAGGAAAAAGAAATGAAGCGCTGCAAGGTTTACGCACGTCCTGCCGGTGTCACAAAAGTGAAACGTCCGCTTCGCATGTTTGCAAAAGAGTGACTCAACTAATTTGCAACTGCCCGACGTCACCTTCACGACGAAACCTGTTTCGTTTCTTGTTCCGAACATATTGTATTAGGATGAAACCCGGGACGCGTTCGGCCAATAACGAGCGGATGCTAACGATCGATCGGACGGTGAGTGCACTTTCAGCGAGGAGCAGCGAACAAAAACGAGGAGACGACTACCTCCGATGTATACATTTAATTCTGCCGAGATTAGCCCCGAGACTTTTTAACTCTTTTGAAATGGAGCAGACGATAAACTCGAAGAGCGAGCAACTTTTTCGATTGCGCAAAACGCGATTGTACCTGAAGTGGACTCGAACCTCGCTCCGAAGATAAAGAGAGCGAGCAAAAAATAAATGGGGGGGTAGAAAAAAAACAATGAGAAGAAACTTCGCGCGCATTGTGCGTCAGTTGGCCGCGCTAATCCGTTCCGCGAGCGTGCCCGCTCGCTTGGAGATAAAATCAATGGGTTTGAGAATGGGTCTTCCAACACTTTACGCCGCCCGTCCGAGGCGACGTCATTTGGACGGTGGCGGGCTTGAAGATCGTCCTGGCAGGTTACTCCGTAAAATAGCATTTCCGAGAAAAGTGTCCTACCGGCGTTTCGCGAATTCGAAAGACGCGCCGCGCGTCCTAGTCCTGTTAAAAGAATAAACTTATTACACTAATGATGCTCGGATATCGGAAACGGACGGCGTGCCAGATAAACCAAATCACTGGCTAAGGTCAATCGGCAGGAGAGTCATTGATATAATCCGCGATGGAATATTGACAGATAGCAGATTAAAAGCAGTCGATTATCAGTAATGGACTGCGTCTCGCAGATAAATCCAGGCATTTCAAGAAAGAAAAAAAAAACCGCTCCCTCACTTCCCGAGTAGACACATACTTTCGAGACGGTGCCACGACCTGCTGAAGAGCTCGTCAAGCTCTTCCGAAAAGAGCACACATCCGTTTCCCGAAATAAAAGCTCCAAAACACGACTTTTACCACGCGGAAAATCTCGACCGGCGAAACATATCCGCGCACTCGAAATATACACATATTCGAGCAACGCTTTGAGCGACACACATGTTCAAGCAAGCCCGACCAGCATCGATCGGCTGGAAGCATTCAAAGAATTTCCCAATGTTCAAAAGTATCTCTGCCGGGATGTGTATAATTGAAACTTTCGTACCTATCCACTGTGGAATTGCTCGAATATCTCGATATTCGCCGAAAGAATTACAATTTCGCGATTCCGGAGCTGGATCACATGGGTGACACGAGGGCGGTGGGCCACACATGTTCGGTAAGGTTAGTACCCTGCCCGTTGGACGACGATTCGGTGCTAGGCTGGCCGTGCCAGCTTCGTCGAATGCCTGCCAGTTGAGGTTGGGCAGACGAGGCGGCGATGAGGTTAGGCTAGCCGAGTCACGTGGTGCGCCACGGGGTCTGAACGAGGTTAATCGGGAGACGAGCGCCGGCGCAACAATGAACACACCAACACACACGCTCCCTCGCAGGCTGCCCTCAAATCGTCTCTCTTTCCTTCGCCCGTCCCGTCCTCATCTCTCGGTTCGTTCATTCGTCGGTTCGTTTGGCACATCAGTTCGTGCCGTCTTCCTCCCTCTCTCTCTCTCTCACTCTCTTTCGACATACCCCTCGTGCGCGTCTTCCCGTGTCATCGGGCAATATAACGCACAATAGATGTCCCGCGAGCTCGAGCTTGTCGAGCAGGAAGAGAAGTGCATGCATACATATCGGAGCAGAGCGGGGTGGCGTTCGGGTTGCGCAGCAATGAAAAGGCGCAAACCCGCTGAAATGGAGCACGCGATTGCGCTACGCACACGCACACGCACACGCATACGCACACGACGGGCGCGCGCGTCGCGCCCGATCGCCGCCAGCGAGCGCTGGGGTAGCATTTGCGCGAGTTTCGAAGGTGACGACGAGTCCGCGCGAAGGCACAAACTCGTCGGCGCTCGGCACTCGCGAGCGCCAGGGAGAGATAGAGTTGTTGGCACGAATGCGCACGAGAAACTGAGACGGCGAGGGTCTTCCACGGAGTGGGAGTGAGAGAACGAGAGGGAGAAAGAGGGAGCGAGAAAGAGAGAGAGAGAGAGAGAGAACGAGAGAAGAAGCGAGAAAGACAGAGAGAAAGAGAGAGAGGCCAGAGGAAAGAACGTGCTAAGCACGCGTTAAGAGAAGAGCTAACCATGCGTTTGGAGCGCGACAGGACGGGCGAAAAAGGTCGTGGGCTAGCACGTCGTGTCCGCGAACGTTTCGACGAGAGCTCACGCTCCGTCTGCACGGCTTCACGCCCGCTTCCTTACGAACGGAGCGCGGACGAAGGGCACGGAACACACCGGAGGCGGGCGAGCATGTGAACTATAACCGCAACGCGTGTGCCTGGCCGGCTGGTGGTGGTAGCAGCCGATGCCAGCGGTCAATCGTGTCGTTCGACGGTGCTGTGGTACTTACCGATCAGCGGAAAAATACTGGGCTGGTCGAGTAGCGACTTGAGGCTGTTTTCAACAAGGGTGGGAGAGGAACGGTCCTTGTCACTCATTTCACGCACTGCGCCACGAAGACCGCACACTCGGGGTTACAACGCGCACACACACTGCTGTCGTGACACCGTACACACCGTACGCGAGTGAAGAGACGGATAGATAGAAGTGGACAGCGTGAGAGAGTGAGAGTGTAGAGTATAGATAGATAGACAGAGCGAGAGAGAGGAGAGAAAGAGAGAGAGAGAGAGAGAGAGTGAGAGGAATCCGCACACGCGATTCGTATGTGTGTGTGTGTGTGTGTATCGTGTAGTACGTTGGACGATTAGCGGTGTGCCTCCCGTGGGACACGATAATACGTTTCCTCCAGGCCGGCAAGGGAGGAGAGGCGCCCGCACCCGAACCTCTCACCTCGTCACGCTGCTTCTGCTATCGCCTGAGACGGCCGCGGCCCGTTCGAACACTCTCGGCACGTTAAAATAAACGCGGAGCGCTACCCCGTGCACGGTGCTCTTGAAAATCAATCTAAAAGTGGCTCGGCTGGTGGCGCGATCTCCTGGCCGACTGCTGGACCGACTCGCGATCGAGTGAACGACGCCTGCCGCACTGATAACGAATCCCGTGCCTAGTTTTCCCTTATCGGGCTGCGCGCGCATCCCGAACGAAACTCCCCACTATCCGCAGTACAACCATGCCTAGGCCACCTGACTTCGCGCCACTCTTCGATCACGACTCTTGCCCTCGTTTGTCTCTCTCCCTCTCCTTCTCGCCCACACGCTGGCTCGCGCGCGCCGTCCGCTTCCTTCTCGCTTTTTTAAGCGCACGCCGATTACTTTCCAACGAATCCTTGCTCACCCCCACCCCAGCGCCGTGCCCGTGAAATCGTGATCAATGTCTCTTTGGAAAGGTTGCGCCGATAGGTTTTTGCTGCCGTTTCGTCTACCGCGATCAACGTGCGAGGCCGCGTATCGCACGGAGTGTCGATTTCTGCTACATTCAATGTTCTCGACTTACCGTGTAGGTTAGTTCTTTTTCTCGGGATTACTCGCGTTACAGATTTGGTCTTTCGTTGTGCCTTTGGGACTGTCCATTTGTTCTTGATAGGTACTTTTTTGCGTTCGGCATTTGTTGTTGACACTGCACCGTTGCAAACTAAACGTGCTGGTAGTAGGTGTGCGTGTTGAATGGCGGGAAAAATTGGTTGGTTTTGAAAAGTATTGCCAACCACGTGTAGAGCGTGTTGGTCGGTAACACGAGATCTACCTTACGCCTACTGCCCCTGTCCACCCGGCAACCTGGTGTACGGGCGTGCATAAGGAATGGATCTCGTAATGTAGCAGGCAGACGTCGGGTGTTGCTCAAAATTGAAACTGTTATTTCTGTTTATTCGCCCAATTCCATTATTTCTTACAGTGTCAGGAACCTTATATTACGGAAGTCTAATTGTGATAATGAGGATTCGTCAAATGACAAGAACGATGCGGCTGTCATAACATTCGACTTTACTACATAATTACAAATAAAATTGACAAATTTTTGCGAGGAAAAAACATGCAGAGAATGGTAAGCCGTGAAAGACGAGAGTCGTTGAAATAACATTAGCTCAATCTTAAACGCTAGGAAGAACATTTGTGTTCTCGTGCATTACACAGTTACTAAATTAATAATATAGGTTAGAAAAATGTACAAATTTTGCATTCTCCAGTAAACCTACGACACCTTAATGTATAAAAATCTTAAAAATGCGTTTCGTAAATGCCGATCTTAAATGGAAGAACTACGAACATGGCAGAGTTTATAGACGGATGCAGTTTAGTTATCTCATACTACGATATTTAGCTTACGTTACGACACATGTTCTTTATATACGATAAATGGTCGCTTCGCGTGTCGGTTTGTTTAATAATTTACGACATTCGTTAACACGTACGAGTGAATGGTATAATCATAAGATGACTTGCACGAAATTTTCTATTAATTACTAGCTAACAGACAGACACAACTTCTAGTGACATGCACGTTATTGTTCACTAAACGCTAAGATAAGTTAAGGATATAGACGTTTTCATTTCTGTTTCTGTGTATGTACAACAGTTCGGGAGGATGGACTATAACTGAAGATTCGAACGCGTCTTTCTCGGCAAGTCACGACGTTGATTGTCGAGAAAGGATGAACTTTTGATTAAGAATCAATGTGCGACCGAATCTGACGCTCTCAATGAACTCGAACGAGCTGGGATCAGATGTAGATATTATATACTATCCAATCTTAGTATTTCCGAGTCAGGCTCTCTAGCAGCACCCCGAGAAATTACATTTTTAACACCGGACTTAGGAAACTTTCTTTCGGTTAACAGTTCGCAGTCAACCACGTCTGATATAAAAGGCGATAAATTCATAAACGAACCTTCATCTGGGTGTTCGCAAAGTTCCCATCATTATGTTCGATATCGATAACTGTCGAGGAAGTTTCGACAAACTCCTCTTTCACCCTCTCTTTCTACCTTCGATCTGTCTCCTTACGATAGTACGGCACACATTAATTATAACTTTCGCGATAAACTATAAAGTAGAAACAAGAACTCAAGAACTTTACCCAATATTCGTGATTATAATTTGAGTCGTCCAAGACACTAGCAATAAGTCTGGCAGTTCCAAAGAGAAAGAGAGCCTAATAAGACACAAACTAGTTTGGTTATTTCGATCCTCTCAAATTCCGTATGTCACTCAGATTTCAATTAATAAAAGTAAGTACGCCTGTATTTCTCCAGACACAACAACCTTTTGATACCGTCAATTATTTTCATATGTTAGAAAGAACCCCTAGCATAAAAGTACAAAGTACAGAACCGGCCGTTTAATCCAACATTAACTCTGTGAATTATATCTAACGCTGTCGCCAGTCGGTAGTTTGTACATACGTGACTACTAACATAATTGTGGCAGTGGAGGATGGTTGATTGACGGGGTTTGTCACCCTTATATACTTGAACGCCCGAAAATTTCCGTAGCTTGTAGAAATTCCGCAGTATTGGCATTGCGCCCCTAAGACATTCTACTTGGTTTCGCGCTCGGTATTCCAGCCAATATTGGCATACACTACATTCCATACACTCTGTTCAAATCCTTATTACGCTCTCAGAATTCTTCAATCTTATCGACGCGTCGAGCAGTAGGGTAAAGTATGTACAAAACTATTCTCAAAGCGAACGTTTCAAGATTGCCGTTCTACCTACATCTAACTTATTGAAGTCGGCAAGTTCGTCGATAATGATCGTTGCGACGATGGGACATTGACGAGCGGCGCAAGTTTTGTAACTTCTTTTCAATCTTGTAAACTGGCATTGTACTGTTAAGAATATCTATCATGAGGTCGATACGTCTACTAGTATTATCATAATAATCTAATTAAGTTTTCATATCGATCTTAATATGACTGCCATCCGTGAACAATCTTTAACAGTCCTTATAATTGCTTCATTTGTTAGCATTACAAAATGTTTGTTGATCACGTCATTCAGTATCAACGATTAAACAAATAGGAATTATGTACAAATTTATGCACTCCACCAGCACCACGTTTCAAATTGCGACGCGTACCGATGCCGACCGTTGCACCAAAAGCGTGCCTCGCCTCAAACAATCCACCCTATACTGCGAAACTGTGTACACTTGGCCAGAACTAATCGAACGCCTAATCAAACGTCTCATGGCAACACGTGATCGGAAGGCCCCCTGTCATCTAAAAATCTTTCACCCTACAGGGAACGAGGCAATCGACACTAGCAATAATCAAGAAAGTTTGGACGTTCCTTCAGCTCGCATCAGCTCCCCCGAAGGAAAACGCTTCAATCTCATCGTCACGACGAACAGAACTCTGTACACATCCCTTCTAGAATAGCCCCATAAAAAAAGTAACGAAAGAGGAGAGGAGGCGAAAAGGGAAGAAAAGCCGGAAATCCGGGCCTCACTTCGCGTTACTGAAACTCGTGTGCCGCTGACGATCGCTGTGACGGTGGGAGATCGTCGATGGACGCGAGCGCGCCCTGCCTCAGACCCACACGCTCAACGATTCCGTGGTGGCCAGAGAGGCGGAGAAGCTGGCGCTGTGCTGCTTGACCAGCGCCTGGATCTCGGCCGGCGTCGAGGACCACCGTTGGTGCCTCATCTTGTCCAGCGGCACTTCCGGCAGACCGACCTCCGTGTGGCAGCCTTTGATAGGCGAAATCGGCAGTCCGGTGGGCAGACCCACCTCTTGAAAGGAGCTCATCGACGAGAATCCGCTCTCGTCCTCGGCACTGCTGACACTCGTCGCGGGCTTGGACCTCGACGACCTGCTCGGCTCCTTCTTCTCGACCTTCTTCGCGCGTCTGTTCGGCGTCGACGACGGCGTGCCGGCGAACATTATGTCCCGCTCGGTCATCGAGACGTTCGAACCGGAAGCGGGGTGAACGTCCTCCTCCTCGGTCGTCTTGCTGCTGCCGGAGTTGAGTGACGTCGCGTCGAGAGACCTCCTCACGCCCGGCAGGAGATGCTGCAGAGTTCGGTCGGCCTCGATCACGTTTGACGCGGACTTTCGGAAGCACGTTCTGCTGTCGCCTTCCGTGCTGCTCGACTCGTTTCCTCGGTCGCTGCCCGAACAGCCGGCGTACGACGTCTCCTGCAGCGTCGTCGAGTTCACGAAACCGCTGCCCTGAAGGGAGATGGACATGTCGTGATGATGGCGGTGATGGTCTACCGGTGATGGCGAGAAGCCGTTATCCTCGATCGGACTCACTCTTACCAGATCGGGCTCGCGCATGTCCAACAGCAGTTGCACGGTCCTCATTAGTCTGTCGAGAAAGGTGTCCAAGTGTTACTTTTTCATACGGCTCATTTTCACCGACGTACGTATTATCTTGAATTCTTCTTCACACTAGAACTATCGAATGGTCAAAATGAATTTGACATTTTACTGTAACGAAGGCTCCCTCTTAAGCTACCTTACTTTTCGAAAATCTATCAATGATGTATGTACCTCGATAAAAGTCAGGAAAAATTCCCGGAAATAAGATGTCTCGAGCATCAGCCTTCATTCCAACAAAATGTCAGACCAGTCATTTTGACTTCTCGCCAGTTCTAGCGTCGATACACTGACTCACACTGAGTGCATCTCTCAACGAGCATACACTGAGACCCCACGAATAAAGCAGAAAACGAGCATAAAATATTTGATAGCAGAGAAAACATTTAAAGGTCACCGACCGAGGCACGACGGCGACCTCACGGATGCAAGATCCATTGACGGTGACCTATGCGAAAGGCCACGCGGAAAATTCAGCCTATCGTCGCATGCTCTGACGAACCGTAGTACAAAAACGTAAGATCCGCACCTGGCAGCCTCTTGCGACAATTTCTTCGGCGGCACTTCGTCGGGATTGAGCTCGACCTGCTTGGGCCGTCGATAAACGACCCCGTCGTGCGTTTTATTAAGATCCTGGAGGGGTTTGGAGCGGGGTGGGGTGGAGTGGACGGGATCGTTCCTGCGCAAAACGGACCAAGTGAATTCGCGCGATCCCGCGGCGCCCGGCGAGATTTGCGTCACGGACTTTGCTCGCAGGAATCGGGTGAGTCCTGACGAGGAGGACGAAGACGTCGAGGTGCCACGACTCGGCGACGAATCGGCGTGGACGGTGTGCACGCTGCGGCTGCGCGGCACACGGCCGGACGAGCCCTTGTCCTTGGGGTTATTCTTCTCGTGAAGAATGTCCAGGCTCTTGCGGGCTCGGTCCAAGAAACGGACGACCTGCTCCATCATCGAACGGCACATTTGTCTGTTCGCCTCGGTCTGCAATGGAAGACAGTTGGCGATCAACGACAGCTTCGTCATTTCTTCGTTTCGCGGCTTGTTTTATCAGTGTGCAAGATAGTTCAACGCTATGTCACAATGTGATTTGCGTAGAACGCGGATCAGGCTATGTTTCCACTTTCGTACTGTAGACCTCGAGATTACGGAGAATCGTGTGTCCTTTCCAGTTTTTGATAACATGAAAAAGTATTTTGAGCGACGAATGGCTCAGAATTCGATCGAAAATTCGCAACGGCATAAGCCAAACCTACTTCAATCAAAAAAACTACGAAAAAGTTGTCCTTAAGAAAAATGGAATTTTTCGGTGGAGCGAGGCTTCCAAATCCGGAAATCAACCAGGAGAAAAGGCTGAATGACCCTCGTCGAGAGGGAAATCCGATTTGCCGGCCTTGTGTCATGAGTTACGTCAGACGATATCGCGTAATCGGAACAAGGTGAACCGGTTCGCTCGGCGTTATCAGTTTTCACTTTTCGCGCGCGAAATTTGCCATTTGCCTAGGGGACACGTTAGACGAACTGGTACGAACCTGTTTGAGCTGCCACTGGAGTGTGTCCACCTGAGCTTGAAGGAAGACGCTGTCGATCAATTGAACGTGCGGCACTTGGTTCGTCGCAAGAACACTCTGCAACCTTCGATTCTCCTCCGTCAGTGTTTGACATTTCTGAAACAAAATAGCAAGACCATAAAGCATAAGCGTGCGTAATCGATTTAGTACTGCACATAAAATATTCTTAGTTATAAGTACAATGTTGTGTCTGGATAAAAAGCGACGATTGCGAGTGAATGGGAAAACTCAACAAAAACTTACAAAATCTGATATAATTGTTATGGAGTCTGTAATTATAGACGGCGTGTATTGAATTATGAAACTAGCATTACCGAATGTACACGGTTAACTATCGAGGCGTGTGCAAAACGACAATTACGTATCAAAGGCCTTCTCGCCTACGCTCGATACAAAGTACCTACGTTGGTGCTGAATGAAACGTAGTGGATACCGGAAGTTGACTTCCTATTCACCTGACAACGCGTGGGAAGTTATTTTCGGAGCACCGCGCATTCCTGTTCGGAGTGTAAGAATGAAATGAATTTTTGAAGTTAACTTCACGCGATGCAGCAGCGGCCGGAAGTGTTCGCCGTTCTAATTAGAGAGCTGAATAAAAATTAATCACCAGCTGGGTCAATGCATCTTGTATTATCACGCATTCAGGAAGCCCACGAAGAAGAGGAACCAAGGAGAGTGTAACAGACAATTGAGTTTGGCGAGGTGGTATATTGCACGCGTAAAATGTACGTATTGTATTTGGTGAGATGATGCATTCGTATCTGACGGGAGATCGTTTTAATCACTCCCCGGCGACATTTGTGTGATTTTCATAGCTTCCCGGCCACGACCTCTCCAGACTTTCCCGGAGAAGAGGTAGACTTCGTAATGTCGAGCCTTTCACTTAACGTGCCCTCGGAATACGCCTCTGCGGCCCACGCTACTCACCCAGGCAAAACCAAAAATACGACTGCACTCGACTTCCCTGATTCCAACGCGTTCATCCCGGAATCGCCGTTGAATATGCAAGTGCGCGGTACATACCTCGATGTATCGCAATTAGATACGAACATACGTCAACCTTACATTCTCTACTACCTTCGACTCGCAATGGTAATATGAAAATTTGTGGAGATGTAACATGGGTTATTTAAATAAGTAAATGTCTACGGTATGTAAATAATAATATTTTCGTTTGGTAAATGCTTAAGTGTTCTGGTACCGTAACACCAACGCATTACCGAACAATGATAAACCAGCGTAGACCGGCAATGACTAGTGCAAGTCCAAATACACCTCTTACTCATTCCTTCCCCCATAACGTCGAACGCATGAAGAAGCACGAGCAAAAAAAGAAAGACGTGTCCACACTTGGCCTGCAGGACTTGCTCCACCGGAACATCGTGCATTCTTGCAACCTTCTTTGCTCAAAGAAACAAAAACGAATGACGCGAAATAATTGTAAGAGGTCTCATTGTCAGACGTAGGATCCGAGGGGTGCGCAAAAACAGCGGATGACTTTTTGTCGGTGACAGAAGAAACTCCTCGACACTCCGATACATCCGACAGGCCTGACATTGACGCAGTCGCTGAAGTCGAGTCAAGTGCGGAAGAACATATTCGGCCGACACAATGGCGGGAGAAAGAGGCCTAATGACAGCATTTCGGACCTTTTTCCTTCCCGCTGGCCAACGACGACCGACGCAGACGCCGCGTGAGACAGCCCGAAGACCAAGACGACGACGCGACGGGCCGCGCGAGAAAGATTTCCTTCTGGCATTTCCATACAATGGCGGGAAAAAGACGGTACGCGGCCGGTTGCGATATATCCGGCGATTGCTCGCGGTTGATAACGAGCAGCCCGAGTCCGACGAGGAGATGTCGAAAGAATTGTGCATCCACCACGTGAACCGAACGGCCTGGCCCCGGGTGAGGCGGGATTCGTTCAAATGGCAGCGCGAAACTTTTTCCCTTACCGGCGAACTGCAATGGGTCGACGTTGATCGTAATTGTTCTAGTCTAGAGATCCCGTAAAATGGAATGTTTGCCGGGTAAATAAAGTCTTGTGTCGCCGACCACTGTACGTCCCAATTTTCACGGACTTTTGTCGCCGTTAGGCGACGCACTGCTGAAAGTGCACTACGTCGAAGTTTACAGTGCACGCAGTATCCTTCATTGTCCGCATAATCGGGTGCCGGGCAAATTTGATATATTTCGCTGCAAGTTGCGCAACAAACGACACCGTTCAATGACCGCCTCGAATATTACTCTAATTGAAACATTCTCGACGAAGAACGTACACAACGGTAGCTAACAATCTCTACGTCTACGTTCCCTCAACTTTCTACTCCGCATTTATGCTATTCATTCGACTCATTTAGACAGAGGGAACGAATCGAATTTATAAGATATTTCGAAATTGCCCACGTAATCTTATTAGCTCGCCGACAATTTGATCCACACTTTGTATACAGCACTCGACCAATCGTATCAACGCTTTTCAACGGCTGACGAGTAGCGATCGGTAACCGATAAATTACTCTAAACGATCCACGCTCGCGTAAGACGACACTCCGCGGTCAATAACAGTCACGTCGTAAGACAGAAAGCCGATGTGCGAGTCGATTATGAAACACACAGCCACGCATCATAATTTACACTTCATTCACGTGAATATTCGCCGGCAGCGGTGAACAAATGCGTCGGCGCGGCTGTTCCGTATGCATAGTGCATACACGTCCAATATCGAAGGTAGTAATCTACTACTAAATTACGTAAGCCGGGGGGTACGATCATCTTACGGCAGAATTTTCTTTCGGCCTCCGGGCACCACGACCATCACCACCACCGTCGTCGGACAGCGGTTTCTTGCAGAATCGCCGGTCTGCGTAAGGGAATTTCTACGGAAAGCTGAAATTTTCAGTGGCGTGCCGAGCGGATGGGGTTCCGCATGGTCGCTCAGCCTGAACCGTCCACCGACTGAATACTATCGTGTGACGTCAGTCTGCTACGGTCACTGCCTGAATTATTCAGTATTCCTTCGTTTCTAGCCGCAGCACAGACGCGGCGCAGCGGCAGATTTGCACGAAAGCTTGTTTTCGCCTGACCTGCCCGTTTTCATACGGCCACTGTCCTTTTCCTAGTTGTCTTGTTTTT
This sequence comes from Priocnemis perturbator, assembly GCA_963942575.1. Classification (NCBI taxonomy): domain Eukaryota; kingdom Metazoa; phylum Arthropoda; class Insecta; order Hymenoptera; family Pompilidae; genus Priocnemis; species Priocnemis perturbator. The sequence goes on from OZ012647.1 coordinate 4,450,559, forward strand.
TCGTTTCAGATGCTTCCCAAATCAACGAAAACGAGGCTACGGTGTTTCTTGTATTTTATTCGCAAGAAACGCGACAAGACACGCGTCGATGTCGTTTCGGCAATATTTCTCCAATTCACTTCCGACCTCTTCAATTTCTTAATAACATTGCGTTGACGGGACCCACGTTCTCTGCAACCGTCGGGATTCAACCGTTTACCCGTTGCGCAAGTTTCATGATATATCATTTGCTTAGTTAAAATCATACGCTCGACGGTAAGAAGAGAAAGTCGAGAAGCGTGCGCGGCGAGTTTTCAATTTTCATTCGATCCGACAATCTAATCGCACATATTGTCGAATTACGCGCAGAATGTTTTTCTTCGCATCGCCTGTCGTCATTCGCTCTCCCAATCCCTTATTGTCGTTGCCATTAAATAAGTTAGCACGGGCAACGACTACGTCGAGTTACACGCAACCCTAACCGTTGCCCAACAAATTGTGTCGAACTCGCGTCAGACGAGGCGGTCAAGTAGTTAAGAGATGCAATAACCAGACGCGTGCCCAAAGCGACAGACGCGCTCGAAAGTCAGGTTTAGTCACTGTTGCGCGCGTAACAATGAGAACGTACGAAAGCGTACCGGACTCGAAACCGGCGAGGGTAAATCGCGCAAGCGTAATTTCACGAGCGACCAACTTTATTCGGGAAAACGGACTCGCCCATTTACTTCCAGGTGACACTAATTTCGTCCCTCCCCGGAGCTCGTCGTTCTATAACGCTGCGCCAAGAAGTGCCATTATTGCCGCGGAGCATAACTTTCGCCCGAGATTCGGGAAACGAAGTAAACAATCGCCGACGACCGTCGACTTGTTCGCCGATTTCCTGCCAAATCTGCAGCGAACGTTTCGTTACGATATCCGTCATATCGGAAACGATCGTATTTTAAAAGCACGCCAAAATCTATGATGCCGTAATCGCAACGACACGTCATAAAGCGTACGTTCGATTCCGTTTGCTTCAAATTACCACCGTGTATGTCTAAAACCTTAAGACACAAACGACACTTGAAGATAGATACTAATAATTAGAACGGATATCGCGGCAGTTTCGAAGAGCTTAATTTGAGAAGAAAATTAAGACAGCGACGGAGTCCTCCGGAGGAATCTTAAGCGAAGGAAAGTTCCTAACGATCGCGGTGCTCGACGCGAAAAACTCGATAAAATCGTACAACCGACGTCCACGAGACTAACTCTTCCCTCGTCCTTGTAACTAATACGAACTTTACAAAAGTACACCTGCTCCTAATCTCTCTTGTCTCCCACAGCGAAGCCGCGCAGATCGACAAGGCTGCTTCGGCCGATAGCAATCGAAAATTACGCCGAGAATCACGTTCGTCGTCTCGTTCGCATAGAACGACCGCGATCGTTATTTTAATCATTATGGCGCGCTCCCTCGCCGCAACCCCCTCGGCACTTTAATACGGCGAACGCAAGTGGGCGTCGATGGTAACTCTCGCCATGCTACTCGAGCTAGAGTTACCGAGTTAGCTAACCGACAGGACAGAGGCGGCCAGCCAGCCAAGCGACCGGCTCCGTTCGATTTTTCTCGGGCATCGCGAATTAGATAGCCGGGAGAGTCGAGCGTGCACGCTCGCAGGCTCGCTTAATTAAGTCCTCGACTCGCTTTATCTCGCCCTTACGCAACGCGCCGGAGGAGAGCGCGGGCGTCCCTAGCTGCCGCCGTCCGTTTTCTCACGCTTCTGTCAAGCAATCTGCCCGGCGCCGATTTATCGCGCGATAGAACAAGCCTCGGCCGGGGCGGAATATCGTAAAGAGGAACGAGGCTTCCGTAAACTGCAAGGTGCATCGACTCACTCCACGCACACGCTGTGACAGTTCAATAAACCCGCGTGCGCGCGCTTTCCTACGAGTGAGCGGACTTCAAATTATGGCTTCGGAGTTGGGAGCGAGTGGTAGGTAGGTAGGTAGGTAGGTACACGCGCGGATACTGGCGAGCCTTGAATGGCTATCAGGATAACGCCGAGAGCTCGTTCGTAGACTTGGTCTTCGCACACGCCACTCATTGTCCTTCCTCGAGATCTCGTTCTCTCCCGTGCTTTCCACCGCTGCTGTTCTGTACTCATTGAATTCCCTGGCTGGTCGAAAGCTTCGGTGTATGCGAAATTTATAATTGTGTGCAATGAAGATTGAATTGAAAAATTATTGGAAGAATTTGAACTTAACTATATTTGTACAGAGCCATTGTGTGATGAATCTGTAGTCGAATAGCGTAATCTGATTGACGCGAGATCGGCGGGTCACGCTATCGAATCTATCCGTCGAACAAACGCACGATGATTGGAATCGTCGAGAACCAGGACCCATTAAAGCGAGGGTAATCCGTGGAACACGTTTGTCGGTCGGGAATACGAGCCGGGGTTGTATCGATTTACGCCGATGGCTTAACAGTAACTGACCTAGTCCTTCCTGTCGGACGTGACCCGCGACTCGAATCTGTGTGTGCCCTTCGCGACTCGCCAGCGTCGAGTGGGCGTCGAGAGGCGTCTCTCGTCGAGGGCGCGACGGAGATTAATCGCGTGAATTATTGAATTAGCACTAGCCGCGACTCGCGGGAGAGGCAGCGAAAGGGGCGCCGATGAGAAGTTTTTTGTCTAACGCGCCGAACGAGCGAAACAAGATCCCATATCGCCGTGGGCTTGTTTAATTAAAGCCGTATCGGCTTCCATTTCTTGCCCCTCCACCGTTCGTCGACGCGGCCGTGATATATCACGCAAAAGCGACCACGTGCCGAACGGGATCGCTGGCGCGTAGTCTTCGATGCTTAATGACACTTTATAGGACGCGCGCAGGGCTCGCGGTGGATCAATTTACTTTTCTTGCCCACGCAGATATGGGAGTGCTCGGCGTTGAGCGCACAGGTTTGAACGGTTTATTACGGACGATTATCCTCGTCGAACGTTCCGGCCAGTCTTTTTCTCCAGCAGGCGCCTCGTTATTGCGCAATCGGCGGTTTCTCGTAAAACGTACGTACGACTTTGTTTTTGGAAATGATTCTATGGGTACGTTGTAAGAACTGGAATAGAAATCGGGGCACTTTATAAATAGCACGCCTATCCGTCGGGCGATTATAAAAGTGGTCCAAATCGAGACCCTAATTGAGAACTTTATTTTTTACTGATTTTATGTTTAATCGATTTACATTATAGGAGGAGTGAAACGTCAAATATTTGCGTTTTTTGTTTACTTTGTCACACAGTTTTCATAATTACCGGCACATATTAGTAAATCTGAGCAAGATGCTGATTGTTCATGCTGTGGTCTTCCACGGCGAAACAGGACAACGACTATAGTGAATCGTTACAGGATAGTTAAAACTTCCGTTCGATTCATCAGAGGAGAGATTCCCTTGAGAAAGCCTTCTCGATCTATTCCAATTATAGACGATTGCAATTTCGTGCCGTTCTCGACAAACAGCTATTATCCCGGGCTCGCCGGCACGATAATTCTTGATATCCGCGCGAAATATCTCGTTTAATTAAATCCGCTCTATCCACCGTCCCTCTTCCGCCCTCTTAAGATCGATTCTAGTTCTGATTTATCACCGGGCGAGACGCACGTGGCAAGTCGAATCGTTACACGCACTCTTGGAAGTTGAACAACGCTTATTTTATCGTTGCCCAGTGCTAGTTTACGACGGTGTTATTGCACGGCAAAATTGTACGGCGTTGAACATGAGTGGTGTTCATTCTGAGACTTTGTGCAGTTCGTATGAAATATCTTACAATCCTGCATGCGAGATATGTACTTGCGAATTCATCTGTAGGTGTGACAATTTTAAATACGAGATAGTAGAGCATATACCCAACGTACTGATAAAACTCAATCTATTTGCCAGATACATATATTTCTTGCATGGTAAAGTTCATCGACGAGAAACAGTCCGCAGGGACGTTGATAACCGAGCTCAGCGCAAAAACGTTCGTTCGCCGAAATGACACCATCCAAGCTGAATACCGTACCGCACCGTAGTCGCCGGCAGCTTCGTGCGAGAGATTAATGGCGGTCCTGCGTGGCGACCTCAAGAGAGCTGAGCTTTTCTCACCGTGGTTTCTCTCACAGCCCTCTTTTCCCGACCTAACTCAACCTCCTCGCTCGCCCACTACCATCTTTCCCGCTTATCTCGATATCTGCCGATCGATCGCGATCCCTTCTCGCAGAAAGCAATAGATCATTGCACACGGTCGCCCCGACAGAAGTACAGTCCGCTGATTACTTAAGGTCCCGTGGAGTGCGCACTTAATGAAGAATCTCAGCGCCTTTTTCAGTTCATCAATGAGCATCGATAGGCTATGATCCCTGATTCTTATCTCACTCTTTCTCTCACTTCGCTCGACACTCGCGTTTCAGCCGTGTTATAAATAACGTTTCGTAATTCAAGCACGGACTCGGATTACGGCGGCGATGAATATTTGATGAGAAGGTTCTCCCGTCCGGTCAAGTAGAGCGTCCGTCTGTTTCGCGTGTCGCAATGCGAAAACGGCCGAGATCCTGGCCGATCGTTTGGGCAGACTCGGAACGGACCGTGGCACGCGAAATATGTCCCCCCGCACCACCCACGATACTTTTTCACTCGCCCGACTGATCGAACGCAGAGGAATGAGAGACGGCGCGAGGCTGTGGGACGATTGACATGCGACGACGCGAAGGCGTTATCCGTCGATGGATCGTCGGAGTTCAACGTTTGGACAAGCTTTTGTCGCTTGTTAAACGTAATCATTGTACATGAAATATCTCCGGTAGCATGAGAATTAATAAATGTGTAACGGTACAACGCGTACGTTGGGTGTCGTTGAGCAGATTACTTGAAATTTGCAATTTAGGACATGAATACCATGGATTATAATAAAAACAAAAGTGGAATATGAAATTGAGGAATTAACGCGACAAAACGTGACTGCAGCGCGACCACTATCGTCGGCTTCTGAAATGTTATCAGAATGTCTGGGCGGCTACGATAACGTCAGATAAGCGCTAGACAAAGGTTTGCGCCGAGCGAGAATGAATGGGGAACGACCGGTCGATTGAGCAACAAACATCTCGCGCCGCAACTTTTCCCGACCGATATTACGATGTGTACCGCGCGCATACATAGGCGGACCGAGACTTTTCGCCGCAGAAAGAAAATCGGCGGACAATGCATTCCCGATCGGACACAGGGCATTGTACGGACTCGTCCTGCGCGTACGTCCCGACGCTGGAGAGAGTCCTTCGGGACCACGCGTCGTTACGGCATCGGGACGCATGCCATAATTTGTGGGCAGCAACGGATCAAAGAGCAAGAGAAGGAAGGGAAGGGGCGAGGTAAAAAGAAAAATGGAAGCGGACGGAGGTGGAGGCAAGAGTGCGATTGCAAAATTACATGACAAATGATAATACGTCTCGGCGGTAACTTTTTTAACATCGGCGCGAGGAGGTGGAATGGGAAGGTATTTTGAAAGAAGTGAAAGTGTCAAAGGCGTGGGTGGAGTCGGGAGAGCTTAAAGTCTTGCCTATGCATAACATTGAATTGATCGCAATTATTTTGTAACGCAATGTGAGCAACAAATAACTATGGTAACGTGGCAACGAAGCCGGTGGATCGTATGGATGTAACAAGAATCAATCGTTAAAAAATGATGAAACAGTTCGTAGCCTCAATTTTTTCTTTTCATCCAAACCATCAAATTCGTTACAGGAAATATTGTTTATCGCTTATATGTAATTTGAGACAAGAACGGGCCGGCAAGTAACGTTAACTGTGTCGGTAACTGCGGCGTATAGGAGGATGATAAGAGAAGAAGAAAGCACGGTAGAATCAGAGACCGTAGACGTCGACATCAGATCCAGCAAATGGGATCTCGAGGAAGAGAGAATGGCCGATAGTCACAGCCAGACTTCGATCTCCGACATTGGTATTGTGCACCCCCAACTCGACGACTCTGTCCTCTCTACCTTACTCTATCGCCAGTATCGACGACCCGTCACGAAGCCAACGCTCACTTCATTGCAAAATGACAAGAGCGCTAAGAAGTCGTGAGAAAATCATGAGGCGCAGGACGTTGAAACGAATAAAGTATAAACCATCGGAAGTTTATATACGCGCCGTTATGTTGCATATGCATATAGACTTTGTTACGACTTAACAAAGTTTGACCGTACTACAAAGCCATGAAAGATCTAAAAAAGCTAATAACGCTCGACGTTGTTGTAGTGTAAGACGATCTCAAGAAAGGTCTCATCAAAGATCCTGTTGAAGCAGCGATACCTAAAGCTCGATACTATATACTTTATTAAATTCTCTTTTCATACCATAGTGGCAGATCGAAAATCAGGAACTTACATTGCAATGCAACACTGCACGTTTCTCGCATAATCCGATAATAAAATCTGTCGTCGCACTGGCACACACCCCCAGAGCCCGTTACCTAGCATGCCCCAGTAGATTCCGCTGCCGATAAAAAGAAGAATCCTAGCGACGCGATCCGATATTTCGGATTGATGCGCCACACAATTCGATCGCTCGAAGTGACGAGCCCCGGAATTCTCGATTCGCATACAATCCATCGAAGTAGTGCGTGTCGCGTGATGTTCCGCGTCGCAGGACGATGGAAGCACGAAGGAGGAGGTAATGTCGAGAAGCGGTTCCCGCGCGAGTTTCAGCCATTCCTTTTTTCCTCGCGGCCTTCCTGCCCTCACCCCGGCTTTTATTATCAGCGAAGCGCGGCCGTGGTCGGACAGAAATTCGTAACGCAGACTGACTTTTATGAATCCGTTCGCCTTCTGCCGCACGACAGCGTATTTTGCCTGCTCACTTTTACTGGCGAAAAATGCTTCGTTGCCGCGCGAGTAACGACTGGCTGGCGGTCAGCAAGACTTACGACAGGAACGTTGGAAACTTGAGTTTCTGGCTAGTTTCGCTGGACACGCTAATGGAAAATTCACGAAACGTATGATTCGGGGAACGATATGCGTCGCAGTCGGTATCGTGTCGAATGGATGCGTGTGTAAATGAATATCTAGAAATGTTTGTGCATGCGTGGAAAGCACGGGAGACCTGGCGAAGAGAAAGGAAAGGTACAACAAAAAATGAGATCGTGCGGCATATCCGGCACCAAAATAACTTTGCGACTACTTGCACTGAAATCGTACAACCCGAAGTAATTAACGAGTAATAAGAGTGGCTGCTTGGAGCGAAGGAGAAGCTGAACCCGGAATGACCTCGAGATCTTCTTGCCGTCTGCCTGGGCTGCTTCCAATTTACGGTACGGTATTGTAGATCCCCGTTACTTCATTCTTCGCTTTCTTCATAATCGAAAAGAAACTGAGCATCGCCGTTCCGAAATGGGCCCTTTCGCGAACGAACGCACCACCTGCTGCCTGCAGGCGTTTACGTCGAAGGCATAATGCGTTGGCAAAGGGTGAACAATGTCGGAAATGATTGTGCGTACAGGTCTCACTTAACGCGTTAAACATCCACCGCCGACACGCTCGGATGTGCTTTTTACTTATCTCCAGACAATACCGACGAGTACGTGGCTGGGTTCCTTCCCGACAATATTCTCCCACGTCATCATCAAGAGCGGCGTTTCGTATGGAAAAGTTTACAGCCTATCAACGGTTCAAACCACGCAGACCGTTACAGCCGCTAATAACCTTAATCAGACGCGCGCGTTCAACGAAACCAACCGACAATCTCGAATATATCATAAACTTCATGATTTATCAAAATTCTCATACCAAAACGGCCGCTGCCACATACAAAATTCGTATAATCGATTCGAGCCTCAAAATAATTGACACGCCAAGACCAGGGAAGATCCTCCGTATTCGCCGTCTTAACTAGAAATGCAAAAGAGAAGCGTGAAAGAGGTTGTCGCTCGCGTTAAAGCGATCGTTCGCGGCTCATGCCGACGATTAACACGTCAACAACGATCGCAGTTGTTCGCGCATAAATCTCGCATAATTCTCGCGCGCCGTTCTGGCATAATTTAACGATTTGTCGCTAACGGTAATGTTAGCGCGTCTGCGCAGCATTCCGCGCCGTCATCGCGGATTGCCGATAAATTGGCGCAGCGGTCGGAAAGCCCTAAATTGCACGCGAGGCGGAAGGTAGGAGTCACCTAATCGCCAGCTCCCGGCGGCGTGCGAAATCGCATAAGCGCTCCGATAATGACTCCCGCGGATAGCTCGTGCAAGCTCCGTTTTCGCCTCGGCGCTCCAGAGATTTCGCGCAATTTCGTCTAACTGCCGCGATCCACCGATCGAAGCTCATTCGGGACTCTACTCCTGCGGCTGGTCGGTTCCGCACTTCCCGGGAACGCGTACTCTGCCGCAAAATGCTCCCTGTAAAATGTCGCGAGGTCGGTCGGAGTTCAATCATGTCGGATGCTTGCCAGACAATTGTTTTCCACGACGCAATCGAGCGACGTTTGGTGCAGCAAGCGAGCGCGTCTGATACGTTTAGACTGCGCGAATACGGCAATTGTGTGTGGAAAGTGCTGCTTCGGTGATGTTGGGAAATATGATAGGGTGGATGTTATGCATCGAAATTGAGGAAAAAAGTCGTTGTATATAGTCTGTACGCGTAGGGTGCGCGCACTCTATTGTGCCGCAGCTGCAATATCAGCCGGTGAACTTGATACGATTGCGAAACTAGTCGCGACTACATATTCTGTGAGCGTTATACCTTGATTCGTAAACATTATATGTTATATGATAGAGAACAAAATTACTCTTTCGAGGAAACATTCGATACTCTAACAGAAATCGTAGAAATTCTCCGAGAACGTACGAAATGACGCACAATATAGACTTTCTACAAGTCGCATGCGTAAATACTTGTACAAGGAATCAAGCAAATTTGAACAACCGCTCATAATGCGCTCGCTACCATCACACGGATTGAATATCGTAACATTTCAATACCGAATGATTTATCTCGATGCATTGAAGGCAATCGAGCTATCGAGCGAGGGTTAGAGATCCTGCTCGCGCGTTGAGAAAACGTTATCCTTGAGCCGTAGCTCGATTCAAAGCGAATTTCTGCATCGGCCGATATTTATCACTGTTCCAAGTGCGCGCGCGTGCAAGCGCACAGCGCACAGCGCGATTTATCAGACGCAGCGAGTGTGCACACACGCGAACGCATTCGTACACGTTCTACATTCCGCGTTTGATGGCCCGATAAAAATGCCCAGAATGGCCACGCATTCTTACTCGATGACCGCGGAACAACGATTATACTTGGCTGCGACGAGAGTGAAATGTGCAGTAGTCGACGCGATAAGAAGCAATGAAAATGCAGTGAAAGATAGTCGAGATCGAGAGAACGTCTTAAAATAAACATCGAATAACAGCTGAAATTAAAGAAACTGAAGCAGGAGCTTGCGACATTTGATGGAACACCATTTTAATATGGGTAACAAACAGTTTAATGTATTCATCGAAAAGTGTTTTTGCTCGTACGATTTAATATTGTACATAGCAATAAATGTTTTCTTGTTATTTTTCAATGCGGTGAGATGCGTGAACCTGAACCGTAGCATGTTACAATATCAACAGGCTTCCTCTATTCGTGTACGAAACAAAGAAATAACGTTACGCGAAACCATAGATCATGCGAACTAAACCCACATATCATTTCCTGACAAACGCATCAAGCTAATCTCACGAATGCGAAGCCGTATGCCAGCGCAATGTGCCTCCAACACATTACCTGTCTGATTATACGCCCGCTCTTCCCCGTGCGCTCGGAACGTAGATACAGAGCACAGATCAATGATGCACCGGCTAGTGGAACGTCGAAAGACATCAGGGAAATAAGTATCCCCCCCGCGAAGAGATTTGCTGACCTATCGCAATGAGAGTGCTCGCGTATCAACTCGAATCGGACGATAAACTAATGGATTCATTTCATAGGTCGGTTCGCGTTACGAGAGATAGGATTATCCGAGACTGATTCGCCGTATCGCCGACACTCCCTTTCTATTACTCACGTGCGTTTCAGCCTAATTTCAAATAACCGAAATATAATGACAGAAACGCAAGGCCTTGGTAAACGATAGGCGACATTGGGAATCGAGTGTATCATTCAGTGAGGTGATAATGCCGATGGGTGCATGAATGAAACATTGAACGATACCGTATCGATTTACGCCACATTAGTTCTACGAACATTTGCCTATATCCAAATTTATGTCAATGCTTGCAAAATCACACATAATCACTGTAACGTTGACGTTTCTGATAATCGCTACTTAAAAAAAAAACAACCACACTGCGCACTCGACGTTCGACTTAAGTTCGCCGACAGAACGTACGCAGGCCAGAGTAGCAGAAAATGAACTGTATCGACTCGAAACCTCGAAAGGGTACTCGTCGATCGCAGTTTATTGACCGCTTACCCCGAACAGTCGAACGGGAAAGAACTGATCCGCATTGGCACTGGAGTATCATTATCGCGCAACAAAAGAGCCGAGCACGGAATAAATCAATCGACTAAAACAGGCTCGCCTGGCGCCCGACGAATTCAGCCCGACATTCCGCTTCCGACGGAAACGAGGGCGGGGAGCAAAGCAAAACAAAGCGAAAGAGGAAAAAAAAGGAAGGCGAAGAATCGAGGAATTCAGCGAACGCACGAGTCGCGTGGAGGAGTTCGTTAGGACCGGTTCGTCGAGCAATTAACGGTACGCGAGCGAATGTGTGGAAACGGCCTCGTGCCAAGGATCTCGGAGGAACGATTGGGTTATGGGTTAGGCCGAATCGGAGGCTTCTTTTCGACAAAACGAGAAGTAGGTGAGAGAGGATAAATACAGGATTGAGGCGAGACACAAAACAGACGGAGAGAGAGAGAGAGAGAGACAGCAAATGAATGAATGAAACGAGTGAGGGTAACGAAGGAAAACAATAGACACTTTACGCCATAATATATACTCATAGACAAGCCATTCGTATACGAATCCACGAAACAAAGTGAGGCAAAGATAAAATCATCTATGTGACGTCACGTGTGGGCAAAAGATAATTCCAAATGACATTAACTGCATGAAGTACGTTCTATACATGTACAAGCAGCTATGTTCAAATTTTCAATTAAGATCACATACAAACTTCCACACGTGACGTCATCCAGATCATTTTATCTTTGCCTCAAAGCAGCTGCCTAAAGCCGTGTCTATTAGTATATATGGTCCAAGATAGAGTCGCTAAAGGGGATGGCAACATGAGAAATGCCGGTGAGAAAAAAAAACAGGACTCGGTGTACCGTACAAAACGGTTTCGCGGAGACGCTGATATCGGGAGTCGTTAACCCGCCGGGACGACCCGCGGCCAGGGAAGTGTGAATGGGAATCCGTGAATAATAACAGATCGCGTGAGATAAAGCTGAACGCTGGCTGCGATCGTCGGCTATTCATACCCGGAGGCGAACCGAGAGATCCCGGCGAATGTGCGTAAATGCAGCTGGTACCAGAGTCGAATCGGCAAGGAGTAACGGACGGCTGGCATTATCTGTAGGTACTGCTACTTTAAGAAAGATTACGTCTCGGATAACATACGATCCCGATATAAGTCGGTAGAGAAAATGGCTCGAGACAATTTGGACAGTATGAGAGAAACAATAGTCGCGAATGGAGAATATCCGCGTATCAGTAGGATTTATTTTGGAATCAAGCCTATTCGGATTTTTGTTCTGGTAGATGGTATCATTGGGCGCCGCGACGATAAATGGACGATTAACGATCTCGATTTCTTCCGCGCGACGGTGGCTGCCTTTTTCTTTCCGCCTGCAAACGAGAGTAATGAGAAAACGCGGACCCCGGGACACAATTATCGGGCGGATGTCGATCTCCCGGAGAAAATAATCGTTAATGAAAACAATGGAGTAGCAAATTGAGTCCCCGCGAGGTCTTATCTGCTGAGAAACTCGCACGGGGAAAGAGACGACCGTCGGCGAGGAAAAACGGGAGAAAAGCTTCGTCACGCGTCGGCCAATGGCGTGAAACGTGTATACACCGGGTGGCTCGCCTATACGTGACGATGCGAGCAGTACGAAATAACGTCCTGTACGTGATGAAACTCTTCTTCGTGGCTGCATTCGAACCTGTTCAGCGGAAATCGATTTGTCATGTGATGAGAGTTATCGTACGAATCGAGACTTGTCCAACGACTTGTGGTCGGGATACGAGTCGAACTAATTTCATACTTATTTATTGTTTCATTATCGATCGCAACTGCACATCTCCAGTGCGGTTATTCGATTTAGCAATGTGAATTCTTCACGTGAACGTACAACTAATATTTTTCATATTCACAAATGCGAATGATTGAAGCATTCTGTGCAGAAGGTGTAGAGCTTCAAGATATCTTCGAATGAAATTCCGTGTATACATTGGCAGAAATTATATCAAATTACATCGCAGACGAAATGCCGGAAATACTCTTGGCATATCGTCTGCCTGAAGTAGCATGAAACACAACGGAAAGGTTCGTTTGAGTAGAAACACTTCTATACTAGACTGTAGTAGAAACTAATTGCGTATTTAGCCGAAACCACTGAACCGCATCTGAGTCTCGACCTGTTTCGCGCAGTCACCCACGAGTCCAAAACCATCGCGAAAAACAGGAAAGTGCGGAGTGAGGAGGATGGGGCGAATGGAGTCAAGAATGCACCAAGGCGTCGCTACCAAGATGGCGCCGCGACGCTGCATTTATTTTTGGTGCATTCCAGGCGAATGGCAGCAGAAGCCCCGCGGGGTCTAACGTGCAGACGATGTTTCGCTAAGAAGATCGCGCTCTCGTCTTATTGGAATGCCGACGTGCTCCCTCACCTACCCCCTCGCTATGCCTTCCTTCCCCCAAATCACAATCCCACCGCGTCGTGTTTTCGCGGCGGAAATCTCGGTCGCAATTGTTCGTTACTCCGACTTCACCAAAATATTTCGCGCTCTTCAATTAGGTCACTCTTCAAAGAAGTTCCTCAGGAATCCGTGCTTATCATTATCAGAACGATGGAGCAGTTGATTTCAACGTTTCAAGCCTCCCACACGCCCACGACAACGACGCCACGTTCGACTCGCAATTACTTCCGAAAATGTAATCATCGCACGGAACTGAAGATACGCGCCGGCGGGCACGAGAGTAAAGGCGCGAATAATCGTGGCTGCGACGAAGTGGATAAGAGTCATTCGAAATGCCCCGAACATTCGAGCGAGCGTGCGACAAAGGCGAAAATTCTTCAGCCCTGGTGCTCTCCTTTAATAAAGCCCTGCATTGAAGAGCGTTTCCGTTAGCGGCTAATTGTAAGCCAAAGGGGGAATTTTCTGAGGGGTACGCAGCCACCGATTCTCGCGCGCTAATTAATTAGTCGTCCCGCGGTCCTCATTGCCGTCTACTGTTTGCTTTCGAAACGTCGACAAGGGAGGCCTTTGATGTCGTCGAAGTGCGTGCTGAAGGCACTCGCCTCGGCTAATCAATAAACACATCGAGCACTTGTTCGCGGCGAGGGAGGGAGCCATGCCGGGAGGCGCCGCATTAACGATAATAACTAACTGCTGCACTTAAAAGAACATCCTGCCCCGCGGACCGGCGGACCACGCTGTTGGTCGCTCTAAAGCGGCGTACAATGCGTCGCGGCACGCACAATGCCGACGACGGACGTCGACGCACAGGTTTAACGAGATAGAACAATACGTCGGCGAATTAACCAAGACACGTGAAAGCATGTGAAGCGGAGAGAGATTGGCGTCGCGCAGCGCGAGTAGAAAACGAGAGACGGAGATGTATGCGCTATTCAAGGCGGCCCCTTCAACGTGCAACTTTCGATTTCTCGATCATCAAAAGTCAATTGTCTTATATACTGTAGGAATCTTCAATTATCCAGGATCGCGGTGTGTTAGAAATGTATTGGCATATTTAATGTGCGGTGTGTGCGTATGTATTGTCATGTAGGTGTGTGTGTCCGTCGATATGTGTAGTACACGTGTAATGTTAAATATGAGAAGTCCTTTAAAAAATTTAGTCATTATGGCATTTGTAGAGTCGATCGTCTGACACGTCTCTGGGTAAGTATTTGAACTCTTGAACGTGTCAATGTGTTCTTGACAATTCTATTATAAAGCGAGCTGTTCGAAATTAACAGCATCGCACTCATTGAACGAAACGAAACAATGCATCGCGAAATGAATGATGGCGCGTGAAAGTACGCGACGAGAGAAAAGATACGTATCGCGACGCGGGAACGCGAAATTGAGACGTGACACACGTGAAATTATGATTTATCTCCTGGGACACGCCGAACACTTTCGATCGCCGCAAATCTCTCTTTATCGCCGACTTTAGAAAAGCCGTGACAGTATTGGGTCAAGCATCACGCTTTGTTCTACTTTTCACTCGATCACGATGCCACTCAAACGGTTTCGGAGCCAGTATGTACATACCCAGCGCAGCGCCGTTCGCGTAACACAGCTTCAACGGTAATAACCAAATGACCAAGAATTTTCCAGTCAATTGCCAACCCCACGCATAAATAGCGTCGCCCAAAAATCTCAACCCCTCGTACAATCTAACGCTTACGTCACGCGTCCCGCAATGACGACCGGCAAATTAGCAGAAAATAAAGTCAACCCGCTTCGCATTCGAAACGCAGAGGCTACAGAGTTACAACACACCGCATATTAACAGCGCATCGCCGTGCATACGAAAGACGCCACCTTCGGAGCCCTGGCCCCTAGAGTCCCTAGACAATTCCTTGAATCGACGCTCGTGCTCGGCCACTCACGCGCACGGTTCCTGGCTAGCTGTGGATTTCGTGACAAGGCGCTCTCACGTGTCGCGTTTGACGCCGAGGCGGCAGTAGAGACAGTAGAGTAGACACAGTAGGCACGCGCAGACGACATATTGTCGCGCGGAACGCAGTCGGGTCGCGTGTCCGTGTCCGTGTCCGCGTCCCCACACGCCGCGCGCCCGCCAACTTTTCAATCGTCCGCGTCACGTCTTGTTCGCGCGGCCACGTCGTCGTCGCGAGTGCCAGGACAATGGAGCCTCTCGGGAAAGGCAGGAATCTCCAAAATTTATGCAGCGCGATGCGACGTCCGCGCACAATGCAATTCCCGTACAACAATGAGATGTAGCGCCGGCGTGCTATCGTTGAATACAAATCGGCACGGACGAGGCAGCGCACGGTGCACACCTACCGACTAGTATATATGTACCTGTCTTTCTCTCTCTCTCTGTCTTACTGTTGATACAGGCCTGACTCACGGGTTACGATCTCACCTTTTCCTGCCTGAATCTCGCCCGATCGACGAAAGGCGCGTGTTAAAGGATTATTAGCATTCGAGGTACGACGTCTCGCGGTCGTGGGATCGATGAAGAACGGTGAACAAGGACGAGAGGGGAAGAGAAGAGGGTGCACTTGTCGCCGTGCACGTTCCGATCGTTGGAAAAGTGATACCGTTAGCCGATGCACCGCTGACGAGCGTGTAATTAAGGAGAGAACGCGCGAGGAGAGTAGGTGTGGAAAATGACATAATGGCACGTCCGCGCCGGGACGGGTGAAAATATCGTCGATGGAAATTGCAGACGTGTATCGCGCCATTCTTGTTAGTTTACGCTTTACGCCGTCGCTAAAGAGCGACGGCGGCCGGATTTTGTGTTGGTGAGGTATAATTGGTCCTGCGACGCGAAGATTCACGGTTCGAGGGAAAGAACGGTGGACGGTTGTACGGTGCAGGCAGGATGGCTTCGAAACACGTCCGACGTCTTTGCGCATATGCATACACGACGCCTCGACGCTGTATTTGAGCGATCGCGAAATCGTGCTGCCAGAGTTGTACGGCAAAATGAAATGAGCGAGGACGCCGCCACTTCTCTCGCAACCGATGCGAAATAAGCGGTATTTTCTAATAAAAAGACACGCCGGTATCTGAAAACCGGTATATGAAAAAGTAGCGAGGGAACCTTCTGAGAACATGGGACGCTTGAGTTGTTCTCGGTTCAATATAACGGAAAAGTGTAACAACGTCGCTGCGCAAAAGAGAAACTGCGTCACCGATGAGACAGAGGCGACAGAGTGAAGTCAGATTTTCCGAAACATTGAAACGAAGTGATACGAGTACGCTGAGGATTCGAATACAATCCTCATTCCACGTTCGAGGCAGTGAAGGATCCAGTGAACGCAAACCGTCAAAAGGAAGAAGAGATATGCTACCGACCGCCAGTGAAGTAACAAGACTAAACCATAACGATTCAAGGTCGAACGAAATGAACGCTGAGAGAAACACGTCGTTCTCGAGAGGCAATCCACGCAAGTGTTGCCAACACGTTGCGCGCGTTCATCAAACATGTACATCAAAAACGCATCGAATGCATCGAACGTGCCTAGCTTCGATCGCGAGACGAGCTAGTGAAAAGATGCAGCCGACGTTGCTGGTCGAAGAAGCGGTGGCAGCGAGGTGCTCACTGGCGCGGAAAAGACGCACGTCTGGCGCACCGAACAAAATTGCAGTCGGCAAACTTTCCTCGACGCGTTCTGCGATCATCCCATCCGCGTCGTGGGCTCGATCGAAAAATCTGCGCGGCACACAATCGGTTTGGCATCAAATTAGCTCACGATTTGTTCGATGCATCTGTTCTTCACGCAACCGTCGATTCATATACATATATATATATATTTTGAACAAAAAACTAAATGACTAAACATTATACTGGCGAGTCTTTCATTAGTTTCCGGCATTGTTTAATAATATAGTAACTATGCTGTATACGGTAAAAAAGGAACGTTCCTATTTGCATTGCAAATATAATTCAGTTAGCTAATCTACCGAAACACGCGAACACGTGACATCCATCACGTCGGTCCGTTTCTCGGAGTCTTTCTTTCCTTCTTCTCGAAATAAGGGACAGATGTCGATAATTGAGTCGGCGGACGCGGAACGTTCAAGATCGTCTGGAACGTTTAAAAATATCGAAAAGACACCGCCGGAACGTGTCTTCTGGCGAGTCGGTGGCGCTACGTAGACGCGTTAACGCGTCGCCCTTAAAATAACGCCGACTTCTACGAATAATTCGCCTCCCTTCGCCATTCATGAGAACGTCGGCCGTTCGTCTACGTGAGATGGGACTCAACAAAGAATCGACGACAGGTCCGTCGAAAGCTGTGCAAGAGGTACGTGAAACTTCGCCAAGTTCAGCCAGCGGTGACGAAGTGTACAGCAAAATTCGGCTTTCTCCTAGACAGTTCTGACTTCATGTGCTTAATCGCGAGTAGAATGATTCGACTGTCGATAGGTTACTTCGCAAGTGCCATTCAGTAAAGTGGCCCGGCCGTTCGCGATGAAAATGAATTTCATTATAAATTTAATATCCATTAGACTGCGCACGCGGTGTTCTCCATTCCACTCCGTAACTGAGTTTAGACAGAATGCCTTTTCAATTTCTGCGCCACTGTACACGTGGAAGCGCTTGAATATTCCTTCCTATCACTACACGCTTGCCTCATTTTGTTCAAATTCTAGCCGTACCGTAATGCACGATATACGATCATTGCCTAACACACAACATATACCCACAGCGATGTGCTTAATAGAATTCAGATCAACAAAAATGGGCAAACAACGTACCGTAGCAAACGTCGAAAGCTGCGATACTCCTCTCCGCGACGAATTAGGACCTTCCTCGCGCGCACAGTGGCGCTGCACTAGACGCATTAAAGGCGTCGCCCTCGAAATAGCGCTCGCCTTTGCGAATACTTCGCCGGCCACCCTTTCGCCATTCATGAGAACGCCGTCGACGTGTACGCACGTTGTGACTCGACTCGAAGAGAGCACCAAGAAGCGGCGCGACATTAACTCTGCGGCATTACGCGTCTCCACAGAGAGACATCCTCGTCACGCTTCGCGTATGGCATCTGCTGGAGAAGAAAAGAAAAAGACAAGGGAAAGAAGAAGACGAAGAAACGGGAGAGAAAAAGAGGAGAATGAGAAGGGGGAGAACGACGACGACGACGACGACGACGACGACAATGATGATGTTGATGATGATGACGGTGATGACGAAGAAGAAGATGAAGCGACTTGCTGATCATGCGAAGAAGGACCGACGAAAGACCTGAATTCCTGAGGTGCGCGCGTTGGAGGGATGCGAGTAAAACGAACAAACGACCGAGACATAATGAGGGTAATGCCAATAAATGGAGGCGGACAAACAACCAGGGCGAGTAACAATGTTACGCGGCCATGATGTTCAACCGCCGGATAAACGGCACATCGTTCGACGTTCCCACAGCCTGCGCGCCCGGCTAATAGTAAAACGTACCAGTATTCTGCAACCCTGCGTCGCTCGTCTGGCGCAGCCTCACCGGCGACGTCTGCGTATGTGTGCGCGCGTAATCTACTCTGCAAGGCAAATGGGCTTATTTTCGATTCGTTTTTGAGACCCTCGAGTACGGTGGACGCAGGAAACATTTATCGCGACTACATTGGTATTAAAAGTGAAGATTAGAAGAGGATAAAACAAGGGATAATTATAATATACCGTAACAACTTTTGCCTTCAAAGCAGAAACATGGAACAATTACGAATTACATGGTGTGCACAAAGAAACTACGGAATGGTTTCAAGAGAATGGCGATGGAAATGATGTGCTGGCTAAATCGCCATGAATGATCCCTGAACGTTCGAGCTTGCCAGACAATTGAGGAAGATTACGTAAGCTGCAATCGGTCGAATCGCACTCAACCACCAGCACCCCCGTTTCCCGTATCAATGTAACTCGCATGCAAATGATCCGAGATGCGACCGTGGTGCAACGTAATTGCTCGGCAGTTACGAACGGTACTCGCGACTGTGGGTATTTAAAATGCTAATCGGGCCCCGATCCTCGCGCGTCCGTGTCCACCATTCCTGCGTTCGCGCAAAAAATCCTTGACGCTCACCACCGGAACGATCCCTCGTGATCGTCACGGACGTCGGAATGACATCTCGATGAATCATCCGGATCGTAGAGCGCGATCGGTGTGCGAAAAACACGTACGCTAATCAGAGCGTGCGATTACGGAGGCTGCATTCTGTTACTATAACATCAATGCCCGGTACGCCCTGTGCGGTCGGGTCCTCCTGCGGCTTGAACAATTTAGAATTTAGAGTACGTAATGAGAGCCGTCCAGTGACCGACATTGACCCAGTCATCGACGCACGAGCACTATTAAAGCTGAAAATTACCACCTCGGGGGTGATTAAAAGCCGTGGAAAATGGCATATACTGTGATCGAAATATGGTAGAACAATTCGCGTTCCCCCTGATAATACTCGGTATACCCCAGTGACCTAATACTCCGGGCATCAGCAGTAGAAGAGCGTCGTCTATCTTGAGTGTGTCAAGTGATGCACCGAGAAGAAGCAGCGGCTATCGAAACTTCCACAGTACAGTCGCTTGTCCGCACGGACTCTGACATCATCCACTTCGGCCGTGGAACTTTCGGAGCGAGCGCTGAACGCGGCCACGAAATCGTGACCTAGCACTCGACGGATTAACCAGCCTTCCGCCGAAACGGCGAGAGATCTAATTAGTCGAACTATCCCGAGGGCTTCGGCAATTTTCACTTTTGACCTCGTGCGCGCGAATCGCTTCACGCTCGTAGACAGCTCGTAAAGAAACAGCGGCGCGCGGCTTTTCTCTCGATCAAGCACGGCAGTCAATCGTGGGACTATCCGAGCGTCGATCAAGACTTGGAGCGCGAACGGGCAGATTCACACAGGCCGGACCGGGCTCGTGATCGAGTGAGAAGAAAGAGACGAGAGGCTGAGGACAATAAACCTATAACTTGGCTTCGTGTGCGGATCGACGGCTTTGAAAAGCGAATGCCGTTAGAAATTCGCAGCGAGAGGAACGTCTGACCCTTCTACGGACGACTTGCAACTAGGAATCGATAGAATGTGACAAAGCTATTTTTGCGATATATATTTTTGTGAGAGAGTAGTGAACATAAGTGTGCAGAAATAAGAACATGTACGTTAGTCGATTTTAAGTAATTCGATAAATGTTATGCTTATTTTATGAATCCGATCCCCCTTGTGCACCTGCACAGTACTTGTCAGTAACAAAAGATTAACTATGCGAAATGCAGAAACCGGCTGGACAGATCGTTACGCTTATTTGTGTGACACTCTTTTTCTTACTTCTCCTTTCATCTCTTCTCTCCTTCTGCAGTCGCGAAATCTTGCAGTAACGAATGCGCCCGATCATGACCGTTATCGGTCAGGCAAATTGATCCGGCTTAGTAACCGGAATGTCGACGTGCACCGATATGTTTCATAAGTCGTTTGAACTCGCGGCACAATGTTCCGCGCGGCGCTTGATCCGTGGAAACTGCCATAATCATGCTCACGGCGATTGTGAAACATGCTGTCCATGTACGGAAACAGTGCCGCATACGGTACGACTTTTTTTATTTCAATCAGTGTACTTACTGTTTCATATTCAATATTTCGTCATTATTTCCTTATATTACCAGTGGTCGTTTAAAAAGATCAAACGAAATCGTATCTTTCGGATACAGAAGACGTTTTCAGAGAATGCAGTCTAAGAAAGCCGTTGAAAGTAGGTGTTTATTGACGTGCAGACAAAATCGAGTAAAGCAGGTTTCGAGTGATAAAAACCAGTGTTACGTTTACACATAACTACGTCTAGGTATGGCAAGAGTAAGAGTAGATGCTCGAATTCATTCTGGCTCGTTAGATTATATATATATATGGAGCGGCAGGCCGAGTTGAGAATGCTTTTTAATTGACACCGTGCGATAAGTGGAAAGAGGGGAAATTAGCGATTGTCACGGGATCAGCGTCATTTTGGCTTCCTGATTTGTACATTTTCACCGGGGCATTGAAAGCGCGGAAGAAAGAAAAGAGGAAGTCATAATATCCCGGCGGAAGCTCGGCATCAGCATTCGCTGAATGGCGCCGGAAGTCGGAGAGGGGCAGGCGTGCACGTAATCGTTTAATACATTAATCGATCGACGAGAGACTTTGCCGATGAAGTAACGCGCGAGATTAATTTTTTTGCTTACTTCAGCCTTGTTCCGACCCGTTAGTTTGGCGGCCGAAAAATTGGTCGAAGAGCTGAACGGACCAGTTTGCCGAGGGATCATCTTGTGCAAGAACTGTTAGATACTTGACGACTGGACTGCACCGAGAAATGTATGATGCGATTATACAGATTCTAGAACATACATGACAGGTGTACAAAATGAATCCGAGTGAACAGTAAATTCTAACGGCAAAACGAATGTATCTAATCGAATTGGCCGGCGTCACGTGGAGGGTCACGAATGAAAGTAAAAGTACGGCGACCGTCGGCGATTAATGCGAGCGAGTCGGTGAAAAGTAAATAAAATCGCGAAATTTTCCAGCTGAACGCGAAGGCACGCGCGCCGGCGCGCGTGAAATGTAGAAATCTCTGGGATCCGTGTCGAAGCGTCGTAAATATGATTATGATATTTCACACACGGTTGCCCGTCGGCGTCGGCATCGGCGCGAACTCGCTCGGTGCCAGAGATGAAACTTTTGCGTGCCACGAACGGAATCAACATGTTTTCCAGCCGTGTCCATGACGACGACGTTCGATTGATCGAACAAACTTCCGGTTGCAGGGGTATCGAGTGAATACTGGCTGTCAGCGCGCTGACGGCATCAGCTGCAGCGTATCGAATTAACCGACGCGACGGCCGAAAGAATCCCTCGGATCCACATTTAGCCGCAGCACCCGCATATCTATCTGGGTCAGGAAGCGGAGGAATGTCGCGGCCGCGACAACAGTGAGAGAGACATGTTTCCCGAAGAATCGGCGTGAACAACCTGGACGACTAATTAGACCGCATTCCTCGCAAGTATCAACTTTTCGTCTGCTGTCTCAGTTTTTTGTTCTGGATCTTGTGAATCTTGTGACGGACAATGAGCCTTGTTGGTGTCTTTTATTTTGTTTAGAAGCAACGAGTAGTCGTGCATTACGCGTTTTCAGTATCGGTGTTTATTGTGAACTATTAAAACGAAAACAGCTTAACTCTCCTCGATTTTACTGAATTACCGATGAGGCGAGGTAACGAGACAGGAACGTCGCGTGTCACCGACACGCCGCGTAATCCAATCGGTTCTGCATTTAACTGCTCGCCCGAATGAAAATCGGACGTCAGTTTACGCGCATTACATCGAGCGGGAGGCGCAATAAATTCTATTCAACGTCAATTACTGCGACGTCAAGACACGGGCGCCTCGTCGATGCTCCATCAATTTTGCAGCTCCAACGAGCGCGCTCGTGGAAAAATCTTCACCGCGCGCCGCCTTCTTTGAAGCGTCATTTTCACCGAGCCTGTATCGAGGGAATTTCTTCTGCGCGAATTCCAGCCGCAGTCCTCTTCTTCTTCTTCCTCCTCCTCGTCGTCCTGGCGCAGTACGATGTTATCGGCAAGCACTCCGTGTATCGGGCCTGCCGCGATAACGAAGAAGATAATCGCTGCCGAGCGTTATTACCACTATCCCCTTATAACGCACGGCAACTTCAGGCCCAGTCCTGTGCACGGGATTGCCGATGATATCGATCCTTTCTACTTCGTTAGAACTCTTGTCCGCGAACGACAAGTCGATGCACTCTATCGTTACGAGGCGCATTAAACCTTTAACTGCGATCGGCGCACATACACGTTCGAGCGTTATTCTCATCTTTGCACATTGCGCCCGATTATCGGAAAGTTGCGCGTCTTCGATCGATACGGTTTGTCGGTGAAAGCACCTACGACCATGACTAACACAACTGGAAGACGACATGACGAATTTGTCGAAGATATACGAGGATGTTTAAAATAGAAACTTGGAGCGCCGTAAATAAAGAATTAGAAACATAGGAAGATGATCATTCGTGCTCTTCGCGCAGCCTCGTTTGCATACCCAGGCCACGTCTCATGCTTCACCATACACCGCGCTCAGCGAGTATACCAAGAACGATTAAGGTAACGGCCGCGATCAGTCGAAAAGTCGGGAACAGACAGGGCGTCGAAAAAGAAAAACATACAAAATTTGCCCGAGTCGTTGTTCCGACATGACCCGTTCGCTCTCTTTCGCGCGCCCGGACACTGCAATCTGCAACATCCTGAGCACGACCGCCGAAACGGCGCACGGCGTACCAATTGCCGCCCGACGACGGTAGGCCAGTGACCGGCACCCGTCACCCGTCACCCGTCACTACGTTCCTGCTTCTCTTTTTCCGATCTCACGGCAATGAGACGTCACCGGTCGGACCCGAAATCGTCACTGCCGCGATTGCGACACGTGTGTAATATCACACGTCAGCCCGGTACGCTCCAGCAGGCCGGAGCCGATATCGAATATCAGAGTCCTGCGAACGCGGAGAAGAGTTTTGCTTCGCAGAATGCCCTGGCTCGGGACGCGCATTCGCGGCGACGCGGCGCGAGGAGGACAAAGACGCGGGAAGAGTTGGAGAAAAAGACAAGAGAGGGTTGAAGACATTTCGCGGAAAACGGGGAGGGCGAGAGGAGTGCAGGGCGTCGCTGAGAAAAGGTGTAGAAGAGAGAGGCGGCCGGAACAAGAGACGAGGAGCGGCATGCATAGGACGATGCATAGGAAGGAGGAAATCGTTAGAAAGATAGAGAGAGAGCGCACACGTGAAAAATGATGGAAGAGGAGGGGAAGAGAGAAAGGAGGAACGGAAGGAGACACTGTTCGCGCGCGATATTCCGATGCAACGTGTCCGATGGCAAAAGTATTCTCGGTATGCTCTCGGCGCAGATGTGAGAGGGCACGGGATGTGAAATGTAGACGCGGCTCTATATCCTACTCTCGTGTACAAATTACGGTTTTAAGGCTGGGACCACGCGAGCGTCAAAAGTACATGCGTCACGACGTGCGTTAATATTATTGTCATTTATATATCATCAATATAGTATACATTGTCATTTATGTACAGGACACGCGAGCGGCGATGTCGCACGTTGTAACGTCCGTCGTCGAAACACAGTTTCAGTTATGTAAAATTGTAAACTGTAAAGAACACACATCGCATTCAAAAGTGCATCGTAACGCACGTAGTTTTAACGCTCGTGTGGCCCCAGCGTAAGCTGGTGCGGCACGTTAAATGCGCGAATGCGAGTCCCTCTTTCGTTTCTCTTTCACTCACTAAAAATTGCTACCCTCGGAGTTTCGTAAACCGCTTCTCCCTGTTAGCTACCCACCAACCACTGACGCGAGTCGAGGAGTCGCAAGTGTGTGATATTATCTCGGACCTCGGCGTAATGAGCTTTGCTTACCCCGACGAGTGCGTCGGGTTCATGGTGAGATCATTGCGCGCACTCGAATTCTTTCGCGGTCTACTACCTTCCGGCCAGATCGCCAGCTGGTTTCGAATGATTCAGAAACATTTCTTTCATTCCACCCTTGAGCGACGTAAATTCTTCGGCGCGTCTGAAGAAAGTTAGATTGCGGCGTATCATCCGACACTTCTATTAACGACTAGATAGATTTCCAAGGTATGCAACTACTTTTACCGACAGTTTATTCTATGAATTGCAAGATAAAAATGCTAATTATGGAAACTAACGAACGGAAACTTAGAAAAGTACGTGATCCGCCAGCTCTCGTTTTCCGCGGGATAAGTTCTATACTGCAAGTAATTCCACTTTAATCCAACGAAGATTTAAGACTGAATCCGCGTAGTTTCGTAAACCACCTTTCCCGTCGGAACGACGAATCAAATCACCGTGAGATCATCACGACTGTGCCCCGTACGACGGTAATGAGAGCTTTCCTGTGCGCAAAACACGTTTCGCGTGGCCCCGCGAAAGCAACGTGAAAAGGATTCAAAAGGCGCGCAGAATAAGTGTAAACGGCACGCCCCGTTTTTCGTATCCCCACAATTCGTCATGTTGCATGTAACGAGCGTTCCGACGACATGGCATATCGTGTCAGATTGCATGTAAGATCAAAGAATGTCGTTACTTATGTACCCACACGATTCCGTGCCAAACTAACTTCCTGCTACCCATGCGCATGCCTCCGAACTAGGGCAACTTGAAAGACGCTGTTCTAAAAAAAGCGCCGAAGAAAAGCGTCGGAAATGTGAAAGGCACGAAATTGTAATGCTCTTTCGCAATGTTTCTTCATCACTCATTAATTAATACTGCAACATTAGACCTTGCTCACGTAATACACATTCGAAAGTGCGTACTCGTAATTGAACTTAAGATAAAATTTCACATGCATCGAAGACAATAACGCAGTGGATTCGTACGGATTAATGTTGACGATTTGTTGATTTCAAACTGTCGTCGCGCGTGTTTAACGAACGTCCTGAACGAGGACGAGCGAAATCGGGCCGCGAGTCGATCTCTCGGATAGCCCGACACAGGAGGGTACTCTCCTTGATCCGATTCGCAACATCCCATAAAAGCACGCCATCCGCACAGAGAGAATCAGCGGCCTCACATATTTGCATGCACTTTTACTTTCGCGCGGTCGATTTCGCGCAAAATGAAACGACGTCGACGTGGAACTCGTTAAAGTGAGAGGAGGCATGAAGAGACCGACGACCTGCCCATGCCGACCTGATACATCCTTCGACGCCGTGACTTTGCCCAATTGTTCACTTGATCACCAATCGGGCAACGAGATTAATAAGAGACGCGACCCGTTAAACTCAATTGGAGTGAAGTGCATAATAGGGCCTGGCGAGTCAAAGGTAATTGTCAAAGACGTCGAACAGTCGAAAGTGCGTGCTAAAATATAGGTACGAACGAAGGAAGAATTTATAGGAAACCAGGAGGGACCGGATACGATGTATGACATCCAGAATGTAATCAAACGTGTACGCAATTATTAGCCTTTGCAGTCCTTCGGATCTAATCTCAATTTCATCCTTTCACAAACTTTGATTCGAAGCGTACGTTGAATTATCTTGCGTGCGAGTAGATCTGACTTTGTTTTTCAGTAGCTATCTGCAGAATATATTGCGCATTATGTGGTTAATGCAAGAAGTAAAATCTTGATCGTAACACGCCTGCGAACCGAATATAAGTGAGTCAAATCGGTGGAATGTAAAGAAACCGTGCATACAATCATAAATCCGCTCCTTCTTTGCGGGGTCGCGTACTCTTTCATCGTGTCCGTAGAAGGCGCAATTTATCACTGCAGGTGCAAGGACAAGATGCACCGTGTTTGGTAAAAGCACGCGACGCGCTCGGCAAATGAAAGTTGCCGGCTACTTTCAAACATTTTAGGCAAAACCCGCTCTCTTCACTTCGCGCGATAACAATGAGAGAAAGGTTTCGTTAGATTCGTTAAGCTTTTTGATTTTACCGCAAACGCCGTGTGCCGCGGCAGTTCAAAGCGGTTCAAATCGTCCGACCATGAACGACAAACTCGATCCGCGCTCTCAAATCCGTGAACATTTCATTATCCAAGCCTGCGATCGGCAAAGAAATTCCCGTTAAGTAAAGAAGAAGAAGAAAAAAGAAGGAGTTATACAACCGCGGTCTCGCTTTTTTTTTTCTTCTTCTTCTTTAGTCTCCATTAAATAACGCACGATTATTCTGAACTGCACACGTTCGCGGATCCGGCCATCGAAGTAGGTCGAACAAGGCCTCGGGTTAACAGCATTGTTGCAGGCATTTTTATACGTTGCCAGTGCGTCGTCGAGTGTCATCGAAAGACGCAAAAGTGTCGTTGGACGAAATTGTGTTAAGAGGCAGCGATTAATTGCAGGCTCGACGATCGGGCGATCGTTTCATTCGCCAATCGTGCAATTAGTATAATCGCCGAGAACGCGACCTTCATTTCAGACGAACTCCCGAAGCATAACGGCTCGCACCAACACTAATTGATCTCGCCCCACGCACGGCTGGGGCATAACTTTTCGCACGCTTTGTTTTCTTGAGTAACTCTATCCGCGCCGTCGTCGTCTAGAACACGGTTTCCCGTGCGTTTGCAAGTAAAAGAGTAGGTATGAGCGATCTTTCTTTTATTAGAACGTGGATGAAACTGGGCGAGGTACATCGCCGACGTGCATTGTTCTTGTACTACGTCGCGAGGGAGTTTGATCTACGGTCTACACAAACGGTACCGTTTCAGTTATTGTATACTGATCCCAGTCACTGTTCATCAGTACATTTATTGGCGCATCTACGTTAGAACTTTAGCATCGAACTAATCATTTCATTTACAAGCACGAGAACACAGATTTTTTTTGGGCACGGTTACGCTACAAACGGAACTCATTGTCAACGTCGCGTGCCACTGACACAGTCAACTGCCGCCTCAAACCCCGAAATGAATAATTAAAAATTAAATGCACGCAATCAACGCGAAGGCACGCGATTCCGAAAACATCGCGTTACTCCAGAGTCAATGACCGCCAGCTGTCGTATTTGGCAGTCAATATAAATTCCCTTCCATTCCCACCCTTTCGCTGGGCGCAACAAGTACTCCGAACGCGTGCGATTCCAGAGCAGGAACGCGGCCGTCGTCCATAGAGAAGTCGTCGCCCTCCATTTGTCGTGTATTCACGATCGGGAGGAGCGAACATCCAAAAATATTGTCGACGCGTCGGCGTCTTGCGTAAGGCAGGATGTTGTCGCGCGATTCGAACGGGACCGAGCGAAAAGACGTATTTATATATCGAGCTAGGACGCGCGGGGGCGGCCGCGAGGGGTCGAATAGAAATGATCTTAAAAGCTTCGAGGAATCTACGAATCCGGCTCGACGTCGTAGACTGGATTTTTGAGAGGCGACACACTGCCAGAGACGTAATTAGCGACGACTGGAGAAGGATTAAGCGGCGCCGTTCGCACAGCAAACGCTAATGCGACAAACGTCCGACAAGCTCGGTTGAAGGCCTCGGAACGTGGAATGAAAGTTATAAATTAGCACCTCGCGGGAGCACGCGCACTCGCCCCGTTCGGACTATGCTAATGGCGTGTATGTATATGCGAAAGAATGGGCTTGATTAATCCTGCTATGAATGACATTTTCATACGCCTATACGGGAATGTTTAGCTTTTGGAGTGAGTTATTTCTGTACTTGTTAGAATATTAGTCACCCCGCGCGATGTTTTTCTTATTTTCATTCGAAATTTAATAAGCTGATGTGTTACTCTGTGAAGAGATACTTTGTGTGAATTATGAATATTTTATGCAACAGGCTGAATAATATTCACATCATTCTCGACATTTGGCAGTAGCTAATGTCTTAGCCGTATAATGATTATCGTAGACACGGTTCGGAGAATGCCTGATAGTTAATGGGGCGGTATATCGGGTGATAGTAGTATCAGAAAAGGAACCCTTATATGTATGCCTCTGTGGAAACAGGTACTGCGAACATGAAAGTCTAGAATACGGATACATAAGTACGGAAGACTGATCAAAGTAACGAAGAAATTTGCGTATGGAATGGTAAGGAAAGTATTCGATGCTTCTAAGAAAGTTCATAGAAAGAACGTTTGCATAGGCGTCTGTAAAAACGCATCCTTGGGTCGCGCGACGCAAAGTTCGCCGAAGTCTGATATATTTGTCAAATGTGCAAGTATTGAGGGGAACATTTATAAGAAAGCTTTCTTCGGTATGCCTTGCGAAATCCATAAAAATGTCATACCTTGGGCGAAGGTTATATATATACATATGAACGTTATAACTCGATGTGCCTGGCGGAATACGAGAGCACAAAGAGGATAGAAAAGGGAATCGGGCATCTAATTTCGTCTCTAGCACGGCCTTGAGCGTTTTCTGCGTCTCCTCCATTCCACATTCCTTCTTCGTCGAAAGTCTCGAGATTCGTTCTCTTATTTCTCTTCCCTCTTTCCCCTTCCGAGTGGAACATGCCCGACATAGCTCGCAGGTACTTTGATCCTTTCACGTTTCTTCCATCGATTCCGAAGCGTTTTGCATTGACGCTCGAGTTATCACGTTCACAGCGCTAACGCTAGGATATTAGCGTGCCGATTTGATTCTTTGTGAAAATCCGTCTGTCCGATCGCTTTAAGAAAATTTTGACTGAGTTACAGAAAATATTTCCCAAAGGAGGAGGTTGAGCAATTTAGAACATTCATAAGGTCAGATTTTCGCAACCTGTTCTAACTAGACAGTGGATCATTCTGTATCGAAGTCAGCGTTTGTTGTACTCAACGCTCGTCATAAAACTGACGTTACAGTGATTCATCGCGCTCGTCGACCTATTTCAGCAGGAAATCTATCGATCTCTTACCTCGTCCATCATTCGCCTGCATTCTATCAGGAAAAATGATCAGTCTGCCGAGCACTACCGGCAATCGTGCTAATCGCACGAGGTCGTACACTACGCTCGCGATCGGCAGCTTCATCTATGAAGGAAAACCTCGATCATTGCACTTTCTACTCTTCATCGTAAATAATCCGTACGACCGTTGGACGCGCTAGAAGAATCTTCATTGCCAATGTTTTCTCATTAGATAACACCCCTGCGATAACCTGTGCGCCGCGGCCTCTATCACGCGTTCCACGAATTGACGAAATGCGAAATTCGATTGGCGGAGGCTATTTAAGGAAACGGCATTGCACGCTACACGCCCAGTGCAATTTGCATTCCGAGCATCGAACATGAACCGGCGAGTTCTGCAAGAACGTTGCACGCGAACGAGCATCAAAGTAATAAAGGCAGGGATAGCGAAGAGGAAATAATGGCAGAATGGCAGTGACTCCGGGCACGTACGGTGAATGGGGAGAAAAAATGAATAGGCAAGAGAAGCGAATGCTGATTTTCTCTCCCGTTACGTCACACGTAAATATCATCTTGCAGACATGGTAACCCAGTCAAAGGAGCGACGAAGGAGTGGATTGCAAATGCAATCCTGCAGACGTGCAGACAAAACGCAACGTGTATCTCAAGATTAAATGACATTAAGTGCCAGTTACATAAGGTCATTAGATTCGTCCTGATTCCCTCTGCAATTATAGCAGACGATCATGGTTCGATTTAGAATGATGAAGGCCATCATTAAGCGCCAATAACGGAATGAAAATCATTCAGCATGAAGCAATTATATCGCTGGTACGTCGCCACGGCATGAGTTGAGTGAACGTCTGAAAATTGGCGATCGTTTGTCATAAATATAGATTTTTAGGCAAATTAGAGAAACTACGATAATACGTTTCGTTCTTCTATGGAAAATATTTATATAAAAATCCAAGTTTGCCGTATCATCGCCATCGTTTTGCGTAAGGTTCGTTTAATAACACAGGTAATTCCAAGATAATCTGCCGTGAACGTATACGACAAAGAAACCTTATACTTACTCAGTAACATAAATCATACAAATCCGCAACAGCGATCCGTGAGGGGGACCATTGCTTACACTAGATGACTAGATCATTAAAACGTCGCTAGATCTTACGTCATGCCCACTAAAATCCACATAATAAAATTTAACCTTTAGTGCGACTCGACAGCACCAAGAACTATAGCATGTTCACACATCCATCATCAATAACAATATCTATTCTTTTCCTATACCAATGAAAAGTTGCCTGTACCTAAGCAACAGATTACAAACACTGAACTCGAAAACGGACGAACGAGCCGCGAGTGCAAAAGGTTAAAACGTTAAACGTTAAACCGTCCGTGCGTAGAACGAACGTTACCCTGATGACACGTACTCTCCTCTCCTCTCCGTCGGTCGGAAAAGGCATGACGCACGGCCGGCGCACGCGATAAAATCATTTGCGCCATTCGATACGTTCGGCTCGCTCGGCCGACTCCCGGCGTCGGGGGCGTGCAAAAGGTGAATCCGATCGTCGCGCACGGAGGTGCACGCCGGCGGCGGCGTGGGCGGCGCGCATAATAAGCCCGGCGTCGTAATAATCGACGCGCGGCGAAAGGCGCTCGCGGACGTCGACGCGGCGCGAAATTCGTTCGCCCTCTCTCTCTCTCTGCCTCTCTTTCTACTCTCCTGCCGCTTCTGGATCGGAGAGCGTGAGAAAAGCGGCCCCCGTGGGATGTAGCGCGGAGGCGCCGTGAACTCCGGCATTTTCAATATTTATTCTTCTTGCAGCCGCATATCGCCGCGCCGTTAATTGGACACGTCGATGGTACGTACGCCGTACGAGGGACGGAAAGAGGTTGCTCGCGGCGGCGGTATAATGAATCTAGGGAAAGATTCAGTTCGCCGAAGTAGTGCAACGGCTGATGATCGCTAATCACCGTTTCGCGCGCTTTCCAGAACTATGTACTTGGCGCGCGGCCGGTAACGCACTGTGCTACTACTAACAGCGGAAGTTAATGGTCGTCGAAGATCGTCCACTCTTCTTTTCGGCGCCGTGCACGCGCGATATCGGGGAGCACGGATTTTCAAAAGTCGCTCTCGGCGTGCACCGTTGCCAGCGCAATCTTCTGTTTATCCACGCTACGGCTCCTTATTTCCAGTTATTGAAACGCATAATTGGATAGGCTTTCTAACGTATCGCGTTCTCTTAGTTATGATCGTTAGTTCGTAACGGTAATCGGCAATTTTGTTCACCGCGGCGTCACGGACGTCAGGTAAACGAAAATCTAACCTGTCGCGTTTTTTGCCGTTTCGCAAACATCGCGCGCACTTTCTTCTCCCGTAAACCACACACTTATCCAACGATACGATTTTCATGAGCCGTCAGGACAAAAAATACTTTTTGTACGATGGGGAGGAAAAAAGCAGCTAATGGCGAACCCATTTGGCGAGGTCGACGTAACAGAAACTCTCCAGCGCTCCCGACATCTCTGGCAGAACTCAATTCCATTGTATCGTGCGATTACGTGTACTCGTTCGCTTTTAAAGAATCTCGAGAAGATGGGCCTCTCGGAAGCGACTCGGAACAAAACTCTCACGCGTGTCGATAAGTGCCGTTAATAATGCGATATCGGATATAACGTTTTAGATGTCAATCGAAAGAAATCCCGGCTGGCCGAAGGAGCGGAATTGGATAAAGCGGCGCGCGGTGTACCGTTACGGTAATATTATACAGTAGTGCATGCGCAAGTGGCACAAATTATTCACCGCGTATCGCCGCATCTCAAGCGTTCGCAATTATTAGTCGAGTCAGCGGGGAAACCACACAAGTCTCTCGACTGTTTATGATCCGCTGAGAGTTCCGGGCAACGATGGCATTGCTCTTTCACTTTCGTGTCCGTAGCGGGTAGCGAACGATTAAGAGTCACCAGCAAAAACCGCGCTTCCAACGGACTTCCTTCCGACTCGGACGAGAAGGCACGCTGTACAGCATCGGACAAGAACGAGTGACATCCGCTCACTCGTCTCAACTTACAACTTTATCCAGCCTCGCCAGTCGTCGCAAAATCGGCGACCTTACATGAGACGCATCGTTACCACTAAAGTCTACGATTTTCAAACAAGCACTCGGTGCGACGAAAAATTTCACAGCGCGCCAAGCCTAATGTACCCCTTCACTGGCGGCCGGATAAAATCACCGACAGATTGTAAGAAAGGATAGATTAATCGATATTACACGAGCCCGGAACAAGAAAGCAAGCTCGGTTCATCGGCATAATTCGCGGTGCATGTATGCGAGTGGCTGAAAAATGAACTTTACACAGCGCCGCGTACTTCCCTCTCTTACCGGCGCGCGAAACGAAACGAAACGTTCCAGCGAGAACAAGCTAGGAAACGATTCTCCCACGAGGGGCGCCGCGTTAATAATCGAATGCAGAACTGCACTTTCAATCGGCGCGGAGGGCAACGAATTTAATCCGTCTATTCTGCGCGCTTGGAATGCGCTTCCATGGAACGAGCGGCAAGGCAACAACGGTGGCGTCGTCGTGCCTACGCTGGTACGATTATGCGCGGATAAGAGCGGCGATGGGGTTAATGGCACGCAATTACGAGGCAGCACACGCCTGTGCGTCTCTTTATAATTACTTCATAAACAGCGGCCCGAGGTCGTCGCGAATCGCGACCCCGACAGTCGACATAATATGCCTTACTGTACTCTGTCGCATATCACGCAGCAAACACGCTCTGGCGATCGAGGCAAGTTGCCCAATACCTGACACTGCACCGATAACTGACGGTTAGGAATTCGAAGTAACTGATTGAGCAATCGATGAACAATGGGTCTTTCGAATGGCGCGCGTCTTATCCCGTGGCGTGTCTGCGTAACAGTGACGTTTCGCGCGAATTTGCAGGATGCTGAAACTGGTTTGCGAAAATGTACATGTGATTAAGGCCAGAGCTTCGTAACTCGGTTCGCGAGACTACTGAATATGGCATAGTACCTTATACTGTATTTGTTTCATTGCATTATATCTGGAGGATAAATGAATATTTCTTGTTACGATGAAACGCGCGCAATGCTGTTATCTTTCTATCACAGCACTGAAAATGATCTCCTTGGCTTCTAAAGGTAGCACGAGTGCAGGATCAAATTTTATTATCGTTCCCACCACACAATTCGACTTTCTCAGCATTGGCGAAGTTAATATGCCGTCCGTATATTTCAATCGGAAACGTAAAAAGATCGACCCATCTGTATAACAAAACGACCAGCTGCGTTAGTCAACGCCGCACGCACTTTATTCACAGGAATTTCAATCGTGTCCTTTAAACCGTCCGACTATTGGGCAACTCATTGTCAGCTTATCTTTGCGCCGTGCCTCGATCGGGCGTGCACGCACGCCGGTAATAATGGCTAATAAACCCTCTCGTTCCCAGTTGAGCGCGATGCTCTCGAACGGCGTACCAGTTCTCAGCGCGCATCGGCCACGCTTCCGGTAGAAAGGTGCCTCCTTCGCCAGCCTGCTGATACTCGCGCGGCCGCTTCGTCGAAACCGTCTAAACTCTAAACGCTGCCTGATTCCGATTCGCGTTCGATAATAACTTCTAGGAATGCCGTCGCGTGCAAATCGACCTTTACGCTTGCAAACGGCCGACGCGTGCGGCGAGGAAAACCGACGGCGACGTAACGCAAGCGTGCCTTTTTTGTATGCGTGATTCTCGAGTCAGAAGGAGAGTGCGATAAATGCGGAGGTGGCATGCGAAGCTTCAGTGAAAAAGCGTAGACTGGTGAGATCTGCGGACTCTCGGGATTATGAGGATTGAAATAATTGCGAAACAAGCATCCTTTTACGGGTTTATATCTTTAATGAGTATAATGAGAAAAAGGTTTAATAAGAGGATGCCTATAGCAAGATTTCACCCACGCGATTTTCATATAATCTATTGAATAATGTACGGTGTCCGTTTATGGAAGAGTCCAAACATAGTACGCGTCTCCTTGTTAGACCGTAAACGAGCACCTGTTCAATTCTCTCTCATAGGTCGAAGCTTCGCTGTACCTGACGCGCGTTATGCTAATGCGAGGACGATGTTTGAGCGGACGCTTAATTAACGGGCAAGTTGCGGGGAAGTCGCAATTAAAATAATCATTCCCCACCGGCCGACGATGAAAATTAACGGACGGCGACACTCAATTACTTCGTTAAAGGACTCTGTCGTCGGCGAAGAAAACGTCTCCGTCGATCGTTTCGATCGATCCTCGACAAAGCTACAAGCATCTAACGGTGCGAAATCATCGGATAGAATGCGGGTTTGTAAGGCGTCGACAATTCGTTTATTCCATCAATGGGCAATGAAGTGAAGTTCTAATATCCGGCACGTGCGACGTTAAGTCGTAATGAGTTTAAAGTTAATTACACGCTTGTGTCTACTTAATTGTTTAACCGGATTTCATCCCTATAGCTCGCACGAGGCATCGTGTGTACACATCCGCAAGAACTTTAATAGTCAGAGAGCCATTTACTCAGGCAGGCATCGCGCAACCTATGCCCGTCGTAAAACCAAACGTTCGGCTCACCAGGAAAACGTCTCACATTCGAACTTTGCCATGTAAAATTCCCAAAACATTCTATACGGAAAAAACTGATCGATCGTATATATATAATCATTACTAACGATAATTATAATCATTAGCGACCACGAATTTACACGTACCAATGTGATACGAATCTGAATCATTAGCGCGACTAACCTAACCCAATTTAAACCCTGAGAAAGACCTCATTCGACGTAGAAACACATAATCACCGTGCGATTCAAATTTCACGCGCCAGCACGCGTCAAGCAGACCAAATCCCCCGAACACATTTCACAGTGTTTTCTTTCTACCCGATCGCGTCAGACGATACGACTCGACCTCGCATCAACCCTCGTCCCCGTTACCGTTTCCGCATCTGTCTACTCACCTACATCGTGCCGGAAATTGGCCGCGGAACTGTCATCGGAGCGACGACTGATGCCATACTCTCAGAAACGGCTCAGACGAGCGTCATCGCCCTTCCCCCGCATTCACCTGCGTCAATCTCTCGGAAGCACGCGAGCGACCGGTGCATTTTGCAGCATGGCACGGAGCGAAGGCATGTAGTTTTCCACGGGCTTTTGCAAGAATACCGGAAACGTTTGATTAACAGTTTGTTCATTAACAAGCGGTATGGGACGGGCAACGGCAACGGCAACGAGAGGTTACCTAGTTGTCCACGGCTCTGGAATAATGATCGTTCCCGAGGACGGACAGACGGCGAATTATTATATGCAGTATGAGAACGCGCACGCCACCCTCCCGGGATGCACGTCGACTCGTTACAAAACGCTTCGTTACGTGCGTACACGCATCGCGAGGATGACGAACTAACCAACACGCACGAGTCCGTCCGTTGGTCGTGCATGCAACTGCGTGTAAGTACAACGTCCTTTGGCTTTCACTGGCGATCCGCGAGCTTCCACCCGCGGAAACGCCGGTTGTGCGCAAAGAGATGGACACTGGGAAAGCCCAAAGACGTATATGATCCGGTGAATAACTACTCCTCCCGGACAGTCTCTATGATAGCATAACTGTTCTCCGTGAGCTGTTAGTCTGCGCTACTGGAATTATTTCCTCGTCAACGTTGATGTGGCTCAATGTACAAATCGATTGACAATACGAACTACATGGGGTCCGTTGTGCGTTCATTCAATGTTTGTTAACAGATATAGAAAGGTAATAAACGAATCCATAATATTACCCTCGGCGCATCGGAACAACGAGCAATCGTTCACTACCGCGCGACACTGCACGCTACCGTCGCGAATCCGACTAATTAATCGTTCTCGAAAAAGAAGTTGACCTCCAATCGGCGGACTAAAACAGGGCGGCTAGGAAATTCGCGCCTCTAACGAAATTCGCTCCGTACGCTGCGTACAAAAAGATCGACCGATCTCTCGGCATCCTGCCAGCTCGACCGTATAAATCGCCGATAAAAACCGCGATGAATTAAACAGTCGACTGTCGTGGATAATTGAAAAATCGCGTGACTCACGACCGCGCAGTGTCGCGAGTCCGTGGTCCAATGAAACTTTGGGCCAGTCCTCGGCTGCCCAAATAAGTCCCGGGACGTTAAAAAGGCGATCGTCACTCTCTCGCTACGGAACTCCCGCAGAGAAAGAGAGGGAAGAAAAGGTACGTGAGTCAGAGGATCCCTTAATTTTTAACGAGCGCAGACTCCTCACGCTCGTCGGAGTCAGTTGCCATAGCGTCTATCGGTCGGCACTTTGCTACTACCCAATGCACACGCAAGATCTCAATTGCGACACAACAGACGCCGCCAGACGTTCTTCTCCTCTTCTACCTCTACGTCTTCTTCTTCTTCCACGAGTATTCGAAACAAACGTGTATAAAAAGTGCGCGGCGGCATAAAAGCGCACTCGCTCGTCGTCAGCCGCGAGAGTTTAGCGACCGTGAACTCATCAGCCTAATATCCTGAGACTAATGAACGCCGCCCCTGAAGCGTCGTTTCGCGTACTCTCTCTCCGCCGCGGCCGCTTACTCATGCAGACGTTTCGCAACGTGCTCCGAGACGTCATTGTTGCCGGAGGTTGTTCGCTCAAGTGAAATTGACTTCTTTCGGCCCGCGCAAGGAGACTAGTAACGGGCGCTGTGAGCTTAGCTTAGAGAATGAATTTTTGCTTAATGTTCCGGCGTATTAGCCGAACGGGATGCAAGGAGAAAAGAGTTCGTTTGTGGGAAGCTAGACGGAGACGAGGTAATGGTACATTAGGTGCGTTTGATAATGTAGTAAATATGAAAGTTGTGCTCTTGATTTGGCAAGGATAGAGTTCAAATCCTTGATCTTATTGATAACTCCCGCAAATTGCTGCGAAATAAATAAATGTATTCTACGGTTATAGCAACAGTAGCGATGATGATGATGACGATGATGATGCAACGATCGTTTTTTATTTGCCTAATATTTCCTTCCGCTTTGTCTGCCGACGACGTGAATTTCGAGGGATAGAAAAAAAAAATTCCTTTCCGCCTCCCATCGACGCGCATCTGCTGTGCGCAGTTATTTTCGTCTCGTCACGTCGTGCGAAACCACGTCCGCCCTCCCTTGCGAAAGCTTTCGAAGAAGAGATCGTAAACGAGACATTTACGAGCACAGGAAGCTAGCCACGCTCGTAGGGCCGTTGGGAAAGGAAATTCCGTAAGAACGGTAGCAACGATTTTAGCCACCGTTTAGTTTTTAACAACGAAAAGGTACATCGATCAATTCTGCCCTCTCCACATGCTACCGCATCGAAGAGTAAATTAAAATCTTGGCCGCACTAAAATCCGCGTAGGAACGAAGAAAATGTAACTGACAATGCGTACCAAAAAACGACCTTCTCTTCATTATCACGCTCAGGAACTCGTTAATGTGAAAACGAAGACGAAGGAGAGACAGGAAAAAGAAATCCACGTGAATGTGCAAAGTGTGTCGGTGTTCAGCGGCTAGGGCGAACGGTGTGCGGGAGAAAATAAAAGAACCGTGACTAGATAAATAGAGAGCAGCTTCTCTGTTCCGTAGTAGAACAGAGGCTGAAATGAAGGGTACGAGAAACTTCGGAATAATGGCTCGAGGAATCCAAAAATGATTGTAATACGTTTTAAGGACAGTGGCTGCGTTCGTAACAAGATAGAGGCGAAACTATTGAACTTACGTCCTCGTTACATCACTTCTTTCGTATTATCCTAATCATAACCGCAACCTTACAAGTGTAACCGGTTATGTAGCATAAGCAGATTAAATCGGATTAGCAACGTCAATCATCCGTGACGAACGAACCGACCGACGGAAACTTCGGTGACGGTCATCATCGACTACGAAGAAACCGATACACCGTTCATCGAATGTACCCTGAAACCGTAAGAAATGTTCGAAATCGAGAATACCCCAGCGATCACAGCCATGATCCACTAAAATTCCTAATTCAGCTCATTTTCACACGACAGCAAAATAAATCTTCTTCTAAACAAAAAACCAACCGTAAAAAAAATAGTCCCAAAAACGTATTCCTTTACTTTCCCCTAGCAGTCTCCGAAAGATCCAGTAAAATCCGTGTCCCCGCCAAGCACCCCCTCTCCTTGCCACGCACTGAACGCCGCAACGTAAGCAAGCAATACGCGTGTGTCCGGTTGCCTTGGCGCATGAAAAGATGAGCAATGTGTAACCACCACCAGCCGCGCAATTCCTCCGTCTGACTATGCGTCGTGCACCACCACTAGCGCAGCGAAGACGACGCCTCGACGGTCGGCCGAGAAGGGAGAAGAAGCCTTCTCGGTATGCGAAGGAACGCGAGCAAAGAATTCGAGACGGCGTATAGTTACGCGCAATGAAAGAAACGAGACAGAAGAAAGGAAGGCGAGTCTTCTCTTCTGCCGACGGATGCTGCTGCTGCTGCTGCTACTACCATGGATGAATGCGGCCCCCGAGGCCCGTTGTTTCAGTATCAGACCGTGCACTCTCGACGGCGAGGAGGAAACCGTTCGCGAAAGTACTTCCAGGATCTGCGCGAATCCGAGCAATGCGAGCGGGAAATCGCAGGGGTTTTGAGGGAAAAAATTCTATGGAGGGTACACCTCTCGTTTGCGCGGCTTTATACTGGATGCATTGTACAATGCGCGCCTCGAATGGATTCCATTCTTGTACTCTGTGGCTTTGTGAGTCAAATGTTCCGACCCTTTCACTGTACTGTATCTCGTACACGTACGGAATACATATTGTACGTCGCGGGTTTTTGCGCGATACTAACTATCTGATGCAGCACTTTGCTACTTCGTTCCGCATGCAGCGCTCAAATCATAAAGTCGATAATGTAACACTAATATGTATTGCGAAGAAGAGCACTTTGGGCGGACGGGATTTGTGAAACAAGCGCAGAGGGAAAGGTAGTAGTCGGCATCCAACTCGGACGTTGTACCGCGCAAAGGTGGACGTATTATTATTACCGCTGACGACTATTACGCGCGTCGCACGGGTAGGAGGGACGGGCGCAACTTCTATTATTACTTGAAACATGATCGGTGCGTAAAGGAAGCATCACGAGGGAGTTTATGGGAACGACATGCACGCGAAGTGAAAGAGGAAAATGAGACCGTCGGCGAACGGCCGCTGTTTGTGGACAATGCGCGGTGTGCTGACTTCTTATTGGAGCGTGACGAGTGGACAAATTTTCCGTATGCGCTTCCTGCCGTGCCGCACGTGCCATAACGAAAACATCTTTCACCTCCCACCTTTCTCCCCTTCTACTTGTCCACCCCGCCGACGTTCTTCCTCTTCACTGTTTGCCTATCCATCTCGATAAATATTCTGCCTCGTTACCTGTTCAATGTTTACTCGAGTACGAGGAAGCGGCGAAAGAGACGCGGAAAACAAACATCCTCGCCTGCATAATACTCCGGCCGTCTCTCGGAATAACCTAATTAAATTCGTAGAAAGCATGCTAATGCGCGAGCGGAGGCCGCGCGTCATTGCACAGGTGTCGGATTGAGGTTTCAATGAAAAGTGCATACGGCTCGTGGGTGGGTCGACGGACGCTGGCCGATAATGACGCTACCTTCGGATCTCTTTCATCCGTGTAGAACTGTAGACAAAGCGAACGACGGCGAACGGACGGCGAGGAAAACCGAAGCGGACAGTAGAGAAGGACGAGGATCGTAGGAATGCAGCGCGATGGACGGGTGCGTGGTGCGCGTAGACACGAAGGTGCGTATTTGGTGGATCGAGGCAACCGGAAGGGCTCCGAGGGCAACCGACTGGAACTCGGCGCGGCGGTGCAGAGAGAAATAATCGCACCGCGGTAAGTAATCGTCGACAAGCGCAGCCCTTTTACGCACAGGAACGTCTGTCTGTGCTCGGTTAACCTTCTAAAAGAGCCACCGTGCTTCCGAGTGATAAGGAATTATCACGCTCTGCAAGCAAGTGCCGCAGCGGTTCGAAGGTGCCGTGTGCACGTTCGCAGGGAAGTCTGTCGCGCATGAAGCGAGAAATGCGCGCCTCTTATCTGTCCGTCGCACGGCTCGAAAAAGATGGGTTCATCTGAATAGATTGCTTATCGCCGCGTGTGATTTGTTGCGTACGGCGCGCGCTCCGTGCCGCGACGCCGACGGGAAGTGACGGGAAGCGTCGTAGCTGTATATTTTGTCATTTAGAACGGTAAAGCGGATGATACGTGTCAGATGCCTCGAGATCGGACCGCAGCCGTGGGAGAAGAATGTATACAATAAGAGCCGTCGGCGTTCGTTGCATGGTGTATCGCGTGCACTCTACGAGTCTACACCATCGAGCTTAGGTAAACAGACTTTTGCCGCAGCACCGTCCTTGAGCCCGTTTTAAAACAATTTTCACGGACGCTCGGAGTGACTTACCTTCAGAAGGCCGCGCCGGTATTAACAGAGACGACGAAAAAGGATGAAACCGGACCGACAAGCTCGTTAAGAAAAATGACACGGGCACCGGGGGGACGGCTGCAAAAAGCTGGACGGAAACGAAGTGCCAAGACTGCGCTCGGAGAAATTCGACTCCCGTACGAGAAAGAAGTCCCACGTCCCACGTCGGGTGCGTATAAACGACAATCAATTGTCTCCTTAATTCGTTGAACGGCGACGCGTCGAGGGTATAAAGACGGACGTAAAACTCGCTCGCCTCCGACGC
This sequence comes from Priocnemis perturbator, assembly GCA_963942575.1. NCBI lineage: Eukaryota > Metazoa > Arthropoda > Insecta > Hymenoptera > Pompilidae > Priocnemis > Priocnemis perturbator. Next base: position 4,491,614 of record OZ012647.1, read on the forward strand.
CGACGGTCCCTCGCATCATTTCGACTCATGCAAATCCGAGAACGAGGTAAGGACGAAAAAAGCACGCTTCGGGCGAAGTGTGCGTCCAGTGTGGAGAACGGGACGTTAAATTACTGTAATCTTTCCGCGAAATCCGAAAGAGCGATCGACCGAACCGCGCGCGCGCGCGCTTTATATAGTCACGTGCCCGGCGAGATCTCGTGAAAATGATTGCAAGTCGCGCGTCGGGTCGATTTCGGACTGGCATTTCGGCGGCCGCAAATTCCTCGCCCGAGAACACAGCAGAGCAGCAGCACTCGTCTTGTTGCGACGTACATAATTGTCGCTCGACTTCGAGCCGGCGGCGCCCGAACGACGTTCTCAATTTAATTGCGGACAAAATATGAGCAATACGTTAACGCGGAAGGGTTTATTCGAACAACGATAAGTGGGAAAGGAAAGAAGTGTGCGAGAAGATAAGTGCTCGTAAAACGATCCCATTGTTTCGCGAGGACATTCGTGCGTGCGATGAGTTTCAGGCCGCCGCCGCCGCCGATGTGCCAACGGACAACAGATAAGACTGTTTAATTTTCAGCGCTGCATCCAATGAACAAGACCGACTAGCGCGTTCTACACCCTCGCGCGAGCGGCTGATATGACTGAACTTAATGCGACCTGCGCGTCGCAGCCAAGCCCAAACGCACTATCGCGAGGAATTTATGATTTTATGTCAGTCGCGGTGAAAAGGGAAAGACGTGATGACGTAATCGGCGCGCGACGCCGTTAATTCCTTCATTGCTTGACAAATTCGCACACAGCGCGCTATATCAGCGACCTGACAGATCCTCGTCTCACACAAATCATTTCAAAAAATCTGATACCCTTCTATTTAAACCCACTCCCAAAACGATCTTCTATAATTATCATCTGCTTCATGCTGCGGCAATAAAACAATATCCGGTACTCACCAAAATATATTCATAACATACTTATAATCGAGCCCGCACATTCAACGCCGCCTTCAAGATATACCTGCTCATAAAACTCGCTCCGCGCTCCATTTTCGAGCAATAAAATTCGTCGTCAGACGTGATATTACCGTCTCTATAATACACGTCTCTATCCGCGTACGCTAGGTTTCTTGCATCGAAAAACATGTTATCCCCTGTTTAACGTTAAACGCCGACAACGTGCACGGCATTTAAACGTTGCATCCGCGACACGTTGCACGGTGATGCCGATTTGCCTTCGAAACAAGTTCCCGTCTACTGCTGCTCCTTTTCCCATCACCGTTACCGCAAACCCTCGCGCGTTCTCCCTTCCCGCATTATATGCCAGATTGTCTCTCAGCACGCACGTAACGAGAAACACCTGCGAGGGCGAGGTTAATTAACTTAGGAGATACTCGCGGACCGGATCCGGTTGCACCGTAAGCGTAACGGCAATATTATAAGCGCGCTGACCGTTTGCGTAACCCCTACACAGACTGTCTCACTATGAATTACAGTTTCCCACCACCGCGCGTCGGCCAACTCTCTCTTTCTCACTCTCAGTTTTCATCCATTTTTTTCGTTCCTGTTCGCTGCTCGATATTCTTGAGAGCTATATTAACGACGCGAAGTGTGAGGTGCTTGTGATGAGTTATGGACTATTTCCTTGTTATGCGTTTAATTGTCTGCTTGTCTGATCTATATGTTTCGTTGTTCCGCATTGTCTCAGAGTTACGATTATATATTGGCTCGGTGCAGTTTTATGAGGATGTCGCTGATAAATATAATTGTGCTTTCCTGGATTGTGGGCGAAGGTAAATTTATACGTGTATATACGTTTCATTGTCTACACTGAAGAAGTAAAGCATAAGGCACGGAATAACAGTGTCGAAGGATCTTGGGGAGAACAAAAAGCAGCTCTTAATTGCTTCTTATATCATTTCTAAGCTTCCCCGTCTCATGCTCCAGTAAGACTCCCCAGAAAGTAACTAGAACGGTCAGACAACGAGATTAAGTAATTAACAAGTAGAGCAAGTCGGCTCCGCTTCTTCTCAGAGACACGTCGCACACGATAAAAGCAAAGCTGGCGCGTGTGCATGTATGATAAATAAAGAATGCGATCGCGATAATAGCGGTTAACGCATTGTCTGCGGGCCACAGAATGTGCCGTGTTTCGGGATCCTGCAATTATCTTCGGGTCATGTCATTATTCCGTGTTTTTAATCGTCGGGATTATATGCATACCATCACGATAACGCTGTGTACAAAATGACAGCATGTAATCAAAGAGCACAGTACAAACAGTAACAATAAGACATACAGTTATACTAGTTATAGTATGGAGAAGACACAAACATGTACATAAGGTACCAAATAAACTCAGAAATAAGACTTTGATTGATCCGATAAATTATAAGAATGTTTCAAAATTCCTCAGATGTACCGAGCTCATGCAAGAAAATGGAAATCAGCTCGATATAACACAATTAGCCGGAGTGTTGAAATCCAGTGCCAACAATTGTATACGGTCGCCAGCAATCCGACTTGTTGATGCACCTTAAAAGGCGCATGAGAAGAAGAACGTGAACCGTTGATCGTCGACGCTAAAGCTGGCGCGACAAAAAAATCTGCACACTTATCACTGATGCGTATGGCAATTTTCTTTCATCCACTGGCGACATGCTGCACGTCAGATGATTGAAAAACAAAGGAGACACGCACGCACTCGTCGTTCGGTCGCGGTTGCACTTGCACTTGCGTGTGAAGAGACGAGTGGCGGGCGCGGGGAGGGCAAGTACCGCGACGACACTGAATGGAGGAGAACAATGAGTACGTTGAACTGTACCGGCCGGCCGTTGTAATTAATCCGCAAACACGTAGACGAAGAAGCGGAGACACAATTAGTTGCGGGACGGATGGACTGAGCACGCGTACGAGGCGGAACAACAATTAGCGGTGTCGCAATAATTATTATCAAATTTTCGTGAAGTTCGCGTGAACATTTGACGGCTTGCGAAGTTTGTGTTCTCGTTCGCAGAACGAGCGGGATGTCTCGGGCTGTCTGCGAACGAAGGTATTTGCATTATAAATTCGGTGCGCCGAAATGAAGAGCTGAAGACTGCTGTTCACATTATGTACCGAATTTATCGGATGGCTGTTAAAAACTGGTGTTTTGGAAATGAAGACGGTTTGAGAAGTAGCGCGCTGAAATGTTGTACCGTAGTAGCGCAGGAATATTTACTTGATGATCACGAAGAATTTCGAGATTGTATAAAAATCGTCGACGTCGATTGCTGACGTCAATGGACGAATGTTAAGCGACATTCTTACGTTTCGGACGACGTCGTTCCTATATTAAATTTCAGGTGAGTGAAATTTCAATTTTCGAAAGATCAACCTCACCAATGCCAATATTAATTTATTAATTAAAAGCGTAACGAAAAGTTTCCCACGAACGTTTTTATCGAAGTCCACTTTCTCTACTCCCTACGATGTCACTATCTTCCGATTATAGCGCAAGTGGCCTGGTGCCGTGCGTAATCATACACAGAGATTCTTTTCTTTCTTCTCCCTTTCTTTAAATAAACTCGCGACGCATTTATCGTTAACCGACCGGTGCGGTGGGAGGAGTGGATCGGTCGATTTGTGTGAAAGTAGCTTGTGTTGCAAGGTGTCAGGATCAGCGTTTCTCTCATCACGCATTGACGTTATTTCTCTCCTCCCTCGCTCGCGTCCAGAGTTGGACGTGGATGAATTTATCAAACGCCGACCGCAGGATGACGGTCTGCTCGTTTAATCGAGTCATACCACGAGCTATGTTGGATTCCGACGACGAGGGCGCGTCAAAAATTTGACTGCCAGCCAAATAATTCACGGTTGAGGTGACACGCTGAATGAAAAAGGTGCACGCGAACGCACCCGTGAAATAATTACTGTCCGGGAGGTTCGTTTTATTACTGTGGGTGCTTCGTGTCAGTTTTGAGGAGAGCTCTGATTTATTTGTACGGCGATGCGAAGATTGTGAGAAGTATACGATCTGATAATGAAAGACTGTCATCGGTGAAATATGGAGTGAAATATTTGATCAAGTGAATGCAACGTCAATTTTACGAGACGCAACGTTAATCGTGTATAGTAGAAATAAGACTGTTACCATCTAAGTGTCACAACGAATAGAAAATAGAGAACGCCATCTTAAGTAACTCGTCTCGAAGTAGACAACTGTCCATGCTCCGTTCCGCGCGCGTCACTAAGTTTCTCATAAATTCAAAGAATTAGCCGCTACGTAGAATTACTTCTCTTGGGTCGCACCATAATGTCACCGCCGCATTTGTCCGTCCATTTGTCCAGGAGACGTTAATAAAATGAAATGAGTTAATAAAATAAAAGTCCCCTATTCCATTAGCCGGCGCATATCTGCTTAATCTGACAAACTTTTCGCTGGCTGCACACGCAAGCCACTCGCCCTGTGCCCGTCCATTTGACCGACAACTTCGTTACGCATAATTAAGTTAGTCCGTCTGGGAGCCAATTCAGGGTCAGTGCTAATCCGCACTACTAGCTGGCGGCACGAATTTTGCTTCCGTTTTATTTCGCCCGTATCTTCCTAACGGCAAACGCCCCACTCTCTTCTTTCCCCGCAGTTTATTCTATTTCACGTTTTGTCCGCAACACTCGACCCAGTGATTTGCAACGGTTCAAGGCCGAGCGTCATCTGCACAGATATCAGCTCGAATTTCACGGTGACGTTCTTGAGGAAAGTGTGAATGGCGAAATGGATCCTGGGCCTTTGTTGCATTGTATGACGTATCCCTTAAAGGGCACGCGACCACTGCACAGATGCAGCTGTGCATCAGCTGATCTGACCGGAGCATCTGTTTTCGTGTATAATGGAAGCAACACCTGGACGGAGCATTTTGTGAAGTATGCTTTAATTTCGAAGATGGTTCCTTAGGCGATATCTGTAGTAACGGTTGTGCATCTTCTGTACCATGATACAAAGTAATTTACGTAAAATTTGGTTTTATCACAAGTACAGTGTCGGTGGTAAGAAGAAGCGAGGAGGCAAATGAAATTGAACGTAATTGCACCGATCCTTATTGATATAAGTACGATTTTTGATGCAAGAGGTGCATACACTTTTCAATTCGAAATCTCACGTATCCGTGCACACTTTCCCAAATATGAGGATTACCGCAGTCACATCCGATTTCATCCGTTGCATCGTTTCTCACCGGCGCTGACGTTACTTTTCATTTGTTCACGCATGAGGCGCCAACGCAAACTAGCAATTATCATGGAGAAGTTGCTTTACGACTTTCCGACCGGTCGCCATTAGCCCAGAAACATTGGCCGTAAAATGTGGTTGAACTTGCGACACGTAAACCGACACTGGCTTTACGACAATCGTGGAGTCGCGCAAATTTAAAGCATTAAACCTGAAACCACCAGTTCCAAACGCGTCGAAAGTTGTCACAATTACGAAGCGATCCCAAAATGTTGGTAAGCATTTTAATTCGTGTGACATAAAAAAAAAGAATGACGAAATATCTTCCCAATTAACACGCGTCATCGAAAACCGAATTTTCAAAGTGCTTTCGCGAAAGCCTATGTAACCGTGAAAACGTACAACTAGCTAGACAAATTACACTGTCTCAGCTGAAACAACGTACCGACGCACAAGCATAGAAGCAGGCTAAACGTATGCAAAGAGGAATTCCGCGAATTCGCATGTTTGCAGAGCGAATAGGCAACATAAACGGTAGACTAAAATAACGCTTCCGGTAGATCGCGCGATAAACACCGTCGAATTTACGAGAGTCCGCCGAGGAGAAAAGAGGAAAACGGCTGGCTCTGGAATCAGGGACGGACGTTTCTGGAATGCAAATTAGCGCAAGTTCGTTTGCCTCAGAGGATTGCGCGGGTCTGCGCGACGAGGCGAAGGCGAAGGCGAAGGCGAGCGCGAGAAGGGCGCGGAAGTAGACATAGTAAAATTAACCTTCCGGCGAGCCGCGCGCTACTACGAGCGTGGACTTTGAATCCTCGAGCTTTGACCGCGACGCTATTTTTACGGCCGCCTTTTCGATCCCGCTCGACGAAAGAGCGGTATGTATACCGTAACCAAGAAGGGAGAGCGTCTTCGATATCTTACCCTTCTCTGCCCCCTTTGACTCCGTCTTCCTATTCCTCCTTTCAACGGGAAATATACGATGTTTACGGCGCTCGCGGCGCCCGGAAAAGGGAACGTGATACGATCGTAAAGGGGCAGATTAATCTGTCAAGGGAGAAATATCTTTCTGTTCGCGGCTACTGGGCATGACGATCTGCCGAAATGGCCTAATGCTCAACGAATGTTAATGAAAAAATGCGGAACCGTGATTTACCATGTCGATGTCAGCGATCGATCGGGCGAGGCAAAAAAGTTGGTCAGGCGAACCCATCAAATATTTAAACTTCGCCGAGAGTGTCGAGGGTGCTCAAGACGTCTCTTTACGAGCACTTTTTTTCTCGCGTCATGCCTTCAATGCGAAATAAAGTGTTATCGACGTGCAACGTGTAAAATCGTTTTCCAAGAGCGCGCGCGCGTATGTACGTCGAAAGAACGCACGTTTCTCTCTCACGAAACGCCAACGGTTGAATTCCAAGCTTGCTTCGAATGTTTTCACCGGTATGCTGCTGACACGAATATGCAGATGCGCTTAATCTATTTCATTCAGCTTTCACTGATTCAAGCGGCGATGGGAATATAAAACAAACGTGAAGAACTTCGCGCGTGGGTACGGTGCAAGTTCGTTCAAAAGTAAATAACACACGTAAACTGTCGTAAACGTATGAAACATTCTACTAAAAATCCACACAAACAAAGAATGAAATATCGGTCCCGGGAGGATTAATAATCCCAAAAAACGTCCGCTGTTTCAGAGAATGTCTCAGTTGAAACACGATCATATGCCTCGCTTTTCGGCGCGCTAACCGACGCTCTATCTATAAAGCGTCTTCTGAAGTCGTCCGATTCTTGCGCCGACGTTGTTACGAAACAAAGCCACTCCTGCGTCGCGACCACATTGTCTTGGCCGACATCAGTAAGCCTTTCGTCGGCGCGTGCTCGCAAATTGGCCTTTTCCCTCGCTCACTTACGCACCCCCTCAGTCACTCTCTCTCTCTTGGCGTCTTTGGTTGAAAGCAGCACCTTGTCCAATTAAGCCGTAAATCATAAGCATGCCAGCGGAAACGTTCTCGCAGAGACGAGCTTCTCGTGGGAATGCGCGAGCCTTGAAGAGGGAAGGAACAAGGGTGAGCCGCGGGTCCTTCTCTTTTTGCCGGCATGCCGGGCCAATCTTGAAGAGAGCTCCTTGAAACGTAATAATGACGCAAAAAGCGTACAAGTCGACGTCGTTATCGCGGGGGACCGCAACAATGGGACGGTTATTTGTCCGATCCGCGAATGGCCCCTCTTCTTCATCTCATCCTCCTGCTCGTCAACTCGCGCACTCCCTCCAGCGCCGGAGTCTTGCCTCGCAGCGGCGAAGAAACGCGAAGACGCGCAATTTGCACCTGTGGCGTTTCGTCCGGATTCCACGCACGGATGCGAGACTTTCCAGTTGCTCGACTCCGCGCGCTCGTTAATCCCGCGGCCACGCTTCTCGACAGATGCGCTAATTAATCTATGTAGAGCGTCGGTTCATAGTTCAGGCATTGTTAGACGAGGACAATGCTGTGATTACTTGATTAATGACAGAGCGAGAGAGAGAGAGAGAGACAGGCATGAAAAAACAAATTAGTACGCGATGTCAACGCGGAATGGAGTGTAAAATAATTAAGTATTCCTATCCACTTTATAGCTGTACCGTATGCTATGTAATAGTGTACTGTACTACGGACACGTGCGTTTTCATATATTAAATAGAAAGTAAGAAGAATTGTGACACCTACGGACTTAAATTGTTCGTATGACACAATTTTACCATCGTATTTTCCTCGGTGTGCATACTCTTGATACAGAGGCACGAATTCGGGTAAGACCGTGTCGAAACGTTTCTTTCGGAAACAATACCTTGAATTATGTAACGAGCCTGCTTTTTCGTCACCTCCCACGCATTTTTAGCCACGATCCCAGCCGCATTTGGCTATTAATTTCTCATGCCGACGGCGACGACGGCGAATCGTCTAGCCGGGTTGTCATTGTTACGGCGCAGGAACAATACTAGCGGCGGCGGTGTCGACAATCTCGAGCAAGTTTGACGCTTGAATAATATTCCAGAACGGGCACGATATGCAGCGCGGCTTTACGACGTTTCTCGGTACACCGGATGCAGTTGCGGTACCCGCGTATCGGTGTGTATCGCGCGAGAAAATGAATCTCTGCGCCCGGAGGAATACCAGAGAGCTGCACGAAGGAAGGAAGGGCGGCGCGCGCCAATTGTCAGGGACTGCTTCGCGAGGCGTCGCATTCCGCGAAACGTTTCCATATAGGTATAGGCGACGTAACTCATGCGCGAGATGGAACAGTCCGTTAAAAAGCACGATGCTTGCGCGGACCGCTGAACCGCGCGCCCCTCACAATTCACAATCAGTCCGACCGATCAATCACACATTCCTCCCGCAACACTCTCCCGCTGCACTGCTTATTTATTACTCAATTGCAACGCATCGACGTCGCTGCGCGGCCGCGACCGCGTGTCTCGTGCACGGCGATGATTTTCACCTTCGCGCGTTTTCACTTTTACAGTCCCGCCATTTGTCTTTGGCGGCCGAACTTTCGCACGTTCGCCGCCCGACGCAACGGCGTGCCGCCGATCTGCGAAGCTGTTCTCGAAAAACGAGTGTCGAAGTTCGTCTGGCTGAAACGACGTCGCGCGAAGCGTCCTGCAAAAGCGGTCATGTCCGCAGACTGCGGTTGCGAAAATGTCGAAGGGCTTTGAGAGGCAGATTTTATGATCGAGCCGCGATAACTGAACCGTTGAAATGGGGGATGAGAGAGAAGAAAAAGTTGATCAAAGGCGTCCCCATAAGGGTTGTCGGCCGCCTCGGGCTATCAGTGGAGCGCGAAAAACGACGCGGTGCGTGCTTTCCCCGGGCGTGTGCTTTATTTTGTACTCTTTATTAAACGGCCTACGGTTCACAGGTGCTTCGACGAGCATCTGGCTCACGTACGTGTTAGACTTTAGAGGGCGACGCGAAACGGAGAAAAATTTCTCGCGCCGCTCCGCCGATTAATCCCTCTGTGCCTGCCGCGCGCCGGCTCGGCTCGTTTGACTATTGCCGTGTGATGCGGCGCGCCTCGAATCATCTGGCTAATTAGCACGCTTCACTCGGCCGTGTTAATTAAGGGGCGCTGAATTTGCGCGCGTATCAGAAACAGAAGGTTTCACGTTTTGAGGAGGAGCCCACTGGCGACCCGTGGAGAGTGCGTAAACTTTGGTCCGTCAGTGGCGAGATGGAAATCTCGTCATAGATAATCTTTATCCCGATCGTTTATTATTACTCATTTTAACACGGATTGGCAGAAACGACGTTGCGCCGGGGAACGAATGCTTATAGATCACGGGCAACGTGCGCGAAAACAAACATCGGCGTCGTGCGAATTGGACGTGAAAACACAAACCGTGAATTTCGAAGCTTGCGCGGCCCAGACGAGCTAATCGTCTGTATACGCGCGGCAGGCGAGGGGGCAGGGGTGGGGAGAGAAAAAAGAATTGAAGGCACGGATCCATTTGGAAGAGCGGCGCGCGGTTGCTTGTATAACCGACGTACGCGCGCGAAGCGACTTTGCTCTCTCTCTCTCTCTCTCTCTCTCTCTCTCTCTCTCTCTCTCTCTCTCTCATATTCCCTACCCTGCCGGCCTCGAGAGCGCCGGGCAAATATCGTTGCGGGGGAACATGGATAGTGTGTGGCTCGACGCTCACGCGAAGACGCGGGCGGTGAATTAAAGCGCGCCCCGGGAGAAAAATGGAATAAAATTGCCGGAAATGCGAGTTTCCCGAGAGAATCGCGCGGATGAAGCTACGGGGGGAAGGATGAGGGTGAGTTACGGGCGAGGGTGGCGGGAAGCGAGACGACGGGATTGTGAAATAGTGAGACAGCGAAACAGAAGAGGACGACTGCAAGAGAGAGAGAGAGAGAGAGAGAGAGAGAGAGAGAGAGAGACAGAGACAGAGACAGAGAGAGAGAGAGAGAGAGAGGGGGGGAGGGAGGGAGGGAGGGAGGAAAAGGAGCAAGATGAAATGAAAGAGTCAAGAGCGGAGAGACACAGAAGGGGCGCGGCGACGGAAGAAAATATTTTTTCTTCGTACTTCCGCCCGACGACCGCGCAGAATGCCTTCTTCGCGTAAGCGTAAGCCGTAAGCAACTCGCGCAAGTCTTGACGCGAGCGATCCTTTAGGAGAAACACCGGCATCGTTCGTCTCGTTTGCGAAATGTCAACACCGCCGCACGTCATTATGCGCGATGTAATTGCGCGCTTATTTTCGCATGTTACCGACTACCGCACTCTCTCGGAATCCGTGTTGCCCACCTCCTCCTCACTCTTGTTTGTTCCTCAACGAGACGACGCGAGGAAGTACATTAATGAGTTCCGCTTAAAAGTTTTCGGGCAAGGTAAGTAATACGAAACTCTCGATCCGCGAGGCCAGGTGAATTACTTCACAGCAAGAAGGAGGCAGCTTATCGCGAACGAGCGGAACGGACGCCGAGAACGTCAGAACGATCAAACTTTTCCCATTTGCGGGCCATATTTCATTCATTTACTTCGAGACTTTCGCGAATTTCGAAACCGCGGACCTGTAGCTTCGAGCTGCAGGAAATATTTCGCATTCCGCAATTTTGGTCATTAAAGTATTATAAACGGCACGCGTATCGCGTCTTGTCAGTTTGTACGCTTCGAAAAAAGCTCGTACCGAAACATGCTTCCCTACCGTATTTCCAGTCAAATTCGCAGGCTTGTACTGATCGAAATTTGCACCAGTCAGTTTTGCTTCAACGCATCCCTGAAATACTCCTTACGCATTTTCCGGGAAATTTGTCAGCGCGCAGAGTTTATACGCAAAACCGTTACTCTCGGAATCCTAAAGCAGACTCGTAACGACGACAACTAGAGACGGTTACGGTCGAATAGATGGGACCCGTGTATCGAACTGCAGTGCCGCGCAGACGAAACTGGGAGCAATAATCATCCGCCTCGACGAACTTGGGCACAGTCCCAATCGCCGTGCATCTTAGTAAGAAGCCGGAAAACACGACGCAACGACTGTGTAGTGACCTGGAGGGCAAAACACGTTGCTTGTCAAGGCATGACCCCGGCAGAGCGCGACGATCTCCAGCACGGCGGGGGGAAAAAAAAAGAAGCAACGAAAATGAGAATAAGCGGCGATGCAACGAGCGTCGGGAGCAGGCGAAATGCCAAAATTGCAAATCGAGTGGCTGCGTTGCATAAACTATGGAACGCCAGCGCGACGACTCGCGGAAGAGTGAATTCTCCGGGGACTCGCGGTGCGACGACTCGCGACAGTTTGTGTCGTTGAGGAATGGAATCGGAGAAGAAAGTAGGCGTTTTGACGCGATACCGATCTGTTTACTAAGTGTTACGACACGAATTCGAAAGAATAACCATAGCGAATAACTAATACTTCAAAAAAAAAGAATACTGGACGAGGATATTATTGCTGAAAACTCTTCTCGAAAAGTACAAAACTCCTGACGATCTTGGACGACGTGATGACAACGACGTCGACTGCCGTCGAGACAGTTCAAGAATACACCGGCGTTTTACGATTTCGAAGTGTCCCAACACGATCGTGAATACTCTTTACGCGTGGAGTGTGTAACTTACGAAGGGATTAGAAGTAGAGGGAAACGAATCGTCTGGATCGGAGAGCGCGGGATTACGAGCGAACGAATAAATACACTCGCCGACGACTGGCGAGGGCTGCGCGCTCTGTGCGACGATTTATCCCCCGTGGCAGGTCGTGAAGAAACTAAAAAGCTTCGCTCCGTCCGACGAGACGTCGTCTCGCGGTCGTTGCCGGCGTAGCTTTCGAGAGAGAAGAATGAGATAAAGAAAGAGTGAGGGAGAGAGAGGGTACATATATTTATTATCCGACTTCGTAAATCTCTTCCATCTGCCGCGAAAGTTTGTCCCCTCTGTAATACTCTACAAGCCAATGTAGAGAGGTGAACAAGGCTATGAACGACTAAAAGAAAGGCAATTTCGGGAGCCCGCCAGAGCTTTCGTCGCGTTCTATTACATCCTACAGTGCGTACATGTGCACGTAACAGTTTACATGTGCACGCAAAGCCGCGTGTACGGTATCCGATCTGAGCGGTGGCCAGCTTCTTATACGTTCACTTTGAATTTTTCTTGCAAACAATATGTGCGTCAAGGATACATAAGGCGTATTGTATTTCAAGTCTCATTGGAAATGTCGTTACAATCGTTACATACTCACTTCATGTCACGTAATGCACGTTTTCTTTAATTCAAAAATTATACTGTCGACCTTTCCACGATTAACCAGATGACGTTACCGCACATAACCGTATGACTAATAACAGTCGAAATTGCTCAATGCGTTTAACACGCTCACGAAATATGTAGCAAGAAGCGGCTTAGCAGGGGTCAAAACTTTTTCTCGCTGATTGCGACGCCACCCAAATTGAACGTCGTACATGATATTCCATACATACAGTCGTAATGTCCCCTTCCGCGTCGCGAAGAGGTCTCGAGAGACGTGGATCGAACGATCCCGAAGGTACACCTCGGGAACAACCGGGAAGACGGAGGGGAGCAATTTGCTCATCCCCTTTCACTCGTCCGTAAATCGAATGCTATTTGGGAAAAAGCGGCGCACACGCATGAGAGAGCAGAGACGACTTCCTTTTACCGAATGAGGATGGGACGAAAAGGAAAGTTTATGTATATACCTATGTAATCATATATGTGCGTATACGTCACTTGCTGTATATCACTGATGCATGAGAATCGCGTAGGGTGAGTTAAAGGAAAGCGGAAGAGTACTCCTGGCGTCCTTGATTCGTCAAAGAGATTTAGCTTACTGGACGAGAAGAAGCGGAAATCTGAATTTATCGACGCTCTTTTGTCTCGCGGGGGAGACTGAGAGAATCTCTGACAACATTCAACGATTTATTGCCTTGAATCCAATTCGGTCGCGGCAGGATACGGAACGGCAAAGTCCACTTTGGACAGAACTAGTCTCAGCGTGAACGATTGTTTTTACCTCTCCCGCCAGGCTCTTTCGGAAAAGATTTAAATACGAACGAGCCGTGGCGTTGAATATATTATTTTATTCACGAAGTCTTCTCAAAGCAACACTATAAAAACGCGCGAAACGACGGCGGGCATCTATGTTTTACGCAATCGTTTAGAAATTCGCCGCGAATCGGGCGCTTCGAAGACAAGGACGAGCGGCGCAAAATGGTAATTACAAAAATTGCCCGAGTCGCCGCGCGACGCCTCGAAATGAGGAAACGACGAATCACGAACGTCACGTTCCATTCCCCCTGTCTCGAGTGCACGGAGCGAGAAAGCTCGTAGAGTTTCGAAATCGGCGGAAAGGGCACTTCCTGCCCTTGTAGCGAACCTTTTCTCGAACGTCGGTACCGCCGACGATGCAGGTCGTGTAAAACGTGCGAAACCGTTGGAAGGGAATCAGGAAGGGAATCATGGTGCGTGTCGCGCACTCGTGTGTGGTATACGCAGGTGCGTGAGCCTTGAGGGGAACAAGCATATCCTAACTGTGTCGTTTCAAAATGGTGAGTGAGCTCCCCCATCCCATTAATGGCGATTTCAGGCAACGCGAAGGAAACCAGCGTCGACCGTTTACGATCGCTGCAGTTGCGTACAACAGAGTGAAGAGTCAGTTGTATGTACGCAAACTTGGGGCGGCGCGCGTAATCGTTGGAAAAGCAACTTGCGCGGCTTGCAATTATAACTTCGTCTGGTAGAACGCTCCGGTAATAGTATCGTAACAAATGTCGTTTAGGTCTGCTGTATATGTCTGCGTACTGAACTATAGAGTTCCTCCTAGTTCACATCGTTTATCATCTTAACGCGTCCTATTTCGACCTATTCAGACTACTAGACGCGACGCGTCGTTTGTGAACATTTAACACAAACCGTGACGTATTAAAAATGACATATTACTTTGTAAATGCGTTGAGGTTGAATTATGATAAGTCGTGACTGCGTAATGCGGGACGTGAGTATTGCTCAACATCTGACGTTAGCTAAATTGTATTGTATAACAGCTCAATCCAAAATTCATCACATTTTTAACGTTGTATTCAATAAATTTATATTGTTGTATGTGTCTCCAAACCAAATCTTAGGGAAAAACATGATACACATAAAGCGCATCCGTCTACAAAACGAGAAGTGCATCACGTCAAAGGCACAAAGGGGGAAGATTTAAATGGAATATAACGAGTCACACTGAGAAAGGAGAGAGTCTTGCGCCTGGAAAGTGTCGACCGCGGTAGACTGTCGGAAGAAGGGGTGGTTAATTTCCATCGACCGCCCGTATGCATTCACATCCTGGAGACCGAAAATGCTGGACGGTGACGTCACAGAAAACACGTCGTCGTGTCCGTCGGTCATCGTCGGTCGAGCAACCGGCTTGTCGCTTGTCGCTTGCCGCACGAAACAAGAGAATCTCTCACACACGACGCGGCGAAGAACGACAAACACGCACGTTCGGGGCACACATTCGAACGGCACGCACAAAGCATGCCGGGGACCCTCTCTGTGACTGATAATAATTACGGGAGGGGCTGAAGCGGACTTCCGTCCGACAAAACCAACCTGGTGAATGTCCGCCGCGAATACGAACAAGCCCACCTCCGATGGCCGGAGGCCGAATCGTCGGACGACTTTGTGGAAAGTGTATGTAAACTGCCGACGGTCGAGACACGTCTGCTAAGTGTAATGTAAGTGTAAGGTGTCCCAGAAATACGAAATGCGCGTCGTCGCACTAAATAAACGAGTTCAACGGCAATGCGTCTGTCCGAAGATATTAGAAACATAATAAAGCAAGTGTTTGCTTCATCCCATCGTATCTGGATATTAATAGTAGGACAGTATACACGACTGTAAAATGTTCACGAGCTTCTGACGCATACTTTCGTTTCAATCCGCACGCCGATACGTCATGACAAAAGTATCATCTCCCACTCGCCCTTAAAGTTCTCCTGCCCCCTCTGGCCAAAGAGTTCGCCCGATAATTCTTCCACCGTCGCGCAGCAGTCGTCTCATGTTTACGCGATAAATCTTCGGCCGGGCTACTTTAAACTCTCAGCGCGCAACTACGGAATCCTCTCTCTCTCTCTCTCTCTCTTTATCGCTGACGTGCGGTAAAGTGCACGAGTGAAAATATTTCGCGTTAACCGCGCAACACGTGCGCGATCTCGGCCTCCTTCGAGCTCGAGACACTGGTCGGACGATCGACGCACGGGGCGGACGCGACAAGTGAAATCAGAAACGTCGAAATGACTCCACTGACCCCCGGGCTGCCAGTTGGTCAGTAAATTTTCGTACAGTGAGTGGATCGGCTATTTCTAGCTTTGCTGGAGATTCCTAGTGGCCTCGTCGACTGGCGACACGATTCTAACGAACGAATGGACGAGCTTTACAACACAATCGACAAACACCGTGCGCGAGCCAGGATAAAATGGTGCTCTCCGGTGAAAGAGAACGGAGCGGAGGAGTCTGACGGAATTGAATGGAACATGCCATCGGACGGACTGCAATTCGGCAAACGAGTTGCAGTGCACGTCTGAGTTAATTACAACATCAAGAGCGGTCGCGCTACAGTGGCAAACGAAATGAGACAGTGATCGAAATGAAAACCACTAATTAATCTAATGGATCCCAGTATTTCAAACTAGAACTGCCGATGTGAACTTGGAACATGATCGCATTGCGCACGTTATGCGTGTGGGGATTAGAAGTCGGGTGAAATGATTTAGTACAAATCACTACAGAACTCCGTACAATTCGCACACGCTGAGAAGCTGTTGTCTAATTATTGGTATATAAGGTCTGTTCATGCGTCTACTAATCCTACGTGTGCACGATGCTCACAATCAGTCCAAATTGATTGGCTACAAATAATACAACAAAATAAACGAACCCACGTAATTTCTTCGCCCTACAATAAAAATCTAGATAGCCAACAATAAACCTTAGTCTACTTTGTAGCGTCGCCGAGAATTGTCTCGAACGAGATCAGACTCAAATCTCACGGTGCGAACGTGAGGAAAGATCGTGAGAGATCTCGGCGCGAGAAGAAAGGAGGATATTGTGCGGCCAGATGGTCGTCCTCAGACGCGCCCCGGCCGCCACCGGAGTCTCGGGCGCTCAGTTTTGGCCAAACGAAGGGAAGAGAGGATAGCGCGCGAGAAGATAAAGAGAAGCGGAAACGCGGTCAGTTGCTTCCAGAATAAATAATCGCGCCGTGTCGTTTACAAGGAGCTCTTTGTTACGTCGGGCATACAAAGAGCGTCGTTTCGCCGAACACCTGCCCCTCGTCAGACCTCGTAGATAGGTGTACTGTACGCATATTGCCAAAAAATCATCGGACCCGTCGGCGTAACTGCGCAAATGCGCCGAATTGATCTTCGACTTTTCAAGAAGACAAGGGTGTCTAATTAAGCGTTGTTAGTACACCCTCGTGAATCCTAGATCTTAAGTGAAAAGTCAAATAAGTATCTCTTTTCAAGCTTCTATGAGACCCTCCGTCACCAAGTTCAACGTTTGCACACATTCAACCTGCCCTTACCGGTCCCCTCAAAAACTCTGCCCACCAAAAATAACCTACTTCCCCCTCTTTCACCGCTTGACCGTAAAACGCAGAAAAGAAGAAGGACGAAAATCTTACGACCGTTGACATTAGCCAACGACGACAGGACGCGCGTACCGAGGGATAAATACTTGTCTCTCGCTGCCAATAATTCGAGGACATTACGCCCGCGTCAGTACCGGCTCCGCGGAAATAAGGGGAAATAAAAGAATTCATGAAAGGGCGGCCGACTGCGGGGCGACGCGGGAGGGGATGGGGCGCGGCGGATTTAGTGGCCTCGTTAGGGACTTTACAGCGTCTTAAATCCCGTTCCGGGCCCGTGCGCCGGGCGCACGCATACCTGGAGCGCAGGAACGCGTTCGCGTAAACGCTTCAACCGCCTCCTTCACCGCGTACTGTACTTGCTCGAAATTATTGTACCTGCCTGCTCGAGAGCGAGCACGCGGGGCCGGGGGCGTCGACAGGTCTCCGTCTCTGGTTAAAATCGTCCGACGAGCCGGCGGTAAAGGGTTGCTAACTGCTCGTGTTCCGGTGAAATTGATAAGGCTGGACGTTGGGGGAGCGGGGAGCAGTTTAAACGACTCGCACGACGCCGCGGGGACGTGAACGTTTCTGGTTCTCTCGATCGTCACGCGTTTTTGCGAACTCGAGAAGCGACAGTCTCGTGAAGGAGCGTTTTTGCGAACTCGCGCGGCGGGGTGCGGTCGGAGTCGGGCGAGTGTGAAACCGGCGTTTCGAAGTCGGCGGGCAATGCTTGCGGACACGGTCGGTCTAAATTAGCTGAACTTTTTATTCGATGTACTTCTTCGTTGTTTTTGGGCATGCGAGGGTAGCATGTGGCAAGTCGGTAGTGAGAGGTTTTTTTTTTCTACTTATGCGATAGGTACTTGATAATGTGTGTAGAATTAAGTTTTGTAGGTTAGAATATGATGGATGAAAATATGTGCAGCACGATGACGAGGGGAACGATCAGTTACAGAATCAGAATGTAATGGGAGAGAGTCAATGATACCTATGCTAATCTGTATTTTGCATCTTTGTTGTGGATATTTGCAATCATGGTGTGTATATTCAAATTTTGATACAGGAGTCACTGTTAACATTTGCGAGATCTTGACTGCAGGTGAGGTGACTATTCACCTGCAGTCCTACACGATGACAAGTTTCTCATTACGCTTTCTAGGTGTCCCTTTCGGAAAACGTATTTTATTCGATGGAATATTGAAACAAAATTATTGCAGAAAGACTCACCTTCCGGAGCTTCTCCAACTCATTCATATCCATTGTAGACGGTGATATCTGGAACAATATATATGTACAGATTAACAAATGCATTTGTAACGAAATACTCATTTAAACCCTATGCTATCCTAATGCTATCCGAACTGGCCTCTTCAAACGTTAACAATCACGTTTTGACCGCTGAGATTTCATTCACGCATCGCGAACACACGAATTTGATGTTTCGAGATCGATCATGTCGATTTCTCGTGGATTCGAGCGTTGAAAGACGCTGCCAGCATCTTTCGACATTTAACCGACTGTATACAATAGGAAAAGCGTTCGCGGCAGAGGCTGGTTTATTGTATTTAAATTGAGTTGCAAAATGTGCCGATGGCCACCGTGCACTTGCATCGCTCCGGCTCCCTGCTTCGAATGCAGTTTCGTCATTTCTCACGAAGGTAAAAAAAAAACAAAAACGATAAAATGCATCAACCGCCCCGTTTTGCGGAAATAGCTTCGGACTGTTGCGGCTATGTTCGCAGAGATACAATGCACACGATTTGTGCTTAAACGCTTCATCGGTCGAAGTTATATCAAGCTAGCGCACAGAGTGGCATTAGGTTAGGAATTCTTTGCGTGCAGCCAGTAACGATTTCACGCACGACAGGCTATTGACAAGAGGACTACAACGGCGCAACGTGAATTAAATCGCAAAAATAGGAATGATCGTCGCTCGCAAGAACCGCATCGTGTCCATTTTGGAAAGTGCGCACTTTCAACGTAACCTGTCTGATCGTTCTGCCGTTGCGAGAAAAAAGGATCGTTCCATCAAAGACGCGAGAGGCTACCGTACGTCGCGAGAAGCGCGTGTTCGATACCGCGAAGCTTCTTCGAATCGTCGCGTAACGGAAAGATCGACGAAAAACCAAATACTAACCTCGCCGGTCTTCCACAGCTGCGCGTTGTTGTTGACGTTCATGCTATTATTGTTGTTACTCGTCGCCGAGCCATTGGACGTGCCATTCCCGAAGTTGACCAGCGAGAAGAAATTGTTGTTCCTGCTGTCGACGTTGTTGCACTCGGTCTCCTCGATGATCGTCCCGTTGTCGAGGAACTCACAATCCAGCGACTTCGAGTCGCGGCAATTGCTGACGAACGACCGCGCGAATTTGCTTTTGAAAAAGTGCCCCGGCGACACCTCGCTGCCCAACGCGAACTCCACTTTCGGCGCGTCCGACATGCTTCGTTTTCGCGCAAAAAAAGGAACAATGCAAATATTCTCTCTCTCTCTCTCCCTCTGCGAACGCTCTTTGCACCGATCGAAACCGTGCTCTCGCGCTTTTGCCGTCCGCAGCTCAGTCGAAGCGATGCGCGAAGAGTATGAACGAGATACGATCTCCTTCTGTCATCGCGCGAAACACAAACACCAGCGCCGACTGTCGCTTATTTTTTTTCGGCGAGGGGGCGCGAGGGTTTGGACGGGATCTTTCACAGTCTTGCGGGAATATCGTTTTGCGTGGGCATCGAATTGAGGGGAAATCACGAGGCAGAACGTCACGCGGTGCAGCCGCGAGAAGAAGACTTCGCGTGCGACGAGAAAATGCTCAAGGAACGAAGCGCACGGCACGCCAGTGCGTGTCAAACTGAGGGCCGCTTGACTCGCGCCAAACGATGTACGCTCGGCTGCCTGGCGCTCTGCGCATGCGCCGAGCTGCTCACGTGACGCCTGAGCGAAGGGCTCCCGATAAATTACACGGGAAGTAAGTTTTTAATTTCTCGTTATTGGCTCCTGGCGTTGACGATTTTTCGACTGCAAGGGCGAGTGTAAGCACGAACGTTATCGTCAGGTAAGCGATCCTTTTTGCAATCCTTGCAGCACTCGTTAGGGTTCGAAGTATTGGATCCGAGAATTGTGTAGGATACAAACTGGACGCATACGATCGTTGAACGTTTTGTGTTTGTTTTCGTACGCAAAAAAAACACTTTTCTACGGTTATAGAGAAGATATGTTTTCGGAGAGCGATCATGCTTTGTTGCCGCTTACTACGTAGTTACACATTTCAAGTTTAAGATTGCATGTATTAGCATTGCGTTAATTATGTGAGCATATTTGTGCAATTTTATTAATTACTGTTTATACTAGTGTTGTTATTGTACTTTTTTAGACACGAAGTAGGAATCGTAATATTTGTGTTGAGTTACATTTTATGTATTATTTTCGCAACGCTTTATGCACAATTAACGGTGAACATGTTTTGCGAAAATAGACACTATTAACTTCGGAACAGAGCGAGATGTGACTCGATGTATAGTACAAAGCCGGGAATATGACATTGGTATTAAAATATTAGAGTACGTTCCTTTGAAACAGCTACGCTTCGTCAACTCCATTGTTCTTTTACTGTTTCTGTGCATCGTCCTAAGGGTGTAACTGCAGATTAATTTACCTGGCTCGCGGTAGGCGAGGCAACCATATACACCAATATCTATCTACCTGTTATTGTTAGACCTCACTTATTGGGAAGCCCCTGACATATTCGTTCGCAAATCTGCACCTGAATATGCAAGAACATTTTGCGTATAAATACGAAATCTCAGAAAATTCAAAGTAAAACTGGCTGCTTATTCTGTATTCCCTGTCCACATTCAAACTGCTGATCAATCAATGACGCAGATATATTTGTCTTTACGGTTGCAGTTTTGTTGATATTATCGATAACACGGACCACTTTCACGATAGCCTAACACAATCCGGTAGTTTTGGTTCTTGGCAAGCAGAAATGAGTAACTCTTGTACAGTCATGTACAGTGTCATCTTTGATAACGAATGTTCTCGGGACAGGATTTCGACGACGTGACATTCTGTAACAGAACGTACGTTTCGCAGATTTTTCAATTTACGATCGTTGAAAGAAATGAAAGAATGAATTATAACCAGTTTATAAAAAATAATTTTATTAACATACTCTTGTAAACTCTTTATAATACACATAGGTACACTATGGAACACAGAAATGAGAATAGTTTTGCGTAATACTATTATACCAATTGCCATTGCTGACCTACATGCCAATCAAGACTTGCACAAACGATAGTTTCATTATGTTCTTAATATCTACTTTGGCTTGGCTCCTTTCACTTTCGATGCGTCAACAGGCGATCGAAAATCCAGAGAAATCCTCGTAGACCTGGTAGTTATTATAGTGGGAGGTAATTCCGGCGGTTCACCGTAGAATCTCAACTTCTCCAACCGCTTCTGTACGGATAACGATCTAGGATTGGTCGTGGATGGACTATTGTTCAGTCCTAAATTTTGTCCTGTCGACCTTTGTGATGTAATATTAAGAATAGGTCTATTAGGCGTAATAAATCCGGGTGATCTTGTAAATACTAATTTTTTCTGCAGTTCTGCGCCAATTTCCTCGGCGCACTTCGCAATACTTGCAGCAGGTTCCTTAAAAAGCAAAGTAATTAAACTGAGAATAATATGGTTCTAGTATCAATTTGATGAAGTTGTATGAATATTAACTTCAATAGAATGTTATACGCACTGCAATGGAAGTTTTCAATGCTTCAATATCTTTCTGCAAATAAGCCTGGCGCGGATTACGCGTAAAATTAGTTCTCTCTGTGCAGTAAAGCAAAGGTATACTAGCTGACGTAGCCTGTCGCCACTCCAAATTACTGCAGGCTATAAGCGATCCTACAGTTAAAATTTCTTTGTAACCGTATGTGACCATACCTTGCCAAAATAAAATCGACAAGTACGAAAAGTCGGATGAATGCTTGCGTGGCCTTGCTAAATTGACAGACTCGAAATTCTTTATGCCCTGAGATAAAACAAATGCTCTATTATTAAATAAAACCGTTTACATATATGAACACTGTCAAAATGATGTACACTTACGTATGGCGCATTTTCAATAGATACAATCAAACCGACTGTGTCGACCTCGCCATATACTGGATTAAATGTAGGTTCAGCTATGTTAGACAATGGTATGGAAATTCTGTTCGGATAAGCCATGGTATTCTTAGATTCGAGCTTAAATACTGTACTTCTTCCTGCAGTAAGTTGTAACTCATCGGCTCTAAATATAACTATCTATAAATCCGTGGGACATGAAACACCATGGGAAACGTATCATTTTTTAAGAAATTATACCTTTTTCCTGACGCATTGACACTGCACATTAATACACGATTCCCTTCTTTCAAGATATCAATAACATCATCGCTAGGTGACCAGACGGTCAGAATTGCGCACTTTTCTTCGTCAGCTACACGTAACTTAAGGACTGAAGAAACTTTTCTTTGAGGCGGCAAATTTTCTTGTAACTTAGATACCAATTTTTGTTTAAACTCCTGTTCCTTCATCCAACATTGATTTAATAAATTCTCTCGCTGCTGTTTGGACGTAACCTCCTATAATAATGTAGTAACGTTTGAAGAATAATAACGGGCGCCCTATAGTCATAATAAATGCGAATTCTACCTCTTCCGTCAATTTCTGATACCCTTCGCTGAGTTCAGCTGCTAGGAAGTCCATACTATCTGCATCCGTAGAGACATGCTTTTTACCTGTACTGAAACATTTCTCTGTTTCAGCAGAAAGCGCTTCCATCTTTGATGTGCATTCTTGTTCATACGCCAAAATAGCTTTTTCCTCGCACCTAACGTTTCTGAAAACTTAAACAAATAGAACCACATTTAGTAATATGACTCGGAATTTGAAAAAAGTCGAATGGAACTGAGATAGAAGAGAAAATCTTACTGGATTCGCCAGTACTGGTTTTTTCATGATATAACAATGGATACGTTCTGACAATTGTGACACTAATTTTTCCAATTAAACCGCCATGTGCACAGATACTTCGCAATTTAACAGGTATAGGTCCCGGACACGGTGAGAAACCCATCTTTGCGTGCCATTTTGCTCTTCTCGTTGAATTGGTATGAATTTTCAAACACACATCGCTTGGAATCTGTGCAAAGATACGTCGGTGCTATAGTTCGAGCATTGTGTTATGCGCATGAATACATTTGTTAAAAATTATGAATACCTCTAATGGGCTAGAGCCTTGATCGGAGTTAAGCAATTCCGCACCATGTATTAACAATTTAGTTCCTTCCCGTACTTTGCCAGAGGCTATGTTATTTATCATTGACAAGTCAATACACGCAGGCACACTGTACCAACCATCTGTTAGTACCATCTTCCAGGACATTGCTACCGCGATACATGGGCTTTTCCCTATAACTTCGGCATTTTTACACTATAAACATACATTAATTCACGTAAGTCGTAGCATAAGAATCAACATATCCATACGTACACCAGTTCTCACCTCGACCAACGACGACACACACAAAATCATTCTCTTCGATGCAGCATCGTCTTTCTCTAAAATTCGTCTTAGGGCCGGTCTTTGCGATTTATCGATTTCCCGATCATAACGATATCTTAATTGTTCCATTACGCGTGCTGGTGTGAGTGCCCTAAATAATAATTCATTTGTACGTATAAAAATATCTTTAAGACTTTGTCCTTACAATTAGATGGTATTGAAATGCAAAATTTGCACACCTGGGTAATCTGATAGAGGCAAATTTAGCTCGATCCATAGCTGCCAGCTTCCAAATGATCCAACGGTAGTGATTTGTGATCCAACCCTCCGGAAGTAGAGCCGGATCGATTCCTGGACTTGCCATGAACGCTCTACTCATCTCAGGAAGTCCGACGTAACCGTTCTCATCTAAGATAAGTCGGGCACCGTCTTCCATGTCTAGACCATTCACATTTGTCTCAACGATACTATTCCTGAGGTAAAGGAATACACGACTTATTCCAATCAATACGCTTCAGAACTGGGAAATGTTATAATATGCGAATACAACCCTACCCGTAGAAATCAACACATCGAAATCTGTAAGTTTCCGCCGTTTCCGGAGTCATTTTTAAAATCTCTGGCGATATTTTTTGATAAACAGCCTAAACATAAACTTTTTAATAAGTATTTGGATAACATAGAAAATGTTGGATACTAGTTTTAAATAGTACCTCTTTGTAATTGATCAACGTAGGTGCAGTTCCATTCGTAAGTTTTTTCCAGGAAATACGATTGTTTTCATTAGTTTCCTTATAAAGTTGTAATGTACTTGCACTTCGTCTAGGCTTCTTTATCTTCTTGGCTTGAATTATTTTATCCTAGCACATTAAATTCGATACAAAATAAATATGTACTTATTATGTATATGGAAATATTTAGAAATTAACACAAAAGTACGTACTTGTTCTAAAGCAGCTGCCACACGTTTCTCTGATATGTTTGTTGTTTTATCTATGAAATCAATTAATAGTTGCGTGTCTGCAAACTCATTTGAATTTGCGCTGCCTGAACTCGCGCAATTTTGCAAAGTACTTTCTACTTCTAATTGTGGCATCTTACCGCAGTAAGCACTATCCGAGAAACGAAGATTCAATTTGCTCGAAACCATATTCTGTTTAATATCAGATACATTAACGTTTGAACTGCCAACAGTGGTCTTTCTTCTTCCTCGTCTTTGTAAAGTACTTGGCCGTCCAAGTACAGGGCTGGTACAGGATGACACGCACAAAGAATTCACTGCCATTTTCTTTTCCGCTTCAGAAGTCCAATTCTTAACATTATTGTCACACGTTTCGTCAGCAAGAAGTGCAAGCGCACTAGCCGCTAATTCGTCGGATAAAGATTTAACAACTACATTACATTGTTTACCAATTTCTTCATCAGGTACGGTATTGTCAATCTTTGCTGAATTCTTGCCATGTTCATCGAGTGACTGTTTCGTAGGGTGTTGCTTTGTCTCTGTAGCAACATGACTTTCGTCAGAGAACAATTTTCTGCCTTGACATTCGTCGCTGAAGCGAGATTTCTTTGAGTTTGACGTGCTACGTCGTCCCAATGGGGTGTCATCATCTGAGTCTTTGACTGATCGCATGTGTGCAGATTCGAATTCACTACGTGTTGGTGTGTCTTTTGACACGGCCGACTGACCATCCACATTACACGAGCCTTTTGTTTTAGATACGGTGGGCACTTTTTGATCTAAGATAACTGTAGAGGAACTTTGCATTTCCGAAGTCCTGTTTAAATCTTTCAAGAAAAGAGCTTTTGGTTCAAAGTTTGCCTTATCGGATGTATTTTGTGGTATGCCACTGGGTGTCGAATATCGAAATGACTCTTCATTTTCCATTTCAATGTCACTCTTGATTTGTAGCTCGATAGGTTCTAAGTATACATTTGGTTTGATAGTGTCCCGTTCTGAGATTTTATCGACGTGAAGAATGTCATTTGCAAAAAGAGTCTCCGCCTTCGACAATGCTTTTTCAGATGGTACAATGAATTTTCCACTTGCAGTGGAGAATCCACTGTCCGTAGATTCGTTTGGACACATAGCTTGTCCGCTGGATATTTCAAGTTCGTCGGCAAATAAATTTCTTGCTTTAGATAAAGCTTTCTGTGATATTTTCAGGGGTTGGCCCTTTACGTTGGTGAAATTGATTAAATCCGTTTCAGTCAACTTTTGTTTTTTTAACGGCTGTTTAAATGTTCCAAAGCTCTCATTATCATCTAGGATATCATCTGCAAGCAACTTCTTTCTCTTTGCCAACGGTTTATTCCGACAAATTTCCGATAGTTGCATGGATTTACTACTAGCAGTGGAGACAAAAGAATCACCGATCTTTCCAACGGGCTCTTCAACATTTGGTGGTTTTACAAATGATTCTAGAGCTTCGACATTATCTGTAAATTCGTTTACAAACAGAGTCTTTGCGCTCGACAATGCTTTTTGAGACGGTACAATGAACTTCCCACTTGCAGTGGAGAAACCATTGTCCGTAGATTCGTTTGGACACAGTGCTTGTCCAACGGATGCTTCAAGTTCGTCAGCAAATAAATGTTTCGCCCTTGATAAAACTGTCTCTGATACTTTCACGCATTGACCCTTTGCGGTGGTAAAACTGATTGAATCCGTTTCAGTCAACTTTTCTTTTTTCAACGGCGGTTTAAATGCTTCAAAGCTCTCATTATTATCTAGAATATCATCTGCAAACAATCTCTTTCCCTTTGATAACGCCTTATTTCGAGAAATTTCAGACAGTTGCGTGGATTTACTACTGGCAGTCGAAACACAAGAATTACCAATCTTTTCAACAGTCGTTACAATGTTGGGTGGCTGTGCAAATGATTCCGGAGCTTCAACATTATCTGTAAATTCGTCCGCAAAAAGGGTTTTCGCATTCGACAGTGCTTTATGAGATGGTGCAATGGATTTTCCTCTTGCAATGGAGAAACCACTGGAATAATGTTCTCCTTCGATATTTGGTTTACTTGGTGCCTGTTGCACAGACATTTCTGGCTTTTCGATACTGTTAGCACATTCGTTTATAAGCAATGCTTGCGCGCTGGATACTTCAAGTTCGTCCGTAAATAAAGTTTTTGCCTTAGATAAAGCTTTATCTGATATTTTCATGCATTGACCCATTGCCGTAGTAAAATTTATTGAATTCTTTTCCTTTGTCTTTCGCATGTTTGATGATTCTACAAACGGTTCTAAGCTCTCCTTATTATCCAGAATGTCATTTGCAAACAGTCTCTTCGCCTTTAGCACCGCTTCATCAGATAGTGGTATGGACTTCCCACTAGCACTCAAAAAGCAAGGGTCATTTAACTTTCTAATTTTCTCATTGATTTCTTGTGGCTGCAGCAATGATTTTGCAGCTTGCACATTATCCGCAGATTCGTCAGCAAGAAAAATGCTTGCCTTTGACAACGCTTTATCAGACGGTGCAATGTATTTTCCACTCGCAGTGGAAAAGCCGCAAAAATCATCATCCTTCCCAACTTTATTCCTGTTAGTTTGTGGTTGTATGAACAATTCTGCATCTTTAACAGGGTCCGTAAATTTGCTTCCAAAGGGCAATTTTGTTTTAGATGGATCTTTGTTAGATGGCAATGTACACTTACTACCAGTAGTCGAAAAAATATCAGAATTATCGTTTTGTACTGTGCACTTTTCACTTTTTATGTTTTCTTTCGACACTTCTGTAGCTTTGAGATTGTCTATTAATTTATTCACACATAGCGATTTTGTTTCTGCTACAGATTTATCCGCACTAGTAAAGCCATAGAACGGGTTTTCATTTTCATCCTTTGAAAGATTTCTTGTGTCCACATTACCCATATCTTGTTTTGGTAAAATGTTTGTTTGTTCATGTAAAAAACAATGTATGTCAGTATTACAGAGATTTATACATGTACAAATGAATATGCAAAACCTACCTTCACTATCATTAGATTCAGGTTTCACAGCAGATACATGTTTAATCTGGTTCAACTCACTTTCATTGATAAACCAGTCTTGTGTATCAATAGATGAATTAAAACGTACATCTGTAAGCATTAATATTTACATTCTAACATGACTAATAGATGACGTTTAAATAAATAATCCATACATTTGCAAACATAAGTGTGAACTAGTAAGAAAATACTGGAATATATTTACCTGCTACTCTTACCACTATATCTTTGTTGTTAATTTTCTGCACTTTCTTTCTTGTATTTATATTTTCTATTCTTTGATCTGTGCATTTAGCAACTGATCTCATGTGAGTATAAGAATAACCTGCTGGGTTTGCTTGATTTGGATCAATATTGTGTGCAATTTTCTGAAGGCCGCCTTTACAAATTTCATTTTTATTCTCATTACGCAGTTCAACACTGTTTCCACTATTTTTGATCAAGTTGCTCTCGCATATTTCGTCCATATCAGTGAATGATGCATTGCTGAAGAAGTTCTGGGTTGATGTATTCTGGCATTTAACAACAGGGCTGGTATTAATGCTTTTTTCAATACTGCTTCCTGATGAAGAGGTTGCAAGGCAAGCATTTGTGCCATTGTTGTCTTTACAATTTACATTTGCCTCTGTACATCTACTCGCTTGTTCTGTTTCATTCTGCTTTGTAAGATCATTAATACCAGATGCTATTGATCCTGGTGGTGAACCAACGACAGCAGATCGAAAAATACGACGTTTTGTACGATTTCGTACTCTTTTACAGTTAATTACTGGTGAGGCAGTTATTGTCTGAGAATCCATGTTCTTAACATTCGAAATTGGAGGTGTACATAGCTTCTGACTCACAGCTTTCTCACCCTACCAGACAATTTGAAATAAAATCAATAATTTGGAAAATATATAAAATAAATATTATTATAATGTAGTATTAATGGTGTCCTTACACTGTCCAATAAGGGAACTGAATGATCTGTACGTGCAGCAGCTGTTTTGTCCGCTTGAGGTGTTTCTAAATCACTTGTCCATTGTTCACTGACCTTAGTCAAAAAGGGTAGCAAAGACAACGGTGTGTTTGGAACTACAGCAGCAGGTGTACTTTAAAAAGAAGATCCTCATTTACATTGCTTAAATGAGTAATACCATTTTGTAAAGAAGCAAAGAATTTTACCTGTTCTGATGATTGGAATGTAACAAAGACGACGCCGACAAATTGGATATTGTAGAGTCATTCACACGAGATACGTTTGGACTATAGCAAGTTATATTCTTTCGCTCCTCGCAATCTAAAAATGTCGACTTACTTTATATACATAAACAACGAGACAAGCAAGACGATTTCTCCACAAGAAGCGAGCAAATACCAGAAAACAAATCGTCCGAATTCTCGCCGCGATCAGAATCCTCATCTTCCATCGACATGTATCTGTTCGCCGCAATTACAACATTATCCTTTCCACGCTTTTTTCTAATCGTCTGTTTATCACACTGCGCAGCCTCCGCGTTCATGGCTCTACCGTGCTCTGTTGTGCTCATTACCAATTTTGACAGTGCCAAACGGTGCTGCGTCGTCCTTAAACGTAGCTAAACGTTCACGTAATTAAATCCTTTCGCCGTGCTGCGCAACTGAGCAATGCTTTTCGAAGTCTGCACCAGTCTGGTCTGCACTCAATCTGACTCAATCTCATCTCTTTTATTTGCGAAGCCCAAAGAATGCGTCGCAGTTCCGCGAAGTACACGTAGATATATACGAATCAAGCACGTGCTATTACAGAAAACAAATCTGTACTTGACTCGTCGACGTAAGGCGAAAAGTAACGGTTATAAAGCAAGTCAATTTTGTCCGCAGAGACAGGACGAGATAATAAGTTCGAAAGTAGTGCATACAAAGTATAATACTGTCTTTCGAATTCCTTTACGCGACATGACAGGCCTTCGGTAACTAAACGTCAGAGGACTGTCAGGAACTCAGGAGTAAATAATGATCAGTGTGCCCGTGCCCGTGTCCCATGCTAATACGTGACGCTAACAGACCAGTTCTTTTAATTGAAACTATGTTGTTTTGCACACTTATGTCGGATTAAATTAAGTATACAACCTTTCGGTATAGTTGTTGGAAATGACATTTCGTTAGAAGCTCGCGAAAGCCACCTCCGCTATCGACGGTGGCGTCGAGGGCCAAACCGTGACTGAGAACGTGAGAACCTAACATTTGGGGTATTATAAGTGTAGTTAGTGTAGAGTATAAGGTTGTTCGGCTTGCGACTAAATATCTACCGGTAGTGCGGTACGTCTTCCTCGACTCTGTCCTCATAAATAAGTCCATTTGCGTACTATAAGTGTAGATTAGACAATCATAACTTTATTATTACAAAATTCCCTCATTTTCGCCGATAGCGCGATATTTGTATAAAACTACGATTTAATGTTTACCAATAGCGCCAATCGGCAATAGCACTGCACTGCAATACTGCAACGCATAATCATAATGTGTAAACATAAACAGTGTAAGTAAAGTAAAGTTGTTTCGCGCGCAAATTCTTACTCTAATGTCCCGTCTGTCATGGCGATCGTCTATGGTGACGGCCAAACACGAAGTTAACCTTCAATTCGGACAAATTTTCTAACCTGCGCGCACATTATTTCTTTGGTAAACTTTTCCGCACTTGTACAGATTTTAGGTGAATGAGATGAAGTTTAAGGCATACACGGGAATAACGTGGTCTCTCTTGGAATTGACGGGTCTGGTTGAGGACGCGGACTCTCTTGTTCATTTGGAGCGAGTTAAAAAGCACCTCGGTCTGCATCCGTTCCATTTGACCAATCTTCAGGCTGCGCTTAACGAGATTTTAAGCTCAAACCTCAATTCTTACGACGCGGAGTACGTATGCTTGTAACTTGTGACGTAGTCTGACAGGACTCTTTGTTGCGCGAGTCGTTTGTGATGTTTTTATAGAAAAATGCACACTAGCACGCGTGCATCTACGATATGTTTAGGTTACGGTCGTGGCTGAATATCAATTTCAAATAAACGTATATTTCATTATGTTTGTTTTGTTCCAGACTGAAAGGGTTTCCGTTAGCTTATAAGAACCCCAAGGTAATCACACCGCTTGGAGAGGTGTTTTATGATACATGCTTTATTCATGTTGACGTAGAGGCTGACTATTATATATTTAGGCCGCAGCTAGAGAAAACTTTGAAAGGTGAAAATTAGTAATGTGTCTATTATGAAGGGATTTATTTAAGGTATTGATGGTGTTTGCGTGGTTCAGTAATTGTTATGGTTTGCAGGTGTAGTAAACAAGAAGGGTTTGAACCACATTGGGGTGCTTGTTCATAAAGCTTTTAACGTGTCTATTCCAAGTCCAGAAGATGTAAAAGATTGGCTGGGTGATAATATAGAAATTGGAGAACAGGTGAAATTCTCCATCACCCTTTTAGATTACAGTAGTAGACTACCTTTTATACGTGGTGCTTTGAATGAGGAGTAAGTTACACACATTATATTGGCCTTGATTAGTGCAGTTACAAGTAATGAATACTCATGATCTGTGCTTGTTTCAGAGAATATTTACAACGTTGTACATTACCAAGTAAGAATGAAACAGCCTCTGACACAGAACAAATTGCAGCAACAAGAATAAAATCGAAGTCTATTAATAAGGCTAAAAGATTGTCCGGGACGAATCGGTATGAAGATAGTGATGATACGTTAAATAATGACCTCAATGATCCTCTAAAAGACAATCTAAAACGATCAAGAAAGTCATCAAAAGATAAACCAAAGAAGGAAGCATGTGTTACCGACGAAGATAGTGAAACTACGAAGCGTAACAAAAAAGGGAAGAAAACGAAAGAGTTATGTTTGCCAAATACATCCGGAGATGAATCCACGCAGAGCGACGTGAAGCCATTGGAGAGAATTTCACAGAGCAGTATCTCTGGATATTCGGAAGAACAGGAAGATGACGAAGGGTTAACACCGAAACGAAATATAAGAAAGTTCAACGATTCTATCTCTCCAGAGAGCACGGAAACGATTTCATCTAAGAAACGCTCGAAAAAATCGAAAGGAATATGTCCGGCAGTTAAATCCGAAGATGAATCTTCGCAGAACGACGAGAAGCCATTGGAGATATCGCATCACAATATGTCTGGATATTCGGAAGAACAAGAAGATGACGAAGAGTTAACACCGAAACGAAATATAAGAAAGTTCAATGATTCTATCCATCCAGAGAGTACGGAAACGATTTCATCCAAGAAACGTTCGAAAAAATCGAAAGGAATATATTCGGTAGTTAAATCCGAAGATGAATCTTCGCAGAACGACGAGAAGCCATTGGAGATAATATCGCAGAACAATATGTCGGGATATTCGGAAGAACAAGAAGATGACGAAGGGTTAACACCGAAAAGAAATATAACGAAGTTCAATGATTCTAGCCCTTCTGGGAGTACAGAAATGATTTCAACTGAGAAACGCTCGAAAAAAATAAAAAGTATATCGATATTTGAATCGGAAAATGAATCAGCGCAGGACGATGTGAAGCCATTGAAGAGGATTTCACAGAAAAGCATCTCTGAATATTCAGAGGATCAGGAAAATGATGCAGAGTTAACACCGAAACGAAATATAGCAAAGTTCAATGATTTTGCCCCTCCAGAAAGTACGGAAAGGGTTTCATCCAAAAAACGTTCGAAAAAAATGAAATTATCCGATTCCGAGTTAGATTTCGTCATTGAAAGGATGAAGACAGAACCTGAAACTACAACAGGTAGTACTTCGGGAAAGAAAGATAAATTGAAGAAGCATATTAAAAAGTTACAAAGCGATATAGACGACAGTTTGCAAGACAGCGAAGAGCCTGAAAATAATTCGAAGAAGTCGAAAAAACAGTCTCCGAAGTCAAAATCAAATTCCAATTTAGAGGAGGATTACGTGGAAGTTAAAACTGAGGAAATTGTGTATGACGGGGAAACTTCTAAGATCACATCGACGCCTAAGAAACGTCGATCGAAGTCGAAATACTCCGCCAAAGTGACGGATACAAGTGAAGATGAGGAGAAACCTGACGTGGGAGTAATTGAGAAGGAAATGACTAGATCGCAGGAAACTAAGATGGTCTTCGACTATGACGATGTGACGGTTAAAGATGAGAAACCAGCCGATTCGATGAAGACAGTGGAGAGTGACTTTTCACAAAAGGAGATTAAACCCGATCCGGCGGACGATGACAATTATGAGCAAGCAAACAAGTCTAGCAAGAAGTCGAAGAAAACGGCGAGAAGTTATCACGATTTATCAGACGCCGAGGATGATTATGCGTCCGTTGAAATTAAATCAGAAAATAACGATAATGTGGCGGATTATGTGTTTCAATCACCTGCAAAAGTGTCTGTTAGCAAGAGAGAGCGAAAGAGGAATGACGATTGTGGGGAAGGCGTTTCAGTACCCAAATACGCGAGAAAGCGGAAACACACTAATGAAGATTTGGATTTTAGCAATGTACGGATTAAACGTGAATCCTCTATAAAGCGTGAAGAACCGGGTAGTAGTGATCTGGAAATGAACAGCGTAGAGGAGGTGCAGATCAATAGCAACTCGCCGAAAAAACAGTCAAAAAAGCACAGAACGTCTATTGAGAACTAAGTAGAGTTGAGAGACAGTTCGAAGATAAAAGGAGAGAAATGATACTTTCATGTTAATAGCCGGTGCAGATAGATTTAGGTTTTTACACGGTTGAGAGGAACGCGCACTTGTATTTATGTAAAATAAATTTCATCACTCCATTCTGTCATGTAAATATGTACACTGAAATGACGTTTCAGATTCATTCTTTGAAGAGATATATTTGTTTCCGGAGTCTTTTTACTTCGACTTGAAAGAGTGAGAAATACTTAATCTGTTCTTAATAGGTTACGACATAGATATTATTCAGTTCTTAGTTTTCAAGAGATATGAACTTTATTTTTATCTAATCAAATATAATATAATCTATTTTTATTACTTGGACAAAATATTATAAAAATAGAATATAAGTTTGTTATGTTTACGATCACTGCCGTTCCCACATGTGGACGCGTTTGCACAAACAAAGGATATACCTATATACATGTTCGTATTTACTAGCATAGCATGTAAGAAAATAATTGAATGTATAAATTTGTACATCTAATCCATGGACCTTATATACTGGACTTTGTTTATTTCGGCGGAATACTTATGCGCGGGCGTGAAATTGATCGATGGAATACTTTATTAGCTAACAAATAGATTAACCTTTATAATTGATAATGGCATAGTGCGTTTGCTTCGGTATAATTAAAACCTATACAATTAGATCCTCTGGGCATTTACGTGTAGTATTTTATTTTAAGAAGTTTATGAATTTCCCGCGTCGCCTTAATATCTTCGGTATGGTGGCGCCTCCAAAAAAAACGGAGATATGCTCAAACTAATCATTGGACAGCAGTCGGTAATGTTGAAAACTGCATTCCCTTTAAAAAATACCGACTGCCGTCCAATGATTAGTTTGAGCGTTTCTCCGTTTCTTGAGGCGCCACCGTACCGATAATATTAGAGTGACGCGGGAAATTCAAATATTTCTTTGAGAATTAACACTAAACTAGCTTCTTAGGTTTTTGGGGGCTAATTTTTCTGCGTCTGGGTAAATTGTCAGGTAGCTACCTAACAGATAAAATTGCAACTAAAGTAATCCTCTGTAACTTCTGTTTCTCCCTTTTGCAGCGTAAAACCCATGGAGTACAACACGTATATACGAGCAGAAGGAATAATAAATTGTCTAAACTTTGTATCATTTATTATAATTTTTTATTCAACATATAGTTAAAAAATGATTCAAAATATTACTCTCTCTGTGTAGAGTAGCGTTGGTATTAAACATTTAATATATAAATTTTCCCTATAAGAGTTTCACATCAAGATGACACATTGTTATTGTTAAATGAAGAAGTTGATGCATGCATTTCACCCTTAGATGACTGACAAACTTCTTGGTCAAATGTCTCGAAGTCTGCAATACAAAGCGTCCGCACGGTAAAAGGGAATCAGTGTTCACAGCCTCAGTCCCCGGTCCTCTATGTATACACTGCATTTTTTTTTATTGTTGGCAATGTAAAAACTTGGCATAATAGAACTTTATGAAAAATCTGTTTTGGCTGGCATGAAATCTGTTGCGCGACTCAACAACAGCGTTTTTACGACATTAAAAAGCTATTTCTCGATTCTCGGACTGTAAATTTGTAATTAGACTCGTCATATCGTGAAAGTGTAAAAATAGATTATAAATATCATAAGTGAATGGGGTAACATAACTTGCGCATAGCAGAGTTACCAGTTACCAGTACCAGTACATTAACATTTACTGGAATATGCATAAACTTTCAGCGGTCGTCATTGATCATCGTCGCAAGCAAATTTCGTATGTCGGATGAAGGTAATATTACTATAACATGCATATTCGTATGTCTATAACTGAATACCTATCGGTATGTTTCGTGAACGGATATGGATTGTGTAACGGAATGTGTCGAATCGGGAAGTATTCCATTAACCATTTAAAGACAACTTTGTACTCGAGAGATATTAACAATGTCAACGATTATCGAATTGAACAATGTTAACACAGTTCATTACCTACCGACGAAGAAAACATGCAAAATTAGCGAATATTCTCTTCATTACAGATTGGACATAAAATCGTTACACAATGACTAAGAAAATGCCCATTACGCACACCGTTTATGTACAGTTAAGGAAACCGTGCAATGCGACCGGACACAGCTATGAAATCGCTGAGAGTCCATCTGAAACAGTTCCGCGGACAACCCCATTCGTGTCTATTGTCGCAAAATTAATATCGTCACATGTACATCCACCGAACGCTGGTATCGACGACCACAATTTCCTTATTGCACGACCTATACATTCATTGTGGCACAACGGACAACGTCACACTCATCATACATCTATTCCTCATGCATCGTACGGTCGTGAAACTAGAGATCGTTCTACCCTTCAACATGATTCATGGCATGGCGCGTGACGGCGGCGTTCGTTTCGTTTACGAGACCGACCGTTCTTCTAATTGCAAGCCGAGAATACTTGAGTGTATACAAAATCTACTCCTCTCGCTTCGAAACCCTATGCCGCCGTCGACGCTTAAAGGCTCTTACAATTTAATTAGGTACACTCAGCATCGTAACACGCAAAAGTGCGCTACGCTATTTACACGAAATGTCGATTTGTCACGAAAGAGCAACGCACAGCAGCTACACTGTGCACCGTCGTTTACCATTGTACTATATGTATAAAGCGGCCCACCGTCGAAGGGCTGCGAATTAAGGGCGGACTACTCGACATCATTCACTATCTTCAACAAAACACTTTGCGAGTGGCCAGGGGCCAGGCTAGTCGGACGCCCCTTGGTCAAGTAAACGTCTCGGTTTCGATTCGTCCGGCCGGGGTCCCGCGGCCGAAGTACATCGGCGGTCAATGACAAGGAACATGAAGGCTGTCTATTACGCTGACTATTGCCGCCTATAGCGGCACTTTCCTATGGAGCACCTCCGCAGCACCAAGGACGAGGATACGTACAAGATATACGTGATTCCCACAGCGAACATACCAAGAGGCGTCTCGACGCTTCGTTCGCGACATTGAATTCACACACTCTAACAAGAAAACACGCACTATGGCAATGGCCAGGGCAAGCCGGAAAAGTCTACTGGGCCGCCCAGGCCGGCGTCTGCCTCCAGAAGGCTCATGATGACTGCCATCGCCGCCTCATCATTGCCGTCCGTCGCCACTGGGTTCGGTGACTCGTTTATCGCGGTACCACCGATCATTTCCATCATGTCCTCGTCCGCTGGCGCCCCTGAAACGCATCAGACGTTATGTTGTGCGTGGTAATTACTTTCCATGACCGCGGGCGACGCCGAAGTCGACGCCGTCGTTATCTAGTAGTTCGTGCTGTCAGCTACAGGGAACGTCGATAAGAGGCGTCGGCTTTTCAAGGATCGCGATTTCTTGAGTATCGCTGGAAGGGACGCAGGGAGATATGTCGAGGAAGCGAGCGAGCCAGATTCATGCAAGAAACAAGCTAAACAGGTACGTGGTTGCGGAGCATTCGAAACGTCCGGCTTGAGTCTAAACTAGTGCTTTCGATAAAGGACAGGAGGACCTGCGGTGCTGAGTCCGGATGTAGTATCTAACCCAGACCTAACCATGCATCTTCTATTAGGTGAGCTGTAGGTAGACTGTAGATGATAAGTCTCGACTGAAGTCAAAGGAATTTCGTCAAACCACTTTATAGCGCACTAACACCAAGTCAATAAATACAGCAATCGAGGTATTGAGGTGTGTTTTAATTACATTTTAAACATTCTTAAATTATACTTCTGACGTTATCGTACTTTGATGGTATTCTTGGAAACATCCTTTTTACCGGACTCGACACCGAGCGGCACGCCTCGCGGATCACTTTATTCACTAACACCCGTCTCTTTCTCTTCTGATAAGTCCGGCAATCGCACTACACACCAAGAAAACGACTCCTTAGAGACAGTAATAGCTATGACCTTGGTCGTTCGCGATGCTGTTGAGCTGCACGTTGTTCGCTACGTGATTGTAGGTGGACGTCGTATTGGTGCTGCTGTTGTCGCTAGCCAGACCCGGTTGAGAGACCTCGTGAATTCTCTCTGGTGACGTGGTTGTCGTAGTCTGTGAGTTATCACGAAAAGAAAGTGTGTCTAAGGTAAACGAGGATGAAACAATGCCAACTCTAAGGGTCTCTATATTATACCTTGCAAGCTCTTGAAATGTGTACCACGAACAAAAAACCCGTCTAATGCCTCACTATCAAATAGTTCACTATTAAAAACGTCTATCACGTCCGAAGCGCGTAACGTAGTAGAACGAGGAACTTTATTACTCGACCGCGTTTGTAACTGAATGCTTTCACAATACTACTTCCCGTGTAACGTAAACATGCACTACGACTGCAGGAGCACGTGGATGGTCCCTAACACCGTAATTACCTCTGCGTTCAACACAGCTGCTTCCGGTCCTGGACCAGGACTGCTGGCCAAAGAGGAGTCTTCGCATCGCCTCTGCAGATCCAGAACCTCTTCTGCTATCTGCCGCCCAATCTTACTCACCTCAACGTGACTCGAGATCAGTCGCTCCAAACCACCGTTGCCTGTCGTGCCAAGTATACAAAAAATGCCCACATAAGCGCTCGTTTTCATAAAATTGACGATCCGTACCATCAAACCACTTTCGCAACTTCTCATACAATGAAGCAACCCCGATTTATGAACCCGCGAAGCCCTGAACGCACAACACCATAGTCTGCTCAAAGCGTGTATGCCCAACGATATTTATAGACTTATTTAATATTCTTCTCTAACTACCTATGTACCTCGGCAAACGTTAAACTGTGCAGGGCTACGCGGCACTTAACGTACTCCGACATTTAAAGCGTGCAACATTGTAACGTGAGCCGACGTTAATAAAGGCATAGGAGCCTAGGCCCAGGCACTTACTTTGCGTGAAGTAGTCGTAATTGCCCTGAACGCTGGCGTCTTCGGATCTAACCGCGCTGTTCCCGGCCTGCCGCGTGTCACAGCTGTGAACAAACGGCCCTCGTGAACGAGAGCTTTCTTCCGCCGCTCGCGAGCTGGCGTTACGTAACGGTACTCACACGACAGCGGAGTTTTTCGCGATCAGATACTCGATGTCTTTGGTCCACGGATTCCTGAAGGACTTCCACTCGGACTGCAGCCGCAGGAAGCTCGTGCCCTTGCCTCGAAACCTGTAGACCTGCGAATAATGAAGAAAACTGGCGATGTCAATGATATCATTACGACGCTGGTAACGTCGGTGTGGCATTTTCAAGGTAGGTATGAAATGTCGAAGAAACGCGTAGAACGTAGCGAGCGGATGATGTGTCAGAGAAACATGCGGAATGTACCGTGAACGTAGGTGAAATGTCGAGGGTGATGGATGATAAGGTGAGGGTACGAGTGATTATAATTCGTTAAGGTATTTCGCGGTGAAATGTCGGCGACTAATGTTAACGAACATTAACCTTTGTTACGATCATCATAGCCGTCATGTGAACGACGTTTTAATCTGTTTTACGACGCTTTCGTCTTTGTAATAGAGGGTGGTTTTGTCATAGGTAAGTAATCATGATTGTAAAGATAGACGATTTTTAGCTATTTGTAATGCGTTATGTTCATGATGACATGGGTTACCTGTGTAGTGACGCGATCCGATGCCTGAAGTGCAGCTTTATGCGACTCTGCGAGATGCGGAATGTCATCGTGATGGTAGTATTCGTACATGCTCGTGCCCAAAAGTTCCTGAGGAAGAAAACCTAGCACCAGAGTAGCCCTGGGAATGAGAGCAAAAAAGGCTACAAAGGCAATCCTAGAAAACATCGATCTGCATTCGACGTTTTCATAAATTCATATTTTTCGCTTTAGCATATAGGCATTCTTACATACCACCAATCTAATAAATCAATCGTTTTATGTTGTGCTTATACTACAAATTAGCACCAAACACCCGACCAATAACTATTTCATTAACAATAATTCCAGTAATGGTTCGATAACAAAGCGTCTATAGAAGCGTATAATCGCATTCGATGATTAAAACAGTAATTACAGCAACGCGGCAGATGAAGTGCTGCTCACTGCCCACTTAAATGTACCCTCAACACGATGAAAAATGTCCTGTGCACTAACCTTTGGTCGACGAAGAGGAATTTACCGTCCATCGCATGCCGCGAGACGAATTCTATCGAACGAAGCCTCGGCCTCCTGGACGTCGACGATGGTACAGGCAAGGCCGATTGAACCCTGCCGACAGCCACCAGACACGACAAATTGCACGCTTCCCCGTCGGCTTCGCCTTCCTGCTCTTCGAGGCCGATCTTCGCCGGCGCCCAGGACTTCAGGTAGCCCGTGCACTGAATCACACAGTACTTCCAATCTGTGGCACATCAAATGTACCATTTCTCAGTGTCGGCTCTTACGCCATCGATTAATTGGAAAGCGAGAGGTATGGAGCGTTATTGCTGCTTGATTCGAAGCGCGCCGTCTCGTTGGATCATAAGGATTCCTATTCTATGCGCTATTTAATCGTCAATCGAAGGGAGAGGAAAATTGTTGAAGCGTAGGCGTCATACGTGAGACGCGAGATATTTGGAAGTGCGGATAACCTCGTTACAGCCTCAGCTCGATACGTCTTTAGGCCACGGGAGTAATCTGAATTGATGGCGGAGTACAGTTTCTTTCGCGGCAGGATTTCGCGCTGCTCGCGCACCGAATTACGCAATTTCGTCAATCCGCGCCAGAATAGAAGGATTTCGCAACACCGCGCCACTGCAAGCGAGCTTTTCAGAATAGCGTCGTTTGTCCGGATAATTGCGTAAAAGGGCACCGGACGCCATTACCGTTCTTTCTGTCGCGTTGTTAATCCTCCCCGATAAAAGCGCTGTTGACTAATTCGTTTCAGAAGTCTACATAACATCGCCGATAATAGCGTGCAGCACAACGGTCCATTCAGGCGGCACGACGCGCCAAAATACGGTGCAGCTCGAGAAAGTTGCGCACTGCATCGAACGCAACAGTTTCATCCCCTAAGACCCGAAGAGAGCGAGCTCGGGTGTCGGACGAAGCGAACGACTTTATTCGCTCGTTACGACTGTGCCTCTCGTAATGAGAAAAGACGAATAGTAGGTGAAACGCTGAAACGCCGCGGCCCGAGTGCCGAGTGTCGTGACTGAGATGAATGGCGCGATCAGGAACTGCGCGAATCCCGAACAGACGGTTGCGCAACCGTTTCGTTTGAATTGTTGCGCCGAGAGATGATACTGTTTAGCGGGAGTCGCCCGGGAATGATTGGGACCTTTTTCCTCCATCTTCGATCTTTGTGATTTATTTGCGCGCGCGCGCGCGCTCCTTTTTGCCTCTCTTTCGACTGCCATTAAAGCGATGACTTGTGCCTTCGCGCGCGGACTCATCGTCGATACATGCCCGCCGAGGACAGGTAGATAATTGGCTTGCGTATTTACGTACATCTCGCTACTCGTATTGGCATGATAATTTCAAGCGGAGACGCGCGTTATTCCCATATGTGCGTCGCTCGCAGACGCAGACGTGTGGTAATCGATGCATACCGGGTTGCAAATCATGTGATTTTCTAACTACACCTGCTTACGCGACCCGACCTTTCCGGTATGGCGCAATTGTGATTGAATAAATTTTACTGCGATATCTGCGGCACGCAGGTTTCTGTCCGCGGGTAGGTACTCTTTATCGTAATAAGCGGCGTAATTTATATACCGATAGTTCATTTCGTGATTTATGCGAAAGTGCCGATCTCTTGCGCGATTCGCACGTCAATGGCGACTCTCGTCTGATTTATTTAAGAAAGGAAGCTTATCTTGTAATGTACTTCGAGGGGGCAGCTTGGTTTAGCTTCTTTGATAAGGTTAATCTATCATGTAATTCGATCGACAGTTGCTTGTTTCTTAATTTATATGACAATCGTCTCCTGTCGTAAAATAGAAGCTAAAGTATCATATATGCCACAATTCGTTTTACCGTTCAGTTGACGGTTTTAATTTGATAATATAATGTCCGACAACGATCATTTCTTTTTGCAATGCACGCTCGAGCGGTGACAATTTCTTTGCTACTGGGGACTATGTACAGTATACATCTCCGCGTTCGACTGGCAACGCGTAAGGGCGCCTGGATAATAGAAAGTCAGGACCTTACGGTCCGAACGGTCAGAAGATGCCAACTGAGAGAGTGCGTGGAGGATCCTTTCACCGGTCACTATAAAACGGTATCCACTTTTCACCTTTGACGAGCGACGCGGCAAATATTCGCGTTCTATTCTCGCTCGTGCGAGTCGCGTTATCCGCTGAATGAAGAGGGAAATCTTAAAACGGAGACTCACAATGGACATACACATGTCTGAAGTAGAATGGGATGCTCGAGACTTCAATTGCTTTCCGTATACGAATAATCTCTACGTAAGAAAATCGACTTTCAACGCCGCGTACAAAGAGGATAAGAACATAAAACGAATGATACTCCGCGTCGTTGGTGTAGTCTACGATTTAATGCGAAGGAATACCAATATCGCGAAAGGTTTCTTCGGTTGAAAATTGATGAGATGGATGGCTCCTATGTCATTTGTGAGGGTTCGTTACGTAGCAGTGGAATAATTTTCTATCGCAACACGAAATGAGATGTAATTTTTCTAAAAATTCGAATCTCATCTCTCTGTTACTCGACAACGAAAGCGATAGTAGCAGTTAGCGTGAAAGATAAATACGCAGATTTCTTAGAATAACCATCGCATTTATAGCGATAAGTACTCACCCACGTTTTGCTGCTTTTTCCGCCTCTGGCAGCCAGTGGTCGTGTCAGCTTCCTCCTTCACCTGTAATTCGCCACAGCGAACCCCGTCGACTTTACGCTTCATTCGGCAGAAGAAGGACCTACGCGCGCCGGGACAAAGTCTCGATACTCCTTGCGGAACGTCAGTCTTTACCGGCAACATGGCTGTAACAATAAAATGACAGCGCTTATTGCCATTTAGTCCTCCGTCGTATACATCCGTCTCTCTCGTCAAACTTATTATTTGTTTTTGATCCTACAATGTTTCGTTACTCAATATCTGCCAATTCT
Organism: Priocnemis perturbator; assembly: GCA_963942575.1. Lineage (NCBI taxonomy): Eukaryota > Metazoa > Arthropoda > Insecta > Hymenoptera > Pompilidae > Priocnemis > Priocnemis perturbator. The sequence continues at coordinate 4,533,703 of OZ012647.1, forward strand.
CGATTCAGATTTCCCTCGTCAGATCTGTCAGTGCTTAATTAAGGAAGACTGTTCGTTTATTTATTCAAGGCTAGCGACTCACGGGATTCAGACATGAATTGTGTTAAACACAGTACTTGCCCAGACGCTAACGTCAGTATGAAGTGGCTTTCTGCTGGCACTTTTTCAACTGATTCTAACCGCCCGCATATTATTGTAATTATTAGAAATGCGAGTATCCTCGGCGTTGGCATTATCGTCCACCTGCACACAATCGTACGTTAACCACTGTACTTATCCGTCGCGCCATGGTAATATGCGCGTGCGATGGAGATATCAGGAGCGCCTTGTTAATCCTTATTTGCCAACTCTCGGTACAGTTCATCAATTGATCGCAAAGAACTCCTTCGCTGCTGCACTCTAATTAGTCTTTCCAACGGCTGGTTACAATGCAACGCTGGGCGCGAACGTGTAATGCAATTGTTGCGAATTATCGACGATCATTCATCTCATCGATGAGCACGTGACAAGTGCTCGTAGAATATGCACGATGAGTTATCGCTCGGCCGTTCCGTGATCACTATGTTCCGCCAATCGCCGCGAATTCCATGTGTCGAGAGATCGTCGGTCGTGCGTCTGCGTCACGATGATAAATCTAATTGTAAGCACGGCAATGGCAGGGGTCTCAATTGCCGATACAAAGTACGAATATTACGCAACGGGACGGCGCGAGATGAAAGACCACGAAACAGTGAGCGGCGAAAGATGTGAAGCGAGCTTTGACACGGTGCAGTGTCGAGATTGCGCGGGGAAATCCGAGAGTTTTGAGCAATGGAAAATCTGGCAACGTTTTCAATAGGTTTCTTGGTAGAGGTTCACGAAGATGCAATGATTGAGGGGAGGGTAATCAATTGTGAACCATCCCTTATCATCCTATCCTATCCATCCTTATATCTGCTAGTGGAAGTATTGTTAGTCGCGTTGTTAGGGTATATTGCGTCTATGCACTCATTTTGATGCACATAAGGAAACAAGTACAAATAGCCTAATTGCAAGTATAAGATTCAATATCGATCCGCAGCGATTTTTCCAGCATTCAAGATAACATCGTATGCACGTGAGCGCATAAGCGCAATGCGTAATTTTCAACGATAAACAGCAACGACAGAACACTTTACAAAAACAGCATGGTCGTGCAAATGAGGTCATTGTTTCTTCTCGTCACGTTCTGTCGTCGTCGGAATACCTTCAACGAACGACCGAGCCACGTTGCATTTCCGTCCGCGTTCCCTCTTTTTTCGCGCGTCCGCCGCCAATTCCCGCGCACGCTCGATCATTGAAAACATTTGCCATGTTTATTGCTCGGCGGAATGTGCTCGCGACTCGCATGTCCGCTTCGACGGAACGTCCTTGAAACAAACACAACGGAGACGCGTTCACGATGATTATCCGCGGTTCATGAGATAATTCTCCGTACATATTGTGCACATCGGGACAGTTTGATCGGTGCAATCGTTCTCACTGCGTTATGCGCTGCAAGACGGATCACTAGCAGGAGTCCCGCATTAATGAATTGATACTGATTGCGCGCTGTTTACGATTCTGATACCGCGTTATCATTATACTACGGCAGTGGCAAGGACGCGGATCGTAAGACATGGGGGTATTAAACATCGATGCAGCTGATGTAATAACCGGCGTGCTGGCAGAAACTTGATAAACTCGCTATCCGTATCCTTTCGCTTTCCTCTTTCTCGATTAAGCGAGCGATAAGAATGCTTCATTTACATGTTTGGAACACTGTTATTTTTAAGTTGCACCGTAATTATACGGGTGAAAAGGTTTTCGTTGTACCGGCCGCTTCAAAGGCGTTTTCAGTCGTTACGTTACCCTGCTGTCTACGTTCAGATTGCATAAACATTATTTATGTATATCGTGCTACATGTATTGTATATACAGTTACACTTCACTCCCAAATTAACATCTCGCCAAACCGAACTTCATAAACAACGTCGCACACGCCTGCGCACCACCCAAGACCATGAAATTCGTGCTCGCGCACTTCGCGACCGTCAAAGCCACGTTGCGCTATATCCCTCATTATCGACAATTTCAAAATAGCTTAATAACGGTCCGATCGTAGATCGCAATCGAGAACTTTCCAATTTTTCCGATTAGCATAATTGGAGTTTTCCGAGATTGTCGCCGTTTAATTTGCAGGTACACGGTAGGTGAATTACCAGTCGCGCAACGTGGGCAGACACCGCTATTAGTCGCGGAGAACGGCTCGAGCACGAGAGTGAGTGAGAGAGAGAGAGAGAGAGAGAGCGTGCGCACCAGTCGCGCGATCACGAGAGGAGACTCGTCGTCGGATCTCGTGATCGACAGAGAATGCGCACGAGAGTATCGATTCACGACCGGCGACGGTCGGGCGACCTCACTTTTCGCGCTCGCGAGAGTAGGAAATCTTTTGCCGAGGTATGACTGGCGTCGTACGCGTAGTTGTGAGCGCGAACACACTGGCGCGCCGTGCAATTGCACTGAAACAGCACGTTCGTGGCATTACGACTGGCATACGAAGGATGCCGCATTTTTGGACACGCTGCGAGTTTAGCGTTCTGTAAAATCGACGTTACACGGAACGCGCTGATATCGATTGCGCAACGAGAATGGCGCGTGTTCGATGATTAGGTAGATGCACTTATGTTTGTCCGTAAGGCCGATGATGCATGCTGCGCCGTGACGGCGTGCGTTACGGCCTAACTTTCTCTCGTACAGTTAAACTACTGTATCGGAGAGAAGAAGTGGACGATTAACTATTGTATCGAGGAATACTTTATGTTCCAGCGGACTTTACGTGTTACGCAAACGTCGAGGTACTGAAAATCGCTGGTCATACGTTACGTGTCCGCGTTGCTCGTTAATGTAACGCGGCAGTCTCTGATCGGACGGAATGTGGAGCGAGAGATTAATGATCAGAAGGAATCCGCGGATCTGTGACTCGCTCGCCTGCGCCCGCGTATTCTTTATGCTCATCGCCGCGAAGTTTATCTACCAACACCGCGGCCGCGCTCGCCTCGCTCGTCTTCTTCGTCCCTTTTCCTCATTAATACGGCCGTTTCGCAATCGTCTTATCTGCCCGATGCCGATTCGAAGATGTTTATCGACGAGGCCTATAAGCTCGCCGGACGACTGACATTTATCGAGTGAATGCGGAGGAAGAAGGTCTAACGTACAAATAATTTGCGCCGCGCATGATGGACGGCGCGAACTGGGCGAGAGGGAATGTCGAAAGATGTGGCCATAATTAATGGATGCATCGTTGGAGAGTCCACCGTGCGATCGGCGGCGGCGGCCGCGTGTCGGCTTGGTTGCCAGAAGAATCGGCTTGAAACCAGTTTCCGCGACGGGATTAGGCGAAGTCGTGGATCGAACGGAGTCGTTTAATCAACATTGTCGCGGCTAGTGGCCGCATAACGATAATTAGGAGCACGATCTGATATCTGATAGATCACGGTACGTGAGCGCGTTGCAACAACTCATTGTCAGCGCCGCCGAACACTCTGAGCGAATTATATCCGATGACGATAGTTGTGTGCGACACTCACTTTTGGCATCGATCAAACGCTCCCTTGGGTTCAGGTCAGAGGACGAAAGTTGCTCCTTCACCTTGGCGACGTCCTTCGGGTGGAGAATGTCGAACCAACTTTGACCTAACAGGTCGCCCTGTGAAAAGGAAAGACTCCTTAGTGGCTTCTTTTTATCTAGTTTATCTTTGCCAGCGCCCCGTTCTTTTCCTTAATTCGTCTGAAGGCTACGCGTAATGTAGGCTAATTTATTTGTTCGGAGAGAATGATTTACTCGTGCAAAACTTCGTCAATGGTCAAATTCGATGTTCGATCATGAATGATACTTTGGCTTCAGTCGCTGAGAAATCTCATTGTCTGATAAGAAATTTGATACTTGTCCTCTGATACCTGAGAATAATTGAGAGTTTGCGAGACGGACTCCGACACGTAGAGGATTCTTCCACGATCGCATCCCACCACGAAGATAAAGCCTTCCGCGGCCTGAAACGAGAGAAGGCGTCTTTCGTTACGTCAGCGTGATCGAACATTAATTGCAATTATGCAACGGCAAAACGAACGAAGAATCGTCTGACAGTCTTGCCAGCGACTACTGCCCCCGTTCAAGAAATGTTTCAAGGGCTACGAGGTGAAGCGTCAAATCAAAATAAACAATTACTCATCTCGAATTTTCGACAATCCGTCGACAAAAATCTACTCACAATTACGTTTCATTAAAGTTTCTATATAGCACAATATTATCCTCAGTACATATCGCACATGATGCGCCAATCCTTCGAAATACATTAAACTTACCAAACAACTATGCTAAATGCATATGATACGTAACAAAAACAAGGTACCGTTTGGAAGGAAAAAAAAAAGCGAGCCATTAGCGAATCTCGACATGACTCCTGCAACATTTATGTCTGTTACACTGAAACCTTAATTAACTGCGTCTCGCTCCGAGGAGGAAGTGAGAGAGCATACATACGCCAGTTAATTTGCGAGTTCCATAGCAGCGTGAGAATCGTAGGCGCACGTGAACAGATCATATGCGATAAGTCTGCCCTGAAAGTCGAGTGCACCGAAAGCGTGCCGGTGCTAAATGCTATTTGTTCCTTAAAGTATGTGGAAGCACATTGACGCTAATGAATGTTGCATGCGGTCCGTGATATATGTCGGGGCGAGAGTCGCCAACGCCGATTGCACAACGAGAACGCACTTCGTCGTGAATGCCTGTCAGAAGACTAACGATGTTCGATAGTATATAGTGCGGCCCACTACTTCGATAACTGACAGAATCGGGATCGGAATTCGATAACGACTCGTGGCACGGGCGACATGTTCTTCAAAGCGTAAAGTGTAAAGTGCCCACGGTTCGTACTCTTTAGCGTCGCGGGTGTACGCGCATTTCTGATGCTCGCGGAAACTCGGGACGTACGAACGTAGAATTTGTAGAGTTAATGACGGGAAGTCGTATTGCGATCTGCTATTATAATGCAAGGTAATAACTGGAATTTGTATTATGCCGAGCGTCTGTGGCGATAGTTTGCTGACTCACGAAAACGCCTGCTTGCGATGTCGTTATCGTTGCGGAGAGTTACGGAGGATGATGGCTTCATTAGTGATCACCGCACGCGACCGAGTCGGCGTTGTATTGAGCAATTCGGGTAATATTTATGGTACCAGAAAGTAGTACGTATTGTAATCGTAACGGAGCACAATGACTGAGTTTAGCAACAGGCTTATCTTAGTCATCAATTACGAATCGTAAAAGAATAAAACTAATACTACTGCGTGATCGTAAGTTTGACTCGTGCAATAATGCATTATCGTCACCGTAAGATAGCTGTTCTTCAATCGTGCGTAACAATACGCACGATTACATATCGCATATCGCGCGTTATACCGTGAAATAATAATACTTAAAAGCGTGTAGTAATGTCTGTCGGCAATATCGTAAGATATGCATGATTGCACTGCGAGGGGTGCGACTGAAAAAGGCGCTGGAAAAATATTCACCGACACAACCTAAGGCACTTGAGAAGAACCCCACTTATCTGTATCAACGGATATAGAATAGTAATAGCCAATACATTCTGCAATGCCTACCGTGATATGCATGATCGCACACCGATCGCTAAAATTGAAAGCGACACCCCCGCCAAGGGGTGCCCAATCACCAACTATCGCAGACGATGTATACGGACCGACCCATCATGCAATGCATACTTTTGTGCTACTGTCTTGAGGTGCTAGAGCCCCATTGTCATTTTCGTATGACATTTAAGTCTATCAGCCGACGGTTGCGGTATTAAAATTGCAATGATTGCAAGATGATTGCAGATGCAAAGTTGCAATGCACATTGAAAACCTCATTCGTCTGACAGTCGATACTGAACACGTAAGAATGACTTGACCGATCGATCACTCCCACCTCCGCAAGCACTCGGCTTTCCGAGATCTGGCGAGATTTCGCCTCGCGAAAAGGGCAAGGCGAATGTAGCGTACGCCGTACGCGAGCACACGAGGCCGTTCACAATGAAACTTTATGCCGCAATTATACGCACGAAGTCACGACGCGGTGGCGATCAGGCATGGCATGCCGGGCGTGGTCATTCGCCAGGATATTTACTCTTGTGTACCAGTTGGCGCGGCAGACAGAGCGGGAGGCGGGAGTGAATGTGAACGAAAGCGGCGATAATAGATAAACGTAGCCACGTACAGCTGAGAACGTGTGTGCGCTGCGCACGACAATGAGAAATGCATGCCCGGCGACCGGCACAAGCCGGGTGCTCACAATCGGGCCGTGTAACGGAATCTAGAGTGGATCGAAGCTGTTCGCCACGAGATTATCTCCGCTTCCTTAGTGTGGCGAAGGAAGAAAGTGAAGCCGGGAGAGTTGGTCGAGTTCCTTCGCGTTACGATACGCCGACGCGTGCACGATAGCACGATAGCACGATAAGCTGGCGACCCGCGAGCATGCACGTATCGCGAGAGAAGTTCTCTGTCGACAAAATTCAATGTGTGAAATTTGCGGGTAGAAAACGTCTAATGACGTAATTGAAGGGTGGGCGGGTCGAAGGATATGCATCGGGAGTGATCCTGGTAATTGCGGCTTCGTAGACATTTCGCGGCGGTTTGCGTTATCTTTATAGTTAATCGAACGGGGAGAGTATAATTTAGCCGGGACCGAGCGCAATTTCGCAAGCGTTGTTCCGCAATTTTCCTCGCTCCCGATGTCTCAACGACGCTCGAACGAAATTTCAGCGTTACCAGAATCATCGTTCTCTCCTTCATTAATTATCATAATTACAGATATAGGCACCGAATTTTACGGCACGACGATAATTACGGAATTCGCAGCGACAAGGACTGCTTGGGTAAGAAACCGCAACCCCGTACGGTCCATAAATATCACTTCGTCCCGGCGCGAAAACGTGCGCACGTATCGCCCGGTCTTCCCAGCGACGTCCGACCAGTCGTCCAACTTTTTCCAATTGCTCCCCGTAATTACAGGCGTAGGTGGCTCGGATCGGGCCTCGGTTTGAGGCACCATTAACACCGTAGGTATGCTGCCGAGGGTGCACCATAAATCCGCGCTCTCTCTCTCTCCAACCCTTCCCTTTCGCCGGCACGAGACCGAAGTCGATTGAAAAAATCTGTAGCACGCGGGAGAAAGGTTACCCACGGGCTTCGCCGCGATCGTTCGCGCGCTAGTCAATTGCAAAAGGTACGAGCGGGCATGCTGCGAGCCGTGCGAGCGGCCTGAAGCCGGGACCGGCCATTTATCGTGACGTGACCATTGTTTTGCGGCTCGTTACAATATGTCCGCGACGCGGACGGCTGTGAAAGACTTGTATCAGATTCGTACGCCCGCTGGAGATTTGCCGAATGTAAACAGCGCGAAGGGTGTGAATGGGCTGTGAGAGGAGAGAAAGTCAATGATCTCGCCGGACGTTCGCCTTGCAGCGAGCTCCTTTCTGGCAAAATGATGATCGGGACCCCGGCATCTTTGCGACTAACGGGCCGCGAAGACCTTTCGAGCTTGCCAGCACGCACCACTTATGCACATTGTAAATCGTGACTCACTCGTGCATGAAGAACTTATCGTCGCTTTCGACGATTGCGATGAGAGGTCAATTTTCGTCATTTTTAACCTAGGGCGTCATTGTGACTCGTAGGTTCCAGCTGCTGCTCGGACGACATTCACCGTCGTTATTTCTGTCTCTTTCTTCGCGTACACTGCGTCGGCGTTGCAGCTCGAATTACGTAATAGGAACGAAGGCACCAGGAAGTCTTGCCGCGAAGGTGCGCACATTCGTGCCAGTCTCTGATTTTCCGTATATGGAATTGGCGGGTGAGCATGGGCACATTTATATGACCCACGTACGTGGGATTTGAGTCGCGGGTGTCCGTTCAATGCTCAGCGCGGAACAGACGCCGTTATTTATCGTCGAGCACTCCGATTAATTCGGTCACTTTGGAGCGGCGCAACTTTTTCCCAAGACGCACGCACGAATTTCAATCGTTATCCGCGTTTAACGGTCCGACCCGAACGGGAAAGCGCACAGCTGCGCAACGACGGATGCAACGTTCGAGCATTATATGCAAATTAATCGAGCGGATAATACGCCGGTTTCCCACTGACCATTCAATGACTTCTCTGCTAGACGGTACCGCGAGTTCCTTGAAAGTATCTTGTTAGAAAGTCAGATTGAAGTTATCACATCGTGCTGCACATTGAGAACTGTCCTTTCTAGTATGTGAGACTTACTTGAAGTATAAGCGTCTTCAGTTCTTGGTCGCTTAAGAAGGCCGGCTTGTAGTGACCCTCCGTGTACGACGTCACGGTGCCCAGGATGGTCTTCAGATGCTGAACTGCCATCCGGAGTACCGTCAGCTTGTCCAGCTTCCTCGACATCGCGTGGCACATCGGCACCATTGCCGACAGCTCCGTGATGTACGTGTTCATCTTGTCCCTTCTCCTCTTCTCAATTTCGCTGTGATTTTGCCTAAAACACGCGCAATAAGTAGTCGCGCCACTGATATTCCCACCACATCGTCGCATAATCGATTGCGAAAGTCGTACCATTGATAATTCGTCCGGACATAAATACTGGACAATCGTGCAAACGGGCAAAGAGTTCCCTCCTTGTTGCCGCGATACGAACATAAAGGAAACCGCGCACGCCATTAATACCACACAACGAACAGCCTTCAATTTCTGCGGCAAACGCGTGGCACTTTTCCAAATGACATACCGCGCTGCGCAACAAGAAAGGTTGTAACGAGAACGTTGACAGGTAGCGGCAATCTGTGGCCGAGAGTATAATGGAGGTTTAATTCGACACAGCCGAACCGCGATTATTGTAGAAATTATGGATGCGTTTGGTGCTTTGCAAGTCCCAGACGTGTGATCGGCACGCAGCGTACGTGTGACCAAGGTATCGCGGCACTCACTAATTCTTGCATGCGCTTTCATTTTGTGCGAAATTCAAACTGTGTAAACGCGTATTTCTAACCGTGCTCTTTCTCTCTCTCTCTCTCGTCTATCAGTGTGTTGATTCTCATCTCTTATCAAGAAATTAGATTTCCAATCAATTTCGCAGCAATTATCATTCGTTACCGACGCTAACCGGCCATTGTATCGTACGAATCAAGCTTTAAACGACGCTTTTCAGGCCTTCGACACACATACACCCACACATCTGAGTCCCAATGATTTGCCCGACGAGAATTCGCATTCATGTCTCGCGACGATGAACTGACCGGCAGAAATCGCAACGCAAAAACTGGTTCCTCGTTTTATTTGAGCAGGCGTGCGTTGTTAATTTGGTAGAAAAAATGATAAAAAAGGTTAAACGAATTCAATATACAAAAGATGAAGTTTAAAACGATTGGCGAATAAATCAGTTAATTACTTGTTTACAACATTTATCAACAATAAAGAAAAATGAATTCTTGCACCCAGTTATTTGTAATGTTCAACTTTCGCAAATATTCACCGTTCTCAGGAGATTACATAACGTATGGTAAGTAATGTGCGGTAACGATAGGACTACATGATAATAGAAAACTGTGGATAGGAAATTGTTAGCTGCCGAGTATGAAAGGTTCAATGCCTGAAGCAATCTAGAAAGAGTCGATGTTTATCAGTTGCACGTGGCGATTTTCACCTTCCATTTTTACTCTTGCTCACGATCAGATAACGAAGAAAAGTGCCGTAACGGCGATTTAGGATGAGTTCATACTGCAACATCGTTGGTTAAACGATCGATTCTCTCATACTCATATGATGTTGGCAATAGGAAAAGGCGTGATAGGGATGATCGCATAATTCGTCGGAACTCGTGCTTTTCTTTAGACGTAAGTGGAATGGCGCGTCGGAACGTCTTACGCACCGCACTGACACAATCACTGACATCAAAATTACATATCATAGCCACCGTATGCCATAGTACGTAAAATATGAATAGTTCCAACATAGGTTCTTTTGAAATCTGCGAGTTATTCACAAAAAGATGAAAATATTTAAAAATGAATATTTACTCTCTCATTAATTTGAAGCAGAAATCCGTCTACACGTAAATTCCAAGTGATTCTCAATAAGAACTTAAATCAAAGAAGGCGCATCAATTTCCGGAATAAATATATTAATAAGATTAATATGTATTATACAAGAAGTTGCATCACCGACTGACAAAATGCATCGAATATCGAATATACAATGAGCAGTGGATTAGTGACGTTGATGAAGCCCGACGAAAGAACAGAGTTAGGTCAAGGTAGTCGCCACCTTGACAATCTCTGATACAATACTACGTAACCGCCGACCGATACACATCGATCAATGCGATTATTTGCAACGTTAAGACGAAGCTACTCAAGACTATTTCCTTGTTATTCAAAACAGCGATTTATTTGTTACGTTTTCTTACTGTTAGTCCACCGTAAATTAAATAAGATTAATCAGTCTAGGTAGAACCCCAGTTACAATAAGGTTGGCGTCTAACATGTGTAAGTTTGTAATTTTGTCAATAACTACCCATTGTATTTTTTGGCGTCCATATCGGTGTAGAAAATAAAATAATGTACTCACTTTTTGTTATCGTCATTTGTGCGAACGGATTTGGCATCGTCTCCCGTGTCGTCCAGTAAGTTGCTTCCGTTGCTGGGATAGAAAAAAGGCGGCGAATATAGCATTGTTCAAAAGACATAAAATCTCACGCTGAATGCAAATGTTACAGTATAAGACAATGCTTATTGCGGTAATGAAGTACGTGTCGAGTGCAAAAGGTTAAGTCTCGGTAATGTTTCGTTACCGCACAGAAATATTACGAATGAAATTAAGCGTTTGACATAACATCAATCAGCAATTCTGTTATTAACAGTGTTAGAGATTTCGTCGGCATAAAATAAGTCGATAATTGAAACCATCTGCTTGAACGGTTAGACGTTGTTCAATTTTTGACGGTGGATGTAATTGAATTTCTTGCCTCAAAGTTTCGAAATCGAGCAAATATACGCACGAAACAGCGGTACAATTTGTTCGACTCGTATCGTGCATGGAGTGCGTCACCCCTTTGCCGTTGAAGTTTCGTCAAGTTTTACCTCTGTACTGCTTCCCCGCGTCTTTTGTGTCGCACCGTTCGTGGGAACAGTGAAAGGGTTTCTTAGCCGCGATGAAAGAAACTTTTTACGCTCATTTCACGGCATTTCCCTCCTTTGCGCACGCGGCCACATTTCTGAATAATTTAAAACGACGACGTCAGAAAGCGCGTGATTAAGTTGTCAGCAAATATTACGATACAGGGGTACTGTGATTCAACGTATCTCAAGTGGCGATCGATTCATGCAGTTCTGGTCTAAAAATAATTACAGCCAGTTTCTCAATTACACCAATTACTTATGCATGAAACGGTAAAAGTTGTACGAAAAAAGCGATCTTAAGCTATCCCAATGAGAAAATCTTTGTCTGTGCAAATATCTCCGAGGTAATTCCATTGACTCGATATTCTAAACAATCGGAATCCCGCATAAAATCTTCTATAGGAGAACGTAACGACGAAACGGTCAATATCCGAACGACAACGTTCCTACGTCCGACTTCTCAAAAATCCGCGCGTGCAGAAGCCAGAGCCATTGACGATCGTTCAACTCGCCGTTAATCGATGCATTTGCCACAGGCAATTTCGACCGGCCTGGGTCTCAGGAGGTGTGTTCGCGCGGGAGAAATCTTCCGTTCTGTTAATGATTAAGTTAACCCTTTGAGCGGTTGCCCGCCACCTTGATTGGCAATTACTTCAAGCCCGTGTGTTCCGCGCGAAACGTCGCCAGTCGAGGTGTCGAAGGAAATCTAGAGGGGACGTGCGCGTGTACGTACGTATGCATGTACCGTGGGCGGAAGGAGCGAGCTGAATAGGGAGCAAGATGAGAGACTACAGAAAGGTGTTTGTAGGTTGAGATTCCTGACTCGGCGGATACATTTCGGTGGCTTCGCGGCGACATGCTTCACAAGTGCGCCGACGGCAAATGCGTGTAACGTTTCGATACATACGATTAGTTCGACGCGGGCTCCAGCACCCGGCGCGCCTTTATGCGAAACAACGTTTCAGGGCTGTCGGAAACGCTTAAGCGGAACGTGTCCTTTCGCCGTCAGCGTCAGGCCGAACAAGCTCGACCTGTCCGCGCGTCGACATCCACTAGCCACGCGGAAAGCCTCGTTCCGCGAGGAATGCGCGAAGAAAGTGTGGAGATTCGAGGGAGGCATTGGCTCAGGCACGAATTATCACGGCGAGAGACAACGTTCTTGTCGCGCGTCGAACGTATTCATTCGCACGCTCTGCCGGAGAGGCTCCATAAAGAATTGCACATCTCTCCCTCCTCAGTCTGCGAGCGCCCGAGAGAAGCATGTGAAAGGCAGATCCTTTCTTGCAATTGACGCGCGATCATATCGGGAAGCCGTTCAACGCCAATCCTTCTGGCTGTCGGAAATTCTTGCCCGCATATCTGTCCCCCTCTGAACACGTCGCCACTCGACGACAATGATATTAATTCTGCGCGCAAATGTCAGAAAAAATTCGCGACGAAAGAGGCATAAATATGTGAGGCGTGCGATCGTTGACGGTCGCGGCTCAATCGATTCCTCTTGCCGACGGATACGGAAAAGTAGTCGCTCGCAGAAAACGAATGATTAGCACACTCACTGACAGGACAGCCTCCGTTTCCTGGAGACTGGGTCGAACTCGTCCGAGGTATCGGTGGCGGTCGGCGCGTGGCTGGGCGTCGTGGTGGCATTGCGATGATGATGGTGATGGTGATGGTGGTGATGGCCGGGGGCGGGTGCCTGGTCGGGGACCATCGTCGGGGGTGTCTCCATGTGCCGGGGCGGTTCAGCCCCCGTCGCAGCTTTGGGGGTGGTAGCGGCGGCTGCGGCTGCGGCGGCGGCAGCGCTGGCGATGGTGGTGGTGGTGGTGGTGGTGGTGGAAACGATGCTAGGGGTACTGGGGGTGGTGGTGCTGCTGCTGCTGCTGGCGGGGGTTGGTGCCGGGGTGAGACCCTCGCCACCCCCCGCCGAGCCGGCGGTTAGCTCTCCCACCCCCGAGCCCGTGCCTATGTCGTCAAAGTAGATCGTGGAGTACGAGCCCCTGGGAACATTCGAAGCAACGGTTGTCGTTTCATGGGTCAGTCACATTTTTCCGGGAGAAGTAGCGAATACATAGTAGCATTATACGCAGTAGCGAAAATGTCTTCTCCGCTCCTGCAGACGACTGATGTCATTTGGCAAGTATGTAGCGCGCAGCGCGCCACGACACGCTTCGTGCCGAAGCGATAGCGCGGACCTCATTGTGTGTTGTGTCGCGTCACGAGGAACGGTCCTCCCTACTGTGGATCTGTCGCTGTCGCGCGACAATCCACGCATTAATCGAAGATAGCGGCGACAGGTCCGGGAGTATCGAACTATCGGTGGCTGCCGATCTAGCCACCGACACTTCTCGCGGCAAACGGCTTTTCTACGAACAATGCCGGCACATTCGCTCCGGCCACTCTGGTAGCCTGGCTCGCCTGGTAGCTGGATCAATTCTTTTTTTTTCTTCCCCTCCCCTCCTCGCTAGCCCGATTAAATCGCTGAGCTCGGAGCGCAATATCCTCGCACGTCACACGTGGATACCGATTCAGCGGACATGCGCGGACCGACGCGCGTTTCTTTAATTGCTTTCCGCGGCGAAAACGTGTATACGTCGTTAGGCGAGTGCCAGTAGTGGCTGCCGGCAACAATGATGCAATGCCGTGAAAGTATCCCTTTCGTTGTACCTATCAATTATTAATTATCGTAGGCGCCGTCTCATGGGTCGTTCCCATTGTTTCCCGCATTCCTGAATGTTATCTGTACATATGTTGCCTTAGGTGAAATAGACTCATTAAATAATAGCGAGTGTACAGATATGAGTAGTGTGCTTTTTGATTTATCATTCAAACGTCGAGTGCCGCGCCATGTGTATGACAGTGTTCATTTTCTATGGAGCCATGGAACATGCAGACGCTTGTAGGAGTTGATTTTGATTAATACCGCATGAACAATCTGGTTATATGTATACCATAATGTTATAATGATAAAATGATGTACGGATAGTACATTAAACGTCACGTCAACCGTAGGCAGATGACAGATATTTTGACTGAAATTATATATCGACAGCTGCCGCACGTGGGAAATTTTTTTCCAGCTCTTTTTAGCTCCTTTTGCGGAAAACATAGTACAAAAAAGAGCGATGAAACCGAGCGAGGTTCACAGTGACATGCGACAGTGTGAATAAGGTTTGCCGCAGGTGAAGGCGATTGCGCACTGCGGGGTACAAGTTTCTCGCGCATTTCTACAAAAACCAGCCAGCCAAGGTCGACCGCTTATCTACGCCAACAACGAACTGTAAGTAGTTCCGTGTGTTATGATGTAATGCGAGCGATTAGCGTAATTCTATTTATTCAGAGATACATCGGTGCACGCGATACACTCGCATCGACGAGTTCTTGTCGTACAATGGCGCGCCCGACAAGTTAGACTTGGCACGTCGTAATGGACATTATCTACAATGTCATCTTATCATCAGATATTGGTTAATAATCTTCAGTCGAATGCACAAAACTCATATTTTCGAAGGATATGATATAACGATGAATAGTGAGTATACCGATTCAATATTATACCTTGTTGGTTTTGTCTGCTAATTAAAGGACGAAAGAAATGATAATATTGTAGAGTGGAAACCACGATTTAGGGAATAAAGCTGATAACTGTTATTTCTGCAATCGTTACTGATTCTATTCTCATGTTTCGGACACAACGTCAGAAACAGGGTGTTGCGCGAATGTCAGACGTTAACGGTGTTGGAAAAAAGTAATGAAAGAACTCGATTCCCTAATAACTCCCGCGGGCAATTAATATGACCCATAAAGGCTTTTGGTCGACATGAAAAAGCTTGTTACGGCCATTGCAGTAAAACACCGACCGTCGGGAGCTGGTGGAAGTGGATTTTAACCTTTTGTAACGAAAAAACAACACTCTAGGATAAGTCTATAGATCAAAATATTGTAACTATTATGTGAACGATAGTTAGATCAATAATAGTTACAATATTTTGATCCATAAATTGGTAAATGCTTGTACGTATGTATAAGCAAGAATTCTCTCTGTGTTTAATGATCGTACGTTAGGGAGAACCCTCTGTTTGAACTATTACATTACGTAACTCGTAAGATGGCGAACGCGTGTGAGAGAGAGAGAGAGAGAAGGATTCTAATATGGATAGATTCGATCGGTTTATCCTCATTATCCGCATACCTCGCTGATCAATTGCTCGCGGATTAAAATTCTTTCGTAATCGTCGATCGCACACAGCATACCAACTACCGAGTTAAAAGTCTACTCTCCGAAAAAATATCAATCACCGCTGACCCATTAATCATTATATTTTATTTTATCGTACATACGAGTTTTTCAACTAAATTGATCATTGCGTATTTGGTCGCGAGAAAATATCATTAATAGGACATTCATCTTGCGCAGCGTGTTGTCTAACGAGGGGATACACACGCTTTTCAAAAAAATTCAAGGAACTTCTGAACCATTAATTATTGTCAATTTTCAGCATCAGTGAAATTGCTTAATCGGAATAATCGAGCAGTATGTATTTCTGCAGAGTTTCGGAAATGCGAAATTTCGATCATTTGCTTGTTATTCAGTCATAGTAAGACGAGCGACTCAAGCTCCAGTTACAATTTCAACGCGGCAAATTAACTTTTTAGCGTCGTATGTCTTGACGCGTTCCACGTGGGAGCGAGGAAATCCAAATGTCAGGAATGAGGCGTAAAGAATACTACCTTTCGCCCGCGATATCGTCATGCAGCAGCGACGGGAATATTTCTATCACCGGCAGAATGTATGCGTGAACGCATAACGGGATTCATTGAACCGGCAATGGGAGGCACATTACGAAAGAAGATGAAAGTACGACTGTTTCTGCATGGTGAACATCGGCGGACTTAGTTGCCCTAAGGCGCAGGCTTCCGTGAGCTATCGAAACCATCAATGGATACATTGGTGTAAATTGAGAATCTGTTACTTACAAGTGGAACAAGCGAAAAATTTAGAAGCCACCGTTTAAGTGCTGTGTCCATATTTTGATGCCCTAATACTGTTTCACGTGCTGAATTGTCTTTTGTAATGCACGAAATTGCTTTATCGTGTTGCATGTTCGTAGAATCATGCAAATCGTGACACAAGATTCGGATGACTCGACGTTTTCCTAGATGATAAACGGTTGAGTCATAGTCAAACTAACAAAAAACATCTAAACGTGAATAAAACGTCAAGAAACGAATGGCAATACGAGCAGCGCATGGGGGTGGCTAAAGCCTCGGTCACTTCTGGTTCATCGTTTTTCCGCGATACTCAACGATTAACTTGATCCTACACGCTAACTTTCAAAACATGTAAAACCATGTACGAGAGCACAGACTTTTTTCTCCATGACATCGACGAAAGAGCAGAAGTGACGTGTCGGGAGGTCGCACGTCGCAACCTTTTGAGCGCGTGATTTAACGATCGATCCGCGGGTCCGACATAAATGAGCCTGGGTCGAACGTAAAACGTGAAAGTGGCCGGTCGCAAAGAGTGCAACAAATACTATTCCGTATCGCGGCACGAACGCACAGTAGGTAGATTTACTTAACGTGTCTCTCGAGGTGCGTACGGAGCAGTTGAGGTCTCGGGGGACGAAGAAAAAGCCCACGAATTCGAACGGGTAGTCGATATGGCGTCCTACCCTGACACGTTCAAATCGATGAAATGTGTAATCTGACGGTGGCGGCGGCGGTACCGTTCGAGACAATGATAAAATCGCATTGCGTAATGGGAGATCGAACGACCGGCTAAATGCGCTTGGCGGAGAGAAAGAGAAAAAGCTTGAGAGAGAGAGAGAGAGGATGGAAAGTGGACCGCCGTAGGCCGACGTTTAGTTGCGCCACTCGCAACTGTGCTCTGAAAGTTATCATTCGCCGTCTCTAAACTTGGAAGCACGTCGTGCGATGCAGTTATTAGCCGAACGTTTCGAACCCCGCGCGATGCGGAAAGGCCCGTTTAAGTGGCCTCTCTGATACGTCGCGAAACACGCTCCCGGCATGTCGTCTCGGCCGGTCGATCTGTCAGGCATCGCAATCTGTACCGCTTGTGTTCCTTCGGGAATACCGAACGCTTTAATTAATTGCTTGAGTTAAAATGAACCGCATGCGATGTGTCCGATTCGATCTTTGCGGGCAATTAAACGATCGTATGAGGCTTGCAAGGAGAACGTCTCACTTTCAGATCGAAGTTTGGGAATTAGGCCCCAGTATATTGTTACATCCTCGAGGCATGTAAAATTTCAAAGACATTCCGTACTGTTGGCCTTATTTATTGAGATATTTGCGTAAACTAGATGTATAGAAGTTAATAAGTTAGATACCAACTGCATGCACTTGCGTCAATCTCTAATCTGCCGATTATATCGCGCCTCACAAATGCGCTTAAGCAAATAATCGCTGAGCCAATGTGTCAAGTGTCAATTGACTTGTGAAAGAAATTTGATCCTTCAGAAAAATTGGCAATGGATAGCTTGGATATTGACTGTTCAGCTTATTTCATGCATCGTTAAACGGTAAAAATGCGACGAATTTTCATTGCAGAAGACACACAGCGTCAAACGGAAATGATATACGTTAGTATTAAATAAAAATTTTGCGCCTTTCGGAGAAATGATTGCTGTTAACGAGGTCGCAAGGTAATTCGAGATTAATTAATTGCGCACGTAATACTCTCGTTACGATGGCGGTCCGTTCTGTTACGTCATAATCCTAAAACCGATTTGCACGATTTTTCCACGTTTGATAGATAATTTATAAGGGACATGATTAAAGGGACAAATATGCTATGTCATGGATTCCAATTATAACGGAGTGCTAGTACAGAAATAAACTCAGTATAAAATTTGCTAGTCTCTCTCATGAACTAACATAAAAATATATTTTTTTTCTCTACTATATCTCAACAACGGTGTCGATCTTGGTGTCATAAAAAGCGTACCATCTAAAAAGTGAAAAGAAGAAACCATAAACGCAAGAATCAATATATCACCCTAATATCGATAGATCATTTAGTCAACGCCCAAATAACCTAGACGTCCTAAACTCACATAAATAAAAATTGACACCTCTTCAATGACGCATAATATAATCCTGCACTATAAACTCATTCCTCGTCCCGCAATGTAATACAACATCGCGTAGTACCATAAATATCTGGAACATCAATACGTTAAATCACCGATACATGAACAGCATCTCACAATTACTGAAGCACAAACAGCACGAGACGGAGTAAATAACACAACTAACATTCAGCCATCAAGACCAACACAGAGTACATACAAGCCGCCACAATCACTCGGTTAATTTCGAACCCGAACAACCGTACACGCCGAAGATGAAAATCATTTCTATCAGGAGCAACAATCGACACACATAATACACGCGTACCCGTGCACAGATCGCGGCGAGCATATAAACCCCCGAAATGGATGACATAGAACGCACAGCAGCCGGCAAATGCCTCGAAATCTCTAACACCACATGATACCACTTACTCTTGGACGGCCGACAGATTATAGTAACTCTGTTGCTGCTGATTGCTCCCTTGCTGCTGATAGAGCTGAACGGCGTTGACGGAGGTGGCGGCGGACGCCGAAATCTGACGATGGCCCTGATGCACACGTGGGCGCAGGTCCTCCAGCGGTACGAACTCCCGCGATTCTGGGATCGAGTGGAGTAGCTGAGTGTAGCCCTGGGGCATTTCCTCGTCCGTGGATCCACGGTAGCGAAGGAAGTTCTCCAGTTTCGGACCTTGCTGCGGTTGCCGATGATGCTGATGATGCTGCTGACCCTGATGGTGGTGGTGGTGGTGATGATGGTGATGGTGATGCTGGTTCTGGTGCTGATGGTGTGGTTGGTGATGCTGCTGCGATTGCTGGGGCTGCCGTTGATGTCGATGCTGGCCTTGATGATGACGTTGAGAATGCTGATAATGCGTATGGTGAAGGCCGCGGGTATTCACGCAGGCGCTATCGCCGACCACCACGTCATCCGCGACGACACCGGTGTTAATCGACAGTAGCCCACCTTCGTCTAGGGAAAGTTCCGCATTTCGGTCTCGTCGCTCGCTTGCCCCGTGTCGTTGTTCCTTTGCGATGGCTCACGGCGAAGCGGATACGTCGCGCGAACGTGTCGGAGTGAATCGTGCGAACGATGGTCTTTTTCAGTTTTCACCGGGTCCCTCGACACCCGCATAATCTCCATTGCGCGGAAGAAGGAAGATATTTTCGGATGCGAGGGGCATCGCCGAAAGAAGCATAAAATACCTTCTGTTCCATCAACTATGAAAGGCGACATCGAGAAAATCGGAGAGCCTTCACCAAGGGCCGAATCGCATCTAGAGGCCAGGCGAGAAGAGAATCGAGGAATCAGTTCGGTGAGACGGGAGGTCGAGTCGTCGAGAGAGCTAATGTGAGGAATCGAGAGTTATTCGAATATTTGCGGATTGCGGGTCGGCCGGCGGCGTCGCGAAAGTCGACGCCGCAGAGACGTTCGGGATCCGTTTATCGTTAGTCGGGCACGGCGACGCACGATTTTACGTAATACGAGTCTCGGCGCGAGCCTCTATCAGGGCAATCATCTATGCCGGGACATAACTAATCGGCCGACGGGGCAGGTCGACGCGAGGCACGATTTTCCAAGTCGGCGGGCGCTTATTTAGGCGGTCGATTAATTTTCAATGCACCGAATCGCGGCGAGCGAGTCGCTCGAGCCGCGCCGCTCGGCTCGCCTCGGCTCGATGATATAATCGCACGTTACGACCTGTCAAGTGCAACGAGCAGCCGAGGACTACGCTCGCAGGATCATCTGACCGAGGAACTGGGCTAGAAGTTGTTTACGAGGCAAGGCAAGGCGCGAAGTCGCTGTCTGATGATTCGCCCGATAACTTTCGCCGTATACATCCAGCGTTATATATCACGTGTCGCGCCGTAACGGTATTAACGCGCCGCTCATTTTTCGAAGCCTTCGCGTACGCCTTCGTAATCGCCCTGATGCATCTTTCGGAAGCCGCGGGTGACGTTAAGCGCGAGAAATCCGGTCCGACGTGCAGAAAAGTGACTTCAACGATCGATAGAGCGACATTACCCGCTCATAAGTCTTCGAAATCACTCGTTACTCGTCATTCGAACGCGTACTTAAGCGATCGTAATTAAGGCTAAGTGCGAGAATTGTACGTTAGTCTCGTTTAGTACGCGAAATATGCAGCTTCATGCTCGATGATCAATGTATTATCCGCTCTTAATTAGTTCGACCTTCCAAACACTCGCCGGTAGAGCGTGCATTTAAGTAATCGCAGGTAATGCTAAGTACATACATTGTACGATGCAGTACAGTTACGGGAAAGAAAGAGAAAGAGAAGGAGAAAGAGAGAGAGAGAGAGAGAGGGGGGTGCATAATGCCCCATTCTTCATTAACGTGTCGTAATTTTACAAATTCTGCCGTTGACAGATGGGTAAATCTTGTTCGAGATGTTTGCAAGTCATATCAATATTAATACATCGCGTTTTGCCTAACAATAAGTTAAATGCTGCGTAACAGGGCCAAGCCGTCGGCGCTCGTTACTTAACAATACCACCTATCGATACTGCATGACGTGCGACGACGGAGTCGCTCATTGCATAAAAGCGATTATCTGTAACGGACGGAAGTATCGCCTACTTTCCTGCCCAGCCGAACTGGACGCGTCACCTTCATTCGCCACTTAAGTAACCAGCCCCGATTCTACGTGGCGTCGGTCAATGCCTCTGTTATCACGAGACCGTTGCGACCAATCCTTTCGGCTCGACAAGCATCTTCGGGAGAGTGACGTAACAACGAAATTAGCAATCTCACATTTGCGCGAAATCTGAATCGGCTTTTATGCTCCACTCGACGCCGACGTCCAATGCAGCGGCCTCCTTAGCCGCGCGCACGTAACGTCTCTCTTATCACGATCGCTCTACTAATTTGCTATCGCGAGTAAATATGCCGCGTTTGAAAGGGTGCCGCGATCGTCTTTGCGGCCAACGGCGCAATTAGGAGAGGGAGTGTCTAATAAATCGGGCCGGGTCAATTTGCGGTGAACAGGAAATGGCGTATATCGAGTGCGCGCAAACGGCACTCTCAGCGTCCTGGGAAGACTACGCTGTCGGCGCGATGATGCCGAAAGTCGCTGAACGCGAGTCGTCAGACGTCGCGGGAGTTAAATAGTCGCGCTATTGTCATCTGCGAAATGCACTGACGCAGGCGGAGACGATGATGCAATCGACTGTGTCCTATCGTGTGACGTAAGAAATTTTGAGGTACTCCGTGATGCATTGGAAAGGAAGGCCTGCAAAGGTCTCGCCAAAGTCGATAAGGCGAATGACGAGGTCGCTCGGAAAAATGATGCGTTCGGAAGAATTAACGGGTAACATTAATTGGGTAGTCGTGGGTAGAACGTCGATCAACAATGTTATAGTCATTTGATAGAAAAAATACCGAAGATCTTAACCCCAGACTTTCACCGACAAATTCCTTCTCGTTCGTCTTGTGAAACGCTCGCCAAATTTGCAAGTTACGCGCTGAGTATAATGACGCTAGCCGTGATTACGCGGAATCATTGAAGTTTACGGAGTTCACCGTGATCTCTAGGGCAAAATAATCAACGACGTTCGCCGCGGAATCTTAACGACAGTCGACAAGAGGACTCTCCGCCCAGGATCAACGACCATCAACGTTCCTTCGACACAAGTTGCAGGGAGCTAGATCACGCGGCGACATCCTTTAAGATCGTTGGGATTGAGCCGGCCGATGATAGAGCGGCGATTAATCAGTGGTCCGCGGACAGAATCCACAACGAATCGTACGCCTCCAGACGCGCGTTAATTGCCACTCACTAGCTGGCAGATAATTTGCCTTTTTTATGACATTTCGCCTGTGCAAGATCATAGGTGCGAGTACCATAGAAGAGCGACAGCTCTTGCGAGATCACGAGCAATGACTGCAGGCAGATAAACGCTTTCCCCGGAGATGCCTAGAACGATTTAAGTACAACCACGCGAACAAGCCAGTTCCGGGGCTGGCATAAATTTGTCTTAATTACTACTATCCGCAGTCTGGCCGACGTCTCACCGTGCCATTTGGAGACGTCTGCCATTTCGATATTATCAATCGTTTGAATATCAATTACATGTTTGCAAATGATGCGCGTGAATAAAATCGTATTTCGTTCATCAAAGGAGACGAAGGTGCGTCGAAATGTTTGAAATGACCGGCTATAGAATTATTTTAAACTAGTTCTGTACAAAATGCTTCATCATCAGGGTAGACTTTGAAGAGGTAGTCCGACAGGAAAAATGTAAAAACTTGGAGCGTTAGCACTAGCGTCAGTGTCGTTCGACGCTTTATCGGTGAAGTGGATTCATTGATTTATTTATTGTAACGGAGAAAATTGCGTAGGATACATCACGCGAGTCAAGATGCGAAGATTCAACGGACAGTTATGAGTTTTAAACGAAACTCGCGATATCGCGCACCAATCACCACCAGAATCTTCCAATATTTACCATAAGTATCTCCTTGGCTTTTCCATCTTGCGCAAGGAACATTACATGCCGGTGACTCCTTCATCCTGTCGCCGCTCGACAGGATATGCGCAATCGTTAATTGTAAAAAGAATGTGAAATGGAACGCGGCGATAGAATGGACAACTTTCAAATGTTAAGATTTGTGTCCGGACATAAGGACGATCAATGCGGAGCGATTACTACTATTAAAATCTACAACGCCGATAAGAGTGTCGAGATTGCCGGCTGAGCGTTTACAGTTAACACAATGAATCATTCGGTGTTTATGCGAACGGAATCTAGGTAGGTACTATACGGAATCGAACGTTAGTGTCATAAGAAAGTAAAACGTTGCCGTTCACTTCATAGGCGAGAGTGCGTGCATTGCAAATGCCTTCGCAAAAACGAAATGAGCCCTGCTAAAAAATGTAAGAGCGGAATGATTGACATGGGTCTCTTTCTTTTCTCGTGCCGCCCGTTTTGAAATACGCCTGCGTTCCGACAGATCGTGAGTAAAAAAACGCGATTTTCAAACCATGCGTGACATTAGTCGGCTCTAGCGCGTCCGATGACACGGAAAAAATTCTGCAAAGCACGGCCACGTGTCGG
This sequence comes from Priocnemis perturbator, assembly GCA_963942575.1. Lineage (NCBI taxonomy): Eukaryota > Metazoa > Arthropoda > Insecta > Hymenoptera > Pompilidae > Priocnemis > Priocnemis perturbator. Next base: position 4,557,071 of record OZ012647.1, read on the forward strand.
GTAAGATAATGGCGCCAATGACGTTTACCGGGAACTACGACGCTTTGCGCGCGACCTTGAATAAAACTGACGCTTTGTACAGTGTAACATCTTTATCAGTTCGGAAGTTTTGATGACACTCGAGAAAATAGACAGAGAGAGGAGATGCGGTGATCCATAATCACAAATGATATGCTAATATGTGCACGTGCGATCAAATTTGAGTGCATTCTTGCCTTTGTTCTTTTTACTCATGAATACGTATGCCCGCCTGCTTATCTGTATCGTCTGTACTATCAGTAGAACAAAATATTTATTCATCGTAATACAGCTGCGACGAATGGAGTGCTGACACGCTTTTAAGAATGAAGCTTCTTTCAAGAAGCCTGACCGTAGCGTGAAAGCGGCAGAAACAGACCCAAGGGTCAATGTCGAATGGGGACAGTTATCAGTGCCAAACCGGACCACTCCGCGAGAATTGAGCTTTCGAGCAGAATTACCAGATTACATTTACTACGACGTGTATTGTTCGACCGAGAGGAGTATAGGGGAAGAAAGTACCTTATATTCCCAGCGAGGATGGTCAAGCGAACGTAGCCAGTCCAAACAAGTTAATCCGACGAAGACGTCAGTGACGAATCCCAACAACACCGAGGGCACACATTATCACTGCACATATCAATCCACAGAGGACTAACACACGGTCACTTCTAAACATACAACCCCTCCGCTCGTCAAGCACCTCGCAATACCGAGAGAAGGCACAGAAAACCCATCGACCCTAAACAGTCCCTGCCAACATCCACAAACCCTGCAGAACGTTTAGATAATTACAGAAAAAAAAAACAACCAAGATAACAAAAATCTAGCGCCGAACTGGTTTCTTGAAAGAAGAACTCTGAAAGAACATGCACCCGGCGCGGCGTCTCACTTGCGACACGTTTCGCGCGCCCGATGCGTCCGCTCGCCTGCGCGCTCCGCTCGGAGCGACTCTAGAGATTGTAACGCACGCTTACCGAGGAGCGCGTACATCCACGTCGTCGCCGACGACGAGGAGGCGGCGGCATCTTCGAGGAGCGCAGAAGGCTTCTCGCCTTCCCTCCTGGAGGACAATGCCCTCGTGCTTCGAGCGTGCTCTGGACGACGATGACGACGGGGTCGTCCCGGTCGTCGGATGCCGAGTCAGGATTGGCAATTAATCCGCAGCTTCCATGTGTCGCGGCAGCAGGAGGTAGGCGGACGACGATATTCGGTGGCGCGCTATTCGGAGGACGAGACTGGTTGAGCGCGGGGGTGGATGTGAAAGTCGAGAGCGGGCGATCGTGTCGAACGACAATGCGGTCCTCCTAATCACTCGCGCCCACTCCCTGTGACAGACGGGTCCGATCTACACTGACTCCTGTTGCTGGTGGAGGCTGGAGGCTGGAGGCGCCACCACGCGTTCTGCTGGTAGCGACGGCGCGGCTGCAGTGGTCCGCTACTGGTGCCGGCGGTGGTGGTGGAGTGTCGGCGCAGGAGGCGGCGATGGAGACTATCCCGTGGACGTAGACGGGCCACGTGGTGACGTACGCTCGGCGCAGGTGGGAGTGACTGAAACCGCCCTGCTACTGACACCGGCACCGGTACCACCACCCCTCGCGCACTCGTGGCCGCGCGCCGGGGACGACCTTTCTTTTGCACGTCGCGGATGCGTCTTCGGCGTTCGCTGTGATAACGTGGTGATCGATCTTCGAGATCATGCGAGATTCGCACGCTCGCAGGTGGAAGTGGCGATGTTTATGGCAAGCGAACGTTGGATGACTTTTATGATGGGTAAATAAGTATTGGGAATGATAGCTTTTGTTAGTTAAGCTGACGATCATTGTTTTCGGTGTAATCGGCTTTACGGTTCAGTGTATGTATGTGCAATATGTGCTTAGTGCCTGCCGCGAACTGTTGTCGACAGCATGTGCGGTACTTAGAAGCGTCGGCGGAAGAAAGTACGGTGAGGGTATAGACGTCAGGTAAGCGACTGAATATATCAGTCGGTCGTAGATTGACAATGACCCGACCTTCCTGCACAGAAAGGTCGGCAAAGCCGATTAGCTGACCGGGCGGTACTTATCCTTGGTCGGAGGATCATGCACGACCGCGCTATTGTTCGAAGACACTCGACTAGTAAGGACCGTGTTGATGCTTTAAAATGCTTCCTACGTAATTGATGAAAATATTTTCTATTGACTGACAGACATGTGATTATCTGAACGTCATGTGTACCCATGCTTGACAACAAGTCACCATCCTCCAGCGCTCATCATTTGAACACATGAAATGATGTCTACTTATATAATAGTCGAAGTATGTATGTATATATCTTCGTCAGGTAACTGCTTCTATACCGTTCAACGTGTCCGCACCAAATTTGGCATTAAAAGCTTAAAATTATTGAAAAAGGTTGAGCTGCGGCAGAAAAAATTGCTTGGGCTTAAGAAGAGGTGAACTTAGGGATGATTTTCGGGGAAGTACAGTATCTTTTCTAGGATGTCCAAAAATAGTCATGCCAAATTTCTCATAGTCTGCCTAAATCCCCCCCCCATTCAAAGGTCCAAGCAAAGCCGGGCACATGTAACCAATAATACAGTCTATCCCTTCGGCAGTTCAATAATGGTCTGAATTTTCTTTGCTGACTACGAAAGCCAGGGCATAAAAAGCGTATTCCGCGGGCCACGCGCTCACTTGATGACGATGCATGTGGATGTCAGTAAACCGCCCTACGTAGCTCCATCTTATGCAACTCCCCTTTTTTACCGGAGGCGCGCGCACGCACGCAAGCTCACAGTGTTCACGTGCGTTTCATGATTGCGAGAATTTCGTTCTCGGAAACAAGATGCGTTTGGTTCATTGGTCATCAATTTCCAACAGTGGCCAGTTCGCATCATTATGATTCAATTATGACGACGACAGTAACTAGTGAGGTAACATTGCACTTGGATAGACTGATACGGTTCTAGGTGAAAGTTCTACGGCCCTTCTCACAGAGAAACTACAACTCGTTTGAATGACTAATACTCTGACGAACGACGAGAAGCCAGTGAAGAGATTCCCGAAACATCCACACGGTTGCATAACATTCGCACACAGGTGAGACTGACAAACCTCTTATTTACGTAGGTACTTATACATATAGACAGAACGTTCACAATACTCTGATAAACTGACAATCCTTTCGAAGGGTAAGACGTGGCCGCTGTATCATTAATTAATGACGTCAACAATAATAGGGTCTCTTTTCTCAGAAACTCAGAAAAACAGATAACGTCGGTTGTGCTCCAAAACAGGTAAATGTCAAGCGCAGACACGTTCCTTCAGACAGTTCAGACGATCATCATGAGCAATTTACTTTGATGGAAGCTCCGGAACGTAATCGATCGTTCCAGAAGGAATTGATGTTAAATTCATATTGTCACGTACTAACTGTTAGGTAATACTAGCCCCTAATTTTCACTCATACGCAGACCAATTTGTCGTTCCACACTTAAATTTTGGGAAGGCAGTGTTTGGTATAGTGTCTCATGATTGAATCCGGTAAACGTCATTGATTAAGTGTTACTGATAAGACAGAGTACTGTAGGAGTCAGAAGTGAAAAGTGATACGTCAAAATTCAGTACTATTTACGGATCTATTATTCTCCTATTGTGTATCTTCCGTCATTTCATAATATGCCAACATCAGAAATTCAGTTGCATTTGAGATAATGTCATCTTTAAAACTTCCTTTTAAAGGACCTTTTCACGAAAAGCCTCATAGGAAGCCATTGAAATGTATAGACATTCTTTCAGGTGAGTTTAGATCTCGTGCGAAACGCTGGGGTATTGTGCAACTATGGTACACACGTGACAATATATACGGGTTTAATAATAGAAGCAAGGAAACGATTTGTGATATATGTATCAACACGTACAAAGTACGTTCTCATATTGGAGCCATATTGGAAAGAATGCATTATAGAATGTTAATAACTTCTGAGAAAAGAACGCATATTTCTATCGATCTATATTCTATGTCATATAAATAAGCAAGCATTTTGTTTGTTGCCGCAGCAATGAGAGACGTTTAATTTCTCTGATGATGTGTGTGGTGATAGAGATGTAACTGGTGTATTTGCACTCACGTATGTATATGCGATTCAAAGACTTTCCAAGGAGTTTTTCCCGTCGAGCACGAGTAGCCCTTAGCAGAGAGGTCAAATAAAAGAACGAAAATCGACGTCTTTTATGAAAAAAGTTCTCAACGTAAAGAATGTTTGAATATGTCAAAATACATGCATTCGTTTTGAAAGCCCTTGTCTTGTATTGTCAGGAACAAAATTCAGCCCACGGTACAGATGATGATAATTACGTTTGGCTTACAAAACAAGTTAACAACAGTTGTAAACTACAAGGTTTTTTTCGAGAAGTCGGCATGGTTAGGTAAAGTGTGAAAGTGGCCTTTTTTTCTTATGATTTTGAAGCAGTCTATAGCAATCAATGAATACGGAAGTGGAACAAACGACTAGAAATCAATACAAAACATATCGACGCCGCAATTTACACTGATTTCATCGGAAAGCTTTGCAAACTTGACATGCGCGGAATTCCCCAAGTTGTAGCACATTCTTAATCAACATATCGAATGGACGCTGACAACACAAAGTGTACCGTTCGCAGTATATGCAAGATCCAGTACAACGCCCGACATTCGTCTTGAAAGAATTGTCAACAGTTACGATCAATCTATAGAAATTTGTACAAATACTTATTGTTATAAAAAAGCAGTAAACAATTAAAACCTCGGCAAAAATATATCTCGTCATTAGAAGGTTTATAAATATATTTGTAATTTTTAAGAATTATGAAGACATCAACTTCCCCTCCTTCCATATTTCACTCGCATAAACTTTCGCAGTTTACTTTTTCATAGAATTCCTACGTCGTCTCGTCGAACAGGGCACACTTTTTATTTACGGAAACATCGTCAGTCGCCCCATAATCGCTGACATTGAGATACCACGGCGATTGATAGTACGGCCGATCGGTATTAATTAACGTTAATTACAGGAGCTAAGCTGCCTCAACGTAGCTGCGCGCAGGTAGTGCACCGTCCGTCCGTAACGCATGGTTAATTGTTATCATCAATACGCGCATCCCTCCCACCCCTTTTACGATCGGCGTTGACGTTTGAAGTGACCAGAGGCCCTTGCTCGATCCCCCTCGCTAAACGTAACTCGTCCACTCATTAGCGTAATTTTTCGGTAACCGAAGATCAGCCGAAGATAACGACCCCCCCGCGACCTTTGTTAGCCGGGCTCACGCGGCTTAACGATCGAAATGCAAAATTCGACGATAAAACATATGATTCCGAGTTTTTTTTAATTGCGCGCCCAATGCTTCGCAAATTGTGCGCACACTGCGTAGAAGTCGCTGCGATATCGTGTCGGATGCACGATATCCGTGCCGGTGTATACGCCGACACGTATAGCGGTGCGTGGTGTGCGTTTTATACGTCGAAGTGAAAGTGAAAATAGTATGCACGGCTTATTGCGTCTCGTCGTAATTGTGATAGGTGCCAATTTACATAAAACTTGATGTATATACAATTAGCGGCAATTCCGTTGCCAGCGCCGCACTATCGCGGATTGTATCGCGGCGTGAATTTCGTAATTCCCCGTGCGTAGAACCGCCGACGTAAACGAAGCGTCGTCATTGTTCCGATTAATATTTTCGTGCGGGTGGTAGGTATGCGGAGAACATCTTCTCCACCCGGGACCCCTACTGGATCCCGTATCCTAATACGATATCGACTTACTTCAATCATCGCTTGAAACGGGAGTATGCCAATTATTCTATCGGATTCCGGACTTGACCGGCAGTCGTGAGCTTCCTTCCGTAGAATTGCTTGGTAAGGTGACGTTGGTCAATCAACCGTAACACAATGCTTTCGCGGACAAAAAAGTCTCCCGAGCCCTCGAACTGCGCTTATCTTTTACGTGTCGCTGTACTGGCAATGTTCTAACGTTTCGCAATCTTGTAGTGAAGATAATGAGCGTTTGTCGCTAAAATTAAAATGATCTCGTGACGGAAATACAAGGGTCGTAGTTAGAGAAGGAAAGTTGGTACAATGGTGCGGAACGCGTTAGCTAAAACGTGACAGTTTAGTTTACGGCTCTACAATAATGACGTTCTTGCACGGATGTTTAAATTTATTTACGAATACAATCAATGTGTGTGGTAATGGGTCCTGATTATTTGAAATGGAGAACTTTGGTTTGGACAAAGCGTATAATTATAGAAAGCGTGGAACGAACACATTACGTCGATATTTTAGCATCGCGTGATGTCCGCAAGAATAAACGCTCCCTGATGGAATCTAAATAAACACGTACCTTCAACTCCAGATGAATTTACCCTTCTGCTCCTTTCATTAGGTTTCATGGTATCAGCATCTGGAAGAATAAAACATTGTTGGTATTTATTTTACATTTTTTAAATTATGATGGTCCAGCCTGTCTCCCTCTAGATCCTTGTTAGTGTTAATATATTAATTAAATATAACGTTAAATGGAAATTAAATAAGTGCGCGATCCGCAGTAGTTATAATTCAAGATGCACGCGTGTCAAAATTCAAAATACTTACAATCAGATCCACTAACAGGTCGAGTTTTGCAACGCAAGCAGTTGAATTCTGTTTTTTTGTTAATGCATTCAAACGGGTAAAGTAAGTTAGTGACAATGAATAGAGAGAGAAATATTTTCAATATAGATCGATATGTCGGTAAATCGCGGTGTAACTTTTCAACGAAATTTTTGTTGCAATTTATGCTTACAGAAAGAAACGATTGTGCTAAATTCACTCACAAGTGTTCTTATTTTCAAATCATTACGTTAATTGATAATTCAGGTATAAAAGATGATCTGGCCCACAGAAAATATCTTATAATATATCGAGGACTCGTCAATTTTGGATAGCATAAATTATAATACGGTTTTCGTTCGTTACGTAACTCCTATCCTGCTAATTGCGTCACTCAGCGCTACAGCTGAATGTGAAACATTAAACCCCTGTTTCTTCCGCTTATTGTGCATTTTTATAATTGGCCGACTGTTCATTTATTGCCCCACTGCTCGTCGGGCTGGGAAAAGAAACGAAAGGACGTCGTCGTTTATGCTCAAGTGCGTCTGATCGGAAATTAAGAAGAATATCAATCTGGAACCGTTTGAGCCAAGGAAATATTTGTTATAGAACGAAATATGCACAAAATATCATTATCGGCACTATAACAATATTCCGTTTAAACGCGACCAGTGTCAGCATTCTTCATCCTATGAATAATAGTAGTTTATTCATAAAAGTTTACATATTCCTTCATATATCCTACTTAACCAGATCGCGGGAACCCTTTCAGTGGCACCCTATCCAACTCACGCGAGAAGTTCACCTATAAAATTGGGTTTCGTTAGTCGATACGGCTTGCAAGGGGCACGAATCGACGATGCAATCTCGCCGGTAGGAAAGATTAGATTCACATAAACGTCGAGCAACTAACTCGGGCCAGCGAATGGACCGCCTATACGCGGAAGTCACGATAGACGTCGTACGGCACAGATTTTCGTGCTCTCCGAGAGAACGAAGCTGAATTCCAGTTACGTAAGTGCGGCCGACAACAGTACAATTTAACCACGTGATTACATAAACGTCATCAGGTCTGCGCCTGACAGATTATGCGTTGCTGACGACATCCCTTATCTCCACATTGGCGAATCACAAAAACGACCCTTTCACCCACGAAACAAAGGCAGTTTAGAATACCTTCGAGGAGAGTGTACGGGAAAGGCTTATGACGGAGAGAAGAGACGAGACGAATTTATGTGCGGCAAAGGACAATTTCAGACGAAACTAGGCGAAACGTGAGGCTTATTATTGCGAGTACGTTCAAACGTGCATATCGAATGGATCGTTCGGTGAAGTAAAAAAGACACGTGTGTGAAGTAAGAACGTATCAACGTGGTACATATACTTCGACTGTGAAAAGTGGGCGACCCGCAGAAGCAGACGTAGAAAAGAATTTCTAAGATACAGACGAAGGGCTTGCCGTAAAGGCGGGAAAAATTGATGGCAACATAATTTAACGTGCATCGCGAGCGTAAGCCCTTTCGATTTATTGCTCAGCATTCATTTCAAAGAGAAAGTAATTCTTGCAGCGTGCACGACGCGAGGCGGTAGAAATTGAGAATTTACCGTGTTAGCCCACCTCGAGCCCAACAGTCACGGTTATGTAGCAATGCAAATATAAACTCGTAACGGTCTCCTTTCCGCGCGGCCGTACGTAATTTACAGTCGCCATCGTTACATTATTTATTCTACGTGATACGAGAGTGATTTATGAGTATACTCCGCGACCTTTACTATCAATAATTAGTTGTCATCCAACTATTACATAATAACGGGCATCTATTGAAATAACTGAAACCATTACCGCGGATCAATAGCGAAGACGGGGAAGAGGGAAGGTCCACGCGTGATAACAGAGACTATTCGCGGAAGATCGACTCGCCCAAACCTGTATGTGCGTCGCTTGTCGAAAGCTATCAGATCATCATCATCATCGGTGGCAAGGACATCGACATTCCAATAATAATCGACGGTTGAACAGAAAGAAAGCTCAAACGCAGTTAAACATCCCGACGCCTCATAAGTCACCGGCGGGAATGGCGGCGAGAAGTGGTCGCGTGCAGGTAACGACTGAATCGATAATAAAACGAATGCACGCTAATGAGGTAACGTCAAGGGGCAACAAAGAATCGGCGGGAGTGTGATTATCGGCGAAGAGTGTTCATCAGGTGGCCCGTAGCCAAGAAGGGTCGCTTGTCATATCGTATCGTTAGCGAAAGGGACACCTGTACCCCAGAGTCGAATAAATTGGGAGCAGCATGCACGAATTTTTCGGGTCGTCTAATAGAGACTAATAATGTTGCTGAGTTGAAGGATGAAACGTTCGTGGTTTAAAGATTGAAAGGTCGGATTTTTTTTCTCTTTTATATCTTTTCAGAGTAATCTTATGATTCCAATATTTTGTTATGTTTGCTGCACAAACAGAAATTAACGCAGTATGGAATACAAACGAAGAATCACGCTTTAAACATTTCAATATTTTATCTATGCAATGTATTATCGCTGGCAAATGTAAAACCGTCTAAAATGAATGGTTGAACGAACGGCTCTTATTCAAATAAGCTGCGTTCGAATTCTGGTCTAATGAAATAGTCACACTACTTTGCGAAGGATGACTATGCACTACTCACTAGTCGTCCGGCGATAAAGTAAATGTTAAGTCAGCCCTGTGCTTCTTTTATCATACCCTTAAATCTAATCCACCAGACAACGATTTTGATAAATGTTTACTCCGGAACTTCTCGAATGAACTTCTTCAAGAACGGCATCGCGCGGAAACATTGTGGTGCCGCAAACGTCAGCAAAGCCTCGTTGTTGCCAATTTTGAATGCTGGCTCTCGGGATCGCGAACAGGCATTGCGGTTGGAACGCCGTTGGCTTAAGAATCTTCAACGAGAACAGCTGGATCGTATTTACGAGCGGGCAATGTCAAGGCGACCGACTTATTTCCTTATCAATGACTGCATTACGCAATCGCCGCTGAAGTGCGGTGCACCGATAGTGCAACTCGCTTTCAGTGTCCACCGTATGCTTGACCTGTGATGCAAAACTCGTGAGCACCGCAAGCGTAGCACGTGCGGCCGTGAACTTGGAAAATGCGAAAATGTAAAATTCACCGCTTGCGCGCATGCATGCGATAGGTACGTATCGTCGAGGTGCGCCTTTAAATGCTGGCGAGATAATGTCCAATGGCCGAGAAATTTGAATAAGTTTACTAAACTTGACTAAATTCGAATTTAACAGCGACGATTTAAGGAGCGACGGTGTTGGTCGAAGACATTTTACCACGAGTTTATTGCTCGTCATGCTCGCCACTTGCTGATTTAATCACTTTCGATCGTACGCTCAATATGAATACTTACTGCTAATCGCTGTGCTGATTGCCGTGTTTGACAGATTGAGTGCGATAGGAAAATCAGTAGTGCCAGCCGCTTTATTTATCTTTCGAACTTCGAAGTGAAGAAGTGATTTTCCAGTAAAGTGTCATGCATTCTTCAATGTCCTAATTAATACACAGGATGTCCATCTGATATTCCTAATATTATCGTGTAACCTTATTAACGAAACGCTTTCATTATTTCACCGTCGCACGACGTGCGCTCGGAAACGATTCAGCGCGGCACATTGAATAGCGAGTCCCTCAACAGGCCAATCCGTGATCACATATCGCCGTTGATGGCGAATGCGGCACGCGTCCGGCGTCACGGACCGAAATTAAATTCGGTACTTCCCGGCTGCGGGATGAGCATAATTATCAATATGTAAAACGGCGCCAGGCTTTGCTCGGTCGCCGACGAGAGCGCGGACGCGTGTCGTGCATTCACCGGTCGGCGTTAGACGCCCTCGCGGGCCTAATGGAATTTGCATTTGAAATACTTTGACCTTTTCAGCCGTTTGCACCGACGGCGCTCTTCGAGGTTAGCTGGATTCGCCTTCGGCGATCCGTACTCGAACCGCGGCGAGCGTGTCGTGTGCGTGTGGTCGTAAAGCTGACCGCACGTCGAACAAGCAACGCCGAGGTTCCATTGAAAAAAGGTGTACGCGGAGACGCGATGATGCGGGTACGATTTAATCGAGTGCGTCGAAAGGACTCGCGGTTAACGCTGCGGTAACGTACCAAATTCTTTATTAAGCGGATCAAGTGTAAATGTGACAATTTGATGATCGAAGAACAGGTAAGTCTCGAATCCGAGCGGTTGATAAACAACTGCAGTCACCGCCAAGTCTCTCTAAAACTGCAGAAGATGCATTCTACTCGCAGAAAGATATTCTGTCCTCAGCTGACGATCGTTCGACTCCGTCCCCCGAGAAATCTTACACCTTGCGAACGTGCGTTCAAAACGGGTTTCTATCCAGGTAATTGCAATACGCGTACTTTACATAAACACGACAAGCGTCCCGAAAGCGAAGAAAGTCCGCGAACGGATCAAGAGTGCCGATAGAATTTCACTCTCACGCTGGAACGTGAACCAACGCTGTCGCGCGAGGTAAAACGTGATGCGCTTTAATCGCGCGACTCGCATAAATGATTTGCGTATTCCCGTCCGGGACACGTAACACGTATCGTGACGTTGCCTCTTTAATCTTACAATTTCTTACTGCGTCTGTAGGTACTCATACCACGCTCCACTGCGCTCGCGCCGTTAGTAAACGAAAAGGTCGAATCACTAACATCGACGCTATCGAGTCAACGTGATTTCAATTTTCGATAAAACAACACCACTTTCGAGATTTCTCACAGATAGCTGCCAGGTGTGTGTTCTGTGCGAAGTGCGAGTGAAAAAGGTAATGAATAATCAGCCGAATGCGTGTAACATTGAGTCATCGCGCTCATCATAGCCCATCCTTCTTCTCAAGGTACGGTCGCGTGTCTGACAACAAACGGTATAATGCACTTGCTGTGTAACTGTCGGCGATAGAACCTACTAGTTGAACATAACTGGAAATCGGAATCTAATATTAGCTTATTCGTCAGTAATCCGGTTCTGTATTTTGGGCGTAAAGCTCATTGTAAATGAGCGTATACGTATATAGGTGCAGTAATTGCTGGGTCAAGTACTGACCGTACATGGCTATATTATGCGCTAAATGGTTCTTTCGTTCAGTCAATTGAGAGATGGTCGCGCACAGCTATTCATCGCACAAACATTTGTCCCTTGGAAGCCACACATCTGAGTCTTCCTGCTCATCGACTGAATCGGCGAAGGTGATCGAAGAATTGAAACCACACAGACGACTGACTTCGCGGAAACATTGTACATTCTTACCGCTATTAGTTCAATTGCGCGACATCAGCAGAGGCAATAATAGAAGAAATATGTGAACAGGCGGAAGTTGTGTCTATTGACTCATCGCCGTCATCATCGCCGCTGATTCTTTCCTCCAAGCTACGAATACTGAAGTTGATTAGTCGAATATTGGTATACCAATTCTCAAGTTTCTTTTTCCTTTCCCAAAGAACCACACATTCGTGCGCGTAAACAATACTAACCAGAATCCGCAGATTTCGATTTCTCGCAATCCGCTAGTTTCGATTCAATTGCAAAACGAAAGATACCACCAATAATCATGCGTCAGACTATAAAGAAATAGGCCTCAAACGGGTCGACGAGTCGACGGAACGATATCGTGACATTAACAGCGACGATAATATAATCGGATCGACGTTTACGATTAGACGGAAGGGGACGACTCGCGGCCCTGCCAATTACGCAAATAATAACGCCTAACCGGGCTATACCTACCCGGTAACGATTTTAATGTTGCCACCGAGCGATCCTATCGATATCCAAGCTGCACAGCGAGCGTACTTTCACCGGCTCGCAGCTCCGAGCCAAACACGCCTCTTCTCCTCCGCCAAGCCGATCCGCTTTGCAGGGAAATAGGAGTCTGCACTTTTTTTTTTCTTTACGCCGACCCCGGTACCGGCGTGCAGGCTCCCGAGGGGCAGATTACTCGTTCAAGGTTCGTCGAGGAAGCCATCGTCCACTGCCGGCAGCCTCGCAAGTGTAATCGATGATTCAGATTTTCTCTGCCGATTCCCGCCCGACCGAGACTCCTGCTTATGTAAATGGCTCGCGCGACCCGCGGACGATGCGTCGGTCGCGTCTGCTTTGGGTGTCGCGTTCAACTCGCCGAGAAAAAGGGCATGTCGAAAAAGTGCGGCTCGTTGTGAAGAAAAGGGATTGATACGCGATGTGGGTGGGTTTGTTCGTAAGTGGGTGCATTGGAAGAAACGAACGAGTTATAAGATCTGGATGTGGATGAGCTAACGTAATTCGACTGGTTTTTCAAACTACGAGGGAAGGGAAAGGTAACGAATCTTGAACCGGTCTCTAGTATAGACTATATCTTTGTTATAGCTGACAGTGGGGCTGTTTTAGTTGTTCCGCTGATGGTTATTGCATTTAAGTAATTATGTGCATAATCGCGTCTGATTGGTAGTCGTTTTAATATAGATCAGAAAACGACTGGAAGATAGTCAAAGAAAAATAGATGATCCAAAATTGAACATCTTTCTGTACTTCTTTTCTAGGGTTAGCGTTCACGTGTGTATGAGCAAGCTCCTTCTAGAAACGTGAGCCGAATTAATCTTTCTGCAGTCTCGTGCATTGGGTAAAAATGAAGGGTAACATTTGACGAACGAATTTTTCGTTCCGCAGAGAAGTAGCGCAAAAACGTTTTGTGCACGAGTTCATGCACACGGCCAAGGGTGGGAGGGCAGCCTCGGTGGGAAAATGACCGCGCCGGGCTCGGGAATTGCTTTGATATGAGGTAATGCGCGCCGCAAAACACGCAAGACATATTACGTAACGCTTTAAAGTGTGTGCGGAGCCTAGCGCGGCGACCGGGCCGCCTGCTATATATTTATTAACGAGCGATCGTTGCTTCAGTTTCCGCCGGGCGGAAACCATCGGTTCGTGATATTTTCTAAACGGACCGACATGAGTACCGCTCGATCAGCAGGATACGTGGAATGTTCCATGATTGTGATCGACTCGAGTACGAAGCATTCGGATCGGTTAAATGGCTTGGGTTAAACATGAGGGGAATGAACAGTACAAGCACACGTGTATGTTAATCGGAGAAAATATTACTTAGCGGAAGAAATTCGCACGCTCCTTTTTAGATGTGTGCATCTATTGTCATGAACGTTCAAGGGTACAGATGTATGAAGTATGCAATTACAATGAAACCCTTTAGGCAATCACCGTCACTGTTATACCCTCATCTCCTCATACACGTCACGTTTCTTACAGATATTGCTGTTTTGTACAGATATTGCTAAAAATATTCGCGTGGCAGTGCGACAATGCAGATCTAATTGAATTACTAACGGAAGAATTTCAACTGTACATATCAAATTCAAGTCACATTGACATACGTATTTTTGAATGATGCAGAACCGAACATGTTAGTAGAACCGGTTAAGATGGCGTTCATTCTATATATATGTTCGAATTCAACTTGTCCCGCAGGTGATCTCAGGTGTAAGTACACAGATTCGTTCTGCCATTTGGTTCGGAATCGAGTCACGGCTGAAGTTGACCGAAGCGAACAAGGATCGGCAGTGGAAGCAAGTTCTAACGCGATATCGTCCGCTAAATCTCAGACGATGATATAACACGAGCCGCACGCGCTGTTGATCATTATCGATGCGCATACAAAGCGTACGGGCCGTACTGCAAGCGCGCCGTAGGCTTACCCTTTTTTTTCCCCATTACGGACGATCTCGCACGTCTACAAAACTTCGCTTTCGAGAAATAATGACTTCGCGAGAACTGCACGAGAATATTCTATCGGTCGTCAGATAGGACGTTACTATCGGAAACGAAACGTGACGACTGATGAAAAGTGCAAAGTGTCAGTATACTTTCAGCATACTATCTTATACCGTACAATGGAGCGCTGCTTGATCGACGTCAAACAAATTGCGATTTATACAGTGTTCATGAAACATTTCTCAAAACGTTATTCGTAGCCGTCAGTTCTTTTTGTTCGAGCGGGAAGTGTATGGTTTGTCGGATCAATTTGTTGCTCGGAACGAATCGAGTGAGTTTTGAATGGGTGAAGGAACTGCTGGAGACTATACAGCGCTATCGCCGTGTGCTTCGTAGACGATGATATAACGTCGCGGCAGCACTTATCATCGGGTGTGCGTACGAGTCATTTAAACACACTCTATCGCAGCGTTCTGAACACATGCCCGCGTATGTCCGCGCTCACGCGCGCTCGTGTGCTGCAGCTTACATCGTACTAACTATTCGTTATGCATGCACTCTACATCGCAAACCTAGCCTCACCCTTCGTCGCGCTGGCGAGCGTCATGTGTATCCGTGTATGAATATGTGAAAGAAGTGTAAGCCCGGGCCTCGGGCATTAATGGTTCTCTGGTGGGTTAGCTAGTTAGATGGGATAAGTATAAGTAAACAGAAAATCATTTGACGATTAATCAAAATAATATTTCTGTCAAAATACTTTTCCGTCTATTCAGTACTAGCGCACGACGAAATATTAGTTATTGTTATAATCATCAAAGCAGTACTAGTATCTAGGGACCGAATAATAATACCAATAGATATTACAATGTGATGTCGGAGCGATAAATGGTGTGGTAATAAAACATTATTTTCAACGACACAGAACCCGGGAGGTGCAGACGAAATTGACTGTTTATGAGGCGTGCCACGACAATCGGTGTTATTCCGAATCTGGTCGCCACTCATTGTCTACTAATGAGCGTGGTTAAACCGCAGTCTTTAACTGTCAAATCATCGTGCTTCCTTAATAAGCGCGTTTTCTTAAAAACCGCATATAAAGAACATCGTCGAACTTTGTATTTTGTTTCGCAAATTATTCCAGTCAGCTGTCGCCAGCTCGAGTCCAATATCAAAGAGTAAAATCTCAAACATTAAATTTGGTCCAGTTAATTTTGTCAAATCGACAGCTATCGATACGTAATTGATGCAAGACCAAGCATCTACGAATGCTGATGTATCAACGCAATTGAAGAAATTGGCGAAGCTTCATCCCGTGAAAAAATGTTACACTTATCGAATTTAATTTTCCGCACGTGCCTGTCTTCATGATGTCAAATAATTGCTATTGCCGCATGAGGTATGTTGATACGTGACTTTTCAACAGATTTGCACCGAACACCGTTCGTGAGAACATGATAAATACATCTTCAGAATGGAGGAACTATAATTATATATATGCAGGATAGTCCATTATCATGGACTATTCGTAACCGAGAGAGATGTTTCAAATAAACGTTGTAGAACTTAGGGCTACCCGAATATGCAAAAGTTTTTAGCAAAGTTCCATTTAAAAAAAAATGCATCGATAACCTTGACATCTCGAAAACCACTCAACAACTCACCGTTCAAGTTCGGGAAAGTCCTGGCACTTTTCAGTCGTGCCACATATCTCGCTGCTACCGTAACCTCATCTGAACTGGAGTTGAAACCCCGGGCTGTCATAGATAAAGACGATCCGTCCGACAAACGCATGCTTTGCTTCTGTGCAGCGGCACGCTTCGCGAAAAATCGCGAGCTAGACAGTGCAAGAATAATCTAATTTACTAACTCCAACGTCACATGGCCGTTTGCCGAATGCATCCCGGAGCATCGCTATCTCTACTTTCTGATACGCTGTCAATCAATGCGTTTACATGCCCTACGTAAACCGTGTCCTATTGCGAAGAGTGAGTCAAGTACTCATTGCAAGTACATGTGGCAGTGAGCGACGTAAGAGCATCAGACAAGCGTCGTGAGCTGGTGTGTGGACAACGAACCTCACGGTATAGAGAAGTGCTTCCCGCCTATCTTCTCCCATTCTGCACGCATATTATCATATACCCTCTTGTTTACAGTGGCGTCGTCTGCTAATTCACGCCGCGGTCTAACCAAAATTTACTGTGCACAAAACGTGTCCGAGCAACTTGCTGACACGGAGTCAGGTAAAGCGTGAATGACTTACCAGATGTAGAAATTGTGTTATCGCCGTGCCCCAGCACGTGTCTTGTGTCCCGCTTCTTGGAGTACCTCAGGAAGCGTCGTGAATGCACACAAGTACGACAGAGTCACTCGATTCGAGCTGTCGCGAGAAAACGATCGCACACCATCGCGCGCGGCACTCTGTACTCAGTGAGTTAAGACAAACGACGGGGGAACTTGCAACTTCACAACTCGCGGGAATAGAAATATGTACGTACGGCGAACGCAAACGTTGTCTCATAGATTGCCGCCTGTCCGGCCGAGAGCAAACACGCTCGGAACTCTTTGAAAAACTGCATTCGTTAGGAGGGCGCCACCTCGTGGACAAGTGAAAGCGCAAGCTATCGGGTTGGTCGGAAGAGTGAACTGCTATTGAGCACAAGTACTGTGATTGGCCCGATGTTCAGGTTAAGTTAATGCGCCAAAAACGATTCTATCCAATTAGAGTGCTCGATGCAAGAGTATTATTATTGTACCGGTTTGAATCAGCGCGTTCACTAATCTATTCATTTAACGGTTATTGTCTCATTGTTACTTTGAACTGTGGGTCGTGTTCTTGTCATATACAGCAGAATGTGTATACAATTTGTCAAATTCAGTGCGGAGGAAAACTTTCCTTGATGGCGGTAATAGGTTCGTATGTTTAACGTGCTTAAGATACGTCATATATATTATAGGTTTGGTTTGAATTTTATTAGAAATGAAAATAATGTATTTATACATTTGAGGTTTTGTTACTATTGATTATTATTACGCCTGTAGTACTGGCCTCTCATGCTTACCTTCCAAAGAGTCATTTACTGCAGAGTACCCTGTGCCTCCCTAAAATGTAAAGAAAGTTGAGAACTATTCTTACCCATTTGTTAAAGAAAACTGTAAAATTACCCTTTGGAGTGGAATGATATCGGATTCTTTCAATTGTGTGCTATCTAATGGATTAATCCAATCCTTCTTAATAATTTTTTCAACACATTCCATTGTAATAACATCACCACTAAAAAAGAATGAAGCCTTAAACAATCGATTTTTTGGATATAAGCAGCATTTATAAAATGTAACCTTACGTGGTTTTGATTACTGCACATGGCACACTATTACTTAAAATGTCATGTGTGATTGGACACATGTAGCGAGCTTGTTTAACAATAAGTGATTTTTTGTCATCTGGATCATTGACTTCTGTGAATTTTATTGGTAAAAGATCTTTCATCTTCAGTGGCTTCCCACTAATAGGACAATAAATAGCTTTATCAGGTTTCCGCAACACTCTTTCCTTTGCTTCTGGTGTTTTAGATGGTATCCAAAAACTCGGTAACATCTTATCCTTTCCATCACTCATATTTGAAACAGATGGCGTTGCATCATCTGATTTAGATTGATTCCGTGAAACAATATTTTTTTCACCTTTTAGAAAGTTTTGCAGTTTCTGTAATTCCTCATTGGCAGTCTTCTCCTGTGTCTGCTCCTTTAAAAAATGACCAATGTAATGCTTGGCGAAGATATATCAAGAAGCTTACAACTTCAACGTTTGTAATCTGGCAGAACTTACTTCTTCTTTTGCTTTCTGTTTTTGATACTCTTTAAGTTTCCTTGCGTACTCCCTTTTCTTGGTAAGAATATACTCCAATATTGCTTGTTTATCAAATAAGTATCCGTTTTGTCTGTAATAAGAAACACGTAGAAGAAAACGAACACGTCAATGTCGAAGAACGTAGTGAGAGACATACGTTATTACGGGATCTCTACAAGGCTGCAAAGTGAGGCAACAACAGTCGAAATCTTTGACAGAATCTTTTCCAACCCTCTGTGTATTTGTTCCGTACCCAGAAGCGGCAGCGTCCTTCTTTTTCTCGTGGTACGTGTATACTGCTCCGGCCGTGCAGTTTCTTGCATGTCGCGTCATGATTTCTTTCTTATTTCACGAATTGAAGCTGAATTGACAGATTAACAAATTGTTTTCTGTCAAATATTTCTCCACAATATACTATTAAAGTCTAGTATTATATAAATGTACTAGACCGGAATTTGTGAGGCTATTTTTCAATATTGAGACTACAGCGCGACTGGCGGTTATCCCATACAGCGTGGTCGACATTTTAATTTGGAACCGGTAACCAGTTCACGACAGTAAGGTAACTCTTAAAAATTGTGATTATACATCTTAAAACGCATTTGAATTATCTCGTTAGTTATAATTTATTAGGAAATAAAAAATTCAATAAAATCTTTGCAAATGGTGTATAATTTTATTTACATCGATCGTGTAAATCATATGTACACGCAGTGTTATTCCTGGCTTTCAGCAAGTGTTGTACAAAATAGACCATGCATTCATATACGAATTATTTCTTCTTATCGTCTTCGTTGTTGCTGTCATCTGAATGGTTCTTTTTATGCTTCTTTCGCTTCTTATGTTTTGATTTCTTCTTTTTCTTCTTATGCTTTTGCTTCTTATCGTCTTCCTCTTCAGAAGAGTTTTCAGATTCCTCATCAGTGCTTTCTGACTTTCCTCTCTTTCTCGATTTTTTCTTTCTCTTTTTATCCTTCTGTTTCTTCTTAGCATCCTTCAACTTTTTCTTTAGTTCCTTCTCTCGTAATTCTGTTAATGGGGTTATATAGTTTTCATCGCTGTCAGAGCTTGTGCTACTAACATCCAATACAATCTCTTTATTCGGATCTACTTTGATGAAATTCCGACACTGATAAGTGAGATGTCCAGCGTAGCCACATTTTTTGCATGCAGGCCTGATATGCTCCTTGTTCTGAGGGATCAGCCTAGAAAGAAATTCCGGATCCATTTCTCTGAAAACATTACGAATAATTACTAAACTTATAACTTGGAAGCATGTAAAGAGACGGCGTTTGTTACTCAATGGATGTTTATCCTATTAATCCGGTTTTTGTTTTTTTTATAGACTTCCTTGTCTACCTACTTAGGTTATCTCTCGGAAACAGATCATCAAAAAGATTAAATTGCAAATTATGATAATAGCACATACCTGAAACTACTTAGTGTGGCTGGTTGACATATGGTTGAGATATTCTATTTGTGCGCCCAGGAAAACATTAAAGATACGCAATAAATTCGTACAACTGAAGCTTGTCAACAGTATCGGCCATATTGTCCCTTTGACCGCTTGCGCCAGCTGGTATCTGCAGTGGTAAACTTTCTCAAATGATACTTCGAAACTTTATTAATGTAGAAAACTAAAGTTTTCTAACTAACAGTTCATTGTCACAAATTCTAGCAGCATTGCACTGTCTAGAATCTAGATGAAGTTTCACTAACACTAAAACAACCAGCGCTGAATTTACACCTAATGTCGTCACATGGTCACATCCATTAATTTGACCAATATTTGAGAAAATGTTGTATTTGTCATAGCTTTGTAATTTGTTAATATATAACAAATTCAACTTGGGAGAAACGGAATCTTTCTAATTCGGGTGTTCTAGTGTTAATAATCTAATAGAAATAAAATACTAAAAAGCAATGCAAATGTGGAGTAGTTCTACGTGTTCGCTACTATGACTACGATTTATATTGGGGGCGAAGGTAACATATAAAAACAAATCTTTTTATTACAACATTATAAAATCTACATTTACACAATTCACAGTAAAATATACCCATAAAATGAGATGTTGATTTTTTTCTCCAAAAATTCGCAACGCTGGCTTTTACGAAAAATACATCAATGCTGAATACATCCAGTAAACAACAAATACATTTATAGTCCGATATAATTTGCTTCCATTTATTTCTACTGGTACTAGTAAGTGTAATGTCATCTATGTGTGTCTAAATGTTTTATATCACGACACTTACGATCTCTCTACTATCTAGCTACGTCATTATTTAGTTTAGTAGAACTGACATCGATGGCCTATAGGAGATTCGTGTTAGCCCACTTTTAAGGCCCTTAATTAATGGTCAAGTCATACCGTTTGTTATACAGTCGATATTATGGACACTTATTCACGACATCAAATATTTCATTTTACTCTCCTATACAAATATGTAGTCGGTACTACGTTATCAGGTTAATAGAACAGATAGTTTACACACATAGTTTTCGTCCGAGTCAAAGCACCCAGTAACACTATAATTTTAATTGTTATTACGTGAACGAGACATTTAGTGTTATTGTGAATTCGTGGTCCTCAGAGTTTCGCGTATAGCAGCTAATCGGCCTCTGTCGACAGATTATTAATCATTTACGGTTACACATTTTACACGGAGTAAGTTACGTTAACACATCCGCACGGCATTTACATAGAAACATTCAGTAATCGTTCAACGTTCGCGCGTATGTTGCGTAGTAACGCGGTTTTAACGCGTTTCGATATATTGACCGTGAATAATAATTTCATAGATCATAACCCGATCATTTTCGCGTAAAAATGATTGTATTTATAATTCAAGTTGGTTGTAGATTGGTTTGTACACGATAGAAGGTTTGGTCAAAGATTTGCCCGGATTTCATATCAAGAATGATATCAAATGGCGCGTCATCAAATTTGAACTGTTAAATTCAGTTTGAAAAATAATATACCCTAGATTCAGTCGTTCGGCGTAGATTCTAGTTTCGTTGATTGGCGCCGCAGGTGGCGTCACATCTCGAATTTAAATTGCGGCCAATCTAAAGGGCACATTTAAAAACCGACAGTATTTTTAACTTTTTCGTCGCTTCACCTCGAATATTCGTCGATTATGACCGGCAAAAAAGTGAATAAGTGCGTTGCTTGTGCGTTAATTGTGTTTTTTGATCGCGCGAACAACTATCGATCGGGTATGTATTCGATTAAAGGGCTTTTAAGAGAGTTGTATCGGTAGGCAAACCATCGAGGAAACAAAACCTTTCTATAACAATCTAATCTTTGACATGCTCGAAGGAAGTGCACTGGGAATGTTTCTACGATATCTTTAAGTAATTTACCTACAACGAACTACGTCTACTATACATTTACGTTACATAACTTATGACGGTTAAGACTGGTTAGGTACAGATTTACGATATCATATTATTGATTAAGGCGAACAAATGAGGGAATTATATTTGTTCATTCACATCCTTGTATCCAATTCACACTTTTCTCTCTCTGTCTCTCTCTCTCTCTCCGTCGACATTCAATAAAATTTTAAATTTCATCCCTGCGAAACTTGCGTAACGAAAGAAGAAAGATTATTTTGCATAATAATGAGCGCTAAATTAAATAATGTAATAAATCTTATATTGCCATGAAACATTCCTTACTCGTTTTTGATATAAATTCGAAAATATTATAATTTGAATACCGCTTACATGTTATTCCTGCGGATAATAAAAACAAGTTATGACACATAGTATAAGATACATGGTTTGCAAGGTATACTTGATGTATTTCTAGAAATGGAAAATAGCGATCGTTATTTCTAGCATACTTTCATTCGGGGGAAAAACAGAACGGTAACACTTTCTACGCATACAAAGAGATTCTCCGTGGACGGACACTGCATAACTTATCAAGGACGTTCAAGCCAAAATTATGCTTATCTGTGTAAAATCTCGTAATATTTCCTTCACCGCTCTTACGGCAAGCAGTATCAATACGTATGCAGTGCCTGTCGCCGCCGTGTGCACACGTATGTATTCTCGATATAATCGTCGCCTACAATAGATTCGGTTTGCACCACCGGGCGTGCACATTCACACACACGCATGCCCATTCTACACACATACAGAAATGTTAGACACGTTTACATTGATGTTTCGCTGTGAATGACGTAGATCCTGTTTAAACAGTGGCGTGTACAGGCTTGTTTGCGATCGAAGGAGGTTCGAAAAACTTGACTATTTCACATGTCCGACGAAAAGCTGTATTCGCGCGCATTGTTTAGCGTTGCTTCGAAACATGGACTAAACGTGAGACTTCATACATACGTAGCCTCGTGCACTCGCTTATCCGTCATACACGTTCGAGTCGTCTTTTCCGCATTGAAATCATAGAATAATTACGTCTAGGTAAACAAGACTCTAAGCGTACGCTTTCCGAACACGTCAAGAACCCGTAAGATACCGTTGACGTTTTCTTCTACTATCGAAAACACAACATCACACGGCCGCTGTCCGCCCACGTCAAAAAACTTTGACGACGAACTATTATGCTCCGGCTATACGAAACTACGATCGGCTCTTCTAACGTTTACGTCTACCGCGACCGTGGAATGAACGAAGTTAATAATAAAAGTAAAAGAAGTAGCCCGGAAAAGTAGTTACGACAAACTTTTTTTCCTGGTCCCAATTTCACAAGCATCATCGTCGTCGGCATGTGTTACCCCACCGTACCTATCTGTACAAACTCCGACTCCCAAATTACGGCGGAGGAGAACTTTTGATAAAATTTCAGTTGCGGGTCCGGCTTCGTTGCGTCTGCACGTTCGAGGCAGTCTCGGTTTAACGAACTTCTATCAGAAAGTTCTCCGCGGGAGGTATTTACACTTGAAAAACGTCGAATTTCGCACGAAAACGCTGTGATTACGTACACTCCCGGATATAAGTCATGGAACATTCACTTGAGTTCAGCTTGAATTGAATAAACTATAATTCGCAATATAACATAAATTGGTGACGCATTGACTATTAATTTCACATACGCATTGACAATGTTAGAATATATAGAAAATTATATTAAAAATTAAACACAAGTATTAGAAATACTTTTCGCGTAATTTTTATTCACGTCTTGATTGTAAAAAGATTAAGCGTCCCATGAATTATGTACGGGAAATATATATACCGCAGCAATAATTATCCACTTGCCCCGTAGACAATCATTTTTATACGCTACCTGGTGTCATATCGTTTAATTCATTTTGATGTTTTAATGTTGGTGTCATATGCTGTCCCTTGGAACAAGTTCAAAACTGCAGCGGCGCGAGTGTGCGAAATTTGAACTTACGCGTTCGTACATCATACTACCGAACAGTCATACCTAAGAGTGTGATCACAGATTGACAGAAGGCGTGTAAAATGCGATATTATTGATACACAGTCCACGAGATACATCGTTATGATAAGTTTTATAATTTACATATACGATCACTAAGTACAGTTGTCTGACGCGAGCTTATATACAGATTAATACACGCGTTGACGGTGTTCCATATACATATAATACTTCAAAACGCATCTCGGATAGAGAAAAGTAAATATGTCGTGCAATACATTGTGCGTTGCCGCGAGAGACGTGCTTTCTACTTCTCAATCTTTCCGCTCTAATAAATGATCCTTAGAGCCACGCAAGTTTGACAATGTATTGACGCAGCGCTATAATTCATAGTAACACCTAGATAGATCGATTCGTCAGAAATGACATATCAAAAGTTAAAAAAAGTTAGCTAATCCGCGATACGAAAAGAAGAGGTAACTAGTTCTGGTGACGCGTCAGATCCTTGAGTTAGAATTGTTACACGCAAATATACTGAAAGACCGAAGGTGAACATGTTCATTCATCCCGCTCGGATTGCCTGTACATATATTTAATTCATTATATAGATTTTTTCTTCTCATGCGACCGTACGATAACGAGGTTCTTGGTCAGTGACTAGGGAGTTCGCAAAGTCCCCGCGAGATGGCGCCTCGTTCTTGTTCGCAGAAGTATAACCTGAATATCTGCGCGAATTAAAAATTTTGAAAATTCTTTGCTACATTCACGCCGGACGCATTCTGTTAGTTCGTGTTGCATGCTCGATAAACAAGCAAACCCGCCAAAGTGCTTTCGATCGTTGTGTACTTACTGATTCGACCGTTATTATCTTTTCTCTGGTTCTAATGCTACTTCATACCGATAAAGACTCGTAAGTTTTACTTGTTTTCGACTAATTTCTGTGGCAAATTGAATGAAACGTTGCGTCTTGATCAACTGCCCTCCGCTGCAGAGACACGCGTGATGTTGGTTATGAAAGATTGCACATATCGCGACTTTCATCGTGTTTCTGGATGAAATGTTTGTACAGTACAGCGTCATAATACCGGATTACGCATCAGTAGTGTTGGACTCGCGCACGTTCAGCAACGTCCCCATCAGCGAACTGCACGCGCAAACAAGCAATTTATTGACTATATATATCATACCTATAGATATACTGCCGCATGCAATGGCGCCCGTATATATAGTCAAACTTTGTTGCGTTGCGCGTTGCAGTCTGCTGATGGGGACACAGATTTTCAGCGTACTCTCTTACGCTTATCAAAATTCTTTCATATACATAGACATATGTCCTTACGATGTTCATCTTTTCAGGTACCAATCGAGGAATGCAAAGCGTGGGCGAAGGGGAAGTTGCAGAAATGCGGTTGTCTCGTTTCCACGGCTGTTGTCAAGAGTCAGGTAAGTGTCAATTTTTTGAATGTTTTCACGCGTCGTCAGCGTGTAAGCTGACAATGGGACATGAAAAATTGTGCGGAATATCGCGAGCATTGAATTAATAGGCGCGGTCGGAATAGGTAGGAAGGGACAGGAGAACTGTTTTCTGACGTTCCGTGAGATTAATCAATGCCCATGCACTTTCATTCATATGTCGATTACGACGTTCTTCCTGATAAATGGAAAACAGTTTGCGTGTACAAAGCCGCAGGACGAAGACTAGGAGAATGTCTAAGCTGTATATATATATAGGCACAACTAGGTTGCTGGAACGGATTGCAAAACAAACTTCATCTTGAAAAAAGCATCTCGCCGATGCTGTTTCCCGAACGCAACTCGTTCATCGTTTCCTTTCTTTCGGATAACGCGAGAATCGAGAATTCAAGTTTGGACGGAACGTGCTCATTCTCGTGCAACGAATCGTAGCGTTATCCATAAAGACTGTCTGGCCAATTAACCGTACGCAACTTTGGTCGGGGAAACAATGGGGCTCCGTTGCTCTGAGAATGGCTCAAAGAGGATCTACGATACAGGTTCGCGCGGTCTGTAATTAAGTCTGACAAGTTCGATAAAGCTGTCACGACGCATTTCGATGGGGATATTGCCCGTGATTAAAATCATTCGTACTCGATGCGCGTCGACACAGATTTATTATGAAACACGAGGCGACGCATTTTCGATAGGTATATTGTCTCAGGCGGTAGCTCGATATACGATTGATATTCAATTTACCCACGTATTTTCCTCCCCCGCGTGTCGGCTTGAGGCGAAAATGAATTAGAACGCAAATCATTTGTGACGCGCACTGACTATTGAGAACCTATCGCGCAACGAACGAATACGATTAACGAATCGAATTTGCAGCACTGTCTGAGATGATTCATTCATAACGTCCGAATCGATAGACGTACATTAATATACACCTCTCGTGTCTCGTATGCGCGTTAAACCTCACAACTTGGCCTGATCGATTCTGTTGTGCAACTAAGACGATATGTAACTGTTAATGTAAAATCTCAATAAGATTATCAAGTCCTTGGCTACGGAACTCTATGCATATAAATCCCTGTAACGATATGTAAACAATAACTTGGTCGAGTTAAACATCCACTCAACGTTCCTTTCGTCTCTATCGAACAACGCTGTGTCTCAAAAGATGACAGCTGTTGAACGTAATTAAGCAAGCGTCGCGCAAATTCCTATGACTATTGCTCTTCGAAGACATAACGACCCGAAAGTGACTCTGGCCGCAATAGAGCACAAAGCGGATTTGTGAGCGAGCAGAGCATTAATATGGATGCAATACCGTAGAACGTCGATCACAGTTCAATATCGACCGATACGACAAGCTAACAGCTATACGAATGCAAGACAAGGGTTATCATCCTATTTCGAACGGCGTACAGGTCATTCGGCTCTGTCACTTTTATCTACGCCATGGCGTGGTTTCGTTCAACATCGTTTGCATCCGGGCAGCGCCTGATTTTCGCTGAGGCCAGCGCCATTTCGCGAACGAACGTTTACGCCGCTATCGAGGACCCGAAACTTTGCGTACTCTCCCTCGACTCGACTTTTTCGACTTTCCAGCGATTTCCTTCGACAGTCCGCGCTACCGGCGCTATCGAAGTATTTCATCAGTTCGGAAGTTGCAGCTTTCTTTTCACGGTGGTCAGCTCGTACAGGATTCCTCGTACCCGGCTCCGTCGAACTTTTAATAACGCGCGAAAGGGTCGCTGGTAGCCGAGTTCCCCATAAATTTCATCGCTCGCATTCTCCCCGCCGCGATACGATCTTCGCGAAGTGGTCCACCGTTATTTAAGTTTCGCAGCTCGATGTAAAGTCCGTCGAAGGACCGTGGGAAGAATTACGTCCACGCTCGGCTATCGTGCAACTGCACCCCCCGCCCTTCGAGGCCCTTGAACAATCTCATTACATTTCGTTACAACTAAAGTGTTTTTGGCTCTGGACAGCCGCGTAGCTTTCTTTCAAGGGCATTTTGTAAGACAACGAGGTTGCTGGCGTAATTTGAGCCATGACGCTCCGGCAGACTAACCCAGTCTAACACAAAGCCGACGAAACCTCTTACAGCGTAGTAGTCTTACATAGCGTAAACTGAAAGTGTACCGGGGGGGCATGAATTACTCCCTCCTCGAGGTGAGCGCATTACCTATCGTCTCACTCTTACCCTCCCTCCTCATCGAGCATCCACCTACGTGCCGAGCTTCATCAAGAGATTTTGTCAACCGTGCCCTATCCTTTACTTCTTTCCCTATCGTCGACTCCTCCTCGTCTTCCTAAGCAGATAGAACAGCTCTCCGCTTAGCACACCTGTCCACTTCTATGAGCCGTGCGACGAGGTGCGCCGCCGCGGTATTATTGCCAGAAGCAGATTTCTCGAAGCTCCGAAATGATAGTAATCGTTGCTTTCCAACGACGAGGCTAATATATATTCTTTCGAGACCTTTCCGTTGACCGCGTACCACCCCGATACGAAAGAAAGCCGATGATCTCGGGATGCATCTGTCTAGCGCGATACCGGCTGGCATTCTGGTCACGTACGGCTGTTTTAAAGAATTTCGTTGCCTTCTCCGGGCAGGAACGGCATGAACAGATTTTCGTCGCTGGATCCCGTAAGACGATAGAAATCCCCTCGTCCCAAATGTTTCCGCTACGTGCACGAGTGAAGACGTTGTTTCGCTCGGTGTGTAACCTAGTTACGCGTCGGATATGAACAAGCACGATAAGGGATTGAATCGATAGAAGAGGAAATTCAATGGACGCGAACGGCGTATTATGCAGACGAAAGCGTGCGGTGGATATTTATATACGCACGAGATACGCGATGATTTGTTGCGTAAGACACAGGCGTCTCTTGATGACATTTGGCAAGAATGTTGAGAAGACGATAAGAAGCGGTGCGAACGAAATAGGTGTGTAGAAGACGCTCTTTGCCGCGGTCGATGGCAAGAGCGGAATATGGGCGTCGTTTAAAAAAATAAATGGAATGTTGTATCTGCGTGAATGGATGAACAAAAGCCATTGAGTCTCGACGATGGAAGGAAAAACTTCCATTGGACGGCGATCGTCAAAGACGCAATTGTCTTGAACATCATTAACGATTCCAGTAATAGACACAATTCTAATCTATAGTTCGTAAATATGTCGACCTGCGATTATTTTTTGTTAAGACTAGAGTTTACTGCCCCGGAGTGCGGGTGAATAACGTGAAATCTAA
Source organism: Priocnemis perturbator (assembly GCA_963942575.1). Lineage (NCBI taxonomy): Eukaryota > Metazoa > Arthropoda > Insecta > Hymenoptera > Pompilidae > Priocnemis > Priocnemis perturbator. The sequence continues at coordinate 4,585,380 of OZ012647.1, forward strand.
TCTTCCGAGATACGCTTGTTCGGATGTTTCTGTTTAATCGTCCAATTGAATAAGAAACATAAACATGCTCAAGCCGATAACCACCCGATCGTCGATTGAGAATGGAGTGTCTCAAAGTACAGTCTACACAGTGATCTCAGATTTCATAGACTTCACGTACAGTATTTTGATCCTTCGCAACAATGCGACGTCACACTTACATCAGATAAAATTTATATATGCACTTATAAAGTCCGAGACCGTCGGAGTCCTGCAATCATTCCGACATCTTCGACTGTTACCGAGTCGCGTGCGTTTTCCGTTACACGTTAGACCATTATCAATGAACAGAGGCCGGGTTCACATTAGACTCAATTATGCGACTTTTTCGACGATTACAGTAACGCAGTCTTTTGGACAAATCCACCGTAGATGTTTTTGATATTACTCTATTCTATGACACATAAACATCGCAACTGTTTGGTCTGACAACAGCTGGAAGAGGCCGATTGTGGGCGACTTTCAAACGTACGCTCTGATACGATTACGTAGGAAACGCCCTAAAAGCTAGTGACGACCGTCCGGTCATTTTCCCAGCTCAAGAAGTCGTCGCACTACCCGGACGCGTCCGGAAATAAGAATGCGGCGAGTTGCTCGAAAATGACGTCAAGCGTGATCTTAACGCTTCATAGTTACACCTAGCAACGTTAACCGTACTTTCCACGCTCCACCGCCGCAAACAGGTGTCATGGCCATACTAGTTTGGTCACAGTCGGATTGATAAGGAGGCCGCACTTAGTTTCGTATCGCGCGGCATCTAGAGTCGCCTTAATGCCGTCGGTTCTGCCGGCAAATCATTGCTGACAGCTAACGACGAGATGCCGCTGACAATTGGATGCGTACGAGCGTCACGAGTATCTTACAGCTCGTAGACGTCGCGACCGTTCGGCCTGGTAATAGCAGGACGACAGGAAGCCGGGCTCGCGTAAGAGTGAATAATGTGAACCCTGAGACGCACGTCGCTGGAATTCCTACCCCCGTCGCCGCGCGGCCTCCTTGAGAAACTCACCGTTGTCTTGCAGCAGCAGTAATGGAAGAGTTTGACGTACGCGCTGCGGAAGTGTCGGTCGGCCACGCAGTAGAGCAGATTGTTGAAGCAGGACTTGGAGAGGGCGAACCAGGCGAGATTGTACAGGACCCGAGCGCTGATCGGTCTGTAAGAGTTGACGGAGACGGCGACGCCGAACGGTAGCCAGAATACGATGAACATCAAGCAGCTGCAGATATTCGTCTTGCTCAACTCGTAATCCCAGGAGAAGGCGATCGGCGGCTTGTAGGAGCCCCTCGTAGCTCGTCGTACTCTCACCACCAGCTTCACGTACAGGAAGATCGTGATCAGTGCCGGCAGGCCCACGAGGAAGCTCGCGCCTATTACTTGCTCCAAAGCGACGCTCGTCAGTTTCCGACGGCAGAAGTCTGGCCCGACGTCCAGTGACGACTGCAGCGCCACTGCCGTGATCGCGATCAGCCAGACGCTGATAATCGTCGCTGTGATGCGGCCCGGTGTCAGCGCTGCGTATCTGTAACATCGGGTCATCTCAAGAAAGCCACCGAAAGCGTCGATGCGGCACACATACGAGTGCCGCTGATCGGAGTAGCAAGGAATTTTTCTTAGACAACCGTCTTACGGCCGACGAAATCATTTGCACGCGAACAATGATAAAGGGCGCAAAACTTGACCTTCGTGAAACCCGTCTGTAACTTAACGCTCCCGTGCGGAGGCTCGAAATTCGACACCCCACTACCACGGCACTTTCTTCCGTTTGCACGCAAATGAGTGCTCTTTCCTCGGTCCGATATTTCATCCCGTAATGTATTCATACCGCGGAACTGCGGTAAACACACCCTTCCGACATTCTCTATGCTCGGTTATGGATTACACGTATTCGGGCCCGTTGAATTTGGCCGGGAATGCGAAATTAGGGATTCAATCTTGACGCTGACGGCGAACTCGACGCAATCAAAGTCTTAACTCGAAGTTCGGCGCGCGGATTGCAGGGCGCAATTATGAATGATAACTTGAATCGCTGGCCTAATTCGATTATAACGTGACGAGCAAACAGCTGCACGGTTTACTGCGACGTGCAATCGACGATGGCCGGGAACATGACCGGTGTTTGAATGGAGAACTGATTGTCCTCTCGTTCCTTCGTCGAGCGAAAATATTCGCGTGGGCGGCTTGAGGTCGACGCGGACTGGACGTGATGACAATGCCGGAAGAGGGACTGATTTTGGTTACAAGGGCGTAATATCGATTGTTCGAGCGACCGGCGCCGATGTGTGCTTTACCTTTCGGCTGGCAAATAGTGGCGGATGTAATTCTGTGCCGTCGTTGCCCGCTACCAAGTAAATTGCCTTACATTGGTGCGCACGGATATTACCGTATTGGGTCGCCTGCGGAGGGAAAGTGTTCCACCTGTTTGCACGAAGTGTGCAATGTCATTTCGACAATGGTGTTTGCGAAGGTGATATTTGATCGGAACCCGTGTATGTAAAGAACGCACCGTAGCCGAACGGCGCACTATCGATCCTCGACACTTCCGGTTACACACGCTTTATCCTTCCGCCGGGAAATGGCAGAGTCGTAATTTTCAGTCACTAGTCGAAGCGGAAGATTGGCCGTATCTGACAGTTCGATGGTCAATAAATTCGTATATTGATATATTGCTCAATTTTATGTTTCGCGTGGGAAATGGGAATTGTATGACATTCGGCGACGATTATATTCGTCGTCCGCCTTCGACGTATAGAAACGGCGAATAAATCGATGAACATTCGACGTTGCTACGGTCCGGGGACTAAAAACAAATCAATTCCTTCTCCGTGATTACTGACAAGGAGAACTTCGGGAAATGGCAGACGTTTTCCTTGTGACACAAGAACGACCACGAAAGCATTGATGCTAGTTTAGCTACATTCACGCCATTTCCGTCCGCATATTCGGCAAGACCAAAAATAACGCCGACAATTTGATCGCGAATCGTGTCGTTGCTCGCAAAACGACGTCTTGTAGAAGGCAGAAGACTCTCTTAACGATCAGCAAGAAATCGTCCGTGACGCAGTAGGAAGCGTTGCGGTTTACGGAAACGTAGCATCGATTGCTTCTGGCGACCGCAGCCAAGAGCACTTTACCACTCGTCTAGCGAACAAAAAAAAAGCCGACGTGATTTTGGGTCGCTTATGGTCAGCAATGGCGGGCACGATCAGCGAGGAGGAAATGTGGTGTCTATAGTTGACGGCACTGTCAGAACGGACGAAATAATCGGCCTGATAAGAGTAGCATCCCCGTGCAAGGCCGATCATTACGTGACAGGGAGACATGATCGTTTCTCAGCAAAGTGCGCGCGAAAGCGACAAGGCGAGAAAACGTAAAGAGGTAAATCCTGAACGGTCTCGGCAGCCTCGGGCGAGAAGCAATTTGGTCCATAGCAGCGTATATAGTGTATATATATATATACTATATATATAGTATCGATTAAGCGGGGCCACGATACCAATGCGGTTTACCTTTCGGGCGGTAGGCAGAGGCGTGCATAATTTTCGGCCGCTATTGTGGCCAACGTCAGTACGGTAACCAGGAAGCAAAGCGCCTCGAGCGTCCACTCGAACCGGCAGGTGCTTAAGGATTCCTCCTGACCTGCCAGGATTACGATCACGGAAACCGGTATTACCAGACCCGTCACCAATAGATCGGCCAATGCGACGTTAACCAGGAATGCGTTTCCTGGAACAAAAAGGCCTGTTTCGTAAACGATCATTGGGGCAATATCTGCTTAATAGCAAAATGTTTTCGTTCCTCGAGCTCGTTCGCTTCGTATAATCGTCGCCAGAATGGCGGGGTTCTTACTATTCAGTTTAGTATTCGATGTTTTTATTACCTCTGCTCATTTGTGTTCTTTTCATAATGAGTAGGAAGGCAGGCGAGCGAGCACATTTGCATGTGCGCGTTTCAGTTAAGAATCGATCGGCAGAATGTGAAACCATCTTCGTTTTGTTAAACGGTCGCACGACGCGGGCATTTCATTTCAATGCACTCAAGAGCCGTAAAGAACGTTTTCAAGCATGCGGAAAGATACAAACTGTTGAGGGTGTACAATTATAGCGTCACACTCACGAACAGTACAGTTGAAATAATACGCGCAACAAGCTTCTCACCGAATTGACTCGAATTAATCGGCAACGCACGAGAAACATCTTACAAAAGAATTATCCTCTTTCTTCGGCAACGAGTCGATATCGCGCGCGGAATAACTTTATCTCGGAAGTTGCTGCAGCTTAACGCACGCGGTCGTAGAGCCAATCCACGCGTACACGATTTATTCGGGGGTGGCGGTGTTCCGATTTATCGGGCGAGAGTCCGCGATATATCGACGCGTACGTGAGTCACTCAAAGACCCTCCGAAATAGTACCAACAATGGGAATGGGAGAGCGGAGGCACGATAGCAATGCGACCGTACACGCGGATTGTAACCCCTTCATGTATCGATCAACATTTCCATTAACCGGCGTCGTATTCGCACGGTACTCGGCGCCGCCAATTGGGTTTTTCGAGATGCATTTGCCACGACGAGAGATTCGATCGGCACCGGGGCAGACACGGGGAATAAATTACCCTGGTGCTTGAAGCACTTGCGGCTACGCGACCGCTTTGAAATTGATTCTTTCGTCCGTGCCTGAACCTCAGCGCCGACCGTTCTCTCGCAGTCTCACTCTTACACTCTCATCCCCTTTCAGACAGTAACATCAACTCGCTGTATCCTCTCACCCTCTGCTAGTCTTCTACTCGCGGCTAGCGATCTCAAGTATCGTGGAGCTCCGTTGCGGTGCATAGGGATCGCCTGTTATGGCTGTGTTATTCTTTACGTTTTCTCAGCGTGTGTACTCAAAGTGAATTAAGGCTTCGCTCTCTCTCTCTCTCTGTCTTTCTCTCCCTCCGTCGGCATAATTGTGTACTGATCTTTGTCCGTCATCGCGGCACTCGCTCGCCACCCATTGTCCTCCATTCATAAATGTATCCGTTTCTCTCTTTGTCTTTCTCAGCCCGGCTCGATGTTTTGTACCCTCGATGTTCGTCTCTGTCCTCCGCCCCACCGTCTGCGCGCTTTTAACATCGAACGTCAACGACGATTTTCTGTGGTGAGCGCGACGGCAGCAGGACTTTTGCCGTTCTCGCCGCTGGTCGGCCGGAATGGTTGAAAAAATTGACGTAAAGCCCGGATTTCCGCGAGTAAGTTTGTCCTTCGACGTGATCTTACGGACTCGACGACGGCCCGGTATTTATGGCCGCTCCATTGTAAAATCACGAAATTGTCGTACGAGAGATCGGTGTATTCGTCCTTCCTACCTCGGCAATAATGACCCAGTCGCTCGCAGTCGGACGTAGTTTCCCCATCCTGTTCGCGGCGGAAAAGACCCGGAGGCATCGCACGAAGCCGCGCAAAGGGAGCTTTATTGTCGGGGACGCGACGGACACGGAAAGAGATTTTCCCGGTGAATCGCTCCGAGCGGCATCAGACGGTATTATTTACGCCACTTGCGGGATTCGAGCGGAACAAAGTAGCGCTGAATACTCGTCCGGCGCGTCTCGATGAGATTTACAATGGTCGACGGGCGAGGCCATCGAGTAACGCGGGCAAGACGGAGTCTGGTAACGGTAACCGGTAGCCGCGCGATTATGCAAATTGAAACGTGAAAAGTTCGCGGCGCGTACGACATTCTCGGCGAGCGTGCATTATGTGCAGTCTGCTGCCTCTCGCACCGTCCTGCGCCGCGTCGGAACGATACGTTCGAATAAACGCTAACGTTCACGGCGGGCGGTTGCGCGCCTCGAAAATATGTAATAGGCTTTTGCGAGCGTGGGGGGGGGGGCGAGCGGAAAATCGTTCTCGTTATTGTGCGGCCCCGTAATAGAGACGGCGGAGATTTCATCTCCGAATGGATTCTTCCCGACCTCGTTCCCGGCGTTATGCGCTCTCCGCGTGGGCTCCACTATCCGCACGAAGGAGGTCTTTGTCCTTCAACTGAGCGAGAAAGAGGGATCTCCTCACGACGACGCGGACATATGAAAGAACGATGTCACAAGGGCCGTCGTAAAGATCTTGAGAGATTTTTCTGCGGGGGCGTGTCCTTTTGTCGGATATCATTCCATGGGAAAACAATTTTTCAACACGCGCCCGTCGTTACACTATACGGATGTGCCATCAAAGGTCGAAGATCAACTTCCTTACGTCGTGTTCCATCTTCAGAAAACAGCGTTCGGTACTTCCATAGGTTTCATATAAACGACTTCTCCGGCCGCGCAGGGGCTTGTATAATGTTTCCGATCGATACTTCCGAAAGTCTCGGATATTTGGAATGAAGCTTAAATCGTTTAAATTATCTAAGCGCTCGTCAAAAATAATGTGATTCATTTTTGTCGATTGCGGAACTATGACGGATAGAAAATATGTGTGTACCTCCTTTCTTGAGCTGGTCTTCGACCACCACGGCGGATATCATGAAGATATTACCAACGCTGCCACCGACTGCGAGGGATGCTAATAGGAGTAGTCTGGCTACTCTAGGCCATGCTGATGACAGAGTCACCAGAGATACGTCGTGGTCATTGTCCATCACAACTCCTGCCTTCCGCAGCTCTGATTCCAGACCGATCATTTCCGCTAACGTGCTTGCCGCATCGCTGTACGTTGTGGTGGTATTCATTCTGAAACTAACGGGAAGAAAGGTCCTTTAGTTCCATTTCAAGCCATGTCATTGCAATACTGTATTTACGTTTGATACATCACACTTAGCATTAAACTACGTTTTATTAATTTAAGCCCGGCTCAGGGCGGTCTGCAAGTCTCGGGACATGAAGGGGACGAGGCTGAAGCGATTCCATGTTGCACTATTAAGCTTTCGCAAAGACTTTGCACATTAAGGCCGACGATGCCTTAGTGACAGCCTTAACGGAGAGTTATCGGCCGGGTTTCTTTCGAGTATCGTGATAGTCAAGTATTTCAACTGTACCTCGGCGTCAGCCCCTAAAAACGAAATAATTCACTGTCGGAGCACGTGCAACCTGTCCTGATTCGATGACTATCGTCACATCCGGCCATTTTATCCGTACCCGCACTGTTTGCCGATAGCAGATCAATGTACTCGCTTAGAAATATGTCAAAGAGACGGAGTTATGCTTTTGTAAATATTGAAAGATATTATCAAAGTCCCACAGTGACTTGTTAACGTATCTGCGCTCGATACCGGCGGAGAAGTTTCATGAAGACTTATTGTTCTGCTTTCGGCACGGATTGCGAGTGCGTCAGTCTGTCTCTTTGGTTTCGGATGGATTCTCACTTGTTGCATGGATTCTATTGTGATATGCGACTGGAGGATCTCACTCGTCCGACGACCTCCTCGTCCTTTTTATCTCCGCAATTTCGTCCGGCGAAATTAATTTTAGCCGTCGACTAGCTTATATCTCCCGCTCGTTGACAAAAACATGCGGAGACGAGGCGAGGAGCGACGAGTGCATTAAGTCGGACGGCAGCTGAATCGGCCAAGTGCTTATTTTCAAATTAAATTTCGTCGCGAAAGCACGTCGCGCAGGAGGAGGAGGGTCCTTTTAATGCGCGCGGTGCGCAGCAACGTTGATTACAAAAAAATCGTCGCTTCGTTTCCTCGACTTCAGCGACCCCTTTCAAAAGTGGAAATCTATTTGAAGGAACATCTGCTGCGCCACGAGGCGTATAATGTAGACCCTTCGGCCGACATCTCAGCAGGAGTGCATTTCAGTCGGGATGTAAAACATGCTAACGCAGTCTGTCAGTCGGCGAGGTCGTCGGGCGTTTCCGAGCCGCCTTACCGATGCCAGTGTGCATATGTAAAATTGGCCGGCAGGCATAGGTCGAATTTCGAGTTTAGTGTAATGTTTGTCCGTGACTGCTCTGACGGCGGCGGACGGTTTAGAATAATCCCGTTCGCTCGCTGTCAGTTCGATTGTCGCAAACTACAAACGGCCGTGATTACGGCGTAAAAGAGGACTGGCAGCGGGATAAAATGACGCGAGCTCGGAGTTGTAGTTCGCATCCAATGGGGCTTCCTGGCAGACTGGTTACAAAGCTGTTTGTTCTAAATTCGCACAGTGAAGAGAGAAGCGTCCACCCTCGCCCACTGGACTGGGGAGGATTTGGCTGCAACAGAGGGAAAAGGAATTGCCAGGAGGGCACGGCCTAAAATATCTTGGCGCGGGAGCTCCGAATTTCGTGAGATTCAAAAGAGCGCCTCTAATTAGGCAGTGTCCACTTCGTCAGAATGAGAGGGCATCTTGGATTTTGTTCCTCGGCGTCATTTTTTGCCCGCGCAAGATCAGGTCTTCTGCGAGCATATTTTGCTCGCTTGAGGAGTCTCGCATTTTTCCCAATTATTCTTCGCGATTCGTTCTACCCAAGCTTTACCCTGATTACTAATTAGTGTAATTGAAATAATTCGCGCCCCTTGTCGCGCGTAACATTATGCGGAGCTTTCAGAATACCATCAAGCTTTGTTATACAACCGGCTATGTATAGAATTTAGAGCGTATATTCGTCTACATTCACGCTGTTCACATTCTCGCTTCCCTTAACTCGAAATCGAATGAACGCGTATTCAGCGCGAGAAAATGAAAAGAGTGACTTTTTTGAATGCGTGGTCTCTGAATTTTATGAAGCGCCAAACGTCCAATTTCAAACTAGCCGGCATCCATTATGGAAACCGTAAACCAAGAGCTATCCTTTCTAGTTGTGCATCGCGAGCGAGCATATGAGCATGCCAACATTGTGCACCAGCCCCCTGCACGTCGGAGACGACTTTTGACATTGTTCTCTCGTCACCGACCCACTGGAGAACGTATTATGTTCATTCAGAGACAGCGTGACGAGACGGGAGGATCACTTTACCACGCCACACCTGTGCTCCTGGCGCAGTGGCACTTTTGTGGCGCGCACTATCGGATTTCGTGGGATCGATTATGATGGCCCAAAGATATTTTTCAGCCTGTGTCGGTCCACGTTTCGGTAGGGTTTCAGCGGTTTCCTGTCGACGAACGAAGACGATGATCGACCATGTTGATTGCAATTCATCATGACACTCACGCTATGAAAGTGTGACTTCACTCTATCAAATCGCGGGCTCATGTCAATGCACGCCACACTAACGTAAGCCCGTCTTGTAAACCTACATACATCTTTTAACGTGGCAATTACATTAAACGCTTATCTGCTTTTACTGTCCCATCGGTCACGTATTATTTCTCAAATTATAAACTAACTATCCACATGTCGTTGGTAATGTCGAGCCGAAAAGTATTCGTAGAGCAGGATGATAATTTACGACCGAGGCTTGGGGCAGACTGAAGGGGTACTTAACTTATTCATTGAACGACTGTATGTACGCCTACGTACACACGATCGTGAAGACTTACGAACACACACATACACACGCACCCACACACGTTTATTTGCCCTTCCCTGCTTCAACATGCACGCGCGTCGTACTTAGTGGAGGCGATTGAGTGGAATCTTCATGTTCATATAATATTTAATACGATATCTTGAACGTTCGCCGGCTGCTTACGAGCGTACGAACGAAAGGAAGCGGACGAGCCGGAAAATAAAATTCATTGGCGTAGCGTACGTGGTAGACCGCGATAAAGGGGGGTAACAAATTTCGCAGATGGCGGGGTTACGCGATTACGTGACTCGTAGCGCGGAAGATCTCCGGGAAAGTTTCTGAAGTGTAAAGTGGGCTTAAGGCACAAGGGGATAAGAAGTCACCGAGCCGAGGACTTTATGAAAGGCACGAGGCTGCCACGGTTACGGAAGCATGCATAGCCGAGCGAAAAACTACACTCGAAATGTGTTCAATGCGAGATGCATAATGCGCGTAGGGAGAGTCGCGGATTTTTTCAACAGTTTCCGTACTTCCCCGCGAAATGTCAATCTTTGACCCCTTCTGTTCTTTCAAATAAACAGCATTAAGAAAGCTTTTTTACTCACTAGCTTATATCTTCCATATTAGATAGCATTGGAAGTGTTGCGTATTAATTAAAAGAAATTTATTATTTTCAACGATATAAATCTTTGTGGTATTAAGTTCCATTTTCTTCCGTGGTCAGCTCGAAGTACACAGTTTCGTCCGCACTCCCTGGGATATGAGAAAATAAAATGATACGGGACAGTAAGAAGCGTCGGCATGAAAAATACTCTATTGACTGCTTTTTCGGATATATCTTACTATATTAATTCAAATAAATGTACGTATGCGAATCTTACAGTGAACGTATTGTTATTTGATCTCGGTTGATAATAATTTGACTGGCTCGTTTGGCTTCGTGCCTTGCGTCTTCGCACATGTGTGTTAATAGACCGCCGGTAACAAAGTTGAAATTCCTGCAGCCAAGAGAGGGACGCAAATGTGCCCGTTTCTGTGCCTCGCCCGTATAATGCCACGGCAGTAGGCGCACGCGAGCTGTTAGCTTACTGTAGTAATTAATTATCGACTATCAGATTACCGCAATTTGCGCGTCCATGCATGGGTCCTTTAACTTGAGGATGAGCTTAACCGCGGGGGAAAGGAAGAAGAAGAGGCATGAGGTTGTACATCAACGATCAATCTCAATGACGGTAACGATGATGATAATAATACGCTTTGCCGGAGAATTTTTGCGCCGCCTTCATATTAGCCGCTCGTCGAATACGGAAATAATTTCGATCGTGCAAGAGCCGTGAAAGCATTATCGTCGTACACCGTATTACCCCGGCAATTTTTAGCCCGAAATCGGTGGGGCCGATAGCGATCGTCCCATTACATCTCATTTTTTCTAACGATTTTACTCTACTCGGATACGCGGATCGCCCGGGATAATATGAGATTATGCCGCAGCTTCGCTCCGCAGTCGACTGGAGAAGCTGGTGGACGAAACTCACGTAATATGATCGCACTTTCACCGAGCGGGCTGCTTGCCAACTTGTTTTTGTACGAACAATGACTTCGAAGTGAGGCGGTTATTCGATATTGTTTTCTAGTAGACAATTTTTACTCTCTCCCGAGTACCGTATCTTCTTACCTAATCCCTTCGTCGGGACCGCTGGGTCGATTGATATTGAGTATCACAGGGGTGTCGGAAACGGTACCGTCGGCTACGGTCAAGCGGGTGGAAGAGTTGTCATATTCTTTCCGCGCAAACTCTACGCCCGGATTTATCGATAGATCAAATTTTCTTCGCATATTAGGTATCGAGTTGCCCGATTTGGTCGTAACAACAAACCCCGTCGAGTATTGATGTTAAATATATGATTCGTCTGTCATTTCTTTATTTAGATTTTAACTCACAATTAGTAGCGCGTATATTAATATATTTAACTGTGCCGCAGAGCGCACTGCCATTCTTTGTTCGTGTTTGACTTTCTGAATAATCAGGCACGTTCAAGTTTTCTATTTTACGTTTCGCAGTTTGCGCGCCATTCACTAAGGAAACAGCTAGGTCGCGAAACTTTGTTTAACACAGACCAACATCGTGGCTTATGCAAATCTTGGCATCCCGCGGGGCGACGAACCAATCTTAATAATGCACAAAATTCCGAGTGCCTACAACTTGCGACGCGGAGCTTTGTCTCGAGCTCGCCCGTTCACTTCGACGGAATATATTCGCGGTGCGATTAACTTCTTCTCAATTGATCGAGGATACGTCATTTGAGCGAGTCATTCTTCCGGCGGTTCGTATCGACGAAGACGGTGCCCGGCCGATTGTTGCTGGTCGACTTGTAAACCGAACGATCGGAACAATTCGCTCTGTTAAAAGTTTCTTTATATTGTCAATAAAAAGAAACAGAGTTAAAGGAGCGAAGCTAATGACCTTGTATCGCAGAACGTGACGAAGGGAAAATAATTGTAAGCGAGCGTACTCTTATTCGTTTCGTTCGTTCTGCGAAATTCATTTTCATAACAACGCTCTTCCATCCTAACAACACACGCCGTACGTGTCCGTGCGCGCGTGTACACGGATCACTCATTACACTGGACAACAAAATTGAACTTTTTTTTTGCCTTTTGAACGAAAATAGCCAATTTCGATTAATCTTGACCCGCTGAAAACGAATCTGAAACCCGTTTTTCAAAATTGGCTCGAGATTTTGAGTAATTGAATTTTGAAAAAAACAGCCTTTTTTCCACTTTGAACAACAATCAGGCCGTAAGTATACAAGTCAGACAATTTTTATTGGTAGCAAAAAATTCTCCAGACTTTTACGAATAAAACGGTATCAAACACTTTTACATTTTAAACTTACAAACATGTTTAAACATTAGTTAAAGTGAATAAGACACGTTTTGCGCACCAATTTTTCGAGATGTTTTTCAATTTAAAAAAAAAACTGTGAGTCCGACGAGAATTCCAATACCTCTACGCGATAGAGCAGACATTTGTCTTTGGAAAACCACTTTAACACTATGTAAATTATATTTCTGCTTCCCACAGGAAACCGAAAACCTCGTGCGTGTTACGCAGTGTGAGCAGTGGTTCTCTGACTTAATGCCGTGCAAGCGCTAGGCGAAAACAAGCCACAGCGGAGCGCGTGTTACTACGTGACGCGCACGAAGTCTTAGTTAGTTTTCCTGTAGGAAGCCGAAACTTGTTTTACATATTATCATGATGGTTTTCCGATGGAAAATGTCTGCTCTGTCGTGTAGTGTCATTGGAATTCACGTCGGAGTCACAGTTTTTCAAAAAATTGAAAAACATCTCGAAAAATAGGTGCGCGAAACCTGTCTTATCCACTTTAACTAATGTTTAAACATGTTTGCAAGTTGAATTTGTAAAAGTGTTTGATATCGTTTTATTTGCAAGAGTCTGCAGAATTTTTTGCAATAAATGGAAATTGTCTAACTTGTAAACCTACGGCCTGATTGCTCTTCAAAATCGAAAAAAGGATGTTTTTTTAAAAATTCTATTACTCAAAATCTGGAGCCAATTTTCAAAAACGGGTTTCAGATTCGTTTTCAGCGGGTCAAGATTAGTCGAAACTGGCTATTTTCGTTTAAAAGGCAAAAAAAAGTCTAATTCTGTTGCCGAAAGAAATTGAAGAAACCTCCCGAATGATGCGCGCGGAGCATGTTGTACAACTTTAACAAGTTTCTCTGGACAATACACGAATTGCCTTCTAAACGAAAATAACCAATTTCGACTAATCTTGACCCGCTGAAAACGAATTTGAAACCCGTTTTTGAAAATTGGCTCTAGATTTTGAGTAATTGAATTTTGAAAAAAAACAGCCTTTTTTCGACTTTGAACAGCAATCAGGCCGTAGGTTTACAAGTTAGACAATTTTCATTTATTGCAAAAAATTCTCCAGACTTTTCCGAATACAACGATATCAAACACATTTACAATTTAAACTTGCAAACATGGTTAAACATTAGTTAAAATGGATAAGACACGTTTCGCGCACCTACTTTTCGAGATGTTTTTCAATTTTTTGAACAATCTGTGACTCCGACGTGAATTCCAATGACACTACACGATAGAGCAGACATTTTCCATCGAAAAACCATCATGATAATATGTAAAACAAATTTCGGCTTCCTACAGGAAAACTAACTAAGACTTCGTGCGCGTCACGTAGTAATACGCGTTCCGCCGTGGCTTGTTGTCGCCTAGCGTTTGCACGGCATTGAGTCGGAGAACCGCTGCTCACACTGCGTAACACGCACGAGGTTTTCGTTTTCCTGTGCGAAGCAGAACTATAATTTACATAGTGTTAAAGTGGTTTTCCAAAGACAAATGTCTGCTCTATCGCGTACAGGTATTGGAATCCTCGTCAGACACCCAGTTTTTTGTAAAAATTGGAAAACATCTCGAAAAATAGGTGCGCAAAACGTGTCTTATCCACTTTAACTAATGTTTAAACATGTTTGCAAGTTTAAATTGTAAAAGTGTTTGATACCGTTTTATTCGGAAAAGTCTGGAGAATTTTTTGCAACCAATAAAAATTGTCTAACTTGTATACTTACGGCCTGATTGTTGTTCAAAGTCGAAAAAAGGCTGATTTTTTTAAAATTGAATTACTCAAAATCTCGAGCCAATTTTCAAAAACGGGTTTCAGATTCGTTTTCAGCGGGTCAGGATTAATCGAAATTGGCTATTTTCGTTCAAAAGGCAAATTTAGTGTTGTGCAGTGTTATCAGTCGAAAAGCTTTGCATGTCACGCGAGTTAACGCTTCTATGACGCGTATCGCGTTTCTGCCGATGATGCGCACTTTTTCACCGTCTACTGTCTACTTTCTACTTCTACCGTCTGCCATCCTCTCGTCGAGGCTCCTTTCGAACGATGCAAACGTTACCCACGCCTTTGTAACCGCGACGTCGCGAAGGAGCGCGCCGCGCCTCTGACAATGTTCTCTCGTCTACTTACCGGCGTGCGTATCCGGGCGGGAGGCGGCGAAAGCATTGGCCTTTTCGAAATTCCCTGTGCGCGCAGCTCGTTAGACTCTATTCGAGGGTATAATTTCCATACGGCACAAAGGGCCCGACCCGGCCGAAATCTATCTGCGAGAGAGAGGGAGAGGACGCCGTCGGATATGAACTCGGATAGAGACGCTTTTATGCCACATTCCGAGATTAGGTTACACCCTGAAGGCAGTTAGAATAGTCCAGACAGTGCAATGGCGCGAGTCGACTTGGTGGCACTGAGCGATAAAAGGAGAGGAGCCCGCCGTTTATTACGTCTCCCTCGTCGGTCATTACCCTTGCAGTTTCCGCGCGATATTGCGCGGGATACAGGCGGAGGGACCCCACACGATGCAATTCATGAATGCGAAGTAATCAACGGGCATTTACTCGCTGCGTAACGGCGAGCCGCGAGCCGCGTGCCTGCGTCGTCGTCGCGCATACGCACAGAACTTTCCGAAGGGAGTGTACATTTTGAAACACTTTTTCGCCGGGGCTAGGGGGCATCGCGTCCTTTGATAACGTGCCAAAAGTGGTAATTCGCTCGATAAATCGTCAGAGCAGCGACGGCTCAGGGCGCTCCGTCCCGATAAATTTGTGCAAGATTTATTTTATCCCAAGTCCACCCCGCTTGAATATACTCGTAGACTCGTCCTGCCCTCCGCTCCTGACGCATTATCGATGCAGATCGTCGCGCGCTTGCCGTGAAGGCGAAGTTTCGAATGTACGGTAAACGCTCCGGCCTCTGCAGGATGTTCTGCTGCAGTAGCCTACAAATATTTATTGCCCTTCGACCTTCTTTCTTCACGGTAGACCAACTTCATAATGCATTACCGCCGAGCTTCCGCCATGTCGCTCTTTGATGTAAGATGGAAAATGGGTGGAAATCCACTTGAGGAACTTTTTACTTTGCACTGGGCAGGCATGCAGAAGTTAAGAAATCCTTTGGGCAGGTCGAAGGGAAGTCACGTGGTAGCGAAGCCGCGGCTGCTCGCGGTCGATACCTCGATTCGATGTCTTCTCGGGGAGTTCTGTCTGACGTTTAACTTCGTTTTCGGGGATAATGGAGGAACGTCGGACATTACGGGTCCGGGGAAAAGAGAGTACTCCCTCTTGTTTGCTGGCAAGTGTCGCGATCAAAGGATCTTCCCACAAATGACATCGCGCAACAAATCTGATCTACGAACAAACCCATGAGCTACAATAATTTAATTAAATGATCACTCAATCGCCTCTTCGACTCATATCGTATTTGATAACGCTGATTAATTATGCACGAAGCGGACTCATAGAAATTGCAGCTCGTCGCTCAAGCGATTGAATTAAATATCTGTGCGCGTGAACGTGTTAACAATTTTAACAGTTTGTAATGATTAAATCAAGCAGTCATCGTGTTACCGCGACTGTCATACGATATTTTCGTCATCATTGTTTCCAGAGTCGTCAAAGTTACAGGTGTCAACAGCGCTCGTGATTTTCCGCTCGCGTGCAGCGCCAAAACATTTATATGCATTACGACGTGCAATATCCAAATTGTCGACGCCGAACGAGTATCCCATTATCGCGATTAAAGAAGGGAAAGAATTCAGGAATCAGCGTTGCGCTCCGCGGCTCAAGCGTTTTTAGTCCCCCGCAAAACCTCTGAATAGGCTGAATCAGCCGATTCGCCTGCAATCGTGATGCACCGTCGTTGCGCACTTTCGCAAAAGGAAAAAAACGCACGCATCTTCCCCGTTCCTTTCAACTCCGCGAACGGCGATACGGCGAATGCGTAATATACGACCGCCTCCCCGGGATTCCAACAGCGAGCGGTCGCGTCGAAGAACTTATTTATGGTATCATAATGTAATTTTTCTGTCACGGATAATCGATTTAACACCCGGCACCGCAATTCATTTTTCTTATTACCTTCGATTTTTATCTCGACCCTCCGCTAGAGCGCGCTTCGCCGGCGAGAGTTAACGTTTTGCCTCCCGACGATGTTTATTAGCACAACAAGAAGCGAAGAACGTGCGCGGAAATCGAAGAGCATTCTCCCCGGACCGCGACGGAGCGTTCTCTTATTCTCTTTTAACACTCTCCGCCACTCACAATCAGCCGCGTACCGCTGACCGGAGCCGTCGTCAGCATTAATCTAAGCGTCCATTCCATTCCACATTCCGCATCCACTATTTGCATTTCGTAACAGTTTAACGATGCATTCATTGAAGCGCCGCGTAGTCTTACCGATCGCCAGTAAAGAACTGCAGGCATGCGTGTTGATGCGTGCCATAAAATAACGTACACCGACCTCGCCGTTACAGTGACTGTCTATAGACCCATAAATAAACGAAGGCTGCACAGCGAACACGATGGATTTTTTGACTCCACTTACGTTACGTTCGTGACGACAATGAGGATTAAATTGACATCGTGAAATTT
The DNA here is from genome assembly GCA_963942575.1 of Priocnemis perturbator. NCBI lineage: Eukaryota > Metazoa > Arthropoda > Insecta > Hymenoptera > Pompilidae > Priocnemis > Priocnemis perturbator. Next base: position 4,602,302 of record OZ012647.1, read on the forward strand.
CCGTTGGGACTTGCTCGTAATCGTTGTTGCGTCTCTTTAACGCGAGCTCAGCTCCGCGACGGTTCCGACGATCGCCCACGCTTTTTTTAGGACGATTAATGGTAATATAGGCAGACTCGCGGATGGAAATTGGAACGGTCTACATGTCGCCTCGAAGTTCGATCCTTCAATAACTCATCGGCATTATTGCGCCTCGATGGTCCTGGGTGCACGCACATACAGGTTAATTGCGTCGCTTAACGGACGTCCACGCATGCGTGCGCCGAGCCTTTAATCCTGAATGAGTTATCAGGACGATCGGGGGCGCCAACGACGCACGGCGTCGCGGCAAAAGCGGACCGTCGAGGGTTATCGTCGATGCGTAAAATATTGATGTCGCTTATAATCCTTCATTACACCGATATAGTATGGTAATTCGTCAGGGATATCGAGTCGGCATTAACGAGATATGCGTATCGCGGCGCGGAATGCCGGTACATTTTTCGATTATAAATTGCCTAGTTTCAAGGTTCACGTAGCACGGTCGGCGTTTCAAATTCTCCCGATTCTACGCTTCATCGCGTCGGCGCACGTTATTACGGCGGACAATTGCATGGCACGGCATTATCCCGTAATAATTGCACGTACCATGACATATTTTCGGTACGCATTTAGCAGCTGATTGCAATGTAACACCCGTTTCGTTTGCTTACGTCTGACGCTGCCACTGATTTCATTGCGTCTCGTACCGTTCCCTCTGTTTTCTGTTCAAACACGCCCAAAAGCATCACAGATTTTCTCCCCCTTCTAGATAGGAAAGTTGCCGTTTCCACGATTGCGACCGCGCACCGTGGATATCGTTTTCACCACGAATTCCCGATCTTTGCGCCTCGCGCCGAACCGCGTCTCACTTCACGTTCGGACTTCCCACCTCATGAATAAATTAACGAGTCGACGAGACACTGACGTTTTCTGATGGCAACGGAAAACCACGGTGTCCCGGGGCAGGAGCTTTTGCCAAGCCGGGAGATGTCAAATACTCGTAACGAATGCGAATCCAGCTTGATCGCAGGACCTAACGTGCATTCACAGGCACGGCGCTGCTTCATTTTGGATAAACGGCACAGCGCGCTGGCTGTTTGGTTTGCGGAACTGCCGTTGGTGGTGCACTGCAAAGCATTGAGTGACTCTCGCCTGAAAGAGAGACGAAAATTGATTTATCTCTCATCGGGATCAATTTACATTGGCGAGGGCGCGGGCGCGCACGCAATTATTTGACTACAGCTTCAATTGAACTTTAACTCTCGTTACGGCGCCAAGTGAAACTTTCATAATGTTAAATCGTTAAGCCGCAGTCACCGAAACGAGTTTTCGTACATGATTTGTTGAACGTTTCAGAAATTTCATCATGGCGAATCGTGTGATTTAGTCGTTGGCGAGCGTAAGTGACTTTCCGTTTCATTATCGCGAGCAAAGTGCGCACTGCCGTTCGGCGGGCTCGAATCGAACTGTAAGCCTCGATCGTGGAATTTCAGCAAGATTGCTTCGTTCCAAATTCGAGCCTCTAACGTAGCGGGTAACACCCGTAACAGGGGTTGATTGAACAAATCAAATTACCTTTGATCGTCGATATAACGCGCGTTCTCGCAGGTCGCTTTGTCTAATTTACCATGTTAAATAGCGTTAAGGTAGGGCAGTGACACGTCATTACGCGTTATAGAACATTGTAACATCAGGCGTATATAGTGTTAATTCGTTATTACGAATATAATCCTCGAACACGGGTATGCTCTTCGCGAAAGTCACGATAAAACGATATATGAACGTTAGTTTAAATGCGCATATAAAATTGCACTTCTCACGACTATACTTTCGTACTTTTATGCTGTTTTCGTTTTATCGGTTCATTGTGACGAATCCTGTCTCTGCGTGTCCTAGAATAATCGACGAACTGGGTTGTGTAGGGAAAACTTGCCAGCTACCTATTTGAACGGAGAAACGTATTATAATACAGAAATCATTCCGTACAATCGCTCGACCAAACGCACGAAACAGAAAGATAATTTATAATGATTTCCCCGACATACGAGCAGACCCCCGTTACAAAGGAGAAGGAATCGGGCCAGGATAATAATCACAAGTCATGCGTTCACGTGCACGCACGTTTCTACCTGTGCCCGTAATTGCTATGTCGTGTCGCAGAACGCGGCATAAAGTATAGTGTGTATATGCTGATTATACCAAAGTTCAAAAGTAGTACGACGTCGTAAAGATGCCCAATTAAGTGGGCACCGAGTTTCAAGTTTTCGCAGCGTATTGCGGTAATTTCACTCGCAGACGTGGTCCTCGAAGGTGCTCATTTGGCCCCCCCTCGGACTTACAATTATAGATCAAGCCTCGTATTTAAACAGCGCCAAATTGTACCCTCCAGCTGAGAAGTCTCACTCTTTTCACTCGCGGAATGAGACAAATCAATAAGCACCGTCGTTATGATTGCGGTTGTCCTCCATGTACCACTTTGATGTCACCGAATCATAATGAATGTGTCGAATCAACGTGAAAACAAAGTGAAGAATGAGAAAACTGTTGAAACTGTAACAAATAAGGGGGGAGGGGCAGTTAATAAATTGAGTTGGTCGCGAGTTTAAAGACAGATTCTGTGGTACAGAGACTATTCGTCTTAATTACCAATGTTCGCTACCAACCTTCGTTTATCGGCGCTACGATCGCGAATAATGACCGCCTCTGAAACTTCGATAATAACGTCGGCGTAACTCTGGAAATTCCAGGTACTTCCACGGTTGACTGTAAAGTTATCGGGGGTCGATTCTTTGTTCGGCGGATAAGTAAGTCATACAAGGTCTTTAAATCTTAGCGCTCACGCTGATCTTACGGACACTTTTATAAGAACAATCAACACATCTTTCTTCTGACAGTAATAATCGAGTTCCTACGATGTTCGCAGTGACAACGATTTTCACTCTACTGTGCATATTGGAATTTGCGATTGCTGTATCGATCAACGCTTGAAACTTTGATAGCGATATAATGACAATATAATCAAGTGGTCAAACCAAGCCGCAGCAGGGTTTTGGCCTGACACTTTTTTCATTAAACAGTTCGGAGGCATGGCGTACATCGTTCTTCGCGTAACTTGCGTAATTGAATTCGGTAATGCTCGAAAACCACACGCCCTCCGCAATACGAGTTTTATTATTACAAACGTCCCTATCGTCGTTTGAGAGCAAATGACGCGCTTTTGCTACTGAAACACGCAGTTCGCATCTCGTCGAACTAACGCGCACGGCAGAAATCAAGCGCTCGGAAAAAGAGAATTTTCCGTCCCCACACCGTCGATCCGTGAAAACTTGTTATAAAACGTTTCCTCTCAAAGCGCGCGTTACTCCAAACAAAAATCAATTCCTCGCGGCACGCTGCTCGGACAGCTATCAATATTTACGCACCGGAGGCATATTATTTTCGAATTATGAACCAGCTGGCGATATAATGCTCGACATACGTGCACGCATACGCGCGCAAGCTGCTCAACGCTATCAGGGTGGTCTCCTTGGTCATAAACTGTACGGCGCCGATATAATGGCAATGGTTGCGAGTGTTATAAACTTTATCGGCCATGACGGCAGGAGCGCGTCCTGGCACATATATTATCACAATTAACGAATCCACGGCAAATCCAGCGCCGATTATCCATTGCGAGCGCCTTAATCGCCGAGGCTCCACTCTTAACTCCCAGCTTATCGCCAGTTTCGGGCGGTATTAATGGCCTTACAAGCCACGCTATCTGCACCGTTGGCACGGATGGTTCGTCGTTTTCTTACGTTCCTGTCCGTGGGGACCAGTAACACAGCAAAATGCTCGCTCTGACCTTTCGCGTGAACGCGACATCACTGGTCCGACGGAAACACGTAAGTATGTATAACTTTTTAACTCCGCGCGCATGGTCATCGTTCGTTTCGCAATTGTTTCAGGATATTTCTAATGGGATACACGTATGGCAATATTTGTTCTGGATATGAATCTGAGGTGATAATTAAATGCCTGGACTAGTTCGGCCTGTTCTTGTTGTTGGAAATGATGGCTTTAATGTGAGACAACGGTACATGTATCTGAATTATATATTTGTCACTTTGAAGTAGATCTCTCTAGCATGTGCAACCTAAATTATTTTACTAAAATCGTTGCAGTCGTTATCATCCTCGTCCACCGAACTTTCAGCGTCACAGTCGATTAACCATTCAACATCTCTCGACCGACAGTAATTGGCCGTCTTGGCTCCCGGAAAGCATCCGAAATTTGATTGGCCCAGGTAGGAATAATAATTCTCGCCTCAGTTAAGTCCGCTCCTGCGGCGTTCATCCGCGCTCAATGCTTCTGGCGTCGAGCGAGCCAGTTCTAAAATTAATCCCCGAAACTTTTTGCGCGGAGTGGCCTGATTGATTGATCGACGTTCGCCCGTGATCCGGCATTCATTCAATTATAGGGCGTCCGGTGCAATCGATAATATCCGCCTCCGGGCATTGTAGTTCAACGAATTTCCTCGATATACTTGGATAATGTCAGTCGAAGTTCCCTTCCATTACCACAATGGCCGTTTCACCAGAAAAGGCGATTCCTGCCGTAACGAGGGAAGAGACGGACTCTCAGCTCTTTTTATATTCACCCGAGCGTATCGATGGGACTGTTAGACGGAGGCTTTATCGAAACGTCGCGATCTTTCCTTCCTCCAACGGCTCCAACGACAATCTCCCTCAAACAATTGATCGTTCGCGACAAAGTGCCTCGGCCAATCGTCCGACGGCGTTCTTAACAGTTATCGCAGGCGCGAACGCGATCAATCTATCGTCGACGCCGAATAATTGCGTTCGTCCGAATAGTCGTGCTAAATGCAGACCTGTTCTCAGTGAATCAAGCCGGCTACAGCGAGCACAACGATTACGCGCTTGATAACGCGCCGAAAGATGCGTGCTTTCGACTCGGTCCGTCAATCATCGTGAGCGTTAAAGCGGATACGTAAGCTGCGCCATTTGTTCGCCGCGAAGAAACGAAGCTCCGAGATTTGACATTATAATCCCTTACGCACTATTTGTCTTTTCATGAAGTGTCGCCCATTACTTTTGGCGTACCCTCGTTTCGTACGTCCCTTACATCGCGAAATCCGAAGAAAGCGAGACCGTGTGTTGGCCATCCTTTATAAGAAAGCGTAACCCGAGACGGTTCGCGAAGCCCCACGTAATGTGACGAGTATGACGAAGTGTATTTATCCCGCACCGTGCGCCTTGCGGGTGGAAAATGAAAAACGGCATTTACCTCGCTAATAGCTTCTCCCCGACAAGTTATGCGGCACTTTCATTTATTAGCTTTTTTTTCCTCCCTTTTTTTCCTGAAACTGTCAAAGGCGCCGCTTGACATTGACGAAGCGTGGAATGTCGGGAAAATGAGATTCCTCCTTCGCCGGCGAACTTTCTTTCAACGACTCTTCATTCCGCTATACGTCTCCGGGCAAAGTACCTGCGGAATATGTCGGGGAAGCGGCGGAGGGGGAGAAGAATCTGACGTACGCAGGTCTCATAAGGCAAAAGATGCAAGGGGTGTATAGAAGGTGGCAATAAATGCGCATAAACGAGAAACAGTAAATAACCGGGACATCTGTCAGCTGCAATACAACGCGAGTCGCGAGAGGCGTGAATCTTGAAGTAACTTAAGAGGTGTACCACTTCCCTCCCCGTCACCCAAAAAAAAAAGAAGCAAGCACGAAGACGGATCGCCGTTTCACTGGGATTTTTGAACAACGGCCAAAGCGCGCGCCGTGTGCGGCTGAAGCTTCCACGGTAAAATGCAGAGTTTGCGAAGACCCGCGGTGCACGGCTTTAAAAATCCACCAGCAAAAATAAACTGTCGATTCATGTTAGATGTGCCCACGTCGTTATTCATTCCGCCGATGCTATTGGAGACGCGCGAGTTTCTTCCTTTGTTCGCGGGAACATTGGCGGGTTCTATGTTCTATTTGTATTTCCCCCCCCCTTCTCTTGGCTCTGTCAACAAAGATGAGTTCGGGTAAAAAGGAATAAGTAGGAGGCGTTATTTATATGACGCGCGTCAAAACAATCTTTGCGCTACCGTCGCAAACTGTTGACGGAGAAGTCGGTATATGCGGCTTGCGTCTTGGCGTGGGGCGGGTGAGGATTCTTTTGTACTTCGACTCACCGAGAATTTCCCGAGTAACAGAAAATTACGCCGAAACGAGACGAGCGCATTGGCATCCGATATTGCCTTTCTTCTTCGACGTAGCGAGCGCGGAAGTGCGAAATTATACGGCGGGCCGATCGACTCGATCCATTCCGAGTTCGCCGACGCGAGGGATAGCTCTCTGTTGCAATCACTACGATCCTGTTTCAGCAGCGTCTTCCGTATAAGACGCCTCCGATAAGGGCTGCACTTCCATTAACCCCGGCGCGAGGTATTTCTCGCGTTTTCCCATGCGACTCCGGAGCTTCCTATCGCGACACACTCTCGTCCAACATTTGCCACGTTACATTATGCATAAACATTTGTCCCCGCTGTTTCCTCGTCGAAATAGACTGCTCCCGTCTCCCGTGCAGCCGCCTCGCGTGCTTCGTCGCCTTTTGTTCGCCGAAAAAACGAGCTATCTTGATTGACTATTTTTAGGAGTCGTTTAGAACGTCGCGACGCTTTTCACAGTAAAGCCAGCACCCGCGCTCGAACGAGTTTTACTATTGATCTCTTCAGAGTTCCACGCTCACGTGTTACGTAACGTCGGCGGACGGTATCTTCAGTGACGATCGGTACGTCCGATGAACTATTTCTCGGAATAGGCGAGCGGCCGGTAAGAATCCTCGTCGATCAAACGTGTTTCAGCAGGTTCGCCTGTGAATATTTTTCCGGCCGACGGCACCTTTTGTTTAGGGACGCGGGGAAGTTCATCGGAACGGGCCGTTAACCCAGTTCCGTCGGCGAACGGCAATCCGAGTTGAGTACCGTCGATCCGGGCGAGTCGTTTGAGGGAGCTCGCCGTAAGGAAACGCTCCAATCGCACGAGCCAATTGTCTCCGAATTACTTTGCCTCAGCCACCCTCCCGCCAAGCGCTTCTTGTCGCCAAAACACGTTCGCGCCGCGAGAGAAAGAGATCGGGCGGCACACAGGAACGTAGAACAGACGTGTCGCGTTCACGAGGAGAACAATAATAAATAATTAACAAGGCGAACCTGCCGCGACCGCAGTCCGCCGTCTGCTGCGCGCTAATTCCGCTAACGATCGGGGCCAGGCCAGGGGCGCTTTTTCGTTCTTAGAATGCCAATGTCGTGACCGAAAGTCGTGGAAGGTTCTTCGCCGGAGAAAACGACGGAATGGCACTGCGAGTTAGGGACGCACACGTTATCAATCACGGACTCGCGGCCCGCGAAACCGTGCCGCGCGCGTCCGCCTCGTTACGATCGTCGATTGACCGTGACAGGTTTTCGACGCGACGACCGGTCTTCCGTGCAGACAGCGCAAATTAGTTTTTCACTCGGACGAAATGTAATAGCGTCTAATAAATCTCCGCGTAATAGCCGCGCATTGATTACCGAGCTACCCCGTACGCACACCTGTCCCGCCGCCCATGGCGATGGCTGGCTATAAAATTATCCGTGCCCGTAGACGCGTCCCTGACGCCCTTCATTGAGATCGCTGGCAGTGATAATCGTAAATAGGCGTGTAGGGCAATTAGTAAGGAATTGTTGCGCGCCGGCCCTCATTATCCGCCCGACCATAATTTTCCTAATTAGACGTGCTCGTTACATCGCGCTCGGGACAGCGAGTGCATGCGTTTGCGAGCCGGCTCGACAGGAACGGACCATTTTTTTCTAACAATGCTGCCTTTGGCTAGTTTCCTCTCTCTCCCCCTCCCTTCTTCGCAGGCGTTATTATGATCGACCTTCCCGCCGTGGGCACTCTTTGAGAAAAAAAGGGCGCGAATATAATGGACGGATTATGAATGCAGGCCGTAAAGAAAGACGCGGAAGGGGCCGGGGGAGGGAGGCGGAAAGAGTGGTGCCACTGGTGCCACTGGTGCCGCAAGGACATGCACGAAGTACTCCATTACTGGAGCGTTGCCGGATATTGAATTTCTTTCGTACGCCGCGTCCGTTGAATCGCGTCGTCCGCCGTCGCAAAGAGTGGTTTTTAACTTAAGGCGGAATAATCGGTGCATTTAACGAGGGCGGTTCCTCTACGTAACTTTCCCACCGTTCGGGCCCCCACCCTCACGCTCTCGTCACAGACTCGCGGCTTTCAAATATCAACCGCGGGTCCCGAACCATTGCCGTCTCTTTTCCTATGTTCGTTCGCTTAAGTTTAGTTTGATAGCGGGCGACGCCGCTCGACGATACTTTCTTTCTTCTACGACCCGTGCTTGCCGACGACATTCCCTTAGCCCGGAACGAAATTTGCTTCGAAACTTTATTCCATCGTACGGAACGGTTAGTCGGTGTCGCGTCTGTCTACGAAGTCGGATCCGGCGACTGATTTCTCCGCGACCCCAGCCGATTTCCTCACTCGCCGCAAGTCCTCGGCCGAGGCGAGGGCGGAGGGGAGAAAATAGGGTGGCATTATCTGTGAACACTGTCGTAATGCTTTGCGAAGCGCTCGGTGATTGTTCGTTTTAAGACTATTATAAGATGCGCCATCTCACAGCGGTCAGAAATAATGCGGTGTGATAGAGGGTTGCGTGACGCTTCCTACTTTACTTTGCACTGATCTTGAACGTCAATGACCACGTATTCCTTCGTCCCGCAGCAAACTTCCGCTCTCGCTGGCGAGTAATTGCGTCTATCGCTAACGATCGCAGAAACGTCTTGCTGCTTACGCTTTACAAACGTTTTCAACACTCTGGCACTGTAAGTGGCGCGTATCTTGGCGCATCCATCTACGCGCCGTTGCGGCGTAATAAGAAGTGCATGAATGATCGTATAATTAAAATCTTGTGTTCGAATGAAGTCGTTCCTTTAGAGAATATAAACGTCCACTCGGCGTGTCGGGGAAACGTTTAGGTTTGTAATCGTAGGAGAATTAATAATATGTAGGTGTGCATGGAATAAAGTCGTAAACGATATGTTTCCGGATAAACTAGATGGAAATAAAATGCTCATTAACATACGAAAAGTATACAACACTATTTGGAGAGTCCGGAGTCCAGAGATCTTGTCGATGCGTGTCGAAATCTATTAACATGATGTCAAAGTTTGTATGTGTGGCGAAAATGTCATGTATATGTAAATGAAAAAGAAAAAATAACTTCTGTGGCTGAACTGTGCAAGAATTAGAATTCTCATTCACAATTCTAAATAAAGATGCCGCGAAAATGTAATTTTCTGTATATTATGTATGTTAATTAGTCTAGAAATAATAGAATTTACAACTTGACAACACCACAAGGCATGTGAAAGTACAATGCCTATAATGAATAGGGAAGTTGAAGAAAGTTTGATCGTACGTGATGACTATTAAGTCCCAGGATAATCCGATTATTCGTTGAATGTATTTAGGAGCTGCACCGTAACAGACACATAGCTAGCCGTGACATAGAGAAACCTTAAAACGGTTTACACTATCCTACGTTAGAGTAGAAATACGTAAAACAGCAAACCAATCGAACTGTAGTAGTGACAATCTATTTTATCGAGTCATGAGATTTGAATGTATTTAGTAGATGCACCGTAACAGACACATAGCTAGCCGTGACATAGAGAAACCTTAAAACGGCTTACACTATCCTACGTTAGAGTAGAAATACGTAAAACAGCAAACCAATCGAACTGTAGTAGTGACAATCTATTTTATCGAGTCATGAGATTTGAAATATAACGAAATAAGATTCCGATGACGACCGTTAGTGGTAAGATGCACCTTCTTCATACATCGCGCTTAAGTGAAATTTCCGAGCACCGCCGAATGGTACGCGGCACATCGAAAGGAAATATTTTCAGCGATCGTCGGCAATACTTCGGGGACAGCGAATGTGTCAAAGAAGCTAGCCCTGTGAAAAATCGAACCTGTCGCCCCGTGATACGCGACCCGATAGCTTCCGAGGCAGACACACGCTTTAAACGCATGTCAACGGCTAGCACTCGAGACACGCGGTGATCGAATCGCAAGAACTCTGAAAGACATTCTTTCGCCTATCCTCACACTCTCCAGCCCCCGACGCCGAGCCATCAAAAGACGTCGTCCGACCGTTTACCTCCCCACCCCCTACGTCGCTCTGCAACTTTCAGCTCGCCAAAGGCAGTCTCCCCGGCGACCCAGCTCGCTCCATGCCCCTCGGCGCTTCGCCATTTTTCTTAATTTCATCATGCACCCGCGAATACAGTAGAGTGTTACAGTGGCCCCATTTGATCGCGAGAGAAATAAAGCGACGACGAGCGTGCGGATAAGAAGAGTCGTCGGGGCTATCGAGCGATCGCTTCAGACTGATCGCTTGCCGAAGCGACCACCGCGCGAGCTGCGCAGAACGCGGATGTAGAAGTAGACGGGCAACCGCGGTCGAGCGACAGATAAGTAGAAAAAGCGGGGCGGGCCGAAAAAGGACACGAGGGCCGGCTGGAAAGCGGCGATCGCGGCGATCGGGAAGGACGGACGGACCTGCATTTGATCCGGAGTGATACACGGCGGCAAGAAAGAGCCAACACGACGGCGACTCCCCTTTTGCCTTTTGGGGACTTACGTGTCCGGCGTTCTTAACAGCCGGCTAAATCGAATTCGCAACGCCCGCGCCGTGTCGAAGCGAGCCGCGATACAGGGTGGCCGAGCTAACGCTCGCTCGACAACGATCGGAATACCTATGACCTACGACGTCGTCTGTATCGAGCCAATGCGGATACGGTCGTACTTCGAACTTCGAGTCGCGACGCTTTTTGATCGCCCGCGTAGCCCGAATTTCAGGCGCTCGGTTGGTGGCTGCGACGCTTCGCTGACGGTGGCTTGCTTTTTTGCATAGCACTGTCGAGCGATTGTTGCTGTAGCAGTGTAGCTTCTTTGAAAAAGAAGGCCACGTGCGTCGGTAAGCGGAAAGAGACAGTGCTTTCAGTTACGACGATCACAGGGAGTCGGCATGTACAGGCCTGGTGGAAAGTTTGGAGCAGCTTGCTGGGTTGTGCGGAAATTGAGAATGTGTCTGGGTATTTCTTGCATCTACTACTTGTCCTCGATCGTAAGAGATGCAGTAGTCGCGTACGATGTAGAACGGAAATAATAAGGAAATAGTAGCTGATGTTGAAAGTAAGACGGGAAGAAAGTTTATGCGAGGGTGCTTGAAACTTATACTCGGAGGTGTAAGCGCGAGATGTGTCTCAATATGTTTAGTAGAGCAGACGCGATATTTGCGTCGACTCGATGCAATCATTAATGGCGGGAAGCGGGAATCGGCCTTCGTGTCTGGCGCACGCCGAAATTGGGATTCTTAAAAGCGAAACGGCGACAGAGTGGCTGGAATGGGATTTGTGTGCACTGCCGGCAGAAACGTCTGCGTCAGGCACCGGTAGTCTGACTCGCATGCAAATGTCGTTTAAGGTAGAGATGTGGACTGTATTTGCCATTTACGCTTTATTATCGCTTCGAAGATTGTCTATCTTTTTTTCTCATTTTAAAACAGAGAGATATTACTTCATTCTGGTCGAACGTTGTTTGTATGGCCCTATGCTCGGTGGCGTTTGCAAACTTCAAAGGCTTTCTGTTTCATCGCTAGAAGATGATACGCCTCGCTCTCGAGAGTTTGATTAAAATCGTCGGAGGGCAGCGTTATGTTTCATTCGAAAAACATACGCGGCCAAGTGTTTAAAGTTGTTTTCGACTTTTTTGTATGCAATACTGCCGGGACTTGGGGAAGGTATTTTCAATTTTGACGGATCAAATATCGCTCTTATTTAAATACGAATCCCCAGTGCGTCCGTTCGCGTTATACCAGCATTCGTGATTGCATCCAAACCAAACATCGCTGCAGTTACAAAAGAAAGAGAGGCGTGCAGAATTCCGACCCTTTGGCGGGCAGGTCGGCATGACGGGATCCTCTTAATGCGCCGTTTAATGCAATGTATGACATTTTTTCAGCGAAGCGTGACGAAGTGGGCGGGTGCGTACGCCGAAAGAATGCCGAGATTTAGGCATATTACAACGTGGCAGACGCACGGAGTGCAAAGCATTTATGGTCATATACCTTCGACGGCTTTTAACACATCGTTAAATCCTTTGTGAAGGGGAGCACAATTGCGCCTACAAGCGGCCAAATTTGTCTTCGTGTAATGAAACGTCATTTGAGGCAAAAAATCGTGCAATCCGGAGCGCCGCGATCGCGCACGTTCAAATATTGACGTTTATCAATGAACGAGTGACGCGATTACGTGCTCCCTTTTTTCCGGAATCCGCGCACGCGACGTTCATTTAATTTTAATTTCTCGCAGAATGCGCTTCGCTTCGGAACGTCGTGCGCGAATTCAAAAATTCACGCCAAATTACAAGCTATCGCAGTCCGGTCGCCACGCGGCAGATTTACGCTTCGCGAAAGAAAGATAGAATTTCGACGTTGGAGAGAAACTTTGGTACCCGGGAATCCCTGAAATTCGATGATTTTCACGAGAAACACGAGTTACACCGTTCAACTTAATTCATCCACACGTTTTTTGGCACAAAACGAGACGGAAAAGATGCTTAATCGTCACAGCCAAAAACATACAGTAGAACATTGATGACGCAAATTCATCCGTGACAAGGGTGATTGCCGGTACTACTAAATTCAGACAATTGATTTAACGATAAAAAAAAACACATTACAACTTGCTACTGTAACCGTAAAGAAGACTCTTCCATCAATATCAGCCACATGAAGCGCGCTTACAGAAAAAGATCCGGCCTAAGCACCACAACTCATCAAATATGCAGCGCGCGATCGTTCGATGAAATCAGCCAGCACGTTGCGCTGATCGTCTTGAACGGGAGAAAATGATAAGTCGCGTGCATCGTTGCGGACGAGCAGTTTATTAATAATCACGGACAACTCTCCCGCGATCCAGTTCGGTCGGTCGTTAACCGTTCGTGTCGTCTCTTTAGCTACTGACATCGTCTAATTCCGCGGATGCTTCCTGTGTTACTTGGTTCGCAATCATTTGCACAACGAAACCTGTTCTCGCGGCCGAGAAGGAGTTGCCGAGGATGTCGTAATTGGAGTTGCGCAGCGCGGAATAAGGCGACAAATGGGCAAGAGAAATCACGACACGAAGACAAGGCAGAAGCGCGAAAAGGGCGGCCTCGCGCTTCCTGGAAGACGAGTATATCCGAGGCAGGGCACGGTGCCCAAAGAGGTGGAAGAGAGGACAGACGGAAAGCGCGCGTGCCCGGCCTTCGGGAAGTTTCACCTGCCAAAAGTTGCCCCGACAGCATCCTTTTATCTTACTCACGTTGCGCGGCTAGTTTGCGCATCACGAAACGTACCGGGGTGATCCCGTGAATTCACTGACATTTTCATAAAAGCGTCTACTCCTACTGCGCACGTACGTGCACAGACGTTCGCTGACATGCGATGGATACGTAAAGAAAAAGGCAAATTCAAGTTTCAAATACGATGGTTTTTTTGGAACATAGCCTAATCATAAATCGAGTACCTGCTTGCATTATTTTCAACGTTACCTAAATAGCATATTGACGTTCGTAGAAACAAATAGAAACTTGTCTACGTTTATCTCTAGCACCGTGCTACGTCGAAATGCTAAGAGTTTCGTAGAAACATGTATTTATCGATTCTTTCGAAGTGAATTGCCGTTGCAAAAAGCATCGCGAACACAGGTTTGTGCACGCGCAGTCTGGTTCGAAAAACTGTCCACCTTCGCCGGAAACAAACTGGAGCCTTGATGGAGATCTACGGTGTGAGGACGGCGAGCAAAAATGTGGCAGTACGAGTGTAAAAGCACGACTGGCGGGCAAGAAACGAAGAACCACGTAAGGACGTGCTTCGTCAATGTACACTATATCACCGAATGGAGACGTACAACGGCTTCTTGCACTCGTTCATAATGTTCTGCTGTCGCCCCTAATACGTCGTCGCTGGTGTATACATTGCCGCGTCGCGCAAATAATGCATGCGCCAATGTTGTGCATCCATTACATCTGTTTTATAGGCGTATAGAGCACGTAAACACGAAGATCGTGTAAATTTGACCGCATACGTCTGCTATAACGATTCCATGGATGAGGTCATAAATAAGAGCTAACCGCAAGAGGTAACTGCATTGAAAAGCATGTAGTAGGTTCATTAAAATATACACATATAAATTACAATTGGCAACTTGAAAACGAGTCTATAACATATACGTTGCATAACAGGCTTCACTCTGAAGCAAACCGACGCTCTTGCTGTACTGATAGTCTATAAAACAGATCCATGTAGGCACATTGCAGCGACGACTAAATGCTGGGATAATAATGATGCACCATTCAGCCTGAGCACTGTACATTTCGTGGATACGAGGCCATCATTCTTTATTACGAGTGCAAGGTACATATTTAACCCTCGAATGCTCCTGCTCGCTACGTCGTAAGACAATCATCGCTTTAAATCTTCGAGCCGTGCGACGCCACGCTGTGAAAAGTGAAATACGACGGATGCGAGGGGGCTAATGGCACGGAAAGGAATAGTTGACTAGAAAAGAGCGACACATTGGCTGGTAGAATCGCGGCTTTGAAATGCAGCCGCGTGGACCACGGCCGCTTTGGACTCGTTTGCAAACTTCAGTCGCCTCTCATAGCAGGCCATTACACACGTAATTTGCATTGCCCGCCAGTCGCGTCATACAGTATAGCCCGATGTAATTGCGTGACGGCAAAATAATCGTCGCTTAAAGATAGTATATAGGTATTCGTATGTATACGAGTGCACGTGATACCCCGAAAGGCGCCTTGCAGTCATCAATTAAAGTCACTTTATCATTTTATTCACCGAATAAAACGCATCAACAGCATTCTACGTAGCTTATCGAACGTAACGCACAGTCATATGAAAAGTTCCAGACAAGACATTTGGTGCCATTCAACTTTCCCGATGTCACCGATGCATCTACACCGTCAAAAATCGTGATAATGCTAACAACAAACAACCAAGCAGAAGGGAGCCGTGTGCTACGGAAGACATGATATCCTCCGAACATAGGCACCAAGACAGTAACAGTTGCAGTAAAGTATGACCCGTCTGTCGTAACACTTAACACCTCGTTGCACCTAATTCGCGAGTTTCAACACGGCGGCTGGAAACATTGCACAGTCGATACGGTATTTCCGTACGAACGCCCGAAGTCACGTTTCCGCCAAGTTCTACGCTTCCGTCGTAGGAGCGAACCGCCTTGGGTTGCGATCGCATCAAGTGGTTTTAACAAACGCTCCAACATGCATCGTGTGCCTGTCGGCGGTGTCAGACGTCAATCGGGACGTCGTCGTGCCAGAGCCGCAACATTCGCCTGCCGTATCAATGCCAAAACGTGCAGACAGGCGCGGCCGAGTTCGACGGTTGGTACGACTTAAAAAGAACGAGCGACCTGGAAGCGAACGATCAGCTACGGAAAAGCGTTGTGCTGAAAACCTTGCGGTATGGTAGATAAGAAAGATAGAAACTGGCACACATGAAGACGTGGAAGAATTCGAATGGATAGAGTGTCGGTCATTCTTTTACGGTATGTTTGATTCCGATTCGATTCTTAAGAAAAATCGATTTTTTTTGTCAAATATGAATCGAAGTATACAGGTGCAGAGTGTGCTGTATCTCAATGCAAATGTAAATATGAAGAAAATCTCGGAAGTTGTTTCGGCAAAAATGTTCACCAGACTGTTACAACGTACAACATTCCGTTCGTAAGCCAAAGAAACAATTTTGAAGTTAAAACGGTAATAGGTGACCATTGAGCATTAACCCTTTGAACGCGCACTGTATATCCGATACTGCGATAAATGTTCTCTCAAAGTTGTTAGAGTCACGCTGACGCAACAGACTTTAATCAAAGAGCGTTGCATGGTTGAAGCGAGACCAGATAGAGAGATATTTTCTCAAAGCGGGAAAACTCGTCTTTCAGGTTAGCTTCAAAAGTGAAGTAAGTATAGATGTCAAATGTAAATGGTGCTCCGCGGTCAGATATGCAGCAGAAGGGACAGTGGTTGCAGGAGAAAGAACAGAAAACGTGTACGGACAATTATGCTCGTGAAGATGGTCCTCTTTGACACTCGTCGTCAGCTTTGCGAAATCCTATCCGAAAGAAAGGCGGCGAAGAGGGATGCGCTGAAAACACGTCGAGTGCTTTCCTTCCTGCGACGTTTGCACGCAAAACGCTTGTCGCGGCAATTACTTGTAAGTGGCAGCGCTTTTGAGAGAGTGAATAATGAGATGCATTTGGGAGAATATTTTTCGCAGAGAATGCACTTCACTGCAGCGCACGGGACGAAGTTGGCCAGATCATAAATCTCCCGGGGTGGACGTATTTTCGGAGCACTGGCGTAATTTTCAGCTTCACTGTTCATGCATAAATTGTCACTCTTACAGTCCTCGCTCTGTATCGAGATACCGATAAAGAATGGCTGTCAAGGATGAAACGCTGCATTTGGATTTATCGATATCATCGTTTATGTTATTTATAAGCGTTATGATTCATTACGCGATTAGCTTAATATAGATCTAATGAAGAGCAAATAGCGTAGTATTTATTAACAGTATTATTATTTACATATTTAAGTATTATAAAGCCCCCGCATAAGTTTACATAAATGAAGCGCATTTCCATAATATGAATTGTATTATTAAATCACATTACACGCTATACGCGGAAAATATGGTAAGCGGTGTTAGACTGAATTCTCGTCAGTTTCAAGCCTATCGATTTTGGATACCGAGCGAATCGCTTAATGTAAAGTCTGACAATCAAATGCAAATACGAGTACCATTAGCGCGCGCATCCCTTTACAAATCTCCCTCGCCAAGTGCTCTTAGCCCCTTAAGTGAACAGACAATTTTTGTTAGCCTACTCTCGAACGGATAAAATCACAGTAGCCAAAGGAACGCAGTTGAACAGAAGATATTAAGGACAATTGTCGAAATCTCGTGAGACGAGTGTAAACGGCATCGGCAGCTGCACTTCAGATTCTGCGTGCAAAACGGATGTTAGCCGGCTAAATGAACAATTCTTATGTAACGCTTGTAGGCATGAAACCGTATACGGTGCATGAATATTACATAGTTGCGCGCAAACGCTTAGAGCGGGGCTTAGAGCGTGAATTAGCGTGGAGGCTTAATCGAATTTGGAACACAGCGAGGCGGAGAGACGAAATTGCGGTCGGGATATTAAAGAGCGAAGGCGAGGTTAATATGCAGCCACTGACGATCACGTCCTTGCCCCTGGTTATCTACGTTTGCATAACATTCTCGTCGAACGAGCGGTCAATTTCTTTACATATTGAACGCGCTCGACGCTGGGAAGATCGGAGAAAGGATCAATTTTGTACTTGTTGTATGTGGAGCCCAATTCATTTACGCTCGAATGATGTATTTTAATGTGATTTTCAAGGGTGTGTAAGAATTGTAATGTTATCCGAAAGGTTCCCAAATGTGTGAACGTTAAAGACTTACTTTATGAATTGGTTTAAAATATCTTTTTTCATTGGGTACTCTTGGTACGTATAGTTGCTCGAAATTGTTTCATTTGCGAGTTACAATCCATTATGCATCCTCGCAATGTTATACGTAAACTGTTTATATCGAGAAGCCGCGCCTCGCTTGCAATCAGGCAATCATTTGCATAGCCTGCTGCGTTACATGCACATGCCAAACTACGTGCGCATAGGATTTGCTGCCGAATTCGGCAATTATATGAAGTCGCGGAGGATCATCAGTCAGTCAGACATGTATCGCGATGTTCCCTAATCTCATATTCGTGTCGCTCTACTTTGAACTGCAAGGGATAGGCTTGAAATACATGCATTTAGTACGCAAGTAATTACGACATTACAGTTTAATAAATATATTATACAATGCGATTTTTTAATCATTTAATAACATACTTTTTACAGTTGCAATACTAAAACTTTGTGAATTGTTCTGAGAAAATGTCACACTGCAATATGACGACCTACGATGTAGAATGTTGTTCGATGTTTAAGTTAGAAATTGTGTTATTGATAGTACCAGACTTTCTATGCAAGCTGTGTATGTCATATCTTCTCAATTACACTACGCTGCATATTACTTTCATACACTGCGTACCATATATGATCATGCCTATTGCATTTCGTACATCGACTCTGGAGTACACATCTATTAATAACGATATCTAGGACGATCGATACTTTGACGCGTGTATAGAAAGCATTCCTGACAGGAATACTTAATAAACGCGCCTTCTGCTCAAACATAGCCGTAACAAAAGGCCTTATCGGATGCAGATATGTGTTACGCAAACGTCGAGAAGGGCGAGAATAAATTTAGACGCTATCTCGAGACGAACTTAGAATCCCACAGAGTTTGAACGGTCCAAAGAAGGTTGTAAAAGTAACGTGCCCCGTTCAGGGTTAAAGGTACCCCGGGGGCATGTTGGAGGACGTGACGGTGTGTAATTTGAAAACGAGGCATTTTTGCCCATATGCTACCGCGTACAATTTTCCTCCTCTTCGTGCCTCGAGTTCACTTTATAACTGGCCGCTTCGCGTACTTCGAAACACCCCGTATGAACGGAAGTGCGATTATGAGCCCTTTCTCTGAAGTCCAGTTTGACTCGCCATACATAACGCGTCTTAATCCGGTTGCGCGGCAGTTATAAGCTGAAACACAACGGCGAAGCTCCATGCAGCCGACCCAAATAGTTCGCAAAACTGTTTACGCGTGGCCCGTCGGAAGTTCTGCTGAGTGTTTGCGAACAGATCGGGCGGAGTTCGCCTAATAACGTTATATCCCCTTCCGGAATACGCGACTTAAGCCTAAGTATAGGCGTTTCCTGCCGAGAAACGCAAAAGCGTGAAGACGCGCACTCCTCCGTTTTGTTGGAACTTGCCTGACGTTGATACCGACGAAGTAATTACTTAGGAGGGGGGCGGACGTAATTTGCGCTGTTAGTCACTTGACTAACTGTGATATGATCGTGCCGGCGAGATATGAAAAGCTGCTGACAAACACTAGAGTATGTGTACGGCGCCTACGTCGCGTGATATAACCTTTAACGGCGAGCGGATCTATATGATAAAGAGTTTCATGCCGCATAGATACGCTTCAAGTTGAATACCAACGACAAAACGACTGCAGAGTCTAATAATCATTTCTGTCTTTACACTTTGAACAAATCGGGAGTCTGTATTCTCGGTAATAATTATTTCATAATCAATGAATAATTGAACAGCGAGGCGTACTAGTTTCATTCAACGCAACTGCAACGACGTCACCAGCTTCCACTTTATTTCGTTTTCCGGGCGACGCTATTCATGATCAACGAAGGTCAGATAGAGTTAGCGAACCACTTAAACTTTGCGGGAACTAAAATTAGCATCGCGACCGATGACTGAAGCCGCGTGTCTCAAAGCAGTCGTTGAGCACATGCGAGAAATCATGCTCAGACGCTTTAGACGTACCGATCATCGGGATCATAAATCAGTCAAGCCCGGCGTTCCCAACGCACGACCTTGTAACGATCTCCATCATCGTGCGCACTCAGCGTGCCATCTAATCCGGCGCGAGTATTTACGATGTCGCGTATAACTTCGCGCCAGTCACGCAATAATTCGAGGGCGGGAGTAGCGAGACGTGGTCCTGCTATTACGCGAGATTACTATGGCGGCGGGTCGAAAGAGTGGCGTTAAACGCATGCACCCAGAAGCGTTCAGCGAACTTGCAGCTATCCGCGAATCATTGACCCGGTACGATTCCTGACGTCCAACTTTATGCGAGTTTGCCATCTAACGAGCCTCGTCGCATGATTCAATCTGCACGCGCCTGTTTAGCCATTTAGCGATTCATTGAGGAATCGTCATCGGCCGGGCACGAGCGAGCGAGTACACGTAACGAACGGACGTCTAGCAAGGCTAGAACAAGAAATACCACGTGATCCCCGGAGGTGGTCGAACGAAATGCGACTAACCGATGGACGGACGCGTGGGGCAATCTTAATGACTGGTATAAGCAGCTCATCGTACGTGCGAATCGGACATTCCCGGCGCACCGACCGCGCGGTGTCTATAATCATTTCCACGCCGAGGATTTAGTCAGTCCCTTAAATATAGCGCCGCTTATTTATGAGGAATAAATGTCACGGTGTAAAAGCAAAGGGGCGGACGAGGTACGGCGCGCTGCACTTACGGGCCGGGCAATATAAAGATCAATGCTCTGCGATCGCGGGATGGCGTGGATGAAAGAGGACGCCGTTAAAACACCTATATATATCGACGAGTCGCGACGTTCTACGTTCAGCTTTAATGATACCGACTGTACACTGTGCGAGACTATCCTTAAAAGTGCTCTCAATGCGCATCACCCTTCTAGTTCGCCTCCGAGCTATGAGGATATTATAAAAAATAATTTACGACGTCAGTGGCTGGGGGGTAAGATATGGGATTATAACGGGAGCAACTATTGAAGATGTGATTTGCAGTAGTAGGGGGAGGTGGCCAATGCTGAACCGGCTCACAATTTGGATCTTGCTATTATTTCTGATATAGGGAATGTTTTTAGTTGTTTTGTTATCTGTATTGACGCTACGCAATTGTGCGTGTAATCGCACTTGAGAGGCAGGAATTTTACTGCGTATAGGAAAAGAAATAAAAATGGCCAATCTGTCAAAGATAATGGGGTGGCCCAAGATAGAAGTCGGACAAGGAAGCATCTTCCACAATTATCGTGCCACTCGTTCGGGGGGTCGTGAACTTTGATGCGCCCGTAAAACATACGAAATACTATAAATGTGCCGAATTATCCGGCACATTACATTTCATGTAGGTCATATAGTATGCAATCTATGTTACGCCGTGCACGGCTCATACGGCTATCGAAATTATATGTCATATATAACTTTACTTATTACCAAAGCCTGCCGTCCGTGAAATGAACGTTGCGATTCTTGTTCGGAGAGGAACGTGCAGAGTGAAGAGCGGAGCGCATAGTAAGACGGTCGTTCGTAACGAATTCTACCGCAGAGAAAACGAGCATTACACGCCGTAAGATCAGATGGCCTAGGGGCGTTACAGACTATACATTCTCGAATCCGTAGCGCACTCGACGTGCCATTTAATTCGGTACGAGAGGCGCATTCCGCGAGACAACGAATTATGTGATAGTCGAAGCGAAGGCAGATTTCCATTATAGCCACGAAACCTGTTCTTCGCTGCCGTCTTCGTTTCGTGAACGAGGGCTGGCGGCGGAGACAACGAAGAGAGAACGCGGATGTACCATAAACTGCGTTCTGCGGTCAGTCGCGAAGAAGAAAAGGAAGCGCGAGAAGTCTAGGGAGAAAGAGTGAGAAAGACGAGGGCGAGACGTAAAGGAAAGGATGACGGCGCTAGAGACAGGGAAGACGAGCGTAGTTAATGCTTACTGTGATATTCGAATGTGTCTGAGGGCAAGGCTGACAGACACGGCCGTGCATGTCTCGCGCTCGCTGGATAAACGATTCTCATTACCGAGAGTGCCTTCACTGATGGAGCGAGTGAAATAATTATTGCGCACACCCTACCGTTGTCCCGTGCCGAGTTCTCCATAGTCCGCTTTCTCTCTCTCTCTCTCTCTCTCTCTCTCTCTTTCTCTTTTACCTTTTCTCTGTCCTCTCAGCGCGTGCACAACTGCACCGGCTCTTTGGCAGGGGCCTTTAAAACGGACTTTTGATCTCTTCCGGAAGAGCGTCGGCCAGCTGCGAGATTGTTAACCGACACGATCGATGGGCAAATAATTAACGCGCACCGGTCTGTTGACGATTCGCCTTTGTCGTCGGTTATCCGGAGCGAAACCTTTGACAAGAGCTTTTTAAGTGGACTTTAGACGGTTTTTTTTTGCCCTCCGGCAAAGCGACACGGAGCTGCAGGAGTCACGAGCGCGATCGATTTTTGAAATAGCTCAGAATTGATTTTCCTTATTTATCGACGGGAGAGAAGTTTTGACGCGTACAAATCACTTGACGTATGCACTGGATTAAGGACGCGGAGTTCATTGCTGGCCATCGGTACTAGATGAATAGATCTGTCCCGGATACACGTCGGACTAATGCAAATTCGCGCACTCTATTTGCGCCGTATATACCGCTGATACGCGCGCTCGTAGATATGCATCTCGAAACCGAAAAGAAATCGTCGGGCTACATCGTCGACGCACCGATAATCACACTTGCCGGGCTGGAGTACGCAATCGTTCGTCCAGGACTATTCCTTCCGCTCGGATTTACGGCCAATAGCCGCGCAACAGCCTCTTTTATTTTCGCCTTTCAAATGTGACTTTTACAGCGAGAAAATTGCGGCGCGGCCATTGAACGCGCCGGAGTTTTGCGCGGTTCATCAAGAGCGTGCCCCTTTCAATGCGCTCGCCGCGATCGCAGGCTGGGTCGTGCTTCGGTACACCCTCGACCACGCGATAACGAGAACTTTTCATTTATGCAGGGAATGAGCGCCGTATAAAGGTCTTGCGCATAATATGATCAAAACCCTGAGTAACCACTTCACGATAACGGCGGCGGCTCGACAGTTTAATTAACAGCTCGCTCTGCCTGTTCACTCGCTGTCTTTTGCGGCGTTTACGCACGGGGCTCGTGAGTCTGTGACTTTTGTTTGTTTTTTATTCCAACGACAATAAGGGCGGAAATTGCGAATGTTAATTGATAGGTACACGCGGCGACTTTATCGGCGCGATTTTTGCGTCTGGCAGGGCAGACCGGATTTCGTTACGTTCGAACATGCGAGAGCAGGTTCTTCCTTCGTCCTTTTCTTTCACAGGCCTGACTGGGCTGTGAGCGACTGACAGCATTAGCTAGCGTATCCGCTGACTGAAACGTCTTAGGTCTTAGGTAAATTGCGTGAAAGCACTTGGAAGTGCCTGCGATGTGATAAACTGCAATCGATAGCAATTCTAATATAATAGAGACGAAGGTGGAGCGCCGAATGAGACCTCTTACTGGAAGATTTTATCCGGACAGATTTGTTGAGTCGACCCAACTGATTCATTAGCCAGATAAATTACAACTTCCAACGTAGATCCCGCAGTAAAGGTCTCATATCTCGGGTGGCGTTAAAGTCAAGCATATACGAGCGCTCCTTATCGAACTAAGCACAATAACGGTGCCTCGGCGAATCGATAACTTCATATTTATAGGAGGTAGAAGAGGATAGGTCGAAGAGGCGGGAGGGGTAAAAATTTGAAACTCCCTTTACCATCTTCGCAGATTTCCCAAAGGTGATTCTGGCGGCGCGCGAGAATGGGAATCTCGGTGGGTCGCGAGATTTGCCGTGATATCACCTTGATTGAAACCAGAGCAACCGCCCCCACCGCTGCGCAAACGAGCCTCCCTCGTTCCTGCTGGCCCGAGCCCACGTTCGCATCGCGTCGCTCATATACGCAGCCCTTGACCTAAGCGACTAAGTGTAACGACCGGCCGGCCGTTGCTTCGTAAATCGATGACTTCGGCTTTATCGGGGCAAAATTTGAAAGTCTGGCCCGACTCCAGCCGCTTTTTCCGGGCGGCCCGAAAAGAGCCGGTCTTTGCGCACACGTTCAGCGAACCGAGCGCGGCGCGCCCGGCGTCAGCTGCACACGCCCCCGTGAAAACAGATTTTTCAAATCGCCAAACCGGCCCCGCCCCACACCCCCTTTGTTCCACATGAGCCTGAGCGCGCTCGTTCCTCTTCCTCGACCGTCGTCGTAGCTCGCGCGGAAACTGCCGTGTCGGTTCGTCGACACGAAGCCCTCTTTTTAGCATGGCTGTTTCGGTAGCACGGACGTGTCTGTTAAACTCGCCGCTTTGCAAGGGGATGCGGGCGAATGTCGGACGGTCCAGACACCGACTGCCACCGCTGGCAGTTTTATCGATTTTATTCGACACGTCTTCTTCACTCCCGTCCGGCTCTCGTTGGGTGACTGTGCCCGGCCAACGTTCCATCGAAATTCTTCGCGTGCTTCGCGAGCCTCGCCGGAGATAGTATCCTTAAGTAGACTCGGCTGTTTTCGGTACATCGATCCTCGGTTACGTTGAGAAGAGTGGTGACCGAGCGTCGCACGGTTACGCGTAATAATGCCTACAAAGGATCTCTCTCGGACTCATTTATTCGTACGGACCGAATGACAGCGACGGTATCGACGGAAGCTCGCGGAGATGCACGAGTCGGCGAGACTTTTTATGTAGCGGATGAGACATTCGATTCGTCGCTCCGTCCGATATCCTTAGTCGGCTAAGACCGTCCGTCTTTCCACCAAATTGCAAGTCAAAGCTCTCGCCCCGCAACGAGGGTAAATTGCAGATCGCGGTGTTCCGGCCCTCCGCGTCACGTTCGTGGCCGAGCGTCAATAAAAGGATCGCGCGGCCGAATCACGTCCGTCGTATATACATCTAATCGGGACTGCAGCCTTCTTCCACGTCTCGTCCCTGAGCGGTCGCACCGCAGGAGACAAATCGCGCGGCAAGTCACCGAAGTATGCGCGTGCCGCAGCGAATCGCATATAGAACGTCGGGACAAATACAGCCCGACGCGAGCGTGTGCAACCGGCTTCCCAGAATAGATTGCTTCCCTATTGTTTCAACTCGTGATTTAACGACGCGCGGACGGCGGCACTGTTCCTTTTCGAACGTTGTGAATTAGATGGGCCGGTTATATTGGCGGGTAGCCAGGCCGCGACGCTAAAGCGGAAAATTGCCGAGGCGAATTCGATTAATCACGTCCATCGACTTGATACAGCGAGCGGCCCGAGGTCCCCCCCTCGCGAAAGCTGTCTAAAGGAAGCGCGGGAGGCGTTTTATCTTGCGAACAATTCATAGCTGCGTTTTGGCCGCGGAGCCGCACCGAGGCACTTGAACGTAATTCAAACTTATAAAACTTCGTGCCGTTCCAGATCTCCGTCGAAAGTAAATATTATTTCTCAACTGCGAGCATTTTTGACAAGCCGAGCGTCCTTTCTCGGGATGAGCGACCTTGGCCCGTAAAAAGAGCAAGGGCCGGCGGAATGGTGGGCGGACAGCGGCATGAGCAATGCATTAAGCAGGGCGACGAGATTAAAGAGCCCTTTGAACGGGAGCGCCGGTGCCAGAGGACGGTCAGTAGCTTCCTTCCGACTCGCCGAGGGCGTCTTTGTCGCCCAGGAACGTAGAAACGGCCGCTGCTGGACGTTAAAGCGAGCCACGGCGGGTCCGCTCTCCGCCCGGATACACCCGTCCCCATTATATTCTTTCAGACGCAACTCCCGGCGAAAAGTTTCGCAGCTGAACGACTTATCGGCCCGCCGGAAAACACGTCGCGGGCGGTTTTCGCAGTCGACGTTTCTATCCGCCCTGTTGCTACATCCTCGATAACGCCCCAGGGCCGCAGGCCGCGCGCGCTGAGTTCGGAAGCAGCCGAGTCGCGGGAGCGAGGATGCGAACGGAGGACGGTGTTAACGAGATAAGGAGAGCGATATCAGAAGTGCTTATCACGCAAGTGGCATGCTTTCACTCGTCTCTCTCTCTCTCTCTCTCCTCGCGACCCCTCTTTTCTCTCCCTCCCTCGTCTCACTATCTGTCTACCCATCTCCAACCCTCTCTTCCCGGCTCCGCCGTCTCCTACTCGACAGCGCAGCATGAATGCATCCCCCGATTTATGGCCGACCGTACCGAGTTCGCTGGAGTAGATCGGAAGTGGATGTATCGAATATCGACTAGGCGCGCGGGCGCGCGTGTAGCCGATTAAATGGATACATGGAATATCGCGTACGGCCTGCCTCCAATGAATTTGTATATTACCCCGAGGCGGAAAATTACTCGGCCGTCGTATAAATAACGTTTCACGGGACTGCACTCGACGCTCCCACACCCCTTTTTCATCCCCCACCACTCCGCTCTATCTCGCCCTCCTCCTATCGAACCAGTAAATATTCGCCGGCGGCGTGGTTCTCGCGCACTAACCGTAAAGAATTTTCGTCTCCGGCACAGCTTCAACCGCGGCTCTCTCTTTTTAAAAGTTATTAACGTCCGCGAACTCGGCCAAGACCCTTTCTGCGATATCGGATTTACGGGCAGGCTCCCGCGCCGGGAGAGAGAGAACGTGCCTTCGCGGTAAATGCGTCGCTAAATCGTTGCCCGTCGTTCCGGCGGATATAGCTACGCGTCCGCGGAGCATATCCGGAAAAATCGTTCATTTTTTCCGTGTCCTTATCCAACGTCGCGCTATTCTATCATAATGGCTATGGGTCTTGGATGCGATGAAATAGATAGAATCTACTGCAGACGCATGCCGACACAGCAGCACTTGGCTCGCATGCAAATCCATTTCCAAGGAAAGCCTGACCGACGTTCGCAATCACGTGTATAAGCGTATCTCCATTAAAGCTAATAACCAAATCGTGGTTTAACTTTGGCGAGCGTTAACATGCGTATCTCAGTGCTCGGGCATGTAACGATTATAATCCTTGGATGCGGAGATCACGAAACTGTAAGCGGCTTATGTAAACGTACACCCTCTACCTGAGGTCATTGCTCAACCAGTTTGCATAATGCATACATATATAAGGCGCGAGACATGTTCTCTGCTTCCGTAGGCACCACAAACAGAGCCCCGTGGGCTATATGTAGACGAAAGTCAATCGATATTACGTCCCCATTTATTACTCACATCTCCTCGCACGCCAATTGCGCACAATGCCGGCGCCCGTGCACAAAGGACGCTGACAATCTGGCGATTATATTTAGAAGAGTCAGAAGCGTGACAAGTTAATCGCGTACGTACACACTGCATACGCGCGGGCAGGAGAACACACCCTGGCAAAATCGCATTAATATCGTCGGCCGTTCGAATGAGCGCGACTGGGCGGTATAACGGTTCGTTATTAATATATCGCTCTTATCACCTGGCAAACAGGTGGTTCTTATCTGATATTTATGCAAATCGACGTTGTTCCTTATCAACGCGCCGCCTGCCGCACTCGGCGGTCGCGTTCATATAATCGGCTGCCATTTAAATGGTCCGCCCAGTACGCGGCTCGCGTACAGAGAGCATTGTAAAGCACCTGTGCTCGTGCGTGCGCGAGGTGCGCAAGGAAAGGAATACTGATGTACGAACGCTAAGCGTGTTTATCGCGCACGTGCTCGTCGCAATTATATCCCGCGATTACGCCGATGGTAATGGTAGGCGACCTCTGACATATCGTCCGGACGCAATTAAAGTGACGCCCGAGTCTATTGTGACGCTCCGGGTGGCGCGAGATCTCGATGTGTATCGAACGAACGAGCGGGACGCACAGCGTTCATTACGTTTCCTAATCTCTATTTCCCTCGTGTCACGTGGGGCCGTCGAGGAAGTAATCATGCAATTACGATTGGATCGTTGCAGGTCTCTAATCTTGCCGGTGTAATGCGGTTTCCGTGCTTGGGTCACTTTGCCACTCGGCCAGCGCGGATATTTTCACGTTCACATCAACTCTTCCAACGATTGAATTTTCTACTTGCTGATAGTGATCATTTACTTAGCATTAAATAGATATCAATGAAAATCTAATATGAAAAATTGTATGAAATGACTGGAACAGGTACCAATAACGATATCAACTTTTCACACAGAATAATGTCAAGACTCCTATTTATGTATTATCCTCGTTCCGCTCATCCGCGTGGGCGTTATAAAATTCGGTTCGGAAAGATCGCACGTGGCACGGCCCCGTTTTTCTTCCGCAATTCCTCAATGGTGCGCACAGGCGGGCGCACACCGACCCGTCCGAATTTTAATTTCCGCGAAACAAGTCCGCGCAATATGGCGCGACGAGGGCTGACGCGTCGCTCGCCGGTGGGCTAATTTAACGCTACGAAAGATTTATACTTTAATCATAATCTATTGTCTCACGAGTGAATTCTTTGATCGATCGGCCGGATATTTTGCCGCCGCGCCAAAACGCAGCGGCCGCGGCTGAACAGCGGCAATTAAGGGCGTAATTAAACGGTGCGGCGAAATATACATTTTGCGCCGCGGGCTCGAACTCAAAACCCATTCACCCGTTTGTGTATGGGTGTCGAGTATCTACGGCAGACACAGCCGCGTTGTATGTATAACGTGAGTGAGCTTGTCCCTCAAAGGAATTCTTATTCCATCCTTCGTTACAGACTGTATAAACGTATATGGAGAGGTCCCGGTGCAAAAGAGAGACGGACGGTTTCTAAGGCAGAGGGGAGATCTTTAATAAATATAGCTGGCATGCTCAATATTTGCATAAACGCTGCGGTGTAGGTTCGCTCGGTGGCGTAATGAAATGTCGCGTTTAGACGTGATTCCGTCATAATGGTGTCGTCGAACGCAATCGTCCGTGAGGCAATAAGCAGTGTTGGGGATAGACGCTGCTTCGTTCGGAAATTGCCTCCCTGTTAATTTGTTTTGCTGCAGCCGCCCTTGCTCCCCGACCGCCTCATTTCTCCGAATTTTTCTTTTGGTTTCGCGGAAATCCCGATCTGGGTCCAACGAGAGTGTTGGTGCGTGTGTGTAACCAACGTGACGCCTTTTCTTGATTTTGATTGGCGCAATCAAGAATAAAACAAAAGTGTTTTGTGCAATTCAACTCGAGCTGTACCCAGCGATTTTAGCGACCTAACTGCCAAAGTTCCCATTACTATACAAGCAGAACGTCTTGCTTCTAGGTGGGGCTTTGAGAAGTGGATCCTAGCATATTATTACAATATGGGAGAAAGCAAAATTTGAAACTTTTACTTCATTTTTCCACCATGTTTCGATCACAGTTTGTCATTTTCCAGACGTTCTAAACCACTCTCGTGATAATACATTCGAGCTTTAATCATCAGAAGACAAGAATTGTAGTTTACGAGAAAATGTACCGGGATATTGACTGCACATCCAGTACCAACAGAAGATAACGGTTGGAGTATTCCCGTCGTTAGACAAGCCATTAAGATAACGATAATGACATGGCACTAGTCGACACGCTCCATTTAGTTCCAATTTCCAATGCCAAGATACTGATTTATGCATACGGGTAACAATGTTTTTTTCGCGCTCCGTGCCGCGTCGTGCGTCTCTCATACGAGAAAATATAAATTAATCCCGTAATTGTCAGCCGCTCCAGAAATACCTATAAGAATTTAAATGAGGAATGGTAGTCGGGGCTCGCTCGATCGCTTCCTTCGCACGGTACACTCTTACTTGTTGCTTATGCGTCCACGTTAGCGCGAAATCCGGTCGGAGTGCTTTTAAAGCGACTTCATCGCCGTAAGCCGCGAGCCAGGGGGAGAAACCGTGATTTTCCGTGAGGCGGTGCCCTTAAAAGCCTGGCGCCATTATAGCTTGCATACGTAAGTTACCATAACTCGGAGCCCGAACGCGCTTCCTCCGATTTAGCGGAATTCTGCCGACCGGCTTGTATGCGCTCCGGATGGATGTTGATAAAGAGATCCCCGGGTCGGACGGTGAATTCGCTTTTCGAGATTTCGCCGTGCCCGCGTGCGTTGTCGGAAGTACCCGTTAAGGGGATCAAACAGAGTCGCGAATGCTCGGCGGAGAGCCGTAATGACGAGTGCAAATTCTGAGATAGCATGAGAAATTAAAAAAAAATATAAAAAGTCACGGGAAAAATCGTTTGCGTTTGCGACAGTGTTTGCCGAGATCTTTAATTCGACGTCCGAGTGAGATGAATTTCGACGAAATACGATAACCCAGAGCCGTGGCAGGTACAACGAGAACTATGCAGGGCTCTGAAATTCTCCGTGCTTCCGAGTATTCCGGAAGATTTTCAACAGCGAGGCTATATTTTTCTACTACAGCTGTCGCAGTAACACTCGTTACTGGCAATGTGAGACTCGCGTCAGCCTCTGTAATCCATGTTCATCCCTTCAAAGGCTTATTGAGGCCAGACGGCAAAGAAGATAGCGAGCTTTATCCTCTGCATATATTCTTGTGAAACCATTCGCGCTGAATAAAAATGCATCGCGCGACTCCGAATTACCCGGGTATTATTGGACGGACGGAAAATATTGCGCGTGACGGAGCCGGCGCGACATGCACGCTTGTTTATGCATCGCATGGGCTTTGGAGGTATTCTTTGCCAGCGGCGGCATCCTGTATTTCCTTCTCGATAAACCGCTTTTCCCCGGACGCACTTTGCACCCTATGTAATCATTCTTGTTTGCGCAGCTTCACAAAATATATGTTTAGAACGTTCGCTTTAACGGAAAATCCAGTTGTGTTGTTACGCGAAACAACTTTCGACTGAGTTTCGTCAGAATTTCTCAAAAGGGATATCCTGTTTCGTATGGCTTTCAGGTGGGATAAGTTATGAAACTGCTGAATGTAGTACTTGTATCAAAACACGGCCGGAGAAGCGTTCAATTAGATAATGCAAGGGGATTAACAAAAAATAATAGATCATTCTGAAA
Source organism: Priocnemis perturbator (assembly GCA_963942575.1). Taxonomy (NCBI): domain Eukaryota; kingdom Metazoa; phylum Arthropoda; class Insecta; order Hymenoptera; family Pompilidae; genus Priocnemis; species Priocnemis perturbator. The sequence goes on from OZ012647.1 coordinate 4,632,893, forward strand.
TATTTATAATCAATCATCAAGGTTTTCGATATCACGTTCAACGAATGTTGCTATACTGCCCAGCTTCGATGATATCCCATTACGGACAACTAACTTTACTACGTGTTCGACCTTAATCCCACTCTGTGGCCTTCTACGTTAAACTTACTTTGAAACACATATATAAGCTATAACCAATATACATATACCAGCCCCTATACAAGAACGGGGCAAGAAAAACGAGAACAAAAATGCCTCGACAAAGATAGATCCACGTATCTGCTCGCACGATCCGTACAACGCAGTATTTCGACCGCGCCAGCCGTGACATACGAACTGTTACGCGAAATAAATAACCTCGCGACAATGACTACATAAATTGTGCGTGAGGTCTTGTGAACGATACGATCTCAGATGAAGGAGAGCATTGAGCGGAAGAGCGCGAGAGTCTACAGCCGCGATAGAAGCATCACAATCCGAGGCTGGACAGCGCGCAAGCTCCGGAGAATTATTCAACGGCGCGGGCGCGTTCCTATCTTGCCGGCATCAGCTGGAAACGTTCTTTCAGAAGGACACGCCGTTCGTCCCCGTCCCACCGCGCGGCCTACCTTGGAAAGCTCGCGGCATTAAGTGCGCCTCAGTCGAACCACCCGCGAGCGTATCGGCGCGGGCGTAACATAAAAAGATGGCAGCGCCTCAGAGGCGAGAAATTTAATATCGTGGGCGTCGGACGAGCGTTGACAGGGTCGGCTGTATGAAGGTCCGAAGTCCCAGGGACGATATCGAGCGGGTATCCCAAGGCTAAGGAAGCTTAAGTCCCGTCCGCAGTGCCCACGGCTTGCTCCGCGTTTAAGCTACTTAAACGAAACACCTCCTCCCTTCCCGGCCAGGCGGCCACTCTGTCGGCTAATTACGAAGGGACATTAAACTGCGACCCGAATAAACTTTCCGACGCCCATTTTCGCCGATTCGTCTAGCTCGCGCGCGCGATGCCGCACTTTCTCGCCCCCCGATAACGGCTGAGGGATACGAGCGAGAGAGATGTTTACCGTGCCTACCGACTGACGCACATAAACCCATCGCCTCTCGCCTCTCGTCTCGTAACGGTGCTTACAGTCATTGCGCGGTTACGAAACGTAATTAAGTGCGTCGTACGACGCGCGCCGTGCGAGAGTCGATCGTTCGGAACGCCGCTGCTCGTACCGGCTTGATGCGCCGGCACCACCTCGCTATAGCTCGTAATATAACTCTGTAAGCTGCGAACGCCTGCCTCGCCGGGCTCGCCCTGAATAGCCGGCCCGCGGACTTTATTTCGGCGTCTGAAAGAGTCGTCTCGGCGGAGAGGAAACAGGGCGAACAAGGTGGACGAATTTCGGACGGTAATATAAGCGCGACGTATTCATGCCGAAAGAAGCGTCGAGTCCGCCTTTATGCACGTCATTAGGCTTCTGAAAGAGGCTGCGCGGCTGAAGCGCTGACCGTTGGAGCCTTCCTGTGGGATGTTTACCGTATCCTTTCGGACTCGGCCGTATCCGTTTGCTTTGTCATTCTCGCACACTCTAACAGTTTCGGGCAAATTCGTCGGAGCCTGTTACGTGCACTTGTTCTTTCAAAAGGTTTCTAGGGTAGATTGTAGTTTTATCATTTTGTCTTTGATTGGTCACTGTCGATTTACAATTTTACAGCTTATAGGCCCACGTTAGCGCATACTTTTGGAATAGATTTCGGGTGTAGCTGAAGCCCTTTCGTTCTGCTGAAAGGAAAATAAGGGACGCCGACGCGATCGAAAATTGCGAAACAACGAGACTTATTAGGCGAAATTGAAACGTTGCACAATGCACCCCTTTGGGCGCCGTCAAATTAAACTCTCGTCGTGCTTCGTTAACGAGGATCGTGTTATGGGAAAATTATAAAAGGGATCTGACAAGCGGTGCCTTTTGTTGCAGGCAAAGCTTGAGGAGACCGCGTTAGCAACCGGACGTCGAAAAATGTTTTGTCGAAACATCAAGTTCTTCTTTCAAACTTTTCACCCGTATATTCACGGTACGGTAGTTACAGGGCGGACATTCAATTTTCGTTACGTTCACAATTTTTCACCGCCCACCAGTCACTCCAAACTTGATACAGCCAAACTTTTACGTTTTCCACGTCCAGAGGTATGCTTATCTTTTACGCCGTAATTGCAAACACTAATACTGCATTCAGTGTCCGAAATACATAACGACACGGCGTTCAGCGGCACTCACACGCATAACAGCGACACGTATTCGCCTAAAACCAGAAGTAGCAAAATTATGTTTTACGACAAACTTTCGACCAATCTAGCATCGTTTCGCAAGCGACCTACGGATAGCAAACGATTGCGATTATGTGAAACATAACAAATTTGCGCGTGGGCGGGCGTACATCTACAGCCTTATTGCAGGCAGTAAAAAAAAAAAGGTACGGAGATAAGATAGTCACGTCAAAAGACCATCATCAGGTCGAAACCGCACAGCCTCGGCGCGTAATGACACAATCAAAACTTTCTCTCCCCAGCGGGACCTCCCTCTATCTCTTTCTCCCCGACCGTTTCACCATATAAGGATACCCTCGCCCCATCCCCCTCAAACCCCGGTAATTTCGACCTCGTGATACGCGATTGCAATTTTACGGTCGTTTTGCTTCTCGTCCCGTCGCGATGCCCAAGTACTAAATTGCGTCTGGTCCTCTCGTGACCAAGCTACCTAACGGACCCGCGAACCCCTACCAAGGCCTCGGCGGGCTCTTCACCAGATTTCGGTACGAAATACCTGGACGAAGCCGCGAGGAACCGACGAGCCGCCGCCTCTTATGCCCACCTTACATGCCACCCCGTCCGATATAACGAGCCGCCATTCTGCTCGACACGCGATTTTCGTTGCATGCACCCACGCAAATCGACGATACGCCGGTCGCGCGAGCGTGATTTATCCCGTTAGCCGGTCATCAGGGCTCGTTCGATATCAATAGCCTGGCCCTAGCGTGTCTCCTCGCCTGACGTCGGCGCGAGCGGTATGACAGGAGCATACGCCCCGTAATCGAGAAAGCGCGATGCCGGGTCGGGCGTGCTGTTAAACAGGTCGTGAACGCGGTGCCAACCTAGTCTGGGGACTGCAATCGCAGCGCTAAGATGATATATTATGCAGTCGAGTTACTGCTACGCGCGTATCTGCCACCGTGCGCCGACACGCGCGCGCCCGCGTGTACGTATAGATACGACCCCGCACCGCGTGCAGCGTAATTGTTCGGCGCAAATTTTCGTATTCGAACATTTTTCTCGCGTGCGCGATACGCCGCGAGTCGGCACGGACGGGTCGGTGAGGGGGGTGCCGTTTATCGAGGGCGTAGGTGTATACCTGGGAGGGCGTGTAGGTATGTATGTATGTTCGAGCAGTCTCGTGTAGCGTGATTAATTACGGCCAACGGCTGTATCTTTCCTCCCGGCGGCGCGCGGCGCGCGGCTCGACGCAATGTGCCCGCTCGCGAAATTTGCTTCCGCCTTCGTCGCGTCGGATGACCGTTTTGCGCTGACAACGACGAAAATGTATGGTCCTGGGCGTCAGTTGGGCCAGCGACTTTTTCAGCCCTCATTTCCTTCCCCCTTGCCTTCAACCCTGTTTCACCCCCCGTCCACGCTTTTTGTGAACGCGAATATACGCGACGCGTTGATCGACGAGTACCTGCTCGATACGCGTCGGGATGCTTGGAGGCGAGGGATTTCATTTTTATTCAAATTGTCAGAACATTCGGTAATTGCGAGGCCGCGCGCTCGCGTTCTTCGCCTCGGTAATTAAACACTCGCTTCCTGTCGGGCGATGATGCTCTCTCTCTACCGCCGATGGCATGTATAATTCAATTTGATGCCAGGCGATGAAAAATTCTATGTTTAAATGAATATTTATCAAGTACATACCCGGGCGGACCGCACTCGCATATTCACCTCGCCATCCGTTAACGGTACGAGGGTGTCTCGCTCTATTTTTTCCTGCTCGGTCAGTCCCTTTTCGGCAGTACGGGATCTTGCGGGTAATACGAGACACAATTAGAACGCTGCATTACGGAACTCGCAATGTCCCTATTGTACCATATTACAACCAAACAGCACTACCATCACCCGTAAACTGTGCGAAAGCACAACGCATTGATATTGCGGCTGCACCCAATTGTATCGGTTCTATCAGCATCCCTACTCGCCTGCATTCAGGTTTACCGCGTGCGCACGATATTTTACGATAACAGCGGAACGATAGACGGCTAAATAATCGAAGTATTAGCGACAAAAGCGTTAAAGCGAAGTAATTGTGTCCGAAAGACTTGATGAAAATTAACATCGATGTGTCGATGAAAATTAGTGCCGCGCCCGCGGTATGCAAACAGGGGCACATGAGTAACAATAAGTAGCGTTCGTTACGCTTTTTAATCCGGCCAAACGAGTTGTCCGAATAATAACAGTTTAACGTGCCGCGCCCCCATCATTTTCGCCGTACATACCCACCGGCAACAAAAAGAAGAAGAAATTAGCCGACCGTTAGTTGCTAGTAGAAGCGCTCGCGAAATCTATAATGTTCGAGCGGAGTTTATTGTTAGAAGTAAATCGGTACCCTCTGGCACGGCCGCGTGATATGCGACCGCGTTAAATCGTTAACGATTATCTTAATCCCGTTCTGTGGCCTTCTCCTTCGCATTTACGTTAGTGCTTATACGTATATAAACATCGCAAATACGGCTACCTGCCGAAAGCCGTAAATCCCCCATGAATAATATTACACGATTTGCTACGGCCAATGCATACCTATCTGCGTATGGAAACTAATGCAAACGATTTCAATAGCGTCAATATACGAACCATTAGAGCGAATAAATTTAATCACGTTGCGGACTGCGGAAATGGTGCGTCGGATTTCGTGAACGATGCGATCGTAGATTGAAGCAGAGCACTTAGCTTCGTCTTCGTCTAACGTCTCTTACAGCAAACGAAACTGGGAAACAGTTCGCACGTGACATTAGCATCGATCGCGGATACGAGAAACGAGTCCTTAAACTTTAAAGTGCACGGACTTTGTGAACTCCTTGGAAGAGGGAGACTTTGAAGTGGAAGCAAAAAGGTAAAGTGTGCAGGGGCGTCCATCGAGACATAAAATGCTCGACTGAGATGTTATCAGTTCCTCTGCTAACAACTATCCTACACACTGTGTACAGGACGATATCCTTTTTCCCGACCTTCGGCGAACTTGCTTTTTTATCTTGTGCGGACGCTGTAAACATACAATAGATTCCGTAGCGTACAGATTTCGTCATGTACAGACTCTGTGTTGCCGGGAGATGGTGGATGAAGATATTGTAAATACAATACAACCGATATTACGGCTTTACTAAAATACAGTTACTTAAACACAATTAAAGGTTCGTATCGTATCGTATATGAAGATGAAAATAAATCTATAAACTATTGTTTACGATACGATCTATACTATAAGAAAGCATTTTACAAATGTTTACCGTCTTATCGTACTCAAGAGACACACTGTTCATTTCGTACCGGCGCACTTAGAAAATGTGAAGCCAACGACTCCGAATACTTGGACGAGACGCTATGGAAATGCACGTCTTATGCCTTCCAGACGGTCGCTCTTCCCAATTGAACCGTCCCTCGACAATAAGCGGACTCCGCAGAATGGAAGGTCCGCCATATACTTACAGACTGTACATTTGCAAATGTCCACACGAGCAGGAGCAACAATTTTCGGAGTGTATCTCCGAGGCAGAAGAGCCGGACTGCAGAAAACCGGCAACACCAGCGGAAGCGGATAATGAACGAATGCGGAAATTGGTAAATATCATAATGAGGTGGCTCGTTGGGCCTTTAATCGGCCGGCCAATTTATTAGCCGACGAAGGCGCGCGCGGAATTTATGCGCCCCGCACACTCGGCTCGTTTCATTTGTTAAGGCACAATCGAGCTCATCTAGCCTGAATCGAGAGTGCTAATTTCGTGCGAGCTGTTGCCGACGGAATGGATTGAACGAATCGTGAAATTACGTACACGCATCGCAAGCCACGCCAGATGCGCGCCGGTGGTCGTTTTGAGTATTAACGAAGTTACGAAATTAGGAACTGTAACGAGGTGGCTCAGCCACCATTTTGTCGGTCGGCCGGGTTCCAGTCGGGTGATTGGTCGTCCGACGACGCGCGTTTCGACCGCAACTTCACACGTATCGGTAACCAAATTTACGTAATTTATGCGGAATGTTCGCGCATGAACGACACTGCCCGCTGCGAGCTATGCGTGCCCTGTTAATGTTAGACTGAATTATTGAGAAGCCGTTATGATTTTTATCAATCGTTCGCAGCGCTCGTTCGCGGCAGAGTGCAACGACTGGTAGCGAGGGATGGAATTCAATTATATGAAGTGCGTACTACTGCTTCTCATTGATTCTAAATTGCAGATTCCCGGAATAGACGTTAATGAGCACGACCGTCGACATTAGTCAAATCTCGACATTACAATTTATAATGCAACGACAAACCTACCGCTATTTGATTTTCGGCATAATATCATCGTAAACAATTATAATAATTGTCTAACCAAAATTGCTGACTTCATCCGTGCATTTACCCTTCACCCTCGCGGATGTGGAGCTAATGTATTCAATTCCATCAGGATGGTTTAAACTGAATAAACTCGGAAATATGATTATTAACGGTGCATAGCTGAACGTATGCCCTATTGGTACGCACTAATTAAAATACAAAGTTACGAGGCTTTCCATGGATACAAACAATGCTCCCAATTTACGTTACGAAAAAAATACTAATCGATACCTTCAAAACTGAAAAGATTTTGCTTACATTTACCAATTAACTGTTTGTGAATTTAGCGCAATATGCTTTATGGTCACGATTCCCGATATTAACTAAAAATACGATGGGAAACTGGAAATTGGGACTGCTACTGAACACCCTACAGGATTTTATCTTTGAAACTGGTCACCAGCGAATAATTGGCCTTTAAAGAGGTGCACGTTGCAACCGCACATTCGCGTGCACGTATCGTTAGCTCCATTTAATTTGTTCAGATACGATCGGGCTTATCTAATCTGAATCGTGTCGACCGATTTCTTTCGAACCAGTGGACTTGGAACGGATCGAATGACTCCCACGATACTGTGCGTTTCTGCTCTTCGGCGGCTTTCGATACGTTACGCACAGGAAGCGCCAAGGAGACTAGCCAGAAGTGTTAGTTGTGGGATCACAGTGAAGCCGTAAAACTCCTTCAGACATGCTTCTATACATTCTAGAGAATGGGAAACCCATAATTATTTAGCTAGAAAGTTAAGGAAAAGTTATATCAATTACTGTAAGTGCAAAACGGTCATCGGGATATTGTCGAGAAATGACGAAAATGTTGAAGAGTTTTTCACCGCGGAACTATACCATTTTTGTCACCAGAAATGTTTTGTTTAGATGTCTCACTGTTATTTTACCCACTTTATAAAATTAAACACGGGAAATGCTTGCAGATATTTCTGGTTCGTCCGCATAGAGCGTACCGTTCACTACGGCTATCCCTGCATTGTGCCGTTAACAATGAATGTTTTCACTTATTTTGACATGAAAACATGCATGTTCGTACGTTCTGACGTTTACAATTGTTTATTTCATTTCTCTTCCGCTCTCGAGTTAACTGATTATGGTTTTATGATACAATTACATCGTACTTGTGAAATCATGGATGGGGCGATTAAACGTTAAGAGGATCAGCTGCCGGATAGATTTCTTGCCAATTACAAACTATATAATAACAGATCTCCGACGTAATTGACCGATCCTCGCGTTCACTTAACAGGGTGAAAATGATTCTGCCGAATCAAGATTGCACGTTTGGGTATGAACCGAACTGGTTTGCTCGTCGAAATCTTATCCGTGGCAACTGGTTTAACGACTCTGACGAAATATGCCTGGTAATGTTCCAGTCTGCCAACTTTCTCGGAGAAATTACCGTCTAGGGTGAATTCGCTCACACGCCGGCTAAAAAGTAGTAATCAATGCCCCACAGGTAATTATGCCAACTGCGCACGCGCAAATGATGTTATGAAGTCCGCGTGCGAGTATGAGTACGGATTGCATTAGTTGTGCCAAAACTGCGGTTTTCGGGGCAAATTGAATAAACGGTGTCACGTCCGCTGAAGTTTGCAATTACTAATTTCCTCGCCGCAATTTCGACCGCTGGATAGTTGATTTGCGTGACGTTAATAACGACACCGTGAAAGGTGACCGTGTCATATTCATGCACACAGTTCTGACATATAAATTATTTACTGGTGCTAACGGGAATACAGTCGGACTTGCCGTTTTGAAGCATGCGGAACGACTCTCGCAGCACATAAATACTTTATCACCTCTATTTCATTGGACCGATACGAAAAGTAGCCTCTAAATTATCTCACTCTCATGCAAACTGTATTATATCCAGACTCTAGGTACATCGCACACGCCGACTGCTAATAGCAGAGCCTCGTCATGCCAAACTTATGACTATCGAAACGCAGCATCCTGACGGGGCGCGGATCAAACGACTTCTGTCACAGAACGCAATCTCTCTCCATTGACGTTTGGTGAACGACCGCGTGTGTGTAACTAAGCCAACGTCGACGTAATTAGGAAATTTCATAAAGCGACTGCTCGTAGGAATTTCGCGGATATAGGCAGAGCAATGACCAGACGGCCGACGACGCCCACTTTGATCATTCCTAGACGGATCAACACGCGCGGCGCACGGTTCATTCGATTCATTTCATTTGCGCCGTTACAAATGACCTTATCCAATCTAAATTGCGGCCACCGGCGCGCACCGAACCGACGATTCCAGAATAGATTGGAGCCAACTTCTGCTTTGTCGCATACTCGTGCTGGCTGATACCTCGTAACTTACCGTTCGCTATACCGTGCCTTTCCGTTAATGACGGTGGTCTGGCTAATGGCCGTACACGAGGATTGGATGCCGATGGTTGAAGGTAATCAACGAGTAATCATATGTGACCAGCAATCATGCGCCGAAGAAGAGAATGAGATGTATGAGAGCGGCTCATTACGTGAATGATTGAAATAGTGTCGAAAATGACTTTGGACTCCACAGAGATCTCCAACGTGGAGACACATTCGATGAAAGTGGATAAGCTCACGTTTCTTATGTCACCATTGTTTTTTTTGCGTCGACGGAACGTGTCACGTAGTAAACGTCATAATTCGATTAAGGTCTGTCTCTGTGAGATGAAAGGGCACACGCTTCTTTCGTAAATTGTTACTTTACCATGAGAACACATTTCGAGAGTCATTCGTAATTACAAGCGTCCTCGGCACTGCTCAGTAATTACGACGCCTACGTCGAGGTTCAAGGTACGGAAGCTGAACGTTTCACTGTCGTTTGGCACGAAAGCACCGGCCGCCGCCGGTGGAATTATATCGCGTGCAACAAATTGGATGGCTGACTTAAAAGTTGCCAAGGATAACCAATTAGAATCAGCATCGCCAGATATCGGCGCATATCGCGCGGCGTACGTGATCATTATATGTGTTTAAAAATATGTCTAACGTGCATTCTTTATATATACATATACACCTGCATTTTTCCAACATATAAATACGTAAGCAATCGTAAATCTTAACTTTGAACCATCTCATGTTCGTCAATGGCAGCCATTTGTAGCAAATTGTGCAACGCTGTTAACATATTAATTGAACAATTCTCGCTGGATACGTTTCGTAACACTTGTCAAATCTTCTCGCCCTGAAAAATGGCACACGACACAGTGTACGCGATTGAAAGTCTGAGGCTGGTACTAGTAATATACTGCTTCAAACGAGCCTTACTCGGTACTCAGTACATCGTAGTGAGCTGTAAGCACGATTCAGCGTTCGTTTTCGTGACAGAATGGAAAGTGCAAGTGGTTCTTCCTTCATAAGTCATTACCTACCCTAAGATGTGCTACGTGCTGCGGCACAATGAAACGGACTCTCGTTCGAAGAGTATGCATATCAAAAGCGACGACCACGTTCTCAGAGAGATAATCGGGGCCGGAATATAAGTCGGACGCTGGGTTCGGAGTCGGGTCGATGGCAAATGGCGTGGATAATGCAGCTTACCCGCGAAAAGGCCAGGGCCAAGGACCCAAGGCGCAAGGTGCGCAATCCGATTAAAGGCAAATCGGATAAAGTGCGCGCGTAGCTCGACGTTGGTCGTGTAAAAAGGAGAGGAAAAAAATAAAGGGAAGAAGAGCAAACGCCGTACTTAAACACGTTGTCAGAAAGGGAACGATCGACGGTTATAAGATTTCTTGCATGGCCGGTATGCGAATTACTTTGGCTTTCCTTGACGTGAGTTACGGCCCGCTGTCTAGTGGAACGCAATCGCGTTGCAACCGGTAAATCGTATTATCGGGTAATTCCGTGTATGAGAGTACTTTAGGAAACTCAAGTTGATTGAGGAATTGAGGAACTACGTCTATTGATCAAACTTGATTCCTAATGCTAAGGATTTAAATAATACACGTCGAGCTGACCAATGTTGTGGATCGTTATTCGTCCCTACTTCTGTTATCTCTTGCATTAATTAGGTTATAATACGATTGCTTACCAACGTAATTGACCAGATTCGGTTTCTAACATATCGGTTATAAACGTTGAATGACCGGTCATTTTCATGAATATCGAAATGTGTCAAGGTAAATCGTCGTTTCATGCCCCAAGGAACCACGGGTTTTAATAAAACAAGAGATAATTTGTCTCATTTACTTCTAAAATACTGCTGCATATACTGGACACAGTAGCTGGTCCCAGCGAAGAAATTAATGACGAAAATTACGAGGATTTACGATGCCAATTTTTCCGTTCTTATTGAACTTCCCTTTTAACACATTACACGTCCGCACCTTAATTTACGCTTTTCCTCACGCGAGCTTTCGCCGATGCCGCTTAGTTACGCTCAACATGGAAACTCTCTAAATGTGTAAGACACGATTTTAACGAAACGCTACACTTTCCGACCGAACGTACTCATGTATTCGGTTCGTAACGACAGCAGAACCCGTAGAGACTGAGCACCATATCCAGTTAACAATTTGTTAACTCGATACGTCGCTGTTCTCAATGCACGCCCGTGCATACTCCGCTACGCGACTATGACTCCCCCGAATTTGCAATTCAACGAAGATCCCTTTTCGTATCGCCAAGATGGCAAGATGTAAAACAGCAAAATAGGTACAACTGTTGCAGTTCTCTGTTACAAGTCAAACTCTTCGCATACAAGTTCTCTTTGCCTAATTAAATAGTGACTCGATTACATATGCATCGCGTGAGTCGTCGTTGGTATACCATGTACATTTTCACAAAGTTTCTTCTACAGTTCTACACACACACACACACTCGAGCGCAACCATTGACGCAAACAACCGCGTTCACAATAGCAATTGAACGCATAGAACTTTATCGGGACGAAGCTTCACCCGAATTGATCCTGTTCAAGATAGGCCGATTGAAGCAAGAGCCGCTGAAACATCATACGACCATTATTCGACGTACAAGTAGAATGAGAAGTTGAGCTCGGCAAATCAGCCGCGACGAACAAAAGCTATCGCCTTCGACCATATCTATACTCACAGACACACCTTTCGCATACGAATCCGCGATACAAAGTAAGGCAAAGATAAAATCATATGTGACGCCATGCGTGGACAAAAGATAATTCTAAATGACAGGGACTGCATGAAATACGCTATTATTATACATGGTCTAGTCTAAGGTCCTCGCAATAATCCACCATTTCCCGTCTTCCACCGACTGTCCCCGAAGTTTGCCGACCCGCAATGTTTGCGACTGTCAGCGTTACAGGTTATCAATGGCCGAACATTAGGAAGCGAGCGCGCGTAGGGAAGGAAAACTTCGCGACGTGCCAAAACGTTGAATCATCCGTTCCGACACTCGTGGCTCGCGAGGCGCGTGCGATTTTCCGCGCGATGTGTTGCCTCTTTCGTTCCAAGTCAGCCACAATATCTCGCGACGTTATTGAGCACGAACGACGACTGCGCGACCTCCTTCCGCACGTTATCGTTCTTGCGCGCCTGGAAATAATGTAACGCGAGCGCGATATTTTTCACCGGGAAGATGTGAATGAACCGCGGTAATTATCATATTGGCTGGCGATTTGTTTTTATTGATATCGCAATGAGCAGGCGATACGGTGTGTGTTAAGTCAAGGCGGTTTCGTTCGGAATTCGCTCAGTTTCGGTGTGTTGGTCACTTAACTGGTTGCAGTGGAGATGATGCGAGGGACCTTTTATCAGGTCATATTTTATGGGAGTGATTAAATTTCATGGACGCTGAAGGCGTCGGTGTCGAGGTTTAGTCGCCGCGTGTTTAAGTTAGCATAAATTTCTATTTTACGACACGTATCTACATTTCAACACGTATCTATGGAAATTAGAATTTATTGCTTGTAATCAGTGCCGCATTTTGCGCAGTGATAACTGTGCAGATTCAACGAGAATTAAGTGCGATTCAGTCGCGGGAAAATATCTCGATAATTTCGGCATCAAACAACGCATACAAAGGTTTAGACGACATTATCATTCGTCAGATGGTACAATATTGCTTCTCCGTATTGCTTCCCAGCAGTACCATAATAGTAAATGAAGTACCCGTCGCGCGATGAAATCACACCACTCATGAGCGAACCATATTACACCTATAGTAATACCGTAAAACGGTGAAAGATCGCGTAAAAATATAAACTTTTTAAATGACGACCTACCCAACGTTATCACCGGAGTCACGTCTACGTTTCTCCTTCCGTCGCACGCTCGCGCCATTTCAAATATACTCCTTAAATTATGGAAAATCATGCATAATTCCGTCCACGGAAAGAACTTAAATTAACCGCACCCCGTGTATTTATATCCGCGCCGCATGAAAGTTATCACTAAAATTACGGCTACATGCTTAAGTATCTTAAAATTATACCTGCAGCTCGTACACACTTTCACACATATTCCCTGAACTATGATTCTATTTATGAGAGCGACTTAAATTGGCCACGTTGCGCTTATCTGTGTCTGGGCTAGTGAAAAGTGCGGTACACGTAAGGTATTTAGATACGAGGCACATGTGGCACGAGGCCAAGCAATTTTGCACGACGCATTACTGCTTAGACTGCGCAATTATTTTCCGAACCCGCCACGTACCAGGCCGCGCAATCTTCTTACGGAAGAAGGTCGAAGACGTGACCGTCTGGTGGTCTTATGGTGGATCTATCTGCATACGTATCAGACCAGGAAGTTTGTGCGAAGTTCACGAAAGAACAGTGACCGTAGTTGTTCTACAGTCGCGCGACCTTCGAGCTTGTCGCGACTACATAGAAGAATGTAGAGCCCAAGGTGTATCGATTCCATCTCTACCATGTGCGAGCTAACCGTGTGTTGCAGTACATACATGCATTCACAAGACCATCGCGGATAGTCCGCAAATTCTCAATTTGCGAAAGAATCACGTATCGCTGCTGAGCCGCTGAGGTAGGAAATTATCTCAATTTGCCGCAATCTCAATTTCCAGCAACACCCCAAGTGTTCTGGTATGCCGTATGGATGTAAATTGGACATTGATCGGTACATTTAATACGTGCCCGATTAGTATTTCGACGTGCCCGTGGATTGTTGAAGCTTGTTCGGAAATAGTCCGTGCTCTTTACGATATAACGACGATCGTGCGATACGTCAATTTTGATATCAGTAAGAACTAGCACGTACAGCGACTGGGCACGGTGCCAGCTTCTTTATAGGACCGGTCCTCCTTTATAATTTCCTTCTCGAAACTGGTCTTAGAATATGTAAAGACGTTGGAGACACAGTTATTAAGTACAAATAGCTGGATAATTTTACGACATCCTGGTTCGATCAATGTTTAATGGCCTATGACAAACGTCTTTTTCGCTGGACTGAGACATAAGTACTAATTACTGTTTGAAGTTTGAATAATAAAATATCGAGAATGATTTCCTACGCACGCACTTGACAAGTAACAGTTTCGTCACCCATGCATTTGACGTTTCCCGCCAACTGTCTGCTTCAACATATATCTCAAACCAAGACACATTTGATATAACCTGCAGTCAGTCAATAGATTCATACATCAACGACCCATTAGCAAGGGTTTACGACGCGGCCGTATCGCTGCTATTCGAGACGCATTACTGCAGCGACACAAAATGTGTCGCAAAGGACGTTCACGACAAACAGCAAATTTGCTCGCCGTGCGCGCTCGCACCCGCAACAAGGGAGAACAATGTTCGCCAGTGTCTTTACAGGCCTGACAAAGCGTAGAAACTCGGGCGTTCGCGGGTCCGCGACGGAGAAAAAGAACCAGTCCCACACAACAGGCTTTCAGACATCGCACTTTTATTTGAACCCGCATCGAAGCTCCTGCGCACGAACCATGCAACCCGCCCTTAACGTCGCCTCTATTGTTCCGCCCCAGCGTCATTGTACCTATAAATAAGTGTGAACGCCCGCTACATCGGGCTGACGTTAGACTCCGACGAAAAAATATAAACGCCGGGGACCACATGCGTCGTGCTACGTCGTATAACGTCGTATTGGGCGTCATTAAGATACATATACCCTCGACGCGTTTTTCCTTATCGGTCGCGCTGTTTTCCTGGCGCGATAACGTTGAATAAATTTCCGACGTCGACGGCGAATCGCAGTTCAGCCCGCAGAAATACGCTGGCGAGATTTCGCACGCGATAAGGTACCGGTCGTGTCATTTTAAGAATAAGATTGAGCGGTGGCGAGAGTGTCTTAATATGATGAAATATTTCATTCAACTCAATTTCATTACTTTTGTAATTGTAAGTTGTATTGTGGTCGAATAGTTTGTAACACAACGAAGGAATATAAACGACGAGTAACAAGAGCAACGTAATGAGATCCGAACGCATCGTGTACACTCTGAACCCGGAGCCTCAACATTGAAGTCTGAACCGTTTCAGCTGGCAACCGCGAATTATCTCGATGATTCACGTACTTTGTCGAGAACGTCTTTAGGACAGTTTACCGGGCTATCAAGACCGGTATAATGGAGGGTTCGCCCGAGCGAAACGACGAAGTCGGACGACGACCTGTTCCGCGCGATTCCCCGGTCGACGATATTTTAATTCGTCCATTATTACGCTGGTGCGCGCGAACAAGCGAATCGTCGACGCCGTTTCGGCATTTATTATGCATGCGGGGGGCGAGGGATTTTTCACTAAGAAGCGTATCCGCCGGCGCTCACAGCCGACATTTGCCTAAGAAACAAGTTCTCCGCAGCGAGCCCCGAAGGTAACAACCCGTTTCGCGGGATTCCGCCGACGTCACGGACCTTTCCTCCGAACGAGCATGCACCCGAAACCACCTTATTCGTGTGCGCTTACACACTCGCACGGGTCGGATAGGTGGTACCGAAAGCAGCGCGATAAACCGCCGAGCGCACCATCCTCTTTGGAAAATGTGCCAACGCAAGACAGCAAGAGTAATATTCGCATACCAGCCGAGCCTCTTGCTCGCTCCAGGAATTTCCACATTAGCCCAACTTCCGTCGGCGTCGGCCGTCTTCCGCGCTCGCCGAGCAATTCTCTAAACAAGCGTCCGTGAAAACTCGGCGCGGCCATGGCGCTCGAGTGGGACCTGAAATGGAGTCGCCGAGCTCTCGGGCAAGTTTCGGCGAGGGACGAGTCTGCGCGCCGATTGACATTGGCCGCTTTGTCGGCGTCGTGACTTGCGATCAAATTGGATTACGCTGGATTGCGAGCGAGTCGAATTTCCCTTCTGTCCGTTCGGAGCGGCGCGGACGCGGCGTCCGGGCAAAGACGGAGTCTGCCGTTGGAGAGGTACCGACGCTCGCTTAATTCCAATACCTACCTACCTCCGGAGGACTCCTCGTCGGAAGACCTCGCAGGCGGAAACGCGATTACGTGACGGGGCATTCGCGTGTAAGAGAGAACTTTTGCTAACGCCCGTGGCGCAACGACCTTTTTATACGGACCCTGGCAGTTACGCACATTTTTGCCAACGACGCGCGTCGTATAGCGTGGAACGGCGAATGCATGACCGGCCGAGGCCGACGGTGCGTTCGCGGGGCGTTGCACGGCGGAAAGTGTTTAACCATGTAAAAGCACCGACGGATATTAGCCGGCCAAAGAAAATGGCACGCCGCCAGGCGGCAGCCAATATATTTCGAAAGGTCGACATTGTAGCTCTTGCCAAAATGGGCGTTGAGTAAATCAGAAAGGCTAATTTTACTATTGCGCGGCACGGAAGAAGTTGCCGTCAAAAGTTTTACGAGAGCCGATACCTTTGGCAGGAACCGCTCCTAACGTGCTCCCTTCCTTTCTCTCCGCAGAACCCAGCGAGACGCGTTCGCGCGAGCGAGTCTCTCGTCCTAGAGAGCTTTGACTGGGGTGAAGGAGAGGGGGTGGAAAAGTTCTCGTGAAAAACATGACGCGGCGTGCTTACGCATTCGCGGGAGAAAGTGCTTCGCCGCGTAATTTTTCTTCCGAGACTGCAATGTCATAAGTGCTCGCCACAGATGCAAACCCGTTCTGCAGGGTGAAATAATGTCATAGGCACATACGTCACCGGTACATATGTGCACCGTATGATGGAAGAGCACGAGAAAACGATATTTATCAAGCTATTGCAACCGGTTACGCGTTCATGATATATGCGCGGGTTTCTTGTATCATAGTATCTTTCGCCCGTAACATTTTTCAGCCGGAATCCTACCGGTAACACTCGCCTTTTTTCTCGACTGAACTTTGTTGGAACGGTAGACCCAGACTGAAGGGGAAGGCAAAGATGAAGCAATTCGTAAGAGCAAGTACACGTGTAATGTGGGCAATTAACATTTTCATGGAGCGCGGAAAACGCACGTTGTACATGCATATAATACGGAAGGGACGAAAGTTTCTTGCGGAGCCATATTATAAAACTCTCCGGAAGTGTAAAGTCTAACAGGAGTACGGCACGACTTTGTATCAGGCTATGCAAACAGGGTTCCGGAGGCTAGAGCTCAAACTCCACTTCTTCTAACTGCTTCGTTGAGGATTCCTACGTTTGGCATCCGAGATAAAAGAAGGACCACTCCAAACACTCTGAACGGCACATTCTACATTCAGAACGACGCATAAGAATGGCTTTAATTAGACGCTGGAAACAAGAGAACGAAAAATCTATTATATCTATGTACATATAAAGACACTTAACGACTTACGAATCGTAGCTTGAGATTTGATCACACAAAATTTAATATAAATGCAGTGTATATGATAAATAACCGACCGTAAGACTGGACATTGTGGAAAATCTTGGGAAAACTCATGGGAATGTTAGGTCTAATAAAGACCTCCGCTGACTTGGTGTGAAAACACATGAAAATAAGCAACTTCAAGGCTACGCATTCAGGGGAGCACGCAACCAGATGCGCTCCTCCTTTTCTAATCCTACATTTGGTGCCCAAACTGAACAACCTCGACCACACGCAGCGGCACATTGTTCCCTGGATGACAAACAAGCACATACACGTGTAGAAAATCCCTAATTACGGACGACCAGGAAAAGAATGTGGAAAAGAACAAAGGCTCGGGTTAAATCGGCCGAAGACGATCGACCATGGAAAGGGAGTAACGAAAATAACGTAGACAGTCACGAAAGTGGAATGACCAGAAGAGACATCGATCGGCTTAATGGTAGGGGCGCGAGAGTTATTACACTCATCGTGAGTTTCGTGTTTGGGTTCCTGCTCAACAAGGTCGAACGTCCTTTCCCCTTTGTGGAATATTTTTACACGGTTTGCGGCTATATTCGACGCTCATGCTACACATTACCGTTAGCAACGCATTCGTTCACGGAACTGACAACGCAACCGCATTCGTGTATAACAAAGATGGCCAAAAAGTATTTTTAACTGTGTAACACAACACTGCCTGAACAATACCTATTCCACACACGCCCTTATTAAACTCGGTAAAATATTGTCAATAATCGACAAACGTTATCATCATAATTTAATAAACAGTTTAATATTGCCTTTGATGCACGTATTTGACCTCGGGTGTTTATATTCGATATATATGTAATATGCGCTGGTCTTTCATGCACTCCCGTGTTGATAAAATACGTAGAGGGGGATGCCAGCGAATATTTATCGGCGTCATTTACGATACGCGCATATTTTTGACAAATATATACGGTCCATGCGTGGGTGACGTTGGCGCTGCCGAGTTATTTAACGATTTTAACGTATGAGAATCGAAAGCTGCGTATAAAGCGTTAACGCGGCCAGTAATCGCACTTAATCAGGCATAAATATTATAACGCAACACGGACGGGGCTGATGCTCCCGATCGTTATAAACATGTTTTTCATATTCGAAATTGTAACGTAGCATGCGCCACACGCCCGACCAATACCACGGCATACTTTACGCCATGCCTTACGCCTTACGGCGAAGAAGCGAGGTACCTTATTCCGTATAATTACAATACAATACCGAATACGCCTTTAGCAGAGCGAAGTCATTAATTTCGCGGCTCTTAATATGCCTCGGCGTGCATGGGTGAGCGTGCCTAGCCATTCATAAGCGCGAGTATACATTGGCTCACTGAACGCGCTGGCACGAAGCCAGAGGTTTCCGATACGTACGAAGAAAATTGGACTTTCTTGCCAAGCAAAATAGATACCGCATTAATTATGCAGTTAATCCGACTGTTTCAAACATCCCCCAACCTCCTGACTCTTTGTATCGAAGAAAGAACGTTTTCCTGAGGCTTTATCACGCCTGCCAAAACGGTCGGAAAGAAAACTCCCCGCTAAGCTGTACTCCCGTCTCGGAACTTCGACGTCAAACATAATTTAAATAACGCTCTTAGACTCCCGTTACGGATCGTTTTCGTAGTCGTTCTGTTTCCACGACTGTCCACAGACCGAAGCCGCATTCCGCTACGATCCGAATGCCGAGTGATATATACGCGAGTACGGGGATACGAAATAAAATGTCCTAGTCATGCTAATACGTCGCGCTGCTAGCCAGCTAGAAAATGCGCCGATAGCAGCGTTCTATTTCGGCAGCATAAAAACCCGCGCAATTTGCACAGTACGTTTAGCGGACACGCGATCGAGTACATTTGCATTGCACGCCGCGCGATATCGCGCCATCGAAAGCTTCGCCGTCCCGTGCCGCCTTCTGCCTATTTAGCTATGCACAACAAAAATAACAATTGTATACGTAGGTATATACGTCCTATTGTCGATTCGATTCGCTTCGTCCGTCGCGTTGCACAGCCGACCTTTTGCAGCACGTTGCGCTCGATCACGCAAGCGCGACCAATGCTAAGCCCATAGGCAGAAAAAGGCCGAGCTCGACTCTCTGTACTCTCTCCTCTCGTTCTCTTCCGCTTCGTGTCCCTTCCATCGACGAGTCGTCGTTCGGAGCGTTAGAAAACGAAGATCGCCGTTACCCCCGTGTTCGCAATCACACTCCCGCATAATTGCGACACCGCGATCCCATAGTGTCGGTCGGGAACGAGCTCACGGAGGACGGTGTACCCATCGAAAAAACACAAGGTGTACACGTTAAATCACCGAAAAGAAATGGCTCGCACTGTCTCTCGATACGTTACATGAGATTGGGATATCTACGGTCGCGGCTCTCTTGATCCTCCGCTCTCTCTCTCCCCGATCGTTCCCAATAAATTTCACCACAATACTCGTGGATCGTAAATAAAGCGGGTAGCCAGCCCCTGCCCAACCGAGAAACCGGTCCTCGCTTTCGAGGCATACACGCACCTCGTGCACATTGCCCGGCATAAATAAGGACAACTGTATTTTATTTTCGACACTTCCCGGAACATCCCGATGCAATTACGCGGCTGATAAAAGTGCCAGTGGCATAGGACACGGACCGAGATTCACACTCAGTGGTCCCGGCTGTGCAATTAAGGCGAGGCCTGTAATTCGGCCGCAGTTTTTTTAGCCATAGGCCAAACGGTGTCGTCGTTGGATCTTCAGGGCTGCAGTGCAAACAAAGAAAGTTGCGCAATCGTCGTTAAGGAAGCGGTGGGCAAATATGAGGGCGAAGTTCAAGGGTAATTCAATTTGGATGAAATCGAAGGAGACGCGACGTGACGTCTGAGGGTGGCTTCCGCGTATCACGCGAAGTACATTCAATATTCAGAATCCACGTTTCGGCTGCTTCTAGGGTAGACTGCAGGTCGGAATTTGCGGATAGTGATCAAAAACAATCGATATCGCTCAAATATATATGGTGGTAACTATTAATGTCAACGTCGCGTTTGGTACTACGAGGCTTATCAATTCTAAGACTTGTTTCTCAGGCGTATTTTTGTACATCGCGATTGGTGCAAACGTATTCGTCGACCTTTTAAAAGACTTTAAAGAGTTTCGTCTCGTAGCGACAAATAACCTCAAACCTCACAGAGATTAAACTCGGATCAAACTCGTAGCCAGTTCTCAAAGTTTTTCAATTCTTTCGACACCCTTTCAAATCCTAACTTCCACTCGAGTCCCAAATAGACGACTAGATGACTATCGTCGCTACGATCAGAGTCCTGTTTATTCGTTATATCTTTCAACCGTGCGAACAAGAATGTTCGATAGTAAAGAAAGCCTTTAACGAGTACATGAGTCACGAGTACTTTGGCCTGAGCATCGTAATTGTAAATAGGAGAGATGACAGGCTCAAGACGAAAGCTCGGAAGGAGAGAAACAATTTAGTAGAGAGTAGACGATAACGATGATATAATCCGTAGCAAAATGGAGTGTATAAACGTTGTCTCCCGACATGGTCTTTGAAGAGATCGCGGTATTTGACGTCGTTAAGCCAGTGCGCTCCTTTAAGTCAATCAAAATCTCTACAAGGCAGAAGCTACCTACGATAGGAATCGTCCTAGCGTGCGCAATTAAACGGTTCATGAATAACGCACCGGTCGCACTTTGTTCGATCAGTTTGTGCAATTACCGATCGGACGAACCGATTAACGTCCTTGATGATGCATCGCTGAGTGAGCGAAATGACCGATCGTTACGTACTATTCTTTCGCCTGGCGCTTCGATGCTGCATGTTCGACGCTCGAATTGTTCGCAGAACGTTTGGTTTTGGCAACAACAACCGCTACGAACAATAGTCACTGCCGCAGGCTTAATTGCTACCTTTTGGATGACGTTTGAGTATAATTACATCTTCGAACAATGAGGCGTAATATCTCTGTATGATAGGAAGAATGTTATTGTGAGTGCAGTGAAGTATGTCTATACTTTGGATTTTGCACACGAGACTCTTCTGTGATTTTGTCTCTTTCAGTACAAAATTTAATTAATATTCTTGCCAATGTAATCTCTCCGTTCGCAACCATTTCCGCATATACACGTTTGAAAAGCAGCGACGCTTAGTACGGAAGAATTGACCACGGTCGAAATGGAAGTGCACGGAAGCCGCGAGATGAAGCCCCTTTGTATTCGCGTCTGGAATATGCCGCAGACTCTATATTGTACGCACTTTACTTCCCCGATGTGTCAAATACCACTTGCGCCGCGTGTACTGCGTACCGTACGTAATGTACATTTGGCTCGTGCGGCAGATATTGCCGGCGCCACGTTACGTAACGAAAATTTTCACCTCGCTTACACAACATTTCTAACTTTGTGACGCGACGTCTTTGATAAATGCGCGGAATATTGCAAATTTCGCGCCTCGCGTATATTTTAACCTCTCTCAACGTCGATATCGTTATCAATCGGAACCGAAGTCGACGGAGCTCGCGATAACCAAAGTGACCGCAACGAACATGACGGGCACACTGCCAGAAAGCGAAATCGTAACAGTAACACGCCGAGTGGTGGGGGCCATGCATGTGATATGTGACAGGTGTCACAGTTGAACGTCGCGAAAGACGCTCGCAGACACGGCACGCACACACTTACCGCATGCCCCCACCACTCGGCGTGTTACTGTTACGATCTCGGTTTCTGGCATCACTGGCACATACGCGGGGTAGTAGCAGAACAATCTACGAATCGTTTCGTGCTTTGGCGATCGGCAATTTCGCACGTCCGCTTTGCGGACTATCTACGTGACTACCCTCGTTACGAGCGCACGGTTGTTCTAGTTGTGCCTATTGTGCCATCGTGTTTTGAACGACGCCCGAAACGACGCTTTGGGCGTAGTGCCTAAGTGCAAAGACAGAGAGAGGGAGATGTAGAGTGCGCGGGAAAGAGACAGAGAGGGAAGAGAAAGATAGACTAGCAAGGTAAACGATTACAACCGGCGTTACGCGACACATTAGCCCCTGGCAGTTGGTACTTTGGGTTTAGTTGGGACACTTCGGTTTCTGCCGTTCGCCCCAAATTACTTCGTCAATTTTGCATTGTGTCGCGAGACAGCCGGGACCGCCGTGCGCACTCTGACTCCAACATAAACGAGAGTGCCCGAAACACACATCCATACACCCACACACCATCACGCACGCGACATTTCTCTTGGCGCGCGGGCAATCCCGCGTAATGGATAGTGTTCGCGGCCATTAGAGCTACTAATTTTCTAAAGCTCTTAATGCACGAACAACGAACGGCGGAAGATACGCTCCGTCAGAGGCACGCAATTTATCGAGCCGCGGAGAGATTCCTGCGGCGACCTTGCGAGTGCCGAATAAATAAGGACGCCATTAACATCTTATCTTCGAAAAAGTGATGTTCGAGTAAAATCGTCCTCAGCGCAGGCTGGACTCGTCGTCGCGACAGAAGAGCTCATCCTCGGCCGAGCATTCATTGCCATTCGGCGAGCGTCGCGAAGTTCTAGGCTACACGTATCGCGTGCGAGTAGATCTCGAAAACTCGAAAGCAGAAGAAACATGCTAGCTCAAACGTTCCCCTTAAGCCGCGCGGAAAAAGATACGTCCATTGAATGCGAGGATCGCTCGCAGCATCGCAACCCCGGCGAAAGATGCTCTTACCATTGGAATCGATCTCGGTGCGCAGGCTATCGGACCGTGTCATACTCGGTTACCCCGATATCGGACGCTAGCCGCGGCCATACACGTAAGCCTTCCTGGATTGATAACAATCGACCGGTCAGCTTCGCAAATCATTCGGCTGTGGGATTATCGAGACAGACAGAAGGGCGTGTATACCTCGCCCCGGCGTAGCTGAAACGGAAGAAGAAAAAGGCTGATCGGAAAGGAGTACGGCGGGGTGCGGATTTCTCGGAAGCCGCGGTCGAGAAAGTAAGTGCGGTGCGCCCGTCAATGGCGTAACAGCACGAAAGGGAACGATTTCGTTGTGCAAACTGATCTAACAAGTCTGAAGCTATTGATGGTGTCGGGCACAACGCGCCTTCCACCTCCGTAAGCGAAGTCTGGTCATTGTTAAGGAAATTATGTAAGCGCTCGACTGCTGCGGGTCCTTTCTAATGGCTCTGAGAACCGTTAATAGTTGTCGAATTATACGTTTTCTCGTTGTCGGCGTGGCCGAACTGATAGTTGACATTGACACTATGCAATTCTATTTTCCTGCTAATGCACTTCTATCGATGGAAACAATTTGTGCTTGCAGGTACGATATGATAATGGCATTCCGGTGTACAATGCACTCTTGAATGAGTTAATACCGGTTTGAGGGGATGAGCACTCCATAAAACCGCTGCCACGACCCTGCATATACGTGCCTCTCGGAGAGATAAGCATCTCTTAACCACTACTGCAAATCATACTGTCGCGAGATAATCGAGCGGACAAGGAAAACATATGTTCTTCTGCAAAGACAAAAGAGAGCAACAAATTAAGTTAAAAGTGACCCGAAACACACGCATCAATATGATTTATCTGTTGTAACGTAAAAACCGAAACCCAAGCATTTTGAGCGCGTAAATCTGTTCAGATGGATCGTAAGGCGCTTAACACAACTCGGATGGAAGGAACGTGCGATAATGTCTATCTACCGTGGCAGTGTGCACAAGCCTCTTGCAACCGATAAGAATCGACTGGTGAAACTGGTTATCTATACCGATAAAAAAATGTACGGTCGAGCTGGATCGAAGTCACGGAAGGACGTACAGGGGCTAATTGTAAGAAAAAGGAATGTAGCAATGTTTCTAAGTGGCGCGGGAAGTTGCGGAAAATATACCTCGTTGATAAAATTGAGGGTGATAAAGTTTGGAAGAGCAAAAGGTAGCATGGCAAGAATCAACGGAAGCGCTGAGTGAGCAGAAGGTTGCCGTCTTTAAATTGATGCTTATCAAAACTGATTAAAAAGCCGTAAATGGCAGAAGCGATTGAGGAAATTGTCGAGCATCGACGATATTTATAATAAAATTCATAATATCGTTCACACATTTTCATTTTGTATTTTTATGCAAAAAATGATAGGAATAGTGCAATTTATCTAGAACGTATGAGACCACGGTTTCTCGCGTTTCTTTTATCAAAATACGTCCATACCCAATTTCCTGGTTGTCCGAATGTCGTTTCGCGAAAGTTTATCTTATCCCAAAAGTTCGGGGGGCAATATCCTCGTTCATACCTACGCGTAAACCTTGGACCTTAATAAACGTACCAAAACTCCCTTCTATTTACGAACCACGAATTCCACCCGCGTTCCAAGTGTATCCCTTCATGTCCATTCCGAAGCCGCCTGACCAATGGGAAAAGCAACGAACCTTTCGTTACGTCGAAAATGACATCGATATGAAGCTGTAAACGAGATCCACGATTTAAAACTCATCTTACTGAACATCATCCGGAGTCATTGTTCCAACTATACAGTATCTACTCAACAAACTTTAAAATGGGTTATAGGCACAATAAGTTCTCCTCTCATCAACTTACCGGTCAATAATTTATCCACGAAGTTCGCGCGACTACTACTCCAAAATACATGATCCCAATAGCGAACGAATACTACACAAAATGCTGCCAGCGACTGTTTCGATCACTAAACTGCGCAGTCGTAGGAATCTTTAATATGATCTAACTCGACTGCATTTACGACTAATACTTGACCGTGATGTCCAATACTGTGCGCGTCGAGTTATCCGTCATATCGCATTGCATTCCGTCCACGACTCCCGGTGTTCTCTAATTAACGTGCGCCGAAACGCATTTTCAAATGTTGGCAATTAAATTGGTCGTTACACGCTCGTTACCGGAGTACCAATTATAATGTCAATTAAAGTGCGCAGTTTCAACGTTGCTTGCCCGGTTCCGCTTTTACCGTGACGCGTGCCCTTTGCGTGTACGCATCGTTAATGCGCGCCCAACGTGGAAAATTTCCGCGAACCGAGCCGTTTTAATTGCTCAAACGGCTGTCAGAAATCCGAGACGAAAGCAGTGGAAAGCGGGTGGTCGAGGGCGAGAGAATTTGTTTCGGTACTTCTCGCGTAACTGTTTGCGCCGAACTAAACAAAGGATTCTCTGTGCCGCTTAAGATTGAACCTTTCGATATCGTTGAATATTTGCGAGAATAAGCTATTCACGCTGCATAATGTGCCAAGTATACCTGTGAATTGAAATCGTCGCGCACGATTTATTCGGTAATAAGCTAAATGCTAAATGGTCGCCTGTAATGGTACTTAATACCTTCCTTTCACCTTGTAAGACTTCTGAACGCGTAGACCTGTGTTAACATGCTGCAGGTGTCTTGACATTTTGCGACGCAGACCTGTTACTTATCAAATTACGAATCCTTCAATACCTGTAATAGGTTTATACGTTACGGCGTTTATTTACTCGGTAAGAACTTGAAAATATAGTGTCGAGGCAGTTTCGAATAATATACGACGAAGCTAGTAGAATACGTTCGTTAACATATCAGTTTTTTCAGACCTTATTAATCGAAAATACGTTTCCTGTCACATCTGCACTTATTGCAAATCAATTTTCCAACATGCGTCACAAAATACATGGACAACATCAAACGCGTGCAGTCCACGATATTCCTTATTGAAATACCACAAAAGTCATCTCTCCACTTGTTCCATCCACCCTTCATAGAATTTCTCGCAAATACACGCCACCGTGTGCAAATTTCGCGAACGAACCAAAAACAAAATAAAAAAACGCATCGCCCACCCAGTTTCATTTTGCTTGACAAGCAACCAGCTTTTTCAAAGAACTTCATAAAAAGTCAATTTGCCCTGCGCGAAGATACGTGCGCAACGCATAATAGAGATTACCCCTGGAGAGCTTCATCGGCGAGCGATGAGGGAATATAATAAAGCGAGAGAAGCAGAAAGTACGTGCCGAAATTCGCGAACGCCCGCTGATTGTGAACTTCCAATGATGCCGACTGTCTGCGTGGGCGGTGCAGTGCGTACGCACCGTTATGCACCAAAGGTACGCGTGAGCCGAGAGTGCGCTTGAATTCCGGGCAATCAAAATATTGTTCCCGGTCAGCAACGGAACCTGGCGCGAGTCGTTTCGCAAGTGGAACGGAAGCGGCGCGGATCCCTATCGCCACGGAGACGGAAATTTATTCGGGTATGGCCTTTCAGCGGAAATGTTTTGCGAGCACTTGAGAAACCAATCAACCGTTTCCCAACTCGTCGACGTGTGTTACCCCGGGGCCGGAGAACCAATCTACTCTGATCCCGGAGTCGGGCGAGTTTGCGGGCGAGATGGCGAGACGTACGTATACGACGAATCATCGCTCTAAGACCGGTTCTCGAGAGCACTTACGTAATCGGCCCGATAGGCGGGCAGGAACAGTAAAATAAGACGCGATACGTGCAATCGGTCAGCGATTTACCCGCACTCTTGGCCGCGGACGATCCCGCGGCAGCATGGACTCGGACGGGACTCGCGTAATGTGCGGCTGGAACGATAAGCGACGCGCTCTAACTAAGGGGCACTAGTTATTATCGTCGTGCTAATGGTCGCGCGGCGATGATTGACTGGGTCGTTTTAAGCGTACGGTTTATGTCAACGCAGCTGGCCTATAGAAAGTAGCCTGATATGAGTGTGGATTTTTCTTCGTTTATATCAGTGGGTATGCTGTGAGGTAGATGCACTGGCCTCCGTGCTATCTCGTGTCGAGTAGCAGATGAGTGGGGCGATGGGAAGGTAATTTTCGCAGAGCCAATGGCTTTGATGGACTCAATTGACCAAAGAGAGCGTCAGAAGCAAACAGATGGAGAGAGAGCGGGTATCGGTGAATCAAGATTCCGGTAATCTAATTAACTAATAAGAAGAGCTTAACTGTTCCATTATGGGACGATAATGCTGACACGTATCATGTCATCTTATCGGCGGCTCTATCATCACTTCGATGATGGTTTCGGGACCGGAATATTCAAGCTGCCTCGATAATGTAGTCGCTGAGTATGTATACGCAGGCTGATAGCTTCCATAATTTTGGTTTACCTTAGTCGAGCGGCAGATCCTTCATAAACAATGAATGAATAATGCATAAATTGTTACGAGGTCTCACGGCATCATAGACACTGGGGAGAATTATTCGCCGCCTGTTCGTCAAAACAGATTCGTGAAGCCGGCAGGATCAGAATTTCTCCGTAAATTATCGTTGGCAAAAATTCATCTCTCAATCGTGCACTATATTTTCCGATGAGACTAGCAAAAAAGTGATTGAATAGAATACAGAGCGATCGAATAGAAACCCGTAAAGCTACCCTGCGTAAAAACCAGGGGGTCCCGTGCTTGACAAAAACTAGTAGAATCGCTCGCGTACGGTTTCGTCTGCTAGACTGTTTCATCGATCGGGTGCGAAATTCACGACGAGCTCGAAAGCCGCGCGCATAAATCGGGGTTTGCATCGACAGTAAAATCCTGCGTACATCGAGCTAAGAGAAAAGGGTGCGGAGGGGGCGAGGCGAGCAGGAAGCGAGAGATAGGCATGGACGTAGAGACACAGTAACGTGTTAAAATTGTGGTCGATGTTACCTAAAGCCTGATTAAAATTGACATCGTTAAATCACTCTCTCCCTCCCTCCCTCTCTCTCTCTCTCTCTCTCTCTCTCTCTCTCTCTGTCTCTCTCAAAGCTTTTCCTCCCCGCCTGCTCGCGGATTGCCACTGGATTACTTCGATTTTTCACGAAAATAAACACTGCTATCTGACGCTTATATCTTGATCCGATATTGTACCGAATCGATACCATGGAGGCCACTTTCGAGCGGGTGCGTCCGTGACGTATGCGCCGGCTAGCTGCCATTTTACAACTGCGTTTTCTATCCAGGAATAGAAAAAAGAAAAAAACAAAATTTGTCCAGTTCGGTGGAAGCAGAAATGGACGAAATTTTTACTAGGCACGTTCGACGTCTGATTAATGGAACACTGCGTGATGTACATTTAAATATTGATATGTGTTGCTTCTGGCGCAGGTAAACGTAGCATTTCCTTAGGAAGACGATATATACAAGATGTATCAAGTGAGGCATGACAGTCAATATTGAAAATTGAAGCATAAGCTTCCGCATCAGCGTCACCCAACATGTATTTGGCTTGGAGCTTGCGTATACACGTTATGCAATACACTCGACTGAAAGGAACAGGATACAGTAAATCGACGGTGGGCATCCCTATTCCCTAAGGAAACAATTAATGTCGAATTTGTCACGTGCATTTCGGTCGGGGTGAGTGTATATACATTCATTCTCAGCGGCAGTATATATATATATTGAGGCAATCAGCCCTTCTCCGTAGGTTGCACGACGCCTCTCGCACAACGACCAAGTACGAAACCGCGGCGGAGCGTTAACCAGCTACGTGTTCGTAGGCAGTGGTTTATCCCGCGATCAAAGCCGGATTTTCTCGAAGGTTCCGTGAGCGCCCAGCGAGCGGAGCGGCTAAATCGAATCGTCACGGCATGAAATTCGCTTATACCGAGTCACGCGATTTGCCGATGAAAATCATCAGCGTCGAGAGCCGATGCAATTAAGTGCCGTTTCCCTTGGCCGGTGGGCGATTAAAATCCGATTTTCAAGGTTACGGCGAACTCGGGAAGAAGAAAGGGCGTGGAAAGAACGAGGTAGGATGGAGACGGAGATCAATAGAAGGAAAACAGAGAGGAAGAGGTCATGGAAATAGGAGAACACAATAGGGGTTAAGTAGAAGAAAGAAGGAAAATAAATATATGTCTGTTTGAGAGAGAGAGAGAAAGAGAAAATGATCGTGGTCAGTGGAAAAACGGAGATAACAAGGAAAACGAGGAGCATGGAGTGAGGGAGCCCAAGGGAAGACGCTGATACAGGAGGCGAAGCCTGACAGTGAGAACGACGAGGAAAGGCGAAGTAAAGAGACATCGGGAGAAAATGAGAGGGAGCGAGAGTGGAGTCAACCAGCTGTCGTCCTGCAAACCGACCGCTCAACTCTGTCGCCGTGGGGATTTTAATAAGGCCAGGATGATGGTTATCTCCTCCTTTTTACTTTCCGCTCGAGCGATCCTAGGATTCTCCCGATCCAGACAGGGCATACCTGAGCGTCGTCGACCGGCAGAGGAATAGAACACTCCTTCGCGTCCGGGCCGACGCGACGATACGTCGATCGGGAATTTTTATCGGCGCAATTCCGTCGGTGTCGGCCTCGTCGCCGTTTTCTGCGGTCGAGAGGTGCCCAGGGCCGGGGTCAAGCGAGGGGTTTCCGATCGATCGGACATCGGCGTTGCGTGAGGCCCCGAGAGTCCGAGACCGACTTCGTTGATCGCGGATTTGCGCGGGAAGCGGGAAGATCGCGGAACGGCGATCGTTTGGCAGAACCGCAGCGGCAAAAGGTGCGCCCTGACCGTATCATCCGAGCCGGCAATTCGCGGCGGATGCATAAAGCGTGAAACGATGCGCGCCGATCGAACTCGCTGGACTCTCCGGGATTTATAGGATCCGGGGAATTATGCACTGTCCCGCCCTTTCTTCGTCCGCTTTACGTTCTTCGAGGCGAAGATAAAGTTGCCGTGGGAATTGCAGTTGACGCTGGGCGCTCGATAATTCTCGACGGCAGCGCCCCGCTGCCTGCCGGCAGTCTTTGTTTCGATTGAGAACTTCGACACGCGCTCTTCCGTCGACTCGAAGTCGACTTTGTTAACCGTTTTCAATAAACCTGGACTGCCTCGAGCAAGGAAGCTATGATATTTCGTCCCGTTTTGTTCGCTCCACGTTTCCACCGGAAACGTTTATTACAGTTCCAAATGGCTTTGCATTGTAGTTTTTTAAATTCCTCAAAACGGGCACATTCTTGAGCAAAGCATTTTTGTTCAATTGCAAGGGTTGCGCTGCAACTTATGATGTCAGTAAAACAATTTTTTGGAGAAACTATGAAAAATCCGCAGTCGTCAGAAAAATGTTCCTATACCTTCGTTGGCCTTTTTCGCCGAGTCGAAAAGTTTCATTTTAATAGTGGATCTCTGTACAACGTCACGAGAGCCGGAAGTGTGTATGGTCGCTATGCCATCGGTTATGTTCCGTCACGTTTTTCCTGTGTAACCGGACAATCGAGACGCTTCTATCCGATCCAATAGCCAGGTTGCGTGAGCGCGATGCTTCCTCATTAACTGCAAATTCATGCGAGAAATCTGGAAGATCGTGGGAACAACGTATGTTCCCAAGGACCATTCGGGATAACTATTTGGCACGACAGAATTATTCAGAAATTAGCGCGCGGCCTGGAGCAACCGAGGTGCAAAACGACAGTCTCCGTTCGGTAAATTCAGGAAAGTTATGAGGGTGATTCGCGAGATTTATATCGCAGCCCTGTGCACGAACCGTTATTACCTACATGTCCGCGGGAGCCGCCATATTTTTCCCTCAAAACATACTTCAGTTTTGACGAACTGGACACGGCGTCATGCAATTTCTCCATACGTGTTACGTAATGGCGTCTTTTTTATCGATCGTCTATCGGGGTAATTGTTGTTGCGTAATAGTTATGTCTCTCACTGCACCCTATAATTGCACTTGCGTGATGCATTAAAGTCTTCACGGTTCTTAATTGCATCGAATCGATGTGCGCGACCGTGAACTGTGCGAAAAAAGAGCGACATCTTCGGATACCGCGCGTCCCCGGTGACCAGTTGCGAGGAACAACTCGAAATACGGCAGAATTACGGAGAAATTCGATGATGGAAGCCGTGTAGGCGTCGTTGGTCGATCAATATCAGATATAATAGCGATGACTAATAGAATATGCGTCGTAGTAGCTTCTATCGATTACAACTTCGGTAGCCATTCAAAATATTCCTGCGACCTGGATCAAGTATTCTTCAACCCCGTCGAATTTTCATGAATATACAGCTAGTCGTGTATTTTGTACGTTACAATAGATGCAACAAAGGTGCTCGCCGCTGTTCGCTCTTTTCAAGCACACCATTTTTCTGACTCGGCAAAAGGCCTTGCACGATCCATTAAAGGTGCCCACGGCAGCAATGTAATTCACTTCTAAACCGCAATAAATTAACAACCGTCCCAATGGTAGATTTGCATCTGAAGCGAGCGGATTACGAGACAACGCACGTTCGTCCGAAAGTCGTGGAAAACTTTCCGTCGGAGCGAAATTATTCCGGTGCCACCTGTGACCGTCATACTGTCGGACATAAAACAACACATGAGTGCACTTCGTAAATTTCGTAGAACTGTACTTGTTCTTCCTGCGATTTGCACGACACAGTATCAGTGAAGTGGACAAAAAAAGGACTTGGCAATTCTTCGAAAGTAGAGCTTCAATATTACTAGCAGCCGTGAGGAAAGTCTGTTTATTAAAAAAATCTTCACTACACCTTTATGCTCGGGCGGATTTAGCAGCGACGTCCCTGCAAGTCATGAATCGTTAATCCTTCATGAGGAACTCTCCCTATGAATGAACGCAAAGTTACCTGAAAGAACCTGTCTGTCGTTTGGGAAACCAAACCTGTTTCTATCGGGGCGCCTTTTCCTTCGTCCGATCTTCGAAGTTTTTGCTTATCCAACGCATCATAAGGACTATCATCTTTATTCAGTATCATCAACCTTGAACGTTATACTAATAATCCTTGAATAACTAGATAAGCAACTTTCTTTTGCAATGGTTCCTGATAGCGAATGATCAGTCGATCGTTAGCGCAACATTAAGAGATCTGTCACGACAGAAAAATGTCTGGAGTTATAAAAATTCACCCTTTCGGCAGAAGTTTCTAATGGAAACTGATTGTCGGCATAAGTCATCATTAAAGCTTAATGTTTCCATAACGACCGATGATCTTACCAGAAGCATGTAGCTCATTAAATAAGGCAGTATGTTCCTTCGATAGTGTAGCATAGGGGCCATGTATACCCCTTCGAAAATTCTTGGAATGAAATGCTCTTAATTGAAATTAAAACATCGAAATGCGTTGTAACGTACAACGATGCAAATGCGGCCTCGATCTTTATAAATATTCTCATGGAACCATAGGCGCGGCACGTTACCACCTACCGCGAACTGTTCCATGAGAATATATGGAAGCATGAATTGCGCCTCGCCTCACCGTGCCACAGTAAAAAGCGCAATTTATCCTTTACATATATTCTAATGGATCCGAAGGTGCGGCTCGTCCTTGCCTAGCACGAACAACTTCGCAAAAATGGAGTGAAATTGCGGAATATCCTTGTGCGGGTTGAACTGCAATAAAATGCTGTTCTATAGAACACGTTCTAAAAATACTTGGAGCGTAATGTGCTTTTATCTAGGAAGACGCGTACCCTGTGCAAGCATATAGAACGAATAGGATACGGCAAACCCCATTATTACATGTATGATATGCCGACTACTTTTTACTTGTTCAGAACTAAACATTCGGTTGGTTTAACAATTTCACACCTCTTTCGATATTTACTTAGTTTCGCACCGGTTTTACAATGTTAATCTAGATAGACATTCGTTGATACTGTACACGTATTCATTTTCTGATCCTCGAACGTGCATTGTGTTTTTGGTTATTACGAAGAGTCGCAGAAAGCGTACAAAAACAAGACGCACTGCGGCTTATCCTGCCGCGTAAAAATGGAATGTATATTTCGCGTGTCTTCTTATGCATCTCGAGACGGCGTATGTCGCCTCCTAATAGAAACACTTGTAACCGTCCAATTTGGAGCGTCACATATGCGTACAAAATTCTCGCAAGCGCTCCGTGCGGCACGCGGCAGCCAACGGTGTGTGCGTGCGCGCACGGAGTATGTCTGACGCTGACTCACACAGGCAACGCGGAATCCTAGTTACCGACTCCGGGCGGTAGATGCCTCCTTTTCTCGTAAGAGCATTTAGGCGTAATGAGGAATATATACTGCCCATCGCCACCGTCAAATCGTTCTTATCCTGAGCAGTAACAAGTGTAAGCGAAAGCGCTGCCCTTTTACCAACACGCACAACGCCGTACCGCCGGACATTATAAACGGAAACAGTAGTAGTAAGACGAGACAATTGTAAAACGCCGTTATCGAATCCACGAAGAAGCGCTCTCCTTCTACAAGAAAATTATACACGTCGCGGAAGTCTGCTCCAGTCACTGCCTTGTCAAACTGCTTGCCACTATAAGCGCGTGATAAAACAATTCAGTTAGAAGCATCGCATATATACCGTGCATTCAACCGCGTATATTCGTACTCGCGTACTCATATCCGACATTGTACCCGCCGTAGTAAGAGCGTCGCGTTCATAAGCCAGGATAGTTCCACAATAAGAATCTGAAAGAATAAAAAAGAATAAAAAGGGAGAATAAAAAGGAATAAAGACGCAGGAGAATAAAAAAGAATAGAATTAGCTCCAGAGAAGTTGAAGTGGCTAGACTGACTCCCGGCCAGCTTCGCGCTCCCGCAGAACAGTGTCGTGTGCCGTTCTTCCAACTTCTCTGTGTATCCCTGTAAGCAGGCGGACGTATCCGGCGGCCTGGCAACTGCCCCCCAAAGGATACTCCTAGCCTTCCTTGCAGGCAGTTTGCATAGTAATTAAAAGTAATACAGGATATCGGTGGTGCGATAGACGGACTGTACGGCCAGCTACGCGCTCCCCTCATAAGTCGATTTCATAACTGCCGAATTCCTGTAGACGTATTGAATATCTTGCAGTAGAGTCACTAGAATAAGAAACGCCTGAGTCCGAACACATTATAGAGACAGGACACGGAATAGCCATTGGCAGACGGATAACAAGCTCGGCCCATGCACTTCGGTGTCCCCCGCCTGACGATCCTAGTCTTCGCCAGGGTGATTCCTGGTCTAGAAGCACATGCATACATAGCGTTCGTATAGATAACAGGCGTTAATAGTGTCCGTCGTGGCAATAACGAAACTTAGCGTATAATACGTATTAGCCATAGCCATATAACACCGACGCGTGACACACCTTTCTATGTACATATTTTTCCTGAGAATATAATATTTATTGTGTGTATTCCATAGTCGTTTGTCTCGATTCGCCCAGTGCACGAACCAATCGACGCATTCTACGTCGATCTCCGAGAGTAGAAAATAGTTCCGCTGCTCTCCTACAGCACTGCATAGTGCGGGGTGACCCTCAGGGACACGCTCCTACCCGGAACAAGTCCGTTACCCCGAATAACGCTGTGCAGTGTCATTTTTGACACGTATCCGGTCTATACCGAGACGGGTTACGAAAGGCTTTTTCACGGCAAACCCGCCGGGAACGAGTCCGGTGCAAGTCAGGGCAAAATATCGCCCAGTCAAGAAAAATACGGTCACACACTTCTGCCGGAATACGCGCAAAGAACATTTTTCTTTATCTCCGCTGACAGTGCGGAAAGTGGGTGCGCGCGCGTACTACGCGGGGTATGAGTTCGTCGCGAGTGTATGTACGTATGCAAAAAGTAGAAACGAGTCCTCTTCTTATACGGCGGAACGATGCGTTGCGTTCCTCGCATACAATCTTATAGAAATGAAACCGCGGCGCGACTTTATCTAAGAGGACGTTTCCATAGAAGCGTGCACGAGGGATAAAAAAGCACATTGTCTCGCACCCGGCAGGGGTACATTCCGTTCTTTGCATATATTCGCGGCGGCGGCGACGGCAGCGTTGGTGAAACCGCGGCACGACTTTATTCGAGCAAAATGGCACCGCGCGAACGGGCGCAAAAACGGAAGAATGAACCGCGCCGCGCGAAATTACGTTTCGTTCTTTGTCTGCGTTTTTGCGGAATTCGGAGCGCAACGCGTTTCCACGCGCTTTCAGCGTGTGCGAACGGTTTGGTAAAGAAGTGCGCGCAAATGTAGTACACCTTCCGCTTCATTCGAGCTAAAAACGTGTTACTTGCTTAGTCCGCGATGACACATAAAAATGCAGCCTGCCGATGCTGTGGTCATCACCGCGATCAGAAAGACCGTGTTAGAAGTAATTCAAGTATTCAGTACTTACGAGGAGAATGTTTTAGTTCCAGATCGAACTTTGGGAATTGGTTCCCAGTATATTGTCACATTTCCTAGCCACGTAAAATCCCATGGGCAATCCGTACCATATGCCTTATTTGTTGAGAAAATTCCAAGTTCGATCAGTAAATGTGATATTCTCCTCGTCACTCGCAGCTCGTAATGGAAAATACGAGGTATCGATCACACGTTTACGAACACGAAATCGTTAGACCACCAGTGTCACAGAAAGATCGACAACTCGGGCCTTTAACGATCGGCACGCTTCTAGCGAATGACTTTATTGACTGACGAGTAGACAGAAGGCAGTAACAATTAACAGCGAAGTAACGCGCGTTCCAATTGTCCACGGAGAGGCGCGCGAACGGTATCCTCCTTGAATAAGAAAGCAATTACAGCGCACAAACGCGACTCGCGCGCCCCGGAAGATGGTCTCACGTATATCGATCGGCCGGATGCGATCTTCGGCAAATTGAAAGTCCGCGCACGTGTGCATACCGTCCCGATCGGGCGATGGTCTCGAGGAGGAGCCGACACGAACTTTTTTTTGCCCCTCTCTCACTCTTGCCCTTAATCTCAACTCTTCGCGACCGCGTCCGTCACGCCGGATGGTATGAATAACGGCCTTTTGATTAATACTTTTTGACGGGCCTCTCGGGCACGTGAGCGGCCTGTAAGATTTTCCCCCTTGCGGTGCATAATTGATTAATTAACAAACAAGAGCGGGGCGCTACCGACGGCCTCGCCGTCGCGAAAATAAAAGTGGGAATGGGGATCATCCTGTTACGGGGATTAACCATCGACGGAGGTACGACGTGGGCCCGAATATCGGCCATTTTCGATGTTATAGGGGCAGAGGGGAAGTGGATACGTGTTATTATGCGCCGACCGACAGTAATTATTTGATTTATACATGCCTCAACTGACGGTTCGCGAAAAAAAGGTTTAAGGATGATTAATACGTATATGTGTGAAATGCGACTCCGTACATAATTCATTGTGTAAGGTGCCGTCGGACGTTGGGTATATATTAAATCCTGTAGTGTCCGATGTGCACTCGAAACTATGAAGAATGATTGATTACGTCTACGATGAAAGAGGAATTTGATGAACGACAATTTCCTAAATTCTGAGGCAAGCCGGAATTTTGTATTGAGCAAAGTTACTCCTGTACCCTCGTTCCATTCAAGTTTCTTGGGTGTAATCACATCTTCGTTCTGCCCCCGACATTGCCCTTATTATCGTAAGACCGGTTTAATCTAAAAACTTTCTTACTTAACAAATTTTAATTTTTTCTCGTTCCCTAATCCTATAGTAAATTACTATTAAATTGAAGTTACAAATAAACAGGGCCGTAAACCAAAACGGCTTCCTTTCTGCGGACCTTCCTCAGACACGTAATCCTGGTTTAATCTGCTCGAAGCAGCATTCGTCACTATCACTGCCCTCTGAGTAATTAAAAAGCGTCGTCTTTTATTCGTTGCACGCAAAAAAATCCCAAAGCCGCATGTTTTTCCTTGGCAGCCTTTTTAAGGCGATCCGCTTGCACCTACCTAGTAATCGTTTGTTTACGAACCTGCCTCAGCTTCGACGAAGGCATTCGCGATGATTACGGCAATGCCATCGCGGCAGCACGGCTGAAGAGAAACACACGACGATGAGAAATTATGAAAATGAGCTGGGAGACGCGGTGCTCCCGAAGTACGCCGGCATATGTAGATGTTTGTTTACCGGAAGGTGAGAAATTTGTGTTTTGCTCGGTAACATGTGTCGTCGGCAAAAATATCGGGCCACGATGTGAGCTGAATGTTAATCCGCGGGCGATAATTAAATTGGCGAACTCAAATGATGTGTATACCAGGTATTTTAGATTAATTAGTTGCACGTAAACAAACCGCCCGAAGCCTGTCGACGGCGCAAAATCCTTATCAGCGAAATGAGAGCTTCGTTTCGCCGATTCGTAAGACGCGTCCTGCCGCATTCGCGCGCACCGCAAAATAAAAGCCGAGGTCCGAAATTATTCATGCCGCGCTTCCTTACCCCTTTATGGTCGGTCGCGAACATTACGCGTAATCATAAAACGGATTTAAGCATTCGGGGGATGGTATTGTGAGCCAAGTTACGCGTCATTAGGCACGCGGGATTCGCAAAGTTGGAGGATAGAGGTGTAGCGGGTGTCATTTAAAATAATGATGCGACCGTAACGATAACCATATCGAACAGTGACGCGGGAACTTTTGCGTTCGCCGCGAATCAGAGGAAACGTGAAGAGAGAGAGAGGGGGTGCGACAATGAAGCGGAAAGGTAGAAAAGCAACGAATAGGTCTGGGTTAGGTTAGAAAGAAGAGTAAGGCGTGGTGGTTACATGAAAAAAGCGCACAACGGTACAGCTCGACAGAAAAGAAAAGACAGAGACACAGGATGCTTACTATGGCGTTAGACTTCCCTATATTATTACCCGCCAATTATGCACGATAACGGCAACGGGCGGTCGCTGCGAAATAAAAACACGCACGCAAATAGAACATCAACGCTCCTCTCTTAATTAAGGCGGTCGCGTGTATACGATACCTGACTGGCATTTACATTGGGCAGAAAACGCCCCCGACGCGTCTTTTTAAATTTTTGAGAAATTACATGACGGGAATCAGCGCCTTATGATTGATCAGCCCATTCGGCGTATAGAAAGATACTGTGTCTCACTCAAGGCGGATGAACAAATTGTTGGTAAAACACTTGTAAGTGAATCCGAAGCTATCGCGTACCGGGATATTTATGGCGGATACATCGAACGTTTCCGGCTTCAACTTCTCGATGTGCTCCTGCCGGCTTTCTACGAAAACCTGTTGAGATGTTTTCTGCAAACATGAGTGTCGACGAGGAAATTCCGACGCTTGAATCAGCCGCGTACTGAACATCTTCATGTAGATTTCTTTGAGAATATTTGAGGAATAGTGATTGAGCCGCGTGTGAAAAGGAATATGCGTTTGTTCATTTTTTTTGTCAATAGGACGTGTGAAGGTTTGGATTTATTAAAGAGATGCAGAGATGTTTGCTTGGGATCGCTTTCGATTTCAGCCACCCAAGCAAATTTGGTCAATCTTGATAGAGCACCCTCGACTCTGCTTGTCTTCGAGATTTAAGCACTCGGATCGAAATTTTTTAGAGCTACGTTAGCACATCCTTGCCACGTTAGCAGAATTCTCCTCAACACTGTGTACCCTTCGCTTTTGCGACGAAATTTTATTTCCGCAAAAATTCGGGCCGGCGCGGCCGCGGCAAGCGGTGCTTTTAATTAAAAAGTGTTCACGGGAGAACAGGCATTTTTGTAAATTCATTGCTTTGAATAACTTTATTTGAACACGAATTAATCGGATATTTTTAATTAGATTACCCACATGTAAAGTTATAATAGTGCATAATAAACATATGAATATCGCATACACTGCTATCTTCACTTCTACAACTTCTACGTCATTAGTAGTGAACAAAATATTCCTTTTTAAAGATTTCATTTATCTTATGAAAACATTGTCCTTCGCAAAGGTACCGACTAATCCGATAAAATTTTGCACAAGCACTTTTCTCCAGGTGTTCGCGTATCGCCAAACCTATCTCAAGGTACGTTCTCTCATCCCGCTTCATAAATATTAAACCAATGATTCGATAACGAGCGCAAACACAGCCGTGAATTTTCCATTTTCAACCGCAGCGTTGCGCGTGAGGCAATATTTCACTCTCGACTCGGATCGACCGCAATTATGAAGATTGTAAAATGGGGAGAAAAGCGCGTGAAAACTTTCAAGCCGGCTACTTTTACGGCAATACGCCCGGCACCGGTGCGTATATAATTCCGTTTAACCTCATTAAGATGCTCGGCTCAGATAGCGTGACTTTAATCATCCTAACGAAGCCTGTGACACACACCTTCAACTCTTTTACCAAGCATCATTAAAATCGTCCGATGGCGCAGCGTGCGTTATAATAATCGTTTAATGCCCATCAATAAAACGAAAGTACAGCTATTATCGGGCTTAACGACGTGAACGTATATACGGTGGCTAGTCGGCGATTATCGTTAACTTTTAACGAACGTTACGTCGTATTTTTCCCACCGTCCGCCATTAACGATCGCGGAGGACTCGATACACCCGCTGCAGGTAACGCGTCCGGTTATGGTGCACTGAGCGCGCGTACGTACGGCCGTCCGAACGATTGTTTTCAATGGATACGCTAACGTCCCATAAGGCCGTAAAGTCACCGATGAAAATTATCCGTAAGTACATCGACTTTCCGGGAGTGAAATCGAAAATCTTTATCGTTACTAGAAAAACGATGACTCTAGTGTCCAGTGGCTCTAACATTATTTTCGACCGACTTCGAAAATGATAACAATACGACGATAAGAAATATGAAAATTCGTATCGTGTTAGACGCAGTAAAAAATTCGACTTTGCGTAAAAGTAGCATTCCTTTAAAAGTGAACACGCGCGAACTTTCATAAGCGGAGATTCTATTTAAATTGCAGCAAGACCGTTAATAAACACGAAGTCAAATATAAAGCTACTTTAAAACAGTCTCTCCGCCCCGATGGCTTCTCTTTTTAATATCGAGAAGGCACAAAGCTGGCGTGTACCGTTAACGGCCATTCAGCGTAAAATAAAGTAGTTTCAATGTACATTGTTCGGATCTTGAGGGATCAGGCCGATCGATATAACGGCGTCGGTAGCGAAGAGCAGACTTCTTTGAGCTGTCTCACGGGAAGCGACTGCCGACGGTATCGCTGACACAATCTGGACGGAACACGACGAAACAATCATTGGAAACGACAGCTTATTAACGCGTAAACGAGTTCGTGCGTCGAGGCGCGAACGGCAAAAAGTTCAACCGTGCATTCTGCATTCGGCGCAATGTACTGGAAAAGATCGATGCGATGTCCTCAGGGTAGGAGTATCGTATCGAATCTCGAAATCGGTGCCTCCGCCCACGTACAAGATTTCCAGCCAACTCTGTCAACCGACCAGTCATAAAAAGTGCGCTCAAAGTAAAACTGGTCACATATATACCAGCGTAATGTGCAGAAAGCGTTACGAATTATAAAAGTCAAGTCGTAAGGCGTACATTAGAATAGGTACTGAGAAATGCGAGGCAATAAAGCGTTTGAATATATGATGTTGTGTTCGTGCGAAGTAAGCGGTGTAATATGGAATTATTGTAAATGTTTCTAAACACCTATTCCTCTTATTACTGAGCATCGTCGTTATATTTCAGAGGTAACCGTTAACATTTTCGCCGCTAGTCGCCGCATATACATCTTACTTTCGAAGTTTTATCAACTCCTTAGCGGAATATTGTTCAATTTATGCTTACGTGAGCACTTTTTCTTACTCATCCTCGGTATCCGTATTACCGAACTTCTGCAAGGGAACCAATAGCTACCGTGTATGTCACAGGATTTTGCCGTTACCACGGAGGCTTGAGAATCGGAGGAAGAGGGCGCAGAATGCGAAACATAGAATAGCGCGATGATTTATGCGACGCGACGTCCGGAACTCTTAAATTACGAGTTACGATCGATGTCAAAGTGCTCGGTACATAAAAATGAGAAACGAGCCGCACCTGTGGAGCGATCGTAAGACGGGGAGGGAATCACTAGAGAGCGTCCGCACTGCCGTGCTCCTTTGATTTTTTTTTACTTCATTATGTTTTTCTTTTTAATTAAATTACCATTCCAACCAGCTTCGACAAGTCAGGCGTAGATTGGCGAAGTCTTAAAATTCCGAGGTGAGACCCGGATTATAAATCGTGTCAGTCCCGCTCGGCGTCGTCTCGTTCCCTCCGCCCCGACGGAGAAGTTTATTCCGAGCAACTTGAAACCCGACGTGGCGCGATAAAAGCGGCGGCAAAAGGGCCAGGTAACGTCCGCTGACCCAAATCAATGGACGCGCGCCGCTCTTTTCCGTCCTTTCGGTCAACTCGTCGCACACGATGGTTACGCCTCTTCAATAAATGTACAGTTAGTGTCCTTTCCAGGAACAATAAATCCCACGCCCGAGGCGATTTCGCGCGACGCAGAAACGTGCTTCCGCCCTCGCGAACGGGGAATACCTGCCGCGCGTCCTCACGATCCGAAACACGTGATTCGTCACCGTCAAGGACTCCCGAAACGTGCCTGCTATTTCATAATTCATCTGGCAACTTCATACCCCTCACGCATGCCGCTTTCGACAAAAAAAACGAACTTGTTTTATGGAGCACACTTTTCCGACCCTCAGCGCTCGCCGCAGAGCTCCCTCTGCACGTCGACCAGCATATCATTGTTATCCAGGATCGTTCGTTCCCGTACACGAGCACGGCCACACGAGCCGCCGAATACGGTGAGCCTTGAAATATATTCCCGTTTTCGAGTTTCGATTCTCCGAGGTTCTCGATGCGCGCGGTTGCGCATGAGCGTCGCCGTCGTAAACAAACGGCCGACTGTGACTCGCGGAGGGAAAGAAAGCGAGTTCGCTGGCCGGGGTGCTCACCGCTCGGCGTTTTGCATCGCGTCCACGGCGACTCCGTCATTCTTCGATTTCACCTAGCGTCTACGATTACGGGAGGCCGAGCGACGAAAAGGTATTTTGTGTCGCCCGCTTGAGAACCGCCGCGCACGCCCTTCAGCCCTCAGGTAGAGTAGTGGCCTGTTCGCGAACGGGTATTCTTACCTGTTGAACCTTCACGTTGAACCGCATTATTGAGCGAGCCGTGCAAGCGGGCAGCTGCTTGTTCCGTGTCCTGAGACGGCGAGGAAAGGGAGAAGGAATTCGTACGAGTCTCCTGCGGGGACTTCTTTTTTCGCCCGCAGACAAGAGCTGCCTTCCTTCGCTTGCCTCCCGCCTCCTCAATCGCCCTCTCTTTTCCCCTTCCTTCCACTATTCTCTCAGATTCCACCCGCTCCGTAGTCGCAAACCCTTAGTACCGTTTTCTGTCCCTCTCTCTCGCCCACTCGATATGCTCCACTTTGGCCCCGGCCCGTCCTTTTTTCTCCTGTAACCCGCCTGCCTCTGCCTCGCTTCCCTTGCTCCGTGTGTACCATATCTGGCGCTCGACTCGAGTGTCGTCTGGGCTGTTACACGTTAATGAGGCCTGCATCCCGATGCGACAGTACGGCCAACGAGCCATGAAACCGTGCGAGCCTGCCGACGAGGCTGATGCACCTGTGTGCGGGCGCGGGCTCGTCCGATATAAGTGCGCCCGTCTCGCAGTCCATCTGAATTTCATTCCGCTTTTTTGCGGCTGATCCTGAGTATGCCCAGCGTCAATGCGAGCAAGAGCGCGCGCTGCCACGAAACGGTAGCTTATCTCTCCACGGCCGAATTTCAATTTATACCGCCAGAGTATATAATCGAGACGGAGACCTGAGACGAGGAAAGGCGGGCCAAAGTCGCGCGGGTGTATCGTTCAAGGTCACCTAAGGGTTCGATTTTCCTTCTTCTAATTGCAGGTTTAATACGATTAGGACGTGGTTGAAGTTTACTCGCCGAACATAATGCTCGAGCAGTGCGCGATCAATGAAAACACTTCGCCGCAACTGAGGACGCTACAAGTGTCGAATGATTGACGCTCATGGCGCCAGGGCGTATTTTACGTTATATCCCCGTTGCTTACTTCCCGGAATATCTTTGTCATGATTTAGGGCCGCGCTTGAAGCGCAGTAAGTAAGTACGTATCGTTGCGAAGTCTGTCGTGTTTTGAATATAAAATTGCTGGGACAGATCGATCTGTCGAGGCCCATCGCTGTATTAAACTCCATTCGCCATTCGTATTAAACCCCACCTTGCAGTAAATAATATCACGTATGTACTCGTCCT
Source organism: Priocnemis perturbator (assembly GCA_963942575.1). Lineage (NCBI taxonomy): Eukaryota > Metazoa > Arthropoda > Insecta > Hymenoptera > Pompilidae > Priocnemis > Priocnemis perturbator. The sequence goes on from OZ012647.1 coordinate 4,676,173, forward strand.
TCCCACCGGACAGTCCGTTTTTATAAACATGACAAAAAGAAGTAAATTATCGTGCATTAAAACGGGAACGGGAGACGGTAAATTTTTGGCCGACGCCGTCGGTGGAAGTGGAAAAACGCGTGCCATAAATACGCTCGAAATTGATCGAACGCAAGGCGGCCCTGCGCGAGGCACCGGCGACGGTGATCGACGAATTTCGCGAATATCGATGGGATCGCGCGAAACAAAAAGCCGTAGGTCCTGGAATCGTCCACGTTCCGCTCTGTCAAATTCACCGATTCGGGTCACGAGCACTGCATGTCTGGCGAGCCGTGGCCTCTAAAACGATTAACGAGGGCGTTAAATCTCCATAACTACCATTCGGTAGGCTGGTGCCGTGGCGGCGTGCAATTAGCGAGATATCGGCGAAACGCGCGGCCGTGCTAATCGTACCGATCCTTTGCCGTCCTCCGCGTTTGACAGGAAACGTCGATCACACGTGACTCGGCCTCGATTCCTGGCACACGAACACGGCGTACCTGAGCTAAAGGCCACCGCCAAAGCCGTACGTTTGCCCGCTCGAATAATGTCAATCCCATTACGAACTACTGCTGTTACATGCTCAACAGTCACCCCGACGAGTTTCTGCTGGAAAACTTTCCTTCCGATAGAAACGCAATGTGAAAACTGTCACGTATAGCGTGTAATGGACAACGTTACGCTGTCAGAGAATTCGTGTGTACACTTTGACGTAAACGGTATATTACGTGCGCAACGAGGGAAGCCCATATTAACGTATACGAAATGCTGGCTTACGGGCTCTTAAAACGGGAACGGAGCGCAAAATTCTCAGGATATATAGGTGCGCTCTTCAGCAACTTTTAAATTAATGAACCAGTTTCAGCTTCTTCTGGGACTTGTTCTTGAAGCGGAGAATTTAACGTCGCCCGCACATCCTTGGAAAGAACACTGGGCGTGTGTCAGATGCTAGCATACGAGCGACCGGTGGAAAATAAACGTAAGCCGTTTTCGGGTAGAGAAAAACAGTTAAGAGTAGTTAAGACACGAACACCTGCCTTCTCCCTCCGTCCGACGCGGCGTGCATCGAGGGTCGGTGGAAAATTCTTTGAAAGTTCGGACGTTGCTATGCTCGAATCGTGAAAACGTAACTGCATACACGTCACATAAACTCAATGATATATAGTGCTGAAGATTGCCGGCATCGACGCGAATTTGAAGGAAAGTTCGGAGGAGAAAGCCGCAAAGGAAACGGTCGGGCGAGTACGAGGGCCAGTTGTTCACAGTTTGACAGGGTCCGTTCAGCTCGGACATTGTGACCCTCGCTTGACTCTTACAGCGAAGTCGCCCATTGACCGGTGATCCTTAAAGATTTCAATCGCACGGAATTAGCCGATACCATCTTTCGTTATCGGCTATCGGCCCGGCCATCGATTGACTTCGATTGAGCAAAACTTCAACTCTGCTCAATCAACTCGGACTCGCGAATTGATGCGACGTGATAACTGTACGATACTGGGCATCCCTCGGAATTAACGTAATACACAAGTTGGATCCATTTAAATCTCTCCATAATGTGATCCAATCTCGTTAACTAGTTTTCAAACTGGAAAACGTTCCGAATAAATGCGCGACGCGAACTGCGAACTTAGCTGCTGGCTCGGGTAATTAATGAATTTCTCCGTAGCTCCGTACGTATCCGAAACTCCTTCGTGCTCGATTGAAGTTGGGACAAGATTGCGCGCACTGTGAGCGAGAAGAAGCAGCGCCGCTGCCGAAATAACAGACCCCGTACGCCGAACTGAATAACGGCCAGCTGACTACGAGAGCGGTTCGGGTCATTCTGTTTTTCTCAAAACCTGACAACCGGGGTTGCGCATCCGGTGGCCCGTGAGCCCTAAAATCATTAACGAAGACCTTCAAATCCATACGGCAACCGTGTGTGTGCTCGTCGCCGAGAGAAAACGAAATGTCTCTCTTATTGCTACACTTGTACGCCCCTCCACCCCTGTATACATCTAATATCAGCGTCGTGCGTGCCGTCCAGTTCCATACGTCCAAATATTAATCCGCTTTAATTGGCCATCGATGTAAAACGGGCTGTTTGTATTATACGCGACGAGTCTACCACAACGATCGACGACGCGGCAAGCGGTAATCGGAATATCAGACAGCCGTTCAAACGCAAATGCAGTACGTATTGGGCGAAATTCGGCGAGCGTACCCAGTCGCGGCGCAGTTTACCTTTGCGCTAGGCGGTTATCCACGTCCATGAACCTCGAGCGTACGGGTCACACGTGATTTGACCACGACCGCATGTCACGTTTAATTCCAATCCCGATCTCGCGACACGAGCCGGCGCGCGGCGCTCCTAGAGTACACCCACGCACCGTGCTCCGTGACAAAGGGCACTGAGTTACGGGCAGAGACGCACGCCCTCGCAAGTGGTTGCTTCGCGTTAATCTTTCCGCGAGTAAAAGAAATATCAGTGGTGTCGGTGTGAGCGGAGAGAGTGGGGCTTATTAGCATGCCGCTGTATGTACATGCTGCTATTTTATATAATATCCGCGCGGTGCCTTCGCGCGCCCCCTTCTCTCCCATTCTTGAACCCGCTCATCGGGGTCACGGGCCTGAACATTCTGTGACCTCGAAGCCCCCGCGAGCATTAACAAGGTCGTTAAATCTCCATAACTTCCGTCGAGTGCAACGACGTAACGGACGTATAATTCTCGGACATCGTCGAGGCCAAACGTCTGCGGGTCCTTTAATTTTGGTCATATCAAATTATACCGCGTCACGTTACGTCGGCATCATGCGATCTGTATTCGGGGTGCAATGCGGTAAAGGTATTCGAATCTATACGCTTGTAACGCGCACGTCGCTCTAATGGGGGTTTGCATAAAAATGTGTAACCATGCATTTCGCAGAAACTCGCATTTACCATTCCACGTGTATGCCAAAGTTCGCCCGAAACAAGAGCGCAATCATGACTTGTAAATAATTCAGCGACGGGTCAGCATTCCCGTGTTTGAATTTTCGGTTCTTCTCTACTATTCATTTTAATGGCATTACCCTGTCGCAACTCATACAGTATTACGTATGAAAACACGCCTCTCGACGCGCCTCTCCACAATTAAATAGCATCCTCGCGTACAAGTATGTCCCGCAAGAAATCACTCTAGAAAAAGAAAAAAATACGTTCGCCGGCAAGCAATCGATCAGGACCAGCCAGCGGCATCGTTTGCCGTGGACATTCTTTCGGCCTCTTCAAATCTACACCGCACGCCACGCAATACGTGATCCAGTATCCATGTTTGTCCGTCATCCTCGTTACACGACATCCCCCGGATTCTGTGAACACGGCACTCCTACGAGACGCTCACACAGAGGGAATCTCGGGAAAGGGCAGGTACATACGTCAGTGCCGTATGTGCGCTTATACGCGCCCAGACGATCGGGCCACGGTTCACCAAAGTCTAACAGGTAGACTCACTACTACCGATGCCGCGTCCAAACGAGGGTGCGTAGAGGGAATTGGACGAGGAAGGTAGAGGCGCGGAGGGAAGCTGTATCGATTGGAGGGTTTGCCGGGGCACTACCACCACCTTTCGACTACCCTACACCACTCACCCTTCGCGCTCCTACGCCTTGTTCCGCGTTCCTCGTCCTCCCCGTACAATGTCCGGTTTCAATGGTGTCAGTCCCTTCGCAGACGACTGTCTTTATTACGTCTAGTCTGCAGCGCACGCCTTCCCATGTCCACATACCGGGCTGTGCGAATTGTGGGCGCGGATAATCAATTCTATAATGCGGGTACTTCGTGTACTACGAGTATTCCAGCGTGTAAAGTATAAGAGATAATATAGCGCGCGACAAGCGAATGTGTTTTATGCGTGTATTACTTATACATTCCTCATTGTACGAGGACAAGGCATCGCAGGTATGAATCGAGATATAGAATGCAACGTGTTTTATAGGAATTAAAAAAATATCGCTAATATTCATCGATGTGTCCGTCGTGGCATGTTTGATATCGTATGCATAAAACATAATATCAACATAATGCGAATACGTAGCCCAGTTTGCAATGTGGTGCAATCCATACGTTATAGCAGCAAACCTCAAGCGCAATGTTCGTTCGTAACGTCCTGACTAAATATAAATTATGGAACGAACAGATGAGCTAACTGTAAGATCGTCTTGAGTAAAGCTTATTCCGTGCAAGACTGAGTACTGCACCGCGCGACGGATTTCGCGCCACGTGATTGTGCACGGCATTGTGTCTGTTCTACTATCGGCGACGACGACATCAATGCCACTATCGCTCGTTTTCTCAGATCGCGATCGATCGATTTCATCGTGCCCAAAAACTTTGGCATGCGTGGCCTAGCACGGACGTCGACGTCGCCTAATGCGCGCGGGACTAATTTATGCGCTTTGTCCTTAGGGATACGCATGTTAGCCGGTAGGTACGCTCGCGATTATGCGTCACGTGTCTACGTCGAGGCCCTTGAGCAGGATCGAGGAGCACAAATGAATTTATAGGGGGACCGGCGAGATCGCTTCCGGTGGGATGGAAGTGCTTCTCCTTGTCCTCGCTCCCACTGGATGATATTAATGCGTGCAGTTGAGTTGACACCGTCCGGTCCTAGGGCTAGGGAATGGCATTTAAGTCAGTTGCGCGATCGACGTACATTCATGGCGTTTCGAAACGTTACATGATATGTGAGAGTTGGGAACGTCGATAATTTATAAACTCTGGGCAATGGCTGCGAATTGAATTTCGAAGACTTCCGTAAAATGCATTTCTTTCTATGGACATGGGTCGTTCTGTACTTGCATGTAACATCGATATACGCTTCAAAGACATGCCATTATCGTAAAGTCGGAGAACATAGCAAATTGGGACTCTCATTTTTGACGAAAATAGTCTTATACCCGGTTAATTATGATTCAATCATATTAGTTGCAGCCGACTGTTCAACATAACGGCAGCTATGATAAAGTGTTAAAAGGCAAATTTGAAGATTAAGCGCGTTCAGCGTATTTGCACGCGAACGATGGTATGGTACCGGCAAAATCACGGAATATTATTCTAATTTTTCCATCACCGCTCTTGGTGCTACTATGTTCCATGAACGTCGACAAAAGTTTCTGTTTAACTTTTGAACTTCGCGTCGCGTCAAGTTTTCCGATACACTTCAAACAGCGAGGCTATGACGTCGACACGGCAACTGATTTGATGCGTCGATTTATTGGCTTGTTATCAACATTCGTCGCCCGGCTTGATCCAATTAAGTGAAATGGTCTCCGATATAGTTTAATACAAGTTGGTCGGTGTCGTGCCATGAGTGGCTCGAACGCACTCGAAACGGCTAATGAGTACTTGCTACTCGCGTTTCCTTCATCTCGACTTATCTACTCTAACTCCCCATAGCCTTTCTTGTATCCATAACATCTGCAACACAGAGCGCAGTCAATTATATTTCGCTCCCCGATACATGCGCATACCATACTGTCTACGCATTTATAATGCCCGCGTATGTAAGAATAATTAATCAGACGTACACGGGGCGACTAATTAACTGCCATCCAGCACGCACATGCAAACCTCATGCCGGTGAAGCCAACTAAAAACGTCTTCCGTTCCGTACGCGCAACTTTCCAGCAAAATCTGTACAAGACAGCGAGGGTTCTCTGTGCGCTACAAAGACGCACCTCGCTATATCTGAAGCTATACATACGAACACACCTGACAGCGCAGCTCGAGAGTGCGCGGCTAAAGGTTAACTAAATATTCTGACGGCAAACACGGCGTGTATATATACAGATCGGCGGGACAGACACACGGTGCATACAGTTGAACCGTGAAAAACGTGACCCCCACGGTTTGATAGAATCATGACCGTTGATTCGGTTACGCGTCACAGCAAATACCTAAGTGAACGTTAACCCTATCTCTCTGTCCCTCAATATACCGTCGGGCACACAGTGGCCGTCCATCGGCGATGCACAACACACACGCTACCGATTAATTAGCCTCCGGCGTTCATCCACACGTACGCGACACGAATGCCGCTGCCGCCAATCCTCGTGTACACGAAAGCGAGCAAACGAGCGCGCGCGCGCGTGCATTGGTGCGCGGACAGGTGTATATACGCGCATATGGACAGGTAAGCGCGCACACGAGCAGGTATGCGCGTCACGTAGGTTACTAGGTAGCGGCGTGGGAGGGTAACGACAATGACCAAGATTTGCATCTCAAACGTAACCCGGGAACGATTGTCAGGGACCTGTACAGAGGAGAGAGCATATAACGAGGAATCACCGTCTATTGGAAACTATAAGGGGGGTGCGTGTCGTCGGCGTGGCTCTAACGAGCAGCCGAGAAGAGCCGTGGCTGATCCGTTTGACACTATGCCAGAGTCGTTATCCACTCCCTCTCTCCACGGGGGAACTCCCCGAGGAACTATCCAAGATATTGACAACGCTCTCGAGGAAACACCCTAAACTCTCGAATATGCCGACGGAGCTTCCTGGTTCTCCCCCTAGCCCCAGGACATATTCATCTGTAAACGACGCGGAAGACCACTCGTCGACCGATTCATTGCTGAGAATTCAGTGAACGGTTCGATCCGCGTTATCCGATTCCCAGTGCCGAAGTAATAACGGACAAACACCATTACAGTCAGGCCAGTCCAGGTTCTCACTTGCGAATTCGAATGCGCCCCGTCAAATCGCGCAAATCCATTGCATCGCACCATAGCGCGCCGGTCGTGGAAGAGAGAATTACAGAGGGAGAGGAATCGATAAATTCTACGGTTCGTCTTCAGGCCCTGCTCGCTGGTTTCATGGCCGTTGTTTAATGGACATTATCCACTTGACGGCGAAGTTTCCCATGGCCGTATCGAAGACATTGACAACGCCCTCGAGCAAAGTATCGTAAGCATGGGGTACGCTGATGACGCATTCGGTCCCGGGGATATGTTCGAGTCTTGGAGTTTGCGTTATAATAGCTGGTTCGTACAAGAATGTACGGAGAGTGCTGCAAATGTTGTGAAACAGATGCGTCGTGATAGGAGGTAAAGGGACCAGCCGGAAAACCAGAATGCGCCAGATACTAACGCAACGACATAAATAAAACATGATGTTCACGAGTATGGAATAACCTCCTACCGTACGAGTCGCATACAGAATTTCATTGTATACACAAACTAAATTACCGGCCATAATCAAAACGCGTTCGTGCAATGGAGTCACTAAACTGCGAAATTCGCTTCTTTTTTTCGTGAAAATTAGCCCGGAAAATTTCGCATCGTACCCCCTTAACAATAGCAAGCGCCGAACGAACTCGACCGTTACACGCTCTGCGAATAACTTTAATTATGCTTGAACGTTAGCTCATTATGAAATTACAGGGCGCAGCAAGAGGATGGACAGCGAGAAAGAGAGAGAGAAAAAAAGAGAAAATAGAAGAGGCAGAAATATAAAACGTGATAAAGCGGCTCGGGGAGCAATATTAGCCTCATATCTTTTGGGTTAATCGTTGTGCCAATCTCTATTGAATATTCAGAGGGTCAAATATACCTATTTTACTGCACGCAAGAGAACGAGAGAGAAAGAGACACGCGGAGATAGAAGAACGCGTTAAGAGAGTTAGAAAGAGAGTTCGTCGACAAGATTTGCCAGGAATCGCTGGCCATTAACCCCTCTCCCTCACATTCGCCGCAATTATGCACAACGAGCTCGGTTAATAATTTAATTTCAATTTTCCACCGGCAGCAATTACATACCGGAAGCTTACGCAGTGGAGACGCCATTGCGGCGAGGAGCACACTTTGTGACCACGATACCAGCCGCATAGGTGCTTCTCGATCCCGATCACGCGTGCTTTAATAGAGACGTGCGCCGTCCCTTATGGAAGCGAGTGGAAACGCTTTGAAACGCTCAGCGTCGAGCCGCAATAATAAGGCTGCCGTCAAGTGGGGGATGAGGCAGTGTATTAAATGCTCATTCATGTTCACGGGTGGCCTTGCGTCGGAGATCTCATGGCGAGCAAGGCCGGACCGCCAAAGAAGTAATTGTACCCTCGTTAGGAGGGAAAAACTTCGGAGCCACGTCGATTTGGAATCCGCGCTGGATCCCAAAGCGACCAGATCCCATCGGTAGCGACGATCGTTTCTCCCGAGTCTTATTACGTTGGGAAAGCTTCTGATCCGTTATGTGCGATACGATGAGATTACTGCCAATTAAACGTTTTTCCCTTGTACTCCTCCATTAACGGATAATCCTGGCATATAAAGAACTGCTTGCCCTTGATATCGTATAGATACTTTCGGCAGACGTCGCAAAACGTAGCAGCATCGTGTGTTGGAAGTTTGCAGGGAAATAATGTACTTGGTAGGATAGACGTCGGGAAGCTGGAACTTTCAGCAGAGTTGACCGCGTCCACGTAAGTTACGAGTCTTTTGAAATTTTCTCTCCCAGCTGCGGGCACGTAATTAAGGTTGATCAAGGAGAGAAGAAGATTAAGGCTGATTGAAACTGGACGGGCGCGCTATCAGACCCTTTTCAGTCGCGGAGCTTTGAAGAGTCCACCACACAGCGTCCGGCACGGATGAGTTTGCTTTTCTGAGTCCACAATTTTTTATCAACGCGTACTGAACCATCTGCTGTGCCTTAATTGTTCGGCATCGCATAGACGCACGTAGTCATTCAAAATACACCTCTCAGGCCTCTATAAAGTATACATCCCATGACGTGAAACACACGCAGCGCATATCGTAAACTACAATATTCATACTGTTAAGCACGTGTACACGGAAAACATATTGGACGAAGACCGTAAAAACGAGGACGCTCGAACATGTGCCAGAAACGGTCGTTAACGAAGGGGCGTCGTCACTTCATTAAGGCGAATCAAAATTCTACAACGATCGGGCATTATAAAGCAAGTGATCGTCGATGCGACCAGAAGAGAACCAGACTAAGGACAGTGTCGATCTACAGTTTAATAGTCCGGCCCCTTCGCTGCGATTGCATCGGATTCCGCGCAAACGAGAGTAGCGCGATGGTTTATTTAGAGTCGCCGGCGACGAGCGAAAAATCTCAAATTGATATTCCACAGGAATCATTGACGCCGACGTTTCACAACATCCGCGACAGGTCAGTGATCCGGGGCCGTCCGCGATAAAAGCGGACGCGTCCGTTCGAAACGAAGCCGAGCAGCGTCGAGCGCGGAATGTGCCAAAGGCAACCCTTAGATCGGGCAGCGCGATCGATTCCAAAAAGAGCGAACGGTTGAACGCTTGATTGTGGTACCGTTCGAGTGCAGACCTCTTTCAAAGAACCCGGACGCCTCTTCTTCATGTCGCACGAGCTGCGAAGTCGCGCGAGTCGAAAACAAGACGGCAAGAGCGGGCTCACTCAGTCGTGAAGTCGTCGCGCATGAAGTTTTCACGTCGCCCGGTTTGCAGGTGAACGGGAACAATGCTCGCCACGGCGCTCCGCGCGGCTCGGATTAAAGTTTAAAGGGACCGGATCCGCTCTTTCGAGCCGGTGTTCCCCGATATCCGACCCGGCAGGAATAAAAGCGCGGTAGAAGGAAAAACGCCCGGCTGATTCCGCTGTCTGGCGACGACAAATCTTTCGACGGGAGCTGCGCGCGCGAGTGGAAACGAAATAGACTCCACGGCGAAGCGCTTAAGTACTCGGAATGCGGATTTGCTGTTTTATGAGGGCAATTAAATATCGTACGTCGATACCGAGCGGGAAGAAAATTGCGGCGAGCAAGCGCGTCCGTAGTGCACGGCTACGAGTCAATGAAGAGGTCAGTAGCCATTACAGTGGTTGGTTTGTTGGCTTTCTGAACTTGCGCTTTAAAAGTACTGACAAGGTTATAATGAAGCGATGATGTGTTCAAGTGCACCAAGAAGACATACTCAGTGTCCGCGAAGTATAGGAGATTAGTACAGCGTGTTCAACAAATCATGCTAAATCAGAAACACAATATGATACTGATACAAGAATTGAAGACGGATTAACGATGATAGTTATTAGCATTGCCATATTAACACCGATACACTGATTCATGGGGTCAATCCGTGAGGAAGTACGTACTCAAGTTATAGTTCGCCGCCGAAACGGTCCAACCTAAATTGGCTAGTGATAGATATACCGCACCGAGAGCCGGACAAAGCCGGCTGATGTCAGCAGACAACCACAATACAGTAAATCCATCGAGGACCAAGGATGGACATAGTTTCAGACGACAGTTTACGTCCTCCATCAAAGAGGTAAATGCATCGTGCATGCCTAAGGCAGCGTAACTTCAATCGTATCTCACATTTGAGTTCACCTAGCCCACGAAGGGGCTCGAGATTGTATGAAGATTGCGCGCGCGTAGTCGTCCTACATACGCGCATATGTCAGACATATTTTGTCTCCTCGGAGTACGGCACACCTCAAATGCCTCCATCTGCGACAACAACGCGATCATAACGAGGAGCGACCCATTTCCCATTCTGCCTTTTCTGTCGTCCCGGTATCGCCCCGGAGAACAAGCTGACGATTGGATGCCCGTTTGTCATGTGTTCTCCTTGACGTATGGCGAGACCTGGTCCTCGCCATTTCTTGTATATGGCCCCACAAGAATTCCATCCTCAGATCCTCGCCCGTAGTTGGCACGGATAAGGATAATTTATTACGTCGTTCCACGTTGCGGCGGTCATTAATAGCCCGTGCGCGGGCCGAGCGAAAGATACGTTGAGTGAGGAAGAGATATGAAGAGGAGCCCGATCAAACATATTCGCGTATGGATTTGCGACAATCGTCGTATGCCTACGTTATTAAGTGTAAACATTGTTGAACTGAGAAGATACCTGGCAATCGAGGAAGTGCAGAGTTGGGTGTAGGCTAAGAAAATGAAAGAGTCAGTGCTGGGTACATCGTGCATGTCGAAAGAACCTTGGCATCGTTTATGTATGACGTCTAGACGTCGTGTTACGTGCAAACGATTGGAAGACACGAAATAAGATCTGTGCATGTAGCTATCGTACATGCGGCGGACATATTTTGTCTCCTCGATACCGCGCGGCCTATCCGACAGATCGAAAGCCCTTTCTCTGTGCTGCTACGTCGACTTAATTAATTGACGTCCTTTTACGTCGTCGAGCACGATTGTTTCTCAGGGTCGAATTCATTTGCATGCTGCCTGGTAACCTAACAGTCTGGCAAGCGCGCGTCACTTTCATTGGTCGAATGAGAGGGGAACCGTTTAAATTGATCACCGCTCGCACTTACATTTTTGTTTGAATCGATGTGTTCCGATAGGGATAGTGAATAACGTGGATTAAGTTCATATTGTTTTGCCGCGGCGATACTCAATGGAACGTTCATACGAGGTTGTCCTGTAGACCTTGACACTCTATATGTGAATGTGGAACATGGGTATTTATACACACGCATAATTTATTAATGAATAGTAAATATAGGACGATAATACGATGATAATTGCAGAACATGGACACTTTACTGTATTATATTACACATTTCTGGCATGCGTAAAGTATGAATAAAATACAGTTCCCTATGTTCAGATTAAATTTGTTTAAATGCTTCATCGCTCACTTAAAGCGGGACGTTCCAAGTAAACGTAAAACAGAAAATATCTACCTGCAGATTGAGACGTTTCACGGAATTGGATAGTTAACAGTTGGCGACTGCAAAAAGTTTTGACGAAGTGTTGGGGGTTGCGCGTTATTTATAGCCCGTTGATTAGGTGGCGCAGTAAATGAATGTCGATTGTTTCAGCATTCTCCCAGAGGATGAGAGAACGATAAACGGAGTATGAGCGGCCCGAAGCTAAAGCTCTTCAGCGGACGATCGATAACGGGAGGCGACGAACAACCACGAAGATCCGTACATCTATATTGAAACTATACACCGCCAATGCTCTGACCACATCGTGTGTTATGTCTTCTCAAAAAGGTATGATGAGAAATGAATTATCTCGAAGAATATTGCGCACGTGAGCACAATCTCGTTCTCATCGACGCGTACGTAAATTTACTCTGGTTTTCACGCGAATTGATCTACACGTTAACCTACTGACTGCCACGACAAACACAATATTACTGTGCTAGAGACAGGAACGGAAGACTGTGCTGTAAGTTTAATTTGAACAAATCTCTCAACTGAATATCGCAACGATCCCCTTAAAAACTGACCACTATTCACGCTCCGAAGGTGGAAGAAATTCCATTTTTTTGGTAAACATAAACATCCTTTTTTGGGACGTCCAATCAACATTAATCTCATATAAATTAACAGTAGGTCTGGGTCCGATCCCAGTAGTCTCATTTAAACCGCCGTTGAAACTACGACATTTACCCATATTTTAATAACACAGTCCTAGGAAAAAACTAGGTATTACTCTTTGGTGAGCGGCCGCGGCATTCAGCGTGTTGTTAAAGAAGATTGCAATTTCCCTCGCGTAATGGCACACAAAGTAAAGGCTGAACATAAATGTCGAGGACCTGAGGTATACATATACATACATATAAATACATATGCAGCCCCAAGATTGTTGGAAGGCACGAAGGTACGAGGGGTAATTTCACGCTGGAAATACGTATCAGGGCGGCATTGCACATGGCAGCGTCGGCGGTATCGGGTGCCTCGCGAATTACGCAAACGGCTCTTCCGGAATTGAGTTCGCGGTAGGCAAAGAGGAGTTACCCCCCGTTTGCGAGGGCTCGTCCCCGGGGCGAGCGATATACCTAAGTGAAATTGGCCGTTAGAAATTAGACCGCAATTCAAGAGGGCAGCCGGCATCCGCTTCCCGCGTCCGTTGCCATCAAAGCCTTTTGCATCCCGCGGGAGAGAGAGAGAGTCCAACCCGAAACTTCTATCGATAAGTAAACTTTAAAGATCGGGCCGGCTTGATGGGCAGACAGATAGGGAAAGGCGTACATTTCCGTCCGCTTTAATCATGACCTGCGCCAACGCCGCCGCGTTCGGTTCCTATTTCGTACTGGCACGACATATATGTATTTAAAGGTGTGGTCTGATATACGGTAATAGCGCGTTACCGTTGCATCGGCGCATATTGCAATATTTTCCACCTAACTTCCACCGTAACGTGTGTTTAACTTTGCCGTAAAAGTTTGCGTCAACGCGTTGTAATCCTCGGAAAGGTAATGCACCGATAGAATGTAGTACTCGATAACTTTATTAGAGGACTGCTCGGACGCCGTTCTGACCTCTGTTTCCGTTTCACGCAGTCCCACTCGCGTAATGCCCTTAATTAAGTGTACCAAATGACAGTAACGGCGGAGCTGTTTATTGATCTCAGCCGAGAACAGACGAGTTCGCTTATGGGATTTGCCTCGCTCCAACGCGAATATGATTTAAAAATTTCTCCAGCTACGTTTGTTCCCGGCGCGCAAACATTGCCTCGCGTGACAGACTACACAAGATTTTCGTGAAAGAGGACACCTTTCGCGCAACTGGACAGCGTCACACCAGCGGAACGTCCGAAAGGCAGAATGTGCCGGCGCAAGTAGTACGAGCTGGATATTCATCGGACATACGTACTCATGAATGTATGTATGAAATGCGCGAGGCTGTTTTACATGCTGGCCGGCTCCGAATGTCTCGCATCACGGCTGGACGCGTGCACATGCGTCGTTAGACACGGCACGCTGTGGACGTAGAACCGTGAAATCAGGCACATTGAAGCGGTCAGGGCCGAGGCGAGGTTGCGCCTGCGAAATGTGTACGACACTCGACGTCGCGATTTCAGTCTGCCTTGTAACGAGGTACACGCACTAATGAATGAAAATAAATTACTAGCGGTTGGCGAAAAATAATCTGCAGCGGCGCAGCCACTTCTCCGTGTAAACTGCACGATTCGCGACGTTTGACGGAAAGAAAATCTCCTCGTGCGGCGATATTAATGTATGTGCATAACGTACGTATCTATTTGTCAGGCTGGGAAGGAAACACGACTTATCAGCAGGGCGTAGCGTCGGGAGAAAGACCTGCGAGTGGAGTACATTGTGCCACGGACACCGTTGAGACAAAACAATTAAGCGGTTCAGGCAGTATCGCGCGGACAAATAACATTATGGACAATGGCATTATTTCGCCGGCCTCGTGCAGTCAACGTAAACCTCTGGTACAATGGCCCAGGTGCGTCGTCTACAAAAATCCGTCCAGGAAACATGGTGCACCGAAAACAGGTCTGATCATGTGTGTGTGTGTGTGTGTGAGCGTCTGCAGGCACGCACTGTATTCAGTAATTGGAGGTCGTCTGGTTGCTGAAAACCAACGCACGACATGATACAATGAACGTCACGGTCGCACATTACACAGCTGCTTGCGGTCTTGTAATATTTACTATTATTTTTTAATTTCTTTTTCTTCACTTCCGCGCGACAGCACAATTTTTATGGGTTCATTTTGCGGGTCCGCGTTCAAAGTTAATTACGTCCGCCGAACGGAGGACGGTGGAAAGTATGTGCGCTGGAATTTAATGCGCACATAACTCGGCGTCTTTCCTAAGTATTGGTAATCGCTAAATATTAATTAAAGGACAGAACGTTATAGGCGACGATCGATGCATGAAAATACCGGAATACGGCGATAAATCGATAATCAGACAGTTCATAGGTTGACAGTGGTGTGCGTGAAATGTTCAAATATGTCCGTATTGCCGCAGAGTTTGATTTTCAGTCCGTCGGTATTTTTTTTCATGATTTATTTTACATTCGCTAAACCGCTCGCCGTGCTCAATGTACTCACGCCGTTGCGCCGATTTAAAACGTTTTCGTAACATTTGACGCGACACGCAAGTGCGTTTTTTTAATATCATATTTCTTTCCAGGTCGTTATTGCGAGAATTAAAGCGACGCGTTTGCAGTAGCGCGCTATTTCGTTCCGCTGAAACCTTTTTTGTCCCGGATATATCTATTTTCTGTTTATTTTTTTGTTTATTTTTCTTGTTTTGCTTTGACGAAGAATTACACACTCGCATAAATATTTATCATTGGCGGTAATCCAAAACGTCCAATAGAAACGAATATGAATATATTGACTATGTAAAATCGCACACCAGCCGAAGGTTGTGCAATCTGCAATGAAGAGCGGCCCGTCGACTGTTTGAATATGCATATCTCACACGTATAATATCACAACGGTCATGCGGATGATAGAATAACGTGAGTCCGTATAACGGGTGACTCGAAAAATCTTTTCGGCAATTTACGACTGACGCTGACGCCGCGAATAAATCCGCGTCTTCGTGCCGATTTACATATCGACAGGCGTAACATACTTGCCACCGAATTCCAGTTGACAAGTATACGTTTGAACATCCGAGCGTACATCAACGTCGCACCGCGTTCCGTGCTACGCCCGTAAGTATATCGAACGATAAATCAAAATTCCCCCCTGAAAAATACTGCCTGGAAGAAGGCTCCTCGCTGCTACGCCACGCAAGTGTTCTTTAAATGCGTCAAGCGTATCCCGAGTGTAAATAAGTCTATGAAGAGTGTCTACCGACGTTTGTCTTTCACGTGCATTTAATGAAGTTCGGTAGATTTAAGAAGTATATACATCGTCCAGGCAAACTTCAGTCGTATAATCACCGACAACGACTGTTTACAGTTTAAAAAAAACGCGAGCAGTGTGTAGAGTTGGATTACGACCAACTGTCTTTATTACTGCAACAGCGGCGTCCGCTGCACTCGGGGAGCCTGCTGAAACTTTTCTCGGTATCAGCGGCCGTATCTACTAAAACGTGATAAAACGGGGCAATGAGCTGGAATTTAGTGTACGAAGAAGAACACGATTACCGTTTCATCGCATCTACTCCATACCTCACTGTGGACCCTCTCCGCCTACTCTTATCTCACGGCAGAAGGGGCCGTTTCAATTATCATTTGATCGCGGAATCGGCTGTCGTTCTGCGACAGAAATATAGCGGTCCTCGTCGTCGATGGCGTTGAGTTTGAAAATTCACCCGCGTCGTTATCGACTCGCCGCGTCTGCCAGTGACGGTGCGAGCGCGCGATAAAAGCGGCTGAAAATCGTTTCTCGTCCCGCGCGCATGTATAAAGTAAAAACCGCAAGGTCGGTTAGCTCGAAGGCTATTATCCGCGAAAGCGAAAATGACAGGGCAAATGTGATTTCCAAGACCCGAGACCGGGTAATTACCTGGAACGTTCACCTGTGAGCACATCGCCGGCGCGCACAGTGCCAGCAAAGCTCCCTTCTGTTTGGCCATCGATCCTTCAAGGATTACCGGGCTAATTATAATGGCACACCACCTGAGCGACATTGATGACAATGCGTCGAGTATCAGGCGATTCATCGCTCGCCGACGGTAATGTCCTGCATTGATCCGTGAACCTTGTAAGTTCTCCTGACGTTCGACGTGCCAAATCATTGTCGCGCATACCGCCGACTTATTGCTCACAGGTGGCAGCATACCCTACCGAATAGACTTGCAGCATCATGAAAATCGCACAGAATCCGCGACGCCCGAAATTGCTTTCGACCATATTGGTGAGTGCGCGAATGGCGTAACAACTTGTCCTAAAGTCGATAGCTGTGTATATTCTGTTGGTACTGAGTGTACGAAACGGTGTCTTAACAGTGGAGTATTTTCATCAATACAGATGCTACGAAGTTATGTCAGTGTTTAATATATGCTCTGTTGCTGTGCTGGGATAAATAGTTACAATACACGGGCCATTCCGAAATTTGGTAAAGTCCACTTGTAGATCAGGGATATATTTGTTAAGATGCATATTCACCTACCATCGAATGCAAATATCGTTTAATGTAGCGTATATATTCGTAATTATTATACTTTTAATTGTTACATGAAATGAATGAACCATTTGATAAGCGGAGTTAAGTAGCTCCAACAGGCTAACGCCAAATTGTTCGTGTAACGTAGGTATACCTACCCCTCATGCATAATAATACCACCTGAGCCATTTACGAAGATAAGTAGTGTCCATGGATTGAGCGCGCAATTATTGGCAGACACCCGATCTGCCTGTTAATTTCTCCTGCAAATTTCGGATGCGTGCAAATAGCGTTGACATTTCGAGCGTGAAAACATCCTTCAGCAATATGTACTCCGTAGATGGCAATGATCCGTGACAGAGCCGTGAATCGCACGAACTACATCGGAACTCGACGCATGAAATTCGTTTGATTGCACGCTGAACCGACGGGCATCCACGATTTACTGTTTGCAATCGGAAACACTTCGTATCGATTCCCGAATCGTTCTGTGACAACTTATTACTCACAGGAGGCAATATGCTGCATTGATCGATGAACTGTTACGAGCAGAAGTAGTTCTCATGCATGTCTTACGTTGATCCTCTGTCAAGTTGACGTTCCTGGCGGAACTACTTATCCTGTTACAAATGATTCCTTGCCAAAAGTGCCAATACACTTATGGTAAAACGGTCTTTGTTTGCAGTAATAGGCGTATGAAGTTCTAACAGCTGCGACTCATTATTCGTGGGATAATGATAGTCAGTAGCAGTCATTACAACATCAGGTAATAATATAATAATGCAACATCTTCTCCATCTGCACTACGAAATGTATACTGACGCAGATCGTACGTCTGCGGAAAGCCGAGAAACTTGGTCGGACATGTAGAAACGTTAACTTTTAATCCCGCGTTTTCGAATCTCGCGAGGAAACTTTAACGATGCACGTGTTTGTAACTTGCTCGTAGGAACTTTGGGTACTAGGTCTCTGTACTCGTTCCTTCCGCTTCAACCTGGCCAAACAACCACAGATGCCCAGATTAGATCGTGATCTCGACAAAAGGTTCGAAATTTACTACCTCGGCAAATCGAAGTCACGTGTCGGATCTTGAATTCTTTAACCCCACTGCGACGAGGAAGTAAAAGCTCTTAGTAACTCCCTTGGCACGATTTTCCATCATAGCCTTTTCAACTTTCTCCCCGCATAGAGGACATAAATCACGCGAAAAGTTAAATGCATTTTGTACTTACGGCAGATAGTTAAACCAACATGCAATTATATCCTCTTTATTTGAACTGTCAATGTTACTGACATCAGTGCATGCACTCCGCGGTAGTCAGGTCATTAATATCAAGATTTCATAATGAGCGTGAGGTGCGAGATAAATATGACCGCACGGGAATCAATTAAATCATATACCGTTCACTCCTTGGAATTATCGAGGCTACGAAATACGGTCACTAACAACAAGATATTAGATAGCTGCAATTCCGTGTCATGCAGAATAAATAGACATTCCTTTCGATACAAACTAACGAACGATTATTCAGATAGCTAATCCATACTCTGAACTCCGATCAGCGGCTTACCCTGAAGTTCAGAAAAATGCATTAATTTGACTTAATCTTCGATTCCTATTCATAGCGGAAGCACCGTCGCAAGTGGCACGCCACATAACGTGCTGACACGTTTCCGCGAACATAATTACCGGGACGCGCGGGGACGAAATGCTTAAACATTTCACGTCGCCACTGCACCGTCCGCAAAAAACAAAGAGTTTAATGCACGGCTGACGTCGTCGGCTGGGTGAAATTTTTCACACCAAGCGACCGCGAGCTCGTCGTAAAAGTGGTAAGGGTCAGTGACGTGTCAGGCGACCTGGGGTGCCAACGGGAGAGCGGCCGACTACTCAACCCACGAAGATGCCACTTCAGTCACGGTATACTGCTTCAGTCTCGAGACTTTCTGAATGAGTTATTTTTCCCCGCCCTTGGACTCGCCAACGACCGTAGGCTAGCTCGCCATCCGACGAAGGAACAATAACGGTCCATAAACCGTGAAAAAGATACCTAACTCGTTTGATTCGATTCTTCGCACTCCCGTTGACAGATTTCCATCTTCTTTATTCCGTTCCTTGCGTAAAGCGATTGTTTCGGAGCATAGCGGATGTCTCGCGTCGTCTGGAAAGTGACGATCGTGGTGACGAAGGTTCGATCGAACGAGCCATGCAGAATTCCTGCAGGATGTAACTTGTAGGGCGCCAAGGAATTGAGATACATATGTAAGTACTTACGTCGCGGGAAGCAGTTTCATGGGCAACATTTTTGCTTGAGCGCGAAGTCGCGTCGCGAGGCAGTTAAGTACAATTATGGTAATGCGGTCGGTACGATGTCAAAAATGTTTCAATCTCCGCCTACGGCATCCGAACATTTGCGTTTCACTTTTGCGTCGCGCAACGTTATTCGCAGGCGAGTGTCGTCGCAATTCCGCTGATGGTATTAGGAATGCGGTTAACGCTATACATCCACGTCTCGTGTGAAACTGAAGCTCATGCGTTACCGCGCCCCGGGGACTGAGGAATGCAAAATGGTTTTCTGGTGTTTACCAGAGAATTTATTTTTATGCACGGAAATAACGCGTGCCACCACTTTCACGTGTCCAGTACATACATATGTACGTGTAAATAAAGATTTCGTTCTAGTCCGCCCGGCGTGTTATTAGTAGGCTCTTTCTCCGCTCACTTGCAAAATTTGATAGGCGCTATCGGAGTATAAACGATCAGCGACGAGTGGTCAACAGCGCCTTTAACGACTGAAAACGATAAAGCGTATAAATAAGGTTTCAGGTTATAAATTATATTTAAGCCGAGCATAGGCGAAGACAAAACAATAACACGGGGAAATGAGGTTTCTTAGAAGCGAAACACTTTAATATACGACGTGCTTTGTTTGCGAAGCGTATGCAAGTGCCGAAAATGAGCTGAGATACGTCACTATTGAAGATAGTGGCGTCGTGTCTTTCAATCACGCCTGTTATCTCAAGATGTATCTGCACACGTTACCTTACCTATACACGCTTTAAGCTCTTGGACAAGAGCCAAATCCCGGGGAGGTTTCAGTTAAACGATAGAAGTCAAAGTCACGTTGTTTCGCGCGAAAGTCACGCACGCTACACGGCGAACAATGACTCGATTATCAAGGGCCTCATTCGAGTTCCACGTTCATCGCGACAATCTACAATGCACTTTGTCAGTGCCACGTGCAACTCATCTCTGAAACACCAATTCTAATATTAGCCATCGCGACTGCTCGCAAGGAGCTCCGGTAATCCGAATAAGTGAATGCGCCAGCCGCGCGTCGTTTAACGCCGCAATCCCGATGAAAAAAGTCGTCGAAGACGAAACAGTTGAAAACGCGATCGTTTTCGTTTCACGATCTGCCACTGGGTGTCACCCGAGAATCGCCCGTTGGCCTCTCCGCTGCTCTCCGCACGCACATACGCGAAGCGTCGATTCGCCTCTGTTTATGTTTTGTTTCTCGACTACACAACTCGGGTGTTATTCTTCAGTAAGGAAAATGGCGTCCAGGGTGTTGGTCCTTGGAATTGAACCATCTCCTCGGCGAGTCGCGCGCCGAGGAGCGGAACATACGGCCAATCGTGAAAGCGGTCGCGCGGGATATCCGCTCGGATAGTTTTCGACGTGTTCCCGAAGCGTTAATTTGCATTATCACCGGGCACGCCCGGCCGCAAATGGCATTCGCTTAAACGCCACGCCACACCGACATCTGTGAAGTGTGTCACGTACGGGGCCCACCACCACACCACCACCACCACTACCACTACTATGTCCGTCGTGCGTAACCGACCGTTTCGGCGTAAGATCATTATGTATCACGTCATACTATCATCAAGGAGACCTAACCTCTATTCATTACGCGGGACGTGAAGCTGAAAGCGGTTGGAGCGATCTTCTCGTCGATTCGTGCGGATTGATCGTCGGGAGTTGCCGAAATCGCGATATGCCGGGCGTCGGTGAAAGTGACGGAACGAGAGGACGGGCAGGTGGAGCGCTCCGCCGCATTGTCGATCGCATATTTATCGGTACACACGAATTTCAGTCTCCCTTACCAAGTGACGTGATCGCGTGTACTCGTCGCGCTGTTTCTTTTTTTTTTTCACCTCCTACAACCCAATGCCTTTCTCACATGATACCTGATACCTCGTGGTTCAAACGTTCCACCAAACGGCGACTCCCAGCATTGAGATGTATACATATACAGTCGATATGCGACGTTCTGTGTCGCGAGTGGAGACGTGAAGTGAGAAGAGTGTGCGTGCATGTGTGTGTGTGAACGTGGGTAGTGCGTGCGTGTGGTATGTGTCAAAAGTGGAATCTTAATAACTTAACCCAAGAAATCACATAATGAGCTGCACGCGAGGAATGCACAGTGGAAGACGAAACATATACATGTCTCAGAAGAGAAAGAGAGAGAGAGAGAGAAGGTGGAAGACGAAATGGGAAAGACAACGGGACGTTTACTGACGACGACAACTATGAGATTGCATGCTGGCACGAACGAGACGAGAAGATGTGAGACTGCCGTGAGAAGATCAGAGGGACGTTAGCCGTGATAGATCGATCCTGCCCATTACGATCTGTCAAGTAGATAGCATTGCCTCGAAGAAATGTCTTTTTGAGGTTAGGCTATCTCTCTGCCGCGGCACGTGCTCCAAGACTCCACGAGTGGCGCGGATTTCAAAGGCCGGGTGAGTACCTTCTTCCAAATGCTTCGTATAAGGTCTACCCGATTAAGAGAGTTTTTGGGTCAGAAGGCAATCCACATTAGTGGGTACGCAAAAAAGCGTTCTACTACGAGAGATCGCAGATATGCGTTTGGGAAACAAACATCGTAATTCTGTGTCGAAAAGAATCAATTGTGCGAACATCTTTTTTCTGCTGATTATGGTATGTCGATGTGCCGCAAATATTGGGCGCCATTTTTACGTGCGAACCTTTGCGGTATCAACGCGTTATGAATAATCGTGAGCAGTGAGGTGACGCAACGGATAACGACGTTTTGCTTTGTCGTCGTAGGTCAGATTAGCGCCTGGTCAGATTACGCGAGGTAATGACGGTTAACAGTGGCAGTTCCGTTGCTTCTGCGTACATCTCCGTTTTGCACCTGCGTTTTTTAAACATTGTGAGCAGTCAAAGTGTTAAAGGTATCAACTTGAACT
Source organism: Priocnemis perturbator (assembly GCA_963942575.1). Taxonomy (NCBI): domain Eukaryota; kingdom Metazoa; phylum Arthropoda; class Insecta; order Hymenoptera; family Pompilidae; genus Priocnemis; species Priocnemis perturbator. The sequence goes on from OZ012647.1 coordinate 4,698,208, forward strand.
TGAGTTTTACATTCATTGGGGAAAGAGGGCTGGTTATTTGATGGATAAAGAAATAGTTCCAGTGGACCTAGATGAACACATGGGGATCCCATGTAATTTTTATTCAACAGAAGGGGGTCTAAGTTTTTACGTATTCGAATAGCTCTTATCAAATTCCACATCTATTCAAGACATTTTTTCCTATTACGCATAGTTCAGCAGTTGCAACACGAAATGTATTCTCGCCCAAACGCGGTGAATTCCGTGATAGACTGTTTTTACTCACACACCTGTGTGCATCCACTGAATTCGCCTCGGCGTACGAGAATAATTTTCTGCTTATAGCTCCTATCCTATGCATAGTTAGAAGAAAAAAAACAATCCGACCCTCTTTGGTCTTTACCCGAACCGTCATAGTAAAAAGAATTTGTTTTTTAACTCGCTCATTCACGCATGTAATCCGCTTCGAAATAATTGAAACGGTTCCATCACTCAACCTATCGGCAGAGATGATTTTATGTATGGTAACGACGAGATTTGAATTTCAAAGTTTCGAAACCGCGCGTTGTACCGAATTAAATTAAATCTATTCAACATGCCGCGTATTCTGTTCATTTCGTTTCTACGGTTATATCCTTCAGCAGCCGAATGTGAATTTCAAATGCTGCGATAAACTCAAGCCGGTTCCCTTAGTCTTCGGCGACGTCACATGTTAGCCGATCCTGAATATTAAGCGTATATTATAATCTTCTCGGATTTCTTCGTCGACGTCATATCTTCGTTTGCAAGGTACATAGAGGCAACGAAAGGAAAGTTACAGTATGCACATCTCATCGATGAAATTCGATATGTTTGTACGTCTCCCTGAGGCTTGACTTGGTTATATGTATGCGCGAGAAAGTTCGTTGACTCTTATTTATCTCAGTGTATGAAACGATTCTTAAGACCTATCTGTTTACTTGAGATTATTCTCTTTTTTTTTACCACGTTTTCGCTGAATTTCGTTGACCATGCTAACGCAACAACTGTGCAAAATTACGTTGAAAGTTGCAGCCACTTAATGAGTACTTATATACGAACTCAGAAATAAGATAACCTACAGATTTGTTCTTCAAATTTAATTTTTCTCACCACAAGATAGCCCATAACATTTAGCATTAACGAGAAATGTAGAGAAATAAGCACGAGCATTTAATGCAGATGTCGATGAGACAAGACAGTATATTGAAAGATACTGCGCGCACGACGGTGTCGCGTTTAAAGAAATTATGCACACACGACATCAAAGAAAAATACGAGACGACAACGTTAAAGAAACGATACTTACCACTTGGCTGAACCTCGGTGCACAGAGGTGTCGGTGTGCCGTCACTTAGCTGACGAATTCGTTAGAACCAAAAGTCAATGCATGGATCGGCCGTTGAGTAAGACTATACGAGCATTTTGCACAGGAACGTGCCGTGTCGCCCTTTGCGAATCTGGTGGTATTGCTACCTGATCGATCGTGCACTCCCGTTCAGATGTAAACAGCCAGGTTCAGTCAGGTCAAATCGGTGAGACCGATCCACATAATTAGCGCCCGATTTGTTATAGCGTGCGATGTAACGATCACGTTACATCATTTTTCTAAATCGCCTGTTCCACGTTATCTTGTCACCAGCTTTGCGCGGTCATTTGAGCTAAAGTTAAAATGCGGGGTGTAAGTGACGAAGAGAATAAGGCGTGTGACATTAGAAGGGAGTTTTATCCGCCATCGTCGTAATGCCCTTAACTAACGCAACTAACTAATTTAACATAACCTTACTCATCGATGTATGTTGTGAGATCAATTCTGTACTTGGGTTCGCCTTATCTACCAGCTTAATAAAATGTCTACCATACGCACAAGTTACGGGCATGCGTTCGGAGCAATATATGTAATACCTGTTACTAATATCCACGCATGTTTCAAACGCAAAATAATTTTATACGAAGACTGAATGTCCATTGCATCACTTGAAAATATTCAACGATTGCTGTGTTTTTGATAGAACCCCAGTAAGTTGAATATAAATTCATATTACGCGACAACAACGGCATACAGTCCTCAGTGATTTGCTCGAATTCTTCTTGAAGAATTGAGGTATTAATAATTGTAAGTGATAAAGATGCAGATAGGTCGGCAATACGCTAATCGTACATGGCCGCTACTCAGAATCAGTCCAATAGTTCTCGTGCCCCTACATATTTCACACGTCGAGCTCAAGCTAAGCGAAGTTGCTTCATGCCGCCTGTAAAATCTACGACGGTGTATTTCTCCTTACTAAACATGAGCTGTACGCAGTTACTCTTTGAAGAACTTGTTCCTCGATAAAAATGCACGATGGAGTATCGCTCGATTTGGTTCGTTTTTCTATGCAGAATCAACAGGTCGTATACGGAGACGAAGCTTTTCATCGTCTGCCTGTCGACGAGTCCGAAATCAATGCCATCGCAAACAAACGGACATACAAGGGAAAAGAGAAAATCTTTATTACCGATCCGAACAATAGAATCTATTGACATTCCAGTTTGTTCGATGTATATACTGTTGTACACATCTATACGTGTCTTCGAATACACAGAAAGTATGTCTATGAAATTGTACATTTCACTAACAACGTCGTAGATCGAATCAAGTGCCGCACGTCGTTTCATATAAATAGAGTATACCTAGGATCGTGTCTGAACCCTAGTTCATTGAAGTTCGATCTTTTCCTCTCGAATTGCCTTTCTCGTTTCCCTTTCGTCCTCTTTCTTTTCCCCTTTTCCTCTCGCTCGTGCTCCCTCCTTTTCTGCCATTGCCTACACACGCTTCTCTATCTAGCTCTACCCATCTGCCTAATCTACACGACGCGCCCGCGAAAGCCATATGAGGGGCCGTGACGCGAATGCACTCTTCCTTACAGAAACGATTGGCGTGAAAATCCGCGAGTACGACGACCGGCATAGACGTCATGGCACGATGCCCTCTTCTCAGCATCCTCGTCGCTGCTTCCCTTGCCGGCCAGTCGTACTTAACGCACGGCGATTATGTCTTTATCCTCTCTATCCCTCTCCCTCTTCTTCTCTCCTTCGACACCGTGTGCGAGGAGGACAAGCGATGCTCCCCACAACGAGAAGGCACGAGGTCGGAGCGGGAGAGGACAACGACGACGACGACGACGAGACGCATGTGTCGCGACGCGCTCGTGAAACACGTGAACCAGCGGAAAGGGCAGCGACGACGGTAGCGGCAGCGGCAGCGGCGATGGCAGGGACGACGACAGCGGACAAACGCGAGAGTGAGCGTGCCGGAGAGAGGGAAGAAGAGAGAGGGAGACAAAAGGATCACGAATGGTGGGGGGCACGTATACGGGGTGCGGAGGAGAGTGTGAGAGAGAGGAAGAGGAAGCAGAGGGTGTGCAACAGAAGGAAAGAGAGAGAAGGGTGTTCGCGCCCCGTCTTCGTCTCGCGCACGAATGGGGTCGACGGAGTCACGTGCCTCACGACGCGGCGACGTTATCCGATCGAAACAACACGACGACGGCGACGATGCCGACGACGACGACGACCACGACGACCACGACGCCGACGACGACGGCGAGGAAAACGTGGGTTGGTAACTCCGCGTCGACGACGGGACGCCTGACGTATTGGGGCTGCTCTTGGGCGTCGCGGCGCTCACACACCGGCTCACTGAGCCCGAGGTGGGCGACACCGCCGGAACAGAGGACCGCGGCCACGGCCGACAAGGACCGAGAGAGCCGAGCTTTCCAGCGGCGGCGCGCAAGCGCATTGTTGAAAAACTCTCTCTCTCTCTCTCTCTCGCTCCCTCCCGCGTCTCCTTTTCTTCATCCCCTCGCCGAGCGTCCTCTTTCTTTCCTCGCCTGTCACTTTCCCTCTCTCTCGACTCTCTCGCACCCCTCTTTTGACCTTTCGTCGCTCCCCGTTCGTATACTGGCGCACCCCGAGTGCCGGCGCCCACGATGTTTTGCGAGGACGCACCACACGCCTCTCCTAACGGTACTTTCTGCCTTCTCCGCGCTGTGGCCGAGGGACCGAACGGAAGCGACGAGAAGTTTTAGGCATATGCAGACGTTTTCCCTTTTTTCTCGCCCGAGATACGCGTTTTTTCACTTTTCACGCTGACCGAATGTGCTTCGCTACGGTAGATGTTTCAGAATTTGGGTGCATGGTAGGGAGTACGTGCCGCCCTGCATGCATGCTGACATATGGAGCTGCGGAAGGGTTGAACGAAACAGTCATTTAGACCGTTCGTTCGTCGCCACTTTATAATTTTTTATTCTTCATGATTCACTGTTATCGTCTACATTATTGCATTTTATTAACACATACTGTGAAAATCATTGATAAGAATTCATGAACGTTAAGTCGTATATATTCTTATCGTAGATGAAATGCAGTTACAGCATCGGCGCTGATTACGAAACGCGGTGCTCGCGTATAATAGTTGCCACAGAACCTGTTTTTTTTTTGTTTTTTTTCCTTATACCATACTGGTGGTGCCCATTGGTCGTAAAGACGGCTGCATATGGCGCTGCACAACGTTGCATAATGCATCGATAAAATTGTGTGCATAGAAATGGAGTAGACACACAGTCAGCTTGCCTACACATGTGCGTGAAGAAACGCAGAACACGTGCCTGCGTGCATAAGTAGCTGAATAAGAACGATATTAGAACCGTGGAATGGCCTTTCTACGATATATTTGATTAATCACAATCTTATCTCAGTGGAGCGATCATTCATTGGCACCGCCTGAAACGTTATAAATTGATATAAATTTTAAATATATCGAGTTACCTTGCGAATATTACCTCATTTTTATTCGCATTAATTCATATGACCCCGCTGATATCGAAGACGGCATCGTAGCAACACGTGCGCTACTGTACATTTTCAATCGAGACAACGCATAAAAGACGAAGCAACAAAGTCTAATGTATTCATAGATCGTAAGAAATCTTCCGTAAAATTACGTACGCGCATTTGTCACTTAAAATAGTAGCACTTCATTGCACCCAGTCGCCATTACTTGTAACCCTCCGGTGGTCGCATATACTTTTCGCCTGTTGAGACTATATATACATGCATACAGACGTATGTACATACCCCGAAAGCATGAAAATAGCCATGCATATACAAGCGCGGCAGGCTCGTGTGCTGCAATTACTTAATTGCTCGTATCTGATTGGACCTGGCGCGGGGGTAGGGGAAACGGTGCTCTCGGTTCGTGATTTGTGCGCTGCACGCTGCATGCATCACCATTGGCCAAGTTACCTGAGGGGTTGACGAATCAGCCGTTCATTTCTAAAACCCTCGTTTCCTCTCTAACCCACCGAAACAGTACGAAATATTGGAAGTTCCGATCTGCGACATTAATAACGCGCGTATACATAACGCTCGCCGAGTGTTCGTACGTCGGGAGGGCACATAGGGGCGAAGATTCTGCGAGAAATTCGGTAGAGCTGTGGCGGCGAAGAAGGGAGAGGGAGAGAGAGAGAGTGCAGCGGACGGAGCGCATAAAAAGCGTCGCGTATGCGGCGTACGCTCTCTCGCGGTAGCTGCGCCAAACACCAGTGTCAATATGGCCGTTGACGCGAACGCAGTACGTGAAGGGACGCGGTCGCGGTAGTTTCTTCGATCTCGAACATGAGGTACGCCGTGATTAAGAGCGACGTTTTTACGTAATACCGTTTAACTAATTGGCAAGCCTCCAGAATGAGTTGCGCTACGGAGGTGCCGATCAGTTGGATTTCGAGTGCGAATGCTCCGGTGCAAGGTACGTGCGACTCTTTCGTGTGTCTCCTTTGACCGCGGCTAACGAATATCGGCGTTGTTTGTAAGATACGCGGCGGCGAGAGCACGCAGTCTCCTCGACGCGCGTTCAATCGATTCGTCGCCACACTTATTGACATTGTCATTCGCCGTCTATCCAGCTCAAAGTGATAAAGCGTGCTGTCGCGGATTAAATTATTGCCAGCCCCGTGTGCTACTGCTGCTGCTGCTGCTGCTGCTGCTGCTGCTACTACTATGCAGCGATATGTATTTTTCGGGAGAGTCTCATCGTTATCGATGATCGGTGCAGTGGTGAGCGGAAAAGAACCGCGTGTGTTTTGTGCCGAGTGTTGGGATATATCTCCTCGTCGTCGTGCCGTTTCAAGGCTCAACACCAACTATTGTTCATTTAAACAGCCTTAATAACGTCGGAGTGCACGCGTCTGTTCGCCACTGTGTGATCATGATTTACGCAATCGGAGCCGGTTTATCATTTTAAAAATAAATCGCCGCGCTAATTTTCGGCTGGCTGCAGACCTCGAATGTTTAAGATTACGTACGTGCGCTAATAAGTTATTTTTCACGTTGAGATACCCTGGATGTATCGCGCGACCTAAATTTCTAATTAAATAGAGAGTTTAAATTCAATTTTCGTCGAACAATATAACCGAGTGGGTTCTACTACTACGTGCTCGTTTGTTTGCTGAAGATAACACGATTAATATGTGTATGTACGTTTGGCTTGTAACTTGAAATATGTTCGATTTGGCACTAACGCAAAATCGAATATTTAAAAAACTCTTTCTGTGAACATCGCTCATTTTTGGTAATATTGAACGTTTTCTTTTCGTCGACATTTAAATGTAGTATAAATGCCGCGATCAAATAAACGATTTGTGTCTGATTTTTGTCTGGTTTAATACAAATACAAATTATTTGAAAAAGAATTACAAAGTTATCGAACTTCTAGCAAACTGAGATAAAATTTACTTTCCTCGGTTTAATAAGTTTGAGTGATGTTGCCAAAGATAATGCAAATTAAAACGTGTAAATAACATATTACTGCAAATAATTTTATAATTTCAAGATAAACTTAATAATTAATAAAAGAAACATATACTTCATAAAATACAGTAAATTCAGTTATCTTCTGGATTTCTAATATTGCATCTCTAATGCGTAAAAAACATTTAATAAAGTGTTAATAAAGCCAATGTTGAAACAAGATACATACAAAATTGAATAATATTACTGGTTATATTATAATACAAGTTATAGCTGCCTATGTTGTTAATACGGTCTTTCATAAATACATTTTATTTAATGTTTAGATATCAAAAAAACAATATCTAACAATGAAGGCTCATGTAAGGTTGAAACAGATGAAACGAAATCATCAATTACAGAATTATTTCCTTGGATTTGTGAATTTAGAAAAATGTGCAGATGTATACACGCAGATCGGAGTATGACGTCCTTGACAGAACTTATGCAATTCTATGTGAGGTAATACAGTTTTGTATCCATTCTAATCCTCAGTGCAGCTTACCAGTAATAGTTTTCTAAGCACTGGTCGCCAAAAGTGTTATGTGGCATAAAATAATAACATGACGTATGATTTTGGTCACAATAATATGGCAAAAGCACTGAAACATATCTGTCTTTGTGTACAAAAAAATTGATTTGCTCTGTAATTCCAGAGAAACTAGAATTATTTCATTTGATTAGGACAATACTGTAGACTGGCAGTCAGGACAAGTGTGTTGCAGTGCAAAGCTGTGTACTTGTGTTTTTAGTACATTGAAGCAATGCCACAGTTTTTTGTTTTGTTTTTAAATACGAGTGCTATGTGCAATGAAAAATTGTATCCACTCTAATAAATTAATATATAATCAGTGGGTTCTGATACTTACGTACAAACACTGTGAAGTAACAGTACTACATTTTACTATTTTTTAATTCTGGTTTGTTTTGTATTGAGTTCATCTCAAACGATTTTTGTATGGTTACCGTTAGAATGCAATTGCTTGCATGAAACTTCTTCATAAGTAGCACGCTGTATGAAGATAAAACACGTCATGGTCTCATGCCCTGTGTGCACTATCACTGACAAATCGCTTTTCATTATTACACTTATACCATTAACTAGTCTACTCTATGCCATTCTTGTTAAAAGTACAATGTAGTCGGTCAACCTTTGAATATGAAAAAATTTCTGCTGAAAATGACAGATCCACAATTGTCCATTTTTTTTAATTGCAGAAATGTAAGTATTAGTGTACACGAATGTTACACAAAGCCCTTAAGGGCAGCAAAATTAAAGGACTCTATTAGTGACACTTTACTGTTATTCTTGTACATCTACCGTGAGCTTTCTGAGGTAAGTTCTTTTTTCTCCATGACTTATACAGTTATATACAATCTTTCCGTTATCAAGGATAACGCTATGAGGGAAGCAGAAAAAAACTTTTTAACTTTTGCAGGATCATGATAGATACATTTTTTTGAATAGCATGTCAGATTTGTTGGCAATGTACATAGACATGGAACTCAAGGCATCGAGAAGAAGCAAAGAAGAGCATGGAAAGATTTGTGCAAGACTGACTTCTTGCCTTTATGTTTACCTTGGTATGTACTTTAAAATAATCCAATATTAATTTAGGTTAATATAATATACAGTATGTTTCAGTCATGCACCTGTAACTGACTGTGTCACGTTTTTTTTTTACAGAACATTCCACAGAGCATTTGTTAGACACACTAATTAAAATACAATTTATGTGCCGTAGTTATCATTACATTTTAGATCCAATTATAACGTAAGTACATTTTACAATTTATGTCAGTAATGCTTTTTTAAGTCTCTCGCAATACATCGCGGATCTCTCTTTATCTTTCGGTTACCGTGTGCTAAGTAAATATATTGCAATTAACTCCTGTAATAATCACATATAAAAGCAATTATTTGAAATTTAGTCGTAGAATGTTTATATTTAACATGTATTTTACATGTAACGTTTCTTGTAGAATTGTCTATCAATTATCTGCCTCGTTTTATGTTACCAATTTTTACGAGCAATAGTTTTCCCGAGTAAATAAGACAACGAAAGGAGTTTCGGCTAACACCTCTTTGCATTGCATCTTCTCAGCTTGCTATCTATTATGCATATTTACTTATTATTTGTTGCTGAATTATATATGTTGCTATATTTTGCTTCAGGAAAATAATTAAAAGTATTCCCATACATCCAGAATCAAATGTTATGTATGTTCGTTATCTTCTTATCTATCGTCTATGGAGAAAAATAAATGCCGATGTGGCTGTAAAGAACCAAATAATAACGGCTGCGATTGCATCACTTGGGCCACCACCAACCGACCTCCCGCCGTGTATATCAAAGGATATATTAGCGAAAGTGCCAAAAAGTCAACCAAATTCCACAAAGTTTTTGCTACAGCACAAATTCGATGTAAGAAAGTCGTGTGAATTGTTTATGCAATTCTGCCGAGATAGCAGGCGAGCTACATGCCAAGCAGAAAACTCAAGCTCTGTGTCGAGTTGTTCATCAGATCGGACTAAAGCGAAAATGGTACACATGCCTTTTCATTTAATTTCAGACCTTGTTATGTGTGTGTGTGCTGTTATTCAAATTTATACCAATACGTTTTTTAATAGCTGTATATTACTATTTTGTGTCTCTTCCGTTTGAAAACATTTGCCTTTATGTAGATAGTTCGGAAAAACAGATGTGACCATCGTGTATACCCACACGTTTCGTGATAGTGATTTTGATCTTTCGAACATTCTATATACATAAAAGTAAATGTTTCAGATGTATATGTATATATAACATATGTTAATAATATCTATTTATTCTTAGCTCGAAGATGCTACAACATGTAAGATCGTAGACAACCAAAATAGTAATGTCAACTCAATAGTATCAGATTCAATTAGAAAAAATGAACCTTCATCTGTATTACATAATTCAAATTCCTTGAACTTAACGGAACAATCTAATTCCAACTCTTTAGGTCCAGTTTCGAATGTATTTGCACCTTCTAAATCAATAAAACCAAATAGTCGTCTTCGTAAAAAATCTAAAAAATCTAATGAAATAATCGTGATCGATCTAACGACCGACGTAGCATTTGAGAAGTGCATAAAAAAGAGAAAAACAAAGAAAGTCGTATGGCTGGAAGAAGTGAAAAAGCGGATTGATTTGAAAGCAGTACAAACCTCATCGAAGATAAAGAAGAGGGTGAAAAAGAAGACAGATAGTAATGACTTATCAGATAAGACTCCAGGTACTAACCATCAGCTGGAAGATTTATTTAGTCTTGGACCTCTATTAGTTGCAGAACATTATGATACAGAGAAACTACATACTGAATTAAAGTCTAATTCCGGAATTGATATCGACCAAACGGAAATTATTGCACCTAATTTCACTTCGGCGCTGCACACGGATGCAGATAACGAAGAGAAAACTTCAAAATTCATTGGCAGCCCAAAGGACGCGGTTGTACAAGTAGCATGCACATTGTCTTCCCCTGTTATTGTTGCTAAATTAGTTTCTCATATTTCTGATCCTTCCATAAAATCAGTATTACAAGACTCTGATATGGCAAAACGTTGTGATTCCGGTACTACTGCGACGGCAAGGAGTGAGGAACATGGAAGCGGAAGACTTAACGAACAGACTGTGATTAAACGGCTGGTAGAGGATGATGCCTTCTCAAAAAGTGAAACGTATAAGTGTGTTGAAAATGTAAAAGAGATGTGTGATTCGCAATTGGAAGTCACGAAGTCTGTCAGTGACGTAGCTCATACCCAACGTAATTCCAGAAATGAAAGTGGCACATCGAAGCGCATTAACGGTGATCTTACAGTAGTACGCAAGAACAAAATCTCTTGGAATGAAAGTTCACGAACAACGGTCGTACCGGATCAGTCTAACAAGAAGCTATTGAACGATATCCGTATGAACGACAAACCCTGTACGAATTATTTTCATAAAAAGGCAGAAACTCTGCGGAAAGATACAGATCGTGCTGCAATGTGTGAGAGTGTTAATGCAACGGAGGCAACGCTTACAACAAAATCATGCGTCCCAGATATTTCCTTAGCTGTAACGAGCTTATTAAGGGGCAAGAGAGAAGATCTTGCAACTGTTAATTGCCCAACGTTTTCTAAGTCCTGTCAATCTAGAAATGAAATTAAAGTAGTTGGACAAGGTCCACTAAGTAATAACACTATGAGCTTCGATGTAATGAATGGAGATCATTTTGAGGTACAAGCAGAATTAGAGATTGGCAACTATGTTGAAATAAATGACGACATAAAGGACCATGTAACAATTAATACTGAAATTAAGGAATCTAATACTAAAGATATTTTGATTGACAAAAGAGATATTTCAATAAATGTAGGTGATAATTCTTGTAAATTAAGTGTACATTCCCAAGAAAGTAATCAGTGCCACGAAGAAACTGCAAAAACTGATAATGGTCTTGCAGGAAAAATTATATTGAACAAATGTGAGAACGATTTAAACAAAGACGTTAATGAAAAGGATATAGACAGGGTCGAGTTTGTCGCTCGTACTTTATCGCCACATGAAGCAAATAAGGATATTTCATACGAACCTGTGCAAACTCACAACTCAATATCTTGTGAATCGTCGAAGAGTGCGCAGAGAAAATTATATAAGGTACCGCTAGTAGATAATTCTCAAACTCCAGCAGAAAATAAGTTTCTTACTCAAACTTCTGAATTACAAGAGAACATTGATGGTCTATCGCTCTTGGCCAGCGTATCGCAGCATATACCACATTTGAAAGCCGAGGTGGAATTAAAATGTCATCAAATAAAAGTAAAGGATTACGCGTTTTTGAAGAATACGGAATTCGGTCAAGTTGCTGTGGACGAGGAAACGGATACTAATGATTCTTCGAACACCGTGACTCAGTTGTGTGAGAACCCTACAACAGAGATCATTAATAGAATTGTGGGGATCTATCCGGACGATACGATCGATAAAGTAGCTCTTCAAGTTGAAGTAACATCTACAACCAATGTTGACGATAGTGTCATCGAAAATGGATTACCCAGCAATGCTTCACATGTTGCTGAAAGTAATGGAAACTACGATGCGGATACCATGTCAAATAATCTTACATCGATAGAAACTAATGTACAGTCTAGTAAGGAGAATACGAGCGTGATATTAAACGGTGAAACTGTTGTGCTACTTCAAAAGTCTCCGAACAGTAATTTATACATTATAAACAAAGCAGTCGAAAATGCTAGGGATCACAACAACGACGATGAAATAAGCAAAATAAAGGAACATAATTGGATAAGCTTGTCGGATGATTGTGCATCGTTTGAAGTCATCAATACTCAAGATCACGTTCCTTTCAGTCTGGATGTAGCCCAATACAGTAAGGAGATGTCTTGCCAAGAAAACGAATACACTGTGGGGAGAAATAAAGGAATCAAGATGGAACCGGAAGAAGAAGTTGGTTCGTTGAACCTTGCCGATACTAAATCGTATGTGAAGAAAAGTTCCTTAACGGCAGATATACTTCCACCTCAACAGCAAGTATATCAGGATATGAATGGTGTAAATGCACCTATGAGCAAAACGGTGGACAAACGAAAGCCTTTAACTAAAAGCAGTCTTAGCTACAGACAAAGTATAAAGCAAGAATTTAATAGTATGCCTAATCACATGACATCTAATTGTGGAATTCAAGGCTGTACAGTTGTACATACACGGCCGCACGAGATTGTAGAGCCTCAACATTCAGTACATATTCCTGTTACACACTCCACTGCATTACCACCGATATACGCGAACTGTCCGGCCACTACGGATTTGTGTGTGCCATATCACAAACATTGCACATCGGTATCATGCAGCCTGCAAATAAACGCTACCACGTCTCTCCACTCACACACTAAATCGGCCAATTCGTGCGGAAGATCACACTGTTCTTGCATAAACTGTACATATGACATAGTTACTCATTGTCGACAGTGTATACATCCCGCTACCGATACCCATGTGTCTTGTATTCAGAGTAATCCTTATTTTCTGCCCGCCCACTCACCAGTACAAACATCCACCGTCCAAGAACATGAACGAACGAAAAACGAAGGTGTGATTAGCAAGGTGTACGAAGATCAATTATTATGTAAAATAGAGCAGAGCTTGCTGCAGAATAGTACATTGGAGAAGATTGATGTAAAGTGCGAATCGGATGATTTGTTCAAAAAAGCCATGGATAATAAGTTACCACTTAAGAAGAGGCTCAAGGCACACGCTATGATGTCCGTGTCGTATGATGATATACCCATTAAGGCAGAGAAACTTGATAATTATCCGGGCGTACCTATGATGTCCATTGCTGCTTTGGAAGCGTTGGACAGTACGCAAAAGCGTTCCGCAACGCAAATAGGAAAGCCAGTCTATGAATTAATTGGCGACAAAAAAGATGATCAGCATGGTAGTTACCATTTTAATTCTAACTTGATACGCCGAGATTATTATAAAGATATACACATGGCTAATGTACATCACAATCTTACAAAGGATGTTACAAGAAAGCATGAGCGCCAATATCGGACGGTGAACGATCAGTCGAATAACGCCACAACGTGTCAGGAGTCTTGTCACGATAGGGCATTTAATACGCCAGCGCAACGTAAAGAGCTTGCAATACCAAATGTAACACCACCAAAACGATTTCCGACGGAACAGCTTGAAGAAGAGAGTCCGTATAAAAAGGCAAAGAAATCACAATTGCCGATAAGACAAACACGAAGTTCCAAGAGGAATGTTCCTAAGGTAAATTATTGTTACACCGATGTTGATCCAGAATGGAATCCGTCCGGTGAGTCGAAACGCAAACGTAAGAAAACTAGTCGATGATCAATACTGTTTGATTATGAAGAGGCACTGATGTAAAAGGTTGTTTGAAAGAATATAGTGTTCTGCAAGCTGTAGCATTATAAATGTGTAAATAATGTACGTGTCTGTATATACGTAAATTGGACAGTTAGCCAAAGGAAGATTCAAGTATTTACCCATTATGAGCAGTTCAACACTGTAAGATTTCTATCACGAAGATCCACTACGGAAGAGTGCAAGAAGATATTCTTTCAAAAACGTTTGATTTTGCCTTACGCGAAATCTTGCATAAGATGTTACAACACTTGTTTACACTCAGACGCGTTTTGATCACATGAGGTTAAAGAGATGTACCTGGATAGAAGGTCTACATTATACTTTGTCGTCCCTCAGTTACGTGATAATTGGGCTTTATTTGTCTCAAATTATATGATTTGTTCGAAATGATTATTCTCTTTACGACTGGAAGCAAGTTAGAATGTGTTGTACAAATTTCAGTATAAATATTTGTGTATATCTGTATATATATTTATATATATATATATATATATAATTATGTACATATAGCTATGCCAATACTTTAACATGAAAAAACCTACAGAGCTATACTCCTATTATGGAGGTAAGATAATACTTTTTGCATTTGTCGTAACCTTATTTAACACAATTTATAATTAGGAAAAAATTGGCAGACATCATTATATGAAATAATGTATTGCAGTCACTGTGATACCTACTTATACGCCTATGCAATCATGTTTTATTTTAGATGCAGCTTTTCATGTACATGAATGCCATTGTGGCATACAACAAGGTGTGTATATAACTTTTTTACAGTAATATTTTGGTGCAATATTCACGTAAGCTCAATGGCACCATAATCTATTAATTTTTCAGTTCACAGAAGAAAAACTTACATTCAGGGATACAAGAAAACCAGGTTGATATTCGATGAAGTTAAGCTTCTGTGTAATGTATTAGGAATCACTGTATCAAGAATATTGTGGCACTTTGTGGGAGAGAAACGTTTGTATAGGTAAGATTTAAAAAATTCAATATGTATATTCGCCTAGAGTACAACATTGACCTTCAGGAATACTTTAGATCTAATTAGTTATTTCCATTGCTAATAGATTTGGTGGATATACGCGACATTTACATCGTCGTATATTTTATACTAATGTCTACAATAATCGATTGTTTGTTAGACGCGCACTTTCGTCGCATTACATTATACTCTGTTGAATGTAAAGTTAGTTTTGTTTGTATTGGATAACAAATGATCGCACATGTTCCATATTTCAGATTAGTTACCTGCTTAAACTTGAAGATTTTTAAGCACGAGTCTTAAGACATAATATCAATGAATTCATCAAATGATGCAGAACTAGTTGTACTAACAAAAAAAATGATGAAAACTAGGGATACATAATTTTTACCATTCTTCAATCTGTCCACTTGTTATACATAGCATTACTGTCATCTAGAAACAAAAAATATCATTTATCATCAACACAGGCAGAAATTGACGTACTGGTACAGTAGCTAGTCTGCTGGTTTATAAGTATATAAACAATTTCGGTTCACATAAAACAAAGAAATGGAATATTGTTTACACACGAGGATGTTCCAAATTGTTTTGCTGTTTGTAACGATACCTGTATTTTATTGAGGAACTAAACATTTATGTGTGCATAAATGAAAATGACCCATCGGCTTCAACTAACGAATTGGAAATGTGGTATGGAAGTGAAATACATAGCTTAGTCATTACGTAGTTACCTACTTAACAAAGCTGCATAAGTAGTGGGCATCACATAGGTGAATTACCTGGCACTTAAACTTCGTCTTCATTATTCTCAATACTGCTTGCTCCAAAACACTTATGTGTATTATTGTACGATCCATATAGGATCAAGGAAAACAACTCAAAAATCATTATCCGTGTGCATATAAAACGATTATTACATACTCTACAAGGTACGAAAAGAAAAATAAGTTCAGTTTTGTCTCAATTCCCGTAAATTGTGTTAAAAATAATGATCCGACAGTTTGCTCAGTAAAGCATATTAAGCCTTATGCACCCCCAGCCTATTTCATCATTTATAATTTCAGTTATGTGTAGCCCATGAGCAAAACTAAATTTATTATCATTTGCTAATGAAGTAGTGATCATTTTCCCTATTTACAATTGATTGATTTAATGTAAGACTTCAGTGCCATATCCCAATACCTGATCTCGAATCTGTGATCATTAGCTAAGCGGTAGTTAACATTATGTTGTACGAAAAGTTGTACCTTATTAAGTAGTGTATTCTTAACTTTTACCTGCCATTGCCAAACGTATATTTGTTTTTTTTGCCTGCAAGTAAAGGACCTTGAATAAAAGTCGTTTACGGTACGATATCTTTTTAATATGAATGCTACTTATTTTATGGGAAATTTCCAAACAGTTGTTGTTCCTCCACTGTGAATAAATAATTATGTATGTAATTTCCTTTTGGAAAGCTCAAGTCATTTCGTTATTCTCAACTGTTATTATTTATTTCATAATTTCCAACGATATAAGTCTGATAGTTTTAAGTTTAACGTAAGTAAATTTATGTAAGCGTAACATTAGTTAGATAAAATTAGATCTGCCAAAAAATTTCCATATGCGTGAATTACACATAAACGAATCGTAAACCTAAAACATTCAATGAAAGTCTGACATCTTAAGCATTAATTAGTTTATTATAATGACATTGCATCAGATGCCTCATTCATTCGTGTTCATCAATAATTCAGTATTGTATATTAATATATCGTTTTTCATAATTATAAATAAAAACGTATCTATAGAATTGTTTATAGTGTGAACATTATACACATCTCAATCATAAAATTGTCAAAATGAATAATATATTGACTTTCTGCTTTAATCACATTTACACAGTAGGTTTGCTATAGTTATCAATGCGAACAGAAAGTAATAACTTTCAGCAGGGTAAACACTTAAATTCAGTTTAACAGCGGTATGTTTTCACGATAAATACTAGAATCTTTCAATAATAAAAGGTATGTATAAGAAAAACACACGAGATTTCACGTTTAACTTGAAAGTGACGTTTGTCGTAGTTTTTATTCAATTTTCTTTGCAATCTACAGAATAAACGTAGTGACGTTTCATATATCAGAATTTATAAAAATAAATTTTGATATGTGTAATCTATTGTACTACAATAACTACGATCATTATTTTTGTAACTAATCAAAATTTATATATTTTAGCGCAGACTTTATAGAAATACGTAAATTTGCATATTTTGGAATCGACGATTGATCGATGTAGTAGAAGTTATAGCAAAACATATACGACACTTAACGGACGTTGCGTCGACAGATTTGTAAAATTAAAGACATAACATTAATTCGAAGAAATCTACGAGAAAGTTTGTAAATCGTAGTCACTTATTTTTTGTTCCTACTACTTAGAACTGTGAATGGAATAAAACAAACATTTTTATTGAAAATTGAATATTATTTTCTTTTTCAGTCTCTGCGTTGTACATTATGTGTAAAATCAATACAATGTATATAAAATGTATCGCTCATCTATTGTAATGTTACAAACCATTTAACTTATGTCAGAGTTTACAAATAATACTGCGAATGATAAAATATTGTTCTTTCGCATTCAGTTACATTAATTGAGTTTAGGAGGTATGTTACATGGTTCTTAGCTTACTTAAATACCACGATGTTCTTAATTTTCTAGTTGCATACACAAGTACTTTGGGCATAATCTATTGTGTACAAATTATTGAGACAAGCAAAGGGCTGTCGAAAAATATTTGTAACAACGTCTGCGCTATTCTACGGTAAGATGTATTGCTTCGGAATGAAGGAACGGATCATGACGTTTCCTTTTCATATGCAATTTCATAGCTATACACAGGGATGGGATGGGTCAACATAATGACATTGGATATGGTTACTTAAAAGAGTAGACTTCTTGCCTGTGAATATTTGGCTACCAAATGATATTCGTCAATTATTATTATAGAACTACCTACGTCTCAGAGAAATCGCACGTCCAATTTGTCGCGAGTACATATAATGCGTAGTGGGTAAACGAAGCTTTTATGGTTTTAGAAAACTATTGACCTTTGAAAGATACGACTTGCCAGCGGCAAAGCAAAGAAATGTCATTTGAATCTATAACGAAACAATGTCAATATGCGTCCATATGTTACGTTTGTGTCCGTATCTATGAGAATGAAACATTAAGACA
Organism: Priocnemis perturbator; assembly: GCA_963942575.1. Taxonomy (NCBI): domain Eukaryota; kingdom Metazoa; phylum Arthropoda; class Insecta; order Hymenoptera; family Pompilidae; genus Priocnemis; species Priocnemis perturbator. Next base: position 4,716,178 of record OZ012647.1, read on the forward strand.
TGGCGTAATAAACGAAAAAGTATACTCGAGTTCTAAACTTAAAGTACATTTGTCAAACTCCTGTATTCCACAGTTTGATTCAGACGGGACTATGCACGTAAAAATGTTGCTTTGCACGACACGGGTCACTAACTCTTGGTAAATTCTCTAATGATGAATATTTCAGCATCTCCCTATGAATTTATTATAATACTCGTATTCAAATAGTTCTTGGAATTCTAAATTGACGCGTGAAATACTAAAACGGAATCGCAAAGTCTAAATCGCGAAAGATTCTGTCATACTATGCGCAGCATTTCGTGTAACTTGTAGGGTTTACAAAATTTCCTTAACTTGTAAGAACCTTCAAAATAATTGCCTTATATACTCCTGCGTAGATATATAACTCTATCCATTTTCCAGTACTGAACCTTAACATCGACGTACGCATAACATGAGTCTTAAACTTAATGTAATTAAAAAACAATCAGTATTTATAATACTTCACGTTGTAGCATTAAACAAAGTGACTTGATATACGTTTTGTACGTAAAGTAATATGACAAAGACGAACGAAAACGGTTGCCCGTAAAGTAAATAGGAATGTTTTGTACTATATGTTACTACTAGTCTATACGAATTTTGCAACAATAATAAAGAGTAAAATGAGGTAAAAGGGAAATCAGTCTTAAGTAGGAGAAATCCATGGAATGCAACGTAAAAATCCAAAGACTTCATTATCATAGCATGGCTATACTTACTATCGGTACGTAATGTTAATATGAAAATCTAAAAATCTTAGAAACGTTAAGTTTCGATAACTAATTGTAATTCTACTTTTTCCAAAATAAAGGTATATAGCAGTACATATTTGTAAATAATAAATTGAATCGGCCCGCAGAAAATGCCGTTCATTAATATTAGAATTAAAATAACATTTTTTTGTTTGTTTTGTACTAATAATGGTAACGTAACATTTGTATATAAAAGTGATAGAGCTGTCTTTTATAATAAATACGTTTGGAAAAATAATTGGCGGTTTTAACAAATGGATTTAAAGACTATGTTAATTTTACGTAGAAGCTAATAACACGCACGTTACTACCAAGGCTACTATAAAATAGATTTAAAAAACTTATGTGCTTCTACGGTTCAGAAGCTACGATCAATCTTCACTTATAAATGTCTTATAGTAACCGTATTATTTTGGGTTGATAGTTTTGATTCAGAGTGATGGAAACGCTCTGTAAAAGACATGATATATGTATACCAGAAATTGTTAAATTCATGAACTAACATATCAGTGCGACATTTCCTTGAAAATGTTCATTGTTTTATTTAAAGCGATTCGACCACAAATGCGAATTTAGATAAACTGCAAACTCTATATACTCATCTATTATTTACGTCGGCGAAATATAATAATCTCCCCAATTATGATGTACCTGTTAGAAAAATATACGTAACGAGATTTAAGCTGACCAGCATAAACTTGACATTACTTTCTCATCATAAATAATAATACGTTTGTGTTTTGTTTTGCACTAACAAATCACGTTAATTTCTGCGACAAGCATCTGTGAAAGGAGCCCATTCGAGATTTTAAGTTATAATATATACCCGCAATTTCTTCCGCGATAAACGGAAACGTTTGTATTTGATTCTGTCCATACACAACGATATGAAATCAAATCTCTTGGTGAGATGAAGTTTGCATTTTAGCAATTCGGATAACGATCACGCAGCTCTACGGGTCTTTAGCTCATCCGTCTTCAATTAGGTAATTTACTTCATGTCGGCTACAATTTTAAGATCACGGAGGTCCTGAATTTCGTATACCTTTTACGTATGGAAGCGTAATTCACTGCATTATATTTATACCCTATTTACAGTCATAACATGAATTACGAACAACTCAAAAATCAAAACCATTCAGGTATTGAAACTGCTTGTTACTGCATGAATTACAATACTTTGTACTAAACATAGTATACTAATGAGTGAAATTTTATCTTCCTATCGCTGTCATTTAATAATGAAAATTACTCGCTAACATGTGTGTTAATGAAAGTGTGTGTCCTGAAAAGTACATATAATACTGTTGTTCGGAGAAAACAGTGTTACAATTGGAGCATATCTTGGTGTTATTATTATCATTATTCGAATCGATAGTGTGTTTCGTGTAAGTGAATTTGTTTCTCAAGACTTGAAAAATGTCTCTAGTCTACAACAACGTACAGAAGGTGCTCGCTGCGAGAGTTCGTTTATAATCATTTCTTTAAAGCCATTTATAATTTGGGTTTATCGGTTCTATAAATGCTGGGTAGTGTCATAGATGTATTACCAATGTTGTACGAAAGTTGACCTGTGTTACGTATATAGTAGTTTTACTAGTGACAGCTTCTTAGATGTTTCTGGATGCCATAAATTCACCACTCTTCAACAATGAAGCACAGCAGCAGTATTCTTCTGGTTATACAGATAATGTTTAAGAAAGCTTCCAAACGCGTGTGTGCTTACTTACCTACTGAATGTTTCGACCCATCGATACATGCCAAATCTGTGAAAAGAAAGGAGAATAAAGATTTAATGTAAAAATTCTGTGTGTACTTGATATCAAACTTATTCAGCCCTATTATAATGAGTCTTCGCGAGAAATAAGGAACCTTAATTTCTACCATCTAGGGCATCCTTACCTAAATTTTACGGTTTTCTGTACTGACACTGCTGTAAATACTTTTTCAAAGAGTCACAGCCTTTAAATATCACAGACAGACAGATTTAATATGGACTTAATGCGTTGAATAGATCTGTTCTTGAATATCGTTATATAATCGCTACTGTACGAAAAACTTTTTGGACTTATGAAATACTACTATTGTGCAATTTACGATATACATATTCTGAAGAAATAAACAAATACACAAGCAATATCCCCACGTTTCATGGTAACGCGTATATCTTCATGTGTGCCTTCAAGTGATGTTCTTCAGTGGAGAAGTAGTTGACGTTATGAAGCGCTCCTTTCATACTTTAATTTTAAAAGATTCTGTTCATAATTAAGCATACAAACATTTAGGGTTTGCTTTATCAAACAAGTAAAACGTTATGGGTCAGTTAATCTAGCAAACTATAAGACCATATAACATGAATTAAAATGTCGACTTTACAAAAAGTTTGATTTAAAACGTTTTGCTCAGCTGATGTTATCAATGCCGGTACGATACACGAAAGCTTTAATACGGTATTACCTTTTTTCAAAGAAATTAAATGGTTCCCCCGGGTCTCTTTCTGATTCATCGAATATATAACTCTGTCCGTTCGTGAAAGAGGTAGAATTTTGGAAGAAATTTTTCTCCTCTTCATCGGTGGTGTCTCTTCAATGGGAGATAAATTTGAGGCTTGCCTCATTACTGCTTGCTTCATTACTGCCTGCTTCTTCAAAAATCTAGATGGCTGAGTCTTGACACATTGCATTGACCATCTCGTTTTAGGCTTGATAGGGATCTCGTCGGAGGCCTCAAGGTCTTTCAAGGCTTTGCCGTGAAAGTTTATAAGAATATGTTTCTTCTGCCGGGAGTCCTCGAAACTGAATCCTTTGAAAGCCTCCTCGGCCGAGTACGTTTTAATCGGTGACTTTTGCCTGCAGGAGACGGGAGGCGATGATGTCGGTGTCTCGGTTACACTCTGTGCAGTGTGATGATTCGGCGGATTCTGGGTCAGCTGCGATTGACGAACACACTGAGTATCGTGATTCGATAGATCGGCTTGCGTGTCATGCTTCTCGGACACCTTGTCGCCCTTCGATTTCCTCTTAGACGGCTTCTCTCGCTCGGACACTCTCGTCGCTGTTCGAAATTTCGCAGACTGGAGCTGTTTCTTGTTGCTCTGCGTACGCGGCGATTTTTCGCACAGCTCCAATGTGTGCGTCGATTCGAGGGGCAACTGCGTTAGTACGCTTTCGTAGGCGTCCAGACTGCTTTGCGGAATCGTTGAGATGTCGGTGCACGGCGACATCAAGTCAGCGGAAGAGATTAAATCATCTGCCGTTAACGAATTGTCTGTTGATCCGATTGTAGGTGATGTGAAATTTGTCGGGAACACGGATACATAATTGAAAGAGCACGACAAATCACATCCACTTTGAGTGGCCAAGCAACTGGTTGCCAAGGGCGTGTGTATATCGTTAGAATCGCACATTTCGCTCGAAGAACAACTGATAAAATCACTCGGCGATTCAAACTCTTTCACGGCGTCTTCTTTCTCATAGATGTATGAATGTTCTATTACCGTGTCTGTTGTCAGTTCGTGAATGGGACTTACGAACGTGCTCTTAGGCAATGTTTCTCTCAAATAGGACGTCATTACATCCGAATGCATCAATAAAGGCGGTTGGAACGCAGCTGGTAGATTCTGAATAAGCGTTCCGGGTTCTTCGTCTTCTAATCCAAACAACTCAAATGTCTTCTCATCGTCTCTGTTCAGTCCAATTCCTACGATGTCTACGCTGCTGTTCACAACACTGTCATTCGTACACGACTCGTCTTGCTTTGTAGGCACGACGTCCATGACATTGTTAACCTCAGGCGAGTGCGTTCTTTTGTGAAACAATACTTCAAGCATGTCAGTTGACTTAGCCGTAGAAGATATATCCTTGGTTGATGCCTGTTTTATTAAGGGAGGATTGATCACTTGAATGTTTGAGTAGATAAAATCATTCAGTGGGGAGTCCATTGTTGTGATATCGAAATCCAGTAACGAATTAAATATCCCCCCCGTCGTTTCAAAACTGCTTTTCGGTAATGGTTTTGTAGGCACTTCTGAATCGGGTGTTTTGTATAATTTCTCCTGCTTCTTAATCACGTGAGGATTTTTAGACTTCGTGAAAAATTCTGTAATATAACTGATATCGCTGGACGAGTTATCATCACTGATTGCAGACATTAACGAAGATTGGACATCCTCCATAATATCTCGATCATCTTCGAAATTCATGTCTCCATTCAATATACTATCTAAAATGTCAACATTTTCAAAATCGTTTATACAATCAGTCTTCACAACGTCATCTTCTCCGGCAGCGCAAGACATGTTCTGAAAACGGGGGTTGCAAATTGGCTCCATACTCTCTGAATGCTCTGTATTTTGAGACCCGTAAATGTTCGATTTCTGCAACTGTTCGGCAGAAGAGCTCAGGTTTTTAACACCGTTCTCATATTCACCAATTCCAGCTGAATCGTCATTTGTACGAATATATGTCAAAACTTGCGCTGACTGACCTGTATCATTACCTTGCAGACACGAACCATCCGCCTTCGAAGTTGGGCTCGTAATTTGAGGTTTGTGTCTTTCTAGATCGTGATCGATGTACATTTTAGTAGCAATCGATTTCTGTGTACTCTGTTCATAAGGTTCCTTTGTTTTACACACGTTTAGAAAGTCCTTTTTCCTGTACAATTCTAAGATTTTATTGATTTTATCTGCTGTCAACGAGTTCAAGTCCCGCGTCCAGTAATCCAATGACGATTGTGTGATTTCATCGCCGAAGACCGTTGTCGAAACTGTGCACATGTCGGTCCTTCTATTTAAACAATCCATTCTCTGCTTTTCCACGTGCACAGACATAATATGCTCGCGTATACGATTCGAAACATCGACGCACTTATCAAGATCGCTCAGCATGTTGATCCGATTTTTATCAGTAGCCGTCTTTTTATCAACTACACCTACAGTGTCGCAAGCTATGTGACGCACTGAGTCTTTCGGTTTTTTAACGTTAGAGTCAACGGTGGTACTGTAAATGCAGGGTTTAGCATCGATCTTCTTGCAACAGTCGGCGCATTCCTGCTGACCGTGTAACAGTTCTTGTTTTATTGCCTCGTCGATCTCAGTTTTGTTCAAACATTGATTAACAACGGACGAGTCCGAAGACGTACTTTGGGAATAATTTGGTGAACCTTCCATTACGCTGCAACCTGTGCTCGTAGGTAATTCTTGCTTTACGTACTCTGAAGTTATCGTACAATTTTGGCACATTTCCGGCAATATTGATGTATCGGTAAAATAATCTTCTGCGCTGGACAGTATTCCCTTATTCGGAGTATCATGATCACTGGCGTTGTGGACTTTATTCCCTTTCATGCAACAGCCCTGCGGCAATTCTTTTCCCTCTGAGCTTTGCATTAGATTTAATTCGACTTTCGGATCCTTAACATTTTGACCAACGAGCTTTAACAATTTTAAAATACGGTGGATTCGGTTGTGCTGCGTTTCGTCGTGTTTCAACGATGAGGTGCAGAAATCGTGTAACTTATTAGGTTGAACGATATTCCATAAATCTTGATTCTCATTCTCGATATTCTTTGAATCGATGCACTGAGCATCTCGCATCGATTTGTCGACATTAATCAAACAACAACTTTCCGTACTCTCGCTAACTTTATTATCAGAAATCGGCATGTATTGCACTGGAACTTCGTCAATCGAATTTTCGGAATTTTTAGTACTGTGGGCGTTAGCGATTTCTACACCGTTTGCGCACTTTGTAGCGTTCGTCTGTTTTTGACCCTTATACTTTTTCGTTATGACCTTCAACCACTCTAATTTCGTTTTACTTTTGCGCTGTTTTTTCCGACTCTCAAGATACGTTGTTGGCTCATTGTCTTCAGTCAAGTCGACGAGTATCACCTTGCCCGATTTCATTTTCGGTATTGATCGTCCCTTTCTAAATCTGCCGCGTTTTTTTAAAGAATTGTTATTGTTGACGATTTTAGCTCTGCTAGTCGTGTACTTTGTTGCATTATCATTTTTAGGATTATTTAAGCAATCATTAAAGATTTGAGTACTCAATGTATGTTCCTGCTGCAAGTCGTGTTCGTCAAACAGTGGAATTATCTGAAACGTTCGACAGGGTTATTAGAGACTCTCGTGTTACTATTCACCTGCGAATTTGTTTTTAACCAAGAAACAATTTTATACGTAATTTTATACATATTTCAACATTTAGAAACTAGCGAATGATTACCTGATACTCGCTTGACAAACTGTTGGCGTCTATTGCGTTATTGGTCTCGTCTTCAAGCAGTAAATAATGTTCCCGCGCTTGTCTTAAATCGAATAAATTCGGTTGTAACAACCATAGCGTTTCATTTTCGTGCCCCGCAGGTGGCCGCGGTATAAATTTCAATAAACCATCACGCATTTGGGGCATATGTGGACCTAATATCGTTAATGCCACTTTATAAATCTTCTTCTTATCGCGCGGATCTTCCTTTATTCTTCTCCATAATTTTAGTGCAAGCAAAAATTTTACGTAAGCCATATCAGTCAGGCATCCCACGTTTTTTCTTAAATTGCTGAAGCTCTTCCTGTATGTATATAGAAATGAAAAAGATAAGTTCTGTGGTTTCGGAAATGTTTGCAGAATATAATTATTTCCTACTCTAGGAATAAACGTGCAATAATAGTATTTGTAGCTTACATAAAAATGGGATCACAAATTTTTGTGTATCTTTTCGTGATCAATTTTATTCTAAGTAATACCCTGAAGATATGCTCCTCTGAATTATCTGAAAAAATTATTCTTTTATGTTAAGAGTTCTGATTGATTATTTTGTTCTTTTTATATGTGAAACTTACGTAAATATATCCGTAGTGCATTGAGAAGCTTTGCTGCAAGCTTATAAGGATCAGTAGTTCGACTTGAAGCTTTTAGCTCCATATCCACATATATTCCAAGTAATACTGACATTTTATTTAAATATGGACCGTCATCATTTATTTGCTGAGCAGAAAATATTTGTTGTTGTTTTATATTATCATAAATACATATTATTTATATTCAAAATTGAAATCACATTAACGTTAAAAGAAACATTTATAAATCATACCTTCTTAATATCATGCCAGTACAAGTGGAAAAATGTCAAAGTATTGCTCACATGATTCTTTAGTTTAATTGCTTCATTAGCCTTAAGACAATATGTTTCTGTATTACTTGAAACATTTCTGAAATGGATAAAATTAGATAAATAAAAATAGTCAACTAAATTGGAATGTAATATTCAGTAATCTTAAAGAATAACGCTTCTAGAGCAATTGGAAAAGCTTACTGGGTATAGACAAGGAGTAAACGCTCAAGAAGTTCATAACTTTTACTGCCAACAGATGAACACATTATTTGAGTGAATTTAACATGCCATGGAAATGCTCCTTCAATCGAGTCATTCTTATTCAGACTACTATTTCGGTGTTGTCTGTTTTGACAACTCTCTCCTACAATATCACAATCTGAAGTTGGAGATACTGCACTTGTTTCAGTACCTCCCTCCATTGGTAATTGTTTGTTATATATACTACCTGTAAAAATCAGAACATTTCTCAACTTTGTTTATTTGCACACAAATGGCACAATGATAACCATTAAGATATATTACTTGATAATTCATTATTTTCCAAAGGCTTTAATAGAGTAAAGGAACTACTGATATCTGTATCTTGTGTAGGCTGAGCCATTGCTACCGTCACAGCAACTGACATAGAACAGATAAACAAAGCAGTGATTGAGAAATCAAATGCAACATTGTACATAATAATTTAACAAAATCACCGCCAATATCATATAACATTATCAATCACTTATAGATCTGCATCTTTATCCTGAGTAGCTCTAAATCCATGGTGCTACTGCTTAAACAGATGATACGCACACATGCAAATACAGGAGTAATTTTCACACATGTGCTTCAAAAATTACATTCCGACATTGTCAATATCATAACAATTGCAAGGACTTCATCTTTACGCTGAGCAGCACTCACCCTGTGGTACTACAGAGGGATGTGTAAACACACGGTACAGACACATGTCCATTCAGCGACCAAACTATTAAACATGTGCGTCGTCCGACAAAGCTTCCCGGACGCAATACTCGACGCAATGATTGAAACTGCCGTCATTAAGCAACATCACCCTCGAAAAAGTTTATACGTCAGGGGCAATCGCATATTGTCGAGTGCGTCAATCAGAACGTGGAGAGACGAAGCGTGAAGTACAACGTACCCAATCATGCCGAGTGCAAGCTGCGCTTGGTGAGTAGCGATGATCCGTGTCGTGGTCGAGACACGGGTAGATTACCCCTGTGCACTGTTCACTGTCGTAATAGCTTCGTGGCGACGCCTTCGGGCGAGAGTGCGTCTTCATGCTGTCACGATGGTTAATAGCGTACGCGGTGCTCGAGGGACGCCATGCAGAGGGGGCTCCCGTTTTCGAAGACAACAATGAAAGAGCGCAAGTTCGCGGAATGCGATGACGTTTTGCCCTGCTCGGAGTCGTTTCAGGTGGAGCGCGACACAGAACGCAGATACCGTCTGCAGCCTCTACCTCTCCCTTAGCATCTCTGCATGTTCGCGCCGATCTTCTACATACCCGTGGTACAGACGGAATTCGAAGCTGTTTTCTTGACGAATTTTCTCACCCCCGTTTACTTGTCTTTCGCTTACTCTCTCTCACGCTCTCACTCTCTCACTCGTACGTCGTCCACTTCGCCGCATTCACCAATGTCCGCTTCTGGCGTTCGGTCGTGTTCGTGTATTTTGCCGAGGCCCGCGACCCGCGCCGTCTACAGTCGATGCGCAGGAACCACGCGACGGTATCTTCGACCAAGCGAAACGCGACGCTTCTCAAACGAATAGGCGCACGCCGTCGTCAACGGAGACGGTGAGGCTTGAGTACCGGCGAACACGGTGTGCCAGGTACGACGATATAGGAGCAACGGTCCCTGCCACGGGCACGCTCTATCGACCGTGCAAATGTTGGTGGGCAATAGAGGAAATGTCTATGCGTCGAGAACTCTGTTTAATATTCGCTTGCACCCACTATCGTCTTCTTCTTTTTTTTTGTCATACTTTCCTTCGCTCGGGGTTGTTGATGGGAATTTAATGAAGATTTGCAAGTAAACAAGGAGAGCTTCTCCCATACGCTACCAGCGAATAAATATATAAATGGTATAAGGAATAATAAATGATGCATAGGTGAATTTGCGCCATTCCTGCCCTGTGATCTCGTTCTTGCCGGAGAGGAGAGTAAAACGAACGTCGAATAGATACGTTTGATTTCGTCTCGCAAGCATCTCGGAATTGTTCCGCGAAGTCAGCACGATCGGACGATCGATGCAAGTTTCATTGCTCGTGATTCGGATGTAATGTCGGCGGGGAAACGTTAAAACCGTAGGATTGGTGTGTGTGTGTGCGAAAGAGAGAGAGAGAGAGAGAGGGAAAAAAAGAGGCGGTTGGGCACACTCGCGGACGACATTAGCGACGGCCCTGAAGCGTACCCCCACTCAAGCAGGCAGAGACGTCGCAGGAACGCTTTGACTGTGACGACCGCTAGCGGCCGATCACGTATGTGACATGGCGTCCGGATAGAAAGAAAGTTGACTGTTAAATAAGCGTTAATGTTGTTTTTATGACATTGACCGACCAAAAAGGGAACATCCGAGGCCGCGAATTTCCCACAGACACCGGCATTGATGGTAATGCATGCGAGGAAACCACAAAGGATCAGCGATGGGTAGGGCTCCGCAGTCAAATACCCGATCCTGACACAACCAACCTCTACTCACCTCACCTCTCATCTCGACGTCCGTCCGTCCGACCCACTCGACACCACTGCTACCGCCATTCGCAGGGTATTTTCCCCGATGGAAATCGAAAACTTTCTGTCGTGGAAATGCTGCCGTCTCGCGCGCTTACTCACGCTCTCTTCTCGTATGATTTCAGGTACTTCGAAAAGCACCAGGCCCATCCCTATCAGGTAAATATCAACCAGAGCAATTGGTGTCGGGGGGTTCGGAGGGGGGTAATTCATCTACAGCACGATTGACACGCATAATTTTACCGCGATTCTTTATCGTATGTGTTTAGAGGAGCCAGATTTCCCCGATTTTCTCGCGCGGGCTCGACCGTATTAAATCGCACGGGATTCAGCTGCCGTGGCGGCCCTCCTTTCAGAGAAGCTTCAAAGTTCGTATCTTTTTTCTTACTGGTGACTGGAGGAGAACGGTTTTCCCGTGGCGAAATTTTCCAGTACGACTAATAATATCGTCCCCCGCCGATCGTCTTGCCGAGTTTTCCTTCGTTCCGCCTCGAGCTGATGCCCCTTTCAAAAATCCTCCCAGGTTAACGAAATTTTCCGAAATCGCTCTGCTCGAACTTGTACACAATGACCCTTTAATTGCGTTCGTTTATCGGTGAACAGTAAACGCGTGCAGTTCATTCGCGGACTTGTGCAGCTCAGATCTGTGCATTGACTGTGTCTTCAACGTGTGTGCTTTATCCTTTTTCATTTTCTTCAGCTGCTACTGAAGTTACTTCATTATTTACAGTATACTGTCCTACGGTATTCTTTATGGTTCGTCACATTTATTCAGTATATTCGTTTGTATTATTCACTGAACTACTATTTTATTCCAAGAAATGCATGTAAAATATTGCCTTAAATATACCTGTCCGCGTATTCAACATTTTTCTACTTTGCATATTACGGAGTGAAAATATTCAAACTGTATTTGTCTCAATTACTCAATCGCTTGCAGACTACGTGTGTTTTGACAAGTTCATCAGAAGTTGTGGTATTAATGATTTTTTATTTATTTAATTTCATTAATATGCTACACATACATCTTAGGGTCAAAAAACTTTGGCATAGATAGATATTCATATATATGTAAAGAGAAAGAGAGATATTTTTATTTCAGTTATATTAACTTTTGTATAAATGTGTGAATAAGAAAGTAATATTGCAGGATATATTGAGAAAATTGGAAAATAGAATCTTCCAAAGACTTGTAAACATAACCTCACTCTTAAAAAAATCAATAATTTAGATATTCATGTAAACTATGATCAAGACTCTGTTAGAAGCATTTAACTGACAATAATACTCTTTACATTCTTCTCCTGCCCTTAATTGCATAAACAATTCTCAAATTTACTCCGTTTTGACAATTAACAAGATTTCATTATTACCCGTGCTTCTATTGCTTTTTAATATGCCAAACAAAATTTCTTCTTGCTTTTGACAAGCTGATTCTTAGAAAAGATAATACTGTGTGATATAAAGATATTAATTAGTACTGATCATGACGTATGTAAATTACTTAAGGGATGCTGATATATATGTATATATATATTTTGATGTAAATACAGGTTGTGTGCATTATCATTACTCAATATCTGAAATTGTGTGTTTGCAGAACGCTAAGTACAGCAGTTCTAAGGGTGGCTACTCCTCGTCAACGACGTCGTCGGACAGTCGCTACGAAGGTCGTATGCGTGACTCCCCAAATGGCAACTCTTACAGTCCAGCAGGGGGCTTGGGAATGGGTATGGGAACAGACAGAGACAGTCCCCGAAGCTATGCATCCAAGCCCCTTTACAAGAAGGAGAGAGAAAATAGAGACTATAAGTTATCCTCCTCTAGGGACAAGTATTCCGGTAAATATTCAAATGCAAAGTAATATTTACACATTAAAGCGTAAACAGTGATCTTCCAGAATGTAAAACATAGTAATTACAGTGTGTATTCAATAATGTTGCAACAACCTAAACACTGTCTGTAAAATGTCAGAAATTGTTTTATTTCTTTTAAAGAACTTCAAATTCAAATCTTCCTCCTTCAGTATAAAAACAGGCTTGTGTCTTAACATTTTCAGCTGTAACATGCTTGCTTGCATATGTGTAGATTGTGCACGATCCCCAAAAGACAAGAGAAGCCGTGAGAGCAGGGATTCAGAACACAGGACCAACCACGATAGGAGTAGTGGGGAGGTAATACATTTATTTAGAGAAAGTTATCGTTATATGAATGCAATTTATTTATTTACGAAACAGTACACATAAACCAGTCTGTTTTAATTTGTTTGCAGTTAATTAATACGTCATTGTGTTGAATCTTCAGAAAATCTACTTTTTTCATTAATATAATTAGATGCAGTATGTTCATGTTCATGTTTATGCTTAGATCAATGTATTTATGTAAATAGCATAATAGTTCTGCAAAACTAATATTGATTTAACAAGATTTTATTATGTACCTGCTAAAGCAGCAAAACTAATTAGCAACAGTTTTCTTCAAAACTTAACTAACATGTTGGCACGTTTTTGTTACAGATACTTCATCCCATAAAGCTGTCATCAAATTCATCCAGAGAGTCTTCATCTCAAAGAAAACCAGCACACAATTCCTGTCAGGTTAGTGTTTGAACAATATTCAATGAAGTGGATCTTTATATGTACATATATAAAGGCCAATATAGATGCAACTTGATTTTGTTCGCATAGTATTTGATCAATATGGATTGTTACTTTGTACAACTCCGTCATTGTCCTTCTCTCACAAACAGTTTATTCTATTTCACAACAGCAATAATCTACTTATCAACTTATTTAATGTGTACGGCATTACATTTTCGCGAGCCCATTACTTTAAAAAATTGTAGGAAGACTGAATGAAAATGGGTGCAAGAAAATATGGACAAAAATTTGTTCGGCTCTTCGCGAAAACCTTTGGAACTTGCATAAATATTTCCCATCCATTCAATCATTTCGGGAAATTTTAGAACAGTCTGTTTAGGACAAACGTGGTGATGAGCGAGGAGGTGCAATGGAACGTACGGCCAGGTTTGGTGACTGGTCAGAACACATGAGTTCTTCAGGGAAGAAGTATTATTACAACTGCAAGACAGAAGTTTCCCAATGGGAGAAACCACGGGAATGGATTATTCGGACAGATAATCGTCAGCGTCAGTCTAATGACTACTCCTCTAGGTCAAGTAAGTTATTTCATTCATCAATATGTTCAAATCTATGGATCATCTTGCAGGAAATGTTCTTGTAGGAGTTTAGTATCCGTACAACAAGTATGATTCCATCCAATACATACCATCTTGTACAATGATATTCTGTCAGTTAAACTGACGATCCCTCGTATGGTGTTCTTCTATGTGCACATTATTTCGAGCATTGGAGTTATAAACATAATTTATGTCCATCATTATTCCAACGTTATATGCATCCTAGAATGCATATTCATACTAACTAGTTTGCTATTAATAATTGCAGTACGTTGAAATATCTAAATGTCTCACACTTAGGTCATGATAAACATTCCAACTCGCGATCGAATAACAGTAGCAGTGTGCGAGATGGTAAATCATTGCGGCAATCTGAGAAACGGGAATATTGGAGTTCGTGCGGTGGGAGTGGTGGAGGTAGTAGTAGAGAAGACGTTTCTGTCCGGGAAAGAGAAAGAGAGAAGGAGCGTGAAAGGGAGCGGGAACGCGAAAGGGAAAGAGAGTCTTGCCGGGAAGATGTTGGGGTCGAGCGTCAGGCTCAGGATATGGATATCTCGCCAGGCGATTCTACACCCACATCTGAACCCTTAACGTCCTGCGCTCACGATCCACTGCCGCAAGGCCCAGTTTTATTGGCCACTGGTATGTCTCTTTGCAGACATATGTTCCTCCGAAGTATTTCATTGCCGAACAACTGCCTCTTTCAGCTTTACCACGGTTATCATCACATCCACCGTCGACACCGCAGACGCCGGGAAAATTGAGCTCGCCGACGCAACAGCAGGGTAATAGTAATGCCCCAGGACCACCGGTCTCATTGGCGAGTCTACCGAGACTTCTTTCACAAATCACTGGCAATAAGGAGCAGCCTGACATCACACCGCAGAAGGCATTACAGACGATTCAAACAGCCATCTTGTTATCTCGACAAGTAAGTCAATGCTCCTCGTCGTCATTTTTGCAGGGGCAGAAGGGGGAAGGGGGCAGTTTTTATAGTTACTCCAGTTCTGTACGGGTATGTTCGGAATTAGTCGATATATTTTTCTAGATACGTCGAGAACCGTCATGGGCGTATTTGGGATTTGAGCGACATATTCGAAATGCGAATAAAAGACTTGATAAATGTTTTTCCCTTTGAACATAAACGCTTTTGGTTTATACTTAAAATTGTTCTTAGTCGAGACATACGCCGAGTAAATCTCATTTTTATATCTTATTCTGTATCGCAAGACTGATTTATTCGATTCAAGAGATCCGGGTAAATGATTCTTCACGAAACTTCATTACCATGTTCATGATGCATATTGTATTGTGGTAATGTACCTGTATTATACGTTTTGATGCATGTAGCATTGTATCTCTGGATGATGATCGAGGAAATATAAGCGGAATCCGTATACTCGTAAACATGGTAATGAAAATTGAACATTGTCGAAAAACATGTTGGCGGACCGTTCTAAATCATTCGGTCACACGGTACTTTTCAGCAATCAGTTAGTGGCGATCGAAATAACAGTGGAAACGATGTAATGGTTCCGTTAAAAGTCGACACTAGCGGCAATATTACTAGTGAAGGACCCCCTACTCCTACACATTCAGAGACCCAGGATTGCATCGATGCCAGAAAATGTGAGTAGAACATCTTAAAGGCTGTAACATTGATATTAGTGACTGACAAGGAGAAATTGTTTTTATATTCGAAATCTACTACATATACAGCTACTTACTTAAATATTATAGAACACATTTGAACATTGGTACTGGTTACTAATAGGGAGCACTTTAAAGGAGTTGTTACGATTAGTCGAGTCTCATCCTAATTTCCAATAGCTTTGAGACAGCGTATACCGATGTTTTTGCAGTGACAAGTCCTGGAGGGACGAATTCGGGAGTACAAGGTTTAAGTTCACTGCAGAGTCTTAGCACACTAGGTTCTCTTGGCAATTTAAGTAATACGGGAGGTTTACAAGCATTGTCTAGAGTGCAGCCCCCTTTAACACCATCTTTAACACCGTCTCTGGCTAATCATTACCGGGAAGACTTAACGCAACATGTGCGTGCCTTTCCTGCGGACATCCTCGAAAAACAGGTGATTATATCATGAACCGAGATTAGTAATAACATAAACGTTTGCCAACCACGCTACCGTACGCGTCTTTACAAATGCACCATGCTTTTTTATTCTCAGGCACAGAAACTTAGCGAAGAAGCACATACAATGGGCAGTTTGCAGTGCACCAGAGTGTCTGCCGAATTGAAAACTGCACGATCGATAGTGAGGCTGACAGAAATTCAGGCAACATTACAGGAACAAAGGTGCGTCTCCGTTTAATACTTATTTCTGTTTGAAACATGTCTTTTCTTTATTTTCTTGAATTTTCTTCTTGGCTCACACGTTCGTCGAATAATCGACAATCTTTTTTTCCTGAACATTCCAGGATATTATTCCTCCGCCAACAAATTCAAACATTGGAGGAGCTAAAATCCCAAAATTCCTTCATGTCTGATGATTCTTAGTGTAAGAAACTTTATAAAATAATTATAATTACAACCTATAATTAATTCATGCAAAAAAAAATAAAACATAATTATTAATATTCTCATTAATATTGAATAATTAAGATTGTACCTAAATTATAATATCATGATAGAAGTGAGATATAATAGTAAATCAACATGGGCTGCCCAGAGAGGATCGGCTGTTCCACTTATCAGCCAGTGAGTCTTATTATAATTATTATTATTATTATTATTAATTAGTAAATCCACCTCTCTGGGAAGCACAGGAGGCCTATCCAACCACGCAAAACACACAACACTAAGTAAATAGAAAAAGTGAGTCGACTCTATCAGTTCAATGCAAACTACTGAATTGTATATCTGAATTGTCCACATTATCTTGTATTACCTATGTTATACGTGTCAATGTTTCATATCCCAAGTTTAAGCGGCATTTTAACTAGTTGAAACATTTTTGTTGTAAATCTCGGAATAAAATTCGTGCCACAAGTTTTAATTTAGTTACTTATCGCCATTGTCTCATTAACCTGATGTCCCGATGTCTGTGTGTACTCCATTGAAAGGTTATGGAGTGTATAACTTGTGTATTAGAGCAAGATATAGAGCTTATCTGATATATCTCCGTGTTTTTTGAATGAAACGCCGTTTTATATGAAAATATTATAACAATTTATACTATCTTCTATCAATGATTTTAAAATACGTGTCGCTGCAGCATTTTAACGTGGGGAAAGCAAGGTCTGTCTTAACGACATTTACCTGTTGTACTTTAAAGCTCCTAGTAGGATAGGAATCAAACAGTAGAAGTAAATATTAATAAACATTAGAAATAATCGCTGTAATTAGACGCATTTTCGGCAGTTGACTTGAATATTATCTTAGGGGTTGTAATTAAGATTAACTTATATTATTCCTGACAATGTCGTGTATTACGAGTTTTATTGAATAATGATCGTAGGTAGGAATGGAGTTAAGCTGATATATTATGTAAATAAAATGTAGAGTTTGTTATTCGTATAACCATAGATTATTTTTTTATTTTCGTTATAACTCATGGTACAATTGTGCAACATTGATAAGTAAATCGAATTTTGTTGTTTAATAGTTCTTGCGGTTGTAACCGAAAATGTATTTGAAGTTCAAGTTAGACATTGTGATAGCAGTGTATTCGTTATAAACCATAATCAATATTTATTGAACTGTTCTTTTAATACATCGCTTTTGATGAGGTCAATTGGATAAACCGACCACAAAATCTCATAACTCTCTGTAATAATTTTTTTTTGTTAACACATGGAAGTATATCAATTCCTCGTGTCTCCCTAATACAAATGACTTAGAAGAAAATAGTTTGTGCTTGTTCTAGACACGATATTGTGAAACTAGTTTTTTTCCTTCGTTTTATCGCAAAACATCCTAGAAGGGCGCATTGAAAAAACACTGTATATACAATTTAGGATGTCAAAACCCGTAAACATAGTACAATAAGACAGTATAAATTTCTCACTTCGTACATTTCATTGGGTAGCTATCAAGAAGTGAGCTTGCTACTTACAGGAAAAAAAGAGGGAGAGAATGAAAGTACGAATATACTTACGAAATAATACAATTTAATTTTTTCTGTTCGTTTTAAGAAACGTAAGAGGCAACGGTTAACTTTATTTGATATTCTGAATCATCGCTCCCGGCTTGTCTCAAAGAATTTCTTGTGACCGTCTCAATGCACGGTAAAATCTTTTAGTTTATTTCATTCTAATCGTTCGGCTGATTTATTAAGAAATATAAAAACTTTAAATGCATAACTGTGTGCACGGTCATAATGGAATTCCTTGGTTCATAACAAGAATTGCTAAATATCCTTCTAAAATCATAAGTCTTCTAGCTAGAAAGTAACATCCTTTATGTCAAATCGTCACTGTTTTTTTCCATTAGCATTCTCAGTATATCGTATAGTTGTATTATTATTATATCATTATTATGGGTACGGAGAAGGATAGAATTAAGAATAGCAATGCTAATACTGTTAACGTTGGATGTATCGTATATCACGGTGTTTCTCAACTCAAGCTCAAATTGTAATAAGCGCTACTTTTTAAGGCAGTATCATCTTTATGCTATAAAGAAGAATATAAAGAAAGAAAAAACGATATAACCGTCAGGAGAGTTGAGATTAATTTAATTATATGTTTATGTTTCTGCTCCGCAAATTACAAAGTTCTATATCTGTGTAGCGTGTAATCCATACGTCGTATTGCGATACTATAAGTATTGATATCGTCACGCCACATACATATACATCTTATACGCCAAGGTACTTTACAGATTCTGAGACATTATTAATATGTAATATCCTTGGCTGAAGTGTTATAATTTTTTTAGCGAATCATAATCTCTCTCTCTCTCTCTCTCTCTCTCTCTCTCTCTTTCTCTATCTCTATTTGTCCATATAAAGATGGTTTTTATCGTTTTACTTCTACGTACCATTGTAATGAATTTTTGTTGGTTGAGAAACACCCGACTCTTGTTGTAATATTATCTAACATTACACTATGTCACGAGAATGTAATGGCATCCTCATAGCACCTCAAGCATACGGTGAATATTCTCCAGTGTATTCAATTTCTGTGTAATTACAGTCAGCTTTTGAATTTATTTTGTAACAAACTTTCTCATTTTGAGAACGTTGAATCCTTGCTTAATACATTCTCAATTGATATAGACATTTGTGTAAAATTCGGTACATACATAATTTAATGGAATAATCCTATAATAAGGCCTCCGAACGTTTGACTTACTGTGACATCTCATAACTTTAAGCGTCTCTTTGGCATAAGGTGTCAATGATTCTTCGTAGTTCTTTGATGATTTAATTCTCGAAAGTGTCAGTGTTCCAAGGGTGTGTTAGATACTACTGAGGATGATAAATTAAAAATTTAAGTACTTGTATCCCGACGTACTACAATGGCATCGTAACAATACTGATGCGCAGTTAATATCGAACGTCCTTGAAAATGTGTTTGTATTCAGGGTTTGAATTAAGTTTTCCTTTCTGTATTCAATGGCGATATTAAACGAACGTTTCAACAATTTTCCATCGGATATTTTAATTCCATCAGTCGTAAGTTGTTATGCATCTATTGTTGAATCGTTTTAGTGCAATGTTCCAGTGTGTTTTGGTGCAATCCGCACGTAATGGGAATAATGTTCGGTCCACGTAAGCTCTCCCGCATCGTTTCTGTTCCGCGTGTTGCAACCCAAAAGTATTACTCTTGCCTGGTTCACCTACTTCTACTGTACCTACTGTAATTTGAACAGTGATCAATATATTGAATAACTTTGGAATTGCCTATTTATAGACAGATGTGTTACACTGTCTTAACAGATAATGTTCACCGTGTAAGGCACCAGCACACATATCCCAGCCTAATTTTATTTTACCATATTTTTTTTACCCTTGCGTACATAATAATAATACGTACATAATTAAACACGTAGTTGAAGGCTTTTGATCGTTTTAGAATTGTGCGAAAAGAACCCTCCTTAGTTGATTACCTATTTAGGTCGGACATGCATAACATTTGCAATTTTTATTATACAAAATAGTTATTACTCTGTAATCGTTGGTTTTATGTACTTCGCCTGGAAATATGTATA
The DNA here is from genome assembly GCA_963942575.1 of Priocnemis perturbator. NCBI lineage: Eukaryota > Metazoa > Arthropoda > Insecta > Hymenoptera > Pompilidae > Priocnemis > Priocnemis perturbator. The sequence continues at coordinate 4,736,183 of OZ012647.1, forward strand.
TCTGTGTCAAACTAATAAACAATAATTGAAAATCGACCGCTCTTATCTAATCATCAAATTGTTTCCACAATACTTGGATTAGAAAGAACTGCGGCAACTACGAAGGGTTCTCTTACAAAAATGTGACAAAACTGTTTTCATTTTTTCCAAGTGTAAAACGGTGAGAAATTTTTTTCGACAAACTAAAAAAGTTCATAAGCTTTTAACGTAGACATAGACTGTGCTTAATTCCGTTGCTTAATATCATATATTATAAACAAAAACGTACTATGTACTACATGTAAATATTCCACAACAATATGTAAGACTGTTTTGTACTTATATTCAATTGAGCAATTTATATTTTAACGTAATACGGAATTCGGCGGAATACTTATTATGCGTGGGCGTAAAATCGATCGACAGAATACTTTATAAGCTAACAAGTAGATTAACCTTTATAATAGATAATGGCATAATGCGTTCGCTTCTGAATAATTAAACATACAATTAGATCCACTGGGCGTTTATGTGCAGTATTTTATTTTTAGAAGTTTTTGAATTTTCCGCGTCCACTTAATATATTCGGTATGGTGGCGCCTCCAAAAAAAACGGAGGAACGCTCAAACTAATCATTGGACAGCAGTCGGTATTTTTGTAAGGTAATGCACCGACGAGATATTTTTAAAGACTGCCAGCGCCTGTGTTAAACAGCGGCCCGCAAATGGGGCCTGGCGGGGGTCTCAGGGGGCGCTGAGGTCTCTTGGCGGCGTCGGTTGGCGTCGGTAATTGGGGCTAATACCGTAGGTAATAGACAAACAAAGAACATTGACATTATCCATTCTGTAACTGCTTAAAACATGAGATTTTACATACATACATACTGTATGTCGCAATGAAAATAAAGAAAATGCCGAAGATGTCTAGGCCAAGTAACAAAATCCAAAGGGTGTCGATCAAAGATTCATTAATGCAGCATATTTCTGTGGTATGCAGACAAGTCATCACTGGTGAGCGAAATTTTATAGTTCCTCTAACCAGTCAATCAATCGTGTCGTAGCGTGTATTCATATTTGTCGCATTGAGGCGATGGCATTCAAAGCCACGGTGACCGTAGCGTAGGTAAAGTTCGAGGTGTACTGAGAAATGATACGAATACTTTGGGAGCAGCGGGGAGGGGGGAGCGCGTGCCGCGACCATCGTCACGTAGCCACAGTCTGCTCAGACCAGACGAGACCTGTTTATTGTATATGTCGGAAGCCGAGAGCCGAGGTCGTGAGGTCGTGTATATACACCGACTAAAATTTTGCGACTTCTAATAAGTGTGCATAAAATCGGAGTAATGACCGTCTAAACTAGGTAAGAATCCATGTAGATGACAGTGTTTTAATACAGACATGACATGTTGTACATGCATATGTACATCCAACACACGTGAGGGCCGTGATTGTTAAATGTTATTACAAAATTTGTTAAATTTGTGTAAACTTTGTATGAGAAATGAATTTCGTAGTATGCACATCAATTTAAAAACGGTACGTGCGGGGCGGAGACTCGTAATCGTCCGCGCAGGTTCAAACATGTTCACTTCCTAGTAGAAAAAAGTGAAAATATTGAAGGATAGAGGATAGATGTGAAACATGACCTAGAGCGCCGACGCGAACTTTAACGTCACATGCTCTTTTCAATATAATCTGTCCTTTTTATAATCTTGTCGTACAACGTACAAAGTATCGTTTGTAGAAGAGGTTACCTTATTACGACGTTTCGTTGCACTAAGTAGTCCAGAGACAAAACAGTTAAAAATTACAGAATGTCTTAGCTTGAGAGCGTGCAAAATGTGGTTAGAGATTGCATTTTAACAAAAGGAAAAGATATAGATATAACTGCACAATTGCAGTAGTGCATGTAGTACATGTAGTAAATGAAATTGAAAAGAGTAGATCACGCGCAGGGTGCTATTCAAAATCAGAGCTTCACGCATGATCAACCATCAAGATTGCGCACGATGAGTCGAGACAGTTGCGCATGATGCGTCGAGACAGTTGCGCGCTCGCAGCACTGGCTCGCACGCGCTCGTCAGGAGTTCAGTCACGTCAAGACCGCCGTCGGAGTAACAGCAACAGTTGTGAAAGTGTCAGTTTGCTTCAACAATCGACGAAATAATATCTTCCGCTAATATAGCATTGGATTTATGGATTATTACAGTACAACAGTGAAGTGTACTGATGACAAAGATATTAATAGTGAACATTGACAGTGAACATTGACAGTGACTTTTGATAGTGAATATTGACAGTGAATATTGACAGTGGCTTCTGACTGTGACTTCTGACAATGGCTTCTGACAGTGACTTCTGACAATGGCTTCTGACAGTGACTTTTGACAGTGACTTCTGACAGTGAATATTGACAGTGAATATTGACAGTGAATATTGACAGTGGCTTCTGACTGTGACTTCTAACTGTGACTTCTGACAGTGATTTCTGACAGTGACTTTTGACAGAGACTTTTGACAGTGACTTTTAATAGTGACTTTTGACAATGACTTTTGGCAGTGAGTTTTGACAGTGACTTTGGACAGTTAATTTCACTATGGACAGTGACAGTGCCTATTAAAATTAATTTGTGTTTTTTAAAGTGGGTGATCCTATTGAGTCTGAATATTAACAGTGATTTTAACAAATAATTTCAAATTAAAATCTTAATAAAAGCACTGACATATAGCGCATACTGTTTGTTGTGACAGTTATACGTTCACATGAGACAGCAACAGGTGTCTGCTTCTTACGTATATCACAGTCATGCTTATACTGTACGTTTGAGCTACAGTACTCTACTCTGCTTTGGTGAGTCATAATTGTTTTTACTATACGTTCTCTTTTAGATTATATGAACAAGCTTGCTACCTATTACTACATTTTTGCACATACTACACTGTTGCTCCTGTACAATATTTCCCACCCGTACTATAATTATTTAACCTTACTTTGCATTTATCCTTACGTTATGTACCATAGCTTAAACCATCGATACACTCATTATTCTACATATTATATAAGACACTTTTATTTTATTTTCATTGATTATTCCAACATTTTTTGAATCCTTCCACTAAATTAATGCCGCTTTACATCCTTTACTCCTAGTACAAGAATACAGTGTACATTATAATTTGCTGCATTATAACTAAATCATTTTTATGGACACCATACGTAGCTACCTCCACGTGGTGTGATCTGGACACTGTTATCCCTGAATCGTATAATTTTTATCTGAATCAAGGATCACAGTGACTAAAGGCTGCGTCTCGCGTTTTTTTTTCGCTGTTACCCAATGATATGTGTTCCTACTGATAGCTTCATGAAACATCATTACAAATAGATTCACTTAACTTTTACTCGCTATTTGAATAACATTCAACACATTCTCTATTCGATCTCGTCAGCATTCGCGATAACGAAAAAAAAAACAAGTTCGTTTGGAAAAATGCTTACATATTATTTCGTGCCACCCTTCCCCTTTCTTTCAGCAACTTTGAGACTTCTCGTCGGTCTCTAGAATCAGTGTTGTTCGATGAACCTCGCATGCCTCCACCCGCTAGTGTTGAGGCGGACGCGCGCGGAATAGGGTTGCGATTTTAACATATTGCTCGCCGCGAAATAGATTCTGTGTTGCAAAGAAGTAAATACATAAAATCGATATCGAACGTGATTGCCTCCATCCGCGAATGTTGAGGCACGCGCGCGGTCCGGTGATCTCCACCCGTGAGTGTTGAGATCCGCGAAATCGTTTTACTTCCACTCGCGTGTGTTGAAGTTCGTGCGTCGCGATTCCGACAGCTTCCACCCGCGCGTGTCGAAGCTCGCGAATTAGAGCCAGTGCATAAGAATATTCTATAATATATCCCACTTCATACTTAACTTTATTCACTTTCTTTCAAACTTTTCGTTCGTAGTCAATTTTTTTGTTTTAATATGTCTTTCCAATATGTCTTTAATATATCTTTCCAATTTTTATTTGAGTTCAATATTCAGTATATTTCCTAGTTCAAATTATCAAATGTGGGGTATATTGTAAAGCATTCTTGGAATTTTTGTGATCGCGCGCAATGCGATATTCGAGTCAATTTTGCTTTCGAGTTGATTATTTCCCTTGAACCGTACAGGTTCCTTAGCTTCATCCTTTTGCATTTCAAAGTAAAGTTACGCGAGTAGAATCAGTGTTTGCTCGTAATGGCAGATCCCCCTCAATCGTATTATATTTCTCGCGTCGCGTTCGCTTCAGTGTTTGTTGCGCCGGAATGATATTTTTGTTCATTTTCTTTTTAACATACTTCGGTCGCGAGCTCGTTCACCGAAACGTATATACCGCGATCGCGAAATATTATAAGTAGACTCAGTGTTGTTGCGTCGTAAGAATTATTCGGTCAGTCTAAACCCGCGTCGCGAATTAAAGTCAGTGTTATTACGCCGGCACAAAAGATTTCGGTCGCGAATTTTACAATTCATTTTTCCGTCCGCGGCAGTAGAGTCAGTAATTCAAGAAGATGCTTGGTCCTGCAGATCTGATGCTGGTATCCCACATTCACCCCACGCCCCACAGTTCAGAATGCAGAGTTAGAGGGTCTAGGAACTGAGGGTCAAGGATCCGTCGATGCAGCGTGTTCCTGTGGTATGCTGACCAGGCGGTGAGTGAGACTTTTAAGTTCCTCCAGTCACCCAATCATGTCGTAGGACGAATGGTCCGAATCGGCACGGGTCACTGGTTGTAATTTTTCTCAGATTCTTAACTAGTTATTGATGATGAGCATAGTGACGGCGACTAGAATTTTTGTCAAGCAGAAACTCTAGCCGTTAGTGGCGTCTGTTAGGCACATTTTGGATGTCTTTATTTTAGCTCAGGGTAGGCCTACCTTGCTTAATTTTTGTAATATATTTTTGCTCGCGGACGTGTTCGCGTTTTGAATAATTTATTACATACAGTTTCGCAAAATTGAAGTGTTTAAAGAATATAGTGTAAACTGCATTTTACAAGTCGTTGGATAACGACGATTTATATAAAGTTAGAGTCATATTAAAGTAGAGTCAACACGTTCGTATTTAAAAACGTACCGCTTGCGATCGTATATGATTAGTTCTAATAAGCAAGGTGGCATTTCGCGACGAGTAGATTCTATCATAGAGCGACAAGTGTGTCATAATTTTATGGTATAGAAAAGTTGCTTCTATGGTAGGATCACTCGAGGAATTTTATTTTTGCATGATAAATACATAACAGAAAAGTCGAGTCATTAATTCACGTCAAGTTTGCTTCTGAAATGAAATAAAATGAAAGTCGAGTCATTTTGATTATTATGAGAAATGAAGAAAGTACAAATTTGAGTCATTAGTCCGTTTATGCATTACGTACATTATATATTACTAATGTTAGCTCAGGATTTTTTCAGCAATCTTCAGTGAGTACCCTATTTTTTTGGCCGTACTCATGTCACTAAGGCCTGTCATCATGCATGCGCCCAGGTGCAGCATGCATGGTGCAGGCCGGTGAGTACGGTTTAGTTTTAAGGCGTAGTTTGGCGATGCTATCGTAATAATGACTGCCGACGTACTTGCCACTGTATGAATGCGTAGTGTAATGTGGCATGTACGTCGGGAAGAGTATTAAATGACAATTGCTTCTTCGAATTCGGTCAATTATTCAATTTTATTTCATTATATATTTCAATATACTTATATGTCGCCTGTACACTTGTACAGGCTTCGTATAATACACATTACATTTGGTCGTACAAATAATTGAAAATAAGTAGAGTCACGCGTTTCGCGTTAGTTTGCTCAGTCATTATACTTTGCAATCGATTTCAGCATTGGTACGTACTAATTCATAAGTGTATGAGTCAGTTTTGAACTCGGGTGTTGGAGATTGTGCTCGTATGCACATCTCCCTAGGGAAAGTAGGCTATTTTGTGCACCCGGGTGGCGTGTATGAGTAAAAGCCGGAGTGAATGTGATAGATGAATGTATACATAGTTCAATGTGGATTCTGTTCCACTTTTTTTGCCCGTTTATATATAAGTATCAGGGCTAGGGTAGGCTATCACTAAGAAATTGTACAGTGATTTGTCTATACCTGGGTTTACTTAACTCGTGCGACTATAATTTTTTCTCGCGACTTCGCCGTTTATAAATAACAGTTAGGCATAAAACAGTAATGTTTCGTGCATTGACATTTTTCTTTCGTTAATGTACTACTCTCAGTACTCGTCTCTTAGTAACTGGTCGCACGAGTTCAGTCATAGTTATAAGTTATCCGTTACTTGAATTTTAAGCAGAAATACGTAGTCATTGCACACACGAAATAGCACCTCATTGCACTAACGAGCGAGTGTAGCTTCTTACGAAAGCATATAGTATCATGCTATGCGTATAAAGTTACACTCCTCATTGAACTATCGAGGTGTATTTCATTGCACATTTCAAGTACGTATTTCGATCTGTTCGGGAAGTTCGGTTAATTGTGCACGTGTACGAGCCGTCGACAACTGGCTCTTGGAATCCTTAGTATAAAGTATTATTACGATGATACTTTATACGCTGGATTTCTAGAGTTGGTTTAGACAGTGCCTACGTGTTTAGCCCTTGTTCGCGAAATTCTCACTCGAATGTTCATTGACCGTATAATCGTAGTGTTCGAAAGGCAGATATCAGCGTTTATATCGACACAATTACTCTCGAATGCAAAGGCGAAATTGATTTTGCCTTCTGCATTATGATAAAGTATTAATTGGAAACATATTTTCACATATTTTTCCCATTAATTGGTCCATATGTTATTATATCTGCGATACATTAACATATGAGGAATTTTTTGTGTACAAATATTATATTTCTTTTATAATTTCGTCCGACTTTGCGTTCGAGGTACTCGAATCGATATAAAACTGATATCTGTTTTAGCTCCCGAACAGTCGGGACTTGCTTATGCATGTCCGAAGAATGAAAAGACTATTTGTAATAGTCGAAGCAGCCCGGAGAAGAGGGCTTTCGTCGCGGGATTAGTTTCCACGATAGTCACTATGCTCATTGTGTCATATTTATACGTAAATGCTTCCCTCAGTGAGGGAAGCAATTACGATTAAACGTGTACGCGGTCGGTCAATAAAATCCGAACAAGCGCCGCTTCTGGATCAATTCGTTCAATGATTGTATAATTTCTTAAGTTCACTCGTGAATTTTAGAAATCATGCATTCTCATGAATGAATTGATCTTTCTTGGCTGCTCACGTTTGCAAAGCACGTTCGTTCTCCGTTTCGCCGAGTTAGGCAGGTCAAAGTTTCGATTTTTGATCAATACGTTGAAAAGCGCCGCTGGATTGATTAATTTAATGATTATGTTTTTCTTTAAATTTCTTCGGAAATTTAGAAATAATGCATTTTCATTAATGAATCAATTCTTCTTGGCTGCTCGCGTTTGCGGTTTAACGTTTGCTGGTAGATTTTTCTTTTGCGAATATACTTTCATTGAAAATTAGAACCGCGACATCGTATACGTATATCGTCTATGATTACAATATATATGTACATATCGATAAATGTTGAGCGCCGTTTGAGGCTGCTATATGACGTATTATTTAATTCGCGGCATGTTACCCCCGAATGCTGACGTGATATTTATTGCAATTAACACGTCATTTTTTGTATTTTTCACTTTATTCAAACAGTACACACATCGCGATATTTTAAATTATCTTTTGCAAATGTAGTGAACATATATCATTGGGTATTTTTAAAATGAGTCATCTTCCATGACTTTTAAAAAGATCAAAGTTCAATTATCAAATCATACAAATTATCAAAATCTCCGTTTAATACAATTTTTTTTTCAGAGTTGTTAATTCCATCTGCTTTTTGTTTTAGATTCAGTATCCTGATATTGTAAAATGATGCTGAACTTTAGTATCGGAGGTATTTAATAAATGATCTTATTCTTACAGATATTTTTTCAGCCTTCATCTCTGATTGGTTTGTATGATATTTCTTCATTTATAAAGAGTCTATTTTTAAATTCATCTATTTTAAGGTTATTAATTGAATCTGCTTTTTGTTCTAGATCCAGCCTGATTATCTTGTGGGATAATACTGAAGTTTGCTGTCGCAGCTGTTCAATTAAAAATGTTATACTTGTGCTTAGTTTTATAATTGTTTCCAAATTATGTGATCGTTCATCTACTATCAGTTTCGTGTTAAATTTTTCTCTTTTCGCAGATAGTTTTGAGTTATTTTGTTTCTGTATTATTCATGCGATCTGCTTTTTGTTTCAGACTCTATATTCTCCTTCTTCTTCTGAGATGGGGTTTCAACGTTGGTTATATAGATATTTAAATTTTGCTATATATTCTTCTCTCCAAACGTTATTCGAAATTACTCTGTTACAGATTGGCGTTTCATCATATCCTTTCTATCTGCATTTTTCAAATATCTATAGAACTTATAGATAGATACTTTTTTTTCAGCCTGACGGCCTGGAAATGGATCTTACACCCTTCCTTTGTTAACACTAATCCTATTACTTGTTAGACTATAATCTTATGTTTTAATTACATTTCACTTAACTTACTATTACTGTACTTTATATCTCATGCTTTCCTATCCATTACTTTTTTTACTCTATAAAACTTATATATGTTGATACTGTAAAAATAGAAAACTCCCCAAAATAAAACTAAAAATACCAATCCAAAAAACTAAAGTACTGAATCTATAACACTTATTAAAGATTAAATTCAATTCCAAAAACATATCAATTTTAAAAGATAATGCGCCAAAATAATTATTAACCAGCATTCTATACAACCAAATAATTAATACTCTATACACCTACAACCTCATAAATAATGCCTTTCTTGTCTATAATATTCGTTTTGTATACGATTTTCTGTGTTCTTTTCTTTATTTTTTTTCAGTTAGGTATTTAACAGTATTCAACACATCCAACATTGAAGACTATTTCATAAGTAGTATGTAAGACTTAGTATTAGTACTTGACATTTTTGTAACTTCAAAAGTGTCAAGACGTAGATAATAAAATATATAAAATTTCGTAATTCTAAGCGGTACATAATCATAATCATCCTCATTGCCATTCTCATCATCATTATAACTTGTACAAGGACAATAGGCAGGCTTCTCCTGCTTATTGTTCTTTTCGGGTAGGTAAATTCAGATTCTTGACATTTCATTCATCGGATCAATTTTTGCGCACGGAAGAAATTGATCCGATCAATGACTGGAATCTAGCAGTAATAATGGTTGGGTGGATGGGACCGTTTTTTGGTGTAGGGTGGGTCACCATTCGTAGCTACCTCCACGTGGTGTGATCTGGACACTGCTATCCTTGAATCATGTATTCTTACTTGAATCAAGTATAGCAGTGACTAAGGGCTACGACTCGCGTTTTTTTGATAGCGTATTTCAAATGAGTGGCGGCACACATAAATTCAGCTAACATTTCATCGTGTGTAATATTATAGATCAGGGTAGTTTAACATTGCTCTGTTTCAACCTAGTTCCCCCGCTTTTGAATAATGTATAAGCGAAATAAATGATATAAGGCTTGCTCACTGATCTACATGTACACTGGATACACGATTGGATAGGATCTCATGATAATAGTTCGGTACAGTAGTGATTCGGCATCAGTTTCTTACTCTGGCCGCAATATATTCTAGAGGGCGCCCGAGAACAGCGAATTTTGCTAGAGACACGATCTCCCGTAAGGCTGGCAGTCTTTAAGAATATCTCGTCGGTGGGTAATGCAGTTATCAACATTACCGACTGCTGTCCAATGATTAGTTTGACCGTTTCTCCGTTTATTTTGGAGACGCCACCGTACCGAAAATATTAGAGTGACGCGGGAAATTCAATTTTTTTTGTAAGAATATACACTAAACTAGCTTTTTAGCTCTTCAGGGGTCAATTTTACGTCGTCTGGATAAACTGTCAGGTACATGAGAAGGACAGAAGATGGTTGTTTCTCTCCTGTGTTTCCCTTTTGCAGCGTAACACATGGGAGTTGCGCGCATGTTCCATGCAGATGAACATACACGAGCATATATGTACGGATCATGCGAAATAAATATCCTAATGGCTCATGTTCTACGCTGTAAAGGAGAGACAGAGAGAAACGACCATGTTGTCTTCATCTCTTGGCCCGAGCGCGCAGTGCATGTATATAACGTCTATGGCTTTTCCGTATCAATTTAAACCTATTCTACAATCCTGTTTTAAATATCAAATGAATCATTTTCAAAAAAAGATGGCCTGTGGGAGAAAACGCAGACATGTGAGGCCTTTTATTTTCGGTTTAGAAATGCTTTGCAAAGTCTATATGAAATATAAACACAAAACTCTTCATAGGTAAACATGTAAAAGTTTTTCGTCTCAAACCGCTACTCTTTTGTTTTAAGTAATACGGATTATATACCCATGTTTTAATCAATTTTGATATATAAATTGTAAGATATATTGGTCTTAACTTGACTGCTTCTTTACTCTAAAGTACTTTTTAAAGAATAACGATGACATTTTCGTAAACCACTCATTTCGTGTACGTACGAGCGCCCAGCAAAGCCACGTTGACACGTTTTAACGGTGCAGCCGGGCGCGCGAAAAATGATGGTATTGGAGAACCTCTGGGGAGGGTGTGTGAGAAGGCGTGCGGTGTGTGTGCCTGGCTAACTTTCTGTAAACACCTTCGCAAGTTCACATCGTAAAGTAGATTCATACAATATTACGCAAAAATATCTGCAGAATCTCCGCAATCATGTGAAGCGCAGAAGACGTAAAATGGGCGCAACATTAAAATCTGCTAGACAGTGCAATCGAGGACAGTAGCACGTCCCGGAGAAATAGATCGCTCCAGTCATGCTGACGATTTTCCGCCACCTGCCTATTCCCTTTTCATCAGACCTCGTTTCTAGCCTCCAACACTGTCATCCTTGGCTCGTTCCGTGACACGCCGCACCACTCATCCTACGCAAGGAGGATCCTTTTCGCGTGACGCGGTCGAAATGGAAGAGGGTGAAAGAGTACGCAAAACCGCGAGAAGAATGTAAAATAGAAGAAGAGCAAAGAGAATGAGGAGGTCGAGGGAGGGGCCGAGGGAGATGGCGAGAGAGCGGGAGGTGAGAGGGAAGGCACACGGTTAATCGGTGCCAGAGTACCGTTGGACTTGAATGGACCAGAGATGGCTTTCGGTTTCCCTGCAGCCTCCGTCGCAGCTGCAAGTACCCGCCGCGGCCGTCCCACATCACATCACATCGCGATCGCGCTCATGCACGCGCACGCTGGCACGCATAAGTACGTGCGCGTGTGAAAGCGCGCGAGAATTTTCGTTCGCCGCGACTACATACTGCCGCCGCGTGTAACGGTGATCGACGTCGCTCCCTGGCTCGCGCGTGTGTCGCGAGTCGCGCGGGTCCACGACACGCGTCCGGAGAGTCCAGAGAGACGCCACGTGCACGTGCAGGTGCACCTCGCGCTCCTCGCTCCTACCTGCCAGCTGCAACTGCTTTGAACTGCTTCCACGCGTCCAGTCGCGCCTCGTCCTGCCGATGGTTCGTCCCGCGAGTGCCATCGGCTCAGTGCGTTTCCTGCTCTTACTTTTTTCTCTCTCTGTGCAATGAATTTCGGCACTGCTGCGACATTCCGCGCTGGACGATACTGGATAGGATCGTGCGGGGGGTATGCTGTGATATTTGCGACGTACAGGTGAATACGGATTGTAACGATTATGCGCCGCTTCGTAATTGAAATTGTTTGTGCTCGGCGAGACTGGTGGCATCATGATGTGCGATCGAGGATGTAAATTCGTTCAAGTTGCTCGTCGTAGAGATTCGCCGCTGGTCTTAATGGTATAGAGTATAGAGGGACTTTGTGGATAATGCAAAGAGCGTATGCAAGGCTTTGCCACGTATGTTGCTCTGGCGGTGAACGTTCGGCAAGTATGCAAACCGCCGCGACCGTTTTTACCGTCATGCGACCCGATCGCGCGTAACACAATTCTGCCGATCGTTTACATTGGCGATCTTGCGTCTCGCGTTTCGCACATCGGATGCCTCGGCGGTCAATCTGCGGTCGCTCGAAGTAGACCAGCTGATTCTGGAACTTGTCGTTCTTTTACTCGCTTGCAATGCCTCCAGTGGATCGAGAAAGTAGAATTGATAGAGATTACGCGAACGTTGAGCACTGTTCGCTGCTTCGCTGCTCGAGTCGCGAAAATGTTCGAGTAATCGCAAATGAAATTGTAGCGATGCCAACAAAGGATTTAGAAGCAGTAGATGTCCTAGAGGCTCTAGAGTCAAAGCTCGCATACATTCCTGGTGGACGCGATTTTGAAGGACGACCTCTGATAGTGGTGAACGTGCCGCCTGAGCTTCAGCCTACTACGAAGCCGAGGCTCGAGTCATTAATATCCTACTTCTTATCAATTTTCAGGTAAATTCGCCATCTACTAATCTAAAACTTTCCCCATAAGTGTTTCTGACTCACTACAAAATACACGAAATATTCTACCAAACAAATTCCATCACACCGTTTCGTAACACGCATGACTAAAGTCGAATAAAATTATACCGAACTGGCAAGACCCGGAAATGCACAATTGCGCCAAGCACGCCTCGTGCAACCGTACGGAATTAAATGTATCTGCACGTATACACGGGATCACTTACTTACAAAACTACAGAAACAAGTACGGAATCGAGCAAACAAACGTTTTACAATGAAACGAAGCACGATTCGATATACCCAGTAGGCAGACGGAAAGAGTTGGCCGTATTTCTCATGACAGTTGAGCTATTTATTATTTGTTACGACTTACGACAAACCTAATTACGTTTACGCTTTTAGCGATGACACGAAGCGGAACGGGCTTGTCCTAATCATTGATGCGCGCCGCGGTGCGTGGCGAGTGGCTAGGTCCTGCATTAGATTGTCCGCGATACTTGTGGGCTCTCGGGCGGCAACCGTGATCGTCGTTCGACCGGACGGATTCTGGGATAAGCGCGTCGACAGCTGTACGAAGTCGCATAAGGACGGAGAGGTCGGTGTCGCGCCAGCGAAAGAACGCGTTTTACCATAGAGTTTCTTTCGGCGACGAAAGACGAGAATGGCACAAGCCTCGTAAAACGACGGGACACGACACGCGCGAACAAGTCACAAGCTTCCGGCTTCGGTCGCGCTCGCGCGCAAATCATGTAACGGGCACTGATGCCTTATTCTTGTCATTGTTTTAGCCGGCCTACGTAACGCTGGCCAGGTTACACAATTTCGTCGACTCCGCTCAGCTCCCGTACGAATTGGGCGGCGACAGAACGTATGACCACGGACAATGGATACAAAAACGCCTGGTAATTCAGAGTCTAATACAGTTCGTGTACTTCGGATACTTCGACCGTCTGTGATATTTTTCTGTCTTAAAGCATGTTACCTGGATACTTTTTTCTATTCCAGATTGTGTGGCTTCTTATCTGAATGTGTATTATGTTTCATGTCTATTTGCATAGAAAATCGAAGATTACATGAAAGACGCGCTAGAGCTAGTGACGAGGATGTCAAATCTTCATCAGAGATTAAATAATCTCGACGGTGTTCGTATGAGGCAATCAGATGACGACCTGGAGTCGTATTGGGACACGGGCGTGGATCTGACATCTGCCGCTAGCCGAGTACTACATGCAGGTCAGAGAAAATTGCTTTCCCCTACTTTTTCCTATTTGCTCACTTTGCACGAGCGTAAAGTGATAGGTATGACTCCTTGCCTCGTAACGACGCTACATATTTAGCCTCAGATCAAGAAACCGATAAATAGCCGATTGCATGTTGAGTGCCGCTCCGTCTGTCTATCTTCGTATGATCTGTTATTGAGCCGGGCGAATAGTTATATGCAACTAGGCAGTCGTGAAAAATTGAAGAACCGGCTTAACCGGACGTCGCGCAAGAAAGTACCTTGCAGATCGACCGAAGTAAACTCGACCACGTGCTCGCGGCATCCGTGGAGCAGAAGACAAACGTTTTGTAACAGACTCCTTCTAATACCAAACTACTGGTAATCCATCCTTTCGTTACATAATATTCAATGCAAAATAGTAGGACCAAGTAATTGTCGACTCGCGGAAGGAGTGGCAGGAAATCATGAATTGATGACGGAGTACTTGCAAGATGTCAACTGCGTAATCACAGATTTATTTGGAACAGACAGGATAAACAATTGGTAGTATCGGGTAGGTTACTGGAGGGATAAAGGGGAGAATTATGAAACGTATTTCAACTTCAAACTGATTGACAAATTACTTACCTTTGACTTCCTGTGGCACAAGCGATGGTCGTCATAATGATGCGCCAGAAAAAAACTGTCACACTAATCTAATTTGAACCCTTTTACTCAGAGACAGTAATTGAAATAAAACTTTGACCAGAGTTAATTTTGATAACAATAGATACGTTGTGGAATTAGACGTAAACGTGATGATGAAGTAGCGATCATTAATTGAGAGTGCTGAAGAAAGCTGAACGAGGCAATCGTTCGGAAGTAAATCGATGAATACGAGAACTTGTCGAGCCGATAACTGGACAAGAACTGAATGTGACATGGGCTAAAACGATAATGAGCTAATGAATGTGCGGCCACGGTTTGGCCGTCCGCTCAGGCATCCCCTCCACACGCCCAAGCGAAGGGTCAGAGTGAGGAAGATATTGTAAGAATTCCGTCTTGCTCATCCGGTATTCCACGATTCCCAAGTTGTAACTTGGCTTGCGCGCCGCCCTCGTTTACGCTCATACCGGCGAAAAATAGGTACGCGAAGAACTTGGCGTCGATTAATCACCCTTTCCACGTCGTGCTGCGTGAGGTTCCGAGACCTTTATTTGCTCTGAAGATCTCTGTTCTTGTATTATTACCCTGTGCGAACGCCCCAAGGCGTAACATAATAATATGTGTTGCAGGTAGAAGTTTGATCATTTTTATGGGCAGAGAATCGTCCAAGGACACTCTTGATACAGTTCAACGTATTCACGGTCTGCTCGACTCGATCGAGGTGAAACAGGTACTTTTGCCATCGTTCCATAATGAACTATTTGAATGTCATCTATGCTTCGCCGGTCGTTAAGTTGATGTTTCTGAATAGGTCGAAATACAGAACTCCTGGATCGAGATGGAGCGAAATTTGGATACGGCCAGAGTGGTGGATGACCTTGAAAAGGGCGTGTCCCAGGTCACTGACTGGATTCTGGGACCAGCCGACGCGATGTTGAACAGTTGTTGCCAAGTTGGCTTTGACGTCACGTCGTCGGAGGAACTCAGGAGGCAGCATGAGGAGCTCGAACTGGAATGCAGGGTGGGAGCGCGGGAATTAGATAAATAACAATGTACCGACGTTCGAATGGCACTAACAAAACATTTTCTTGCCTAGGAGACATATGGTCGGTACGCGGAGTTGCTTCACAAAATAGACAGTTTGCCGGACGGTCGTTTGCCGGAAGATCTCAAGTCTCAGAGGGATTTCATGGACTTCGTGTGTCGAAGCTTCGCTTCTCGCCTGGAGAGGCGGAGAAACGTGTTGATCACGTCTCAAAGATTTTTTCGCCTTGTCTCTGAGGTACGTCGCCGAAGCGCGTCATATTCGCAAACGTCTCTACGCATTTTCTTTCGTTTCTTTTTGCAGTATTTCGATAAAACTAGCGAAGTTTTTGATAAGCTCGTAATGGGCAACAGAACGCCCGATTTTTCTCAGGCCAACACTAAGCTTCTGAAGTTAGAGAAAAATCAGGCTGTTTTAGGTAAGATTAATGTGAATGCGTTTTTCTTGTCGATGTCTATGGTACAGTGAAATATATTTTTAGAAGCTTTGGAACGCGAACTCGTGAAAGAGGGGGAAAAATTGTCGGACATCCTGTCAATGCCTGTCAAGGATGCTCTAGGCAGAGAAGTTCACGTTGACTACGGCGAAGATATTGTCAATGTCAGGGACATTTTAGACGCTACGAATGCGAGAAAAAATATTTTCAACGACAGCGTCGAGTTACAGAAATTATCATTGAAGCAGATAGCGTTGGTTCACACGTATGAGAACGACGCTGAGCAGGTGTGCATGATAACAATTTTTCCACCGTCATCGAAAAACATGCCTTACGTCTCATTTTTTCGAAATTATATTAACAGGCGGTAAAATGGTTAAACGATCTCTTCAACGTTCTTCTCGAAAATCACATGGAAGTTGGATGTAATGCCAATGAAATCCAATCCCAAAAAGAAGAGCACCAGTCTTTTCAAGAAACGGCGAAGGTAATGTCTAATTGAAATATTTCATCACAATTTTACTAAATTTTGCCGAATTTACAATATGAATGACAATGTGCATTCATATCGACTAAAATTCAGCGACTGATTATGCACGTGGTGGAGTGTATGCATCCATATTTTTAGGGAACGTATGATTACGGTTGCCAACTGGTGAACGGTGCGCGTGTGCTGAGACTCTCTTGCAGACTACCCTTGGGTACCAATGCATCTCTGTTCTCAAGGTTGCGCCAAGCCTGGAGGCAGCTTCGGTCCGTTGGTCAGGAACAGCTGACCAGACTAAGAGTGTGCGCTGTCTTTCACAGGAGTGTCGAGGATGTATGTCCGCACATATATAATATAATACTTATAAAACAAATATATAATTCGCTTCAAGTTTCTTTTTAATTTTATTGAACATGCATTTCATTTTCAAATATGGTATGCACAACTATTCCTTAGCACTGCGCGAGGTTACGCGAGTTGATTGAGACCGTTGGAACTTTGAGACGCGCTGCAAAGGCAGAAGATCTTGCTGCTGAGTCACGTGCTAGGGCTGAGATAAGAGACGTCCTTGGCAATCGGGAGACACTCTTGCTGGAAGTTGGACGAATGGTCAGACTGGGCCGATTGCTGAGGACTAGGCTAAAGGAACCGCTGTGTCATCAACGGCAAGTACGACTATGAAATGACGCGTTAGTTGAATCCATTTCGAAGGTTTCTTGTCTAAAAGTTCTTTTGACGACTACACATAAAACGATCCGACCTTCTAATGGGCACGCGATTAATAGATTCCACGTGATAAATATTGATTGTCTCCTTCGACACATTTCGCGTGTCATCTCATGTCGATATGCTACGCAAATACATTTCCGCAACGAGGAGAGTGTATTGAACGATAATCATGAAACGCGTTGCATTCGAGATGCATGGCACGAGTGAAACTAAAAGTCGTGCATAAGTGGGATATATATTCGAGAAGACAGAAGGAGAGAGAAGAAAGGGGAGGGTAGAACTCTAAGAGGGGTGCGGTATGTCGACGATTACCTCCGTCTTTAACGGAGGCAGTGTGTCAGTCCATGGCTGGTCGTCGACGAGATACCTACACCTTAAAATCGGTGCATGTAAGTTAGTTAAATTCTAAAGAAGCCTTCTAATAAACAATAACCCCTTTTTACGACTGACAGCCCGTCATAAACTAAAATGTCGTAATTCATAACTGAATGCGTTGCTGCTATCTCAGATCCCTATCAACTCTTCAACTAGGACAAGTCTTATGACTATCAGTACAGGCTATTAGCGACTGCGATAGAAACCGGTTGATCGACTAACCGGTCGTTATAATAGGATTGTGCACCGTTTACCTCGAAATTTATAGACGACACGCTTGTTGATGGGCAGCCAAAAATGACTGACTACTTTTCCTATCATTGTCTCCATTCATCTATTCGCGTTAAACTTATCTAAGTACACGCCGTGTAAAATGTGGGACAGTCGAGCCGCGTTGACGTACGACGCCGTGGTCGTATTCATAGTGGCCAGTGTCCTATTTTCACCCACACCCGGACGGTCAGGGCCAAAAAATATTTTCTCCGAGTTCTACTTGTTCGTATTACTTTGGTCGTCTAGCGTGGATACTTGTGACTCTTGTTGCATCGAATTCGAGGAGTTTTTAGGCACAACGTAACGAGCACATATTCGCGATGATTAAATCGAGTAAATGTAATTAAAAATTCTTTCATGATATCGTTATAGCTGTAGGTCAAAGTAGTCAACGGTTTCCCCAGAATCTGTTACAGCAGATTCGGTTGACGGAAAGTAGAGCGTCGTCTGTTAAATCTTTCTTCTCGTTGCACGTGTCAGAAGTTTTTCATGCCAGTTTGACTTTCTGAAAACTCATTGGCTTCGCTCCACGAATAGTTACAGGCGACCGGTGCCTTTCGGATATTGCTCGCTACATCGGCATTGCGGTCGTCCCAATATTTCGTCGTCAACCGGCGCCGCCGCGGCAAAAGAAGTGAAAACATTACAGTAAAGGGGGCCAACGGATCTCCGTGGTTATTTTCATTCAGGAATCGCGCAATGCAACGGCCGAGCGTTTTCCGTCGTAAAGAAATTTAATATGTGCAGCGAGGATTAAAAATGGCTCCTCTCGATCGCTGCGTGCTGTACAGCCAGTGATTCTGCTCTCTGACCGAAATTAGAACTTTGCCCCACATTAGCGGACCATCTGGTCGGCGGCGCTTTACGTCGCGGCGCTGTCACTGTTCATTATGCAACCGTCGAAATTTGACGTTTTCCTAGGCGCTCGCGGCGGTTCTAATTCTGCCAATGAAAACAGGTCCGCGAATGCGGCGACGCGCCTTTAAATTTCACGCGCTCTTTACATTGCCGGCGTTCAGGTAAAACTGACGACGAGCCTAAAGCTGAACTCCCACGGCCCATCGATCTCGAACAACGACGAAATCTAGACGAGCGAAAGATAAAGTCTTACATATTTCGCACCGTGCGCGCGCGATACGCGCCGTTACTAATAATATTCGACGCCGCCATACGTAATCCTACTTACATAAAAAAGAATCGCGTCCAGCCGACGGCCGTAAAAAAGACGTAAAGCAAAAGCCGGCCAGCGGCCGCGGGTGATCGCCGGCTAAAAATACGAGCGCCGGTGGATGCTGAACGACAAATTTATTTTTCTAGAATGTCCGAAGCTGAGGATGCTTCGGCGAAAGGCGGCAACCTGACAGCGGTCGAGGCGATCTCGGCGAAGCTCGCAGAAGTGACGAGGCTCGCCGAGAAACTGGATGCGAGACTCTGCGAGGCCGGAGCCAGGACTCGACCGGTCCCGATCTCGACGTCGGTGCTGTGCTGCCCATTGTTCACCGGCACGACCGCACGACCGACCGCCGCGACGTCTTCCTCGACCTCTCCGACGCCGTTGCTGCAGCCCGTCACTTCGTCCACCTGCGCGCTGGCCGGCGAAACTTTATTTACGACCGCGAGCACGCCCGCGACTGCATCGACAGCGTCAACATCCGGCGTCATGCTATCGGCCGGTGCGACGGCGGCTGGCACGTCTCATTTCTCCGCTTCGCCAGTCTCATCCTTGTGCACCGTCGACTCGGCAGTAGACGTCGGCCCGAAGGACAGCGTCGCGGGGCAGGCTGCATTTGAGGGCGCCGAATCGTGCAGCAGATCGGCGCCGTTCGAGGAGGCAGCGAGAAGAGCGCCGTGTCCCAATGGCAGAGTAAGTTTTCTCACGGCGACGTCGGATGATTCGCGAGCGAGGATGGTCCGTTCGATCGGGAAATCGCGGCGGGCGAGAGGAGAAATGTAGGCCGCTATTTTCGTCCGGCCGCACTTATCGGGAATTGTGTAAATCAAGTTTCGGGCGGTTCCGGGGAATTGAAATAGATCATATCGGCTAGTGTGGTAAAGGATGTTGAGGGAATGACGCGGCGATCGGATCGTTTTTTCGGTTATTCGTTGCATCGTGGTGTCTTGCAGGATTATGCGCAGAGAGCTGGCGATGAGACCGCCGCTGAAGACGCCAATGCCGATGGTTACGTGACCGCAACCGAATGTTCGACCACTCCCACTGCGCGTTCCAGAAGTGAATCCTTCGTGACAACTCCTGATTACGAAGACGCCGCGCCGGCACAGGTCACCTCGCCTTGCTCGTGTTCTGCTTGGTAAGCCATTCTGAGAGCCATAAAAGATGGTCGAGAAGAACAAGTTCCATGATGATATTTTTGACGGCGAACAAATTCATATTTACAGGTGGAACCCGGAAGATCAGACACCGATCACTTGTGCCGCCATCATGGAAGCGAATGAGCCGAAAATATTCAAAATCGGAACAGGTGAAACTTCGAAGACGGAGGTCATCAAGACTAATGGAATTTCACCGATCGAAAAATGCATTTCTCATGAAGAAATCATCGAAGTACGTGTGCAAGCTTTTGTGGCAGTTATACGTTTATGTGGACGGGGTGATCATTTATCATTCATTTTGTCTGCAGGAGAGATCGGGTAAAATTGTAAAGGAAGTCACAGAAACGACGACACTTCGTGTTTCCCACGACACCCGATTGGGCATAGCGTCCTACAAAGTCATTTCCAATACCGTGCACAATCACCATCAACACTATGACATCAGCGAATCTGAGAATGTAGAACGTACCGTACTGACGGACTCACATAAAAAAGTAAACGGCGTATCGCACGAGCCGGAACACTCGACTCCACTAAAGAGTAAGCATTCACATACTAACGCTCTTCCTAATAATATCCACTACGATTTTCTTACCACAAATTCTCACTGTCAGCAAATCATCCTAACGATATATCTTAACGTCATCATTACCTTGTAGAAAGCGCCGAAGACTATAAGGACGAGTCGTCGAGAAAAATGGAAAACGATCAAGACGTCTTCTCGAAGTTCTCGAAACTGCACGAGACCACCCAGGAAGAAAGAACGCAAACGATCTCGCGAGACTTCAAGGACATGTCGTTATCCTTGAAAGAAGTCTCGAGGCATCATGAGGACAGCGGCATCGAGATGTCGCCGACGAAAAAGGAGGAAAGAGACGAGGGTGACGATTTCCTCGAGCGAGCGAGGAAGGTGAGTTCAACGAACGATTCCGCCGAGAACGGCGAGAGAATTTCAACGAATGGCTGCGGCTGCATCTGCGACGACGAATACTCCGCCATCTCCGTTCATGCAAAGTTCACCGAGACGACTGCCACGTCTCTGGCCAACGAGGGTCGTCGTCGTGTACCGCTATCTAACCCGAGCTAGTAGCTGTTTCGCGTGTGAAATGCAT
Organism: Priocnemis perturbator; assembly: GCA_963942575.1. Taxonomy (NCBI): domain Eukaryota; kingdom Metazoa; phylum Arthropoda; class Insecta; order Hymenoptera; family Pompilidae; genus Priocnemis; species Priocnemis perturbator. Next base: position 4,757,327 of record OZ012647.1, read on the forward strand.
ATTACATTAAACATCGGCTTCACAACATTAACGCATTAACAAGCAACGCTCAGCGTGCGCTGCGACAGAGGAATAACACTGAAACTCACCATAAATCCTTTATCTCATTCATGATGTTATCGTCGACCGATTGTTAACAAATAGTATACACTCGTCGACGAACATAATAGTCTCATCTAATATATATATATATATATATATATATATATATACACGTGGTGGAAACGGATCAATGACGAAAGAGTAGCGTCTCTTACCGTGAGCAGTTTCCGGCTAGGCATAGGATGCGTAGGCATGGCTTACTTGTTGTTTGTTTGTAAATAAATCCGTTATCGTGATATACTGTCCACCACTGTCTCCCCGGTCGGCGTCTGCGGCGGCGAAGCGGTCGAAAGGTGAGTGCGATATGCTGGCAATATGACTAGGAAGCCGGCGCGGCGTGGGCCAAAGTTACCTCGAGATATTTTCAGCGATGAGAAGCACAATGCTGCCGGGTTGTGGTGCAGCCGGTTCAAGTTGCACACTATCAATCGGCCGCGCGAGCGTGTAACATTGTTATCGTTCGCGGCTGTTGAGCCTGGCGCTTATTTCGAAAGTGCCGGGTCACGAGTTATCGGACCCGCTCGTGCAACAACGGAGGCCGTCGGCTTCGCTCGGAGCCGGACGGCAGCGGCCGGCACGATTCGACTTTCGACACGCATCGGCGCGACTCGAGACGATCGCTCGCCTCAGTCTCTTTTCGGCTGGCTTCTGCTCTCGATCGGCCGGTGACGTGACACGCTCGTGACATGTGTCACGCGAGTGTTGCTGCTGATACTATTACCGTTGTCGTTGTTATCATCGATTGAACGTGGATCGATTTAGGTGATTGCCTTGCGAACGATCGTCGTCCGTCGACGGACCGATTTTCGGCGTTATCGTTTGCGATAGTAGATACCAGGATAGCGGGCGAATTTCGCTTCTTCGATGCTTGGCCTTTCTGTGCCGGCAATTAGTGTGCAATTAGTGTGCCGAATATTAGAAGTTGATTTCATTTTTTTTTTTTTGATTTTGTATGATTTCGGAGTATTTATAGGCTGCTTTTGATTTCAATTGTTGACGCGTACTGGTTTTTTGGTAGTATATAGTTCATGCATCTTATTGATTTTAATGCCACAGTTGGTGGACCAGTTTTTCACTTAGTTGACCTTGGCAATCGTGCGAAAAATACGCGATGACATAATCTGTCGCGACACCTCATACTTCGTTGATGCACCTAATTTGATCGAGTTGACGTTCGAAATAATTTTTCTGTGATGTTCCAAGTGCCTTGCCGCGTCTGTCGTTTGACCTCAATTTCTGCATGTCCTTGGACGTATAACAGATCATGAGAGTCATCTTAGAATCGCAACCGATGCACCTGTGACTATTTCAACTCCCGCTGAGAGGAAGCGATGTTTTTCATGTATTTTTATCACCGGTCCTCCAGTGTTTTCCTTGGTTCTAATAATATTACGTTTACCTGGCACTAAAAACATTCGCAAAAAGTAAAATATCGCGACATTACCGTTTTCCGCGAAATCATTCATTTGTATGCAAAATGTGCTCACGTTCAGCCGGCTTCGTCCGTTAGATCGCCGTCGATAATTAACGGACTGACAATTCATCGAATGTCAGCTTCCGGATTGCACGCAACCTCGGCAAATGTAATTACACGACGGAACCGGCGATAATTTCGAATTTCCGCACGTAGAGGTGCATTGGTTCGAAACGAAGACATTATTGAAAGGGAGAACATTTTTTTCCCCTGCATCTTCGGCAACTCATTTTTTCCACCCGATCGTCGGCGATCGTGGGTCTCGATCGCGGTGTGCCTCTCGTTCGGAGAACGCCACCAGTCAGTCCGGTTTTATCCTCCCATTCGTTCGTCTGTGTCGGTGACGTCATCGTACAAAGATACCTATAAAGTATAAACACACCGACGCTGGGCCAGAAGGTGTATCGAGATCTTAGTCAAGATTATACTTTGTTTCTTTCAGCCGTTGCAATTTATCGAGCTCATCGGATAGACAAAATGTTAGCGGTAATAAATTCATATTGGTCCTTACTTAAGATTTAGTTTACTCGCTCGGCGTTTGAATCGAGCGTTCTTTTAATTCGAACAAACGGAGTTCGCGCGGCTGTTCTCGAAAAAAGTCTCGCTCGCCGTCTTATATCCCCGTGGAATTTGCGCAGACGCGCCTTTGGCGGATAGCCAAAAATAACGTTAATCAGTAGCGGCGGACGTGGCAACTGGAGAATATAATTCTTGGCCCCGCGCTATCTTTGAGGAAGGAGACACGTAGATACATCAATTTCACTTTCGATTAAAATACCCGCTCTGCGGAATAGCGTAGGCATTGAAATCACTGTCCGTGTGGTGGCCAGTGATGTATAGTCACTACTGGTACGCGCAGACTCGTCGCTGACAGATTTATAATTTCACCGGCTAGCGCTTCTTATTTAATTCGCCACTTTCGGCAAGAACCTGCATGAAATTGGTATTCAATAATGAAATACAGGAATGCACACGATAGTCGAGGCTTTGCAATTAAGTTTGTCCCATTTGAACCTAGTAGTTAAAAGCTAACCAGGAAGCAATACGTTATCACTGCAAAGCAGATATCTTCCAAGTGCAATACCATTGAATTATGATTACTTATTACCATCACTCATTTAATTCGCCGCGCATGTAATAGTTGCGATTAATTTTAACGCTGCGGAAAAATCAAACGACATAAGCGTCAACGAATTTTGACCCTTAATTAACAAAGCGTACGACGCTTCGACGGCAATCGCCTAATCGATCCACTGCGATCGCCTTCGTTTTCGCAACCAAAGACGAAACTTACGAGGATGGTGGATGGGCGCGAATCGACGGAGGTGGCAGAGAGTCCGGAGGGTGCCGGTGAAACAAACTCACGGGCTGTCGTGCAGACCAACGGGGATGCGTCGCACGAGAATCCCACACCGACGACCACCATAAGCACCATAGCCGTGCAGAGCGGGGAAACACGTCTCGTGATAGCTCTGCTCCAAGTAAGGAATACAATAACATATTCTATAATTGGCCAACGACAGGCGAGCGTTGCAAAATGCTTGCAAAATTTCAAACGCACGCTCAACAATGACGAGAAAGTTGTGATGTGTGATGTAACATGAATATCTCGCATTCTAATACATACCCGAAACTTGTGCTTGATATCGTCAACGTTGTAGACTCTTCGCACAATGTGCCATTTGATAATAATTCGTCGTTAATGTTTGCACGGAATGTGACCGATGAAGAGTATACTGGAAAACGGTTGATCATAAGGCGTAGTGGCCGAGTTACTTGTTGCACACTGATCCGTGAGCGCGCGTACAAACGTTACATTACGCCTCGTGTATCTATGGTGTTAGGTATTTCGGGACCTGGTTGCTCGAGTCCACAGCTATTTCCGAGTCCTCTCGAAACCGTAAGCCGTTTAGGTATCCACCGAGCAAAACGAGTACTCCGAAACTCCACGAAGGATAAATTTAACCGCTATGTACGGTTCCTTCCTCCGGGCCGCTACCGCCATGGACCTGTTCGCTCGTACGTGGTTTTTTCAGCGACCGACTCGACGTAGCTTCATAATCGCGATCTTCGCAGCGCGAAAAGACGATGGACCAAAAAGCGAGCACGCTCGACTTGGACATTTTTGCTTTACCACTTTACGCGTATTCGAGCAAAATCATTGCGAAGCGCGACGAGAGTCGTGTACTGAGGTCTTGTAAAGGACAGAAGGCGTAGTGCGTCTATAGGAGGTCGAAAGAAGAAAATCTCTCTCTCTCTCTCTCTCGGGACGCAGATACTCTGCACGGTCTCGTGTGATCTAACAAACCGGTATTATACGAGACGCCGGGCGTGATCCTTACCATCCCCTGCCTCCATGTCTGTCGTATCAACGACCTTGCTGTCAAAAATCGACTAGTTACCGCGACTTCTTCCAACGTGCGTTGCATCATTCTACGAGCCGCGCTCGTCAATTCGCTGCACCGACGATCCGTTGCATTGACTCGACTCGTCGCGGATTCCGACGTACTATTTCGGTTGAAACGTAAATTCATACGCCGGTAATTTATAGTACGCGGGCTTCTGCACGAGGACGAAATTTCGAGAGTACGTCCGTCGAGAGCTCCGACTGCCATGCGGGTCTCTTGACATCTATGCGATTTCTCTTGAAGCGGCTGCCGTCGGAATCCAGAATGGCTCACTCTTTGAGAAACCTGATTCAAATGCGGCTGCGGCTGCCCTCGCATATCTTCAACGTTCTGCCATTCGTCGTAAATATGAAATTCAATCTTAGCGTTTCATTCAGGAAAAGCGCTCACATTTAGATATTTATATCGATCGAAGTCCGACAAAGGAATTAGTTGACGGACACATCTCGCACGATCGATCGACTCTGTTCGTCTACAATCACGATCCTCGACGTTCTTTCCGGCGATACTTAAAAAATTCCGCCGACACCGTCGTTCTGCCTGATAGAATGTGAACATCGGGATTGGGAATGCGCGTTGACGGTCCGTGAAAGACAGACGGAGCAGTCTGTCCGTGCTAGTCGAATGGAGAGGATCACCCGTGGCAGGGATCGCCTGCACGCTCTCGTGTAATCTAACAAACCGGTATTATACGAGGCGGCGGGCGTGATCCTTCCTTCCTCCGCGCCTGTGCCTATGGTACCTACGACCTTACGACACTGACTCCTGGCACTCGAAGGAACGAAGAAAAAGAAGCCGGTGGGGCCCGAAAGACGGGCCCCCACGGAGGCTGTACAGTCACCTTCAAGTACCACCTTCGATATCGATCCGAGTTGACGTAGCAAGAACGTGCCCAGACGCGTGCCTAGCAAAGATCGACTTTCTTAGTTAGGGAATTATTGAAATGGTCACGCTACGTGCTGGAACGCGATTACTCGGCTGTCCGCGGAATCAGTTTTTCCGTATTCAGCCATAAGTATCGGTTCGAGGCAATAAACATGTCCTGTGTCATTTATTCTCATCAATCTCGCAATGGTCATCATTAAAAACGTCGTAACAGGCGATTTTTCGTGTACACACGCTTCATTGGGTATTTCTCATGTACAGCGAGGAACGAGGTTGTACGAGGCGTCGTAAAATCTGAGCAAAGCATGTATCGCTTGAAGCTGCCAGAGGGGTAATCAGTACTTAAAATTCTTTACTGTTGACATTTACTGCCTTAATTGCCAGCGTCCCGTACCCTGGGGTTATCTTTCAGGAATGGTGACGCGCGGAGAGAGAAAAATTGATTTCAGGTGGGAATCGTAGGAAATCGACTGGTTCGATGTACCGTCGTCTCCGAATCGAGTACGTTGGCCCAATTTCATGGTGCCGAATATGGTGATCTACGTGTATACCGGTTGTTCCATCGTTCTCGCGTCGTTCTTTCCTTTCCTCTCTGCTTCGTTCGTACTCACGGCAGCTAGCCGCGTGCACGCACGTAAGCGCGCCCGTACACGCGTATATTCTGTACCCGCGTGACTTCGCGATAGCCTGTGCAATTCGGCTTACCGCAAAAGTCACTTTCACTCGTTGCTCACCTGGAGTCCCTTTTCATTGCCATTGTTCCACCGCCCGTAATACGCTCGTGCGCTCCGTTAAAGGCCGACACCTCGTTGATCAGTCGGAATTTCATATTAGCGCTCGTTATTGCAAACGGCTCGATCAGATCATTAGGAAGCGGCAAATTTGCTACTTTCCTCGGATAACATGCTCGACATGCCCGGGATCCTGCGGGTCGAAGGCGGAATCGAATTGTTTCTTGTAAACGGCGGCGGCGCCGTAAATTTTGTCTCGCCCCGTTACGTCACCGGCAGTTCACGAACCCTTCGCGCCGCAGTTGATTTTGCGCGAGATTCGTGGAACGATATTCAAACTTGTTTGCGATAGTATCGTTGGCGAGGTATCTTGATCGGCGAGTCGTCGTGTTTGGTCGCGGTATGCCAACGCCTTTAAGAGAAATTGCCATGGTTCGGAGCGGAGTATCGCGGACACGCTCACGTAAATGTGCATCGCGTGTGTGTCGGTGTGCGTCACGTAATCGACGGTGTACGGCTCGTCCGCCGTAAGCGTGACGGGATTTTTAAAAAAGTCACTTCCACGAGCCGCGCGACTCCGATCCTTGTACCTCGTCACTGATCCGTCCCGATTTCGATGCGATTCCTTCGATAATTTCCGTCGGCCGGGCGATTAAGTTGCATTTATCCTGCTTCCCCACCCTCGCGACGAAGAGTACCGGTTCCGATGTGTACTCGTGCAACAAAGGGAGTAATCGACGCGCGCAAAAGTAGGTGTACTCCTCTCCGATGCTCGCGTGACGCACCGTGTGTAATAAACTTTTTCCCCGCCGTCGCTGCCGCCGCCGCCGCCGCCTCTGGCAGACTCGATAATTGCAGGTAGTGCCGTGGATGATTTATTTTGCGCTAATGCGCGCCATCGACGACGTGATTATTAGACTGAGCGTGTATCGAGCGTCAGGCATTAATCGAGCGCCATGCAGGACGGCGCGGCGCGGCGGGCGAATACGCAGGCAGAATCGAGAGTCGCGACTAGGGCAGAACAGGAGCAAGAGGAAATCGTTCGTTGACGGATGACAGTCTGAGGAGAGATGAGGTCGGTCCAGACGAAACTCTGGCCGGCCGCCAAAGATGAAAATGGAAGCATATCTCGCTTTTCTCTGGCCCAAACGGGGGGTCGATGAACCTAGAGTGCCAGTCTCTCTTTCTATCCTCCGCACATCTCGTCGGCTCTCCTTCTCTTCCCCTCGCTAGCCCATCTTCCTTCTTCTCACTGCATTCGGGGTATTCCTCGTCGCCTCTCCTCCTCGATTTTCTCGACCAGGTCGCATTTAGAATCGTCGCCGGGCGCTCCGGAAGTTCACGAGACGATCGGGGTGCCATTTTTTGCGTTTCAGCGAGCACAGAAGAACTGGCGTTATGTTTTTCTAACGCGACAAACATCCTGCGTGATTGACGCGGTTTGTCAGAAAAATGTCTGGCCATAATTAAATTTTTTCGAAAGCGTCTATGCGTACTATTACTATACTTCTTGCGAGACCTGAATTGATGCTGTGGATTATGTGAATTGATAAGTTTCAGATAATTGCTGTGGTGCGATACGAGGCAATTATGCACGCGAGCGTTAGAGTAAAATAAAATGCATTGCATTGACCGAGTCGTGAGTTGCCGTAGTAGAAAAGTGACGACGCGATATCAGTTCAGAGTCTCTGATGCAATTCAAAAACAAAACGCTCGTTTAAGCGATAAGAAAAATGTTTTACAATTAGTCGGATAACGAATGAAGGGGGTCGTTGTTCTTGTCCCGAGTGATGTACGATCGAGTGGTAGAGAATGTAGGAGACATTTTCCGTCATGTCTTAAACAGAAGGCAGATTAAATATTCGACGATGCGCGATGTTCGGTGGCTATTCTTAGATATCTGTCAGCTTTCAATTTCCTTACAACCTGGTCAGTACATGACTTCTACATGGGTTGGGTTTTAGTTCTGATGGTGACGACTGGATTCAAATTGATTTTGTTTTGACAGTTATTCTTGCTTTCGTCCTCCTAGTGATATAATTATCAAGTAACTCAGCCATTTATTTATACTGTCTGCCTGTTTTCTCTTTACTATTTGCGCCACAATGAACATCTTCAAGCAAAACCTTACCTCGCAGTATCCTCTGTAAGTTACAGAGAGTTAATAACCGAGAAGAAGATCATCATAAATAGTATGCTTTACATCGTGAGTTTGCTCTAACTACCGCTCTACCTTCGTTCCTCATCTTCTCTCTTTCAATCTCCCGCAACTTCATCGACGGGGCACCAACAAGGTGTACTGGTGCTTTTCGTTATTTATGAGCCGTACGATCGGATATCAGGTAATTTCAATTAATTACCCAGCCAACCATCGTGCCTTCATGACTTCCGCAACGAAGTGAATACGGGAAAGAATCAATAACCACAACTAGCTCCGACGTAAAACATCGGACGCATCTTTCGTTTTGTGAATGTCAGGACCTCATCGGATTACGCGATTACGGTAACGAGTATTAAGTGATTCGTTCGGATTCAGAAGTGAGCATTATATTGCTGCGAATTATTCGGAGAAATGCCTTACGCGCGGCGCGGGCGCTGGGTAAACGTTACTACCGGCGCCGCTGCACTCATTATTCACGCTACTACTATCGGCGTACGATCGTTATGTAAGTCCGAAAGAAGCGGCCGTTCAAACATAATCTGTCAATGCGGGGGAACTTTACGCGCGCGTGCTCGTGTCCCGGCGTAAACGAAGGATTTGGAATGGTGCGACGGCGACTGGCCACAAATAAACCCGGGAATATATAAGGAGGGACATGATGTCATCACCGGACGAGTACCAATGTCGTTCATATGTAATAAAATTTCGCAGCGAGCGCACCTATACACGGTACAGCGGGGATAGGTTGGCAAGAACAGATTCCACGCGAGGTCCGCATGCATCATGGAGTCTCCTGCATTCGATCGTGGAGCGACGTTGATCGCGGGATCACGAGTGTCCGTCGACACCACGTGCGAGGCCGACGCTGCGAACCGCTTAATCGGTTATGCTCGCGTTACTCGCCCGACGCATGCTTTTCGAAATTGATTCCGCCGGGCAGCGGGTATATTAAATTGCAGGTGGCAGAAAGCGCGGCCGATTCATTAAACTCGGAACGGTACAACGTGTTATTAGCGCGAAACAGTTTCGAGGGAGATATTTAGCATTCGCCGGGCCGCGTTTTATAAGGCAGGAAAGTGTTACAATTATCGAACGATTACCCGATCACCGGAGCATTTAATTATAAGGGCTGGTCACTCGCCTCTGTCCCACCAGGATGGAGGCAGAGAAATTCTATTCGTTTCCTGCGCATAATTAATTCGCGTCTCGTCGTCGTTTTCGTATTGTAATCTGCTCACCCGTTCCGGAACGCTTTTATCGCGCCGTGTTTATCGATATTAGATCGTAAAGCCATCGTTGCGTTTACGAGCGTTCTCACGATGCCCATGATAGACGTCTGCCACGACTGATTTCTCGCGTCGGCCATTTCCGCGCTCGCCGCTAAACATCGGCCACGGAAGACGAAAGAATTCTGCCCACGTTATTTCGGCGTCGAATAAATAAACATTAGCGCGACGGTGTTCTAATCGTTTATACGTTCGCTGCCCCGGAGCAATCGAAATAGATCGTTCCACTTGAGAGATTTGCCAATGGCGATAACAAAGAGCAGATGTCCGATGAATTTTGTTAATGGAAAGTTTTTTTAACGTTCGAAGAACGTCCAGGCCGGCAAATAACTGTTGGACGTTTAACAGGTAATCCCGAGACGTCGGGAAAAAGATATAAAAGTCTGCATATTTATCAGATTCCATATTTCTGCGCCGTCGATAGATCACTCGGGTATGGGCATGCCGCCATCCATCTATGCATCAGCGAAAACGCTACAAATGGAAACCGTAAGTGAGCGATTAAGGAATTTCCATTCATTACCGGTGGCGGCAAGATATTTTTACCATTACAGGCGCACGCGCGATCATCGAGCTCCACATGTTTTGCAGCGTCTTGCGGCACATTTGAGCCGACTGAAATTCCATTATCTTCAAGGTTTCTCACGGATGATCGTTTGTTTAGAGCGGAGAATGGCTGCGGCTGAAGGTCCTGGAGGTTCAGCCAGAATTGACGAAGCTCGGCGGCAACGTGGAGGAAGCCACGGAATTTTCCAATTCTCACGATGAAGTTCTTCTGCGATTACAGGTAACGATCACGGGATCATTTTCCATCCGCGCGGCCACTAAGAAACGCGAAGTCGACGAATCATATCGAAGTGTCGGGGATTAAAGCACTCGTTCGTCTCGCACAGAGCAAGCAGAGCCCGGTGGAGGAATTACTTCGGCAGGCCGATCAGCTGATCTCGAATCAAAGGCCAAGAGCGGAAGTTTATGCGGCCATGGCGGAAACGCTAGGCCAAGCATGGCGCGACGTGAACGAACTTTTGGAGCGTCGCAAGCAGATCCTCGATAGCAACGTGCTGTTCCAGTGGTAAGAACGACGATGTGGCACCGAAAATAGGACGAATATGTCGACACCGTGGTCCTCTACCTTCGATGTACTCGATTGCAGTCGTGCGGAGGAATGCAGGGAGAGTATGAGAGCTCTCGAGATGGCGTGCAACGATACCTTGCTGCCGATCGAGACGGAAGCGGTGAAGAATTTCCTGGCGAAAATCCATGACCTTCGGAAGAACATGCTGGAGACGTTGATGGGCGCGCTGCAGGAGGGGAAGACTTTGCTGGACAGGCTTAAGGAGATAGCGAGCGAGGGCACGCTCGACTCTAGGCCCGACAGGATCAAGCTCGAAGCTGACCACGGTGAGCGTCGTCTCGATTATGTCACTGATTGAAAAAATAGCTCACATTACTTCCTCCGGCTTCATTACCTTACGCAACGCCGTCGTCGGTGAGCGATTCTTACGTCCGCGACGCAGAAACCGTTAGATTGCTTTCGATACGAAGCGTCGGAGGTTTGTTACGTGGACGCTGCGTTTATCGGTCTGCTTCCGTTGTTAGCGGTGCTGAGGGTGGAACGGTGGCTGGAGGAGCTTCACGACAGGAGACGCCTCATCGAGACGTCCTTCCGCAGTAGGAAGACGCAGCTGGAACAATGCTTGGCATTGGCTCTCCTCGCCACGGAATTGCGCGACCTAGAAGACGCACTCAACGACAGAATCGCTGCTCTATCGAGTAGCTGCGACCAGCTAGGCGACTCCTCGTCTAGCGCCGAACTCTTGCTGTTCGAGCTCAAGAAATTGCAGCTCGAGGCAAAGGTATGGAAGTCTCGTTATCAACGCTGTTATCGCAGAAAGTCGTTTCGGAGTGACTGAACGTTACACCGCATTATTGTTCTGTTCTGCCACGTTTAAGGAATTCCAAGACAGGGCTATCAAGATAACGAAGTCGACCGAGAGGCTGGTGTCATCGGGACACTTTGCCGGCGAACAAGCGACCGAACAAGCCTACGCGATCCTTGGCGCTGCCGCCGATTATGTCAACGACTTGGATCAGTACGAGACGCTTCTGAATAGAGCCGTGGCCTTCTTTGATTCGGCGCGATCGGTGAGCATACGAATTTACATCGGCCTCCTACGTTTGGCCTCACTGTCGTTAAGCGTTGCTACGTCAGTTTGCACGGTGACTGATCTAAACGTGCCCGACCTTAACTGCGGGTTTGAATATTGTACGTGTTCTTTCGCGCTGCGACGATGCGCGCGTCATGTCTAAAAATAGATACCGCAAATTCGATATCAAATTAAATTATGCAATATATAAGTGACTATGATAAACTTTATTTCGAAATCTAATATTTTTAAATTACTGTCTCGTTTTTTCTTGAAAAAAAATTTTAATATATATATGAATGTATGTAAATTAAAAATGATAAGAAAAAACGGAGGATTATAGCGTTACCTGCGCTTTCTGTTTGCTCATGATGTGCTCACAACGGTATGCCTTTATTTCAATCTCCGCTGTGTCATTTCTTCTACAGGCTCTTACAAAGTTGGATCAATTAGAGATTCAACTGGCGACGACCGAACACCCTCCGTTCTCGACGCGACTTGCGCGTTTCCACGCACAGACTGCCGACACGATAGAAGATGTCACCTCGAAACCCCTGACCGAGGGATACGCCTTGCTCGATGTTACAGGAAGAGGAGCGCCCGGTGCCGAGGTCAGTCGAAGCGATTAATATCAATGCCTAATTACATTGCGCTCATTGTCGCGATCGACATATGTGCGTTCGACGCCGAATGGTCCTCTTTTGTTTTCGCGCCACTACGCAGCGTCGCTTCTTGAGCAATCTTAACACGCTTACGCTCAAAATAAACGCGAAACTGAATCAAACTCAAAGCGATCATTTTGCTGAACACAATTTCTTCCCGGTCGCTGTTTTAACGTTTTCACAAATCTCGCGAGCCACAATACGCGCGAGTGTGTTTCTTATAAGGTGCGCGCGGTGTGGAAGTATTACGTGGCCACGCTTCATGTTAATTCATTCGTCCTCAGGGCGTGAAGCGTACAGTCGAGGAACTGGAGAACCGAAAGATCCGTTTGATGGAACGCTGCACCGCACACGAGGCGGAGAACCTCGAGATCTCACGCATGATAAGCACATTTCACGAGAAGCACGATGAACTGCGCACTTGGTTGGCCACCGTCTGCGAGGCGTTCCTGCAGGGTCATCAGGACATGGGCAGCGACCTTCCCATGGCCAGGGACTTCCATCAGCTGCACGACCAGCTCCTGATCGAGACCGAGAAGCGGTCCGAGGAGGTCGAACATTTGGAGTTCGAGATTCTTCCCATTCGTGACCGTCTCGGCGAATTGCAGTGGCGGGAGTTGGAGGGCAAAGTGAAAGACCTTCAAGAGGGGTGGAGCAGAATGAAAAGCATGGTAGCTGGGAGAATCGAGCTCAGCGCGTTCTACGTGCATTTCCACGAAGTCGTCGAAGATTTGGCCAGCGAGGTGGAGTCGATTGAGGATGAATTGAAGAAGTATGTCAATGTGTTGGACGAATCTAAGATTGAGGAACTCGGCAAGAGGTGGCAGGCACTTCAACCGCTTTACGTTAAGCTTACTGGTTGTGGCGAGAAGTTCTTGGATGAGGCTCGGAAGGTATAAGATTCGGGATTTTAAGTATAAATGGTTCATCGGGTTCGCGTTGTAAGTATGTACGATATTTTAGATTAATGATCCTTACTTGGACGTACTGCGAGCGTGCCTGTGCGTACAGACTTTGCTAGAGAAGTTCTCTAACAGGCAACTAATTGTCACGGAGTCTTGGGAGAAGTGGAGGACGTCGATAGAGATCTTGAGGGAGAAACGAATTGAGCACAAGCGAAAAATCGAAGAAAGCACTAGGGTGAGCGTTGGTTCAGTATTTAACGAAATAGCGTTTTCTTATTTAATTGATCTGCGTCGTTATTTCTGTATATTGTTACAGACATTAGAATGGGTGTCGAAGTTCAGTGAACAGCTGTATCCTGTGATAACGTCACAGGTAACCAGTGTTTTGCCTATTCTCGGCGAATTGGAGGGTTCCAAGCTTCGCATACTTCCGGAATTAAATAAGGCAGTCGACGAGTTAGATGCTAGAATTAGAAGCATCGATGTGCTTGCACAGAAAGGTAATTTATATTTCGTTTGATCGTCAACTAGAGATGTCGACTCGTGCCCGACTCGTTATTCTATTGTTACGTGTTTTGTCAGGCGAAATACATGTCGACGAGGAGATTTCGAGGAAATTATCACAAATGCGTGACCAATTGCGGAGCACAGCCAAAGATTACGGAACGCTATTGGATTTACTTATATCAATTTTCGACAACCTTAAAGAGGTACGAAAATTCGTCCCGTAATATGGTGTCTTCATTTCCAGATTCGATCGTATTATGGAATTCGAAGTGTCGATGTCGTGTAAATTGCCTAATCTTCCTTACAGGTCGAGCGGAAAATGGACGAAGCAAAAGTGCAACTTGATCGCGTGACGTCCTGCAAGAAGTTGTTCGAATTCAATGCCGCATTGAACGAACTCGAATTCATGACGCGATCAGTTTCGAATATCCTGAGCCAAGTTCAACTAGAAGCGGAGGAAGCCATTATTAAGATACGCCAACAGGAACCGGAAGCTGCTGCTCGCCAGGATATTGAAAAACTGAAGTACTGCATAGAGTCTGGTAGTGTCGTGTTTGAGTCGCTCAGAATAGACATAACAACTCGTATCGACGAACATCGGCGAGTGTGTACGTTTGGCCAGGACCTGGAAAGAATCGATTCAGATTTACGCGAATTGCACGAACAACTGAGAAACGTGGACACGCGATTTCCTGATAATTTACAAACAGCCAAATCCGCGGCTACGGCATTTGGACAATTTGAAACGACAGTCATGGTAAGCATTTGCAGAATAAATAGGGTGTAATGTTGTCAGTGTACGGATATGTTAATTTTTGTTTTTCGTAATTATTAATTTCCCATATTCGCGAACGAATAAAAACATGGCGTGTCTCATATTTGGTTGCGAAGCAACACTACAGAGCACCGGACGTATTAGATTCTTCAAACTTTTTCAACGTCACAAAACCTATACTTTCAGATATTGGAAGAGAGAATTGAAACATTCATCAAAACCACTGAGGAGACCGTTACCATAACGTCTCACATTAACAGGGAACTCTCCGACCTCCGGGAAAGATGGAGAAACTTGAAGACGCGCATTGAAGACACAAAGGTTCGGTTGGTCCTGAGCGTCGACTATTTCGAGCTTCTGGAGCAAGCCAAAGAATGGCACCGAGAAGGTAGTAAGTTACTGATGGTGATTGCCAGGAAAGCTACCTCTGTAAAAGTACCCATGGATGGCATCGAATTATTGGACGAGATAGAACGATACTTGAAACCTGGTGAAGAAATACACGACAAGAGAATCGAGAAACTCAAAGAATTATCGACAATCGTCTTCGGTAATTATTTATAGCTTATTCAATTTAGAGGATATACTCTTATATGTGTTCCGTGATAAAAATTACAACTTTTTCTTCAGGTACTGATAGATTACCGCAGTTCACTGAGGTGGTGGCCGAAAATCGTCAAATGCTCGACTCATTCGCAGTGATTTCGTCGGAACTGCGAACGCTCGTGCAGAATTTACAAAACGCCGAGGATCTTCGAGAGCGCTTGAGACTCGAGAAATTGGAGGCTGACGAAAAGTTGCAGGCTGCGAAAGCGGAGACAGCGGCCGCGCAAGCGGCCAGAGAAGAAGCGGAAAACGCGAGGTTGCTTGCCGAAAAATTGGCTGCCGAGACATTGGAAAGAGCGGCGATCGAGGCGCAGAGAATAAAGGAGGAAAAGATTGAAATTCAGAAAACTGCCCTTCCACCCTCCTTTTCGGTGTCCGCTCAGACTGAAGATATCGATAGCGCTGGCGGAGAGACTTTCATCCATGAAACTGTCACTTCCGCTGTGACTACCAAAGAGATTCATGTTCTTGAGAAGGTACATCAATTTTCTGAATGCCTAGAAGGCGCCGTTTTAAAAGTATTCAAAACAGACGTCTCCTGAAAATAATTATAATTGATAACTTGATAATTTGGGCTTGTCGCCAATGTCTTAATACAGATTTTATAAAAAGTAAAAAGCGATACGACATATGAAATTCGTCTCTTATTTACAGACGGAAATCGAGAAGACCATACAAAGAGAGTTAAGTCCAATGAAAACGACAGTAACCGAAGATTTGGTGAAGGAAGAAATTAAAAAAGAAGTCGAGGAATTACCAGCACTTGAACCAGAGTTTACATCGCCTCTGAACGACGTCACCGTACAAGAAGGAGAAAAAGTGACGTTCGAATGTCGACTGATTGGCCATCCGATGCCGGACATAGTCTGGTATAAGGACGGTATCTCGATTCTTAACAATCCGGACTACTTAACAACGTACATACGCGGCATTTGTACTTTGACGATTGAAGAAACTTTCACGGAAGATTCTGCAAAGTATACGTGCCGAGCGTTCAACATTGCTGGATCTGCGGAGACATCAGCTTCTCTTAACGTGAAAGGTAACTTCATAATTACGTTTACCAAGTGTCTACTTCTTCTTTCATTTGACAACCTTCTTAAACACAAGTGCTTTATTAACTGCGATCACTGTAGTAAACATGGTAACTGCACCACACATCGTAGGTTCGACGGCAGAAATGTATACATCATTTTCAACAATTTTGCCTCTACAACCATACGTTGCATCTTGTGCGCATTAATATTAATGTTAGCATATTATTTACTTGCCCAATTCTCTAATCTTTCTTGAATCAATGCCCAATGTTGTAAATACATATGTACCGGTAGTAAGAAAATTGAAATACATCAGGAATAAATACCTAAATATTGCACATTGTTAAATGACCTGCACCATCTGACGCAGAAACAGCTGCGGAAGAACAACCGGCGCCACCCGTGTTCGTCAAAGAGTTACAACCGTCCATCGCGATAGAGGGTTCTTCGCACTGTTTGGAATGTACCGTCGAGGGACATCCTCTCCCAACGGTGCAGTGGTACAAAAACGACGTAAACATCGACAACTCCCCGGATTACATAATAACGTACAACAACGGCGAGGCCATTCTGAAGTTCGAAGAGGCGTTGTTGGAGGACAAGGGAGCTTACATGTGCAAGGCGACGAATCGTTTGGGTCAGGCGTCAACTACTGCTTCGCTGAACGTGGAGAGTGAGTGCATTGCAATAACGACTTTATAAGAAATCATCGTTGGTGGCTGAAGTTCCGCGAACTTGCAACGACGGGGTTTTCAGTACGGACAAGTCGTCGTTGAACGGCTAAACAACGTTTAAGCACTTGCGAGTTGTAATCGTACGCGGTAATTTTCTTCTGTTTAAAGGGATGTAAATTAAAACGATTGTTCGCGACTACGTTGGAACGATAAATCGCATTTCCGGTGATCGTACACCATAGCTTCGTTTAATGTACGTCTTGCTCAATTTTATGTACAATGTGTATGGGCTAAGACTTAATTTAGTGCGTCTACGTTATTATTAGATTCCTTTAGAAGGAACGTATGCATTCGAGTCCGTATGCATTTCGTAGAAGTGTCGCTGAATTTTGAAAACCGATAAACTGCGTGACATGCTAGCAGCACAATATTATACTTATCTAATACGTGTCTGAAGAGAATCTTTTGGTGATGTTATATATAGGCTCAGTAGCATCCACGGAAAAGCCGTATTTTGTGACGCCACTGTCCAACGCCATGGCCAGAGCTGGGCAAAAAGTAAAACTCGAATGCGAAGCCAGGGGTAATCCGATGCCTGCCATATTATGGTCTTACGACGGCAAATCCGTAGAAGAGAACACGTACCTAAAGGTAAGACCGTCGATACTTACATTTTTCCACAATATGTACACTTCGAACTTTCCCCTCTACAACCGTCGCAGACCGTCAGCTATACGTCGAAAGCGCGAATCACTCATCGTGAGCCGTTCAAACAATTTCGCCCGCTCGAAATAACCCTGATGCGCCTACTCACGATTTTCCGCGGCGAACCGTCGCATCCGCGGAAACAAATCTTTTTATCGCCGCGTCCCAACCTCTGCCGCGACCTCCCCTCTATCGGGCACCGCGAAACATCGGTATATTTAGCGACTTGCACGCATCGAATTCGAAATAGAGCAACAGGCTGTCCGTGCACTTGAAAAAGAGATGAAGAGGAAGGAAAGCGGAATTGGCACGGGAAGCGGGGCTCTGAGAAAGTGTCCTTTCAGATACAAACGGACGGTGGTCGGAGCTGCTTGACCATCTCGGAAGCGTTTCCCAAGGATGCCGGGTGCTATACCGTGATCGCGAGAAACGTCGTGGGCGAGGCTTCGGTGTCCTGCAACGTGTCGGTGAAAGGACGGCTGCTGCATGAAACGAGCGATTCCGAGCTGGCTTGCAGTGATATGGAACCAGTGGTACCAAAGATCCATTTGCCTCTCAAAGATACCGCGGTGCTGGAGGGTCGGAGTTGTCGATTGGACTGCGTGATCGTGGGTCAACCTGAACCGGAGGTACGTCGAGCTGGGTCGTCAGCGTTTTCGAATGTCGCGACGTTGATAGTAGTAGTCATAGTGTTAATGATTGTAAAAGTGGAAGCGCACACGGTAGTTCTGTGTTTTTTACGTATGTGGACAGTCCTCGACAAGATACGGGGCCGGCTCGTATTAACGGCTTTCAATACTTGTATTCCGAGTTTAATCACCTTCGAAACCTTACCCTGATGGGATAAAAAATTGTTCCCAGGTAATCTGGTATCGCGACGATCAACCCGTGAAAGAATCCGCCGACTTTCAGCTACTTTTCCAAGGCGACAAGTGCTCTCTGGTCATTCACGAGGCTTTCCTGGACGATGCCGGTGTGTACAAAGTAGTCGCCATTAATTCTGGCGGCGAAGCATCTAGTCAATGTATATTAACTGTCACACGTGAGTAATTGACAGTTAATCGTGGTGTTTGTCGTCATTTAAAAACCATGTTTATCCATGACTGTTTCTCTCGCGTTAGCGGTCTCCAATATTCCCCACGAGTCAGATAAAGCGCCAAAAGAAGCCGAGCAAAAAGTGATTCCCGGAACATCGCCGAAGTTCGTAAAACTACCAACGGACTCCTTGGTCGCCGAAGGCGAGGATGCGGTCTTCGAATGCGCTGTAACTGGCGAGCCGAAGCCTGAGCTACGGTGGTATGCGGATGGAACAGAGGTCCTTCAAAGCGAACGAGTTTTGGTAAGCGCCGAGTCTCGACATATTCAAACGCACGTCCAACGATTAACTCAAATTCGAAGGCGTAAAATCTGAAAAATTACTCTTACACTCTGTGCTTGCCCCGCAATAATTCTGACATGCGCCATGAACACCTGTGTTGCAGATACGAGAAAAAGAGGACGGGACCGTTACGCTGAAGATTCTGTCGGCGATTCCGGAAGACAAAGGCAACTATGTAGTCAAAGCCACAAACGTCCACGGCGAGGCGAAGGCGTTTGCGAGATTGGTCGTACGTTCTCTGGGCGACTTCAGAAGAAAGGAGGAATTTGTTCAAATGGAGGAGAAGCTGATACCGCCGACGTTCAAGGAGCGATTCGAGGATCGGGCGGTGCCGGAGGGAGTGTCGACCAAATTCGAGTGCATCGTAACCGGGAAACCGTCGCCAAAGGTAATTAAACGTAGAACATGTTTTCTATTCTAAAAATTGTTGCGGCGGCTCAGACGCATAGGTACGTATGTACGGCAGAGCGATTATTGGGATTGAATGTAGCGCCGAAGATGATAATTATAATTGACGAGACGACAGATGAGAATAATTGATCGCGTCAACGATTCTAATCAGTCGTAGAAGGTTAAACGTCTCTCAGCGCGAAACGGTCGGCCAGTGACATAATTTCTAGTCGTTTGTGGCGTCGTCCGTGTAGCTTGTACCTGATGCATCGCTCTCTGCCGCGAATCGTCGTAGTCTCTGCAACGACACGGACGAGCACACAGTCCCACTCGAATTTGGCGATGGACTTGTAAATTCGCACTGCTAGTCGGGAATAATTTGAATCGTGGCGCTCGTTCAAATTTCGTGTCGAAACATCGGCGCGACAACGCGAACCAGAGTCTGGTTGGCCAGCCTGACAGGAGGTGGTGGCCGACCAAGTGTAATTTCGTGCCTCGGGGTTATATTTAAACGCGAACAATGTACCTGATGCGGTAAAATTTGCGCGTACAAACGCGCGACAGCGATCGAGGGTGAATTTTTTGCCACACTCGCGCCGCCCTTTCCAGGTAATTGGTTGACGTGCGTTTGTTTTTTAACCCAAGCTAGCCTTTGTCGTGATTAATCTTTCCCGAATTTCGTTAATACGCGAACGTTCACATTTATCCGAGCGATAATCAGATGTTCAGTGACAGTTTTACATAAGTCGTTCAAAAGAAAACAAACATGTTTATTTGTATCATGGAAAACAAGTGCTAAACGTCGACGTAAAATAAGAATCCTTTTTACTTTTTGCAAAAAAGCCTTCTCGTTCATAGACATCGAAAGTATTTGCACTTCTACCTTCATCGAACCTTTTCTTTCACGTTCATTAAACTGGTTAAATTGCTTGAATCTTTGAATTAAATTCATACTTCCTGATGATGTAAAGTTGCGTCATCCTTCATGTGCAAATAAACCATCTAAATGTGATAATGCGCTCTCCTTTGGAATTCAAAGGAAACATTTCTTGGCCGATATTTGGGCAAATCACAATCTTGTTTCAGATACAGTGGCTATTCAATGACCGACCCGTCCACGGGAAAGACTTTCTGGTCTCCGTGAGTGGAGATCGGCTGGTACTGACGATCCCAGAGACCGGAAGTGCTCATGCCGGAACGATTTCCTGCCTGGCGGAGAACGCCGCCGGTAAAGCCATTTGCAGTGCTAAACTAGATATTGGTGAGTGTTACATGCGCGTCCACGCGTGCATCTTCAACGCTTTTACATACACTTCCGCCAATTAGAACGACAGAACAGTTAGCGCTCGTTAATTACCGCGAGCATCCACGCAGAGAGTCGCTTGATACATATTAATCCCCTTTACCGATTCTCGTTATCATCCATATAACTCTCCACGTTCGTCGCGTAATTACGTAAGCGGAGCGCATCGCGAGCCGGCAACGTGCTAAATGTTGCGCCGAGTTATCGCACCTTTGGCATCCACCTAATGCCAATGCACCACTTTCCTTCGTATCGCGACAACTGAATAATGCAAGTGGGTATGCATTTAGGTTAGCGCAACGAAAACCAATTTTGTCCCCTGCAAATGCAAATTCGAAAGACTCCGAGACAGTTGATGGGAGTCGTGATGTGTATCGTGTTGCACTTGCCGCGCGAGTGCCAAAATAACGTCGAAGCTCGCAACGGTGCCATGAGTTATTAATAAGTGTTTCCGAGTCGAAGGAAGCTTCATTCACGATTATACGGAAACGCGAAGCTGTGAAGCAAAATTGTCGTTAGCAGGGGGACAGTGTGGGCGAACGAGAAGGATGGAAACAGAAACATGTGGGGGGAAAGAGAGGGACGAAAATCGCGCGCGATGTGTGTGTGTTTGCGCACGAATGAGATAGATCACCGGGTGAATTTGCGAGTGTAGGGACGAGAGAAAGAGAGGGCGTCAAATGCGAATGAGCGAGAGCGAAAGACGCCGCACAGCTGCTCACGCTGAAATTCGATAGCGCTATACTATTTTCACATCGAAGGGATATGTCGCGGAATTCGGATGGCTTTTTTTTTTCATCTCATTTCCTCGGGTTATAAAAATCTTCGCCACGCAGGCGCGCTCTTTCGTAGCCGAGATTCGTTAAAATTTCTTCGAATGGGACTGAAGAGTCAGGGCAGCGACAGTCATACAGTCGATGTTAACGCGCGACAGCGATAGAAAAAGTTCGTTGTACCGAATAATAATTACGCCCGTCCGTACGGTATAAACAATAAAGAAAGTACACGTGATCGATCGTCGTTGCCGAAGTTTTTCAGGGTAGCTAATCGACGAACTTGGCATTGGTAAAGCGATACCCGTACGTCGCTTTGCTCTCTGCCTGCCCAGAGGAAGTTGCCGACTCTTCACGGTTGAACGATATTTTATAGGCGATCGTGGGTGAGCGGTCGCTTTATACGAATCCGCGGGGCGTATTTTTAACTGTGGCGCGACTAGGTAAACTCTTTTCGTTTCTTTCATCGGTGGAAAGTCATTTTGAGTCATGTCTAATATTAGGCGCGTGCGCACGTTGCGGCAATTAAATCGCCCGTTCCGACGCCCACCTGTAGCCTGCTATGCGACGCCGCGCACGTCGGTCTATGTCGGTACATACTACTCAACCGAATTCCTGACTGCAAGCTATTTCCCAGATCCCACTGTGCCGCCCGATTTACGATGCATCGACAGATCGACGCGCGGGACCGGCACAAGGTTCCCTCTCGAATTACACTGGATCTTGGACTCATTTCTCACACCCGTGCGACGAAATAATAATCGACACCGGCCGATGCCGTGCTCGCGCTGCCTAGCTCGGTCCAGCGTACGAAAGTTCGCGGCGCGGTCGCAATTCCGTCGGAAAAGGAAGCCTCGCCGGGGCAGTGCAGGGCGTGGACACGGCGATTTGTCCTGTACGGTAGGTCAGGTCCGCGTTTTCTGATGTTCGAGCAGATCGAACCGACTGGTACCGTGCGAGTGACGAGAATGGATGATAGAGAAGGAGAGAACGTGAGAGAGGGGAAGAGAAAGAGAGAGAGAGAGAGAGAGAGAGGGGAGGGAGAGAATGAGCCGTAGAGGGGTGCACGAGAGGGAGAGGGAGAGTCTTTCTCTTTCTCTCTCGCACTCTCGGTACACAGGCAGAAACCGCGTTATTTTTGTCGGCACGAATACCCGGCACGTAGCCTGGTCCAGAGTCGCTAACCCAGAGAATTTAAGCGCGTCTCCTTCGGGGAGCCTCGCTGCAACCGATTCGCTTTTTCGACGAATACGCGACTGGACACCGAGATCTTCCCGTCGACCCCCGTGATTCTTTGTGCACTGTGCCTATCGTCGACCGACAACCACGGCAGCCAGTAAAATTCGCGCCTTCGTTTCCGCCGAGGTAAAAAGAATGATCGACGTAGCCTCGCGGGGGAAGCGTCGTTTCTTTTGCATATTGGTGAGAATCCTCCGTTGGGGAGAATGTCGGAGATCCTACAATGTGTCGTTTGCACCCTTGCCGGGGGAGCAGTGAGTGTGCGCCGAAGGCAAGGGTACAATTCCTTTTTGAGTATCGGGGTGCTCGTTTTTGTCGAACGGCGCGCGGCCGAGGAAAGAATTCTGTGACCTTTGCGACGACGAATTACGAGTGCGAAATTCCAAAGTTTGTTCGACGTGCAAGAAGGTTTCACATTGAAAGTTTTGCGTTTTTGTTGTAATGTGCGAAAGTGATGTAACGCAAGTGGTGCGGAAGGTTACAATAGAAACAAACGTCATATGATACATCATTGAATCGGCTCATTGTGATTGCCGTACAACACTTTTTCCGGTTTCGTTCTACGTACGTTACAGCATTATCGTCAATTGTTCAGTAGGAGTGCGCTAATTCTGTCTTCGATTTCATTAGATCATTTTTGCTTTCACTAGTTGAGGCTTTTCCTGACGGAGAACTAAATGTGGATCAACGAGCGTAGTACAAACATCGTATTACATATTCGGAGTTCATATTTCAGCCTCTCGAAATGTCCCCGATAAGTGGCGCCCGACCGTTGAATCTATCTTTATCTACTGAAATCAAAGTGCATTAAACTGTGTTGTACAACATTTACCATCGTTATAACTCATGTCCACCGGATGTCCACTATTAACTCTGTATGTATTCAGGACAGGTCGCGTTGAATTTCGCGGTCCAGATACAACGAGTTTGCATTCCCAACCCTCAGTCTAAACCGATATATTTTGGTAGTCGGCCAAACCGTACAGTTTCTCTTAAGTAACGGGAAAGATGAAGAAAGATTCAGAACGACGAAGTGATTTGGGGGAGATCAAGTTTTTAAATAAGTTTTACCAGATTCTTAGAAGATTTACAAATTAATTTTTTTCATATCTTCCCCCGTTCGCGTTGTTTTTAGCTTCTATATCTATACATGCTTAGCAAAATTGGTCGGATTTATGCGCAAGCTCGAAGGAAAGAAATAATGAAGAAACACGACGACTGACGAAAATGTGAAACTTTCAGCTTTAATTATATTATTGTTGCTGTTTGGCCGGCAAATGTTGGTGTTTTCTGAGTCCGCACACGATCACCTCCGATGATCTTTTCCGCTTGTCTATCGAAGATGGATGGAAGAAGAAACCGGCTATTCGATTGCGCCACTCGTGCGGATTCCAATTCCGAATTTCGACTGTACGATTCTCTCGTGGCGTCGATTAAACGGGCCAACTATTAATACTTGCGTGATTCAAGGGAAACGATCGACATAGTTCGTCTGTCAAACCTTTATTACCGCACTCAATAGTAAACCAATTATGAGATCTATAAGATCAATCCTCATTATTCCTCAGTCAAAAGATATGATCAATAAATAATGCAGAGTTAATGATAAGGACAGTAAAAATAAAT
The DNA here is from genome assembly GCA_963942575.1 of Priocnemis perturbator. Taxonomy (NCBI): domain Eukaryota; kingdom Metazoa; phylum Arthropoda; class Insecta; order Hymenoptera; family Pompilidae; genus Priocnemis; species Priocnemis perturbator. The sequence goes on from OZ012647.1 coordinate 4,781,101, forward strand.
CATACGCATTTGCAGTAGAAAACAAATATTCCAATCTCTAAGTTCAGTCTTAGATATTGAAAAAACAGTACGATTGTTTTACACAGTATACCGCGCTATAAATAAACCAATTTCCCATACACAAATATCTGAGTATAAATACGCGCGATTGCACACTCATTTAGTTAATTTAGTAGACTACTCGATTAGTCGGCCAATATCGCTGTTTCTTATGTTTTTTAATGTTAAAAAGATTCTAGTCTACTTTACGTTTAAAGAAATCCGTGACATAACAACTACCGTACGCTTCCGGAAAGTTGACTCTCGGTCAGCGATTTTCTCGGAGATGAATTCAAGTCGGTGATGCACACTTTGAATATGCGCTCACGAAGCGTATGAACTTGCGCGAAGGTCTTAGGCCAGAAGAGCGTATGACGGTCTATTGATAACTCGATTAATCATCGTCACTAGGTACCGGTACAAGGAGGGCGGAGGAGGAAGAGGCGGTTGAAAGAGAGCTTGAGTTGATCGAAAGCTTGCCCAACGACAACATGCAGGCAAGCAGCACGGAAAAGCACTTCTCCGAGGAGAAGACGAGCGGCGAGGGCGGCGGTGAAAGCAAGATTATGACGAAGATGTCCTCGACCGTCACGCAATCGTCAACCACACATACGTCTATGAAGAAAGAATACGTATCATCGACCACGTCGTCGACCCTCGGCAAAACTGGACACGAGCCGACCAGCGTTTGCTTGAAGACCACCGTGGAGAGTTCGGAACAATCTACTTCTCAGGATGGCGCACCACCTGTCGTGCAGGTGAGCAAAAATGTCTCTCGTGGGCTCAAATGGGCTCTCATTAGGCCTGCAATAGACTGCATAATAGTTGCATGGTGGAGATCGTGTACAAGCCGCGTCAAGTGGTTCGTGTTTTCGTTTGTTTAGTCGCACAAGGTCGAGCAGTACGAGAAGATCGTGCAAGATCAGCCAGGTGAGATTCGACAGGAGAAGACGGTCGTGGTGTCGCAGGGCGAAGAGGGTATAAAACGCGACGTGAAGACGACTCAGATGCAAAAGCCAACGAGAAAATTGACCGCGCCGAGATTTGTGTCGCCGGTTATGGGGATGATCGTGGATCAGGGCGCTGACGTCGTTCTGGAAGGAATCGTCGATGGTGAGGGTTGTGCTGTTCAAGTTTTCCCTTTGCTATCACAGATAACTGATGCATGCAGGATAAAGGCGGGGTAGGGTCCACGAACCTTCTTCTTTGGCAAGTCTCGTGGCCATTCCTCTCGTGGCACAACACGGCTCGCCATTATTTATTCTCTTTTACCTGCAATCGCGGTTCGCTAGACAGCAGACTTGCCAGAATCTGACGCATCTTGACCTACATTGTAATCTCTTTGTATCGCGAATTTTAGAGCAACCGCGAATAACAGGCTACGCTATTATTCGTTCGCCACGGCATTCGGTATTGTGAAATCTGGCTTCATCGCGGATTCCATACTCACTTACGACGGTGTCGTGTGTCATGTTTTTCGCAGGTTACCCTCTGCCGACGATTTCCTGGTCGAAGAACAGTCAGGAACTGAAGCCGACCGACGGCGCGAAGACGAGTTATGCGCACAATCACGTTCGTTTGGAACTGAACAGCGTGAATGTGAAGGATGCCGGTCGTTATACTTGCACTGCTAGCAATGAGGTCGGATCAGCCAGTAGTACGGCGGATCTCGTTGTCAAAAGTGAGGAAAATTTGTATTGCTTGAGCCAAGATTTCGAGCGACAACATTCATCCTCGGTGCCGGCTCACGTGAATATTGTCGTTTTTGTGCAGAGACAATCTTTCCGCCGGTCTTTGGCAGACGTCTTCAGGCGCAGGTGGTGAAGCGCGGCGATCGTGTCAATATGGAGGTTGAAATTACCGGAACTCCCGAACCCACTGTCATTTGGTACAAGAATGATCTACCGATCAGAGAATGTCCGCCCGAAATAAGGATAAAGCAGCAGGGAAATTGCTACATGTTGTTGATCGATAAAGGTAAGGTTCTTCATACTGTAGAAACTCATTCGGTTCTGATTTCATGTAAAAATATGTTTCTTTTCGTACGAACGAATGCAGCTGACATAGATCATGCTGGGAAATATATGGTACGTGCAACGAATGCCGGCGGCGAGGCACAAAGTATCGCGGACTTTGCTGTCTTTGAACCGACGCCTGACACGATGGTCGAGGTGCACAAGACTCTCGTCTACGAGAATATTCATGACAAGAAAATCATTCAGGTGAGTATTCGTTTTAAATCGAAACATCTTCAGTCGGCAAAGTGACGCGGATTCTTTTCATTAACCGATTCGATTCGCGTTTTGAAAATCAGGCATCACCGGTGTAAAATGCATTCGAGATTCTAGGTCATTAAAAAGGTATAACAGTTGTATATAAGTTTATGATTATACTTAGCCCGAAGCGAAGAAGGTTGAAATGCCCTCCGCAAACTTCATGAGCCAGCAAAAAACGACGACGACGGTTCAGCCGACACTGAAAACGGGCCCGGTGCCGTACACGACTCCATCCACTGTTCAGTCAGTGAAAAAATCGGAAGAGTCCGACCTGATGAAGTCAAGCCGATCGGAAACGATATCATCGTTCGTCGAGTCTCATCAGACCGAGACGAAGTCCGAGCAAAAGATTCACATGAAGCTGGAGCACAAGACACCGCCGATATTCGAGCCAAGACCGCAACCGACGCAGACGATCACGACGAAGCAATTTATACACGAGGAAACGAAACTCCCGGAGACGAAGGAAATGAAAACGTCTACTTTCGAGGAAACATCAACGACCGAGAACGAAAACGTGGAAACTTCGAGGATCGCGAAGAAGGACGCGCTGAGCTTCTTCGAGTCCTTCTCGAAGGACGCGACGGAATCTGTGCCGAAAGGGCCAAAGGAGATGATCAAGCTAGTTGATGACTCCGACGGCCAGCGTCACGAGGTGAAGGTTGGCAAGCTGACGCAGAACTACGAACGAACTACAGCGTACCAAGACATCAAGAAGCCCGAGCCGAGGCCGAGCGACTTTCAGGCCACCAAGAAGTCTGTTCAAGACATATTCACGAAGATGGAGAAAAGCTCCACGGCGAGAGGAGTCGACAATAAGCTCTTCGACTTCCCGTACGAAGAGTATAAGCAGCCGCCGATGGAAATAAAGCGAACCGTCCTGGAAGAGACGACCTCAGGATCGTCCCACGACGGTACATTCAGAATGTCCCAAATGCAGATGCAGTCGCTCAGCTCCGAGACCATGATGACGGGATTCAACCTGGTACCGGAACCGCCACCGGAAATCGGATACATGCCGAAGCCGGAGGAGGTGAAAAAAAAACGCCCCGACGTGTCGATCAAGGCGAAGCAACTGCAGGAGTCATTTGAGAAGACCATCTCCCCCATCGACGCTCCTATTGGCGGTGTGAAGATTTTCCCCAGTGCCCTGCCGAAAACGCCCGAAATCCCGAAAGTGAAGGCTCCCACCTTCACCATGCCACCGCCCCCGTTTGAACTCGAGAAGAAGGAGATCTTCGAGGAGACCTGCATAAAGAAGGACGTGCGGGATGAGAAGAAGGAGAGCAAGTTGTTTAAGGAAGAGAAGATCGAACCACCCAAGTACACGCCGGCTCCGATTACAACTGCTAGGCCGGCTTCACCGATGAGACCCTGGTCCTCGTCTTCGGATGTCGAGACGAGGTCGCACGTGTCTACGGATTTATCCGAATATAGATGCCAATCAGCCGCTTCGAGTAATCAAGAGATGCTGAGATCGACGTCGCCGAAACCGTCGGCCGACGCGCTGGCGATGGAGAAATCCTGGGCAAAAAAGTGTGCAGACTCCAATAGGAAGTCCTGGCCGCCGCAGAGCGAGTCCGTGTCGATTCATAAGGAGTGGCAAGTGCCTGGCGACGACTTCAAGACGTCGAACAAAGAATTTCGGCAAGAGGTCGAAGAGACGCCGGGTGGATTAAAAAAAACGAGTGTGGAATCGTCTAGTACCATGGAGAAGCGTTCGTGGAGCACGAAGCAGGACGGGTCGGACAAGATTTTGGAGAGTCCAATGTCGCCGCCGACGGCGAGGCCGATTATTTACAATGCCGCGACAATTAAGGTTGATCACACCGTCAACACGATCCACGAGAAGTCAATGTTCGAGAAGTACACGTCCGAGTGCGACGTTCACAAAACGGAGTCGTCGAAGAAGACAATTCAGGATTTTGGAGGTAAGAAGATATGGCATGGCGGCGAAGATCTGAAAGCGCCTAGTTTAGTGAAGAAAGTAGAACTCCCGAAGAAGCCGACGATGCCGACGTATATACCCGAGCCGCAACCCGTGCCGCTTCTAGAGCCAGGATCACCTCCCGAAATTGGCTATGTACCGCCGCCGATGATGAAGGAACAGAAAGTCGAGAGGATAGAGAAAACGACAGAAGTGTCTCTGGATCAGAAGACGATCAAGATTCCGCCGGGTGGAATAAGAGCGATGCCACCAGCGATGACACCTAAGAGGGAGGAACCTCCAGTGCTGCCACCGAAAGACGTTCGAATGACGCCACCGCCGATACCAGCCAAGACAATTGAAAATCTCGAGCCCTTCCCATACAAACCATCCCCTCCAGCCACTAAAACAGCATCGAAAGTCGCACCTCCGCCGGTGCCTACGAAATTTGTTAAAGGATCATTCACATACGAAAGCGACCACGAATCTGACTTCGAGTCCCAATTGAAATCCAAATGGCGACCGTATGAGAGCGACAACGACGAGCCACGCTACCGACGAGTAAAGCCACCGGTCACGGCACAACCTCAGAGGCCAAGATCGACCGAGCCCGAGCCGATTCCACCGACCAGATTCGAAGTTCCCCCGGACATGGCCGGCCCGATAAAGCCAACCTTTACAACGCAGAGTCAAGAGAAGGTCTGCAAGAAGACGGTCATGAAGCGGCAGGAGAGAGAGACGAAAATTCAACAGCAGCAGCAGCAACAGCAGCAGCAGAAGTATCAACTTGTCCAACCGATCCCGACCACTCCGATCGTTCTGAAACCAGGATCTCCACCGATTTACGTTCAACCGACACCGAAGAGTCCTGCGCCAAAGTCGCCACCGGCAAAGAAGCCGGATTCGCCAAAGTTCAAGGTTAAGACCTTCCAGCAAGAAAGCGGCTACATGGCGGACACGGACGAACCGTTCCAGCAAAAGTCATCGAGCACGGTCGTTCAGAAGGTCTCCGGCAAGCAAGATGGTTTGTCGTCGATTTCTTCGCACAGCGAATCTCGCACGTCGTATTCGGAGAGCAAGTTTTACGAGAGTAAGAGTTACGAGAGCAACCAGCAAATGAAGAAGGAAAGTTCCTCCGTGTCTTCGACCATGTCCTCCTCGCTGCCCGTTCAAAAACCCATTGCTCAGCAGCAGCAGCAGCAGCGCAGCTCTTTCGTCGAGAAAAGTTATTCCTCGTCGGCCGGCACTTGTCCAACGAAATTTAAGTCCGCGAAGGTTCGATGCAATTGATCTTCGTGTGTGACCTATTTGTTCGTTCTGTGTTCATGTTTTCCATTTCTTTTTTTTTTTACTTTTTTCAGTTTAGGCTTGAAGCACATAAAAATGTTTGAGCATTTATGCGTATTAAGAGTAACGTTGCCAGGATTCGTGTTGGAGTGATGTTTATTTGATTTATTTTGGTAATGACAGTGTCATGGGTAATTAAATAACACGCCGTGTCAAAGTATTATTCATTTTCTATTTATTTTTTATTAATTGTCATAATTATTTGTTAGTAGGTGTTTTTTTTTTTAATTAAATTTAGATGTTTTAGTTGTGTGAATGTCTTTAATATGAATCAGTCGTTTGCGTCTTAACGCTTTGGCATCATGTTATTTGCAGCGAAATTTAATACACTGCTATCTGATTGTTTTGTATATCAGTTTCAATGCGTTTATAATGTATTTGGCTTTAACGTATCTGCTTGTCAGGAAATCATCAATGCATTGATTAACGCGGTTCTTCCGCTGGCTATTTTCACAGGAGACAGTTTATACGACGGACCAGTCGATGCAGAAGAAATCGGAAATGACGAGGAAAGTTCAGCCATCCTCAGCGAGTCCCTCAAAATTCGTCAAAGGCGAATTTCGTGAGAGCGACTACGAGAGCGATTACGATGGCAGAATTCCACCCCTTTGGAAGCCGCGCGGAACGATGGCCGACGAGCAAGCTTTCAAACCCGTCAAACCGAGTCTTGCTGGTCCAGGTATTTCTCCATCAACTACGCTATGATATACAGAAAGTAGCACTGTCAAAGTTCTATCGAGCTTCACTTCCGAAAGCGGTATAAGTCACATGAGAGCGGTATTGACACGTATTGCACATCGAAAATTTCTCTCTTCACCCGAATGCGTCTCTCTGTTTTCAACTTTTGTACACACATATATGTAAATAATGGGACGATGGTGGTCATGGGTTAATAATAGTATGGGCAAAATGCAATTTGGTAATTCGTTTCTGTTAAACCGATTTGCGATCTACGAAGCTTTCCGATCGTGCAGGTAGAAAACCAATTGGAGACTAATCCTAATAAGCCTGTTTACTTTTACGACTTTTTTCCAGCTTACAACAAGTAGAGTCCTCCTGGCAAGCTTTCTTCCCCTTTCGTTGCTTACCTTCGCAAGAAACGTTCTCCTATCTTCCCGCTTCGCTTGCTTCTCTCTTTTCTTCTCGGCCATTCGAAAGTACGTACTTCTGACATTCTCCATGCTTTTTACTCTTCTCTCGCTCTCGTCCCATCGTCGTTGCCAATCCGCTTTCTTCTTCGCACATCTCTTCTATACACGTTACTCGTCATTCTCACGCCGGTTTCACCTCAACGCACTGAAAGCGAGAAAAAGCAAGTTAAAACAAATATCACCAGTCACGTTGGTCGAATTTTTGGCGACAACGGTTCCTGGTCGAATTGGCGAAAAATATTTGCCGCTGCAACGGCAGACGTAGACATCCGCTCGGATGAACGACGAAAATAAAAAAAGCACACGAGTGAAACCGGCCACGACGATTTGCCTGAGCTTGGTGATGACGAAACAACCACTGCATCGCTGTCGCTGACTGTCACCTGTGTGTCGATCTCACCCCCTCTCGATCGAGGTCACCCGGGAGATTTTTCTACATAGGCAAATTGAAGGAGCCGAGCCTGCCGGCGACCCCGACGATCGAGAAAGCCGCGTCGATCCGCGAGCAAAGAACGAAGGAGCTGATAAAGAGGGACGAACGCGTGACGGAGGTGGAAAGACCAGTTACCACTCCCACCAAACAGAAGACCGTTCTACTTCCTGGTTCGCCACCGGAAATCGCGTACGCGCCGCCTCTGATTCACCCTCAGGCTCAGACTAAGCCTCAGCCTAAGCCTCAACCTCCACCCCAGCCGCAGCAAACGTATTACGAGGCACGTTCCGGCGTGCCCTACCATAACGCGGTGGGAACGGAAACAAGAAAGACCGTGCGGATGGACGAGTCGACGGAAAACACGCGGCGGATCGTCACGGTCGAGCAAACCAGTCGCGTCATCAAGTTCGGCGAGAATCAGAAAACGTCCGCACAAGACTTCGGCGTCTTCGACTCGACGGCTAGCCAGAGGCAGAAGACACATTATCGCGTGCCGACGCCGAAGAAGTTCGTTCAAGGCCAATTCCGAGAGTCGGACTACGAGAGCGACGCGGACACCGGGAGAATAAGACCGAAGTGGACGCCGGTTGACAGTGACTCGGAAGATCCTCGATACAGAAGGGTTCAGCCGCCGGCGAGCAGAGGCGGACGATCGTCGAGCGCACCGGTCAGACAGGAATACGTCGTCTCGCCGATGGAGTTCGACAAGGGTCCGCTAGAGATGAAAAGACAAACGTCGATGACGCACCTCCGCGACGAGACAAAGACGAAAAGAATCGAGTCTCAGGCACAGAAGTATCAGCAACAGTCCGTGTCCTCTCGTAGGGAGGAGCAAATGTTGAAGCCTGGATCGCCGCCCGAATTCGGTTTCGTTTCCGGCGCTGACGTCAAACACGCTGCCAATCGTAAGGGCTAACACATATATGTTGTATGTTTTACGTGTAGCTGCCGCAGGAAAGCGAGTTTATGATACGTTCTCTTGGCTAGGGTTAATCGGGATCACAACCGACCATTCTCCTTCTCGGTTAATATTTAAATTTAGAGGGAAGGCTTATTATTGGTGCATCCTATGTCGTATTCGTTTGTTCCGTTCAGTCGCGACACGTTCCTTGTTGGGTTTGGTGTAAATTGGGTGTATCCGTTAAAGGAAAGTAACTGACGCTTGTTAGGAAGAACGCTTTTGCCTAGGGTATCTCAATGTCGTGTCGTCATCTTCATGTCTTCATTTCCGTAACTTTCGTTCATTATTTCTTTTAAGTTCCATAGCTGCGTCATTCTCATTTCTCTCATCTCACATTATTTCTCGTCTTTACATTTTTTTCATACTCTTTCTCTCTCTCTCTCTCTCTCTGTCTCTTTTGTTTATTTTTTGTTTCTCTACTCTCTCATCATTACTCGTCATCTCTTGCCTTCTTGAATATTGCTCGCAAGCTCTTATCCCGTAACACGAAAAATCTGAAACATCCGCAGACGTCGCGTCACGTCACATGAGCGACATGACGAACAGCTTCAAGTCGAAGACCGAAAAATTCGTGAGTGACATCCAGTCAGACCTGAAGCAGGGTAAGCCGATCTTGAAACATCCTGCGGACAGTCGAGCGAGCGACGGCGACGAGCCGAGGACATACAGAGAGGAGTCTCGACTCTCTGAACACGGTAATCACACACATCGTCTTTATACAAACGGACTATGCCGGATGAAACGCGCAACGGCTATGCAAAAATAATATCTTCGCTTCTTCCTTAAAAACATAAATAAAAAAGAAAGAAAAAACGAACGCTACCGTAACAGTGCTTCTAGCCGCATATACTTACTTGAAATTCAACGATCGTCCTCGATTTCAATAAAGTGCTTAAACGTAGTGCAGTGCGTATCTTGACCCGAAACACCTCTAATAGTACCACAACCGAACACGTTCACGCGATCAAATCCGTTTCTCAATGCACAACCTCCTAACGCACCCCTTTCGCACGAACGCTCGCAAGCATACGCACCCCGCGGCCGCTTCATCGCGACAGGCCCAAACGACCGAATCTTGACGATCGATAAAAACACAAACAACCAAACAGGCACGAAACACATCGACCCCGATACCGGACTGATCTACTTCAAGTACGACTTCGGCTACGAATTCGGCATTGTGCTGCCTGGCGAGGGTAAGAAGACCGCGAGCAGCAGCAGCAGCAGCAAGAGTATCCAAGGTCAGAGACGAGCGAGCGATATCGAGGTGCCGATCGTTCACGAGTTCACCACGCGGCGAGAGAACGGCTTCGCGAAACGCGGCGGAACCTCGTCGACGTCGTCGAGCCGCCAGAGCAAGCCGGGTGGCAAGCTTGGCGCGTCGAAGACGGTCAAGTGGGAGCCGACGTCGGAGAGCGAGTTCTCCGAGGCGGAGGACGCGCGAAACGCGAGGAAGAAGCATGGCGGAGGCCTGCCGGGAAATGTCATGCCGGCGCCGCCGAGCCTCGTTATTCCCTGTTCGCCGTCGCCGTCCAGATGGGATCACACGACGCCCAGTCCGCTTTCCCTCAGTCCAAGCTTGCCGAGTCTCTCCCCCCGATACAGTAGTGCCACCGGACCACCGAGCAACGTCGACTCTGCAGGTATACACACCTGCGCAACGCAACAACCGAAATTCACGATTTTTCGCTATTTGTGTCGCTGCATCGACGCCGCTGTGTATTCAAGCTCACCATGCCTGTCCTGTTGTGGCACATCAACCTTTCACTGCTAATCTATGATGTCTGGTTCATGGATTTTTGTTGTGGGCTGTGATCGGTGCTTGTTGTCCGCTTTTACAGTGCTGTATTGAGGGTTCTGCTTCTCATTTCATGTTTTCCGATTGTCGCTTACCCGTACGGGGCATTTTCTGTTGTTGAATAAGTATGTGTGACGTATGGAAGGACAGATTTGTCTGTTCTCATCAGAGTTTTCTTATTTCACTCTTCACACTTTTCAATATTGATATTGTTATCACAATGCTTGCTTAAATGTTCCCTGCTTCGTGCTGTTTTCCCTTGTATCAACATTCGTTTCCTCTCACACTTTCGCTTTCTCTAACTAATGCGCTTGTTCCACAAAAAAAAGTCTGTATTTGAACAATGTCATTTATTTCAGCTTTTATCTAAAGTTCTTCTTTACCTAATGTTATGCATCTTGTACGCAACTTAAGATTCAAATCATCTTAGGTTCACCATGGCCAACAACAAACGGAGTGTCGTCGGGTAAGGAGGTGATCCAACCGTATCTCGACATATTACCGAAGAAAGCTCCGATGTTCATCACGGTAAGATAGCCAATTTCGTCTACTAACTCACTCGTGGGCGGCTGTAATTACATGGCCGAGCGTTTCTTTCAGCCTCTGAGGGACATCGCTGTAGTGAGCGGACAGAGTGCCAGATTCGAGTGCATCGTGCAGGCCGAACCACAACCTAATATCCTCTGGTCCAAGGACGGAAGAATCATCGAGAACTCTTCCAATTACGAGCTCCATTACAGAAATGGAGTTTGTCGTCTCACGATATCGCGAGCTTTCCCTGGTGCGTAATTGCTGCTGTCCATTGTGTTTTTGCAAATTATTCAGTCATCTTCTATGAGAGAAGCGAGATAAGCGCTCCGAAATATGCGTACGAGCATACAGATTTTTAATAATATGATTTTAGTTATAATAGTAATGCATTAGGTAATAGTTATATGTAATTTCTGATTTCTCTTACAGAGGATGCCGGTCTTTACGCGTGCACAGCGACAAACGGTTTAGGCTCGACGGTAACTTCCGCTACGTTGCTGGTCCCAGGTAACAGACGATCAATTTACGCACCTATTTAATGATGGTCGAGAGGGATCACAAATTAAAAAAAAAAAAACGAACAACGCAAATTAACACGAAGGTGGTGGATCGCTGTTAACTCCGCTCGACTGAGATCACAAATATGCATCATATCTATCTTTCTCACATATATACATAACGGTCGATCGATCGTGACTGATAACGTGGTCGAATGGGTCGGATCGAGTATCGATCGTAAATTCGTGACGAGTAACGAAATTGAAAGATCTACGAACTCGACCAGTAACTAGGGTAACTCCTATGTTCGAAAGGCTATTTCCTTTTCTTTGCTGAATCAGTAGAAGTTCCATGTGTGCTGGACAAGAAAAAAAAACACGGTCGATGCGCAAATTAGCTCGCGGGTACGTAACGAACTCGATCTCGAGGCTAACGAATAATTTCTCTGCATTTTCTATGTACACACGCAATTTTTTTTTTTTGCGACATGGGCGAGGAGTACTAGTCAATAATACGCTAATAGTGACAAGGGAGCACAATTTCGAAAGCTCGTTGGAAGGCTTCTTATCGTTGTCGATGGCGTAGTGAGCTTTCTCGAATGCATTTTTCTTTTTGTCGTTGTTGGTGTTGAACGATTTGAAAAAGCGCTTTTTGGTAGACTATCTCTATCTGTATCACTTTATGTTTTTCTCTTCTCTCTATCTCTCTCCTGTAAGTGCCGCATTCTTCTTCTTCTCGGTTTACTGTCCTTCGTATCTTCACAATTAGGCAACTACATAGGCTACTCCGTTTCTATTTCATTTCTTTTTCTCACCTCTTTCCACCCGCCCTGTCATAGACTAGATTTACGGTTTTTGAATCGATTAAATTTAGGCGAAGGTATACTTCCGACGGTAAACGGTGATCGTAGCATAAACTTGCTTTCGTGGTATTCTAGTCTACGTTTGTTTTAATAGATAAACAGTATACAAAAAGAATCAAGAAAAGATCGATGACATCGGTAAGCGGTTAATCATTTCATGCGAAAATCTTACGGAAAATGCTCTGTCGTATCGCTAACTTTTATACATTCGCCGCTAAGTTCCATTTTCGTATAAATCAAACAAACATGCTAGTCAGACTTACGCGCACGTATGCGAACAAGTGAGATTATTATTTATTTTGTAAGGATAATAAGCTGCGAGAGGATTGCTTATCCTCTGATCACAGGCATACGCATGTTGATCTTCGGTTCTCGGTTCCTCATGGTTATGCACGTCAATTTACTATCCTCTCTTTCGCTTCGAAGCACGAGAACGATCGCGCCTTTATTCAATTGATTGTATCGAATCGAACGGAATCGGGTTTATACGAAGGGAATCGCTATTGTTAACTTCATACCGTTTACAACGGACTACCGTCACTTCTCTTATGATCGTCAGTAATATTGATATACTGTGTAAATAATAAACGTGTGCTTCCTCTGCAATACAAACTTGGGTACTGTGGTGTAACGAATTATTTCCTCGCCCCCAACCTTCTCCCACGTTCTTCACTGTCACGTACGCGAATGGCTTTCTCTGGTATCAAGGCACACTATTGAACAGGATGCTGAAAAGGTATTTTGCAGAGTTCGTCGCAGGAACGCTGCAATGGGATACACGCATGGTACATTGAGCTAAACTGATGCAATCTAAACAAACATTTCTTATGTTTTCTATTTCTGAAGTACAGCAATGCTATTATTACGAGAGTATTGTGTCATTTTAGCTCCTTTGCACGAGTCATACGTAATTTAGGATACTGATTCATTTCTCGAATAAGAACGAAAAGATGTAACGCACTATATATCACTAACACTTGGGATCACTAACACATGTATTCTCGATGTGTAAATTGGTAGCCGGTGCACGTACATATGTATTAAATCGGTCTTGCGTAAAGTATTTAGAATGTTATGCCCATATAACGCTGCACATATGGATTTCATCGTCCATATGCCTTTTTTTATATATTTCGATAATTATTATCGACGCGAGGAAGCTGTCGATGACTATGACTATGTGATTTAAAGGCTTGTTGAGATTCGTGTATGCCTGGAATCTTACGATTTCCATGGAGAAACGAGTGAACGTTCGACGATGTGTATGAAAATAGACGGTAAGGTAATCCCGGAATGCGGAGGAAAATTTGAGTCGGCGGTCTAAGAATAAACGGGAGAAAAACAAGCGTGTGCGATTGTTAAAGCGCTACGTTCCATTTTTTTCGGATTTTGCATGATCGGCCTTTGATTCAACTCGGAACACGTTGAAATAAGCATTGGCATCAATAGTTATTGTTTAATATCTTTAAACGTTCGTTCGAGTAAGTTTATGTCGGCTGCTATATTTACAAAATTTCCGAAATTTGTAAGGTATGTATTTACGTACACTCTTAAAATCGATGCATTATGACCACGATCTTATCGATTATCCGTGATTTGCAATCGATTATTACGAACAGACGTATATAGGAAGCAATGAAATTACGAAAGTAACGTAACTGTGTAAAAATGAACGTAATTTTAACAGCTGGGTTAAAAATATTTCGACAAAGACCAGCGTTTGTCGTGTTCCTGCAGCGCGGAATTGAAAGGAGCATTTCCTGAATATCGCGTTACATCCCGAGAAATTCTCAGCAAGCTCGTTCTACAACCGGACGTTCCGAATGCTCGAATTTTAAAGCCAGCCGTGAACTTACACGTAATAGTTTTAAACCCGATTCACGCCACCGGACGATGTAGCGGCAATGATTGCGAATCTCCGGGTGGCCTGGCATGCAGCACGTTGCCAAAAATAGCACTGGATCGTCCAAATTTTGCGAAGGAAGTCTGTGACCAAGCTCGCTCGCACAAACTAACGAAGACGTCCGTGTTTGCTCTCTTTGCAAATTCCAAATGCATAAGCAAAGTGGCATAACATGATCAAGGCGCAATAGAACACATTTGATTTGCTATGCCTATTGCGCATGTGGAGAAATTTCTTAGTTTCCAGCTTCTTAAAGTTGCAATGAATGACACCTTTTAAAGCTGCACTGATAAAGTGGACTTTTATTACTCGCAGTTTTACTTTTACTTTAATCTGAAAGGTGTAAAACGTCTGTATAAAGACGCATGCTCTGCATAAGCAACGTATACATATAATGCTGACAAGGAGAACGTCTCGCTTCCAGATCACACTTAAGCTCTAAAACTATTCAGCTATAGTTATTTAGATAAGCTATTTAAAAAAATGTTATTTTCAAAGATCAATCTGGGAGTGAGACGTTCTCCTTGTAAAACGTCGATAAAATTGCAGGTGTACCTTCGCCATTTTACGGCACCTACCGCGATCAAAATATTGGTAATCGCGTAGTAGAAAGTCCTCCGAAGTACGTTGCGCTGAAAGACCTATTCCTACCGCAAGAGGAAGAGATCAAAATGACTTTTACGAATCGCAGGGACCAGCATATCACCGTTTACGACTTCGGTTCTGTCAAAGACATCAGGTAGAATGAACAGATACCGTCTCGAGCAAAAATTCCATAGCGTAGCAGCCGCGTGACATTCATTGCAAGATTTTCTCTACAGCTGCGACGGTGGCACTTATTTCGACGATCAAAATAGCGAGGAAACGCATGAGAAGTTTGTAAGAGATGAAAGTGCCATAGCGAGGCGCCTCGAATATTCCGACATCGAAGGGAACGGATCACTCTTCGACTTCGGCAACGTTTCCGCGGACTATGTATACCCGACGCGCAATCGTTCCACATTACAAGCCAATGAGAATGGTAAGTGTGCGTCAGGCTTTTTTAATTACAAACGTTACCGTAGGCGATGCGATATAATGCTACTTAGAAACTTAGAATTGGATCAGACCGCGCGCATTACGGAACTCACTGAAATTCCTCCAACCGACCAACTTTGGCTAATTGTTACACATGCCAGCTGAACAGTATACCAGAACTGACGCTATATAATTAATAGAATATCATCTCGGCTGCTGCTTCGAGAAAGCAGAGTAGCGCGCAAATCGTATTAAACCCTGAATCATGCGCGCAGCGTCATGAGTCAGCGGCGAAATCTATTTTTCGTGATGCTAAAGATACGAGGGCCGCCGTAATTTCCTCTAAAAAATCCGACATGGCTCGAGCTTGACGCGCGCGCGGCAGATCGAGATTCCGATCGGCCGGAGAGTCGTCGGCGCAAGGATCGATTCTCGCCGTTCGTCGTTCGCGCGCCGACGGAATGGGTATAGCGGAGTCTGGATGCGTTTCTAACCCACATTCAGGGTCCGGCGGGCCATTATTCGCTGTCGTCCGCGAAAATAGAATTTCGACGAGCGGGCATACGCGCCCCAGGTGTACCGCCTCTTGGGTTCTCTTTGGCAATGTGTACACACGAGCGCGACGATGTACACCGCTCAGATTTTAAGGGGGACGTTGAATCATAGACGAGGAACCCTCTTCCCTTCGCCTCGACGAAGAAATATCCCTCGGGGCACCGAAATAGAAGCGTCGCTATGCGCCACCTTGGCGAAAACGGTGATTCACGCACGACCCACCTTTCCATGATCACTCGTAAGCCCTCGACACAAAAGCGCGCCGCCCCGCCCCGCCGTTGATGCCAATTATTGCGGTTCCGCTGATTTTTGGGTGCTTGGGACGGTGAATGAAACAATGCTGGGCTACAAGGGTTTCGGCTAGAAACTGCAGAGGTCGAGGGAGTACGAGAGTATTAAGACGCTTGCTTCAAGCGCGCTGGTTTTCAATGTACTCGATGTTGGAAAATAATTTGAGCAGACAACACCGAGGAAACTGTCGCGCACGATTTCGTTCCCATTTTCTAATTACGCCTTCATTCGCGACGACGCTATTGTCGAAGAGCGGTCGTGTTTATGGTGAAACGAGACGCACGCCCGTCGCTAAGTATAAATCACGAAACGACGGCGAAGGTCTCGTTCGCGTGAAACGAGACGAGCTCGGGCCCGATTGCGAAAGATCAGCGAGCGGCAGGTAGCAAAAGGTGGGCTTTTCGCGTGCGTCTGCATGCGTGCTTCTCACCTCGTAACGCGAAACCCGAGGCATTGTAGACGATTCCGCCGGGGCGTAATGTCTGAATTACACGCTCGCGCGGCTGGATCTGACCTACAACTTCGCGGCAGTGTGTGCGTGCTGTTTAACCGCGAGCACGGGCGCATTGTGAAGGAGATATTGCGCGTGTCAGGCCGGCGCATTCGTTGATACGTCTCCGCGGGCGTCTGTATCTGTATGCGCCTCTATTGCGGCACGGCTTTTGCAGAGCAGGCAGGACTCGCGATCGGAGAGTGTCTCGCTCCGATTCGTCGGAACACCAAATGCTAACGGTTGCGCAGAATTTTCCTACACACCCGATAGATCGCTCGACGCCCGGATACGTGGCTGCTATCCGAAACCGAAACTGAGTCGAATCGTCGGCATTGTACGAGTCCGTTTGGCCGGTTGCGAACGATTCTGATCGTCGCGTATTCGATACGTTTACGTTCTCTTACGTGCGCAACTATTCGCATGCAACGCGTTTCATTGCCCGTAGCTTCATCAAATCTTCATAAAGTCTCCATTCAAAAACCTTACGTACTTACTGGCGCTGGTTGGCACGCGATGCGGTCGTCTGAAAAATATAAATCTAGTCCGCACCAGCGTGCAACCGTGCACTATCCGACTGTGCAACGTCGGACATTCTGCGCCACTCGCTACTGCTGCACAGTACGAGCCGCATAATGGAAAAGTGCATCATTGATAGAAATAAAAATGAGCACACGTGACTCCGAACATTCCCATACAGCATTAAGGGCAGGTTTAGACGACACAAGCCGCGCTTGTTAGTCGACCGTTCGTCATTTTACGGGTTCTCCTCTTGCCGTGCCCCGCAACATCGTGAGACGCACGTACGATTTTAGAACACGACGCTTCAGATTCGTGATCCCGACAGCGACGACGGGCGAGTTGGTGCGTGAGAGTGCGTGCCTGCGTGCCCGCGTCTCGTTGCGTCGCCGTCGCCGTCGCCGTCGGCGCGCTCTCGAAAACCGGAGGGAGGGTTTGTCCACGGCTAAACTTGGCCGAGCCCACGTACGTAGGAGGTGGGCTAGATGACTTGTACCGCCGAACCGGAGGAAAAAAAGGAGAGCGCGCGTATGTATGTACATACATGCGTGCCACTGAGCCACCGACGAGAAATCGTGCGTTCTGAGCTGCGATGCTGTAAGAAAGGGACGGGAGAGAGAGAGGGAGGGAGACGTGAAGTAACGAAAGAGAAAGAGACATCAATACGACGCTGATACATAAGCCTTCTCGAGAGAGAAACTCGCGGCGAGCGGAAGGCGCGGGAGGGAGGGCGAAACCATTATTTACCACGGTAGTTTTGGGAAACGGCGCTCCCTGGAAAAATAAAAATCAACCGACCGCGCCGAGGGAAACCAGTTACGACGGCCGGAGAAAGTCTTTTCGGAGCTATTATTAACGCGTGCGGCATAAGTCATTTGTATGACTTTCGTGCGGCCGCCGCTTCTCGGATCGAAGAGAAGCAATAAAGATGTGCCCGCTCTGGCGTCTTATCTAATATCTAATCGGCGCAACGAACGTTACGTCCGTTACACCGCGTTTGCGAAGTATCTCCCCTGTCAACAAATACACCTCTCGTTGCATGCGCCCAATGAGAACTTTATCAACGTTCCCCTGGCCGACGAAGAGCGTCTGGCAAAAAGTTCATTCCGGAAAACGAAGGAACGGGAAAAGCGAAAGGGAGGTGGACTGCGAGATGAGAGACAGAGGCACGAGCGCGGGCGGGAGTCATAAGAGATCGTATGTGCATGACTCCGAGAGGCACTCGGAGCTCGGAGGAGGGAATGGGCGCGCGCGCGCGAGCACGTCCCCTCTCCGCTTATTGAAGGGGAAGAAAGGGGAAACAGAAGTGCGTAGTCGCGTGGGTGGCTGTCAGTGAGCGCGAGAACGCTGCGTGAGCCGCGTGTCGGCCGGCGAAGCTTGCACAGCTCCGCTCGGCTAAACATATACGCACGTCGACATATACAGGGAAATTGATATAGGCGACGACGGCGGCACGTTGGATGGTGTGCGAAATTTGTATATCGAAATTATCGTCAGAGACTACATAGTCGGGGATGTTGAGGAATTACCCTGGATCGGGATATACGAAACGATTTTTATGACGCTTCTTGCGAGAGTTGCATGTTTTCATATCGATATCGTGAGTTTTTCTTATTTTGTTTTTTTTTTTTTTTGCTTAGGACACGTGGACGCTATTGATTATGTTTCGTCGTTATGGTATTGGAGGAGACGGTAGCTGAATGAGGTTACTTATAGGGAACGGCGTGCAATCATTTGTTGAATGTTCTTGTCGAATATTGGAAGTGGGAAAGCATACTATTGCATTTTTCAAACTGATTCAAGATTCAGTATTTTTTAGGTCCCTCTTAACTATTTTCGTAAGCATCGTTTTGCATAGTTGCTCGTTGGACATTTTATGGAGAATCGTAAATGACAGTGTTTGTCTTCGTAGGAACTGAGCGTTTGTGAATTTCACCGCGTCAGTGCTGAAGCTTTGAATTTCACCGAAATCCGAAACGTTGCGAATAAGACTCGCCTGCGGGAAGCTCAACACATTGCTTCAGCTTTTTCTACATTCTATCGTTTGCCGCGGATAGGATATTTTTACCTCATACTCCTCATCGCCTCACGTGAATCATGACCCTCTACTTCTGGTCATACGGTGATCATAGCAATGAATAAATAAGAAAAAAGACAGAAACAGGTTTGGAAAGCTTCCTGAGCAACTATACATTGTTCTAAAACTAAAGTCACACTAAGCCGGATGAGCAACGAACTATTCTCAATGCATTTTCGGCCAGTTTCGTCATAACTCACAATTCACGTCATCGCTTATATTTACGTGAACATTATTCACGCATGAAACAATAGCCACTATTCATCTCTGTCGTCGCGAAGGACACGTCAAAATATTCGTAACCTGCAAATGCATTGAAATTGAACGAAACTGTCGATATTCCGGCGATAACGTCACTAGCACAATTCGTAGGGTGTCGTGCAATGGTCAATCGAAATATAAACACGAAGAAAAATGAAGAATCCTGCGGCATATTTGAGAATTTCAATAGCATCTCTCTAGCGGCTAGAGAGTGTAGGATGTTCTCATCTCACTCGCTCCCTCCCACTTCTTTCCATCTCGTTCTCTGTTCCTCCTCGTTCGGAGCGGCGTCGGGACGCTCGGCGTCCCCACCCTCTCCGAAGTGAACCCCCTCCACCGCCCTCCTCGTCCTCGTGGAAGGCCGTCGTCGTTTCTTGAGTCGGCATACGCCGGCAATTCGCATTCGACCGACGTCTTGGTTTAAAGAGTCTCGGGGACAGACTTTTGATGATGACTTGACTTCTGCCGACTGAAGTGAGCCGCGGCCACAGGCAGCCAAAATCGAAATACACAGCAAGAGGATTAATAAAGTAGCGACGAAGTAGAGAAAAGAAGAAGAAAACGAAGCGGAAAGAAAGAGGAAGTTATCTCTGGGAGAACTTAGCGCGAGTGATTATTATCGAATTTCGACATTTGTTGTTGTTGAGTGCCCTGTGAGTGCACGCTAGCCGAAGCAGTTGAGATTCGTGAGCGGATTTTGAGCGCCGAAGGCACGATTACGACGACGACGACGACGACGACGACGACGACGCAAAGGAGGAGGGAGCAGCGCACGATTTCCCTCGGTTTTCGTGGAGGATTTTTGTGATCGACCCGCGACCACTTGGATACTTTGTCCAAGATGAAGCGACAGCCGCCACAGCAACAGCAGCAGCAGCAGCAGCAGCAGTCCATGATGCAGCAGCAACAACAACAAATCGTGTCGCAACAGCAACAGCAACAGCAGCAATACATGCAGCAGAGGACCGAACGACAAATTACCCGGCAACAGATCACCAGTCAGCAGAGAGGTCAGTTTATCGATCATTCGCGAGTGTCGATCGGCGAGCCAGCGACATCGACGGATTCCAGGACGAGTCCGTCGATGTCGGGGCACTCGCTTCGATCGAAAGGAAGTGCAACGTCCTGTTCGCGCGATGAAAAGTGTGCGTCTTTTGACGAAAATCCCGTTCCCACGGCGAGTCGGAGTGATTATGCACGGTGTGGGATAATCGGTAAGAATACGGGTTAGGCTCGTTAGAGGGTAATCAGTTTGCCAACTGCTGACCGATACCAGGCTCGGAAACGGGGACCTGCCAATCGGGAAGTGGCTCGTGACGATCCGACGTTAGGCTTTACATAACGCAGACTGCACCGCCGAAACGAAAAGAGAATGCTGCTATCGTTGGGTGGGGGTCAGTGATCGTCGGTCATCGTGGCTCCCAGTGCGTTCAGATGAATTAAAAACAAAGCGTCCATTGAAACTGTCACGAAACCGGGATAACATTCCTGACCAAAAGCTGACAGCGTCCCTCTCCGTTCATCCGTCACTAATATCTACGACGTACGCTCGACGCAACAGCACCGAACATTCTCTGGTAGCGAAGGATCGAAAAAAAGGCGTCTCGCGCAATTCGTCGTTCGCCATCCCCGCGCGCCCCCTTCCCGTCCTTTTTAATCGTCCGAGCCGCGACGTCGGAAAGTGAATCGTGATCTCTTAGATTTCTTCGCAACGAAATATCCCCCTCGACGATATTCTATTTTCGAGCGAGGAGCGCCGCCCCTGCGCGTTCTAAAGATAGTTCCACGCTCTCCGACGTGTGCGTTTCGAAAATTCCTGCACGCGCCGCATCCGACCGGCCCTCGGGCGAAGGGTGTCAAGCCCTTAATAAACCGTACGAGCAGGCTGCGCCTCTCGCCGGCGACGGCAAAAAAGCTCGCGGTGGCTTGCGCGACAGCTGTCAAAACCTGGGAGGCATGCGGCTGCATCTCCTCGTCCTGCCGAAGTCACTGCTCCATGCAGTGGGTCAGGATATCTGTCATTAGATAGCGGCGTGCAAGCGCGTGCAAGCGCGCGCGCGCGCGCGCTCGCTCCAAATGTAATGGCTCGAAAGAGACGCTTCTATATTTATCCGGTTAAAGTTTCCGAGCGTGACGCGTTAATGTGAGCGATATATCTGATTTAATGCACTCGAATGCCCGCGACGACGGAAAACTCACCGCTTCGGCCGTATTCTGGGAAGCGTCATTCGACGCGCTGAAAGTGATAGCCTGCGCGTGGCGCAGATGCATCTGCGTGGAAAGTGGCGAGAGAGAATAGCGACGACGCGCAATCGTCGTTTTGGCATGAAATTGCCAGCAGACGGGGTATTTCGCTGTCCGCGAAATATTGGACACGCCGTCGGCGTGTAGGGATGCAAGAACGATTCTTCGACGACCGAATCTTCGACCCCGCCTCTGAAGGTCGGTCGGGCGACCGAGCGAAAGGGAAAAGAATAACGGGGAGATCTAGATCAGGCCGGACGGAGGTCAAACTTTACGGTCACGTCCTGTAATAGTTGTGATTTTGTGAGAGATCGGTTTAGATACAACTTTGGAGATGTTCCAACATGGCGGATTGCGAAGCGCGGCGGAAAATGTCATTTGTTACCACCTTGTTTACGTTTTCCGATCTCGTTGCACGGGCTCCGCGCATACTGCTGGGAAGCGTGCCAAGATTTCTTACCAGCGAGAAAAAGAAAAGGAAATGATCGTGTTTGGATTGCGCGCGAATTGTAGAGAGAAAGGGATGATTGTCATCTTCGCCGTGAATCATCGGTTCAAAATAAAATTCGCACGATGCTTCATCGTCCGAATATCCTCGGCCCGTTCAATCGCCAAACTGCCAGCGCTGATTAATGTCAAGCTTTTAGAATTGCGCCCACGCCGATGATTCCTTGGATCGAGATTATAAGCTGAGCATACCTACGCGTTCCACGAATTGAATGGCAATTTTGGCGAGCTCCTGGCCGAAAATCACGGCAGAATGGAATTAGAAGTTAATGTCATATCTAAGGAACAAAAAATGTCTAGATTTTGACAGTTAATGATTTATGAGGTTCGACCGCTGATGTTCGGAAATCGGAATGCAGTATGGCAAAAGCTTAGTTGGACGGCGTCAAATGTGTCATAAATGTCAACTACCAACCTGGATTCGACTTTTTTGCTGTGATTGAAATCGTCACGCTACAGCTCTTTTGCCAACTGCGGTTTCGCTAGACGATGAAAATTGTGTAGCTATTAACATCACGTGCCAAATGACATCAAGAGTGACAGATTTACGAATTGCACTCGGGTCGACGCAACCGACTTTGAATCGTTACTTTGACGCGAGAAGCCGAGACAGTTGCTCATTAATATAAAGCGCCATTTTGATGAAAATTAATGAAGATCCTACTGAATACAAAGTTTGTACCAAAAGAAAATGTTGCGAAAGTATTTGTTCATCTGGCATTTAACATCCGAAGTTATGTGATTCCAGCGACGATGGGGCCCGAATTTTATCATAAATTCCCGTTAAACGCATCGTACATGAAATGCAGAACATGCAAAAACGTTGCTGGCCGATCTCGGCCGGTTAAAATTCCGCCTGCGAATATTCACGACACGCGTATAAATATTGACACAAAGAATACTTTCTGCGGGAATCCGGGAATAACAGTGGTATCGCAAAATAATTTTTATCTCGCCGTACGATAAGAGCTGTTGATGTATGCAATTCGCGCGATTATGATCTCCATTCCTGTATATAAACGTATTGCAATTGCCATAATTCGATATATACGTTCGAGTCATCGAAACGGAACGCTGACGATCATTACGTCGCTTGCGTGTATCGGATGAGCAATTCATGTCATTTTTATCTGATCCATCAATTTACTGTCTACAGTAAGCGTTCATTATTCGAGGTGTTACTACGCGACTCTGCAACAAGTAGTCGTCGGTACGTTCTGCCGTGCGTCTCTTAAAGTCCTAATTACAAAGCAGGCAACTCATTAATTTTTACGACTGCCGGCAGTCGTAGTTGGTGTCCGGACAGAGCGTTG